>JAGFBZ010002193.1:0-1500000 GCA_018398805.1 Hirundichthys speculiger | reverse complement strand
ACACACATCCCACAATGACTTCACATGTTTACAGCTTTGGCAGGGGCGTTCACCTTAATCATCATGACATCATGGCACACACAAGCCTCAAGGTTACCTTGTTTTTCTTGGCTATACAGCTCGTTAAGCTAAAGCTTATCAGCTAACGCTAATCCTTATTCAATGATTTCTACTTCACATCTGTCTTATAATGTCCTTAATTGAGCCATGGCTGGATTAACTCAGCTTTAACCACAGAATGTGCGCCTCATTTCATTCTTTTCTGCACAGTCCATAGTCACAGCGTTAATGCTGAGGTCAGCGTGCCCCCGCTACTGTCCACACCTGGGTGACTGTTGTGTCTTGGTGGCCCGGAGCTGGCAGAATTGTTTTGAAACTCGGCCTTGTTGACATTCCAGCGAGGAACACGCTCTTCTCTGTCTCTGTCCGTTTCTGACCCAACAAAAATAAGTTTTTCCCTTTAACATACACTATGTTAAAAGTTAAAAATCACTAATACATTTTGTTTCTGATCCTTGACTAATCACACACACATTTCATACATTTCATTGATTAGGAATTGCTTACAAATCACGTAAATCACCTCTCCTTCTGTTACTTCACTTGTTTAGACTAGTTACCGGCTCGTGTTTACATTACCTCACCCGCGGCTGCTATCTCCTCTCCTGTTTTTGTTCACCATATCAGTTGTTTTTATTCCCCTGAGTACACAGTGACCTCCACTCAGCCGCTGAAAGCAGAGACTCACAGTCCCGACCCAAATCATACCGAATACATCTTTCTGATCAATCATCGGTTCTGATCATTGAATTATTGAATCACCCATGTCATGGCTTATAGATTGATTCCAAATCACATCAATTACCACTTTTTCTGTTTTCACATCCGTCTCTCCTTTAACACACAGAGTTAATAGTGATTATTGATTAGAAGCTGAGCTGATTCCAACGATCTCTCCGGGTCATTTGACAGCGGGTAGTGGGTAGCGCAACCTGCTCCTAAAGGCAATGACTACTGACGCACTGATTGGTTTAACAGGTGGAATGCCCTAACCACTCCCATGCATAATGTAGCGGTTAGCGCAGGTAAGATCGCAGGTTTAGGGCGGTGGAAGATTGCGTTCTTTGCGGGGGAACGCCCCTCCCGCTACCCGCTATCTCTTAATAGCGGCTTTAGGAGGTTTGTTGGAAGATCAGGCCCTATATGTGCATCTGTTTACGAGCTGAGAAAAATGAAGGAAAGGAAATCTGAGGAATCAGGTGTTGACTGACCAGGTCAACAAACAAGACTTTTACTCTCTTATCAATTTATAATTTCATGATGGCATGATAAGCATATTAACTAACAGGGCAATCTCTTGCTGTATTTCCTAAAGATTGGTGAGTTACCAATATTGGTGTGACCAGTAACACAGTAGGAGGGGCACCTCACCACTCCAACTTGTGGAGAAAAAAAATATCTCTCAACATACAACAAGGTCAACCCCTCAGTAGTTCCAACAAAAAATTGTATATATTAGGCAGACACAGTGTTATAGGTAGAAGATGTGACATTTATTTTTTTTAAATTGAAATGGAAAAAACATTAAACTTGATTTAAGCCTCGGACAGTGTCACATCGGCACTCGTACAACTGGCAGGGACTAAAATTTCAAACTGCTACAGCAGATTAGCAGACAAAGATAAGTGCAGGCACAAAGAAAAATAACCATCTTTCATGGACCGTAGACGCTATACATTTGAGAAATATACCATAACTCGACTGACAGTGCAGATTTCCAATGAACCAGGGCTATAGATCAGTCCAGCCAAATAATGTTGGACAATTAATAGTAAGGGTCAGTGGCTGAAGCAAATTTACATATAACTCAGAAAGCCATGACTAAAAGTTAACCTCAGTCCCAAGCATTAAGACATGGCACTCGCAAGCGATTAAAGCATACTTGATAAAAACTGCCCAGTCAATATTGGCTCAGTCACTGACTATTGCACATGAGCACTGCCCCAAGCCGTTGAAGCATTAATACAATGATAGTCCACTCATTTCTTTTAAGACAGCAGCCCCTGTATAAATAATACACTAATTCACATGAATATTAAAAGTATTTTACACTTATTAGGCACTTTAATATTGTACTAACCCTACTGACTTCGCTGTGGATAGATACTTGACACTCCAAGCCAAATACCCTATATACAGCAAGAGCCTCGATATAAAATGAATAAAAATAAACCTGGGAAAACAGTGGTACACAACCACCATCTAATCAATGCCCCCATTCCTTTGATTTGGTTTTTCTCTTCACCCAAACTTGTCTTGTCGTCCAGACTCTGGACGACAAGACACTGGTCTCCGCTATGTTATTCCAAGCCACAAAACAAGAGGGACGATCAGTTTGAAAAAGTCCACAACTCCTGTCGTACTTTTTGGGGGCTTAATTCATCATGCTTCTTAAGGGTTGTGTATACTCTCGCAGCACTGTGTCGGAGTTATCTTGTCGCCGGAATGCCGCAGTTATTCTGGATTTATGCCCAAACACAGTCTCCACTGTGTTATTCCAAGCCACAACGCGAGAGCAACAATCACGAATGAGCTAAACTTACTAAACTTATCTCTTGTGTTTTTCCACTTCCTCACTGTCTCGGCCGTATCTAGACCCACATTCATCGCTATCTCCCTCCATGAATTACTAGAATATGTGCTGTCTTTGTAGTGTGGAGAACCAGAATCGTACAGATGTGGGTACTTCCTTATTTCTTCAATGATGCGTTCTTTTCTATGCAGATGTAGAATTGACCAATCAGAGGCCTCCTTTCGCTCCTCTCTCCTCCCCCTCTCTGCGTAGGGTCTGCGTCGAGTTACTTTTTTGGAGAGGTGCACGGTAGAGATGCGCGGTTGAACCGCGCACCCGCGGGCGGAGCGGATAATCCGCATATCGGGCGGATGACTCGTCAAAAAATAAAACTTTAATTAAATTCGGGCGGGTTGCGGTTGAAGCACTCAAATAATAATAATAAGAAAAAATATTTTACATATTATTAAAAAGGATGGCGGGTCGGTTCGGTTTTGAAAATTGGTGAAAAAACGTTCCTGCAAATGGATAGCGGGCGGATAGAGATTTTAAGAAGCGGTTGCGGGTTAAAATATACACCATCCGCGCATCTCTAGTGCACGGGAGTCTCTGCGTAGGGTGGGGGGCACCTCTGCATTGTCTGCATAGATGACGCAGACGACCTGACGTTCGAGTATAAATCAGGCTTTACTGTTGTAACATTTACTTTTTTTGCTAAGTGGTGCTATGTGAATTGCATGTCTTCTGCAGAATCATTACTACTGTTAGTGACATTGAGGGTTTTCACATACATTTTATTATGGACATGGGACTAATGTGAAGCTCCAAATTTGTATGATAATATTTTAACTTAAAAAAGTTACATTTGAGAACATAAACTAAGCATAAAACTTAAACTTTACATAACTTGTGTTTTGTAAATGATTTCTTTGTGGAAACAAAGCAATAAACCGTATACAGTTGGAAAGTCTTCTCTTTTAAATGGTGCCACATTTGCAAGGAACAGGCATTTGTGGGATGAGCAGCAGAGCTGAGTATGTGGGTTGTGCGCATGAAAGATTTGCCAAATGTTCTCTGCCAATGCCAAAACAGCTTTATTTGCTGTTGCTATTGCTATTGATTTTAGTTTTAAGCCTCTGGTAACCCCAGGTGTTGACAATCAGATGCCTGATTGGCACCTGTTTGATTTTGGAGGATAATATGCTTGACGGCTTCTCTGCCCAGACAGTCTGGAACAGACTTCATGCCACCAATCTCTTGTCTAATAGGGGTACCAGGAGGCCAACCATGACTGCCCTTCATCATAAGGCCTGTTTGTGCTGGTATTGACATTACATGCACACGAACCTGAACATGTGGAGGAACATTATTTTCAGCAATAAATCCAGATTCTGCCTATGGCACTTGGATTGCAGGGTCAAATTGTTGAGAAGACGCAGAGAACACTGTGTTGTTTGCTGCACTGATAGAGTAACATCTTTTGGTGGAGGCAGTGTGATGGTGTGGGGGGGCATCTCTGACTTGTCATCACTGAAAGCAATCTCAACGCAGAGAGATATTGAGACGAAATTTTGCAACTAGCGACAATCCCTTATCTCGAGAGTCTGGGACCAAATTCCATTGTCCAAGATAACAATGCTCACCCTCACAGAGCAGGGTTCACCCTATATCACCCTACATCTAGACTACCTACAGAATTTTGGAATGAAGAGGGTGAAATAGCCTGCCAGCAGTCCTGACCTCCACACTACTCCCTAACTTAATTGATGGAAATTTAGCATATTTAGACTACAGACTGTGTTTCTTGACATATCAGTGGGTTGATTAAATGGACTTGATCTGCTGACGGACTCATGCGACAACTTGGGCTGTTCGAGAGTGCACCAACAATGTCTTGAAGGCGTTTTGGATTCCTGACAGAGGTTTCTCAGATAATAGAAAATTTGCCAGTTGTTTGCAGGAGAGAAATTTGCTGATATAGAGAAATGTTCATTTTTACATTTTTCTTTTCTTATTTCATTCAGAATCATATCAAATCACTTTCACTTCACCTCTTGAATACTTTATTGGACAGAAGACATGACATTGAATAGAATGGAGTAGCTATGGTCTGTTTCGATTAATTTTTCTTTTTTTTTCTGTCCTTAGTCCTCACTGAGTATACTTAAAAAGTGGAAACGATAAGGAAATCCATCTGTTAAAATATTTAAATTAAATTAATACTCAAGGGGTTTGAGTAAGTTTTTCAATGCCAGAGTTTTCATAACTAAGTTTTAGTTTTATTAAAAGAAGCTAACAGAGTTAAAGTATGGTATTTTAAGTTGTGGATATGGCATTTCCCATTGATGATCAATAAATTTAAAATGAGGCCAATACAGTATTTCCACATTTTTGAGGACACTTCTCCACCATTACACATAATGGCCTGTTAAAATTTTTTAAATTACATTTTAAGTAATAAAAAATCATAATATTATTCTCCAAGACTTTTACAAGATGTCATTGTTTCTACAAAATGTACATTTAGAATCTAAATTCAATAAATTCGTCATTAAAAATGTTTTCACTGGCTAACAATTATAATTAATTAAAATAAAATCCCTCTTACTTTACTAACCAGTAGATGGCAAAATCAAGAACATTTCCAGTTTAATATTCTCAAAGATGTTTGACCAAAAATAAATATAGATTCAAAAGAAATTGTTGGTCCCTTGAAGGGCAACTGTTTGCAGAATGGTGAAAACATTTTCAGTACAATATTTCTGACATTCTTGTGGGATGTTTTGTTGCTGACAAAGGGGCAGTCATCTTCACTGATACGACCGTTACGACTGATCGGGACATCCCTAGTTTTCATTGCCTTAAACTGCTAGCCAAGTTTACCTGCTGCTATTTAAATGGAAGTGCTATGTTTTTTAGTACTGAGACTATTGAACAGTCACTGTTCTATAACTAAATGTGTTTTAAAATAATTCTCCCAAAGAAAAAAGAAAGAAAGAAGAGTGTTTAAATAAGTTATTGTTTATTTTATGAGATAATGAAAGCTTTTAATCTCATCTTGGATGCAGGCTTATTTATTAATGTACACAGGAAATAAAATGCAAGGGAAATTAAACTCTGTTTGCTCACTCAAAAAAAGTGAAATCAGGGAATCAGCAGATCATCAAAATTAAAAGATCGGATCGGGACGCAAAAAATGTGATCGGGACATCCCTATTATTTTTATGCTTGTATTGAATGATTCTATTTGCCTTCTTGTGATTCGATGCATCTGTAAAGCACTTTGAATTGCCTTCGGGACGAATTGTGCTCTACAAATAAACTTGCCTTGCCTTGCCTTGCCACTGCTTTCCCCACCTGAGCAGTCTGACGGTTTGACAGAATCTTTGTGGAACCAATCAAAATTCTTTTTCCATGGCTCACTGAACTGCTCCCACACCCAAGTTTTTGCCTCAGAGACTGCTATGAGAGACTGTCTGCTGCTTGCAGAGTCCCACAAGCTAACTCAGCCTGGTAGGACTCCTTCAGCCTGATGGCCTCTCTTACTCAGGGTGTCCACCACTGGGTTTGAGGATGGCCGCCATGGCAGGCACAGACGATCTTAGAGTCACAGCCTCAGCAATGGAGGTGCTGAACATGGCTCATTCCGACTTAGTGTCCCCCACCTCCCTCGGGATTTGTTTGAAGCTCTGTTGGAGGTATGAGTTTAAGATCCATCTGACAGGTTCCTCTGCCAGACATTCCTAGCAAACCCTCATTACACGTTTGGGCCTACCAGGTCTGACCGGCATTCTCTCCCACCATCTGATCCAGCTCACCAACACGAAGTGATCAGTTGACAGCTCAGCTCCTTTCTTCAACCGAGTGTCCAAAACATACAGCCAAAAATTGGATAATATGACTATAAAGTCCATCATCGATCTACGGCCAAGAGTGTCCTGATGCCACATGCATTTATGGACACTCTTATGTTTGAACTTGGTGTTCGTTATGGATAAGCTGTAAATAGCACAGAAGTCCAACAACATGACACCACTCAGGTTCAGATCAGAGAGGCCTTTCCTTCCAATCACCCCTCCAGGTACCAATGTCATTGCCCACATGAGCATTTAAGGCCCCCAGCAGAATAAAAGAGTCCCCATTAGGGGAACATTCCAGCACCCCTGCCAAGGGCTCCAGGCGCAGAGGCTATCCTCTCATCCACTTGGGAAAAAACCCCAATGTACAGGCTCCAAGCTGGAGGGCTATAAGCAAGCCCACTCAAACCCGTCGCCTCTCACACTGGGCAACGCCAGAGTAGAATAAGGTCCAGCCTCTCTTGAGAAGAATGGTTCTAGAGCCCATGCTGTGTGTTGAGGTGAGCCCGACTATATCTAGCCAGTACCTCTCAACCTCACACACAAGCTCAGGCTCCTTCCCCACCAGACAGGTTACATTCTGTGTCCCAGTAGCCAGTTTAGTCAGCCAGGGCTCGGCATGCCAAGGCTCCATGCTTTTGGCTGCCGCCCACAGCACATTGCACCTGACACCCTATGGGTGGTAAGCCCATGGAGAGGTGAACCCATGTTGCCCATTCAGGCTTAGCCTGGCCGGGTCTCCTGGGCAAAGGCCCGCCACCAGGCGCTCCCTAACGAGCCCCTCTCCTGGGCCTGGCTCCAGGGTGGGGCCCCGGTGACCTTAGTCCGGGTGTGGGACATTGAGTTCTTATTTGCTTATCCATAGGTGTTCATTGAATCAAGCTTAGTCTGGCCAATACCCCAGGACCAGTTTGCCTTGGGTGACCCTACCAGGGGCAGAAGCCCCCAACAACATAGTTCCCAGGATCATTCGGGCACACAAACCCCTCCACCACATTAAGGTGCCGATTCAGGGAGGCGATTTACTGATTCAGAAATGGAGAAAATCTCTGATGACCTG
The DNA here is from genome assembly GCA_018398805.1 of Hirundichthys speculiger. Taxonomy (NCBI): domain Eukaryota; kingdom Metazoa; phylum Chordata; class Actinopteri; order Beloniformes; family Exocoetidae; genus Hirundichthys; species Hirundichthys speculiger. The sequence continues at coordinate 1,492,511 of JAGFBZ010002193.1, read as the reverse complement.
GTGGCCTGTATAAGAACAATGTAAATGCACATGTACCAGTATTGGTTCCACCTATCTTGACATAGCCTTTTCAATCCAAGTGCAGAGCTGTTCTCTGTTTCTCAACCTTTTTTCAGGCAAGGCACCCTTTAAACTCATGAAAAATCTGAAGGCACCCCAAACTTCAGATAGGCTGAAGATAGGATGTGTCGTCGGGCCTGAATTTACTTAACTGTTGTGTCCTATGCTTTTATTATGAAAGATTCCACTGCCTCAGTATTTGAGTATTAATTTTGACAATTATTTATTATATTACATTATTTATTTATTAGTTTTGCTTATTTTTCATACTGTTAGATGCGTTTCTGTGGCACCCCTGAGGGGGGCATGCGGCACCCTGGGGTACCACGGCACCCCGGTTGAGAAACACTGCTCTGTATAATAGCAATGCAAGAGAAAGATCGGGTGGATAAAGGGTAAATCAACAAGGCCATCCCATCATGTATTGATGGGATATGTGCCTTAAGAGGTGGAGGTGATGTTATAAATGTGCAGTAGAGTGCAGAAAGGAGCTACTTTTGCTTTTTGATTCTGATAATAATGGGGCTGCATTAAAAAAAATGGGTTTGGTTTTAGAATTTTTTTTTTTTTCAAATTCAAATTGATCTTTATTTTAAATGTCATATGTCACTTGATGAATAAGATCACCAGTTTTTATTTTATTCATTTAATTTAACTTAATTTTCTCTCTAAAGGTCCCTTTGTGTGAAACCTTTATCCTGCTTGTCTTGAGAAGTTTCTAGACAGACTAGAATTGCTCATTTCAGACGTCAACTATATTACCAGGAGAAACAGCATGACAGATATCTGGATCCATTCTGCATTTCAGATTTAAATTGGTGAAAATGAAGTGCTGGACAAATGCCAAGTATCTGCAAGTCATGCTGTGTGTTTAAATACCAGAGCATCACCCAGATCTGCCATGAGCTACAAAAATGGATCCCAAACAAATCCCACGAGAGATGGCATTTTCTGTTGCCATTGAATGCTGTCGGTTTTGACAGGCCACAACTTAACTGCAGTGGACACTGAAAATCTGTGTCTTGTGATTTACCTATGAGGACAATTGAAACCAGGCACACAATGAGTAATACTGTTGAAATAGGCATAACACTGGAGGAGTCAATGGTCACAATAATCAAGACATCATAAAAGACAATGTTTTTAGTACACAATCAGTGACCTCTTAAGAAACAAGTTGTTGGATTCTCTAAATCAGTAGATCATTCTGTATCGAGGATGCCACCACTCTAAAAAAGACAAACTAGACTATATCCATCATTGCATCTCTGCATGCGCAGCAGCTTGTAGAAAATTTGCAGAATCCTACACAACACCAGAGTGCTCAATACAAGTGGGTGTGGTAATTTTTAGTTGCTGTTGGTGAAAATTAATGCACTGATTTTTTTTTTTTTTGTTTGTTTATAAATTCTTATATGTTTTGCTATGTCTACCCTGTATCAGGAGAGTGGATGTCTCTTTTTTTTTGGTTTATTTATTTATTTACACTTAATAGCTATGTGCCGCCAAGGCCAATGTGTGATCTCTCCATAATAAAACAGCTGGGCTGCAAACCAGTGTTAACCACATGGATAAATAGAGAACCGCTTCTATTCTTGCATTCGTGGAAACGTGGTTGATGATGATGTTAGCATTGATGGCTTTGCCCCTCGACTACATCTGTGGAGCCTGAAACCCATAGCCTCCAAGAACACTGCTGCCACCAATCCCAGAACCATTAGGGTTCTGGATTCTGGATTCTGGGACAACCATCTTTGCCTGATGACCTCAACTGCTTTTACACCAGATTTGAATTGGGCAGCAGCACCCTGCTCAAGAAGATGAGATCTGCACTCAAATCCAATAGCATTTACTTTCAGCACACAGGAAATAGTGAGAGCCATCAGAAGGACAAGAGAGAAACTCACCTGGGCCCTCACCTTGCATATGCACAAAAAAAAGTCCATGTGCTGTTTTTCATGGCGTTCTTCAGATGTACTAAAAGTGAAATGAACTTAAAAATGTGAGGTCCTTGGCATACATTTTATGTCTGCCGTATTCACATTTCTAAGATTTTGTCTGTTTGTGATGCTTGGAGGCGATGCAGTGAAATTTCAAGTTGGAAAACAGATGGTTTTAGTGAAAAAAGAAAAATGAAATTGAGAAAGATGATTGCGCTCTAATTTACATAATTTGTTGACGAGAAAGTTGAGGATTTTGCAACTTTTCCTGCTTTATAGCATGCATCAAGTTGCAGCTACGCAGCTAGAACTAACCAGTGAAATTGTACACGGGGGGTTACTGATATCAAGCAGGTTTAAATTTGTTGTTGTCAAGGTCGTCAAGCAGCAGCAACCTCGACAATCCCATCTTTCTCATCCTCTACCTGTCTCCAATACACCAGCAAATCACATTCCAGTCTTGTTAAAAGGATGATACACCAGTGACAAATTCTGTTGGACTTTCCTGGTGTTTACTACCATGACTGCAATGTACAAAAGTATGATCATAATAATATGTGCTTTTACAGCAAAGTCTCCAATAACACAGTAAAACATTGCTAGATTTATCGCTAATCACTTTTGGGGGGCACTAAAGGGCTCTGAACACTTGTTAAATAAAGCAGAAAAGTCAAAAAGTTATCATCCACACTGTTCTCCCCAACTTGTTTCCATTGCTCTATATACCTTCACCTTGTACATTGCCTGGATTGGTTGTAGCGCTAACCAACTCTGTCCAGAGGCTGTTTCAGAAGCAACCTCTGAGCACGTCCTACTTTCTGTGTTTGATAATTTGATTTTATTAGATTTTATTTTTTTAAGTTAAGTTAATTTTACCATTTGTGGAGGCATTATAGTACAATTATAGTTTTCATGAGGACAGGCTACTCTTGATTATATTGTGTCACCAAACTGAAGTGTATGAAAAGCTGTACCTTCTGGTTGACCTGTGTCTGTCACAGGGGTTGGTCCGTTGTCTGGATGGGACCCAAGTCATCTCCTTGGACTAGAGTGATGGAATGACATTCGGGATTGAAAATCTATATTTACACTGGGAAGTTCCAGTGTATTGTCTGACAGTACTGCATCACTAAGTGCAACTGGCTGGCATTTTCACTGACCTTTTGATTCTGGTTGCCAGTTGATCTACGGTGGAGCTGGTTCTCCTTGGTTTGAAACAATAGCATGCCTTTCAGTTCTGATGAGCCTCTTCTCCAGATGATAAAGGAAAATCAGTATTTGTAGTTTTCATATTTTAACCGTTATTCTTGCTGTTTTGTATCGAAGAGGATTTGATTTTTAACTTCCACACCACTGCTTCAAAGGGTTGTTTTTGTGTTTCAAATGTGACTTCATTCATCATCATCTTCAGCTGTTGGTGGAACATAAAACTTTGTCACAACTTCTTCATAAAACTTGATGACTTTTTTTTGGAAAAGCAGTAATGCTGTTGTTTTCTGTTTTGAACTTTTGACACAGTATTTTATTATCTTGTTTAGAGCATTGTTTAGGCATTTGTGGCACAGCCTTAAAGTGGTTCATACAGGGGTTGGACAATAAAACTTAAACACCTGGGTTTAGAGCACAATCATTTATTAGTATGGTGTAGAGCAGACCTGGGCAAAACACGGCCCGCGGGCCACATCCGGCCCTTTGTGCGTCTCTGTCCGGCCCGCATGAGGCCAATCATAAATTACATTTGATTACAACTTAATAAAAAAAAAAAAAAATCTATGTCGTGCGTGCAATACAACTGTGGTGCTTTTATTTTGAAAGGCGTAGTACTTCCGTGTACTGTACATGCATGAAGGTAAACAGCGCTAAGTGATGCTGCCGTTAAAATGTGTGCTGACGCTAAGAAAAGAAAAGTTGACAAGGAATGACGTGCTTTCAACAAGACATGGACCGCTAAGTATTTCTTTACAGAAATTAAAAGGTGAAGCCGTGATTTGTGCTACACAGATCGCTGTTTAAAGATTATGATTTGAATCCGCACTACACGACCAAGCATAAGGTAAAATACAGAAATCTGTCTGATAAAGAGTGCAATAGAGGCTGATGCATTGCAAGCAAAACTGCAAACCCAACAAGGAATTGGTAAAATGAGGTGGAAAACATTAAAACATTATTCATTTAATTGATGTGTTTCTATAGATGTGTTGTAATTCACAGTTTGAGGAATTTAACAAGTTAAGAATAAATTGGATTTATTAATGATTATTTTTGTTTTTTTACTCGACCTATACGCCACAATTTCACCAAGCCTAATATAAATACCTACAGAATAATTGTATTCTTCTAATTACCAGTACCAGCTATTTAGAATATATAATTTAATGCATTTTACAATGGAAGGAAGTTGAGCAGGATTAAGTTCAAGTTATCGTTCATGTGGCCCTCTGACACAACTCAGGTTTTTCATGTGGCCCCTTGTAAAAATTAATTGCCCACCCCTGGTGTAGAGCCTCATTTTGCGGCTAATGCAGCGTCAGTTTGTCTTGGGAATGATACATACAAGTCCTGCACAGTGGTCAGAGGGATTTGAAGCCATTCTTCCTGCAGGACAGTGACCAGGTCACTACGTGATGCTGTTGGAGGAAAACGTTTCCTGACTCGCTTCTCCAAAACACCCCGAAGTGGCTCAATAATATTTAGAACTGGTGACTCTGCTGGCCAAGGGAGATGTTCAACTTTACTTTCATGTTCATCAAACCAATCTTTCACCAGTCTTGCTCTGTGTATTGGTGCATTGTCATCCTGATACACGGCACGGCCTTGAGGATACAGTGTTTGAACCACTGGATGCACATGGTCCTTCAGAATTTAGGGCCCTATGAAAACCGCGATCACGCAATTGCGAACGGAATCGCGGAATTGGAGATTAAAATCGGAATTCACTTTAAATGCGCAATATAACAGAACTCAACGGCAATTTGTGTAAAAGTTTTTTTTTTCTCCCAGACTAAAAGGAACTTTTCTTTCGAGAAAATGTTCCAAGAGGAGTCACTAAAAGGTGGGGACACTCTAGCTTCTCTTGCCCCCTCCTGCCCCCGCTTTCCTCATTAACAAAAAAAAAAAAGTCCAAGCGGCCACCTGATAAACAGGCGAAGAAGCAAAGGAACGAGCGGCTTACTCCCAGTTACAGGGCAGAGCAGCTTCTCCAAGATTATTATGTGTCTGGCGATTAAAAATTCTGCAAGTTTAGCCAGCACACAATTGAATGGACACAAAAAGATATGTGTGAGGATCACTTCCATCCATCCATTAGCTCCCGCTTGGTCTGGAGTCGGGTCGCGGGGGCAGCGGCTTCAGCAGAGACGCCCAGACCTCCCTCCCCCCGGCCGTTTCCACCAGGCCAGCTGAGAGATATACAGTAATCTCTCCAGCGTGTCCTGGTCTGCCCCGTGGTCTTCGAACGAGGATCATTTAATGAGTGAAAAAAGCACAAACGTAAAAAGCGAGAGTCACTCATTGAACTAAACACAAAGAGGCTGACAATTATGTATTTAAACGGTGATGTCTGTAATAGCTGGAACACCTAAAGAAAAAAAAAAAACACACGGGCACACAATCATACACACAACCAGTGTTCAGTGTTTTGGATTTCATAGTATCTACATCAGCTTTGGTAAATATATTTTTTTCTGTTATCAGACACACAGTTTGTCTTGACATACCTGAAAAATATCAGTTACGTTATGACAAACTCTGATAATAGAAGAAATTAAACAAACTAAAATGATTATTAGTGCTGATGAAATTCTCGCTTGGTTCGGATTGGTCCAGATTGCACTTTGAATGGATTTTATCTATTTGAATTATTTTTTTTTCTTAGTTATTTGTTACATAGAAAAAACTGTTTTTTGTTTGTTAAAAAAAAAAAAAAACAATGTTTTGTTGGACACTATGCTTAAAAGTATAAAAAACAAAGTTTACAGTTATAATTGCATAAATTGTCTATATTTCATTATTTTATACACTGTCTTGGGGTTAAATTTGCATAAAATGCTTAAAACGAAAAACATCGAAAATGAAAAAAATTAAAACGGACTTTGTAATATTTTGACCCCATTAGTTTTCTGCAATTTTGTGGATTTTGTGACTGACGTTGTTCTACAGGACAGTTTCATATTGCCTTGTAGTAGTTGCAATACTATTAAGAGAGAACCATGTTTAAGTTCTTTTAAGCAGAGGTTTTTAATTGTTCGATTTGTTTTAATCTCTGGAAATCTGCAACCTAATCCAGGCCCTGACTCTGTTACATATTTTGATTCTCCTGCTTATTTCAAATCAATTTGCAGACTTTACTGACTAAAAAGGACTTCTTTCATGTTTGGGTACACTCAACTGATGCAGATGTTATTGTTTTATCAGAAACATGGCTCAACAAATCTGTCAGTAGCAAGAACATCAATATCAAGGGTTATAATGTCGATTGAACAGATGGACCAAACAGAGGGTGAGGAGTTGCTGTTATTAAGAATAGGTTTAATGGAAATGTGCTTTTATGGAAATCAATACCAAAACAATTTGAATTTTAGCTCTTGATCTTGAGATCTCCAAATCTATCTTTGCACATCATAGTGGTTGGTTGTTAGAGGACTCCTGCCACCTATGATGCTTTACCTTTGTGAGTGCAGCTTCTTTCAGAGCTGAATTTTAAGGAAATTGTTCTTCTTGGAGGTCTAGACTGAAACTGGCTATAACCATTGTTCTCTGAAAGCTTGTTGTAACTAGGGCTGTAGCGATACACTAATCTCACGATACGATACATTTGGCTCACGATACGATATTATATCGATATTTTTCTAACAATACATTTACATCATTTTCTGAAAGATTTTAACAGGACAAAGTGATTTTGGTGACATCTTGTGAGTGTTCCAATTTGTTTGAATTAACTGAACTGAAAGGTAGGTGACTGCAAACAGCGTTGCAGAGAGGAGAGAAAGGAGGCCTCTGATTGGTCAGTGGCTCCACTAGTGGCTCTTCCTGTAATTTGCAGGAAGAGCACCCGTGCGAGACATGGGGGTTTTGAAGGGAGCTTAGAATATCGATACCCGTGGCTGAAAAATCAATACTCTCTGGGAAATAAAATATCGATATATATCGCAGAATCAATAAAATCGCCCAGCCCTAGTTGTAACTGTGTAAATCTCTTTCAGATTGTTGACAGTCTCACAAGGCCAAACTTAAAATGTCTCAAAATGTCTTTAATTGATTTCATTTGAACAAATACTCCAAACAACATCAGTGACCATTGTGTTGTTGAAACAGTCAGAAACAGAAACAAAATGAGTAAGCCTCGTATGATTAAAACATGAAATATTTTTGCGAACAGGAATTTGTTCTTGATTTATTTCTCTTTGACTGGGAGAAAATGTATCTTTTTTGATGAAGACAATGCTTGAACATTTTTTTAAATGATGGTTTTGGTAAAATTATTGACAAGCATGCTCCCATCAAAAATTCAGAGTCAAAGGCCGAAACTATCCTTGGTTTACACATGAACTGTCTAAATGACTTCATGAATGCTATGCGGCAGGGGCACAAACCAGGAGATCAAAACTAAATTCAGACTGGTTGCTTTTCAGGCAGTAATGCAACCAATTTACAGATGCAATCATAAAATTCAAATCCCGTTATTTTCTATCAGAAACAATGGAAAATCTAAAGAATCTCTTAAAATTCTGAAAAACTATTTATCCATTATCAGGACACTGCAACAGTAAAGAACTCCCGCCATACATTGTTAAAGATGCATAAAATATGTCTAATAAAGTAAAAATATTTAATTGTTTTAATGAACATTTTATTGCATCTGGTTCCTTGCGTGATTACTTAAAGAGCATTAATAAAGATTCAACTGTTGCTTTCTCTGCAGATCCTCCAGTGACAAGTTATTCTTTTAACTTCAACCCAGTTGCAGTCTCAAAACGTCACAAAGCTCTTAGAAGTTTGGATAGTCAAAAATCTGCAGGTCCAGACAATTTGGAAACTTATTCTGATGACGCTCTCTTTTGTGCCACATGTTCAACAGTTGACCAAAATACATGAATTGGAATTGTTTTTTTTCCCTTTGGGATCAAGTCTTGACTTTTTTTTTTTTGGCCAAAAAGAGGCATGTTTCTGCTAGTTTTATGTCAGTGTTGGACAATGGTGATGGGATTTATATGTGTGCTTCCTAACAATGTCTGCATACACTGGATACTCTTTTACCACGGATCACAAAATTTGTTCATAACAAATTTTAGAGCTTTTGCTCATCATTGTACTTTGTATTTCCAGGTAGGATGGTCTGCTTTGTCCTCTTGTAGACTCAGACACTGGCACATATTATTTTACAAAGTTATTATTGGTGTTCTCCCATCATACCTGAAGAATTATATTCTTCAAAAACCTCTGGCATTTAGTGTACTTGTTTCCAAGACTTAATTCTTTTGACTGTACCTAAAGTCTGAACTGATATGGGGAAAAAGGAATTTAGTTATGCTGCTCCTTACACTTGGAATTGGCTTCAAACCCAGCTGAACATCAAGGATGTAGTCTCATTATATGAATTTAAGTGTATTTTAATATATTCTAGATGCATCTACATCTGGCTGCAGATGTTATGTTTTAAAATCTAATCATGTTATGTCCCCCTTTTGTTTTTGTGATCATTTTATGCATATACTGTATATCTCCATATTCTATATTTTGTAACGATTGTTGCTCTAAGCAGCTGACTGCTTGGCCAAGGCACGCTTGAAAGAGAGATTTAAAATCAAGATTTTTTTTTTTTTCCCCCTGGTTGAATAATGGTTGATTGTAATAACCATTGGTGCCACCGCTTGGATGGAAAAGCTCTATCAGGGCTCGACAATAGCATTTGCCCGATGGCCCGAGCGTTTTTTTCGCCTGTCTCGGGCCAGTACGGGCCAGTAAACTTTATTAAACAATGGCCCGTCCGGGCCACCACATTTTGAGGCAATTTCAGATTTTTCTTATGTATATATTTGTCATAATCGCCAAGAAATTACTTGTATTTTATCGGAACATGAAGATGGTCCACCATGTGAAGAACGTAATTTCGCTGCAGGAGTGTGTCGCGTCTTCGTGCATTTCCGGAACTGTTCGGGAATGTTCGGCAGCAGCATCTTTAAATGCGCGCGAAAAGATACAAGACGGAGAAGAATCGAAACAACGAAAGTACACAACGGTATTGCTATAGACCTTTTCGGGCCAGACCCCCGGAAGTACCCCGGGGGGTCATTGCTGGAGTGTGCTACAGAGCGATTCTTTCACCGGCTCGCAGATTAACCAGTGTTTTTCTCTTTCCACAAATATATATTTTTATAATGTCGAGTCGGTCGAGTGGGAATACATGATCCGTCATAAACTGTGCCAACAATGGCGTGAAAATTCAACAATGGAAGAAGAAAGTATGTGAAATACACAAGCCTTTACTGCACGAAAACTGCCTTGTTTGCAGAACAAGAAGTTAGGAAGACGTGGGTGAAAAATATCAACAGAAAGGACTTTGTTCCAAATGAATACAGCCGGGTGAGTTTTCGTTAACATTTAATCTCGTACTATTCATAGTCTCGCTGAGAGTCCCGGACGATTCTGGCCGAAAGAACAGCAGTATGAGGCTACTGTAGCCCTCGGCACTAGCACAAGCCTATAAATGAATGAATGAATGAATGAATGAATGAATGAATGAATGAATGAATGAATGAATTAGGAGAATGATAAAATAAATTAAATATAACGTTAACACATCGCCTAATTTACCGCTAGCGTTAACGTTACAGTAGCATAATCTTTATGGTTTGTTGACGTTAGTTATAGCCAGCGTTGCAGCGTTCCACAGTTTTTAGTGTTTGTCAAGTTTACCCCACTTGAAAGGGCAGCTTGCTTCAGAAGATTCTAACTGGACTTCACTCAATGACCAGGAATCAGTTCTTTCTTTTCTTTCTTTTATTTTGAAAAGTTGTCATGGCCAAAGCAGGTGAAAAACCTTAAACACAAACACAAATAGATCAAGAAAAAGAATAGATCAACATAACAAAAGATCAAATAACTAATATTAACTTAATCCTAAACTACTAGAAACTAATCTGAAATATATGTAGAAAACCCATATTTAAAGCAACCAAAATGAAATAAAGACATATTTATCACTCTCAATAATGATTTTAACCTTTAACCTTAACAGCTTTAACCTCCTATAAACACACACACACACAATCCATACCTTTAGCTTCTTAACCTTTTAAAGCCTTTTAAAATACATTACATTTTTAACTACATTTTAACATGACTTTTTAATAGACATTTTAACCTGAATTTGATACCACGATGTACTACTTTTAAATACACACACTTAATATGAATTTAACTGCATTGTCCACTGAACACTAAAAATCCACACAAACGAAAGCTCACCGGCTCCTTCTTCCTTGTTAGAAACAAGCTTTTAGTCCTGCGTCACTTTTCCACGTCCATGTCCATTTCCATGACTCCACACATCCTCACTCTCTGCTCACCATCCTCAGAGTGCCTTCCCTCACCTCTGATCACTCAATCACCTTCACCTGGTGCACACAATCAACTCCTCTCAGGCTGGGAGTCACACCCAGACCTGAAGCACTCAGGCAGAGAAGGTGTGGCCTGCAGCTCAGCTCAACACCTCCCACTCGATCTTCCCACAGAAACTGCTGGAAAGATCGCACACAGTGAACCAGTGGTCAGAAATTTCCTTCTGGGCTTCCTGCCTGCTCCTCCACTGGTAGCAAGACCACCAACCGGCGGACGTCCCGGTGCAGAACTGTGGACTGAAGGTCCCTCCGAATGCTAGACATGTGATGCTTGGATGCAGGCTGCCTGGAGGCAGGACACTTGGATGCTGATGTTGCAGGTCTCACCTCAGGGGTGCAGGAGCTTGCCACGACTTTAACATTCACATCACGTACAATGCCTCTGGAGTCTGGGTTAACACTGACGACCCTTCCAAGCTTAAAGTGGCCCCTCAATGCATTCTGGTCGCACAGCCAAACAACATCCCCGACTGCAACATTCCTCTGTGTGGTGTGCCACTTACTCCTCACAAAGAGATTAGGACCGGCAAGTTGACTCCAGGACCTCCAGAATTTGTTGACCTGGTGTTGCATTTCCCGAAGTCTCTTATAGGGGTAACTTGTGAAATCACACGTTTTCCAGTCACCACTTGATGATGCTCGGCCCAGCAGGAGTGTATTGGGTGTGATGCACTGCACTGTGTCTTCGTGGCTCTGCACCCTGGCATCAATGGGACGCTCATTGGAAATATTAGCGGCGAGCTGAAGTGTCGTCTGAAGCTCACTGTAACTGAGCCCCGATTCTCTCCCAAAACTCTGAAATGCCTTCTTCACAACCCGAACAGCTGCTTCCACAGAGCCATTTCGATGAGGTGAGTCAGCTGGCTGGATTTTCCACTGCCAGTCGGTTCCATTCTGAGCTGAAGTCTCCTCCACAACCGAGAAACAAACCAGAAACTGATACAACTCCTCCAGAACAGGTTTGGCACCGACAAAATTGGTCCCTGGATCAGACCAAATCTTCTTAGGATGCCCTCGAATTGCAGTGAACCTCTGATAAGCCATCAGAAAGCTTTCAGTCGACATGGTGTTGGCCAGCTCTGTGTAAATTGCTCTACTGACCATACAGCAGAATATGACTCCCCAAACCTTCATCGTGACTCTCTTCCTCACATCGTCCTTGACATTATACGGCCCAAACAGATCGACTGCTGTGAACTCAAATGGAGCTGCTGGTCTAGTTCTCTCTTGAGGCAGATCGCCCATCACCTGCTGACACCTCCTAGCTCTGGCTTTCTTGCAGATCACACAGCTTTCAATGATCTTTTGAGCAATTCTTCGTCCCTTGACAACCCAAGCTCTTTTTCTCACCTTCAGCAGAGTTGCAGCCACTCCCTCGTGACCCTTGCTGTGAGCTTCCCGGACCAACAACGTTGAGACCCAGGCACCATAAGGTAAGAGGGGGACACCAACTCTGTCTTCATTAAAAGCTTGAACTCTTCCACCACAAACCAGTAGTCCAGTCTCTTCCTCTCTGAAGACTACCAGCCGATCTACCGTGGTAGTTGGAAAGGTCACGCCTTCTTGTGCAGCAAGAAAAAGATCTCTTAAAGCATCCTGGCGCTCTGTTGCAGTGATGACTCCAGCTGATGAAACTGCCTCCTCACTTTGGAGCTCCCAGGATCTTGTTCTTAGCTGCAAAGAACTTTGCTGCTCTCCAGACCTGGGCGACCGTCTTGACCAGGTGAGTCAAACTGCTGAACCGTCCCTCATCCACCAGGTTTCGGACAGCAGCACCAGCAGGTGGCCTTCGATACTCCAGATCTGGTGGCTCTTTCCTCACCTGAGCTCTTGTGAGCGCAGCAGCAAATGATTTCTTCTGCATCTTTCCAACACTCTCTCTGGCAGTTGCTGATACATCCCTCGCAGACTTAATTGGCCACTCAGGCTCCCTGGCCAGCTGCCTCTCAGTCCGGAAGAATGTGGCCTCAACTGCACTCCTGTTACTCGGTAATGTGGCTGGATCATCGACCCAGGGGTACTTGGCGTGCCAATGAGGCCTCTCACTGTGGTCATCAGCAGCCACATATGTGAGGCCACTCTTTACCACCTCCAGCTCCCTTTCTTCAGCAAGGGTCATTTCTTTGCCACCTGGCTGACAGTTTCCACAACGACAGCCCCTACATCTTGGGACACAGCCAGCACCAATGCTGTCCCATTTCCACCAGTCGAGGAAGTTGGATGCAGTAGCAGCACAAGTAGATTGCTGAGGTTGGGCGGCCATTGAAGCTTGCTGACTTTGTGGAGAATTAATGGGGACCATGCAGGTGTGTTCTTCATACCTTACAGTAGCAGTTCTCATAAACCTTGCGAAGTGCGTTCTCGATGTATGGGCTGATACAGTGACCTCCTCAAACAGCTCAGGATGGGTGCCAGCAACTGTCTTTCCCATTGGTCCATCCCACAGCACAAGGTCCCCCATCGCACGGATTCTCTGCGGAGCCAGCTGACCTTCCTTGTGACTTACAAGGAGGTGGATCTCTCTTGGCCTTGCCAGGTCGCTGAGCGAAACGTCTGGGAAGAATTCTTGTAATTTCTTAGCTGACACATGTCTTTGGATGTCTGCAATACTGTCTAAGCCATAGCAGACCAGCTGGTGGGACTTGAAAGTGCCTCTTGAGGTGGTGACACGGATCTTCAGGAGGTACCGCTTTGTTTTAACGAAGACTTTCATGCCTCCTACACCATGGACCACAAGCGTGATGTCCTCACTCCTGAGATTGAGCCGACCTGCTGCCTCATGGGTGATATAATTGATGTCAGAAGCTAGGTCGATCAGAGTCCCAATTTTCTGCCCAGCATTGGCTGTTACCTCCAACAGCATCATGATGACAGGCCACTCCGCTAGGCCACTCTCTGCCAGAAGACTTGAGTGACTCTTTGCAACATGAGAGGTGCACGCTGCTGTGTTGCAGAATGCATCCCGGCATTGCTGGGCTAATTCAGGTGAGAGCTTTCTGAAAAATTCTTCCTGGGCCTCGGTGTAATTCCTCCTGTTGCCACCTCCCACTGTGCTGCTTTTACTCCTCCTCTGGGCCGTGCTGCCTCTGGAAGCTTCAGCATTTGGGCACAGATAGTAGTGGTGGCCTGTGGCTCTCTTGTCCTCACATTCAGGATTTTTGCACAAGAAGGATGTTCTGCAATGATCATCATCATCATGGACCTCCAGACATTTCCAGCAGGCCCCCAGTTTTTCCACCGCATCTCTCTTCTCTGCGAGCTTGAGCACACGGAAAGCTTTGCAGAAGTACAGCTTTTTCCTATGCTTGATGTCCCCACAGACGACACATCCAGAGAGGTGGATACTTGACTGGTTTGCGGCTCTGGTTCTGGCTTGCCTTTGCTCGGGTTGAATCTCCCTCCTTGGCAGCTCTTCATCCCTCAATTGATCCAGCTGTTCGTAGATGTTCTCTTGACTCTTGAGAAAGGTCAGAAGATTGTCAAACCGTTTCTCTGCCCGGGTACTGCTTCTCTCAGCTGCATAAAGAAGCCACTCTTTCTTCAATGCATCCGGAAGTTTGCTTTCAATTGACTTTGTCACCAGAGGGTTCTTTAAAGCGCCAGTGTCACCAAGGTCACTCAGGTCTTCAAGGGCCTTCTCAACAGCTTGGATGAGCTCGACAATTTTCTTGGGCTGGTGACTCTTGACTAGTGAAGCTCCTCCACTATTTCAATAGCGATCACAGTTTGGTTTCCGAACCGATTCTCCAGGACACGAAAGATGTCATCTGCAGAGCTGTAGCTCATCAATCGAAGATTTGTCATTATCTTCTCATCCAAACTGTCAAGAAGCTGGAATTTTTTTACTTCTTTTGACCCAGTGGGTTCTCCTTGCCTCTGAAGGGCCTCCCAGTCTCTTTTCCAGCGATGAAAGTCCCGCCTGATGCCAGTAAACCTGGGGAGGGAAGTAGGCTTTAGTCTAATGGCTGCTGTTGGGCAGCTGATGGAAGCTGCACTCACAACTCTTTCGGCGTCTTCTTTAGCTTTTGCTTGAATGAACTCGGCTTTTCTTGACATTAACTTGGGAATGATCTGCTCAAGCTCTCGGACACACAGCTGGAAGTCTTTCTGCTCAGCAGGAGGGGCCCAACACTTCCATTGTGTGTGCAGCTCTTTTGCTCTCTTAACCAGTTTTTCCATGTGGTCGAACATGAAGTCAAAAACCTCTTTATTTCCCCCAGGTTCAAAGGACATCACACTCACTACTTTCTCCTCCGCAGCCTTCACCGCCATCGTCAGTTCCTCCTCTCCGAAGTTGTCCCAGAGTGTCTTTTGGATAAGATCCTTCAGCTCCTGCAGTTTCATCTCACACTCACTTTCAGTTCTCCTGATATCGGCCTTTTGCTGCTCGCTCAACCTGGAAACCTTTTCAGGATCTGCATCCAGCTCTGCCACTGCAAAGTACTGGGCCTCCACATCCTCATTGGCTTCCAAGACTTTGTTGGCCTCCATTATGAGTTTCTTGAAACCGTCTCTGAGCTCCTCTTCAGACATTATGGCGTGCATCCGAGCAGTGTTGTTTGCCAGCCGGGAGAATTGCCGCTTTGCAGATGTCCTACTGGCCTTAAGCTGCTCCAGTGACTTTGAGTCAGCCATCTCCTTTCCCTGCAGGATTGGGTAAGGTGATTTTCAGTGTGTCACAGGCCTCTGGACTTCCAGGCCTGGCTGGTTGCTGTTCAGGACTCTCTATTCCAGTCTTCACAGCGGTTTTTCACTGTCAAGTTTACCCCACTTGAAAGGGCAGCTTGCTTCAGAAGATTCTAACTGGACTTCACTCAATGACCAGGAATCAGTTCTTTCTTTTCTTTCTTTTATTTTGAAAAGTTGTCATGGCCAAAGCAGGTGAAAAACCTTAAACACAAACACAAATAGATCAAGAAAAAGAATAGATCAACATAACAAAAGATCAAATAACTAATATTAACTTAATCCTAAACTACTAGAAACTAATCTGAAATATATGTAGAAAACCCATATTTAAAGCAACCAAAATGAAATAAAGACATATTTATCACTCTCAATAATGATTTTAACCTTTAACCTTAACAGCTTTAACCTCCTATAAACACACACACACACACACACAATCCATACCTTTAGCTTCTTAACCTTTTAAAGCCTTTTAAAATACATTACATTTTTAACTACATTTTAACATGACTTTTTAATAGACATTTTAACCTGAATTTGATACCACGATGTACTACTTTTAAATACACACACTTAATATGAATTTAACTGCATTGTCCACTGAACACAAAAAATTCACACAAACGAAAGCTCACCGGCTCCTTCTTCCTTGTTAGAAACAAGCTTTTAGTCCTGCGTCACTTTTCCACGTCCATGTCCATTTCCATGACTCCACACATCCTCACTCTCTGCTCACCATCCTCAGAGTGCCTTCCCTCACCTCTGATCACTCAATCACCTTCACCTGGTGCACACAATCAACTCCTCTCAGGCTGGGAGTCACACCCAGACCTGAAGCACTCAGGCAGAGAAGGTGTGGCCTGCAGCTCAGCTCAACAGTGTTTGATTATGGGAATAGATCATGCTATTTCCATAACCAATCATTAAAAACAGCGATAAAATACCTTCATCTGTAATTGAAGGCCACTGCCTAACATCATCAATCCAAGACATGTCTGCGTTATCCGTAAATAATGCTCCACGCTGCTGTGTTTGGGTTAGTTGGTGGAACACCGCACACTCCAGTTATGGCGGGGCCACTAGGGGGCGCATGTCCACAATTTTCAAGTCGAAAAGGTGTATACAGATGCAGAATTGGAAGAAGAGTTGCTGCAGTTGGAGGAAGAACTGACTACAGACTGCTTTAGCACCTCCTATGGGTCTGAGGAGATAATGGTTTCTTTAGGCTGTGACAGGGTGGAGGACGAAACTGATGGCTGTGACAGGGTGGAGAAGGAAACTGATGGCTGTGAAGTGGTGGCACAGAAAACACAAATTACAAAACTATAAACAGTTAAACATGAAATAAATACTGAACAAAATGTACCTAGTCAAATATATACTCAGGGAGATGCCATGTGATAAATACCCATTTGAAAAAGTCTCATAAAGCATCTGTGATGAGAATTTATTTAGTCAATGCCAAATATAGCATAAAATCAAAATAATTACTTCAAAGTAAGGACTTGTGATGTCAGAGACTGTCAAACACTTAATATGTGTAAGTTTTTCATACATGATGGTTATTGCTTGATAGTAAGTATTCTGTGCGCTTCAGATATCATCTAATATCACATTGTGAAAACAGTGAATAACATTTCTACTTTGATATGTAAAATGCAGTTTGATTATTTTAGTGCCAAAAACAACTTACCACAAACTCACCTGCTGCCTCCCTCACACTTTTATCCCAGACTTGGGACTGGGCTTGTGTGTTGTATGTTAGGTGTGTAATCATTTCATTAATTAAAGATTATATAAAAGTATATTATAAGATTGGAGGAGTGCATAATATATTAAACCATCACCAAAGCATGAATGATTAATTTTGATAAATCTAACAGGTTATGGACCAAAAAGCTCCATGCTACAAAGAAGGTATTTTAGAAGTTTATACTAAAAGCAACAAAGCATCACACCACATTAACAACACAGAAGGTGTTTTACGACAGTAATACTATGTGCATCTACAATCCAGGCAGGAAAATCTACGGGGTTATTCTTCAAGATTATATGTGCATCCTACTTGCAAACAGAAAAAAAGTTATTCAACAAAAATGTTGTGTCAGATAACATAATATTGCTAAAATATGTGAGACTTTTTATTTCTTCATTTCAGTGTCAGAATGCACCAGAATGCACCAAATTACATAATTTTTTCAAAATTCCTTCGGCGGCTGCTGTTCCGCGCGCCTGCGAATAGTTGGGCCACTGATTTATGAATCAGGGCCAGTACAGTCCAAATTTAACTGGCCCTGTGGGCCAGTGCTCTAAAATGCTTATTGTCAAGCCCTGTCTATGGATTGTTTTCAGACCCTACACCTGTCTAGATGTGAGTTTGATCTATCAGACTAGGAGTGAGTTGGAAGCATCGTGGAACTACTGAAGTTCATGGCTGTGCTGGCAGTGCTGTATCATAATTATGTATAATAAAATGAAGATTGATTTTAATTTTTAAAGACTGCCATAAATTTTAAGTAGAGTTAGTCAATAAACTGATGTATTGCAGAGTCGTAAATCAACTAAGATGGGGACATGCACCATTACATGTCTTTGATGGACAGGTTGGTGTCTCCATCAATTATGACAGAGATGCAGTGGACCACAGCAGCTTTGCAGTAGTTTGTTCACTGACTGTATCTGCTATGTTACCAATGATGTTGGCACCTACCTTGTCATTTGTGTATGTCATGTTGATGTTGCTTTTCCTCTGCTTTTCCTCGTGCGTTTTACATTGGGTGAAAGCGAGCTTTTCAAATTGTAATTGCAGTTCCGCCAACTGAGCTGCTACGAGCATCCTGACAATCACGCCTGGGTCACAGCACTTCTTTGATAAACATTTGTCACAGGAATATTTATTTTTAGCATCTCACCATCTTTTAAGACAAACAGATGTCCTAAAAGAAGAAATGTGTTATTCTGTGTCATTGTGCAACAATGAAGTGGATGTGATAGATGGCTGATATTAACCAGTCTAAAACCAATATTGAAATTAAGAATGTGAAGCTGACAAGAGATTGGTTAGAATAATCAACTCATGTCAGGAACATACTGTGTGCATTGTGGATGTTCACAGGAAAATGTTTGCACCATAAAGTTTTTTTGCACTCACACAAATCTTCCCAAATATATTATGAGCGTGCACAGATAAAATTTCAAGAGCATATGTAACAAAAGCAGTTGCAATTTTGAGACCTGCATTTAAAAGCCTTCCTCTCACTTCGAGGTTTGTCCTTTAAAATAAATTTGAATAATTGCTTGGCCTGTCCAGTTATTAACACTGCGTGGGAAATCCCATATTGATTATTGTTGAACAATAAAATTTCAGATTCCTGTCCGGTGTTGATTTGTCAACAACATAACGTGACTGATGCACCCATTCGTAAAATGCCCATCTTAAATTAGGAATTCTCAAGTTAGTGTGTGGAATATTACATTGTTGCAGCCATAGAACATGACAGCTTAACAAAAGCTATAAGCTGCATCAGCTAAAGCAGTTTTTGGGTGATTTTCATAGTTGAAAAGGCATTAAAAAAAATCAAATAAAAAAAATAATTATTCTCAACCTGCAGTTGGATATATTGCATTTTGGAGGACAGAGCACTTCAGAATGCATTATGAAACAGAAAGGGAAAAACTGTTTATTCATTTGCTTTAATTTTGTCTTTTTAGTAGCATAGGTAGGGTCAGAAGGGGTCTATGAATAAATGAAATGGAAGTTCAGAAACATAGATGGTCGTTCAAACCAAGTTAAATGGTGTTTGTAAAATCTAATCCATCCCTGCAGTCATATTAGCTTCTATTGCTCTGATAGCCCATGTTTTTCATGAACAGTAAATTGTATGCATTTGCCCTTTAATCCATTAAATGGACTAGGATAAAATGGTGATCTGGGGTCACTGTTGGGGCACAAATGCACTGGAAATTCCATTTAGCACATGAAAAGTGCTGGGAGGATTCTAACAGGAGTGTAGGGTGCAAGAATGCCTCCCTCTTGGGTTAGATGACGGAGTCCACCCACTCCGTGTTTTAATTCTGTGACTAATATCATTTTATAATTTGTGAGGATTTCATAGAATGCATTTGAAATGTCCATCTTAAAATAGAAAAAGACACATTTAAACATAGTGAAAACTCAACAAACTGTTTAAAATAACTATCAAGCAAGAAATCCCATTTCCAGAAAAGTAGGGAAAAAGGAATAAAACAACAAAAACTTAAATCTGTAATCTTTTCATAAACTTGTACCGTATACTGAATAGCTGCAAGTATAAAGGAAATAATTTGTCTTTACTGACCAAATCCATACCATTTAAAAAAAAAAAAAAAAGAAATCAAATTTAGCTGCAAAGTTGGGACAGAGGCATATTTGGCCTTTCTACCATCACACACACAGTCTTTTATAGTTTTTGTTGATGATGGACTGAATGATCTTTGGTGCGTACCAACTAGGGATGGCCATAATTAATCGATTAATCGATGATTGATCATTAAGAAGTTGGTCGAAGACATTCATTTTCGTCGATGAACCGAAAGTTTTTTTTTTTTTTTTTTTAACAATCCGAATGAATGTTATCAGTGCACGTCCTCAAACAATGCGATGCATTTCGCTGTGCCACCGATAGAAATTTGGCAACAGGGGGCAACATTTCACCGTCACCCTACCCTGGCTTTCCTCAGTTGTTACATGCGAGCTTCTGTAGGTGATCACCTAATCATGAGGCGGTCGCGGCGAAGTGTAGCGTGGGACCATTTTCGCTTAGAAAATGACCAAGTGTACTGCAATCACTGCAATGCGAATTACAAATACAATTAATCGACAACGACAATGATGTATCACTTGAACAACGCGCATCCAAGCCTTGTGAAGGATGGTGGAGGCGGTCCATCTCTATCTTAGCCTAGCCTAGCCTAGCCTCAACTCGGTGTTAGCACGGACCAGGAGTTTCAGTGCACATCGAGCACACAACAGGCACATCTTTTTAAGAATCTTTTTAAGAAACAAAAAGCCTGTAATACTGGCGCCTTGATATAATGGGATAAAAATTGTCCTTGTTAAGTAGTCTCCTCGATATCACTTCTTTTATTATCGTTGCTTTTTTTTTAAAGAAAAGAAAAAGGAAATGTCTGTTACGTTATTCTGGACCACGAACATCCGGGCCACTGAACACATCCGGGCATGCGCGGGCCATCGCTACCAGGCCAAAGGATAAAATAAACGTCACGTTGATATCGAGAATAATTGTGATAGTTTTCAATATAAAAATGTAAATGATTAATTGATTATTAATCATTAATTCTCCCAACGATCGACAAATAAATCTTCACCGAATGCCCATCCCTAAACCCAACATCTGTTTTTCTAAAAAGATAAACTGAAATGTGGACTCATCTGGCCACAGACTATGTCACCTCTTTCTGTTAATTTGAGATGAGCTTAAAACATCTGTTTTTTGTGAAAATCATTTATTTCAGCGTAGTTTTTATTTTCACAGCAGACCAATGCCTAAATAATGGCATAATACCAGATTAATTAAAGTGCAAGTCCCACAGCACACGGAGCTGCCGTCAATGGCAGTTCTGCGCTGCCACTGTGAACTGGGACCATTCTAGTCAATGACAGCAGTCTCACCAGAGGTGCCATGGAGTGGTTTAGAAACATCTCAGAAGTGCCTCAGGTCACATATAGCAGATGGAGCTGGCAGGAAGTCAGCTATTAGAATCGCACAGAGAATCTTCTGAATTTTCAAAATAAAGCAGAAATGTGAACCATGCATAAGGAGAAGGTTAATTTAAGAGGAAAATAATTTAAGGGGACACAAATTTACTCCAGCAGTGGCCAGGCAGAAACTTGTGAGTGTGGAAGGAGCTCTTGTGCATGATAGGTTATGTTGCATTCTGTGACCTGGTTTTTCTCATGGCTGCTTTTAGCTCTTGGGTTGCTTAATTCTGTAACCAGAAGTAATGTATTTGTCCTTGTGAATAGTTAAACTTCTTAATAGCATGTTTTGTTCTGCTGTTGATATTTAGATTAGTTTAGATTAGATTAGATAGAACTTTATTTATCCCTTAGGGTGTTTCTTTCAGGGAAATTAGGGTTGCAGCAGCAGTACCGCACCGCTTGAACAAGATAAATAATTACAACAAAAGCAGTTGCCAGAAAAGTAATAATAATAAATATAATTTTGCATTCACACGCTAGTTTTGGTAGATAGATATTCCACATCAGTTGTAGTCTTTCAGTGGCAGATCTTAATTATGTTACATATTAGCATTTTCTTTATTGTCATCCCTCCTCAATCCTCCTCCTGTTCCTCCCCCTGAGGGCAGAGTTGTATAGTTTAACGGCTTGTGGTACAAAGGAGTTTTTCTGCCTTTTCTGTTTCTGGGGAGGAATGGCCTGTCACTGATCAGGCTTCTGTGCACTACTGACGGTATACAGAGGGTGGCTGACATCATCCATGATGGTCAGCTCTTTGTCCAGAGTTCTCTTCTCTGTGACTGTCAAACTGTCTATTCCGAACACATAGCCAGCCTGACTGATCAGTTTGTTCAGTCTGGAAGAGTTCTTCTTGGATGTACCACCACCCCAGCTCACCATCGAGTATGAGATAATGCTGGTGACTACAGACTGGCAAAAACATCCACCAGAATTTTCTGCAGAAGTTAAATAACTGCAGCATCCTCAGGAAGTACAGCCTGCTCTGGTCCCTCTAAGACAGGTGGTCTGTGTTGTGAGACCAGTCTAGCTTGTTGACGGCCACAGCCCAAGGTGCTTGTAGTTTCTAATGACCTCACCCTCATCTCCAAGTATTAGAGCTGGCCATTGACATGGTCTAGACTTCCCAAAGCCTATGACCAGCTCCTTAGTCTTTAAACTGTCAAACTGCAGGTGTTTCCTCAGACACCAGATAAAGTCTCTCAAAAGGCTCCTGTACTGATCCTCTCTGCCGTCCCTCATTGTTGTGTCATCTGCATATTTTTGCATGAGACATAACTCCAAGTTATGGTAGAAGTCTGAGGTGTATAGGGTAAAGAGTAGAGGGGATAGCACCATCCCCTGGGGTCCACCTATGCTGCTGACCACCATGTGAGACATAATGTCCTTCAGCCCAACACACTGGGTGAGGTAGCTGCTGATCCAGATCACCAGGCAGAGATCCACCTGCCTGGTGGGGCTATGGCGAGGGTGGGGAGGGAAGAGGGCAACATTGATAAATTGGTGGTGTGGTTGCTAAGGGAGAGAGGAGAGTGGGAAGGGTTTTTAGTGAGAGTGATGCAGTCATGTACTGGTTAAACTGGTTCAAGAATGCATTCAGTTTGTTTGCCTCTTCCACTGTCTGTTGAACTGTTGTTCCACAGATTAGATTAAATTCTATTGTCGTCATTCTACAAGTACAATGAGATGTTGTTTGGAGCAGGCCAGCAGATGTGCAACAGAAAATGCAAGAAAAATCAGACTCGGGTGTACTAGTGATTTACTAAACTTTGTATACATTAGGGATGCACCAGTACTCGGTAAAATACCAAACCGTTCGGTAAGACCTGCACGGGATGCTTTTATGTCCTGCGGTATTTATCAGTCAAAGTCAAGTCAAATTTATTTATAGAGCACATTTAAAAACAACTCACGTTGACCAAAGTGCTGTACAACATAAAAATCAAAATACAAAGGAAAGAAAGAATCTAGAAAAAGCACAATATCACACATCTCAAACAAGTATCTCAAAGCAAGCAAAAACAAGACAACAACAGCAACAGCAACATACGTAAATGCATAAATCAAGGCACAGGTGAGCAGAAAATGATGTTCCAATAACTTTGCATTGGACTTGCACGTGAGCGTGCGTGCCTTTTAGGCAACAGAACAGGCCCGCCACTGCATGTCAATGTCCACTCGCCTCTGCTCACTCACAGTGACCAGCCTATCACACTTTGGCCGGTTGGAAACAAGCAGGCATGGCCAGCAGTAGCAGAGAAATTGGGAAAAACTTTTTTTAATCACCGGTGTGGGAGCATTTTGGTTTTGCTGTTGAATACACCGGCGAGGGAGTGAAAACAGTCAACAGTTAACAGAACACAATCTTCCACCTCCCTAAACCCGTGATCTTACCTGCGTAAGATCCAGTTGTTACCAGTTGTGCATCTTGGCGCAGCTGATGTGCCTTTTGAAATACTGGAGAACGAATTGTTGGATGCGCATTTAAAGATCACAAACAATTAATGTTCCTGTCTCTCCTCGACTATCAACAGTTTCTGACATATCGGAAATAAATTCCCACATCCAACCTTTTCCAGCTTGACACCAGAGACAAAGATCTCCTTGGTTTCCTTCATGGCAGACATCTGAATGAGATCATGCCACAGCTGTACAGACTGATGTGTCTGGCCGTGACTATTCCCACATCCACCACAACTGCTGACCAGACATCCTCTGACCTCAAGAGAATAAAAACGTATCCAACTAATACGGTGATGTGAAATCGAAAGGTAGAGCCGTTTGTGCACATCCACATGTGACCCGGTGGATGCACATTTATGCCATTTAGACGCGCTCTTTTAGGCGCTGACATGCAAGTTGCGCTTTCCGCAAACTCAGTATCTTGCGATCGCGGGTTTAGGGTAGCAGGTGGTCTGAAACTGTACCAAATCCGTACAGAAACCGTGACACAAAAACCGCGGTATGGACCGTACCGTGAGCCACCTGTACCGTTGCACCCCTAATATACATGTACATGCAAATTGTCAGGCACATTTTCTTTGTACATCACAATCAATGTAGAATTGAACGTACATGCAGGGGCACAACACTTCCCTGTTTGCTCACTCAAGTAGATCAATTTGAATATGATAGTGTATATGCAAGCATGGACGACCCACTTATCAAAACAAAGTTAATGGCAAAAGAAAGCAGAAAAAAATATATATTTCACCACATTTGAACTCAAGATCTTCATGTCTGAAGAGGCCAGGAGAAATTTTTTTTTTTTTGGCTAGTGTCTTCTGGTATAAATGGTAAAAGGAAAAAATGGAGTGGGAGAGTGTGGTGAAAGCCCTCAGTGTGGTGGGCTCAGAAAATTGCAGTTAATGCCTCCCCCCCCCCAAAAAAAAAAGATTAGAAAGGTGGATGTCAAGGTGAAGCAGAGAGCTGGCAAAGCATGGCCAGAACATCCAGTTGATGGGTTGATGATGTCACACCATTGATCCCTGCAGAAAATATTTTTCTGCATACCTGTAAAACAAAAACAATATAGCGGATCTTGCTCGTCACACTACATACCAAAATGAGAAACATTTGGCATATATTATGACTAGAGCATACACTCACGGACCACTTTTATATGTTCACCCATTCAATTGCTTGTTAGCACAAATTGCTAATCAGTCAGACACATGGAAGCAGCACAGTGCATTTAGGCATGTCGATGTGGTCATCATAAGGGGAAAGAAAGGGGATGTAAGTGACTTTGAATATGGCATGGTTGTTGGTTCCAGATGGGCTGGTCTGAGTATTTCAGAAACTGCTGATATACTGGGATCATCAGGCATAACAGTCTCTGGGTTTATAGTGAATGGCCAGAATAAAACAAAATATCCAGTAATTGGCCGTCATGTGGATTAAAATGCTTTGTGTTAAAGGAGAAAGGGTGGACTGGTCCGAGATGATAGAAAGGCAACAGTAACTACAAAAAAAAAAAAAAGAAAAAATGTGTAACAACCCAAGGTATGCAGAATACCATGTCTGAACATATACAACACGTCGAACTTTGAAGCAGATGGTCTACTGCGGGGGTCACACAACAGCGGACTCCGGTCCTGATCCGGACCGGGAGATGGTTCTGTTCGGACCCGTGACCAATGCAAAAAATAAGTACTGTAGTGTCATTTTCACAGAGCGGTTTTCAACGATCGTGAATATTTACAGCGGGCGCTGCTGCTACAGTTAATATGGTAATCTAGCTGGTAGTCAGAGACGTAGCCTGGAAACGCGTGTTTGCTGTTGGCAACGGAGCCACATATGGCCAAAGTCCCTCTCTGACATCGCATCAACTAGAATACAGTGGCCACATCCAAATTCTCAGAGCAAATCATGATTATATCCCTAGAACTCATTGCACCCCCAAACCAAACCACACCTACATTGTTCCTAGCAAACCCAAAATCAGTCACACGAGCACAAACTGAAGCACTGATGTTAGCAACAGCGCAGGAAGAAAGCAAAGTAGATACCACGGAGACATCATGGCTTGCTCAAAAAAGAGAAAGGTAGACACTGAAAACCGTTGTTTTGAAGACGAATGGACAGCAAAATGTATGTTTATACTAGGGATGCGCGCGATTACTTGTCTAACCGATTAAACGTCCGCCCACTTTCTAGTCGGCACCAGAAATATTAGTCGTTTAAACTAATTTGTGTTTTTATTCATGTACAAGGCCGCTTAACTGTCATACAGCCGCCTGCCACTAGTCGGGGCTACAGAGCTGTCAGACAGCAGTGCCCCTCTCCATGGCAATGCTCAAGTAGACTGGAGTTTTAAAACGGCACGGTTGGAAGATAGTCTCGCAAAACCAGCGCGGTTTGTTGGTACTTTAATCTAGAAAATGAAAACAAGGTAGTATGTAGACTGTGTCAGAAACAACTGGCATACAATCACTCGACTGGAGCAATGCGCAACTACATTCAACTCAAGCATTTGGATGTTAATCTGCACGAGACGACGGCTGCTGATGCTAGCGGTGCTGATGCTAGCGGTGCTAGCCACACTCAGGCCGATTTGACATTGTTTACCCGGAGACGGTGTTCTCCCGTCCAGTCTGAGAGATTTTAGATGTTTGTTTAATTTTACACTCATATTGAACTGTGCATAGAGCTTAATAATTCAGCAGCAATTTATCTTTTTTAGATGTTACATTATTTGTTAACTTTAAGTGAGTTTTTGTTGGATGTGCAGGGTTTATATTCATACTGCACGGTGCAAAATGCTGCTCGTTTCGGTTGAAATTTAAATATAATTTAGATGTTTATTAACTTCAAAGTGAATTAAAGCTATAATTTTTGTCGGATAATCTGCAAGATTCAATGTGTCAGAGGCAATTTATTTATTTTGGTGGTTAAGGTTTGACTGAGTTGCCTTCATGTTCACATTCATTCATACTGCACGGTGCAAAGTGTCTCGTACTTCAGCGGCATTTAAAATTCAACATGGTTGTGGAACATTGTGATTAAAGGCTTAAAGAACTCTTGTTACACACAATATTTTTTGGGACAATGTTTCAAATTCTGTTTCGATGTTTCAATAAATTGTGCTAAATTTTCACTGTTTTCTGAGTGTTTTCCTTTTCTTTAGACTAGTCGACTAGTCTTAATTAAAATTTTCGTTTAGTCGACAGGGAAATTAGTCACCAGGAACATCCCTAGTTTATACTCCCGGTCAGCAGTTCCAAGCTTGTCTGCCTCATAAGCTCTGAGACCGTGGCATTGATTCAAAGTGTGAAGCGCAACTATGAGACAAAACACAGCATTTGTTTTTGCAATTTTTAGTTAATGTTTCCTGAATGTATATGAGTTTAACTTTTTTACTTGAAGCGGCCTTTAATTCAAGAAGAAAAGACAGTTAAAAGAAAATGTTTTATGAAAAAGTCAACACCCTTTTTTGCACTTTTTAGTTTTTTTAGGGGTCTTCAATTCTCCCAGGCATGGTCTTGCACTATTATTGATTTTATTCTGAGGTTTCACTTTTGGTTGATTTGAAATAAATGAAATTTTATGATAAAAGATATGGAATATGTTGGAATATTTCCCCCATTTGAAGTTAAAATAAAAAGTAGTTACTTTTTCAAAATACGTACTTTGGCTCGGACCTTCTACTTAGGCAAAATTTAGTAACCGGACCTTGGTGACTTTTAATTGAATACCCCTGGGGCCCTATCTTGCGCCAAACCTCCAAAACCTGCTATTAAGGGATATTAGGTATTGGGAGGGGCGTTCCCCCACAAAGAACGCAATCTTCCACCTCCCAAAACCCACGATCTTACCTGCAAAAACCACTATATTATGCACGCATTATGCATGGGAGTGGTTAGGGCGTTCCACCTGTTTAACCAATCAGTGCGTCAGTAGCCATTGCCTTTAAGAGCAGGTTGCGGTACCTGCAAACTGCCATGGAGCGTCTTTTCACCCAGATCAGAGCAGCTCTCATGGGCAGCTCGTCTGGGACTCTGCTGTAGAGCTTCCTCCTCTTCTTTCCTCCTCCTCCTCTGCACTGATATATACATAACTAGCTTTAACTAATGTGGAGCAAATGATTTAATCATTTCTTTTGTACTCCAAGAAGTTCCAACAAACTGCTCAGAAAAAAATAGAGCCGGTGAGCTTCCAGGAAAGCATTTATTAACTAGAAAAGCAATCGGAGAGCGCAGACCTCCGCCAAGCACAGCAGTTGTGGTTGCTTTAGGGTTCAAGAAACAACTAAACAGTGCAATGTTATCAAAAATTTGAAAGTGATCCAGAATCCAGGATTTCTTCCGGATCACACCCAAAATAAAATCAGTTCACATTTCTGACAACTCCTGAAAATGTCATCAAAATCTATCCATAACTTTTTGAGTTATCTTGAACATATCCCCTGCGCAAAGACGCACAGCTGCGCCAAGACGTATAGCCGCTGGAAGCGGTGCTTTTTAAAATACTGCAGAACGGATCATTGGATGAGCATTGAGCCAGAGGAACAGGTATGATGACATCTACCTTCTACCAGGGAGCGCATCTCAGGTGTTCCGAGCGCAAGGAGAGGGTCAGAGGGATACGAGCACAGTAAGAAACTCCACAACAGAGTTCTGTGATCTCCTCGTTTCCTCCACAGCAAACATCTGAATGAGATCATGTCACAGCTGTACAGAAATCATTTGCCCTTAAGAGAATAATAACGTATGAAAGTAATACAGTGATGCATAATCGAGAGGTAGAGCCGGTTGTGCAGTCCACATGTGACTGGGTGGACGCGCAATGACAGGATTTGGACGCGCTCTTTTACGCTCCGACATGCCAGTTGCGCTTTCCACAAACTCGGTATCTTGCGGTACTGGTGTCTCGCAGATTTTGGGTATTGGGTAATGGGTGGTCAGACCACCCATTACCCAATACCCAAAATCTGCGAGATACCAGTACCGCAAGATACCGAATTCGTGGAAAGCGCAGGAGACACGCCCATTGCCGCGCCCACAATGTGCTTAAGGGAGACGGCAAAATGGGTAACAGGTTTTGGGAGGTGGAAGATTGCATTTCGGGTGGCAGAGGCTCCTAAATCTGAGATTTGCAGGTAATGGGTATTGGGTATTGGGTATTGGGAGGTGCAAGATAGGGCCCCTGGTCTACTGTAACAGATATACAGGGTGTCACATCTGTCAGCTCCTGTCCAACAGGAGGCTACAGTTTGCTCAGGGTCACCAAAATTGGACAATGGCACACAAAAAGGATGCCTGGTCTGATGAAGCTTGATTTCAGGTGCAACATAGAGGTGGGGGGTCAGAATTTGGCATAAACAACATGAAAGCATGGCTCCATCCTGTATTGTATCAATGATTCAAACTAGTCTTGATGCTGTAATGATTTGGGGAATTTCCTTGTCACATTTTGGTCCAAAACAAACAAAAAAACAAACAAACAAAACAACAACCATGTGAACAGTGACCTTAACCCTGATAAGGTCACCATCAAACTTATCTGTATCACATCAGGCCATGTGGAGTATGTTGAATGCAGTTGTATTCTTCTATGCAATGCATAGAAGAAGAATTTAATACAGGTATGTAAACACCTGTATTGAAATATAATGTTCTAATGAGGTGTTCACAGCTTTTAAGTCAAGCGTGGAACGTGGAAGCACAAAAAAACAAGACATTGTAAGTGTGTGTGTGTGTGTGTGTGTGTGTGCGTGTTTTCATTGTTCAGTTCATGAAAGAGTCTGTTCAATCCAGAGAAGAAGAATACTTAACAGTCCAGTTTGGATTTAACCCTTCACCTCCGCAATCAAGAAAAACTCAGAGAAACTCAATTTAGCATCCTTTTTACTCCAATAGTTGTTTACAAAAATTGTAGATCAAATACTAATGGAACGAGACAGCCAGCCAGTAATGAGCCAAATATCTGCAATTAAAACCTCCACAAAGCAGATGAAAGCAGTCCAATGAAGCAACAATTCACTCAGGGTAAATCCACCACCATGATGACGGGATATATGCTGTTAAATTCATGACCATGGGCAAAACTACACACTTGGGGGACAAAGTAAGAGCTAACACTACTCCCACACTGACTCTCTTTACTCTTGACCAGGGGTTCTTAAACTTATTTTTAAGGTCCATATCTACTCTCCATTGAAGGCCAGAGGTCTGGAAACATTTTAAACAACATAACATTTATTTTGCTTTTTGACTGTTAACTAGGGATGCACCGAAATGAAAATTCTTGGCCGAAACCGAAAACCGAAAATGAAGAAACCAAGGCCGAAAACCGAAACACCGAAATAAATTATTATGCCAATTATTAGTACCGTTGCATTCATGGCTATGGCTGTGTACTAACCTCACTAAAATAAAGGCATTACCATTGCATAAATTAATATTAATGCTACAAAGAATAAATTAATTGCAAAATTATGAAAATATTTATTAGCACTGACATTACAACAATGCACAATATAAAACTAAATTCAAAATAAAATGTTTAACTTGACCCCACTCAGGTGTACATTAAAAAATAATACAGGCCTATAACTGACTGGCCTGCTCATAAAAACACAGTGCATTTAAAAAAAATTCTCTGTAGGACTACTACAACAAAAATATCTGTAGCTATAAGCTCATGGACGTGAGCTGCAACAACATTAAACAGCTCAGGTAAACACACGTCTGAGAAATGTCGTCTGCTCGGTATGGAATAACGGGGCTCAATGTGCTCTATCAGCCTACGAAATCCCACATCCTCTACAACAGAGAACGGCTGATCAACTAAGGCAATGAATTCCATAATTTTTTGTGTAATGCCCTTTGCCTTGGCACCATCACTGGAAAACTTTCTTGCCTTTTCAAACACGTCCGCCACAGACGGAGTGGACGCGCTCGGAAGGATTTTTCTTTTCTGTGCCGCCGCCTTCTCATATTCAGAATAGCGATCGGGATGTTTGGATTTCAGGTGATAAATCAAACCCGACGTGGAGAAACTCTTTGCAGATTCACCCACTCTTGAAATTTCAGCGTTACATGTTTTACAAATCGCTATCCGTGGGTCTTTCTCAGATATATTGAAATACGTCCACACCACAGACATGTTTGTTAAAAGTCTCTTGCTTTGTCTCAGTAAGCAACTCACGACTTACTATTTTAACCCTGCCGGGTTGTAAACTTTATTAAACACTCGCGGGTTACATTCATTCAGCTCGGTCCGGTAACTCAGGTGGTGTCACACCAAAACATGTCCGTGCATACCCTCAATTTAAACAAAGGTTCCTAACAACAATTCCTATTGTTACAATGTTGGCCCCTATCTAGACAAGCGCGTGCTGGCCGCGGTTTTTGTTCGTCATCACAACATCCTGTTTCGGCCGCGTTGTTTCGGTGATAAAAGTCTTTCGGCCGAAAACCGAAAATGCACTTTTGGGCCATTTTCGGCCGAAAATTTTCGGTGGCCGAATTTTCGGTGCATCCCTACTGTTAACTTTATCATGTAAAAACAACATATGACAATAATAATGGCAATGACAACAACAAATATAAATAAGTTATTTTGAATTAAATTTGAGTCAAGGCAAGTTTATTTGTATAGCACATTACGTGTACAAGACAGGGTGCTTAACATAAAACATTAGAAGCATAACAGAGCATTAAAGAGTAGATTAAAACAGGGAGGAATTAAGAATAAAATAAAATTTTAAAATGCAAAAGTTAATCAAAAGTTGTTTTTGATTTTTTTTTAAAGAAGAGGAATTAAAAATGTAGATAAAATGCAAGAAATAAAAATTAATTGTTTTGATAAAAGGTGGCAAATAGTAATATTAAGTTTTTAAAATTCACTGCATCACTCTCATGGGAGAATGTAGAAACAATAATTTATCAGAAGTGTCTCTCTTTATAATTGATCTTTCTGTAAGCACCGCCCCCTCCCTAGTTACTGTTGCTAGGTCAGACAAACTTGCTGCTCCTGCGTTAAGGACTGTGTTAATTCGCTATTTTTCCGATGTGTATCATCAGTGTTAATATTATACCATAATAACGCCATGGTGAAATATTGCTGCTGGGGACCTGCAACAGTGACTCGAGGTGTCCAGAACAGTTGGAGGGGACATTTTTTATTCCCTTTCCCAAACCAAAACAAACGCTGGAGGTTAAGTTGTGTCCGTCTACAACTGAACGTGAGGAAACTTACAAAACACACCTACATTTACTCCAAGGTAAGTTTACTTTGTTTATTAGATGATTGATTTAACCCCCGTTTAGTAAAAGTAATAATATTGTTTTTACATTGTTAAGCACTTTGTGCTGCATTTATTTGTATGAAAAGTGCTATATAAATAAAGTTTGATTGATTGATTGATTGAATATGATTTAGCGGCAAGGAGGGTGATGAGTTCTCTGTTAGCATTAGCTCTGGTACATAGTGTCGATGACTTCTCCACTATGGACCAGAGCTTGCTAGCCACCTATAAGCCTGCCTTGTTGTCTACAAATATATATGGCCCTGGATATTTATTTTGTTAGGTATAAGGTGAGGCTAGTGATGTTAACGTCACTTTATTAATTATTTTAATACAATGCTGCGACTGTCTGATGTTAACATAGCTCTGGTGTGGGATAGACCTATGGACCAGAGCTAATGCTAACAGAGAAGTCATCACCCTCCCTGCTGCTAAATCATATTATTACTTTTACTAAACGGTGGTTAAATCAATCATCAACTAAACAAAGTAAACTTACATTGCAGCAAATGTGTGTTTTGTTACTTTCCCCAGGTTAAGTTGCTTGTGTGGACGGACACAACTTAACCTACTCCCTGCATTTTTTCAGCATCCCCTAGGGCTGCACGATTATGGAAAAAATGATAATCACGATTATTTGGATCAAAATCACGATTACGATTATTAATCAAGATTATTCAACAATAAAAAATATTTTTTGTTCAGAATGTTATTTAAAATCACGATATGAAATGTAACCAAGAAAGCATTGCATAAGGGATGGACAAATTATATAAAAGGCAATAGCATGAAACTTAGGCGGTCCTAGAGATTTTTGGCCATAAACACCAGCCTGTAAACAAGAACGCCCAAAGGCAGGTCACTACATTGTCCCCTACACTACATTGTACATGGTCACGATTAATCACGATTTTCAAAATTTTAATCGTGGCAACCAAAAATCATGATTTCGATTATTTTTCAATTAATTGTGCAGCCCTGCAACATGTAAAGAAATTCAACACCCCAAAAAGTTCAGTGTAAAAAAAAAAATATCAACATCTCAATTACCGTACAATTACTGTACTATTTACTGTACTAATTACTGTACAATTACCGTGCAATAGCGCATTTACCGTTTATTAGCGGCCTGTCTGTGCGTGTGTTTGTACTGTGCGTGTGGTGCGACCGCAGGCCAGAGAGACGGCAGGTGTACAGTGTTAAAATTAATGTCATTTACTAAATCTATTTTAGATGTTTAATACAAACAGCAAATAAAGTAAATAGACTCACCGCAGCACCATCACCTGAGTTTGCTGCCATGGCCGACCGGTCCGTCTTACTATCTGGGTGGGTGTCACATGACCAATGGAGCGTAACGTGATTGGCTGGACGTTGGCTGAATTGAGACAGGGATCGATTGCTTCTCCCTGGTGACCCGGATGTTGAGTCTGGTTCTTTTTACACTGAATTTTTTGAGGTTGAATTTTTTTACACTGAATTTTTTGAGGTTGAATTTTTTTACACTGAATTTTTTTGAGATGTTGATTTTTTTATTTTTTTTTTACACTGAATTTTTTGGGGTGTTGAATTTCTTTACATGTTGAATTTTGAAAAACTGAATATTTTAAGACAACAATTTTTTTTAACACTGAATTTATTTTTGACAAAATAAAATTCAGAGGCAAAAAAAATTCAGTGCTAGAAATCTGATGTTTTTTAAAATTCAAAGTCTGATTTTGATGCTGAAAAATTTCAATCTTAAAAATTCGTATTCAAACTCAGGTGCCACAGAAATACTTCCATACGAGCACTTTATTCTGCCACTGCAGGAACTTGTAACATCACACAGGTTGTATTGTTCGGCTCCTGTCGGTTAACAGAGAATGCAAATCTATATACACTGAGCTGCTGTTTATGCTCACTCCACTTTTCATCTAACCGCGTTTTCTTCTGCCGTCCCACAACACACACACTACATTAACCATAAGGCCATAGCATTACCCTTAAGGCCACCTTCTTAAAGGGGCCAGGCTGGCTCACAGCATTTCTTCACTGTGAGAGAACGTGCACAAAACCCTGTGATGTTTCTGTGATTTAATTTTTTTTTTTAATTATGTAATATATTTCTGAAAAAAATCTGCGAAGCACTAAAATCGTGGTACTCAAACCGCAAAGTGGCAAGGGATCACTGTAATAGAAATACTGATGATAGGCATCGGAAAAATAGCGAATTAACACAGTCCTTAACGCAAGAGCAGAAAGTTTGTCCGACCTAGCAACAGTAACTAGGAAGGGGGTGGTGCTTACCGAAAGGTCAATTGTGAAAGAATTTATTCATTAATAATCTACCCTTATCCAAAATTGTGCAACAGTAAGTCTGAGGAACAATTCACTTGATAAATGTTTAAGCTTGTATAGCTTAGCTTGCATTATGAGTTTCCAAAGTTGTTTTATTAAGAGTAATTTGTGTGTCTGTGTGGCATCATTGACATTGAGGTTTTGATAAGCTTATCTGGCTTGTCATTTCATAAGCATTTGAGCTCTAATACGCTTTCTTGATTTTGACCTTTAATCCATTTTTTCCATTTCTTTTAATGGTTGAATAATTGCATTACCATTTTACCATTACTTTTCACAGTGACTAAGAAATATGGCCTATCCAACTTTTACAGATTTCTGCGCAGATATTGATGTCTAGCCCAATATGCAAGTCAATGTGTGTGAATGGGCTCTTTAGATATGCTAAAGAAACTGCTTTCCTGTGAGTGTTCCTGACTGATAAAGCTCACTGAGCACTTGTCAGAGCACTATCTGTACTGCTATTATTCAGACAGTAGAGATGTGTGACCAGCAGTAGAAGTGTGCTGTATGCACAAATCAAGGCAGTGCAGTTGATGCATAAATCAGCATTTCTTCTTAGTAGTTAATTACATTTACGGCTAAATGGTACTGGTGTCTGTGATGTAATGTCTCATATCGTTCTCTTTCCTGCTTTCTTAAAGCAAAACTTAATAATGCCTTTTAATGGCATGAAAAGTAGTTGAAATAATGTATGTGGGGATTTAAATGTCTTCAAATAGAACAAGAAAACTTTAATTTCATTGGTACGCCATAATTGCATTATTCTCTAATGCACACCAAATGTTAAGTGAACAGAAATTAGATTTTGCGGGAGATGCACATCAATGGATGTTATTGTTAGACTCACTTGGGTCAAATTTCAATACTGATATATGCATACGTTTTCTTTACACCTAATTGCAGAAAAGCTCTTAAACTTATGCAGATATAGCCTTGAATGAACAAACATAAAGTTGCAGGCAGGGCTGGGGTGATGTAAAAATTTGTGTTGATTCGTCAACACGTTGGAGAAAAGCAAAGAAAATGATGGAAACATGACTTGCTGGACTCCAAAGCCACGCACAAAAATTGCAAACACTCTACAAATGACAAAAATTTTGTCATTTGTAGCCTTATGTCAGATGCAGCTGCCTTATCATTCAAGCACAACGGCAATGAATGAGCCGCTAAAAAGGAGGCACCCAAGAGCTATACCTGGGCATGACAAAACACCAAGTTTTCAACTTTTCCACTTTACCATATACTCGATATTAGACTGTCATATATCGACACAGTGTTTTTAGTCTAGTGTAAACTAGACTGCCAATATATTAAACGACATGTATCCTACCCTTACTAGCGTAGTTTTAATTTAAAATTAAAATCGGAAATGTATATAATTTGAAATTAGTTATAAGATATTTAATCGTTTAAAATTAAAATTAGAATTGAATTGTTAGTTTTATTTAATGAAATTTATTCAGTAGATACTAAAATGTTATAAATCAATGTTTTTTGATAAGTTAAATGTGTAAATTGCTATATAAATCAAATTATGCAAACATATTTGAAAAAAAAATTAAGGTAATCAAAAAAATTGTAGTTAGGTTAATCACTTAAAAAAAAAAAAATCATTTTGGCAAGCCCTCACACATCATTTTATGAGGTCCTCCTGTTGTTGGTACAACTTTCTTATTAGACAGTTGCATGGCAGCAGTTTAATATCTATAGGCATTAAGATGTGGAAAACAGAAATTTTCTGAACCTCAACCACTTTCAAAATTGTTTGGTCTACAAAGTGCTTATTTAGTTATTAAAAAGGTTTTTTAAGTGTTCTAAAACACTTTTTAATAACAGAAGAAATGTATTAATAAAAATAATGAATTAGATATGGGGCCCCACCTGGTAATCAGGAAACACTGACTAAACAGCACCATCAGTCTCTGAACGGCTATTATTCTTTGCATGCTAGCCTATAACCAGGTGGTTAGGAGTTGTGTGGTTGTGGTTCATAGCAACCAGAAGTCTTGTTCAGACAAGGCTGGATGAAGCAGGCCCTCGACTGACTGCAGATCACACTGTATGTATGAGACCACCTGTCCAGCAACTAAACCTTGAATGAAATTGGGCCACACACTTGGGTAATAGTTTCAGGCACACTAGCAAATATACAACAAAATCACTGAAAAATAAAAAAAAATCTAGGTGTAACAATGATCCAAAGTTTGAAACATCACCACAACCTGGAGTCTTGGAAAGAGCCAACCATAAAGAAATGCCTACAAACTTCGATAAACTGAAGTAACATATTTGAGAAATGTGAGGCAAAATCCTCCACAATGTTCCGAGACTGACAATGTCATACCCAAAATGATAATCATCATCATTATTATCAATATTATTATTTTCATTATTATGATTATTATAATTTTTGCCAAAGATAGATATTGAATCACAGTGTACCTGGTTTCTCACATTTTAGCTTGGTGAGAAACCAAACCACATAAATGTTTTGGTGTACAGTGATCCCTTGCCAATTCGTGCTTTAAGTTCCGCGGTTTTAGTTATTCTCAGATTTTTCAGAAATGTGTAATATAATAAAAAATCAAGAAAAAATTGCGGAAATTCT
Source organism: Hirundichthys speculiger (assembly GCA_018398805.1). NCBI lineage: Eukaryota > Metazoa > Chordata > Actinopteri > Beloniformes > Exocoetidae > Hirundichthys > Hirundichthys speculiger. The sequence continues at coordinate 1,455,739 of JAGFBZ010002193.1, read as the reverse complement.
GCGAAAATCCACCCCACTTCAGACGAGAGGCCACAGCTGCCATCGAAACGTCAAACGGAGCAGCAGCCCAGAGTGTGTAGATTTAAATTCTCTGTTAACCGACAGGAGCCAAACAATACAACATGTGTGATATTACAAGTTCCTGCAATGCCAGAATAAAGTGGCTGTTCCATGCAGAGAAAACTGGACTTTTTCTTTTGTTGTTGTTAGCGTGTTACCCGCTAATTATGAGCCAAAAATAGCACAATACCAGCAGTTTCTTTACTACGGTTCGGAGACCAGAGGCTGTGAAGGTAACGGAAAAACCACGGTTGAGCCTTTGTCTTGTTTCGCTGCAGTGCCTCGCTATTTTTTGTGGTTTTTAAACATATTTTAAATACATTATTTAGGCTCTGGCTCCAGTTCGTGGATTTTGATTTTCGCGGGGGCACCGGTCCCCATTAACCGCAAAAAATAAGGGATCACTGTAATGCATTGTGTCGTGTTAATTTATTATTTATGGCATAGATTAAAAAATCAAAACAAAAAAGAACTGACCTGGTGTTGCCGTATAGTTGAGTACAAAATCTGAATTTTCAAAATTTTATTGTACCATGCATAGTGAGAGTAAAGAACCTTAAACTTGAACCTGAACTTGAAATTGTATGAGAAGCCAGGGATTTATACAGAATTCATTGTGCTTCCTTTTTAATTTGTATTCCTTTTGTCACTGTTGTACAACAAGATGCAGCACACTGGAGGATGTCAAAGATTCTTTGTTCAGGATGGGGCTAGACTTGGCAGCAGCTAAATATTAATATTCAGGCATGAAAAATATATACTTTACACTGAAGTGGAAGAGGAAGTTTGAGCATGAGTGCAGGAAAGGGTCAGACAAGAATCTTTCTTTGTTTGAAGGATAGGAAACAAGTTTGAATGTATTTTTAGAGAAGTCGATTGCTCAGGTTGTGATCAGGACAGGGTTGGCACAAACAAATAAAACCTGGCCCTGGAAACAAGCAGGACAAGAAGGACACTGAGGGTAGTTTTTAGGATAGAAAAACCTCATGTCTTACATTATAATGTGGTGCCACAAATGCACATTTTGTGGCACCACTTGAAATTGTATGAGAAGCAAGGGATTTATACAGAATTCATTGTGCTTGCTTTTTAATTTGTATTCCTTTTGTCACTGTTGTACAGTGACAAAAATGATCATTTGATCATTTCATCAAATGAAATTATCATTTTGTACCCTTTGTTGAAATAGATTAAACATATGTCTGTGTGATGTATTATCCTTCAGTGGTGTCATTTGATGTATTCATTCTAAACCACTTATTGTGCACTCACAATAACTGGCTTATAGTGCAACGCTTGACAGTGGGTGTATCTTCCACTTTGGGTTGTCCCTTGCTTACACCTTTGTTTGTTTATTGGTCTGACAATCAAATTTCTTCCCACTAGGTACACAGTATAGCCGGGTGCTTTAACAGAGTTCTGCCCCTGTGTGCGATTTCATTGACTAGCGTTAGACTATAGCCTCAGTTTGAATGACTGAAGCCTGCATCAACATTTGAAAAGTTAAACTTTTCTCACCTTCTGACAGGACCAATGCTTCCAATGCCCTAAAGTATTTTACTTGAAGACTTGTAAATTAGAGCAAAAAATGACTAACAAAAAACATCAAGAATTGCACTGACTTACAATAAACTTAATATTTTACAGTCTGTGGACTGCAAATGAGATGAGTTCCGTCAAAAAAAAATACTAGTAGCAGCAATGTGATCAAAGTAATGCGAGTTCACTGGCAAGTAAAATGGACATCTTGGAATTATGACGAGGACACGGTTGGAGTATCAGCAATCCATATTATGTCCAAGAAGTAGCTGCAGGAGCATGTTCCTGACTCCTCTCTGCCCAGCTTTTAGATTATATTTGGCAGACTGCAAGCAGAACACCAAAGGTAAGGCTGGTGGGACTGCAATGCTTGTTAACAAAAATCAGTATAATCCAGAACATGCTACAGCAACGTTTCAGAATATCTATATCCTTCCTTCAGCTGCTGCTGTCGTTACTGGCTGAATTGTGGCTAAGCTACAAGCACAAAACCATAATGCATTTGTGGAAATTTTTCTCTGTCTGCCCTGCTCTCAGCAAAGCAGACCATAATCTGGCTCTTCTTGATTAGCTGTGGCAACTCCTGAAGGAAAAGCCGAAAAGAAAAGAATAAGTTTAAAGATTAATTTGGAGAGGAGGAGGGGGGCTACGGAAGAAGTTGGACAGCAAGGTTGAGAGGAAAACTGTGCAATATGTGTGGTCAGGAATAAAAACAATAACTGGCTTCAAGCAGAGGGGCAATCAAACTGATGGAACCCTAGACAGATTTATTGAAATGTTCGATTATAACACCTCAGAAAAATTCTTAGCATCCTCCTCTCCTGCCTTAAGCCACACAGACCTATTTGCCTTCCTGGACACACAGATTCACCGTAGTGAAGCTCCACTGTTGTCTCCAACCATGCTGGGAGATTCTGGGGCCCCCTCTGCCTACCTCTTCTGTTTGTCTGTCTTCTGGGGTCAGGTGAAGAGACAGGTGGGGAGTCTGAACTGGAACTAGACTGCAGGTTCAGGTGGTGTCAGTCCCAGAGTCTTGAAAGCCCGTACAGACCAGCAATGAGGGTTTCTGCTGTTCTTTAACCTTTGCCTGAACCAGAAAAAGATTCCAGTGCTGTGGAGGACATCCTGACTTCTGCTAGTAGTAAAATCAGTCTTAGTAACTACAAACCACCTCCCCAAACAACACAAATCACTGAAGGCCCTGAAGAGTCTTGCCCCATTGTTGGCCCACCTAAATACAGGGGTTGGACAATAAAACTGAAACACCTGGTTGTAGACCACAATATTTTATTAGTATGGTGTAGGGCCTCCTTTTGTGGCCAATACACCATCAGTTTGTCTTGAGAATGTCATATAGAAGTCCTGTACAGTGGTCAGAGGAATTTTAAGCCATTCATCTTGCAGGACAGTGGCCAGGTCACTACGTGATGCTGGTGGAGGAAAACGTTTCCTGACTCACTCCTCCAAAACACCCCAAAGTGGCTCAATAATATTTAGATCTGGTAACTGTGCAGGCCAAGGGAGATGTTCAACTTCACTATCATGTTCATCAAACCAATATTTCACCAGTCTTGCTGTGTGTATTGGTGTATTGTCACCCTAATACACGGCACCACCTTCAGGATACAATGTTTGAACCATTGGATGCACATGGTCCTTCAGAATGGGTAGTCTCTGGCAGTGATGTGCCCATCTAGCACAAGTACTGGGCCAAGGGAATGCCATGATATAGCAGGCCAAACCATCACTGATCCACCTTCATGCTGCACTCTGGGCATGCAACAGTCTGGGTGGTACGCTTGTTTGGGGCTTCTAACTCCCCCAGATGTGGGGAAAACAGTAAAGGTGGACTCAGCAGAGAACAATACATGTTTCACATTGTCCAAGGCCCAAGATTTGCACTCCTTGCAGCATTGAAACTAGCATTTGGCATTGGAACAAGTGACCAAAGGTTTGGGTACAGAAGCCTGGCCTTGTATATTGACCCTGTGGAGGTCCTGACGGACAAGTTCTGGTGGAAACAGGAGAGTTGAGGTGCACGTTTAAGTCTGTCGTGGTTTGGGCAGCTGTAGTTTAATGTTTTTTGGATACATTCCGGGTTAGCACCCGAATATCCCTTTCAGACAGCTTCCTCTTGTGTCCACAGTTAATCCTGTTGGATGTGGTTCGTCCTTCTTGGTGGTATGCTGACTTTACCCTGGATACCGTGGCTCTTGATACATCACAAAGTCTTGCTTTCTGGGTCACAGATGCTCTAGCAAGACGTGCACCAACAATTTGTCCTCTTTTGAACTGATATGTCACCTATGATGTTGTGTGCATTACAATATTTTGCACAAAACTGTGCTCTTACCCTGCTAATTGATCCTTTACACTCTGCTTCTACTGGTGCTATGTACAATTATTGAAGACTGGCCACCAGGCTGGTCCAATTTAGCCATGAAACCTCCCACACTTAAATGACAGGCGTTACATTGTCCAACCGCTGTAAGTGCACAAGCACCCTTCATGACCATTTTTCAGTTTGCTTGTTGCCATAGGGCTGGGTTTGAAGATACTGTCATATTCCTGCTTCAACAAGCCCACTGTCACCTGGACAAACCTACAAGAATTGTGTTTTTTGCTTTCTGCACTTTGTTTAATATGATTCAGCATGTGCTGAATACAGAAGAGAATCAGCACAGAATACCAAGTACTTACCTTTTAAATGTCTGAGTATATAACTGGCTAACTGTGTTACTGCAGTATGTAATATCTGTTCTGAACTGGAGTTGAGTTGAGTTGAGTTACACATCATATTAACAATTGGAAATTAATACATGTCTCTTATACATACATGGGAACTTAAGCAAGTAAATTTGAACACAATGGACACATCAGTCTAACCTGTGTGTGTTACACGTAAATACCTCAACAACAGAAGCAGTTCATAGCATTTTACAGAGATGGAGAGTGAGGATGTCAGTCAGAATGTCCAGGACAAAAGTTGGTCTTGATACATTTATTTTGTCCTGTGCTGAAATTCATTTTTTGTGTTTAAAGTGCAAATATGTAATAGGAAGTGCTGTTTGAGTAAATGAACAGACGGATAAGGGACATATCCTAATCTGCTTTGTAGTTCCAAGATAAGGATAAAAGTGTGGAACATTTATCTATTTTATTTCATGCTCAATATTTAAAATGTAAGATTAAACAGGAAAAAACTTAAATGATCACATTGCAATTTACCATGGGTACATCACATGATGCCCACTCACTCCAGCTTGAGAACAATCCACATAACTATAGGAAAAACCTACCAGTGTATGCCAATCCCATCTTCCTGAGCCTGTGTGAATGTTTGTGTTTGTCATAACAGATGAATCCTGCAAATATATTTAATAGGGATAACTTTTTGCTCCTAAAGGCCAAAACTACGGTGGCCCTGAAGGGCAAACAACACCAACAAAAAGGAAAACACAACGACATTAACAAAAACACAACGACAAAAAGGAAAACACAACGACATTAACAAAAACACAAACGAACAAAGGAAAAACACAACAATATTAACAAAAACACAACGACATTAACAAAAACACAACGACAAAAAGGAAAACACAACGACATTAACAAAAACACAACGACATTAACAAAAACACAAAGACAAAAAGGAAAACACAACGACAAAAAGGAAAACACAACGACATTAACAAAAACACAACGACAAAAAGAAAAACACGACATTAACAAAAACACAACGACAAAAAGGAAAACACAACGACATTAACAAAAACACAACGACAAAAAGGAAAACACAACGACATTAACAAAAACACAACGACATTAACTTCTAACGGAAAGGGTAGGTACCTGCTATGACAAGGATCATTGCTGATTGGACGAAAGCACGTCAGTCTGTTTAAAAGGTGGGGAAGGGCCCCGCCCACATCTGTGGTCTACAATCAGGTGTATTTGGAGATGGCTACTACAGAAGAAGTTATTAGGCATTATTTTGATGCAGGGCATACATATGAGGTGATAGTTCACATGCAGGGCATAAAATTAGAATTTTTACCAAGTCGTCCCTGGCTACCAGCTTTTTGAAGTTGGTAGCCAGCTAGCAATATTGGTCGCCAGTGTTTTTCGTTGCCCCATACGTCAGGGGTTAATATGGCACCAGCAGCATTGTCATTTATGAAAAACTCCTATTATCGTCTACTAAGCGCATTTTATTCTGTTTCCATGATGCTTACTATAAAAACTAATATTATTTCTTTTTTGTTAACACCAGAAGCGCCAAGTAGGTCATTTTTACCTCCTAGCATTTTCAAATGTTTGTATTTCTGTTAAAACCCCTACATCTGTAAGTTCATGACTTTTTCTAAAATGGATTTATTAATTTTTCAGTGAATTCTGGTGAGTGTGTGATTAAAATGAATATAACCATTTATACCTGGAACCACAGAGGTGGTCAATTTTACCCCCTCATATAAACGCTGTATACAGCTGTCATTTTTTGCGCCACGCCCCTCCGCGCCCGACTGCCCGTTGCTTGGCAACGCTCAAACTTTATGGCGTTATCGGACTTTGACAGTTATTGTCATCACTAAATCTTTCAAACAAACAGCAAAATTTAAGACATGAATCCAACAAAAACAACAGCCTGGCTGTTGTACCAGGATCTGAGTGAGGGAGAGAAACTCTGACGGGTAAATTCAGAAGTCAAGCGTTTTAGTTTCCTCTAGTTCTAATCATTTGGCATTTTAGCGAGGCTACGACTCTGACTGATCTAATCATAAATATTTACATTGATCAGAGCTCAACCTGTATGTGAGCTACATGAGGCTGCCAAGGACGCAACCGTTTGGAGACCCATAAAGCTGGGACTGCGGGCCGGGAGAGCCCAGTCCACAAATGTCCCGGTCGAGAGAGGTGGTCCAACTGCATACGTGCGCCGCAACATTGACGACCCTATGAATGCGTTCATGTACTTGATGGACCAGGTGATAGCACACCTGTACCTGTACGGTGGCGGAGCCACGCCGGTGGAGAGGAGGGCTGGGAATGGAGTCATGTGTGCGTGAGGGGGAGCACGCAGCGTTAATCCATTTTTCCAAAATTATTAAAATATCTGTGATTGACATCTGAAATATGTTGTTTTGTATTGTAAATAGTCTGTCATTCGATTGCTATTGTTTTCATGTTTGTGTTAACATACAGCTCCTACAGTTTGTTGATGAACGTACCGATGTATTTATTTGTGTGGCTGAGAGAGAGCGCGCGCGCAGCGTTCTACCACGTAGAAAAAAAGCTCGCAAAAATATACATTTTAAACACTTATTTTGACAAGTGTCATCATTATTATTTCAGAAATAATCAGGAATGAGCCACTTCACAACTATTAGAAATGACATGTTCACATCACTGACGCTGTTGCAGCGATGGGGTGAAAATGAAGTTTGGGATGTTGCGGTTCTACTGTTAACTATTCTGTTGTGTATTTTTATGAGGTTATTTACCAAAATGATCCATTTTGCTGTGAAGTAGATTCAGTGATGGACAAAACTGAAGACCGACGAATGCAAAAGTTCACCTGTGCATCGCTGGGTTAGGCGCATGTGTAGTTATGACTTCCGGCAAACGACTGCACCCAACACAGGGCCACTTTCCGATATATAATATATATCTAATAACAAACTTTGCTTCTAAAGTTCTAAATAAACTTTGTTTCTAAGTTATTTAGATATGTTTGCCTTGGTGACACATGACAAATGTGCAGAAATCATTAAAAAAAAAAAAAAATTTGATGTTGATGGTGGATTTTGTGTCCCTCGCCACTGGCGACATGGCAGAAAAAAACGGTCGAAATTGTTAAATTTGGGTCGCATATGGCGACCAGTTGGTCGCGATTTTATGCCCTGACATGTTGTCCACCTTTCACAACATCACGATGAGGGTTTCCGTTGTCTGGTAATTGCCGGACTTTGTCTGGTAAAATATGCGGAAGTCCGGGATTTTATAATCTCTCCGGTCAAAATGTCCGGTGAAAATACTCCTCCCAAGCACAATTTCAGTTGTAATAAAATGGGTTATTTCCACATCATTTTATGAAAAACTCCTCGGGATCTCCCAGAGGAGCTGGTGGAAGCGGCCGGGGGGAGGGAGGTCTGGGCCTCTCTGCTGAAGCTGTTGCCCCCACGACCCGACTTCGGATAAGCGGAAGCTAATGGATGGATGGATTTTATGAAAAAACATATACTTTTTTTTTTACAAATGAGTAGTGTGTGAGGACGAGTCGGCTCCAGCCACAGCTCCACTCAATGATGCCACAGGCGCGCAGAGACGCCATCTCCGTAATGACAGCGCTCCGGGGTTATGGAGGCTTGAACTTCGCAACGGCCTGTGAAGTTCTCATCGGGGATTTCAGTGAAATCTACCCCGAGTGGGCTCAACTGGCCAAGAAAGCCTGCTGATCCCTGTCTCCAGTGTGCCAGCAGAGAGAGGTTTCTCTCTGCAGAACCACATTAAAACAGCGCAGCGGAGTCAGAAGAGCGCAAGCTTCTGCAATATTTATTTATTTATTTTTTTAAGTTACGCTCGTGAGTCAATTGACGGGACTTCTCTTCCTGCTCTCCAGCGAAGGCGGACGCTTTTCTGTGAGCTCCTGCCCCTCTATCTGATCCTCGCTGCTCTTTGTCCTGTCTGTGTGTTTTTGGAGCCTCATACGGATAAAATCTGAATATCTAAATTAACCATGGATCTGGTTAGCTGGTCTCTCAATGCAATTGATCAAATTTTTTCTACAAAAAGGGAGTCTAAAGGTGAGCCTTCGTGCCCAGATGGAACAGAGCCAACGGGGTACGTTCAAGATCCATGGGCGAAGTGGCGCTTGAGCTGCCAGGCTCCTCTGTTCATCGAGGACGCTGAAGATGTCTACATATTTGGATTTATGATCATCGGATTCCTGCTGTTTGGCGTTGGCGGATACCTGATGTATCGGAAAATTAAGCGCACGGATGCTATTCCGGTCCTGATGTCTGTGTGCGTGGAGGTTAGCCATGCTGTGAGTGCCGAGACTGTAAAAAGAGACAAGATGAATCGGAAACTGGATGTGATTCACGGCGTGAGCCACCGACAGCTTCAGATGCATGAACTCATGGGGAAAATGGATAACAACCTGGGGAAACTACATGCACAGCTTAGGGAGTATGGACACGAATAATTCAGACTTTTTGGATGATTCCCATGAGAGAGAACCAGCAAAGGACTCAAGGCAGGCAAAATTCACTGTCAGTCTGACCGAAAACAATCTCTCTTATCTGAATCTGGCTCCCCTGAGCGGCCTTGGCCAAGGCCGAACTGAAAAAGAATCTCACCGAGGTCTTATCCGAAGTAGGCTCCCCCCCCCACACCATCCTCCGCTCCATTGCCTTTCCCTGACTCTCAACGTCCTCGCTGGATCCTGGTGTACTCCCCCACGTGGAGCGGACTGATTGCACTGCGCGCCACCGGCTGCGTGCCACCGGGCGAGCGTGCACGGGCCGCTTGGCTGGGACCTTTTTCCTGATATGATGTCTTGTCTTGTATTAAGCTTGTTATGCCTGTGCTGAGGTTTTTTTTTTGTGAATCCCACAACATGTGCCTCTGATCAAGGACATGTGGTGTGAGACACCTGTTTTTTATCCTCTCCCCCACCCATCCCCTATGTGATCATATTTTCTTCTGCTAAAATTGAAGCGCTCTTATAGCGCTGACCCAAGCACCGTTGACTCCTGTCCATATGTTGTGTTGTTTTTGTATGTTTCTCTTGGACGGTGAACTGGGAAGTCAAATTCTGCTGTGTTGGGACGCTGGCTCAGTGGCTACAATAAATTTGATTCTGATTCTGACTCATTTTATTTGAAATAGCCTGTTTTTCAATAAAAATACTATTAAATGACTTGCATTGATATCGTACTACTGCATATGATTTATTTTTAACCACAATAAATTCATATAGCCTATGTGACCGGAATTTCAAACATTTGTCCGGTAAATTGAAAACCTGCCGGTCACATTGTCCGGTGCCAATTTTTTCTAGTGGAAACACTGATCACGATGAGTGTTCGCACTCTTAAAACACGGTTAAGAGAAGCAGGGTTGTATAGGAGAAAGAATTATTCCCCACTCGCTCAGGTGAGACGAGCCATACTGACAGAGCTGCGTGGACTCGGGCAAATGTTTGGCTATCGGACTATGTGGCAAATACTAAAGGGCCGAGCCGTAAACAAGGTGTTATGGCGTAAAACAGCCTTAAAAACCATTCTCTTAATACATCCATGAAAAAAACCCGCTAAAAAAGACTGATGTGCTTTCGTCCAATCAGCAATGATCCTTGTCATAGCAGGTACCTACCCTTTCCGTTAGAAGTTAATGTCGTTGTGTTTTTGTTAATGTCGTTGTGTTTTCCTTTTTGTCGTTGTGTTTTTGTTAATGTCGTTGTGTTTTCCTTTTTGTCGTTGTGTTTTTGTTAATGTCATTGTGTTTTCCTTTTTGTTGGTGTCGTTTGCCCTTCAGGGCCACCGTACAAAACCGATAACACACACATATACCTAAGATCATTACATCAATCCTATGAACAAAACCAAAAACAGTTTTGACTCTTCAAATGAACAGATATTTATGTTTTTACAATGAAAAACTATTGGCAAGGCTCTCAAACATTTTCATAAAGCTATCAAACAAGCCTATTTGATATCTCACATCAGTTTAAATAAAGTGTATTACTTACTGATATATAAAAAAAGAAATAAAGGCTCCTTGAACTGATGGAAATACATGCATCAGAATTACAAACTAAAAGTGCATTCCTCAATGACAATAAAAAATAATGCACAGTGCATAATATACTGACACAAGTTAAACTTGTCTATGTAAACAAACAAAACAAAATAGCCTTGCCGATTTGTGTAAGTCCCGGTGGCTTCTTTGCTGCTAGCTTGCTCTAGTTAGCGTCTTTAGCAGAACGGGTGTCCTCATATGATTTCAAAACTCTGTCGAACTGATGGTTAAGTTTCAGATGGTTGATTGGGTTTGACGTATTAAAGCTTGTGCTATTTTTCCCTCCTCGTGGAATTCGCTTGGAGCATTTGTCACAAAACACCAGCGAACTATCTTCTATGAAAACTTTACAGAAGTTCCATGCAATCAAAACCATGTTCTTTGTTTTCATAAGCACACTGTGCTGCATGCTGCAGTCAAGGTGTAATGTAAATTCCCACGTTCCCTCGTTTGCTAGTCATTCTTTCAACCTTTTCTATTTTTTATGTTAACATGTGGGAAAATACTGGGAATATCAATTCGAGTCAGCAACTATCAAAATTATGACTGATTTAACAAGTTTTTTTCTGGCATGAGGGGGTATTCTTGATTTTCCATATTGAGCAATCGTTTTTCTGATTATGGCGACGTCACTCAAATGTAACATTCACTGTCGGTTATTGAGGTCTCCGTGGGAGCCCGATCAGCCTGATAGTTATTGGGCCGATGCACCCCTATGTTGGTATTTTATATTTGTTAGAATGTTTGTAGAATAATGAAAACCTTACAGTAGTTTTGAATTGTCAGTTACAACTACAGCTGGGCAATGATTTAAATTTTTAATTGCAATTAATCACATGATTTCCCTGATTAATCATGATTAATTGCATTGTATACGCAAAATCAAATAACAAATTCAAAAGTAGTGTAAACTGCACTTTTATTTAAATGTCCTGCTGCCATATGAACTAAAGTGCCATAACATTTGTTGTTCAAACACTTTTAACATCAGCACTTGTCTGTAACACATATTTAGTATAAATCTCATTTTTATAAATGCAAAATAAATTACAAAATTTAAAAATATTTAAGTGACATTTTATTTTGTTCATCTTTTAACACAAAAAACGAAAAAGTGCTGTTTTTAATATTTATATTTTAGACTTGGATCAAAAATACGAAATTAAAAAATAGGCCACAGGACTGAATTTGTTTTTAATATTTAATTGTCTGGTTTACGGACAATGACCCGGAAATATCTTTGTGCACGGCAGTTCAGGTAGCATGGCAGCGCTGGAATCACGTACTATAATATTTGCAATATTGTGAAAATCTGAATGAAAACTCAGCTCATATAGACCTTTTCGGGCCAGCCCCCCGGAAGTACCCCATCCGCCATTGCTGGAGTGTGCTACAGAGCGACACTTTCACCAGCTTGCAGATTAACCAGTGTTTTTCTCTATCTACAAATATATATTTTTATAATGTCGAGTCGGTCGAGTGGGAATACATGTTCCGTCATAAACTGTGCCAACAATGGCATGAAAATTCAACAATGGAAAAAGAAAGTATGTGAAATACACAAGCCTTTACTGCACGAAGACCGCCTTGTTTGCAGAACAAGAAGTTAGGAAGACGTGGGTTGAAAATATCAACAGAAAGGACTTTGTTCCAAATGAATACAGCCGGGTGAGTTTTCGTTTACATTCAATCTCGTACTACTCATAGTCTCGCTGAGAGTCCCGGACGATTCTGGCCGAAAGAACAGCAGTATGAGGCTACTGTAGCCCTCGGCACTAGCACAAGCCTATAAATGAATAAAGGAATGAATTATGAGAATGATAAAATAAATTAAATATAACATTAACACTAATTTACCGCTAGCTTTAACGTTACAGTAGCATAATCTTTATGGCTTGTTGACGTTAGTTATACCCAGCGTTGCATTTTTCACGTATTCCCACAGTTTTTAGTGTTTGATTATGGGAATAGATCATGCTATTTCCTTAACCAATCATTAAAAACAGTGATAAACTACCTTCAACTGTAACTGGAGGCCACTGCCTAACATCATCAATCCAAGACATGTCTGCGTTATCCGTAACAGATGCTCCACACTGCTGTGTTTGGGTTACTTAGGTGGAGCACCGCACACTCCAGTTATGGCTGGGCCACTAGGGGGCGCATGTCCACAATTTTTAAGTCGAAAAGATCAACATACACTCAAGGAAAAAAGAAACGCACCACTGCTTTTTTACCACATTTTCTTTTGGTTACTTATTTTTAATGGAAATATTACATGTGCACATCAACCATATACCTGTCCCTGATATTCAGACCCAATTAATCAGTTGCTTGTGACAGTTTCAATAGCAATAACATGACCAAACAATAAAGCATCACAGTAAACAAAAACACAGTTATTTGATTCGATTGTCAGTAATTAACATGACCACCATTCGCCTCAAGGACACTGATAATTGATGGGTCCCAATGGTTTCAGCAGCAGTTCTTGTTGTTGGTCGAAACCTGTCACGGAGATGTGACAGCCGATTCGCTCGGTCCTGTGCGGCCGTTGTGACACGTGGTCGACCAGATCTTGGACGGTCATTGGAGGATCCAGTGGTCTGGAAACGCTCAGCAAGGCGTACAACAGTAGAGTGATGGACTCCAAACACCCTGGCTACAGCTCGTGTGCTCCTTCCAGCTTGAAGCATGCCAATGGCACGATCTCTCTCTGGTTGCTGTAGTCGTGGCATCGTGAACAAATGTGCTTTTTATCCATTTTGGTGTCTTTTTATAGGGAATGGTTGTGCACAATTGAGGACAGGTCCAATTCATCTCTGAGTTTTACTCATGACCCAGACATAGGTGATTATACAAAACTACAATTGTTATTGCTGATCAAAATCAATCAACCGGAACCAGGAAAACAGTTATTTCATTTTGACTCAAAATTGTACTAAACTCATTGTAGTCTGTAATTTTTCACTGTCTATAATATTTTTGGAAAAACTGAGAAAACAAAAATGGTGCGTTTCTTTTTTCCTTGAGTGTAGATCAAACCAAAGCACTCTCCAGCTCTGCGTCTTCTCCTCAGATTATGACGAGCACAATATCTTCTGATGCTCATTTCCAAGCATTGCAGGACACCCTTCTGCTGATGATTAAGTCATTGATCAAACTACCGTATTGGCCCAAATATGGGATGATATTATAATCATGAAGTCATATTCTCAATAATGGGGGTCATTTTATAACCAAGGACTAGACTTTCTGTTGTCATTACACATCTGTGCCACTAGATGGAGCCTCACTGAAGTAACCAGTAAGCGAATAACATGACAGTAAACGCATGGAGCAGGATCTGATGTAAAATGGAGCAATGACGCGATCATCTTGAACAAAAGGGTTTGAAAGTTTTGTTGCAGTCCAGAATTTTTTTTCAGACAGAATTGTTAATAGTCTGTCTGAATACCCCAACTGCTCGTTGCTACACCAACTGTAACAGATTTTTACCACTGTCCGTGTCTGTTTTAGCTTTTCTGCATGTTTACCTTCCAATTTTCTTCCGGTTCCACAGCAGCCAGGAACAGACTGAACCAACCATTCAGTTTTTTTTACTATTTTGTGCATGGAATAGAGCAGACATAGAAGGATTTTCATTTTTAAAAGTGAGATCCAGCCTAGCCATGATATAGGAAGATTGTTCCATATTTCCAAATCGTGTTTAATTTTGTCAAATAATGGGTTAAAGTTGGCTTGAAACATATGGTTGAATTTAGGTGTAATATGTCGGCCAAAATATGTAAAATCTGCAGGGGACCATTTTAATGGAGACAAATTTGGGTTATCAGGCTGTTGTCCCAAATAACCCAAAGGTCCCAAAGCCTCTGATTTGGAGAAATTAACTTTGTGTGCAGAAAAAGACAGCGAACTGAGTAGTAATCTGAATAAGGCGAGGAACCGATATGGAAAGGTTTATCCCTATTGCAAACAAAAGAGGTGATAGAGGACAATGGTATCTAGTACCTCTTGGTATCATAAAATTTTTAGACTTATGTCCATTCCTTATGACTGTTGCCAAGGGCTGAGTATCGAATCTTCAGCCACTGAAAAAAGTCCCCAACTAAATGAAACTGTTGAAGCATAGAAAATAAATAGGACCATTCAGTGTTTTCCATGTCTAGGAAAATCACAAGACTGTCTATTGCCAGCTGTTCAGATACTGAATATTGTTTAGCAATCTTCTAATGTTGTTATAACAATTGCGGCCGTTAATAAAGCCAGTTTGGTCTTCCTTGATTGGGAGAAGGCCTTCCAAACGTATTGCTAAGACTTTGGAGAGGATTTTTAGATCTACATTTAATTGCGAGATAGGCACAATATGAGGCACAATCCTTTCCTTTTTAAAGAACCAGACAGATATTAGCTTCTCTTAATGACTGTGGGAGGGTGCCACAGTCAAAGGAGTGGGTGAACATATTCATCATACTCTCTACTAAAAGATTTTGATATTCTTTATAGAAGCAAGGCCATCAGTGCTTGAAGTGATGGCAAATTGGCCACTGAAATTGGGGGGATTAATTAAGATCTCTGATCTTGTGATATAGTTGGAAGATCAAGTTTGTAGAAGAACACTTCCATAAGTATTTTAGCATTGGTAGCTTGTTGTGACTGATATAGTTGAGCATAAAATTTAAAAAAGCATCAATAATCAGTGTGGAGCTTGAGGAGCGAGTCCCTGACCCATCCAAAACTGAATCAATAGTTTGACAGGGCCTTAGCTTTTTTATTAAGTTGGCTAAATTGTCCTGGTTTGTCCCCCTGTTCAAATAATCTTTGTTTTGCATATCCTAATTTTTCTCCTGCCTTCTTTGTTAGCTGGAAGTCTAATGTGGAGCAAATAGCAATAATTTCTTTCAATTTAGCTGCTGCAGGTTACTTAAGAGATTCCTTCTATGATTTACTTAGTTTTTTTTTTTCTGATAAAATTTGTTGTTCCATATTTTTACATCTTTTGGTAGCAGTATATGATATGATTACCCTCCTGGCAAAGGCCTTCGAGGTCTCCTAAAGCAAGGACGAGTCAACAGGAAGGGGAGGTAATTTAAAGAATATGTTGTTGTGAAATATGTATGAAATTGTGGTCTTTTAAAATTGATGCATCCATTCTCCAGCTCGTGGGTTTTTTTCAAGAGTTTTTTATATGTAATATCCATATAAACTGCATCGTGGTAATATTTTATATTTCCAATGAAACAGGAGACAACTGATTCTATGAGCTGCTTTGGGGCAAAAGACTAGTCAGTTCTTATGTAGCAGTTGTGAGGGTTAGAAAAAGTTTAATTCTTTATCTACAGGAGAAGTGTCCTCCAAATGTCCACATATCTAAAGTCATCACAGGGACCAGTGATTTGTTTTGACAGGAATAGTGCATCTAAAGGGAACCTGCCCATCAAAGGGTTCATGTTGCAATTAAAGTTGCCTCCTACAACAGCGCTTTCCACCATAAAATCAGATCATTTCTCAGATTATATTTCTCAGATATAAATCATCATGTATTTAGCTCCAATGTTCCCTAAATGCTTTACATCATCAGATCCTTTTATGTTTGTGCAGAACCGCAGCAGACAGAGCCTGAAAAAACATGATGTCCGACTCTACAGTTCCACTGTTTCAAAGTTGTAAAACCTTATCAGGCTGGGTTGCTGATTTCGTCCTGGCTTTGGAGCTGGCGTGCAGTGAGCTCTTTCAATTTTCATGTGGCCTGTTCTTGTCTCGAGCCCCAGCAAGTTTGATATTCAGCTTTAAAAAAAACTTTGTTGGGTTGCTGCCCTGTGTGTCTTCTGGTAATTCAATTACCTGCACATTTTTCCTCCTCCTTCTGTTCTCGAGATTGTCCATAGGCTCAGTCATGGCGATCCTGCTCTCTGCCTTGGTGGTTCTCTTCTCAATTTCCTTTAGTTGCATGGACCTGTAGTGTTTGGGATAGCAGCCCCAGCTTCTCATCAATCACCTTGGTTATGTTTGCTGTTTTTTTTGTTTTTTTTTTAATAGTTTGGCGAAGAACCAGGTCAAGGGCATCTTTGGAGTTACATGCTAGTGTGCTAGCTGTTAGTGTTGCTCCTTTTCCGCTGGAGAAAAGTCGGGTAGGCCAGCAGAAGTTTTGGGTCTGTTCATCTTGGTCAGTTTTCGACTCTTGTCCTGACATCTCAAAAAGTGCTCATCAATACTCATATTAAAATGTAGGGCTGTGCCGATTCGATTCTCCTACGATTTTTATAAAAATCAATAATAATAATATTAAATATTATTTATTATATGTAATTATTGATTATTATATATAATATTATAATAATATATTATTATTATTATTATTATTATTATTATTATTTTAAGTATGAAATAATAATAAAAATTAGGGCTGTCAAAGTTAACGCGTGATTAACGCAAAATAATTTTAACGCAACTAATTTTTTTAACGCGAGATTAACGCGACACTTAGCCTGGCCGTTTATGTACAATAGTAGAGAGGAGAGTAGGTTTAATGAGCCTCGGGCCCCGCCGTAGTTGTAGTCCTGTAGTCCTGCATAGTCCTGTCAAAACAGGAAGTCATGCACTGACGTCGATGTCTATGCCGCAGACGGACAGACGTAAACAAACCGTTAGCAGTAGCTGGATACAAATAATAAATGGATACAAAAGATACTATTTTGAATGGTAAGTTCAGCTTCAAAACCTTGCCTGATGGCTAACTCCACAAGATAAATGTTGTTTGTGTTTGCTGTCGATGTGAATTTAGTCACCACCGGAGTCCGACTACTGAAATATCACTTGTCGGCTAATGAAAGCGCGGATGCCCCCCCCCCCCCCCCCCCCCCCCCCCCCCCTTTGAAGCAAACCACGAAAATATTTAGTAAATATTGAGTATATATATAATATATAATGGATTTGGCATTGTAGCAATAAATAAACATGCATTTGTTTTGCATAAGGCAAGCATTTGTGTACTCTCATATTAGGCAAGGCAACTTTATTTGCAATTCAATTCAAAGTGCTTTACAGATGCAGTCACAAGAAGGCAAATAGAATCATTCCATACAAGCATAAAAATAATCAATAATAAATAAAAATTAATTAATGAAAAAGTTAATTAATTAAATTAAAAATGAAGAGTGCAGATAAAATCCTTCCAGTCATCATCTTCACATCAAACAGAACTGTTTTCAGTCTGGATCAGAACATTGTCAGAGTTCAGGTCTGTCTCACATCTTCTAGAAGACTGTTCCCGATTTTAGGAGCATAAAACTGAAATGCAGCTTCACCTTGTTTAGTCCTCACTCTCGACACCAGCAGGAGACCACTACCTGAGGTTCTTAGAGTCCAGGTTGGTTCATCTGGCTCTAACATGTCAGAGATGGACTTTGGGGCCATGAAGAGACTTGAACACAAGTAGAGCTGTTTTAAAGTCTATTCTCTGAGTGACAGGAAGCCAGAGACCTCAGAAGTGGACTAATATGGTCATATTTCCTGGTTCTAGTCAGGACTCGTATTAATAAGAGTAATACAACTTGAAAAAGATCTGTATAAGGTAGGTTTAGAACAGATAAAAATATGCGATTAATTTGCGATTAATCATGATTAACTATTGACAGTCATGCGATTAATCTGATTAATTATTTTTGAGAAATTGACAGCCCTAATAAAAATATAAAGATTAAATGAGTTTTAATATTTTTTAAAAAATGCGCAATTTCTGTAGTTTAGAGCAGAGGTCTTCAACCCTGGTCCTCCAGGCACCCTATCCAGCAGGTTTTAGATGTTTCCCCTTCTTCTTCACACCGTGATACAAGTGGCTGTGTCATCAACAGACTTTGAGGACAACCTGATAATGACCATTAATTAAAATAAGGTGTGTTGAAGCTGGGAAACCTCTAAACCCTGCTGGATAGGTAGGGCCCTATGAAATCCGTTTTATTTTTTCTCAAATTCCGTTTTAATTTTTTTCATTTTCGGTGTTTTTCAGTTTTTAATTTTTGAGAATTCCCTTTTAAGCATTTTATGCAAATTCAACCCCAAAACAGTATATAAAGTAATGAAATATAGACAATTTATGCAATTATAACTGTAAACTTTAATGTTTTTATACTTTTAAACATATTGTGTCCAACAAAAGATTTTTTTTTTTTCAAAAAAAATCTAGTTTTTTCTATGTAATAAGAAAAAAAATAATTCAAATAGGTAAATTCCATTTAAAGTGCAAAAAAGAAAAATTGCAACAGCAGTAAACTAATCATTTTAGTTTGTTTGATTTATTCTGTTATCAGACAGTTTGTCATAACGTACATGATATTTTTCAGGTATGTCATGACAAACTGTGTCTGATAACAAAAAAAACTATATTTACTACAGCTGATGTAGATGCTATGAAATCCAAAGCAGTGAACACTGAACACTGCTTGTGTGTATGAGTGTGTGCCCGGGTGTTTTTTTCTTTAGGTGTTTCATCTATTACAGACAGCCGTTTAAATAAATAATTATCAGCCTCTTTGTGTTTAGCTCGTTGAGTGACTCTCGCCTTTTTACGTTTATGGTTTTCACTCATTAAATGATATTCGTTGGAAGACCACGGGGAAGACCAGGACATGCTGGAGAGATGATATCTCTCAGCTGGTCTGGTGGAAGCGTCCGGGGGGAGGGAGGTCTGGGTCTCAGCTGAAGCTGCTGCCCCCGCGAGCCGACTACGGACCAAGCGGGAGCTAATGGATGGATGGAACTGTTACTTGCACGTATATTTTGTGTCCATTCAATCGTGTGCTGGCAAAACTTGCAGAATTTTGAATCGCCAGACACATAATAATCTCGGATAAACTGCTCTGCCCTGTACCTGAGAGTAAACCGCTAGTTCATTTGCTTCTTCGCCAGTTTCTCGGGTGCCGCTTCGACGTGTTTTTTTTTTTTTTTTTTCTATGATGAGGAAAGCAGGGGCAGAGAAACTAGAGTGTCCACACCTTTTCGTGAACCCTCTTGGAACATTTTCTCGGAAGAAAAGTTCCTTTTAGTCCGGGAGAAAAAAAAAAAGAAAAAACTTTTACGCAAATTGCCGTTCAGTTCTGTTATATTGCGCATTTAAAGTGAATTCCGTTTTTAATCTCCAATTCCGCGATTCCGTCCGCGATTCCGTGATCGCGGATTCCATAGGGCTCTAGATAGGGTGCCTCGAGGACCAGGGTTGAAGACCTCTGGTTTAGAGGTCTTCACGGGTCCACTTTCATGGGCCCGAACCAGAATGGAGCCGTGAAAATTTGACCTGAAACCGACCCGAGCTATTATCATAAGTTCGGGAGTCCAAACCCGAATGGACCCGCAATTTTTGGACCCGTAAACGACCCGACCCGAGTCTTTAGTTTCCGACCACGAACTGAACCGAGTTACCCGAATAGAACCGAGACAATACAGCCTATAGTTGCTAATTTTAAAAGTTGTCTAGCGTTGAATAAAACTTGATTTTCTTACCTAAAGTTGTCTTCTTCTACCCGGCTCAGTTGCTCCATAGGCTACGTGATGGAAACGACGATAAATCCATGTCGTTATTTTCTTTGTGGATACAGATGCTATTGGTAGCAACTGCTAACACTAATAGCCTACACCGGTCAGGACGTGTCGTGAATATGTTCTCTCATCCAGCGTTGTCATGTTGGCGATCCGTTGTGCTTTACAGCTGCCGGGCAAACCACTAATAACACGCTACAGTAACACGATTGTTTCATGACAAACACGCCATGTTAATGAATAGTTAATTAAACTACCCGGGGCCTGACATTAGCTGCCACCGCCAGTATCTTTAACTCTGGGGTAAACGCGGACCCAGCCTGTCAGAGAGCTCAGACCTCTCTGGGTGGTAGCGAAGGATGTGCGCCGTCATGTTCATGGTGTTACCACAGTAAGAGATTTGACTGCGACAAAGCTTACATATGGCTTTCCTCATATCGAGCTCTCCTGT
Organism: Hirundichthys speculiger; assembly: GCA_018398805.1. NCBI lineage: Eukaryota > Metazoa > Chordata > Actinopteri > Beloniformes > Exocoetidae > Hirundichthys > Hirundichthys speculiger. The sequence continues at coordinate 1,435,353 of JAGFBZ010002193.1, read as the reverse complement.
CCCGTGCTTTTTATAAAAACCAAATAAAGTCCATACGTTTGATTTGAAGTGGGGCGGTGTGGGAAAGAGTTCAGACTCTGTGAAAGTACTCCGCTCGCTGCACTCTGCCATTTTGTCGCGTGAATTTGCCGGCATTCTGGTTACTATGGTGACACACGTGCTTTTATTTCCGGAAGTGTAGATGACAAAAGAGACAGCGAGCGGAGTATTTCCACGGAGCCAAAAATCGATTTGTGTATGAGAATCGATTTTTTAAAATCCCAAGAAAAAAATTGCGATTAATATAAAAATCGATTTTTTGGCCCAGCCCTATTAAAATGTCCGACATAAAAATTGGAATAAATGTGGATTTTGGCAGAGTTTTGTTAAAAAAATATCAAAGTGGGGATGGGGAGCTCAGAAAACTCAGCCAGACATGCATCAGACATTTAATCCAACATTGCTGACTTAATGTTAGCTGTATTGAATGGTTCCATCAGACTTTTACAACAGCCCCATTGCTGTTACGTTTGTGTAGCAAATTTTATTACGTTTTTTGAAATTGAGATGTGGGACTGTCTCAATACAAGGCCACTGTCAATACATTTAGCAACAGTCATAGAAAAAACTTTTATAAAAAAAAAAACTTTTTTTGCATTTATTTTGGGGGATGAGTATGTGCATTCTCATGAATGTTTAAAAGGTCTCCAAGGAATGATAGAATGATAATGGTAATAGACTCTACAGATACAATGGACTCCTATGCATATTTTGCAGCCTGGGACATGATGAACATTAGAAATATAGTGAGGTCCATATAATGAGCCTTACTTAAACACATGAGGTAGTGATCACTGAACAGAGGATTTCAGAAACTTGCAACTTTAAATTCTGAACATTGCTCTTGTGAGCTGGAACAGAAATCTGTACTATAGGAGTAATATGACTCATAATTAGGATTCTAAGCTGGAATTTTCTTTATGCTTTTGGATGAATGTTTTTTGTAACAATTTTAGCTTGTAAATGAGGTGCTTCACAGTTTCACTTACAGGTTCGAAGCTAATTTATGTAAAAGCCACCCAGCACATCCTACTGTCTATTCTTGTACTCCCTCCTTCTCAACTGCTAGAAAGCAGTCTTTATGGAATTGAAGCACATATTTTATGTGCGGTAGCACCTACAAAAAGTCCACTGTGCACCGTCCCACATGGGCTGTGGGATAGTCTTTAAGTCAGTGGTGCAAAGGCCAATGGGAATGTTAAGATTTCTATTCATAGAGATGCATGGTAACTGTTTTTTAAAACCGCAACCACATTCGACTCAAGCATTTGGATGTTAATCTGCACGAGACGACGGCTGCTAATGCTAGCGGTGCTAGCCACACTCAGGCCAATTTGACATTGTTTTGTTTTGAGCCGGAGACGTGTTCTCCCGTCTGGTCTTAGAGATTTTAGATGTTTGTTTAACTCTACACTCATATTGATCTGCGCATAGAGCTTAATAATTCAGCAGCAATTTAAGTGAGTTTTTGTCGGATGTGCAGGGTTTATATTCATACTGCACAGTGCAAAATGCTGCTCGTTTCGGTTGAAATTTAATTATAATTTAGATGTTTTATTAACTTAAAGTGAATTAAAGCCAGAATTTTTGTCGGATAATCTGCAAGATTCAATGTGTCATAGGCAATTTATTTATTTTGGTGGTTAACGTTTGACTGAGTTGCCTTCACGTTCACATTCATTCATACTGCACGGTGCAAAGTGTCTCGTACTTCAGCGGCATTTAAAATCTGACATGGTTGTTGAACATTGTGATTAAAGGCTTAAAGAACTCTTGTTACACCAATTTTTTTGGGACAATGTTTCAAATTCTGTTTCGATGTTTCAATAAATTGTGCTAAATTTACACTTTTTTCTGAGTGTTTTCCTTTTTTTTACACTAGTCGACTTGTCTTAATTAAAATTTTCGTTTAGTCGACAGGGAAATTAGTCACCAGGAACATCCCGAATCTGTGCGCTGATTGGACGAGACGCATCACAGGATGTTGTGCGCATTCTCTCACAGCGAAGAAATGTTGTAACAGAAAGACCACAGTTGAGCCTTCGTCTTGTTTCGGTGCAGTACCTTGCTACTTTTTTGCAGTTTTTAAACATATTTTAAACACATTATTTAGTCTCTGGGAGCTCCGGCTCTAGTTCGCGGATTTTGATTGTCGCGGGGGAGCGCAAGTCCCCATTAATGCGAAATATAAGGGATCACTGTATGCAGTAAATATACAAATTAATGCACTGACACAAGTTAGTTTCAAACATTTCTATGTAAACAAACTGAAAAAGTGCATTCCTCAATGACAGTAAAAAATAACGCACAGTGCATAATGTACTGATACAAATTAGACTTCTGTGTAATTAAACTGAAAAAGTGCACTCCGTAGTTTTTTTTTATTTATTTTTTTCTCAAGGAAGCTTTTGTTATAATTATCGTGCATCCCTATCTATTCAGTTTCTTTATTTAGATGTTTTCTGATTAACCCCACCCCACGTCCTATTTGCTCTTTACAACAATATCAAGACCGGGGTTGCTCTGGACAGGAAAACGTGTAAACATATTCTGAGATATAACGAGCAATAACAAGTGTTCAGAAAGGCTACTTCACAAGCTCTTAGTCATAAACAGTGAGAAAAAAAACTGTTAGTGGCACTTATAACTCACCATATTATCCGTACCAACTATAATGTCCATCAACAACAAGAGTGAATATCACCTCCCATTAACACCTATGAGATGATGAAAGCTAGAGTATAATACAGTTAACTCTTAAGTTTTCAGTACAGCTTCCTGCAGAGTACATGTCTGCTATTTCAAAGCCTTCATGTCCCAACTGGATGTCACATAATGGGATTGGGGGGGGGGCATTGCTGGCTTTTCCTAGCTCAGGCTTTGGCTTGTCAGACATACACAATTGTGTTCAAAATAATAGCAGAGAGTAGAGCTCAGGGTCTTCATAATAGCATTAATTTTCAAACAAATCTATTGGGAACACTGCAAATTATATTCCAAATCAAAACATGAAAAAAAAAGATCAAATTTGTTATTATTTTACAGAAAGTAAAGATTAAATTATTAGGCTGTTAAAAAAAATAGCAATGTCTAAGTTCAGAAGGAAAAAAAATGCAAACATTTACTGTATAAACTAAGAAATGCTTGAAGCTTTAGTTTTCTTGTGAACTACTGAACTAAGCTTTAGTTGTATAACACTGTTTTTTAAAATGTCTTGACATCTTTGGTGAATGGATTTGACCATCTGTGAACAGGTATCCCAGTGAAAGATGACATTTCCTTGCATTTTCTGGGTTCGCCTTTAAATTTTATTAACTTTACAACATAGGGGCCCCGGAAACAGCATTTTTTGATTTGTCACCCCACAGGTTTTCCATTGCATCAGGTACATTGTCCTGGGATTGGTCTGACCACCTGATTACATTAATCTTGTTGTTCTGGAACCTTGATGCTGCTTATTTACCTGTGTGTTTGGGGACTTTGTCTTGTTGAACTCCCATTTCCAGAGCATTTCCTCATCATCATAAGGCATCTTAACCTCTCCAAGTATTTTGATGTATTCAAACTGATCCATGATCAGTGCCATTTGTGTCGTTTCTCTTTAGTCCAGCCAATGCACCGCTTCTCAGTAACTTTCTGCTGGCTCCCCCCAGAAAAATATACTATACTATAAATAGTATCATTTGTCTATAAAATTTATATAAATACACCACTGCATAACACTATATCCTTATTAATATTAAGGGAAACAAAAAAAAGAAAGAAATATAGATCAACTCGTTACAAAGAATACCTTAAGAAAATTGTTTTTTAGTCTTAAAGTGCATAATTCCCACCGTAGTCACAGTGAACCCAAGCCCTACGTAAACATTGTCATATTTCGTCGTCTTAGCTTTCTGGTGTCTCATTATCTCCGTCTTTCCATCGTTCTTTTCAAACCTGTTAAAATATTTTTCCATGGTGTCTCATGAGGGTTTGTCCACTTCATACCTCCTGCTCTGTGCTGTGCGCGCATGTTCGTGCAAAAAAACACAATACAATATAGCTAATGCTCCCTGCGCACACTGTGACAATGGGAGCGCCGCTGCCACCTACTCTGGCATATCTGTAATTACACTTTATTCCAGTACGGCAAAAAAAAGTTATGTTCCCCGCGGTCACATGCATCCACCTCGGCATCGCCTGCGCCCCCACTATTTGAGAGGGACTGAGTTGATGTGTTCTTTGATACTGTAACCTTTGAACTGTAACCTCTTCAGTGCATTCACCAACGATGCGACTTTGCGTAGGCGTCTTATTGATCATTTGTCTTCACAAAAGCATCTACTAATTGTTACTGTGCTCACAGGTAACTACATCTTCTTTGATCACCCTGGAGCTCATCCTTGGCTGAGTCTCTGCCATTTTGCCTATACTCTTCCACCCATTCAAATTGTAGTTTTCATTCTTCAGAACTCCACATCGCTATTTTTTGAACAGCGGAATATTCCTTTTTCTCCATTTTCTATAAACGGTAATTTTGTACTGTTGTAGCTCTTTATTCATAGCTCAGAAGTCAGTATATTACTTAGCTCTAAGTAATTAAAATTATTAAAGCAATGGGTAGCTGTTAGAGTCAATAGTTGGTTGTCAATGTATGACTTTCGTCCATTCAATTGGTCAGTTTTATTGCTTCATTTAATTTTACTTTACCTGGTGCAAAACAAAGTAGTGTGTTAGAGACAGTGACTCCTTCCAAGCTTACAGCGTGTCACAGTGTGCTCCTTTCAGAGGTGACTAGGTATGTATATTGTGTAATATAATTTTTTTTAATTTTTTAAAATGTTAATTATATACACAATGTTTACATCCATTCATTTCCTTCCGCTTATCTATGTTCAGGTTGTGGAGGCAGCAGCTGAAGCAGAGAAGCCCAGACTGCCTAAACATAATGTTTTATTTATGAAGGCCTGAAAAGTGGAGCAAAGAATTTATTTTAGAAATATGATGCAACAAATGTTAAAACAACTAATTATCAATTAATTATTTAAAAAAAAAACACAAACACAACAAGCTACAAACACAACAGTCCAATGCATTTACAGGAATTACTGGAGATTTCAGTGACATCTCTCTGCTATTCTTCCAACTTTCAAACAGTTTGGCTAACTTTATATTTATTTTTTTCACCTTATACTACAAGAGTATGATTTCCTGGTGGGGATTAATCAAGTGCTATTCAGTTAAACTTAGTGATAGTATCCAGAGTTAATAAGTTTTTTTTTACCTCAACATGACATGATTGACAGTCATACTTGTACTTTGGTAATTCCCATCAGCATTGGAGCTGGGAAGCTGCACTGTTAAAGTGGCTGCAGTATCTGCTGTTCTAAAGCAGCCACACACTCACCAGTGTAAAATTTATACAATGTTGTATTTGTATGCTTTACATGAGGCAACTCTCTGAGAAGAAACAATGAATAGCAATGCATTTCAAATACTTTAGGTTTCTTTTTGTAGAGTTATGCCAGGTTTGCCCTATAAGCCACGATGGAAGAGTACCAAATGTAAATGCACTTCGTAAACAAACAATCACCTGACTGTGGCAACTTATTCATTCTTATGGGTTAGAAAATGAATTATATTCCCCGTCCCCAAAAAAAAGGCCACCACCTGGATTTAACTAAGCAAATAAGTGAGAGCCTCCCATTGGATAATTACTACATGGGTGATTAAGTTTTAGCTGGGAACAAGTTATTTACCCCTAACTGATGCATAGCTTCTCAGTTCTTAAACAACCATGTTAGAAGACATCCTGTGGTCATGGAAAAGATGTTCATCTGTTTCAGAAGTGTCAAATTATCATCACACATCAAGCAAAGAAAACATCTAAGGAGATTGATGAAACTACTAAAATTAGGTGAAGAACCGTCCAATGTATTATTAAAAACTGGAAGGATAGTAGAGAAACATCATCTTTGAGGAAGAAATGTGGTCAAAAAAAAGCTAAATGATAGCAATCGACAATCACTTAAACGTTTGAAGTTAAACCATAAAAAATCAACAATAGAACTCACAGCTATATTTAATAGTGAAACTAAGAGTATTTCCACACGCAGGATGCAAAGAGAACTGAAAGGATTGGGACTAAACAGCTGTGTAACCTTAAGAAAACCACTAATCAGTCAGGCTAACCGGTGGAAAAAGGCTTCAGTTTGTTTGGGAGCATAAATATTGGACTCTGAAGCAATGGAAGAAGGTAAGAAGAGAGGCAGATGAAGTGACCCATTGTGCCTAGTGTCTACCGTATAAGCCTGTGGGTGCAGTGCTGTGATCTGGGGTTGCTGCAGTTGGACTGGTCCAGGTTCAGCAATGTTATGTGCAGAAAAGATTGAGGTCAGCTTGACTACCTAATTATACCGAATGACCAGATTTTTTTTCTTCTCAAGATTTATATAAGCCAGGATTCATTGGACTCAAACTGTGAAAGAGTGATTCAGGGAGCTCGAGACATCATTGTCACACATGGATTGACCACCACAGAGTCCAAACTTTAACCCCATTGAGAATTTTTGTGATGTACTGGAGAAGACTTTGCGCAATGGTCCGACTCTCCCGTCATCGATACATGATCTTAGTGAAAAATTTATGCAACTCTGGTTGGAAATAAATGTGACATTGCAGAAGCTTATCGAAATGACATGTTAGATCCCCTAGGTGGTGGATTCAGTCTCTGACCAGCAGAGTCTGTCACCGGGACCAGCTCTCCATCCTACGGGTTCGAAGTTGCAGTCTAGGGGGGTTCACCTCGCTAGAATTCCTCAACTTTGTTGGTGTCGGGGAAGATTTGCCTAGCTCTCACTGCATCCTTCCATCCAAATGTCTACCTTGCCTACTCTGATACCTACCCTAAAAGGAATAGCTTGGTTTTAGGTACTGTTATCAGCCACATTCGTTAACTGCAGCTCCCCCCTTATGATCTGGGCTCTTGTTACTGGCTAGGTTACATTTAGTGGCTTTGACAATAAGCCCCAAGGGTCTATAACAATATTGGGCTGGAGTAACCAATCAGAACCAGTGTTGTTAAGCAGAGGCACACCCAAATCTGTACACTTGTGGGAACAATTTCAATATCAACCACAACGTCTTGTGTCAATTTTTATATTTATTAAACAGGTTAGCAGGGTTAAGCGACAACATTTCATTGATAAAACATTGATTGAACATTGGAAATCAAACTTTAATTATACTCCACAATAATGCTACGGCTGGCAATTCCATTCTTCTGGGTTAATCCAGACCGTGGCTTGTAATTCTAATTATTTCCATGGAATCCAGTCTGGTTGGAAGTACTCTAGCTTGTAATTCCAATCTCATTCATTTGAATTGATTCAGGTTGGTTTAGTGTGAGCTGTGGCTTATAATTCCAATTTCATTTATTCATTTGAATGGATTCAGGCTGGTTTGTTATGAGCAAGTGGCCAGATTGCTCTTATCCAAGGCTGCAAAGCGAGGTGTCAAGGCAGGTCCTTCCAAGGACAGGATGGGTGCTACTGGAACTCTGGTATCTGGCTCTTTCTCCTCTCCTGCAGTAAGCTAGGGAAAATCTGAAAAGCTCCAAATATATTCCTTAAGAATTGGGAAAATGGTTATTCAATTCTGAGTGTCTCCTTTCTCTGTTCTTGTCTTGAAGAATAAATTAGTAAAATCCCTTGGTTAGCTCTTGGTCCCAGCCGATCATCCTTCGAAGAACACTTCACAGAATGAACACTATTTCTCTCGAAACCTCTTTTATGCCTCCTGGCTGGCCACGCCTCACTTGTTCCAGCCCCCAAAGTCCTTGTTGCACTGAAGCAGGAAAATATCTAAGACATGCAGGGTTGCGGCTCTCGAGGACTGGAGTTGGCCACCCCCGCTATATGTAGTCCAATGAAATATAAGTTTGACCTTTTTTTTTAAATTTAGACAGGCAATGTATATTGTCAAAATGTGCACTATTTGTCCTGCAACTTATCAGCATTTTGATACCCATCACAGTGTTTTCAAAAACAGCCATCGACCGTCACATCCAAAGGCAACTTTTCCATTTGCGACGCCTACTTTCCCTTGGGTTGATAAATTATGAAATAAATAAAGTTTTCGTAAAAGAGCCAAGTGTCCACAAAGGTTTTTCAGTTAATAAACTTGAAAGTTTCGTTGAGAATTTCGCCACACCATTGCTCGAATCTGCTTGCATACATCGATCGAACGTTCAGCAAAGGAAACGGGCTTAGATTTAGAGGCAGCAGTTTCCAACGGTCTCCACTATGTTATTCCAAGCCACAACGCAGGAGGGACGATCAGTTTGAAAAAGTCCTGCCGTACTTTTTTGGGGCTTAATTCATGCTTCTTAAAGGTTGTGTATACTCTCGCAGCAATGTGTCGCAGTTGTCGCCGGTATGCCGCAGTTATTTTGGATTTATGCCCAAACGCGGTCTCCACTGTGTTGCCACAATGCAAGAGCGACAATCAGGAATGAGCTAAACTTATCTCTTGTGTTTTTCCACTTCCTCACCGTCTCGGCCGTATCCAGACCCACATTCATCGCAATCTCCCTCCATGAATTACTAGAATATGTGCTGTCTTTGTGGTGTGGAGAATGAGAATCGTACAGATGTGGGTACTTCCTCATTTCTTCAATGATGCGCTCTTTTCTATGCGGGTGTAGAATTGACCAATCAGAGGCGTCCTTTCGCTCCTCTCTCCTCCCCCTCTCTGGGTGGGAGGAAGATGATGAGGATACTGGAGACTACTTTTATGACTGAAAACTAGCCTGTATGTGTTAAATAATTAACACAAATTAGGCACAGATTTCAGATAAATGTGTAGAGCCCTATGGAATCCGCGATCACGGAATCGTGGAGGGAATCGCAGAATTGGAGATTAAAAACGGAATTCACTTTAAATGCGCAATATAACAGAACTGAACGGCAATTTGCGTAAAAGTTTTTTCTTTTTTTTCCCTCCCGGACTAAAAGGAACTTTTCTTTCGAGAAAATGTTCCAAGAGGGTTCACGAAAAGGTGGGGACACTCTAGATTCTCTGCCCCTGCTTTCCTCATCATAGAAAAAAAAAAAACACGTCGAAGCGGCACCCGAGAAACCGGCGAAGAAGCAAAGGAACTAGCGGTTTACTCTCAGGTACAGAGCAGAGCAGTTTATCCGAGATTATTATGTGTCTGGCGGTTCAAAATTCTGCAAGTTTTGCCAGCACATGATTGAATGGACACAAAAATATACGTGCAAGGATCAGTTCCATCCATCCATTAGCTCCCGCTTGGTCCGTAGTCGGCTCGCAGGGGCAGCAGCTTCAGCAGAGGGACCCAGACCTCCCTCCCCCCCGGCCGCTTCCACCAGACCAGCTGAGAGATATAACCTCTCCAGCGGGTCCTGGTCTGCCCCGTGGTCTTCTAGTGAGGATCAATGAATAAGTGAAAAGCACAAACGTAAAAAGGCGAGAGTCACTCAACGAGCTAAACACAAAGAGGCTGATAATTATTTATTTAAACGGCTGTCTGTAATAGATGGAACACCTAAAGAAAAAAAAAAAACACCTGGGCACACACTCATACACACAAGCAGTGTTCAGTGTTCACTGCTTTGGATTTCATAGCATCTACATCAGCTATAGTACATATAGTTTTTTCTGTTATCGGAGACATAGTCATGACATACCTGAAAAATATCATGTACGTTATGACAAACTGTCTGATAACAAAATAAATCAAACAAACTAAAATAATTAGTTTACTGCTGTTGCAATTTTTCTTTTTGCACTTTAAATTGATTTTACCTATTTGAATTATTTTTTTTTTCTTATTTATTACATAGAAAAAAATAGATTTTTTTTTGTAAAAAAAAAAAACAATGTTTTGTTGGACACAATATAAGTATAATATAAGTATAAAACCATTCAAGTTTACAGTTATAATTGCATAAATTGTCTATATTTCATTACTTTATATACTCTTTTGGGGTTAAATTTGCATAAATGCTTAAAAACGGAATTCTCAAAAATTAAAAACCGAAAAACACCGAAAATGAAAAAAAATTAAAACGGAATTTGAGAAAAAATAAAACGGATTTCATAGGGCCCTAAATGTGTCATTTTTAACTGTACTTTTTCATTCCAAATTAAAGATGAATGTGTAAGAATGTTAGTAAATTAGAGACTAGTCAAACTTGTAATGAACTACATACACGTTGTTTAGCCTCTTGTAACTTCAAGGCCCATTCTAATGTATTGTAGAATCAGATTAATATCAAGGACGTTAATGTTATCATAAACCAAGCAAACATGGAGTTATAAAATAACCAGTTTATTTTCATTTGATTTGTTATTATATACATGTATCACACTTTGCTCTTTCAAACTTGCAATTACTTTCTTTACTCTTGTTTAACAAAAGACATGCAACGTTATGGCTAGGGTTATTTTAATTAAAAAAAAAAAAAAAAAGGTATCTGAATATCCCATTTTGCGTCTCAAAATGCTGGAAAATGCGTCTCCGAGAGTCTAGAATTTCAAAATGTACTATATTTTGTGAGTATCTTACACAAAGTAAGTAAAATTAGTATCAGACACTGCAACTGTATATTTGGCAGGATACTAAATGTTTGGCAAAGTTTGAATATTACAGGCCATCATGAATAAGTTATAACCACAGCTGCAGTGAAATAAAATAATTTAGTCACCCTGTTCTTCTGTCATCCATTTTATTTTATTTTTTAAATTCTGGTTGTTAAATTCAATGGAGCCACAGTAATGAATTAAGTAGTGGAGGATATTTAAACAAAGGTTTTGTGTAGAGAAAGAGGGATTCATTTGTAAACTCTGAGGAGAAACGAACACAGTACAAGATGAGCAACAATGTTTTTGTTTGTTTGTTCTTTATTTATTTTTATATTTTTTATTTTACCTAGCCAGGTTAGAACAAATCATCCAAACAATGGTGTTTGGTTTTAATTTAATTGTATCATGGCATTTCTCATTACATTTTGATGTTGAAATATATATAATAATAATCAAGATCCCAGCATCATTTGCAATGCGTTCAAATGAATACCCAGCCAAATGAAAGGTTCCTTATTCAGGTCAAATCTGAGTTTCTGTTGTGATAGCTGTGTGCAGTTTTCTTCACTGTTACTGTATATCAGGAATCTTGTGCAAAATTCAGTTCTTCTGGTCTGTTGGTGTTCAGTTGAACTTGGTAAACCCTGACAAGCAAATTTGCATCACTGACAAATAGCAAAGCCATCTAGACAGTGCTGACCTTTAAGGGAACAGAGAGCTGGAGACTGCAAAGTGAAGGAGGCCATTGTATCTTACCTGCTATGTTGTACAATCCACTTAATGTAACACTGCTCTGTTATAGGATGAAGAGCTTCTTGAAAAGACAGTCTGCTTACATTTATGAGTTGATGAAATAGTTTTACAATCAAGTGGTTTACTGTCTGCCTTTGTTTCTGATTGATTTAGCTGTACAGTCTGTTACTGAATAAATTATGTAATTAAATTCCAACCTGTACAAGCACTAATGGTGTGTCATAATTTACATACCAGCCATTTTACACTCCATTTTGGATGGAAAAGATGAGTGAAAGCTGTTAAACAAGTTATTTTACTGTGAGAGAAAACAGCACTCACATTTAATGATATTTTCTTCAAGGGCTGGAACCTTGATACTCCCTACTCTGTCTTCATGTCAACCACACTTCTGAACGCCCCTCTTATCAAGGCAATGATCCTTGTCAAAGTGGCAACTAGGACAGGTACTGCCCTGACAAGTTTGTTAGGTAAATATTATCCACAAAGGCAACTTAAAGTCTGTCTGTAAGACAGAAAAGCACTATGCACAGAGCTTTTCTAAAACGCAAGAGTCAGAAATACAGAAGGTGAATTTATTAACATTTCATAGCTAGTATTTATTTATTTATTCATTCATTCATTCATTCACTGGTGTATGTGGACATGTTATCGAATATATATGTATTAATATCAAGGCCAGTGGACCATGCCCTTGGGGGGAAGCTGGTGCTCTGACACTGAAAGCAGCACATTAATAATATATAAGTCTGAGGCAGACAGCAGTACAGACCTTCTCAATGGATCTCACTCCACTTTTTGATGTTATACCCTCTGCCTCATTACCACCATTTCCCCTCTTGAAAGGAGTATGATTTTTTTTTTCTCTCCATGTGGTCAAAGTAGTTTATTTTTTTTTTTAGACTAGATGGTTAGCTAATATACAGGCTGGTGAAGTTTACCATTGTAAACACAGCAACTTCTGCTGGGTTGTCCTTCGTGTTCACTGTGTTCTGTGATGGACCTCGCAAAGCCAGTGTGTGTTACACATGGTCAATTTTGGTCAAGTTGGAGACACAGAGGACCAATTACCAACATATAGGGGACTAAAAATAATTGCATACCATATAGAGAAGCAAAGTTTCAAAATGTCACATGTCAGAACTATCTTGTGATGGAGGACCACTCACTGGGCCTCATTCATGAAATGTGAGCAGAACGGGTTTGTGCGTAAACTGAGCAGAGGGACATTTGCGTGTGTTTCAGCATTGATGAAAATGTTAGTAGTTCTGAAATTTTGATTGGTATGAACAAAATCGACTGCTTCTGATCATGTGTAGTGCTTGTGTAAATGAGGAGTGAACATAAATATTGCTGTCATGTCAACGGGTAAGATGGACTGTTGTTCTCACAATAGGCACATACTTTTAAGTTGTGTTGTAAAGATGAGAGCAATTTTGAAATATAACATGTTTATCTTAATCAATTGGCATTTGGCATTTTTAAGCTTCAGACTGTGTTTCTTAAAGTGTAACTGTCTTGTAAATGGGTAGTTTAAATATACTTGATAAGCTGACAGACACCCAAGCAGTAACTCAGGTGTTTATAGACACCAATGGTGTCATGAAACAGTGGTGGATTCCTGATAGAGGGTTCTCAGATAATGGAGAAGATGCAGTTGTCTGCAGCAGAGTTTGACTGATGTCATTTTTTTGAGTGACATGACTTTTTTTTCTTCTCCCAAAATCATATCAAATCATTTTTGCTTCATCTCTTTAAGCCTTTGCTGGACAGACGACATAACACTTAGTATCTGTATTAAGTCTTGGTTGCAAGCACTGACAGGAAAAGAGGCATGATTTTGTTTTTCTTTTTTTGTACGACCTCAGGTCTGACCGGGAGTGTTTCAAAAGCAGAGCACATGTCAGCGTTGCATCCTCAAAAGTTTTGCTCAAAGGTTTCAAGGTCACGTGATTCACACGGTAGATCTCATCTTCATACCACTGAAGATCGTAGTCACTGAGCTGTGGCTAATGCTAATTAATGAGCTTTGCGAGAGCACTTCCAACCTGCGATCAGTTGTAATTTGACTAATGTAGACATATTCTTATGAAAAAAAGAGTTTTATGCAGTGCTTGTCAATCTGGAGCAGATTTTTTGTGATTTGTGTTCAAAATTTACATACAAATTTACAAAGATGAGGCTCAATATTCTTGAATTTATATTGACTTAAATCATTAGTAAGTATTACATTACATATTCCTACTCTGAGTTGCACAAATGGCAGGTTGAATGCTTCTGCTTCTGATGACATGCAGTAACATTTGTATTTGTATTGCATGCGTTGGTAAAATATAGGCACTGGAAACACGTCTGAATTCAGTTCAATTCAATTCAAAATACTTTATTAATCCCCCAAGGGGGAAATTCAAGAATGGATAATTTGAAGATCTAGCTCTAGAAATAGTTGTTTGAAGTAAGCCGACTTGTCATTAACTCATTGACTGCCATTGCATCAATGGCAGTCAATGAGTTAAGGGTCACTGGAGTTGAGTCTAGCTGCCATCAGAGAGGTTTTTGTTTCTTCTTTTTTTTTTTTGGACTGGGAGAAACCAGAGCACCTGGAGAAAACCCTCACTTAAGATGAGTGAAGCTCATCTTAAGTGCTCTGATTGGTTGTGGTCTTCTTCTTCTTCTTCTTTTCTGATTTTTTCCTACTCAGAAAGTGACAGGCTTTCTTCAGAAGTGAAGGTTTGGTGCTGGACTGTGGGATGGCGTCATAGGAGACATTAGTCACCTCCATGGGTTCTGGTTCATCAACCATTGTCTCAGGGATGGTTCCTTTAGACAGCACAGTCGTATTCATTGGTTCAGGTTCTTTTACCGTCTCTGGGACGGTTTCTATTAAACACTCAGTCACCTTCATGGGTTGAGGCTCAGGGAAGAAGACTGGCTCCTGGTTTGGCTCCTCACATCTGGCTCTTTTTCTTTTTGGAGGACCATAATAATCATCTCCGTCTTGGAGTTCAGCAGAGAGCTTTTCATTGATGGAGATTTGCCTCTTGAGTTGAGTTTTTACACCCTCCAACTGTTTTTGAAAAGCTTTCTGTGTCTCAGAGGAACATTGTTTTACAAAATTGATCTCCATGGTGTTTTTTTGACGGAGTTCTTCCTGCTGAGCTTTCATTTTGTTGAACATCTCCATGTTCTTGGTCACAGTTTGCGCGTGAGCCTTCACTTCTCTGTCAAGCTGCTGCTGGTAAGTTCCCGCCTGTTTTCTGACTTCAGAAACTTCAGCTTCGTACTTACGGCTGAGGTTTTGGTGTAAAAGCTTGACCTGCTCCAGTTCTCTCTTTAAGCGCAACTCTGTGTCCTTTGATCTTTGCTGCAGGGAACTGGTCTCCTGCTGCATCATGGAGTCCTGCTCAGCTCTCAGCTTGGTGATAAGCTGTTGGTTTTCTGTCAGTTGGTCTGCATGAGACTTCATTTCTCTTTCCAGATCCTGCTGAAATCTCTCAGTCTTCCCTCTCTCCGCCAGGACTTCGGTTTCATATTTCATGTTCAGCTCCTTGTATAAACTCTTGGCTTTGTCCAGTTCTTCTTGGATGTCCTTGTATTTTTGCTGTTCAGTCTGGAGCTCGTTGGGAAACCTTTCCTGGTTGAGAATATAGGCAGTTTGAAGCTCCTCGTGGTCTTTCTGAAGAACTTTTTTCTTCTTTTGCCTTTTGGTGCTTTGCGCCAGAGAAGTCATTTTATCTGCGCTGAGAGCTGCTGCATCAGCGTACTTCTGCAGTCTCTCTATCTCCCTCTTTGTATCTTTACCCTGGTTGATGTACATTTCTTTGAGGGCTTTCAGTCTTACAACCTGAGATCTTGTTTGTTCCAAATCATTGAACAGTTGGTTTGCTCTTAAGGTTTCCTTGTGGGTGTTGGCTCTCTCAGTATTCAACAGAATATTCAGCCTGTGAATTTCTTCATGGAGCTTTTGGTCGTTGTTCTCCATCCAGCGTTGGCGGTTTTCACCGCTCCACTCTTGCCTCCTGTACGGGTATCTTGATGGTTGACGTGCCATTTGCTGAAAGTTTGAGAATGTTCTGAATAAACTGATGGTTAGTTAGATTTGATTCGGAGATGTGCCTCTGTTGGAATATTGGAGCTGTTGGAATGATGTCATATAGCATTCTCAGGTTGTCGTGGAAACCGCTCCTCTGATCTGGAGTACTACCAGAATTCCAAAGCTCCACCCACTCTGTTTACTTTTGTCATGTTTGTTTACATTTAGAATTGTACACAATAAAATAATTCTAAAATGAAAACATCACTGTATCATATAACTACAGTGCTTTTATTTAATTATTAAACTTATATTATCCAATTTAATACTCTGTTGAGGGCAGAATTATTGGTTGAGCTTTTATGGATCAGATCTGATCTTCTGGATCAGATCCGAATCAGCCTTTGAAATTTAAAAGAGGTTCCCATTGTCAATCCCTGAGTCAAATTTCATGAGTTTTGGGCAATAATTAACGGAGATATTGAGAAACAAAATATTTGGCCCTATTTACAATTTTATCGAAAATTTGAAAGTGATCCAAGATCCAGGATTTCTTCCGGATCACACCCAAAATGAAATCAGTTCTTCCTTTTCACATTTCTGACAACTCTTGAAAATGTCATCAAAATCCATTCATAACTTTTTGAGTTATCTTGAACACAGACAGACAGACAGATAAACGCCGGCAAAAACATAACCTCTTTGGCGGAGGTAAAAACGGGCATGAGCTAAATGTGTTTGTCCGCCGGTCCCATGTTGGCCCTAGTTGCCTATATGGACTCTGAGTGGGATCTCCTTGGTTTTTAGGTAAGGCCCAGCTGGTTAATTTGAAAATGTGGGCTGATATGTCATTTATATCCCTCATGGGCCACATATATCTGGCCTACAAAGGCTTCTCATTTGGGGCTTATAATGCTGAAACCCATATGGGACCAGTTCCATGTGCCAAAGCCTACTTTGTACCCAAGTACCCCATTTTTATCCATTATCCATACCCATTTAGTTCTATCTTGGGTCACAGGGGAGCCCATTTTTAATTTAATTCAGCTTTGAATTCAACTTTATTTGTAAAGTGCCTATTACAATACAAATTGTTCCTATGCACTTTTAGAAGACCCAGGGCATGACCCCGGATTCAATGTTTTATCCATTTCTGAGCAAAACATTGAACTTTTATTACTTGTTTTTGTTGCACTTATACTGGAACACAATCATCGATGTTTTAGTGTTTCTTGGGTGTTTTTTGTGTTTTGTTTGTAGCTGTCATCAACGTAATGATGTTGAGTTCCAGCAAATATAATGTTAGCAGTTGAACGTCTGAGAAGCACAGCAGACTCTACCAGCTGGAGCTGCAGACTTTCCTGTTGCCGTTGCCTCTCGTGTAGAGGGAGCCTCTTTGTACACAACACTTCTCTGCAACCCTTTGTAGGTCAACCTAAAACAGCCAAAAACATGACTGTAATAAGAACAGTTGTACCAAAGCACAAGGAACCTCAATCTTCTATGATTGTAAACCCTTATTTATGACACCGTACCGTACCGTACCGTCTTCTTCCGCTTATCCGAGGTCGGGTCGCGGGGGCATCAGCCGGAGTAAGGAAGCCCAGACCCCCCTCTCCCCGGCCACTTCCTCCAGCTCCTCTGGGGGGATCCCAAGGCGTTCCCAGGCCAGCCGAGAGACATAGTCCCTCCAGCGTGTCCTGGGTCTTCCCCGGGGTCTCCTCCCAGTGGGCCGTGCCCGGAACACCTCACCAGGGAGGCGCCCAGGAGGCATCCTAACCAGATGCCCGAGCCACCTCATCTGGCTCCTCTCGATGCGGAGGAGCAGCGGTTCTACTCTGAGCCCCTCCCGGATGACCGAGTGTGTTTATGACACATGAGGACATAATACTGCATTTTATGCTGAAGATTTATTTGACTTTCTTTACAGTGAAGTAAAAATTAATACACAACAAGAAAATACAATTTGATGAATTGAAGTTAAATCCAATGGATCCAGTTTTATAACCATTTTATCCTGTTAACTCATTGACTGCCATTGCGTCAATGGCAGTCAATGAGTTAAGTAATCACCATGAACCTGCCATTGCCTTTTTTTGACTGATTAATGTCGGTATAATATTTTTTTCACCTGTTATAAACAAATAGATGCTGGAAAAGAAGTAGGAAGACTGAGAGGTGGGGGAGTAGGTGACAGATAGAAAGTGTAGACTTTGATCTGAGCCAAAAAAAGCTGCTGTTAGAATTATTGCCCAAATGAACTTGAGTGCCATAGATGTGGTGCAGACAGTCTACCTGCAGTGAAGCAGGTATTCTTTTTTTAAGTTGCAGTTTTCTTCTACAAACACACAGTGTATAGACTTTTGACACACACACACACACACACACACACACACACACACACACACACATATATATATATATATATATATATATATATATATATATATATATATATATATATATATATATACTGTGAGTGAGCAGAGGCGAGTGCACATTGACATGCAGTGTGTGCCTAAAAGGCACACACGCTCACGTGCAAGTCCAATGCAACGTTATTGGAACATATATACCGCGGGACATAAAAGCGTATTGTCCCGTGCAGGTCGTACCGAACGGTTCGGTATTTTACCGAGTACCGTTGCATCCCTAATATTTACATATGAGTATGTGTATGTATGTCCTCTTGCTCTATTTATAAAATGATCATGTTTTTCTTAAGACAGTTACAATATACAGATGTATCAAGCCAAAACATGATTTCAATCTTGTTCGTTTTATGATTAATTGCGTCTACTGGAACACGTGAACTGGAAAACTCAATTATCATTTGAATATTTTCACTCAAAAATGCTTTTTTATGAGCGATTTGCGTAAAACTGCAGAGATCCATATCTAGTTAAGTCTCCAGTTGTTATGTTGAAATTTGGGCATATCTCACTCAAAAGCATACACTCAAATTCAACCATAATTGTGTTCCGGTGATGCAGCCAATTCGGTTATTAAACAAAGCACTGACAACCTGACGGAGGTGCAAAACGGAGTTTTATTCTCCAAGTCTGCATGCAAAATTCAGAGAGGTCATTACAGAATGCTGGATGGTTCAGAAATGACAAAGTATCAGTAGGGAACAGTTGCCTTTAAGATCACAGGAAAAACATCAGGACCTTGGACAAGTTCTCTAGACGTCAAACTCGGCAGACTCGTTGGAGCCTGAAAGATAACAAAACTGTGGCCTTCGAACACGCAGGAATCGAGACCAGAAGTCATGGACTCATGACACAGCACTTTAGCTCAAAATGCAATCTTTAACATAACAATCCCTACTTTTGTTTTTGCACCCCATTTTCTTGGCATATATGAAAAGCTTATCTAGATCACAGCAGTAGAGCACGCTGTTCCCGCCCAAAGGGCCCTGCCCACAACTGCGAGCTAAACAGGGAATAATGAAGCGCAGTCTACTCTATTGAATGTGATCCCTCTAGTGGCCAAACACCCGTCCCCAGCTATGTTTCACGGTTTGCAGCTCAGATTGGAATCAGTTGATTGGTTAAAATGATTAAAGTGATTAAATTTAGAGTTTGAATTTTGAATTTTAGTACAATTTAGATTGTCAGATTCCGAAAATAAGGGGAACGGCAAAAGACCCCCTAGAGACTATCTACTCTAGACTAGGCCAAAAACCCAGTGGGAAAAAAGGCCGCAAGACTATCTAAAGCAAAGACGAACATTCAATTCTCAGAAGCACCCGCAGGTGCACCCCCCCAGTTGATGTCGGGGAACGGATCAGACCTCTGATCATGCAAGAACAATGTCAAGTCATTGCTTTTAGCATCATGCGGCGTAAACATGGAATCACACATGAAAATAAAAACAGAACCAAAACAATATGGAATGGAGTAAATACTTTCAAAAATACTGAGCACCAGGAGCCTGAGGTCAGCCATGTCCACAGATCAAACCCCCAGGGCTCCGCTGAGTCCTTGTGGTGCTGCATCTCCATTGTGACATCCCAAACCCCCTCTGAGGCTAAGGATGTAAGGTCCAAAGGTTCAATCAAACGCCAGATTGCCAACCTGGCCGACCAAATTCATAGTACCCCTCCGAGGAACTAAACCCTAAGAACTTTGCCCCACTGAGACGCAATTAACATGAGGCTAGACCTCACGCTTGGAAACAGATAACAGGGATAATTAACTAATTATTAACTAATAATTTAACATGATGATGAGTCAACGAATCATAAATACCCATAAAGAAGTTTTGATAAACCTGAGAATTATCAGTAACATCCAAATTATTAACCTAAATGAGAAGCTCAGAGATATTTAAAGATGACAAGTAAGGGTGGAGACACCCCTCACTATTATCTCGACGTTGAACTCCACATGCGGCCTTCCTAGCGAGACCACAAACGCTTTTTCCCAGAAGCCCACGAGGAGAACACGAACGAGAAAACAACAGAGAAAGCACTTGTATTGTAATAAACCAATATAATTTTGCATTTTATTATGAGCTCTATAACTAATGGTTCAATTAATTTTAATGTTTCTTTTTCAATTTGTGAATTAGTCACTGGTTGTGAAACGAGAGAACAAAAATCCCCTCAAAGTTTCCAATTACTAGGGCATTTTCAAAATGCCCTAGTACTGGTATTATGTGGGGACCTGCTGTAATTTAAAAGTTACAACCCAATGTCTGTATTTCATTCAGCGCAGCTAGACAGGATAAGTAAGGTCTGTGTTTTACTATAAACCACAGACATTAATTCCTGCATGTGTTGTCAAGGTCTTGCGTATTACTAATTATTTAACATTTAATTCACTAAAACTATCATAAGGTTGCCATGGTAACGGCAAACAGAACACTGACTGCGGCCGCAGCTTTGTAAAGACTTCGTGCTTTCAGACTCGTGTTTGAGCTTGATGAACAATGAAGATTCTTGCCACATGCTATTATATCATTGTCCCTCGTCTGCTGGTCTGCGCGGATCACTTTTCGTGGGCCAACGATTAGTCAGCTGAATGCTGGCGAATTTCAGACTTTACCAATGATTACATATTACCGCAGATCCCCAGGTAACGGTAGTCCAGTGGGAATGGGGCATTAGTTCACATGCAGCGGCCTTGATATGTGGCCAAGCTATTCAGGTTGGTATGAGAGGGAATATTACCCCCCCCCCCCCCCCCCCCCCCCCCAAAAAAAAAAAAAAAAAAAAAAGCCTTTATCTACATTTCTGAAGTTGGAGATCTCTTAAGTTATATTGTCATGTCAGTTATTGATTACTTGTATATCAGACATCTTCAGTTTGTGTATATTCTGTATGTGAAATTATGAGATCTCAGATCTTAAGTAACTGATAATGAATTTTTTTATATTTTATTTAGATGAAAGTGCAAATGGAAACTGGCAGCCATTCTCTGACATGAGGTCTTCTTTGACACTCATGCTAAAACGTTAGTCCAGATTTAGCTTATGGAGGATAGAGTTATCTTCTTGTCATTGGTACTAGGGATTAACTTGACAAGTCAAACAAATGAATATTTGGCTGGCCATGACTTAGATTTTATTGATCAAGGCATCATGATTGAAATGTCCTTCAACAAGAAGAAACATTTTAATGACATTTCTTCAGTTCAACTATTTTCCTTCCTGTCAGATCTTTGAAAGAAGCAGGGGGATTCTGGGAATCTTGCACGTTGGAGCCACTGCAATTCAGGAGTATTTTATTGCGAGTTTCCTGAAGGAAACTTAATAAAGTGAAAAGTTATGACCTGATTATAACAATAAAAAGGCCTTTGAAATGGGTTCTGCTTTCTTGGCAATGTGTTTGCTTGCATTATTTCTTTGTGCATGCGCAAGAGAGTCAAAAACGAGATCCGTTCAAGATTACTTGCCAAACCATTATTTGTATCAACTGCACTGATGATGCAGGTATTGTTCTTTATTACCGTCATCAGTTTTATTGGTAGTGTTAATACTGAGGTTTGTTCCTCTGGCACTCTAATGCAGAAGAGATGAGTGGATCAATCACAGCTAGATTGGTTCCTGAAGGAGAAATAAATTGCTCAAGGCAGAGGAAGGGTTGGGTAAAGTGAGCGGCAGAAAGAGATTAAAGACAACAAAGAGAGAGTAGGATCTTATGAAAGAATGAGGAAAATAATTGAACAAACAAATGGGCAGAGAGGAGCTATTTTTCACGAGAAACTTACAGAGGTAAAGGGCAGAAAGAAATGGCTTGCTTTAGATTGTGTGTCCTCTGTGGGCACAAAAATGATGGAGAAAAGAGCAGTGGAAAGTTTTTTGTTGTTGTTTTTCTCCCCCTTAATAGTGAAACTTGGTTTTTTTTTATTGTTTGAAAATTGATGACTTCTTCGTATTTTATTTTATTTCAGTTTACTTTTTTATTTTAATGCTGCAGAAAAGCACACTCAGCACAAATGAAGCAGATGATCTCTTATACAAACTGCTGTAATTCTCCTGCTTACTTTTTTTTTTTTTTTTTTTGCTGATGGAGACC
Organism: Hirundichthys speculiger; assembly: GCA_018398805.1. NCBI lineage: Eukaryota > Metazoa > Chordata > Actinopteri > Beloniformes > Exocoetidae > Hirundichthys > Hirundichthys speculiger. Next base: position 1,413,415 of record JAGFBZ010002193.1, on the reverse strand, counting down.
AGGGCAGAGGGCAAAATGTGTTGGATTGGCTTTTTCATTGTTGTTCACTTCAGCCCCCCATATAATATACTTCCAGCTGTCCACCTACTAACCTACACTAAATACACTATGCTAATTGAACAAAACAAGAAACCAAACTGGTTTGAGACTTATGTTAAAGAATCTTGTTTGTTAAAATTAAAATGATTTAATCAGCTTTTTTTTTTTTTTTTTGCTTTAGTTTTACCTTAGAGGCTGTACAATTGATGTCTCTGTGTATGTTGTGCTCACTGAGGAAAAACTTCATTGGTAACTGGTGAAACTTCACTCTCCGAACCGGGGGTGTCTCACTCCAGTCCTCGAGGGCCCCCGTCGTGCATGTCTTAGATGTTTCCCTGCTTCAGCGCACCTGATTGAAATGAATGGGTCGTTAACAGACTTGTGCAGACCTTGATGATGAGCTGATGAGCTCATTTGAATCAGGTGTGCGGAAGCAGGGAAATATCTAAGATGTGCGGGACAAGGGCCCTCGAGGACTGTACAGGAGTTGGATACCCCTGGTCTAAATCAAAGACATACTTACTGAGCTGTGCCTTGGTCTTTTTGCTTAATGGGGAAAAGGGAGAGACAAAAACATCTCTAAATGCAACGTTTCCTTGCATTGACAGCACGTAAAAACAAACAGACATAAGGCTAATCGGTACACTGAAAAACGATGATCATTTGGGGATGGTTTGAGTTCGAAGGCCACTGGATAGCTCAGTGGTTAGGGCGGGTGGCCCATGGTTATCCAGCCATCTTTTGGACATCCTGTTTAAAAACTGGATGGCAGCAAGATTAAAAATTTTAACAGTCTAGTTGAAAAAACTTTTTTTTTTCAGGATAGATACGTTCTAAGTCCATGACAACTGTAGGGGGTGATTTTTTTTTTTTTTTTGTACAACATCAGGTAAATTTATATTAAACAATAAAGCTGATCAGATGTGCGGACGTCATGTCATGTCAAGTCAAGAAGAGTTTGTCATTTCAGCTATATACAAGTGCATAGTAGAAACAAAACAATGTTTCTTCAGTACCAAGGTGTTACACAAGACAAAACACAGAACAACAAAAACAAAAAAAAAAAACAGGGACTACATCATTTATACATAAAGTGCACAAGTGCAAACATGCCGACAGCACAAGACAGTACAAAAACTACAACGGTGACTAATATGCAGCTCTAGCTGAAATAGTGTAAATATAAGAGTAGCAGCCTATGTACAGTAATAAGTGTTTGTAGCAGGATAAATGTGCAAAAACCTGCAGAGAGGATGGAAATGCTCAGTGCTTACATATTAGGGCTGGGACGACACGTCGACGTCATCGATGACGTCGACACAAAAAATACATCGACGCAAAAACTGCACGTCGATGCGTCATCACTCAGAATCAAAAAATGGCGGCGGCCGCGGCATCGAGTAGCAGCGAGTCGGGGGAGAAGAAGCTATCTCGTAACAGGATGTCAAAAGTATGGGAGTACTTTACACCTACAGGTAACGATTCGGTGGTCTGTGACCTGTGCAAAAATAGAGATGGCATATCATAAAAGCACTACCGCGATGCACCAGCACCTTAAGAGGAGGCACGCGGGAGCTGCTTGTGTGGAGGAGAAGACTCCGTAAGTTTTCAACTTTTTTTTCTTTCCTTGCTTGCAATGACTAACCCCGTCATTTATCCAAACCGCATTAGTAACTTGTGCTCCAGCCTCGCACACACAGAACATGTGCCCACTTAAACACACACACACGCCCCTTATACACTCGCCTCTTGCTGACACACTTTTTTTTAACTGACACAGACACACACTCCTCAAATACACGCTAGGTTAGTTTTTTTTTTATTTCTTTGTCTTTTTTTTTTTTTTTAAATACAACATTCATTGTTGTTTTCTAACTTTCAACTTTTAGGTTAATGTATTATTATTATTATTGTTATATTTTATTGGTATGGGCAGATCATTTAGAAGTATATATTTTTATTAACCCGTGCACTGTGTTTGTAATTTATGTTTTCAGGGACAGGGATAAGCAGAAAAGTTTGGAGGACTACTATCAGATGAAAAAAAACCACACCCCCTGCACCCCCTAGGAGGATTTTGATTAAGATTTTGGTTCAGATTGTGTTTTTTGCAGTTTTATTTATTGAAGGAAAGTTTTATTTTATTATTTTTTTATTATAGGATTCCATTGCACTACAACTGTGTGCACTTTATTGTTGTATTGTTCAATACAATTCATTTTTGAACTTGAAAGAAGAAATTTGGGTTTTATTCATGGAGATAAATTAGCATTAATTGCTATATAGGTCAAATTATGGGGAGATAATAGATAATCGAATTGAAATCTAATCGAATCGGATTTAAAAATGAATCGTTAGATTAATTGATGCATCGAAAAACTATTTTCTAGATTAATCGATTACAAAAATAATCATTTAACCCAGCCCTATTACATATGTGTGTATCAGTGTGTCTGATGGCATGTGGGAAAAAACTATTGCACAGTGTGGTTGTGAGGGCCTGAATGCTTCAGTATTGGTCATGCTTTATTTGATGCTGTTTGATTGAGCTTGCCATTGCCTAAGACAGCCAGCCATTGCTGTTACGATTTTGGCAACTTAGCACTTAGCATTAGGTATGAATAAAAATCTAACAGGTCATGGTCATATTTTAAAGAGAATATGGCTGTTTCTCAATCAGCGTACTTATTGCTTGTGTGTTATGTGTTCTTGTGGACTTGAAATGTCATCAGTCTCAGCCAAAATACTGTTCCAATTCTCAGATCTGCTTCAAGACAAGTGCAATACAAATCCCTGGATGTGTTCTCACTTCACCCATTTTATCAAGGATGTATCCTGTGTAGACTAATATGGACTTGAGCTAGCAAAGGATCCCAGAACCAGCAGCAGTAATGGTAGAGTAGAAAGGAGTAAGGACTGTTATAAATTTGTTTGTCATCATGGAACGTAGAGTGCTGTGAAAGAGTACACTCACTGACCACTTTATTAGGTACACCTTGCTTGTACCGGGTTGGACCCCCTTTTGCCTTCAGAACTGCCTTAATCATTCATGGCATAGATTCAACACGGTACTTGCTGCAGATTTGTTGGCACATCAATGATGAGAATCTCCCGTTCCACCACATCCCAAAGGTGCTCTATTGGATTGCGATCTGGTGACTGTAGAGGCCATTTGAGTAGGTGAACTCATTGTCATGTTCAAGAAATCAGTCTGAGATGATTCACACCTTATGACATGGTGCGTTATCCTGCTGGAAGTAGCCATCAGAAGATGAGCCCACTGTGGTCATAAAGGGATGGGCATGGTCAGCAACAATACTCTGTAGCATTGACTGTGGCATTGACATGATGCTAAATTGGTACTAATGGGCCCAAAGTGTGCCAGGAAAATATCCCCCACACCATTACACCACCACCAACTTGAACTGAACATGCTTTCATGTTGTTAATGCCAAATTCTGACCTTAATATCTGAATGTCACAGCAGATACTGAACTCATCAGACGAGGCAATGTTTTTCCAATCTTTTATTGTCCAGTTTTTGGTGAGTCTGTGTAAATTGTAGCCTCAGTTCCCTGCTGTAGCCCATCCACCTCAAGGTTCGACGTGTTGTGCATTCAGAGATGCTCTTCTGCATACCTCGGTTGTAACGAGTAGTGATTTTAGTTAGAGTTGCCTTTCTATCAGCTTAAACCACTCTGGCCATTCTCCTCTGACCTCTGGCATCAACAAGGCATTTGTGCCCACAGAACTGCAGCTCACTGGATATTTTCTCTTTTTTAGACCATCTCTGTAAACCCTAGAGATAGTTGTGTGTGAAAATCCCAGTAGATCAGCAGTTTCTGAAATACCATGCCACGTTCAAAGTCACTTGAATCACCTTTTTTCCCCATTCTGGTGCTCGGTTTAAAATGCAGCAGATCATCTTGACCATGTCTACATGCCTAAATGCATTGAGTTGCTGCAATGTGATTGGCTGATTAGAAATTTGTGTTAACGAGCAGTTGGAAAGGTGTACCTCATAAAGTGGCGGGTGAGTGTGTTCACCCCCTTTCTGATTTTTTATTTTTTTGCATGTTTGCCACGCTTAAATATTTCAGATCATCAAACAGACTGTGTTAGACAAAGATAACCCAAGTAAACACAAAATGCAGTTTTAAGTGATTACTTTATTTATTAAGGGACAAAAATATCCAAACTTGCTTGGGCCTATGTGGAAAAGTTATTGCCCCCTAAACCTAATGACTGGTTGTGCCTCCCTTTGAAGCAACAACTGCAGTCAAGCGTTTGCTATAACTGGCAATGTAACTTTCACATCACATGGAGGAATTTTGGCCCACTCTTTTTTACAGAATTGTTTCAGTTCAGCCAAATTGGGGGGTCTCCGAGCACAAACCACCTTTTTAAGGTCATGCCACTGCATCTCAGTGGGATTAAGTCTGTACTTTGACTAGCCCACTCCAAAACCTTCCTTTTTTTATTTTGAAGCCATTCAGAGGTAGACTTGCTGGTGTGTTTTGCATCATCCATCCATTATCTATGCCCACTTTATCCTGTCGAGGGTCACGGGGATCTGGTGGAGCCAATTCCAGCTCTCTACGGGTGAAAGGCAGGGGAACACCCTGAACAGGTCGCCAACATGTTTTGCGTCAATGTCCTGCAAAAAAAAATAAGAAATCATGAAGGAAAGAAATCATCATTTTTACAGCATTGTAATTTTAAGATGTCTTCATGCAAGAATACGGCCAATTGATCACAATAGCCTAATTAAAAATCCGTCCAACATCGCCTGACTTTACTTTTCACCTCCACCAAATTTTATTTAGAGATGGCTGAAATTCTGTCTGAAAGCATAAAACCCATTAAAAACACGTCATATAAAATAATGGTTAGTGACTGTGGAAGAGTCCATGGTCTGTTCAGTCATTTTAAACTTCATTGTTTATTTTATGCTCATTTAAATTGTAGATGTTTCTGAATACTTGTTAGCCTGTGAACTAAGCTATGATGCTATCAAGTACACAGCTATTCCAATCGCAGAAAGTCTGAACTGTGTTCTCTTGTACTCAGGAGAATTTACTTCAAAGTTCAGACTTGGCATACTTGGAATTGAGAAATGGCCTTTGCTTCCTTGTGTTTGTGTTGATTGTACTAACAGACCACCATGATTGGCTGCAGTTGGTCTTGAAGAATGTGAGTACAAAGGATAGACCTTAGCCATACAATTGCAGTCATTTCATGTCACCACTGAAGCAACATTAGAGACCGGAGGTCTCACCACTAGGATGATTCACTGCAGTTCCCAGCACACTTCTAACTGAAAGAGTCCTGATGGCCGAGAGCTTGCTCAGCTTCTTGACCGAGCTGAACCCTGGAGTGTCTTCAGCTGAGTCGGGTAACAGCTCCATGTTGGTCTGGTGGCACTGCATGGCTAACAAGCTGAAATGCTTATGGTCAATCTTTTCAGAACTCTTCAGAATAGAAATATGCTGCATCCTGGCCAGTTTTTTTGTGGCAAAGCCCATGGTGGACTCTGGGTTTTGCTCACAGAAGCAAAAAAAGAAATGAATATAAATTAATATGAATAATCATCCTAGGTTAGCAGAAGCTAACCAGTCAAGCTAAAATCAGCTAACTGGTGGCCGTGTTCCAGCCTGCTTCTCATCCCTGCTGGTCTTGGCTCTCTGTAAGATGGCGCTGAGCAGTTAAAAAAGAAAAAAAAGACAGGCTTCAAATGCTATCTGTACAAACTTATTTGTCATGTGACGCCATGGTGTTTCAGTATTTACAGTCAATGTCTGGAACCAATGTCTGAAATCACTGCATTTAGAATGAAGCGCGGGCTATTCTTAGCTATCACTGGTCTTATTTTTTGCTGTTTGGTTTTTTTGAGTGCCTTGTGTTATCTTGACTTTTGTCAAATTCTTGTCAACTTGAGGGCAACATCCACCCACTTTGTTCTGGACACCTGTATTTTAACTTGTAGCATTGTGTTTGTGCTAAGGATTGCCCTCCCTCCTTCCCATCTCTGAGATGAGAGATCCTGCTCATTGACCGTAAATCTGACTTAAAGTCAGTTGCGAGAGAAGACGAGTCCAGTCGTGGAAGCTACACCCTGGTGCCCTCTTGCTCCATGTTGGAGCTCCATGACTGGCCTCCCTGCACTCAGACCATTGACTGTATAAACTGGCTGAGATTCTGCTGGCCAGCTGAAGCATCAGAGCTGCTCACAGAGAAGCTTTGCAACAGACCTGCTGTTGTCCCTGTTATATCTTTAGCATCCGGAATGTGTAATGGCGTTTTATGTGCTAATAGTCTATAGGTTTAAAGCTAGATTTTTTTTATCCACTCCTTCAGTTGGCACGTTGCATGTGTGTATCCCAGTTTGTGTGATATAAAAATTACTTGAATGATTAATGTGTTGTCTGCTCCAAGTACCAGACCACTTTCTAGGAGTAGGTTTTTAACATTCAAGAAACGAGAGATGTAAACTGTGATTAAACGATGCTGTACTAAAGTACTCCCATATCCCTAGTACTGATATGGGACCAGATTGCTCTAATCGGGACAAAATGACTATACAAGTAGAATTCACTATTTAGAGTGACTTTCCTCACAACTGAGCTCACTTGAGTACAACTTTTAAGTATAACTATTAATTCTGGGTGGTAGGAATGTACTTACGAGCATCAATATCGGTATAATGACCACTTGTGTAACTTTCCATGTCCAATTACATTTTTATTGTGTGGTAATTAAAACTGATTTTCTTTGTATTATAATTCATTGTTTCATTAAACAGATATATATCCCACTTGTCAGAAATGATAATAAAAGATTGAGCAGGGCATAAAATCGCGACTAACTGGTCGCAAAATGCGACCAAAATTTGACCATTTCGACCGTTTTTTTCCTGCCTTGTCGCCAGTGGCGAGGGCCACAAAATCCACCATCAACTTAGAAAAAAATGATTTTTTTTCTTAAAAAAAAGTTTTTTTTCTATGATTTCTGCACATTTGTCACGTGTCACCAAGGCAAACACATCTAAATAATTTAGAAACAAAGTTTATTTGGTGAAAAGTGGCCATGTTTAGGGTGCACATCGCATCACATTAAAATGCGCTTTCATGTGTTACCGTACGGCCTCTGGTTTCTGAACAGTAGTAGGGGAAACCGCCGTACTGTGCTATTCCAGGCTCGTGACAAGCGGGTAACACGCCAGTGAAAACGAAAGAAAAAGTCCAGTTTTCTCTGCTCTGAACTCACTTTATTCAGGAACTGACAACGTTACACAGTTTGTATTTTTCGGTTCCTGTCAGTCAACGGAGGGACAAATCCATAACACTCGGCTGCTCATGCTCACTTCACTTGCTCCGTTCAGCCGCCCACACCTCACAAACTACATTACCCATCAGGCTACTCCCCTTCTTAAAGGGCCAGGCTGGCTTACAACGCTTGCTTGTAAATGCTTCCGAAATGTAGTGATAGTGGGCGATAGTAGGGGTTTTTCATACGCGATCTGTCAAAACTTTTCTATCACCATATATACATTATATAGGTAGACCCACAGGCTATTCTTGATCATATTGACATTGATTAAAAAAAACCATTTAAAATAAAACAATAGTGAACTGATGAAATTTCCTATTGAAATTCTGTGTATCACCCCCCGCCCCCTCCCAATCATACTGACAACTAACTGCAGTGCTAAATTGTTTAATTTGTTGTGGGATTTTCTCCTGAAACCGACACACTTTCCATCCGGTTGTTGCCGTCAAAATACAAAGAGTTGAGACCCATTAAGACGACAGGGGATGGGAATTGCCTGTACAACTCTGTTTCCCTCGTTCTGAACGGTGATACATAAGATGATTTTATCTTATGTTTAATATAATGAAAAAAAAGCTGAATTAGCTGGGTTTTTTGTTCATTTCACAGAGACATACACACAGAGATAAAACAAACAGAACAATATACATGATATAACTCACATGCAGCATAGAACAAGTAACTTTCGTACATTTGCTTTTATAAATGATAATTCTAAATTGTGTTTGCATTGTTGCTAGGTGGTCTGAGTTCATATTTTGGCTGTTGAAAAAATTCAAATGTAGTTTTAACAATACAAGTAAGTCTGTTCCAAGTCTATGTAACATGCTGGGAGTCTAAAATGTCAAACCACTGTGGGACTTCTTGTGGGCAAAAAAAGCTACTGCATGACTGTTAAACAGACTTCCAAACTTGTAGCTTCTTTCATGCAGAATCCAGTTTTTCTCCAGGAAGCTTAGATCTCTTGGTAGATATAGTGAGGTGGTGCAGATGTTTCATAATATCACACTAGTACAATAGTGTTTCCCTAATGGATTTACTGAGGATGTGCTGGAGAAATGTCTACTACAGATAGTAAAGGCCATTGAAGGTATTGAGCGTCCATGATAATGTAAGCAGTAGGGATGTCCCGATCACGTTTTTTGGGTCCCGATCCGATTCCGATCTTTTGATGATCGGCCGATTTCCGATTTTTCCCGATCCGATTTCACTTTTTTTGAGTGGGCAAACAGAGTTTAATTTCCCATGCATTTTATTTCCTGTGTACATTAATAAATAGGCCTGCATCCAAGCTAAGATTAATAGCTTTTATCATCTCATAAAATAAACAATAACTTATTTAAACACTCTTCTTTCGTTCTTTTTTGTTTGGGAGAATTATTATAAAACACATTTAGTTACAGAACAGTGACTGTTCAACAGTCTCAGTACTAAAGAACATAGCACTTCTATTTAAATAGCAGCAGGTGAACTTGGCTAGCAGTTTAAGGCAATGAAAACACTAACAGAAGTCTTTGCAATCAATGAAATCACATCAGAATAAAAATAACATAAAATATTAACTTTCAAGACCCGCTGCACATGTTCGCGCACCTTTGTGTCCTTTGTCGTGCTTGTAATGACGGGAACGAGGCTCGAGGTAATTAATGAGCCGGTTAAATGCCTTGTATTCCACAAACTGAATCGACAGAACACCGGTCATCCTCAGTAATACATTCCGCGATTAGCTCGGTGATTTTTCTGTATTTCTCCGAGTCTTTCGGGAGTTTGTCCTTTCTTTTAAAAGTTTCACAGAGCGTTTGCTGCCGAAGCTGCTGCCGAAGCTGCTGCCGTCGGCTGCGTGATCGGTGCTGCGTGCTTTTTTAAGTGTCTGATTAAATTGGTGGTGTTGTAAACTCTCTTCTTACTTACCCCTCATGATATATCAGCCTTCCACACGTTTCAAGTCGCAGTTGAAGCGTCGGACTTTGTAATTTTATAGTGCTGCCACACTGCTGATAGTTTTGCTAAAGTTTAGCCTGACGCGGCCGGTCTAGAAAACTTTTAAGGTGGATACAAGACAGCGCTGCTGAGAAACTTCATTTCAGTGCAAATTATTAAATGTATATAGTTTAAAAAATATTTTTGTTTGTGTAATATGATTACTTTATTAATTTGTGTTAATCAGGATCACTTTTTGAGGAAAAAAATAATGAAAAAAAGGTTGGCGTGTTATAATAAGGTTGATCGGCCGATTTGATCCACCTTAAATTTTTAAGATCGAAGGCCGATCCCGATCAGGGATAGGGATCGGGATCGGGACACCCCTAGTAAGCAGTCTATGGGGGCTTATGGGGCGACGAAAAACACTGGCGACCAAAATTGCTAGCTGGCTACCAACTTCAAAAACCTGGTAGCCAGGGGCTACTTGGTAAAAATTCTAATTTTATGCCCTGTGGAGAAAAAGAAAGAAGTAAAGACTTGCCTTTCTTCAGATCTATTGTTGGCTGGTAGGTTTGGACACCCTGTTGTAAAATTCTGGCTAAAATTCTGATTATAAAAATATTGATGTCATGTATAGTTCTAACATATTTTCAAACATATATTTGGTTTTAATAACGTTTTTTCAGTTCTATAAAAATAAATGTTGAAAAGAAATACTTTTGTAAAAATTAATGTATTGTAAATGAAATTTTGATAGTATATATAATTTTTATAGAAAAAATGTTTGCTATAGATAGCAAATGTTTTCACTTTTGCTGCAGCTACAGTACCAAGAGGTTGGGAGAGACAATTGATTACTGATGGAATGAAACATTGTGACATTTGTTTTTCTTTACACTTCTCTCTAGGTATATGTACGCATTATTTATAGATTGATCATTCTGAAGAATAACCTTGGACCTTAGACCTTACCAGCATTTTTAAGTGAGGACAGCAGCTACACGCAACATGAAATATTAAAACAACTTTAGGCTGACCTGTCCTGTGTGCACCCAAGCTCTCACCCTGATCCTGCATAGAATGAGACGGTATAGAAAATGGATTGATGGTCTGAAAAGTTATTTTACTTTTTTTCTTGCATGGCATTTTAACACTGTCTTACCCAATTTCTGTAATCTGAAAGGTATGCTTGAGATGAAAAAAGAGAGGATAACCTTTATTGTGAAGTAAAAGATAATATGGCAGGTATTGATTATAAAATTGAATTTAAAATGTATAATGAAAAGGAAGGCAGCTGAAGATGGAAAAATCAGCCAAGAATGTAGCAAAAGAGGACAAATGATGATGAAAAGAAGTACCGATGGAAATGGGTGAAATAAAGAGAAGTAAGGATTGGTGCAGTGACAGCAAAGCAGAAGAAAGCAAGGCAGAGCTTTGTAGAGTAAATAGAAATCCTCTTATCTCTCGTTACCACTGGGGACATTTCTGCTCTTCTCTTGAGAGCCTAGTTGTTTATCTGAACGACAGGTTTAGAGAGAGAAATAAGCAGGGATGTATGATTAAGGTTGTGTGCGACTTTAGTTCTAGACCAAAGCAGATATTTGGTCCTGGTTCCCTCTGCCTTTCCCTTGTTGTTTTTTGACTTATGTGTTAAAGAAACTTACCAACTTCCAACTTTAGGTTGTCAGTGGAGAAATGTCTGTTACTGTAAATGAAACCCATCAAATTAAAGTAATTATGGTTGTATTTTTAGTTACTGAAATGTCACAAAGAACTGTTAAAAGATGTAAAGTTAGGGGATAATGCCAGATGTTCCTGTGTTGGACACACAAATGTAGTGTGCTGCAAGGAAATGATAATTCCGTCTGTCAAACCCCACTAGAGTTCTCCAGAGATCTGGAGTATGAAAGCTGTCTCTCCTACCTGTCTCACTGATCACATTAGCTGTAGTCCTCCAGTCATCTGGAAGCGCCCTCTGACCACACAGAGCCTGTTGAAATTCCTTTCTGAATACCACCAACATTCTTCTTTTTCATCCAATCCTTCAGCTTCCATCACTTTGGTGGTGGTGAGGAAGATGAAGAGGACAAAGGCAAAGCAGAGAACAAAGTCATCATACACACCATCATCCTCCTCTGTTGTCTGGCTACACTCTCACCTACCACGACTTTACAGTCACTGATCTCCTTAAGTTTACATCATCTACACAAGATGTAGTTCGCCTTTGTGCTCCTACCTCCACTCTTATAAGTCACCCTGTGTTCCTGCCTCTTCTAGAAGATAGTATTCTCTACAGCTATTTCCATCCTTTTTGCAAGGTCAACCACCATCTGTCCTTCTGAGTTCCTATTCTGGATAGCAAGCATGCCCATCACTTCCTCATCATCTTGATTTTCGTAGCCAACTTGTCTATTGAAGTCTGCACCAGTCACCTCTCTTTCATCTCTGGGGATACTCTGCATCTTTTCATCTACATCACTCCAGACTTTTTATCTCTGCTAATTCACATCACACTTGTGGGGCAAAACTACCAACAACATTGAACATCTATCATCTCCATAGTCTTAAGCGTGTTTAGCTCCAGGTTGTTCTGACTGCACCAGAGCATCAGCTGCTCCTCTTCCCATCAATAAGCAGACTCATCACCATTCTGGATGAGATTGATAACAGTGGTGTCGTCTGCAAACGTCAGGAGCTTCACAGTGAGGACCGAGGAGGTGCAGTCATTTGTGTACAGGAAGAAGAGCAGAGGAGAAAGGATATGTCCCTGGGGAGCACCGGTGTTGATGGTCAAACTGTCAAACTGACTTCTGCCAGTTAAAAATCTGTAAACCCACTTACAGAGTGCACCTCATAGAGCTCAGGTTAGGTGGAGAAAAGAGCTGAAGATAGGTTAAAATTGCATGTGAGGTTCGGGGGAGAAGCTTCTTGATGTGTTTTGCTCTTAACAGGATCGTGGCAGATCAGACATTGTATGGTTGTGATAATATAAAAATAGATTCTGTAAGGCAGCCATTCCCAAACTTCAGAATACCAAGGCCCATTTTGAAATGTGAAAAATCTCCGCGGCCCACCGACACCTTTAATCACAACTGTGAATAACATACAGGACTAGAAGCTATGTTCTGAAGGGGTCAACAAATAAGGTGACAGTTGTCATATTAAGTTAAGATGGGGGGTAGAATAACACTTAACTGGCTTGTTTTGTTACTTCTTAATGTCTTTAAATCATGTCGTTAATATTTTACAGTAATTAAAAACATATTTAAAAAAGATCGATGATTTAAAACATATTTGTTTAATTTTAATAACCTCTCACGGCCCACCTGCAGTACCGTGATGGCCCACCAGGGGGCCGCGGCCCACACTTTGGGAATCACTGCTGTAAGGCATCTCTCCACAAAGTTTGTTAAACCATAATAGTAGTGCTGGGCGATATGGAAAAAAATCATATATCACGATATGGACTATTTTATATCACGATAATGATATATATCACGATATACCATAATAAAGTATGTTTTCAGTTATTCTCTGAAAAGTTTGACAAAAATTTAATTGCTTACTTTTCAACTTTATTTTGAAAGGACATTTAGCTGAACTGTCACAAACATACATTTTAGTGCAGCAAAAACAGGTAGGTACAGAGGTACAGTAGCTTTCATTTTTTTAAAGACAGTTTCTGAGAGCAAATTTTTTGCACTGAAGTTCAGCTATAAAAAATAAACAAATTATTTTTCAACTTTCTGAAATCTGTAACCTTGTAGTGCAAAGTTTGCAAACCAATATAAAGTGTCTAAAGTAAACATCAGGGTTGAAGAGAACTCTGTTTAAGGCATTAACCATGAATAAAAGTGCAAACATAAAAGGCTACTTTGTAGAAGTAGATATGATTCTATCAAATTTATTGTTGCAGGTTATTTAATTACATATTTGCTGTAATTTTTGATAAAATTAGGTTAGAAACGATAGAAGAGAAATGGCACGATACACACTTTTCTATCGTCCCCACGATATGTATCGTCATATTGCCCAGCACTACATAATAGTAGTGGATTTAATTTATTTGGAGACATCCCAGTGTGGCATCAAAGATAAATCTACAGTCTTCATTTTATTTACAGAATCTTTTCAATTTGACCAAAAACAAATGGGTTTTGTAGCTGAATACAAGGTGCAATACTGTTCCAACACTTCATCTGGGAGACACCACTAATCTGTTGTGGGGCCTCCTTTTGCGGCCAATACAGCGTCAATTTGTCATGGGAAACGCATATACTAGTGGTGCAACAGTACAGGTGGCTCTGGTTTTTGTGTCACGGTTTCGGAACGGATTCTGTACAGTTTCAGACCACCCGCTACCCTAAACAAGCGATCGCAAGATACCGAATTTGCGGAAAGCGCAACTCGCATGTCCGCGCGTAAAAGAGCGTGTCCAAATGGAATAAATGTGCAGCTGTGGCAGCTCTCGTTCAGATGTCTGCTGTAGAGGAAACCAAGGAGATCTTTGTCAAGCTGTAAAAAGTTGGATGCAGGAATGTATTTCCGATATGTCTGAAACTGATGGTGGTCGAGGAGGGACAGGAACATTAATTGTTTGTAATCTTTAAATGCGCATCCAACGATTCGTTCAGTAGTATTTTAAAAAGCACATCAGCTGTGCCAAGACGCACACACACACACATATACATACATATTAGGGGTGTAACGGTACACAAAACTCTCGGTTCGGTACGTACCTCGGTTTTGAGGTCACGGTTCGGTTCATTTTCGGTACAGTAAGACAACAAATGCAAAATATAAATGTGCTAGTTGTTTATTACACACTTTTGTGCTTTTTAACAATAGGAACATTAGCCTATACAAAGCTAGAATTTTGCTCAAAAATATAAATACAATATTCTGAAATGTAGATATTTTGAAAAAAAAAAAAAAAACATTGGCTCAGACTTTTTCTTAAAAAAAATATCCATCTGATGTGCAAAATTGAACAGTTGCAACACTGAACAGTTTCAAGTTGTTGCTCAGATTAAATAACATGGATAAGGCTCAGACTGTTTCTTTAAAAACAAATCATTTTATTTTTTCATAAAGTCCGGTATGATTTTCTGGCTAAAATGTGGACGAGAAGGTAATTGATATCGGGGCTCAATTACTTTTATCATGTGTTTGAAGCCAGCGTTTAGGGTGATTAGGGTCTTAAATCTGCAGCTATATAACACCAACGGTATTTGTTATTGCTTTAGCCCCACCTGACTCACCAGGGAGAGGCTGTTTAAGCTCTCCCGTCTAAGAGAAGTTGATCAAACCAAAGTGGTTTGCCGACATTGTTCATCCGAGATCGGGTATGTTTCTGGCAACACGTCTAACCTGTTAACTCATTTGAAACGGCACCACCCCAACGTGAATATCGCTACAAAAAGAGAAAGACGACGCGAGTACAAACACAGCTTACCACCGCATTTAACACTATGTCGCGGGAGGCTTATTGCCAATGTTAGCGGCACTAGCATTAGCCACGACGTCCACTACAACTGCTGTTTGTTGTGCTCCACAACATGCGGTCCTCTACTTAAAGGAGCAATAAGTGGAAATCCATTATTTAAGACTGAAGGAATTAAAAAATCGCTACATGGAGAACGAGAGGTGTAATTTCATCTGGAGTATAGGATGACGTCACACACCCGCTCTCTGTGTTGATCTCCAGCCTCAAGTTTACAAGCCGGTCCGGCCGCGCGTTCATGTGCGTTCATGTGAAACTTTGCCTCCTCCCTCCTCCCCCCTCCCTCTCTATAAAACGCGACAGCCAGGGAGTAGTGACGGCGGCAGCATTTTCGAACTGAACTGGCAGACAGCGGAACAAAACAGGAAAGCTATTCACTGCCGTCATATTGTTACTAACGTTGAACTGTCTGCTAACGCAATTAGCGGCGAATAGATAACGTTTGATAATGGTGACTCACTAAATTAGTGACATAAAGATTAATTTACGGACAAACCAGTATAATCATTATAATGTTATAAATGACTTACTTTGTTACTCGCCATGGTGATGTTTTGCTCGGTGTAGGTAGATCTTCGAAGCGAGCGGGGGTGTAGTGGGGGAGTGTGTGTGTGTGTGTGTGTGGGGGGGGGGGGGGGGGGGTTGGTGGCGAGCAGAGGCAGAGGGAGGTGTGGCTAATGGCACACTTTGTTTTGGTCTACAGGCAGTGCTCAACAGCAAACCTAGCGGTGAAATGATTTCGCTTTTTGCTCCTTTGATATGTCCGTGTGGAAACTCGTTCGGTACGCCTCCGTCCCGAACCGACCACAACGTACCGAAACAGTTCAATACAAATACATGTACCGTTACACCCCTAATACATGGGTATGTATTATCGAATAGACAATAAATTTTGGTTACAATGACAACCGCAGCCAAACCCCTCCACAAGGTTTTTTCGTTTTGTCAAGCCATCCGGCAAGGTTTTGAAGCTGAACCTGCCATTCAAAATAGTGTCTTTTTTTTAATCCATTTTATCCTAGCTACTGCTCAAGGAGGTTTGTTTATGTCTGTCTGCTTGCGGCATGGACGTCAGTGCATGACTTCCTATTTTGTCAAACTACGGAGGGGCCCGAGACTCATGTAGCCTGGAGGCAACACCTACTCTCCCTTCTACTATTGTACATCAACGGCTATATTCACACAGTGTGATATAGTTTGGTCAACCCAGGCTAAGACTCGCATTAATCACGCGTTATAAAAATGAGAGCCGTTAAAATCATTTTGTGTTAATCAAAAGTTAACGCATTAACTTTGACAGCTCTAATATATATATATATATATATATATATATATATATAAGGGCTGTCAAAGTTAACGTGTGATAATGCAAAATAATTTTAACGCAACTAATTTTTTTAACGCGCAATTAACGCGAGCCTTAGCCTGGCCGTTGATGTACAATAGTAGACAGGAGAGTAGGTTTAAAGAGCCTCGGGCCCCTCCGTAGTTGTAGTCCTGTAGTCCTCAGTAGTCCTGTCAAAACAGGAAGCCATGCACTGACGTCGACGTCCATGCCGCAGACAGACAGGCGTAAACAAACCTCCGTTAGCAGTAGTTGGAATAAAATGGATACAAAAGATACTATTTTGAATGGTAAGTTCAGTTTCAAAACCTTGCCTGATGGCTAACTCCACAAGATAAATGTTGTTTGCGTTTGCTGTCGATGTGAATTTAGTTACCACCGGAGTCCGACTACTGAAATATCACTTTTCGGCTAATCAGACCGCAGATGCAGAGAGCCCCCCCTCGTTTGAAGCAAACCACGAAAATATTTTGTATGAAGAACATAAGAGAAAATATTGAGTATATATATATATATACTATATAATGGATTTGGCATTGTAGCAATAAATAAACATGCATTTGTTTTGCATAAAGCAAGCATTTGTGTACTCTCATATTAGGCAAGGCAACTTTATTTGTAGAGCACAAGTCGTACACAAGGCAATTCAAAGTGCTTTACAGATGCATAAAATCACAAGAAGGCAAATAGTATCATTCCATACAAGCATAAAAATAATCAATAATAAATACAATTAATTAATAAAAAAATTAATTAATTAAATTAAAAATGAAGAGTGCAGATAAAATCCTTCCAGTCATCATCTTCACATCTAAACAGAACTCTTTTCAGTCTGGATCTGAACATTGTCAGAGTTCAGGTCTGTCTCACATCTGCTGGAAGACTGTTCCAGATTTTAGGAGCATAAAACTGAAATGCAGCTTCACCTTGTTTAGTCGTGACTCTGGACACCAGCAGGAGACCACTACCTGAGGTTCTCAGAGTCCAGGTTGGTTCATATGGCTCTAACATGTCAGAAATGGACTTTGGGGCCATGAAGAGACTTGAACACAAGTAGAGCTGTTTTAAAGTCTATTCTCTGAGTGACAGGAAGCCAGAGACCTCAGAACTGGACTAATATGGTCATATTTCCTGGTTCTAGTCAGGACTCGTATTAATAAGAGTAATACAACTTGAAAAAGATCTGTATAAGGTAGATTTAGAACAGATAAAAATATGCTATTAATTTGCGATTAATCATGATTAGCTATTGACCGTCATGCGATTAATCTGATTAATTATTTTGTGAAATTGACAGCCCTACATATATATATATATATATATATATATATATATATATATATATATATATATATATATATATATATATATATATATATATATATATATAGGTATGAGGTTACAAGTTTGTTTATTTAGCCAGTAAAATTGCAAATCTTAATTTGGAGGTCAATGGAAATTAAACTTTTGGAGTCAACCCCTAATGGTCATTTAAGATATTGCATGTTTTGGCCCCTTCGGACAGAGGCATATTCTTGATTTATCATCCATTATTAATCATCCATCATTAATCAACATTATTTAATAAAGCAACTAAGAAATGTATAATTTTTCTTGTTTTAATAGAACAATCATAAAAAACATGAAAGAGATGCCTGATAAGTGAACATTTGTTTTTGAAAAGAACTTGTGATGAGTGCCTTCATGATTTTTTTTAAACCATAACATCACATGAATGAGAAAAATTATGCAACCCATCTTTGACTCTTATCTCTCATTCATTGAGAGATAATACACACCCACACAAGGATCCATGTGACATGCATTTTTTCCACTCTTAATGATCACGAGCACCTAGCTTCTAGATCTGTTCATGTCTGTCTATACACGCAGAATGTGTGGAAGTGCCATACACCAAATTGTGTGAGTCTGTCTGCACTCATCCCTGAGGCTTTCCACAAAGCTTCTGTCAGATGGTTGAATAGCTCCAGAAAGCCCTATTCCCACACCTTTCTAAAGTAAGGTTAGTAGCTGTCGGTGTCAGCTGAGCTCTGTAACTTCACATTCTCACACGTTCGACATCGTGATTAGGCTCTTTGTAGAAGTGTAAAAGAATCCAAGAATTGTGCTTCCTGTTTTTTTTTTTTCTTGTCAACTATTAGAGAGACTTTTCAAAAGAATACGTGTAACACCAAAAAACTCTTTTGCTGGAGAGAATGTTGATGTACCACCCCACCCCACCCAATATGTGTACCACCCCACCCCACCCAATATGTGCTCATAGTTTAGTGGTTTGAAATGCCCAGAAACAAACATAAATGTCCATAATTTTTAGCATTAATTACAAGTCTATTTTTTTGAGAAATCCTAATTCCACAAAATCCTCATCTGCTACTGTAAACCTTGTCTGTATTGGAACATAAATATGATATTGATTTGCAGTGTTCAACACTGGTTTTTAGTTTTATTTAACTGATTAGATTTATCAGTTATAACAGATATGTTTTTTCCATTACACCAAATTCAAAACCACATAGATGCTTGGATATGGTTGGCTGGCCACAACATAACTAGTAAATTATGTTGGTCCCAGTTGATTTTGCTTATCATCAGATTAATTTAAGTTCGGTTTCCGGATCATCTATGTTGATGAGCCACAACACTGAAGGAGACACTTTGTGCCTTTTTTTCCAAGTTGACACAAGTCACTGAGGTTGACGCAGGTCAAGTCGACTACTAATGTCCCGCAGTCTACTGTCTTTGGCAAATTTCCATTAGTGGGGTCCTGGAGAGTTTTATGAGACTTCAAGCATAGCTGATTGTATTCCTTACCAAAAATGGCCCCTTATGCAAATTTTTGGAAACTGTTACGAAGCTGAAACACAACTTGGTGTAAACAAAAACACAGCAGCCATTTTGTCTTTTTCAAAGATCTCTTTGTTCCAGTTAGTTTTTCTTCTCTTTCATCCCTCTACTTCTTTGCCGTCATCTTCTTCTTTTATATCTTGGCAGTTGGCAAACAGTGAAAGCGCTGCACTACAAACACCAAGTGGTATGGAGTGCTAGTTTGCTCGGTCAGTGGGTCTCATTGGGTCCATCACTGGAATGGAGGATGAAAGGAGCAAAGAGAAGGTCAGCCCTGTTAGACTTCCAGCCTCATGGTTTTACCCTGGGTCTCACTCATGTAAACCTACTGCTGTCATAGTTATTGAAAATAAATCATTGTAACTTCAGCTACTTCCAAATGATGAAATGATGTGATTAATTAAGGTAAATGGTGAATTGATTAAATAAAATTCTTGTTTTGGTTGCCAGAGGAATTTGGGTGATTTGGAAGTAGAATTATTTAAGCCTACCATTGGTTGATTCGTGTGGATAAGTTGTCTGATTAACTTTTACTGTCCTCACACACTCTTCTAATATGAAAGGTTGAGGGTCGAGGATCTGTGCATTTTGTGCAATTTTTAGGCAACATTACATACTCTGGTTCAACATTTCTTTGATAGAAGTTATGGTTTAAAGGACCAAGTAAATCGCCTCGTCTCTATTTTCCAGTAGATATTGACTAAACTCTGCCACCACTGTTTCCAGCATTATGACTTACTGCTATGATCATTTGATGGTGATTTGTCAGTTAACTGCTTTAATGAAAGTCATTATGACACATCTCATTTGTTCCTACAAAGTTGCCAGAGGACAATTAAACAATTTCCTCACTCATTAAATACACAACGTCCTGTGTGGTGTAGCTCAGCGCCTTGTTTTCCCTGTGTAATATTGTGCTCCATAAAATAAATGCTGGCATGTTTAGGCAGGCCACCGCCACTGAAGTCAGGCTTATTGTAATGATTATTCAGTTGCAACTCCAAGTAAAGCTTGCCGTTTGGCTCTTGTTTCTGTATTGCATGTTTTAGGTAAGTTGTCTTTAATTTTGTCTTCTAGTTTAACATAGTGATATACAGTGTTCACAAAAAATGCCCCCCCCCCCCTTTTTTTTTTTTTAGCAGGAACATAGCAGTTGTTAAAATGCTCAGAAAAGGCATTTGTTTGCATCTTAAGGCACCCTTACATTATTACATTATTTGTTTCTTTTCATTCCCTGGCCTCTGGACTGAAAATATCTCTGTTGCAGGTGTGCTGTCTTGCTTTCATAAGACTTAAATAACTATAAGTTTTGAGAATTGGCCTCCGAGGAAGCTTTGGTATTTTTCACTCTGCAGGGAAATGATGGAGCATGGCACAAAAGTAAACAGTGACACCACTGTTTTCTTTCACCCATAGCAAAAAGGAAAGAAAGAAAAGGAGGGGGAGATTCACATAAAACATTTACCCTTGATGGCCCTCATTGAGCCCGACTAATGACCCTCACATGTCTTGCCTCTCACTCTGACATATAATGTCATTTCCCTCAACCGCAATGGTATTAGATTAATCTGCTGCTAAAGTTGTGATCATGAGACATCACTGAATTGCCTTATTTCTCTTTTACTCAGAAACCTTTTAAGGCATGTGGCAAAATTGCATTCACATTTATGTTTCCATTTTACTGTCAGTAAGTAGGAAAAAAGAAAGATCTCATGTTAAATAGATAAAGATGGTGGGAGGGAGTGTATCATGTAGAGATTGTACCCCTTAGGCAATTAAGATTTGTGATATCAGCTTCTGTAAAGGAAATTGACCCTGATAGACATCAGCAGCTTTTGTGCAGTTATTACACTGCATTTTATTTGAGAAAGCTTGTCGTGTGTGAAAGCAGCTTTTTCTAACTGTTTTGTAACTGCCGGAAATATGTTACTTCAAATAATGACTGACTTATGCCCTAACAGCCAGTCTCAGTTACTGGAGGTTGGCACCATCCGCCTTGGATTACTGCCCAGTCTACTTGGCACTGAAGCCCTATGATGCCTCCTGCAGGTGGTGGGACTAGAGGAGGATGTTCTCATGTAGCTTGTTTAGCCTCAGCCGGCTTAACCCCATAACCAAAGCTTAAAACACCAAGGGCCTGATTTACTAAGATCCTAAATAAAGAGTACTAAATTGCGTGTGCACTGAAAAAGTTTGCGCGTGCTGTTGTTGTGTTTTGCGGGTGATCAACTAAGAATGCTCGCGCAATTGATAACGGGTGCAAACCGCAGTATTTAAATGAGGTGTTGCGTGTCTTACGGTTTGCACCATGGAGAGTCTGGATGGAAAGCAGGATAGACGCAAGCGCAAAATGAAATTTGACGAGTTGGAGTTAGAGATATTAGTGGAAGAGGCAAATAAACACATTCATGAACTACAGCAAAGAAATTTAAACATTACCAAAAGAAACGCAATATGGGAGAAAATCTGCGATAGAATAAATGCAGTTGGTAAAACAAAAAGAACGGCAGATGAGGTTAAAAGAAGGTGGCAAGATATAAGGCAAAGAACTAAAGAAAAAGTGGCCTTTAACAAGACAGGTGGAGGGCCTGCGGAAGAGATGCCTGCGGAAGAGATGCCTCTAACCAGCAGGTGCAGCTCACCTTCTGGAGCCAACTGCAGAACAAGGTAGGCGCACAATAAGAAACACTTTTTTCTCCATGAAAACACGTGATTTATTTATTATCACAAATAAAACAATGAATGTGCCTCCCAGTGTTTCCACTAGAAAAAATTGGCACCGGACAATGTGACCGGCAGGTTTTCAATTTACCGGACAAATGTTGGAAATTCCGCTCACATAGGCTATATGAATTTACTGAGGTTAAAAATAAATCATATGCAGTAGTACGATATCAATGCAAGTCATTTAATAGTGTTTTTATTAAAAAACAGGCTATTTCAAATAAAATAAGTCCCGTCAATTGACTCACGAGCGTAACTTAAAAAAATAAATAAATAAATATTGCAGAAGCTTGCGCTCTTCTGACTCCGCTGCGCTGTTTTAATGCGGTTCTGCAGAGGGAAACCTCTCTCTGCTGGCACACTGGAGACAGGGATCAGCAGGCTATCTGGGCCAGTTGAGCCCACTCGGGGTAGATTTCACTTGAAATCCCCGATGAGAACTTCACAGGCCGTTGAGAAGTTCAAGCCTCCATAACCGCGGAGCGCTGTCATTACGGAGATGCGTCTCTGCGCGCACCTGTGGCATCAATGAGTGGAGCTGTGGCTGGAGCCGACTCGTCCTCACACACTACTCATTTGTAAAAAAAAGTATATGTTTTTTCATAAAATCCATCCATCCATCCATCCATCCATTAGCTTCCGCTTATCCGAAGTCGGGTCGCGGGGCCAGCAGCTTCAGCAGAGACGTCCAGACCCCCGGCCGCTTCCACCAGCTCCTCTGGGAGAATCCCGAGGCGTTTTTCATAAAATGATGTGGAAATAACCCATTTTATTACAACTGAAATTGTGCTTGGGAGGAGTATTTTCACCGGACATTTTGACCGGAGAGATTATAAAATCCCGGACTTCCGCATATTTTACCAGACAAAGTCCGGCAATTACCAGACAACGGAAACCCTGGTGCCTCCTGTGGCAACCTTTTGCTGAATAATACTCGATTTAACATTCAAATAAAATATTTCTCCTTTTGCATGTGCAAACAAATTTACACGAGTCCGAAAGACTCTCTCTGCGTATTCTTTGATTTTGGCGATGTCGCCTCCTTGCCACAATAACAGCAGCCATCGGTGCGTAATGCTGGGCAGATTAGCACCTTCCTTTCGAACGTACTAAATACAGACGCAATCACAATCCCCGCAATTACTTTCAGGGTTGGTAAATCTCATTGCGCGTGGTAAATGAACCTATTTGCATTTTCCCCTCCCAGTATTTTGCGCTTTCTGGCGGGTACGCCCCATATTGTTTATTCATCAGGGCAAAAGTGCTAAATGAACAGCGTGTGCTATTTTGCTCATTTAAGAGGCGCAGTCCTCTTTGCACGCGGTTAGTAGATCAGCTTGCGCATTGGTTTGTGTGGTGGTGGTGTCAAGTTTGTCACACTATTTTGTTTGTTTACGTTTTTTACGCACGCAAACCTTTAGTAAATCAGGCCCCAAGTGTTCACCACAATTTCTCTACCATGAAAAGGTGGGAATTGGTGAATAGGCAGATCAGGGTGGTGGTACCTGCTTTTGGAAAAAAGGGTACCAGACAATTTGTTCTAACTACAGCAGATCACGTTTCTCAGCTGAGTTTAGTGAGTTCCATTGTTTGGTTCAGGAGATCAAATTATACCACAGACACTTCAAAACCTGCTTCAGAAGATATCTTTTGGAAGAGTTTTCAAAAATGTTGTGACAGTTAGTTCCAAGTTTGAGAAAGCAGAGAAGCAGAAACCCGGCTAACCCAGACACACTCCTGAGGTAAAATTTTATTTCTTTGCTATTTTAATGTCATAGTGGTTTGTAAACAGCTGTGCCAAGAACATCTTTGGTTTATTCATTCAGTCACTCAAGCAGTCTACCGTGTTGAGAGTTTATGTAATGTTGTCCTGATTGGTCTGATGTGTTTTTGTTGGAAATGAGGCATTCATTTTTTTTTCCAAAATTTGCCTCAATTTAAATAAAAATGAAAAACCACAATATCACCTAACGAAATTACATCATTGATGTAGAAACCACTGTTGACTTGATCTGCAATTTCCTTGCAGCACAAGCAACACAAGTGGCCTTCCTGCAACTGATTTTTTTAAAGCTTCTTTTCTCATCACGCTCCAAATCTACTGTGAAAACTAGCTTGTGATTCGTTGCTCCAGAGAATGCTTCTCCTCTGCTCTAGAGTCCAGTGATAGTGTGCTTTACACCACTGCATGCAACGCTTTGCATTACACTTGGTGATGTATGACTTGGATGCAGCTGCTGCACCATGGAAACCCATTCATGAAGCTCTCTGTGCACTGTTGTTGAGCTGAAATAAAGGCCACATGAAGTTTGGAGGTCTGTAGTGATTAACTGCAGAAAGTAGGTGACCTGTTCGCACTATGCGCTTCAGCATCCGCTGACCCGCTCTGTCAGTTTACGTAGCCTACCACTTCATGGCTGAGTTGCTGTCATTCCCAAACACTTCCATTTCCTTATAATACAGCTGACAGTCGACTGTGAAATATTTAGGAGCGAGGAAATTTCATGACTGGATTTGCTGAACAGGTGTCATCCTATCACAGTTCCACGCTGGAATTCACTGAGCTCCTGAGGGCGACCCATTCTTTCACTAATGTTTGTAGAAACAGTCTGGATGTCTAGGTGCTTAATTTTATACACCTGTGGCCATGGAGGTGACTGGAACACCTGATTCTGATCATTTGGATGGATGAGCAAATACTTTTGGCAATAGTGTATCTCGTTGGCTGTGTGCTGCATGTAGTAGAGCCCTATGAAATCCATTTTATTTTTTCTCAAATTCCATTTTAATCCTTTTCATTTTCTGTGTTTTTCGGTTTTTAATTTTTGAGAATTCCGTTTTCAGCATTTTATGCAAATTTAACCCCAAGACAGTAAAGAAAGTAATGAAATGTAGACAATTTATGCAATTATAACTGTATACTATAATGTTTTCATACTTTTAAACATATTGTGTCCAACAAAACATTTGTTTTTTTTTTACAACAAAAAAAATTCAAAAGTTCTTTTTATGTAATAAATAACTAAGAAAAAAAAATAGGTAAAATCCATTTAAAGTGCAAAAAAGAAAGAGACTGCAACAGCAGTAAACTAATCGTTTTAGCTTGTACGTGACATTTTTCAGGTATGTTATGACAAACTATGTGTCTGATAACAAAAACTATATTTTCTATAGCTGATGTAGATACTATAAAATTCAAAGCACTGAACACTGGTTGTGTGTATGAGTGTGTGTCTATGTTTTTTTTTTCTTTAGGTGTTCCAGCTATTACAATCATCACCGTTTAAATAAATAATTGTCAGCCTCTTTGTGTTTAGCTCAGTGAGTGACTCTCACCTTTTTATGTTTGTGCTTTTCACTCATTAAGTGATCCTCGTTCGAAGACCACGGGGCAGACCCAGGACACGCTGGAGAGATTATGGGCTCGATCATCCGCCAGATCTGCTAAAGCCGTTATTAACTCATTGGCTGCCATTGAAATCAATTCCAATGCAAATGCTTACTGCCATTGCATCAATGGCAGTCAATGAGACGGGATATCAATGGGATAGCGGGTAGCGGGAGGGGCGTTCCCCGCAAAGAACGCAATCTTCCACCTTCCCAAACCGCTACCCACTATATTATGCATAGGAGTGGTCAGGGCGTTCCACCTGTTAAACCAATCAGTGCGTCAGTAGCCATTGCCTTTAAGAGCAGGTTGCGCTACCCGCAAACCGCTATGGAGCATCTTTTCATCCAGATCGGAGCAGCTCTCGTGCGCAGCTCGTCTGGGACTCTGCTGTAGAGCTTCCTACTCTTCCTTCCTCCTACTCCTCTGCACTGATATATACATAAAAATATTTTTACATAGACAATTCCTATCGGCTACCTGAACGTCCCAGATGGTGCGCTCCCAGTAAACACGCTCTGGTCGTCTATGGTTTAACTGGCTAGCAAGCCATATAAGACCATCTCTGGCATTTTCTCAGGCGTTCAACTGAGGCCAAAGCACATTTTTTATACAAGAGGTAATTCGAGCGGTAGAGGCTTTTGTGCACCTTCACATGTGACCAGGTGGATGCGCATTAATGCCATTTGGACGTGCTCTTGTACGCGCCGAGATGCAGGTTGCGTTTGAAGAAAGGTTTGCGGGTTCATGCAAATTGCCGTTCAGTTCTGTTATATTGCGCATTTAAAGTGAATTCTGTTTTTAATCTCCAATTCCGCAGTTCCGTGATCACAGATTCCGTGGGGCCCTAATGTAGGAGAATTTTTGTTGGTGCTTGAAACTCTAAACTTCACTATTTAAACCACTTAAGTTAGTCAGTAATCTTTTCTCATTTTAGCTTTGCACTATCAGGGTTAGGGTTTACGATATGCATTTTCCCCAAGTCGCATCTCTCTTCACCCAGCACATTTTAAATTAAAAGTTGTAGTTTCAAAGTAAGTTACATTCATGCTTTATGACACGGTGTGTTATCCTGCTGGAAGTAGGCATCAGAAGATGGGTCCACTGTTCAATTCAATTCAATTCAATTCAATTCAATTCAATTTTATTTATATAGCGTCTGTTACAATGACAATTGTCTCTAGGCGCTTTACAGAGACCCAGAGCATGACCCCCGAGCAAATATCATTAACTATGATTATATTTTTAAATCCAATCAATGATAATGGCAGGTAAAAAAACTCCCACGTAGGGAGAAAAAAAACCTTTATACCAAACAGTGGCAAGGAAAAACTCCACTTTAAGAGGAAGAAACCTTGAGCAGGACCTGGCTCATATGGGGGGACCTTCCTGCCGAAGGCCAGCCGGGTAGAGAAAGAAAAGAGGGGAGACAGGACAGAGAGAGGATGTAGGACAGAGAGAGGAGGGCACACAAATGACTAAATACAATGACCATATAAACATAAACAGATGGAGGTAGCAGCACTGGGATGAGATGGCCAGAGTACCAGGTCCCCGATCACCACGCCAGTCGGCACCCAAACACAAGTGGAGGAGAACCCCGGGATGGACAGAGGATGGAACTCCAAGTCAGCAATGAAACCCAGGAAACTCTGGCCTGCAAATACACAGAAAGAAAAGGGGGCAGAAACAGCACAACAAACCACAGGAAAGCAAAGAAAATGGAGCACAGTTTCAATAACAGGTTGCTCCCAAATAATTATAAATGAGCTGGAGGAGGAGGAAGGGAAGAAGAAAGGGAAGAAAAAGGAGAAGAGCAGTGGAGACACCACTCAGCAGATCATGCTGGTGTCTCCCTGTAGCGTAGGCCTATAGCAGCATAACTATGACGGAGCTGTGATTAAGACGAGCTACTCTAGTCTTACTACTACAACTATAGTTATAACTATTAGCCCCTACACACTATAGTTTAGACTAACTGTAGGCTTTACTGAACAGAAATGTTTTCAATTTAGTTTTAAAAATGGAGATGGTGTCAGCCTCCTTAACCCAAACTGGTAGCTGGTTCCACTGTGGTCATAAAGGGATGGGCATGGTTAGCAACAATACTCAGGTAGGCTGTGGGGTTGACACTATGCTCAATTGGTACTAATGGGCCCAAAGTGTGCCAGGAAAATATCCCCCACACCATTACACCACCACCAGCACCTGAACTGTTGATACAAGGCAGGATGGATCCATGCTTTTATGTTGTTGACACCAAATTCTGATCCTATTATCTGAATGTTGCAGCAGAAATCAAGACTCATCAGACCAGGCAACATTTTTCCAGTCTTCTATTGTCCAATTTTGGTGAGTCTGTGTGAATTGTAGCCTCAGTTTCCTGTTCTTAGCTGACAGGTGTGGTCTTCTGCTGTTGTAGCCCATGCCAGCGGCGGAGTGTCAGGGGGGACTGGGGGGGTGGTACTCCCCCAGCCCGGGCCCTGGGGGGCCCGGTGAAAGACGAAGAAACAGGCCCTTCCCTAAGTGTCGATTACACTTTGCACATCTGTGGATTTAACAATTTCTGCGCGAAATGTGTCACGCTTCGTCTGAGGTTATATATAGGTTTCCCCAGCCAGAATGAATCATGGTTGGTCAAAAAATTTAAGACTGAGTTTGGTCATGAAGGTTTATTCAACACAGTGAATTAAATGTTGTGCTGCATGGCTGGCTTCATGTTCACTCTCACAGTTAACTTTACAATGTACAAAGTTACAAGATCTCCAAATGTATTTTGGGTAAAATCGTCATCAACAGCCGTCCATCAGCGTCATCATCAATCACTTGTCAACAGAGTCAACGTGGTGGAGGCTAGGTGGATCAAAGACTAATGTAATCATGAGTGGCAGTTCATATAAACATAAAAGTGGAGCGACAAAACGCAAAGAAAAGGAAAAAAGAGCGCAGGAGAAAACGAAACTTAAAAAGCTGGACACGTATTTTGTTCGTCCCAATCCTGGAGATGAACCTGACATTGTTGTTCAGCGCGGTCAGGGAGCCAGATTTACAGGTACAATTTCTCACAATCACTGACACTGAAAACAATATGTGAGTTAGTTGTAAACTGCTAATGTGGTTGTTATCGGAGTAACCCGGCCACCTAACGTTATTATTAGGGGCCAGGTAGCCTAATGTTTTTGTTCTCATGGTTTGTTAGACTTCATGTCCGGGTTTTGTCGGGTTACGTCAGCAAGCACAAGATGATGAGCTCGTCGTGTACCCTTTCAATAGTGGTGAGTACTTCTGCTATTTTATATTGAATCTATGTTTGTACCTGAACATGTGGGCCGCTGTGCCAATTTACAAAATGTAAGCAATGTGTCAAAAATGTATTAATGCTTGTAAGCCCCGCTGTTGCGGGCATACGTGTTGTTAAACGATGTAATCACAAACTTTATTGGGTTTAAAGGGCCTGGTCATGTGCCCCGCCCCGGCCCAGCAGTGACATATTCCGCTACTGGCCCATGCGCCTCGAGGTTCGACATGTTGTGCATTCAGAGATGCTCTTCTGCATACCTCGGTTGTAACGAGTGGTTATTTGAGTTACAGTTGCCTTTCTATCAGCTTGAACCAGTCTGGCCCATTCTCCTCTGATCTCTGGCATCAACAAGGCATTTGCACCTACAGAACTGCTGCTCACTGGATATTTTCTCTTTTTCAGACCATTCTCTGTAAACCCTAGGGATGGTGAAAATCCCAGTAGCTCAGCAGTTTCTGAAATACTCAGACCAGCCCGTCTGGCACCAACAACCATGTCACATTCAGAGTCACTTGAATCACTTTTCTTCCTCATTCTGATGCTCAGTTTGAACTGCAGCATGCCTCTACATGCATCTACATGCCTAAATGCGTTGAGCTGCCGCCATGTGATTAGAAATGTGCGTTAACGATCAATTGGACAGGTGTATCTAATAAAGTGGCCGGTGAGAGTAGCACTTGGATTGTGCAATAATAATGTAAGGTAGGCTGTGGCAGTTAAATGATGCTCAGTTGGTACTAAGGGGCCCAAAGTATGCCAAGAAAATATAACCAATACCATTACACCACCAGCGGCAGCCTGAGACACTGATACAAGGCAGGATAGATCAATGCTTTTATGTTGTTCATGCCAAATTCTCACAGCTGAAATCACAATTCATCAAACCAGGCAGGAGTGGTCGTGTTGTCACCTACCATGTGGGAGGTCCCTGGTTCAAATCCAAGTTCTGTCAGGAAAGGCGCCTGGTGTAAAACCTATGCCAAATTTATCATGGGGATCACTCTGCTGTGGTGACTCTGAATAGGGAGCAGCCAAAACTGAAGTTTTTATTGTCCAGTCTGTGAATTGTCACCTCAGTTTTCTGTTCTTAGCTAACAGGAGTGGCACCCGGTGTGGTCTTCAGCTGCCGTAGCCAGTCTACTTCAAAGATGGATATGTTGTGCTATCAGAGATGGTATTCTGCCTACCTTGGTGGAAAAAAGCAATTATTTGAGTAACCGTTTCCTTTCTGTCATCTCAAACCAGTCTGCCTATTCTCGTCTAACCTCCACCAACAACCATTCAAAGTTCAAAGTCACTCAGATCCCTTTCTTCCCCATTCTGATACAAGGTTTGAATTTCAGCAAGTCATCTTGACCCACATCTACTCGTCTAAATGCATTGCTGGGATGCAATTGGTTGATTGTGTGTGTTAACAAGCAATTGAACAAGTGTACCTAATAAAGAAGCCTGTGAATCTTGATGGTATAAGGTTTGAATGTAAAATAAATGCCAAAAGAGCCAACCAGATTCGCCTCCTGTGTCATGAATGAAGTGTTTGTACTATTTTTGTCATGTTTTTTTTTTTTTTTTCCCAATAGATTTTGTATTTCTGGGTTAAAGAAATCTGATGCTGCCTTTTACACCTGATTGGTAGCAGATGGACCTAGCATGCATTTTATCCTCATGCCAAACTGATCTGTAGATAGAATATAAAGAAAGTCCTAATGTTTATTGCTGTAACTACTTGGTGGCTAACTTACATGAAACTAAAACTAAAGTAATATGTTCAGTAGCAAGCTATATTTATATTGCCTAAAACTGATGTCTGTACTGGAAAAAAAATATTTTGCATAGTTATTGTATTATTTCTTTTTAGCTTCTTGCTTTTGGGAATGTTTTTAGTGTTTAGTCTTTTAATAAAAAATGAGGGGCACCAATCAATAAAAAAGTCCTGTTGTGAGGGCTAGTAAAACAGTAGGTTTGTTGTCTCTTCCCATTTTCAGATAAAATTCAATGATGCAGCACTTTTCTTACAGGGCTGTGTAAAGTTGTTTTTTTTCCAAAAGCATATTGTTAAAGTTTTTTTTCTGATTTACTACTTTTGAATGGGCTGAAAAAAATGTATTATGTCACTATAACAACCCCACTAAGCTGTTTGTCCTTTTGTAATGCAGGTCTTACAGCAGGTCTTAAAGGAAAACTGCTCCAGAAAATAACACTGTAATGTTGGAGAAGTTAGTTATTTTTCATGTATCCAGTCATGATGAATTTCTCAAAATTATATGTTTCTTTTGGATGAAACTTAAGAGAAATACATTTATTTAGTGTGCCTGCATCAGTGGATCTTGTATAACCAGTGAGGAATTTTAACTTTAGCTATATATCAATCAAGTCTTTCCTGAGTCACACTGTCACTAGTGTACTTTCTCTTTTCTTCTATTTTTTTTTTTCTTTTCACCACATGGTGAACAGTTTATCTTGCTGGTTCAAAGATGGAAATAAATATTATTTTTAAGGTCATGTAAACTGGAGTTATCATGCAGTTTGTGTTGATCAAAGAAACTCATCATGGTCATTATCAGGAGTAGCCTTTGGTGTCTGAAGTTTGACTTTTCCATTTACACATTTCATCATGTTTTATTCTCATCTATTGCGGAAAAGCTTTTAAGCCTGCTTAAACATTCCTAGTTCTTGAATCACTTACCAAATGGGCCGGTTGCACTATATATGCACCATGTTATACAATGGTTTGCAGATTTTATGTTTAAGGAATTCTGCTAATATTGCTTCCAATGTTAATCTCTATTTGACGGTAATGTAAATGCACAGGTGTTGATTTGGTCCACAGCATGTGGAGTGTAAAGGAAGGA
The DNA here is from genome assembly GCA_018398805.1 of Hirundichthys speculiger. Lineage (NCBI taxonomy): Eukaryota > Metazoa > Chordata > Actinopteri > Beloniformes > Exocoetidae > Hirundichthys > Hirundichthys speculiger. Next base: position 1,382,146 of record JAGFBZ010002193.1, on the reverse strand, counting down.
TAACTACGGCTATTTATTCTCTCGCACTTAGCTGAATCTGTCAGGGCAGCTCAGGTGTTTCTCACAGCTGTAAATAAAAGCAGCATGGTTGTCAGGGAGAGTTGAAGGAAGCCCTGTTAATAAGTAGGAGAGAAAAAGATATACCTGATGCCTGTTTGACATGTAATTAGTGCTCTTTTTTATGCCACTCAAAAGAAAGAAGAAAACCTTTTTATCTGATGGTGGCAGATTGCCATGATTGAGTGATCATCATTCTTAACGTCAGATCCTGTTACTCAAAAACAGATTGATCAGTGCAATTATCAGTCCTGCTAGCTGAAAACAATATCTGTTTTTCAAGTGTATCCTGCCTCCTGCGTCTGTCATATTCTTGTACATTTTTGTACATGCTTTTCTATTTAAAAAAAAAAAAATCAAAAGTCATAACATTTTTCTTTTCTTTCTTTTTTGCCTCTGATTTTCTTTATCCCTCTCACACACCTTTTATAAACCTGTTTGGCTCTCATCCTCTTATCTTTTGTGACTTGATAAGTGAGGTGAGTCACAAGAAATACAAACTTCATAGCCAGCCACATCATTTTATTTATGAAGTTTAAGCCTCACCTACAGTCATGGAAAAAATTATTAGACCACCCTTGTTTTCTTCAGTTTCTTGTTCATTTTAATGCCTGGTACAACTAAAGGTACATTTGTTTGGACAAACATAACGATAACCACAAAGATTGCTCATAAGAGTTTTATTTAAGAGCTGATATCTTACCATTTTCCATGGTTTTCTTGATTATAACCTAAATCACTTAAGTTTTTACATCAATAGCTATGGCGTTGTACTGCCAAAAACACTGCTTTTATGCATTCAGTCTTTTCTTTTCTGTCTGTTTTAGTCACATGATGAAGTTTAGTGGTACCAGGTATTAAAATGAACAAGAAAGTGAAGAAAAAATGGTGGTCTAATAATTTTTTCCATGACTGTAAATTTTCAGCCATGTTAGCTTTTTTTTTTCTCCGTAGCTTACATTTTTACATGCTGCTTTAGGAAAAAATGTTTTGTTCGACCAATACAACAATAAACCATTACAGAGTAGCAGTGAGCCTTCTTGCACAATGCAGGGGCCTGACATTGAAGCTGCTAAGTGAAAACCAGAAACTTTATTAACAAAAATAGCATTTTTTCAGTGTCCATTGAAAAGCTGCACTGATGGTTACTTCGCAGCGTGATCAAGTAAAAGAAGAGGAGTAATATTTCTGTATTACTCATGAGTCTTATCTACATCACATACTTTCAGTCACCCTTGCAATTTAACTCCTCTCTCATTTGCAGTTAGTTCTTACATTATGTAAAAATTCCCAAGCGACATCTTAGTATGTCTCAAAGCTGGTTCTGGAAGACTTTGAAATTTAAAAAAAGACCCCTTTCACCATCATAACACATAACAGTGTTACCACTTATTCTAATTAGTCAGAAAAGGGAATTCACCAAACTTCAAAAACTAAGTAGAAGACATGTGTTTCAATACAGGAATGGCAGGACGTAGAGAAATCCCCTGAGATCCCCTGGGTGTCTTGTTTACTCTCCTCCATCCATTTACAGAACATGCTGGTTTGAATCAGTGCCTTTCTTCTGTACCACTGTACTTCAAACTAGTAAATGCATATTTCACCTGATACGCGGTGCATGTACCCAAACTGAAAATATAATGCATATAAAATGCATATATAAAGCTATTAAATGGATAAATTAAAGTTACCCCCAGCATGTCCACCACCTGCTCCTGTTTTTTTTTTTTTTTTTTTTTTTTTTTTTTTTTGTGTCTGATACTTCAACTGCATCATCATTTTCAGCCTGTGTTCCTACTTATCTAGGTTTTTCCCAGCATGACCAAGTCCTGACAATGAAACTAAGAGAGCTGGGGTGATGATATTAAAGCACAGACTGTACACTGTCACACTGTCCAAAGAAGAGAACAGATCATGCATATTATATAAACACATTTGTGCAGTTTAGCTGTGGTTGTTTAGACACTGTCGACAAAACAAAATTACTTGGTATATCGGTGACAGGCAAATTGAAGAGATGCATGTGCTGACATTGTAAAAAAGGAAGTAATATTTAATGTTCAATTTTACTTTTGTTAATTATCTTTGCCTTTAACCACACTGATGCAATTCAAGGCAATGCAGCTATTTCATATTTACTATGAATAAATCTGTTGAAGCATCAATTAAATCAGCACCGTAAAGATTAAAACTCAACAACTGATGCTGTCATGAAGAACAGTGATCTCTGTGCAGCTGCCGACACATTGGTGTATGGGAGATGTAACATTTTACTGAAGTAAAGGTCCTATGGAAAATTAAGTGACTAACTTCATTAGACAATAGAAGTTGTTTTTATGCACACAGGCAGTCTGATGTTTTGATTGTACCCAAAAAATTGACCATTATATTAAGATGAACGTGATGTGGTCTTGGCCATCTTTTTGATTGTCTAAAGAAATTCTAATGGGATTTCTTTTTTTAATATATTATACTGTTTTTGGTTTACACCATCCCATGTATCCATTTTTTTTTAAATAAAAGTTGTATAAAAAGCTGTGCCATAATAATGGACAACCCTTAATTATTACATGCACAATTAGTTTCAGTTCTGCTGTTATTTTGGCTATGAGCATGTCTGTTTTTGTTTCTGTAAAGATTTTCTTTGAGAACTGTATCTCTGACATGAAAATGAAAGCTGTGTGGTGCTAAAAGGAGGAAGAGCAGAGTCAAGTTATAGAAACCCTTTTGTTCTGGGAAATCGATAAAACTCTCTGGCTTCATGATGCACAGGCACTGATTCACAGATTGATTTTCCGTGTGCGCGTGCAGTGAAGCAGTGAGACAGCTGACACATGCAGGCGCATAGTTGTGTACTTTTACCATATTAGCATTCTTTTTGAGTAGCCTGCTCTTCTCATGGACTGTAAATATAAGCCCATTACATAGTTGTCACTTGCTTTTTCCAATTGCCTGCTCAGCAGATCTTCATTCTCAATTGATTTAAAAGAGATGACCATTTCAAAGATGAGTTATTATTAAAAGATTTAATTACATATTGTAAACTTACATTTATTTTTACTTTCATCTATCCATCCCTTAATATTAACAAGATTCCTTCTCTGCCATTATAAAACATTTGTCACAGTAATTGTAGTCAGAGATGGCTATAAAACTGTAGATGTTTTACATAAAATAATGTAATTAACTGCATGGTTAAATTTAAAGATAAGCTCTTATTGAATTGATCTGCAGTGATGCACAGGACTTATATCTGATGTAAACAGTATTTCTAGGAATCATTTAGTGATCTTCACATGCCGGTCATTAACTCCTTACTCGGTCTCTTGTTTGTGTCTGGATATTCTGATCCATTCGTGGAAGAGGACTTCATTACCCAAGCTGTCAGTCCAAAGCAGGCAAAAATGACCTCCAGCATCTGCCTAAACATTCATGTTGCTTTTGTCTGATTCTTTACTTTGGAAAGTTAACTGGATTCACGAGATCACTGTTGTATGAGAATGTATGTTGCCATACTCAGAGCTGGCAGTTTGTGACTGAGACACAAAAAGGTCAGACCAGTCAGCGCCATATTCTGGTAAGCACCAGTAGTTTTGGGTACGATAATCAGTGATGGTTCATCGACTGGTTCTGTGTCATTCACTTGGACCGGTTAAAGTTCACAAGTGACTTTCATTGTCAGATACTTCATAATATCACAGTTTGTTTATGACAGGGTCACTGTTGCAATTTTATTACGATTCATTTTCATTTGATTTTAATGACTATTCTTCAGTTATTTTAATTATTTTATTATTATTAATTAAACTATGGTTAATTTTATTTAAAATATCGCCTCCCTGGAGAGGTGTTTCGGGCATGTCCAACTGGGAGAAGACCACAGGGAAGACCCAGGAGCCACTGGAGAGATTATATCTCTCAGCTGGCCTTGGGAGCGCCTCGTGGTTCTCCCAGAGGAGATGGTGGGAGCAACCGTGGGGAGGGAGGTCTGGACCTCTCTGCTGAAGCTGCTGCCCCCGCGACCTGACTCCAGACCAAGCAGAAGTTAATGGATGGATGGAATTTTATTTATGTATTTTTATGGGAAGCATGTCTTTCGTTAGGTAACATGTTATTGCTTCTCTTACCCCCCTCCAGGGCTTACTTGACTTCTCTGAAAGAGTGCTTGTGTCAAATGTCTGTTTTAGTGCTGTGTTGTTCTGGCTGTGGCCTCAGTAAGCTGCCTCATACCAGATCTCGTCAAAGCCTGACATCCAGCGTACTGTGTCGGATGCTGTCGTTTGAGGTGGTTGAAAAGATTTGTTGTATTACCATCTGAGGTGATGACCATCTCTGGACAAACTCTGCAAATCTTTCCAAAGTTGTGACTTGCTGCTCGAGGGTTAGTGGTGCTTTTGTTTGCATTTTTTTTGTTTTGTTTTGTTTTGTTTTGTTTTGGTTTTTTTTTCCTCCATGTTTTTTGCTTGTGAAGTAAAAGGAGAGGGAAATATGCATAACAGATGGCTATGATTGGTTTCTTTGGGTGTCTCTAGGAGCGTCATGTAAAAGGCTAGCAAATGGTTTGCCTTGAGTAGAAAAAAATCTTAGGATCCGTGTATCAGCGCAACAATGAATTTGCAACAAATTTGCAGCACAATACAACATTCTCTGTAATGGCGAGTTCATGGATACGTTCAAATTTTTCACTCTTTTATTGTCATATCACACATCCCTACTTCCTCCTATGCACTCCAGACAGACCACATCTTCTTGCCCACCACGATTTCTAGTGGTGAGAGTGCATCACAAGCAAAGAATGCACTACTGTAGAGTAGTTTGGTGGACATCCACAGCATGTGGGAGACCTCAGTTGTGTCGCACGCTTTACATTGACAAGTCAGTCTCAGGCCGACTCTTGGATGATGCACATGTGCATCGTCGTCGTCATGTGACTCGTAGTGACTTTTAACGCACAAATGGGCCACATTCGTTCAGTCTTGTTCACTCTTTAGACGTATCAGAGAGACCAACCCTCCACAGAAAGCAAAGCTTTAAATACTTGTTGAAGTATTTAAAGCTTTGCTCCACCGAAGTGCTGGAGCCCATAAAATGATATTTGGGCCAGACCTAATGGAAATCAACTGTAGAATAAGTCCAGATAAATTTGTCTCCTGTGTTCATGTGTATTAATCACTTCCGTCTGTACTTAACGCAAACATTGGTGGTTTAGACGTCTTAACAACACTACTTTAGTTCATCCTTACCAGATCAGAATACTATTTCCATTCTATGACAACAAAAGACAAATTTCTATGTTAATTTCATGTAGCTAATTTTTGTCAGATACAGCTGAATGAATGAGGAGTTTGTAGATTTACTTTATTGCCTAAAGATTTTATGTTGTTGTCTTGGTAGCAGCTTAACAAATGTGTTTTTGTGTTGTACTCTAACTAAAATGTGGTTTTTACATACAGATGTAGAAGCTTTCCTAGACATTATCTTTAATTTTTGTTTCATAGGCCATTATGCTGCTCGGCTAGCTGCAGCTGTGTAAACTATGAGCAGAACAAAATGTACACATTTTGGACTTGGGCCCACATCAGTAATGGTGTCATGAAACCATGATGGATTACTGCTAGAGGTTTCTCTGATCATAGAGATGATACCGTTGTCTGCATCAGAGAGCTCGGCTGTTACAAAGAAATGTTCTTTTTCTTTCTTTCTTTCTTTCTTCCCTCCTTCCAAAATCATAACCAACTGCTTTTACTTAACCTCTTTAATACTTTGTTCAATAAATATCTGCATTAAGTCCTGGTCATACAGGGAACAGAAAAGCCACGGCTTGTTTTTTTTTTTTTTGCTCCCTTTTTCCTCCAACCTAAGGTCTCCTCCGGTGATACAGAGTTCGATTTACCATCTCTGTGGTTGAATGTTGCTTAGGTACTATGCACAAAGATTTTTGTTGGATTTATGACCTTAATTTATTTGGATTCAGAAGGCTTTTGCCATTTAGTTTCCTTAGGTTAACAATGGAAATGCTGCTCTTTAGTATTTTCAGATTAATTCAGATTATTTTCAGGCTCCTTTATTATTTAGGTTAGGTTGCTAACAGTCCATCTGGCATGTCACATTTGTTGTTTTGATGTTTATTACATTTGTGCACACTTAGCACTACACTTGTCAAACTGTCAGAGATATTCATTTCATGGTATTGATTTATTCCAGACATGTCAAAACAATCTTTTAAAGCATAACAATTTTAACACTGTCATGACTCTATGTATCTGAAAATAAATAAATAAATGCATACATCAATGTACATCAGCACATGTGCATAACCATCATTTTGAAACATATAGACCCTCTTGTAAATAAATCTAAATGTTAAATTAACATAATCCCCCAAAAAAGAAGAAATAAAAAAAAAATCTAAATTTATACCCAATGTATACACACCTATCTATATACATACACATATCAAATTAAGCTTCTTAACTCCTTATGTGTGACTCTTTAGTTATTAACATAAGTTAAGTTTTTAGATCTCTGTGGGTCACTAAATAGTTTTTGGAATAGATTTGAATACACCAAACAATATTCCTGCATTTATTCACACGTTAACCTGACCTGGGCTCTTGTCATGGTCTTTGTATATTAATAATTTTTCAACTTGAGCCCATTTAAGCCTTGGATATCATATTAGTAATCTGCTGCATGTTAATTAAAGACTGTAATTGATGTATTGATTGATCAAATATTTCTAGATGGAGTAAGAGTTGAGCAGGGATGCATTTAAGTACCGTGAGGAGAAACATGGCTTAGTTCTGAATGTATCAGCATGTATCAGTGTACAAACTCATATGCTGTATATTGTTTAAAGCGGTGGTCCCCAACCCCCAGGCTGCGGACCGGTACCGGGCCGTGCAAAAAAAAAAAAAGTTTTTCAAGTTTTATTTATTATATGACTCTAAACGAGCTTTTATTTTGAAAAATAACCGGATTCTCTTGGTTACATCTCGGTCACTTGAGCACCACAATTTAACCCAGCTAGCAAAATGAGTAAGAAACAGATGTCTTTGGAAAGTTTCCTTGTGAAGGGGAAAATCACAGTGAAGAGAAAGAAGAACAGCCGACGACTTCCAAGAAAAAGAAAGCTTTTAACAGACAATACCAGGAGTCCTACTTGAAATATGGATTTATCACGACAGGTGATTCCCACCTACCAAGCCCGCTCTGCCTAAGTTTTTTTTCTTTGTTGTTGTTGTTATCTATTTAATGGGTACAGAGGATGTTACCAGAGACTTTGATGCTATACTCATATTATGTTATTGGCATTATGTAACGAGGAAGCCCCCCCCACCGGTCCGCAGTTACAAAAAGGTTGGGGACCACTGGTTTAAAGGTAAGCCGTCACACACAATGAGAATCTTGATCTGGACGTACTTCTGTTTTCAGCTGTTTCCATGCAGTTTTGCGTTCCCCCTGGACTGGCTTACGTAACTGTATTAAAGCCTTTCTGATTCTATGGCGTTTGATTCAGTGTTCTACAACCTTTATTCCCTGATTTATTGCCTTGTCTCCTCCGTTTCCCTCTGTACCTGTGAAGCATCACACAGTCATGGGAACCTCTTATCAACTTCTTTGTTCCCACTGGACTTGGTAATGAATGTGGGAATGTGGATCGAGTTGAAATGGAGCATCTCCCCATGGCCAAGGTTTAAGTTTTAATTAGCAGTTAATGGGGCAGTGTTGGATCGAAAGAGTGAGAGACAGAGGACCAGAGAAGTATCCTTGGGCCTAATGAGTTTCCTGAATCTAATGGATGTAGCCCCAGAAAGATATATTTGAAGACAGGTGACAACACTTGTAGTAATAGGGCACATCTACATCTTTTTGTAGTGGAATTAAAACTGCTCAAACCAAAGGGAATCTCATGATTGTGGTTTTTTGTTCTCTCTTTTTAAAGAGCAGACCACCTATTGAGCTACTGGAAATCTACCTTAATTTTAGATTACCCAATTAAGGACCAGCACAGCTCATGCTATTAATTATATAACTAGTTTAAGCTGGAATCTATTGCACTTTGCCAACACATATTGATGCATTTCTAAGTAGGCAAGGGACCAGCTAAAGTTATACAAGAGCTGTTTCAGCTTATGGCTACCTTGCATTTAATGATTTATTGCCCGCTATTGAGTGTCTGCCCTGAGCAAAGACAGCCTCCAGTTTTTCACCATTTCTAACCTCTTCATAGCAGTTCTTTCTTTGTTTTATTCCCACCTGTTTACACAAGTGGGCACAAAACTTTCCAACTAAAGCTGACCACAAGTCTAATAAAATAACATAACGAGGAACCCAATTCGATGAAACCATCAGCATGAAACTGCTTTCCCTTAACTTGAAAATAATTGAAGGACAGTTGGGATCCCATAGAATTTGCATAGGGGGAGAAAGTGCTGGTTAGATGGTTGAAATGGTAGCTATGTGCTCTAGGTAATAGATTGCATTGCTGCCAACAATTCCTGCCAAGGATGAAAAGCCACAGGGAATTTTCACATTGAGGTTGTGTGGTTTTTTGCTCAGTCTTCTGCTCAGACTGTCTTTTTGCAAAATTCGTAGTTGTATTTTTGAGCTAAATAAACAAAAAAATTCATTGCATGTGCTCACAATTCCTTACCATCCATTAAACTGTGAGAATATGCTGTGTTAGAAATGACATGCTATATTATACTGTTTTCTTCTAATCTTTTTCTTAATAGATTTCTGAGCATAAATCTGCAGGGGCTTCACCATGGTGCAGGAGAAGAATGATGGGATAAACAACAAGATGGGCTTTTCAGTTCAGCAGAATACACCTGCTGTAAGAGCTCTGCTTGCATGTCTTTATCCCGCTGTCCTCTCCCTCTTACGCTAATCTCAAACCCTTTGTTCATTCACAATCACTGAAGAACACGCTTGGCCCCATGTGTTAAATTCTGTTTGATGTTTACCAAATAAAACAATGTGATGCATCAGTGAGTCATGCTGGCCCATTTAAAAACAACGAACAGAATTGTCAGAGGATTATTAAATACCACACAAATACTAAAACTTTGCCTACACAGTTTAATCATTCACTGTTTGCCCTCTGCCCTTTTTTTCATATTTTTGCTCTAAGCTTGTCTGGTAATTTAAATTATTGATAATGCAATGCTGCTTTTGCAGTAACGTGTTCACTCAATTTGTTCTCCACTGGGTGATATTTGGTCTCATATTGTTGAAAAATATTTGTACTACTGAGAAGCTGTCAAGAGGCTAAAAAGGACTTGATACTTTCTGGTCTGTTGACATATGCTAAATGTATGATATTTGTTCTCATATGGGGTCCATGTTAAAAATTACTCCACTGCTTGTTATTGTATGCTGACACTGATTCAAAATATAACCAATAAGACTCAACAGAGAAATCTCAATAAACTCAAGATTCAAATTCAATTCAAAAATTCAAAAATACTTTATTAATCCACCAAGGGGGAAATTCGAGTTTTAGTACACCAGGAAAAATCTGGTGTACTAGGGGAGCTGCTAGTGTCCAGCGCTCCTTTTCATGCCAGGTCCCGTGGTCCAAGTGCTAACTCCAGTTAACCGCCGTTAACAGCCGTTAAAACAGTTAACAGCCGTTAGAACCAGTATATCTCCAAAACGATGACAAGTGAGATATCTCCAGGTCAGAGGAGGAAACACCGATGAACCAAACCGTCTCCTCTGGGAAGACCGAGCTCCATTCAGTCCGGCGAGCGACGCAGCCGACCGTCCCTAGAGCCCGGTTCATCATGCGGACCGGACCAGGCCGTTGTTGTCTACCCCGGCGGTGCTGGGCCCCACCAGGTCACCAGACGGCCCCTGCCAGGTCAGCTGACCCATCCGGCGTGTAGACTGCTGGACGGGGGCAGCATGCCGCCGCTGCCACGTCGGGGGCTCCCGTCCCGGCTCCGTGACGCTGCAGCCCGATCCAGTGGCGGTGGTTGCCGCAGGTAGCAGTTCAGGACTACTTAGCTTAGCTTTCCCGAACCGGCCTCCAGCGACACCGTCTATGTCCGCGGCGGCAGGTCTCCACCAGACAGTATGTCGACATCCGACCGCAGATCACCACAAACCGGGCACAAACTGGAGGGTCCAGCGTTCAACGTCCAGCGTCGCAGGGATAACTCCCGGGAGCAGCAGCGAGAAACGTCACAAGCAAAGAATAAGTCTTTTGTGCTTGCTGCTCGTTTTATTTTATTGTTGTTGCTATCTTACACACCATTTTGTTATACAAAAAAACAATAATAACATGGCCAGTATAATGTAATAGAGTTCAACAGCACCTAAAATTGCAGCCTCCAAATTGACAGTTACATCAATATCTATAAAACAGACATTGCATAATGGTGCTTCTGTAAATTTCAGATGTCATGGAACTTAAAGATGAAGAAAAAGGTGAAGATGGTCCCTTCCTGTCTTGGCAAGTTGAGACCAGTTGTGAGCCAGTGCTGCCACCAATGCACGCCAGATAGTCTGGTAAGTGTCAAATGTCGAGGCTGAAAAGAGTTTCAAAATGAAACAGGAAATGCAGGGAAGAAACCATATAAACCAGCTAAATTAGTTACTTTGTTGATATTGCATGTCATCCTACACGGTTACTTTCCGTTATGTGCTGCAACTCAAGAAAGTATGTGTCAATTAACAAAACACAAACGCATAAATTAAAGAGCTTCTTAAATGCGATGAATGCAGAGGAATGCTCTGTTGCATACACAGGAACAGATTTCAGGGGAAAATACAAATGGATCAAACTGGGATCCTCAAGGTGATTCAGCTGAAAGTAAATAAAGCTCCCATGTCTTTTCCTAAACATTTGAGTTTTCTGTGAGGATACAAATTATAAAATGACCACTGGCATGATGTTTTAGCATGGACTTATTGTCCTCTTGCCCTTTCCGCTGTCAGGGTTGCCACAGCTGAATAACCCGCATTGGTTAATTTGGCACAAGTTTTACGTCAGATCCCCTTCCTGACATAACAGGAATTTGAACCCGGACCTCCCGTGTGATGGGGAACTCCCGTTTCGGCTGCTCCCTGTACAGGGTCGCCACAGTGTAGTGATCCGCTTGAGACGTTTGGCACAGGTTTTACACCTGATGCCCTTCCTGATGCAACCAGGATTTGAACCTGGGACCTAGAAATATCATTTAAGTTGAAAGAAGTTAGGTTTGGAGGACAATTGCCACAAAAATAAAATATTGCCACATTAAATGTCAATAACCTTGATAATTACTTAAAAAACCTTGTTGCTTTAAAACTTGTAGCTGCAAAATGGGAACGCATTAGTGTAACCTAGAAAAAGGGATGATAAGTTCAGCATCATATAAACATTTGACCAGCTCTCTGATATGTTTTAAGCTCACCCACAGGCAACTATGATGTTGTGTGTAGTCGGCAGCCTTCCAGCTGGAAGGTCGATCAATCCCAAGCCCCATCTGTACTTAAGTGTCCCTGGGCTGGACACTGAACCCCACATTGCCTCCACTGATCCAGGCACTAAGTGGTCACAAGCCGGAGCATTTTTATACAGACCCAGATAACTGGGGGGGTTGTGTGAGGAAGTGCACCCAGAAAAAATTCTGTGCCAAAGAGCAGAACAAGACATTTCTTAATGCATAAAAAGATGTGTACTGAAGAGCTTAACTGGATTGATAAACTCATGATGAGAAAAAGAGTGTGTTTAGGAAAACTATATCTGCAGTCTATAAACTACATCTGCTATCTGAGCATTTCTGATTAAGATAAAATAAACCAAAAATGACTTATTTGCTATTTTTTATACATCAACACATAGATGTCAGTTTGCATAATATAAAAACTCGTATCTCATTTATAAATAAGTATATTCCAATCTGATCTGTTGCTTTTTTTTTTCTTGTTCTTGATATTTTGATGTTTAATTGTGACAATTTGCCCAACATTATTTTATACTCATACACCTATTTTCAAATTAAGGAAGAGGTTTATTGTTATTATTATTGTTATTATTATTATCTTTTTTGAATGTGTAATAAAATTCCACTGTTGTATCATTTGAGCATGACATCCCTATCATTTGTATGGTATATGTTTGTCATTCATTAGAGAAAGACACTTGGACAAAACTCCTTGCTTGGTTTCCAAAACCTGCTGAGTGTCAACGAGACACAAACCAGGTAGGGATGATATCCTCCGCATTCAGGATAGTACGCGGCTTTGTCTGCACATTCACTGAAGTACGTTTCTTTGCGTGTTTTTTATTGCAGATACAGAGGCTGGCTGGCTCGGAGGGTGTGCTGTGCCCTGTTTGTGATTGGGTGCAAGGCTTATGGGAGCCCTGTTGGTGACAGGCTGGAGAGAATCTATCAGAGCAACAGGTGACTGATGGAGGGGAGAAGGGGTGGGGGGATGGGAGCAGAGATGCCAGAGAAAGGTAAATAAATGATGGGCAGAGATACAGCAAATGAAACGACTGATAGAGCTCTGAGATGGAGTAAGGAGAGAGGACTAAAGGAGATAAGATGTACAAACAAAGTTTCAGAAAATGGAGCCTATCATGGGTTCTGTGCAGTGAAGGAAGAGAAATGGGATAACTTGGGACATTGTTCACTCTTACTCTATCCTTGTCACCAAGTCCCCAGTTTGTTGCTGTTGTTTTCCCCCTTCCTGTCTAATTGAGTTTAAGTTTTATGCAACAGTGCCATTTAGGGAGGTTGTTGTTTTCTTACTGGAAGGCAGATGTTTGTGTAAGTGCACAAATGAGTCTTTGTGCAGTCTCAGCAAAGCTGTCCTGTGACTATGTTTCAGAGTGAAGGAGGCGCTCACAGCAGACCTTGAAGAATCTGAGGGAGAAGACGGCCAAGGGCAGCGCAGTCGTCTCTCGCCCTTCCTTCCCCTCATTAACACCTACATATCTTCTGGCCTCTTAAGGTTTGGGTTTGTTAGTATATGTGAGGGATAATGGTTCAAAGATGATAATTTTTTGTTAGAAAGAAATAGTCATTCTGGGCTGTACAGTGTCACTTTCTGTGGAAAAATGCCTAAATTAATTGGATAAACTGAATCTGTGACTGAGCTTAAAATTGTTTTAGTTTTCACAGATTCCACAATCATCCTCAAAATGCAAACACAAGTTGTTTCTTTTTATATATTATATTAAAAAAACATATTTTCTTCCATGTTAGAAGTTTCTGTAACTACATTTATTACTATTACTATTTTTCATTTGACAAGGCTGGTGATGTCTTTATTTTAGAATTCCCAGTATTAAACCCCATGAAAATATATAAAGCGATAACTTAATCCTGTTAACTAATACTGTTTGTGTAGCATTTATAAATAGGATCTTATATAACTTCTTACTCTATGCTATGAAGCTCAGTTGCCATCCAAAAACATTTCAAAACACGTTAATGAGCAACTGGCAGACATGTTTTTCATGACAATGATCAAGGGCACCTTTGAAAACCTCTAAATTTGCAACCATTCTTGTACCTGAAGCAATTACCAGAGCTCTGGATCTGTTTTGGAAAATATTGCCAAACAAGTTAATAATAATAAAAAAAATTACCTACTATAAAGACATTCTGTATGTTTAAAAAAAAAAGTCTAGTGATTCAGTAATGTATAGGTGTCTTTTATATTGTTATTGTATTGATTGATGATTGTCGTAAGTTGCAGCTGTAGTTGCTATTGAGAAGAGGCCAGACACCGGAGGAATCTTAGCTGTTGGTGGTAAAGTTCAAGTCCTACTGAACGGCTGCGTCGCAGCAGCTGCTGTCGCAGCCATTCAAGTCAATGAGACTAGTGACCCTACAGTGGTCTAGAAGCATCGCTCCCAGAAGCAACCGTCCGCTCTGCTCCGCCAGAGCTGTTCGTTGAGTCTGTTTTGGCACCGGGCTGCTGTTAGAACATGTCAATGAACACGCAACAAATAGGATTAGCGGAGATTTGGACACCAGAATAGCTGAGAAAATCTGGAGAATTTTCCAAATAAAACAACACAAGCGGGCTTTGACTCAAACCTTGACATCACGTTAACTAGTGGAGGCTGTAATTAAACTATTCAGAGGAAGAGATTTAAAATACGTATGAGTCGAGGATCAGTTTAGAAGTTCAAAAGCACATTTTGTTTGACACCATCCTTTTTAGATTTATATTTGCAGAAAGAACAAGATATGAAAAAATATATGTGATGGATGGAACAAAATAACCAAAGCCATTTTGCGAACCTTGGCTTAAGAGGGAAAATGGTGCACCATATTTGCTAAATTAATTACTGTTTTGTGCAGTATTTAAGCACGAACAACAGAGTCTCAGGCTGGCTGTTTACATTTTCTTTATAACTGAAATGTTCTTTTTTAAAATATTTATGCAGGTTTTTAATTTTGTTATTGTGCTGCAGGTATTTTTCTACCTGCTCATGTGTTCTGACCACAGTAACATTGTTTGCAGCTACTGAACATTTAGATTTGGAAATATGGATGCATACATTTTCCTTTCCTTTTGGTTACTTTACAAAGAAGTGGAAAGGAAAATCAAAAACAGAAAAGCAACACAAGGCTCTGTTCCCACACTTGATTCTGCCCCTAAAAGGCAAATGCAGATATACCTCATTCACCACTAGACATGTATGATGTTGGTGAAATTGTTATGCTTCAAGTGTGGCTGTTTACGGATGCATGACTATCTATCAGGCATTCATCATACTTGTCAAGATGACTGACAAGAGATGTGGTGTAAAATTGTCCATGAGCATTGAAGAACATGAGAACCTTTCAGTCACCTCAGATGAAAAGCTGTATTTTAAAGTGAAATCTGGGGCTATGAATCTGTCAACTCTTAAGATCCTGTTCCTATAGCCATAGACAGTGTCAGAAATTCTGTCAATGTCTGATGAAATGGAGTTGAAACTTCTTGCCTTAAAAAAAAATGATTTCTTGTTGTCCAGAGAATCTTATTCCAAATCTCCTTTCCAGTTTCTTTTTTCATTTCTCTTTCTTTTATAGCTGCAGCCTTTGTCTCTATCTACTGCTATCCAGTCTGCCTCTTCTGCTCTATTACTCATCCCGATGTTTTCCCTACTTTGTCTCACTGCCAGAACTCTCATTTACATATGTTGTCACATTGAACTCGATCTTCACGTCTTTTATTAAAACTACCTTTTGCCTTTCTTCCATTATTGGCACCTATTTATCTCAGCTTCATTGCAGTCTCTCCTTAAGTACCCTCTCCCCAGTCATTAATGTTTGTCTCCACTTGTTTCTCTTGAAATGTCTCTTCATACTTTCTCCTGACTAGATTCGTGGGCTGGGTGATGCTGAAGATGTTTACTTCTGTGTTTGGCAGTATTCATCTTAACCTCAACCATTTGTCAGCTTTACACAGAGCCTCACAAGAGGTATGAATCCATGTAAATCCAAACATGCATTTTAAGATAAAATACTGTAATTTTTATTTGCAGATCATTTATTTTGTCTTCAAACAGCTTCCCCAAAGTGTATCAGTTAATCCTCCAAGACGCAAAGTTCACTTTGTATTTACCCAGTAAAACTACAAAGTTCTGGCTACACACACATCAGTTCTCAGGATGTGAAATTAAGTAGTGCTCTGCCAACTAATGAGATGCTATGCAATTACAGCCTTGTTTGCACTCATCTACCACAAAGTAAGATAAACATTAAATACACCAGCGTTTTCAGTACACTGACAAACATCTTAAAATGTACGTTTCACTTAATTTTTTGCATTTTTTTCCCTGAACACTGCACAACTCTTATTACATGGTTGACTTAATAGAAGAAAATAAGTCAGGCTGCTGTTGCAGAATCTCAGAATGTGAATGAATGAATTTTATTGAGATATTTCTTTTCCATTAATCTCACTGAAAAACAGTGCTGAAAAAGCAAAAGCCAAACTAGTAAAAAGGATTTGCAGAGGCTTACTCTTTTTGTTGTCAGCCTATTGTGAGGATATAATTACAATTTCTTACACAATTAAAAAATAAATATTAGAATCTTATTAAAGTGCCTTTGTGTTGTTGTTAAAGTGAATATATACATTGTTTTAGTGGTCTTGAAGAACCTAGCAATACTTCTTATTGCAGCACTTCAACCCTTTGTACTGTAGTGGTGTCATTACATGCATCAAAGCACAATATTACTTCACTCAAAATCTCTATTGCACTTGCAGTGTTTGCAGATGTTCATTTTCATGTGTGTAATGAAGAAAAAGCAAAACTTAAAAGATACAGGAAGACAGAACAAATTATAGAGCCTGCTGTTCAACTTAAAATGAAACCACTCACTGTCCTGATGTTTTTCACAGTACATACAGCAATTTGAACATGATCGCCATTAGGGATGGGCATAATTCATCGATTAATCGATGATTGATCATTAAGAATTTGGTCGAAGATATTCATTTTCGTCGATGAACTGAATGTTTTTTTTTTTTTTTTAACAATCCGAATGTAGGTTGCACGTCCTCAAACAATGCGATGCATTTCGCTGTGCCACCGATAGAAATTTGGCAACAGGGGCAACATTTCACCATCACCCTACCCTGGCTGGCCTCAGTTGTTACATGCGAGCTTCTGTAGGTCATCGTCTAATCATGATGCGGTCGCGGCGAAGTGTGGCGTGGGACCATTTTCGTTTAGAAAATGAGCAAGTGTACTGCAATCACTGCAATGCAAATTACAAATACAATTAATCGACAACGACAATGATGTATCACTTGAACAACGCGCATCCAAGCCTTGTAAAGGATGGTGGCGGCCGTTCATTTCTATCTCAGCCTAGCCTCAACTCGGTGTTAGCATGGACCAGAAGGAGCTGCAGTGCACATCAAGCACACAACAAGCGCATCTTTTTAAGAAACAAAAAGCCTGTAATACTGGCGCCTTGATATAAATTGTCCTTGTTAAGTAGTCTCCTCGATATCTCTTCTTTTTTATCGTTGTTATTTTTTAACCTGATGTACCCGACGAGGACGCCGGCGTCCTCATTGTCTAATAATTTTGTCTAAAAATGACTCATACAGAATGATCACTTCATCTGTCATAGCTGTGTTTGGTATCATTGAACTCTGCAGAGTCTCCTCTTTGCAAAGATAATACCGTTTTTCTTTCATCTCTTATATATCTTGCACAAGAGGTGCCTAAAGACATAAAAGCCGAAAGTCGTGAAAGTCAGCACTTACTGGTTTTCGTCGGTAAAAGTCCCAGAAAACGCGGAGAAACGGTTTGAATCCAGTCCCTGTTTGTTGACAGAGGCTTAGCTTGTCTATAAACAGAAAGATGCTCACTCGAGCGATTTTTGGTTGCTGAGAAATGCCCTGAACAAGCGTGGTTCTCATGGTCATTTATTTAGATTTAGTGTCAATAAATGTTATTACTTATAACTAAAGCACTTTTTTGCAATTCTGTACCATATTAGAAGTGTAAAAACGTTTTTTTTGATTTCTGATCGTAGTTTTTCAAGCAGAGGATTCATCTTCCCGTAACAAAGATGGCTTTGTTCGACTTTCCGGTGACTCTCTTTGCAATGCATTTGATTGACAGCTACAAGACGGACCTTAGTTTTGTCATTTCCGCCTTTTAGAGCATAGATCAACCTTTCCAATGACGTATTGCATGTGTAATTCGACTTTATCTGAGCCGTTTTATGCCTGCGCGTAGCGGTGCGCCCCACCAGTCCTGCATGTGCGCATTTATGCAGAGCGCTCAGCGGTGCAAGCAGCAAGATAACTCGCGTAAAATAAGATAACTTACTTCACGGTTTAATGGCTCAAAGTAAGTCAAAAACACGTTTTAGTGTCCAGGAGGCACTGGAGAAGATTTTTGAGGACTCTTCAGACAGTGAACATTATTTCTGCCTCCTCCCTGCTTGACCTTCATGCAATTGAGCCCTCATAACCTCAAAACCTTAACTGTAACATATATTTTAAAAAGTATATATGCTCCACATGTAGTCATATATATTTGTAGTCATAAAATATATTATGAATTGGTGGTTTTTACAGTTATGTATGTTAGTATGTGATTTATGGTAATACCAAAAACTAGTTGTAAATTTAAAAATGGCAAATATGTGACTATTTTAACTCAAAATGATGAAAAATACCAAAATGTAAAGGAAAAAGTACCTATTGTCTCAGAATATCATTTTGGTTACCATGTGTTCATTTGGAGTCTCCAAAGACCTTTTTGGAGCTTAGCCTAGATTTTTTAATGAAAAGACCACTGTAAAATGGTCATATGTTGTGCTATCGTCTTCAAATTTGAAACACATGTTCAGTTATAGTGTGCCTACAGCCTCATACTGTCATTTACTATTTCAGATGAATATTCAGACTATTATTCATCCTGAAAGTCATTTTTTATTTCAGGCAGAACAACATTTTAAATTTTTTACTGACTTCAGAGTTCCATTACTCTGTCTCTGTATCGCCTAGAGTGTTCCTGACAGTTTTATAAGAAACTACAGAGTGTCTTCTTTATGGAACACTTTAATGCATCCATGTTGACAGAACAGTTTAGAAGTTACAATCATTTGAATTTGGGTATGTCATTTTAGGTGTTTTTGCTAAAAAAAAAGGGGGTCAGGGTTTATCAGGTTAAAGAAAAGAAACAGGAAATGTCACCTTATTTTCGACCACGAACATCCGAGCATGCACGGGCCATAGCAACCAGGCCAAAGAGGAAAACAAACGTCACGCTGATATCGAGAATAATTGTGATAATTTTCAATATAAAAATGTTAATGATTAATCGATTATTAATCATTAATTCTCCTGACAATCGACGAATAATTCTTCACCGAATGCCCATCCCTAATCGCCATGTATATGCTATATGTAGTCTCTGCCTTTGTTTCTTAACTAGAATAAAAATTGCTGGAACATCATGATTGTAGATTTTTTTTTTTTTTTTGCATCCGAATCAGCTGACACTCCACAGCCTGTGGTGTTTGATCACAATACTATTTATATATGAGCACACAGTCACTTCTGCACAGGCCATCTTTGTTTGACATAATCAGTGACAATGTGTGGTATGTTGTTTAGCTGAAGCTGCTTTTGTCATTTAATTCAGGGTTCGCTCCTGGTTTATGTGTATTTGCGTCAGAGTGCCATGGACTGCGCTCTCATCCCTCTCGTGCTCTTCTGTCACAACCTGAGAGTACCTTATACTGTTTGTCCTCTCCGCATTAACAGCTCCTTCCTAAGGTATATCCACTCACACACCCACGCACTCCCACAAAATAGCTGCAAGGCACGTGAAGCTGCGTTATCAACTAACTTACATTTTAGTGCAGCCCATGTTTTGTTTTGTTTCTCTTAAGCTCCTGAAATGAGATGCTGAATTTATCTCAGTTTTTCACAGAACCATATTCAAGCTTGTCAAATTAATTATAGACCTAGCGGAAAATATGCATTTTATTTCCAAGTTTCTTAAGTTGCACGTGACCTCTATTTAACCTCTAGATCAGTCCTCCGGAAAGTAGGTGTAATCCTGCAACCCTGTGCGTTGACTGAGATGGAGGCTGAAGTGGACCCTCTGTACTCTCCTGTCATGACCTCTGTGAGTCTGAAAGGTTTTTGATTATCTGGAGGAGGTAGAATGTATAAGTATTTTTATATTTCAGTGATATTCATAATTGGATGTCTGAAATAAGGATCATCTTGAAATAATGTAGTTGTAAAACTACACTTATCACTTGTTAGAGACCCTGAATGTCCTTTCAAAATCCTTTATTTTGATTAAATGCCAACATGCTGTTTTTGAGCAGATATACTTTCACCATGCGCGGCCCCCAGATTAATGATCTGTTTAGAAGCTGCTGGAAAATTTTCAGTTTTTAGCCCAAATCTTGGACTAACTGGGAAAATAGTTAGTTCTTGATTAATCTAACTTCCAACCAGTCTGGCTACATTTTGACTGCTTTGTTCTAAAATACAGGAGCCTCTAATCTGCTTGAATCAAAGAAAAAAAAAAAAAACTGTGCTTCAACATGCAAGCTAATTGGAAGCAGTGGTGGAAGAACAATTTTTAATATTTAATTAATATTTAATAAAATCCCCAGTCAGTGTTTGTGAAAAAGCCTGTGTTAAACTCGATGGCTGTATTAAACTCATTGTAAAAGTAATGTTGCATCTTTATCAGTAAACATTATTTGGTGTTTCAGTAGCCCCCTCTGGGGTTTATAGATCCCACTTATAATAGCAGTTATAAATCCTGTCTGCACCAGCATTTAAAATGCTTGTTTTCTAAGCAAAGTCAGCCCACAAACACCAACCGTTCTTTTCATACAGCCTTTATAAATGCAGACTGGGAATATTAATATCATAGTTTTGAAGGAAATTGGAGGCAAACATTTTTCTGGTTCTGACAAGACGCAGTTATTCACAAGATTGAAATGTTGAATAAATGGTTTTGGGATCATGTCTAATTTCTCTTAAAACATTGAATGAACATCCTCTATGAGTGGTGACTCCATTTTTTCCCACTGATTTAAAAAACAAACTACTTCTTCAAATGTTGCAGGTCTGAATAATCTCTAGAAGACCTGCACCAGCACCTGTTTCAAGTGTGTCAAAAAGAATATAGCATCATCGTTGGGGTTTGAGACAGAAGATTTCTAACTTAGATGCATTTTTAATATCTCCTAGTTCTTTTATTATTCAAATTCACCAAAAACATGTCCAGACTACAGTTGCATTATGAATAAAGACTCAAGTGCTACTCTGCTTTAATTTGAGGTGTTTCACATCCGCACTGGAAAAAGTAAAATTCATGGATTACAGCTCTTAAACATGTAAATGGATTTCAGGGACTCAAATGTGAGTAGACAAATTAACATAATCAAACATTTTATTCGTAGTTTTTAGTCATTCAAATATTTTCTGAATTCTCCATATCTTGAACATCATGAAATGGCCTGTTCACACCTTGTGATGCTGTGAACTGCAGCTTAACTGACTAATTCACAGCAAAATATTCCGCTGTTGTATAGCGGGAAACTTTGAGGTTTATGACATCACTGGGTCATTGTCCATCTCCACTTTGAAGCATCTTCCAGTCATTGTTACATTTGGCTGAATTTGAACAGTTTTTCCCAGATGCAACAGAATTCATCTCCGTGCTTCTGTCCTCTACTGATTCAACGCTGTTGGAGGCTGGACGTGTTCATGTTATCACACGGCCTCCACCAGTTTGAACAGGCGCTGATTTCTACTGGGAGTTAGGTCATGAAGCTCATGAATAGCTTCTGTTAGTGGTTGATTTTGTGTGTTCTTCACTTGGCTGGATGTTGTAAATAAATAGCATGTGATCATCAATCACAAATCAACCACCTGCTGTAGCTTTACAGAAGCATTTTCCAAATGTAAATGCAACACACAAAATCTAACTCCGCACCTTTAACCTGCAGATAGAAAAATGATAAATATATGATGGATTGGTCCATATTTTATTTTCGGTTTATTTATTTATTTATTTATTTTTTCAATATTGGTCCATATTTTAAGTCACTTATCCAACCACAAAATGTCTGCTAAGTTTGCAGAAATGTTATTTTCAAATCATTCTGTCTGTTCATTTACAGACATAATATGCAAAAGTTGTACTGTAGCGGTTAAAACTCAGAGCTCATTTTGGGTTATCGCTTTCTCTGTCCCCCACCATAATTCCCTTCTTAATACTTGCTGCTCATTAGTTCCATGCTCCACCAAAAATGATGCACAGAACTCTCAATCAAAAGGATTTTGCTTGAAGAGAGAGAGAGAGAAAAGAGCACACAGTTATATAAAATTGCAGGGCAGACTGCACATGATATCTGTCCTCAACATTTGGATATTTGTAGATTTTATTTAGATTCATTTGCAGGTATTGGGACTGCTGTCTGTGGTGGGGGATTTTTTTCCAGTTGGCTCAAGTGACGAAGGAGAAATAAGGATGATGGTTTGTGTGGTCATGTGATTTGAGTGCACAGGTGGTTTTTATTAGAAGATGGTGATCTTTGTTAAACCTTCATCAATAATCAAAACCAGTTCATCAGTTACATTAAGTGTATCATCAGATGCATTTAAAAGTACTATGTATGATACAATTTGATTAAATATCATGTGTCCTGTCTCTGTTTGAGGTCATATCTATAAGAATGGAAAAATCTTAAAAATTACTAATATATAAATATAAATAAAAACATATATACACAAAAGACAACAAAAACAATGTACAGCTCCCATAGGGGGCAGGC
This sequence comes from Hirundichthys speculiger, assembly GCA_018398805.1. Classification (NCBI taxonomy): domain Eukaryota; kingdom Metazoa; phylum Chordata; class Actinopteri; order Beloniformes; family Exocoetidae; genus Hirundichthys; species Hirundichthys speculiger. The sequence goes on along the minus strand of JAGFBZ010002193.1, from coordinate 1,359,806 downwards.
AGCAGATTGTGGATGTTTTTGTATGTATGTTTTTATTTATATTATATATATTTTGTCATATTTGCATCCATCAAGGAAACTAGTACTGTTTTGTGTCATCATCCTGAAAGACATGTTTGGCTTTAATAACTTTGTTAAAAACTGTATTGTCCTATCAAACTCTTTAAAATAGCGAAGGCTGATCTTTAATATATATTATATAAGTGTGTGGCTACAGTGGTACGCAAAACATTTTTTTTCTGTTAGTTTTAATAACCATATGGGAGTGAGCATATTGGCTTTGTGTGAGAAAGGAGGTTTGTTATTGGTTATATTTCAGTGTTAATAGAGCTTTATTGTTTATTGAATGTGGGTCTGCTTAGCTGCTGTTCAATGGTAATTTAATTTTCCTTGTGTGCCAGAGGAAAACAGTACTAGGGGCAAGGGAAGTATCGCTGAATGTCAAAGTGTCCCCCCAGTCCCTCTTTCTGCTCTTTATTCTGCTTTCTGCTTTGGCTCAGCCATCCTTCAGTTGATGTTTTGTATTCCTGCCTCTCTGTATTTCATCCACGTCCAGTTTTTCCATATATCTATATTTCAAGAAGTGTATAGTGGGTATTGCATATATGCTAATTGCTTCCTACTGTCGTTACTTTTCAGATCTTTTTATTTGCCATCTTTTTCTCCCCTCTCTGTTCCCACCTTCTCAGCTGATACGTGAGCTGCTACATGAGGGTCAGGCAATAAGTGTTGGTGTGTCAGCAGAGTCTGGCCTGGGTGGCCGGTGGCTGGCTCGCGTCGGACAGCTCATCAAAGAAGGATCTGTCCCTGATGTCAGGCTGGTTCCTGTGGGCATCTCACATGACTGTGTGACCAACTCCAACTTACAGGTGCACGCATGTAAACTTGAAAGCACACATGTGGGAATTCATCTTTGTTATGCCCTCAGGAGGAACGGAAGAAATTTGGCTCAGGACTGAGGTTTTCAAACTGTGAGGAGGAAGAAATGTGAGGCAGAGATGCTGCATGAAGCGCAGTGTTCACCTACAAATGAACTTAGTTATAGATCTCATAGTTTGGTCAGTTGTTTTTGTTTGCCTGTCAGTTTGGAAAAGTGTTTTAACTGTAAAAATGTCTGTTACAAGCAGCTTATCCTGAAGTCAAAATACTTTTAACATATATTTTGTCATTTTGCATCAAAAGCAGTTAAAACTGGAATACATACAAGTGTTCTGGTCCACACAGTTTTAGATTCAGGAGGACTAGCTTCTCCCATGGATGTTGCCAGTAAACATTCAGATGTCAGCTCATCCATCCACTCATCCTCTGTCCCTGCCTTTTCCCATTCAAGGTGGAGACTATCCCAGATCTGATCCCCCAAAATCGAAACAGATCATTTTTGGACTGTGGACAATATTTCATGCTGCATCATCCAAATTTCTTACATAGCTCGTATGCAGAAAGTATGTGGTAGTGACAGTTATTTGAGTATTGTCTCATGGACGGGCTCATTGTGTCACGCTGAAGGTCTAAAGAAGAAGGATTTCCAGTGATGATCTGGCTTTTAGAGCCTCTCACAATGTTGCTCTCTATTTTTTTTCCTGGCCAGCATTGGTTGATTAACTGCTGTTTGTGGTTCATTTTTTCAAGGTATCGGCTATTAGTCTCCATTAATCCTGCTCTCTGTTATCTGCACTTTGAGACTGTACTAGAGTGGGTGTTGCTTTCTCTTAATTGCAATAATAAGGTCCTTGCTCCATCATTTTGTTGCCATTCACACATATGGCACATACAGTACAGTACACACAGTTCTTCCACATATACAAATTCTCAGACTTTATTTTTTTTAAATCTTGGTGCCTCTCATACATCTTGCTCATTAGTGATATTGCTAGTGCAGTGTCCTTTCTAAAGGCAAATGCCTAATTATGATGTAATGACTGATGCACTGCATGTAAAACTGCTTTAAATGTTGGTGTGTGTATTTTAGGTATCCGCACCAGTGGACTTGAGATCAGTTTTGGGATGGCTGTGGTCTCTTTTCTGGAAGAAACCAGAAGGAAGCGTGAGGATCCACTTCACCCAGCCCTTTTCTCTCAAGGTGTGTAGAAGAAAGACAACATCAGCCAAAATCTGCATTTTTCTACAACTTTGACTTTAAATTCAAATGATTCAGTGTCTGGTTATGTCTACAAACGGAAGCAATTACTCTATTTTATACAAAGATTCAATAGATCGGATCTTGATGCAGAAATCCTTTGAGTTCTGTTTGAGACAGAGAGGTTCAGAAAATCACATTTATGCATGAACATTTTTAAATTACCTTTATTGGCCCACAGACAGGGCCCCATTGATTTACACGCCCTTGTACTGAAGAACAGTAAGCCTTTTAGTAAATCTCGCTGATCTTTCTAAGTGGGCTAAGTAAATTTTCTTATACAAATAGGTGTTCAAAAAAATGTCATTTTGTTTAAATTTCATCCTCAAATACTATTTTAAGCCATAATAAGAAACGTGGATCTACTTGAATTGAGGCATATCAGGTTAAGCATAGTAGAAGCATCTCTGTGTTTGTAGTGTAAATCACCACACCACAACTGTTGCCTTTAAAGTGATTGGAAGTTAAATCAATGTCTCTGAAGCAACTTGAACTTTCTGACCTCCCTTAAATTAGGATTAGCTGAGGGATGACTTTGTTGGAATGTGTAATATGGATGATACAAAAATACTAACTTTCTCTATATTTGTCAGCCTGGTTAACTTGTACTTCAGAGTTAAATGATTTAGTGCAGCTGCTTTCCAACTCTTTAGGAATGCAAGTGTGTGGACATTATCCATTTTTGTGTATTGTGTGTGTATGTTTCAAGGAGATGTGCAACTCTGGGAGATGCAGAATAGATGAATGGCTCCCTCTACAGGACCTGCTGCTGCCAGTTATCCTCAACAACAGGTAGCCAAACAACCTTTGTCCTTACCTGCATGTGTGAATAAGTATTCATACTGTATGTGAACAAACCTCAGAGACTCTTAGATTTTTATTTTATTTGATGTAATCTGTGAACTGGCAAAGTTTCCTTCGTTTAAACTTTTAAGAACTTTCCTTTTAAACCTTAAATCTGGCACATAGATGATGCAGGCACTGATGGGAGTTTCATCCTCTTAGAATCGGTCCAATTACCATGAACATTACACAGTCTGCCAGTGGAAAAGATAACAAAAATACCAATCTCTGCTTGGTGCCTAACAAGCAAAGAGGCTTCTGCCATCGTATGTTTAGTCCTACTGAGATGGGTTTGCCAAAATAAGGAAGTAGGAAGTGTACTCATTCTTGGTTTAAGTAAACAGTCTCACAATTAATCTTGTTTATCAACAAAGCCACTTTTTTTTAATCCTTTTTCTCATATACTTTTCCATATTTCTCACACACATGCAGAGCTAAGATGCAAAAATAGCACTCATGCCATGGTAGCATATCCACAGATGGAAAAATTCACACAAACATTCATGAAACACGCCTCAGTTTCTCAGTGATGCATTTACTGTTATGTGTCTGTCAGTCCTCCACTCAGCTGATTAGACATCGATAACATGGAATTTAGTTTTTCCACTTCCCCCTCCTCCTCTGGAAGGAAAAATTTTCACTTACACTGCTTTATGTACAAAAAAAGCCCATGGTTTTTCAACTTCTAAGATTTTATGTATCTGGACATTGTTAAAAACAAATACATACATAGAAAATAATTTGTTCTTTACCAGGTAAATGCAATCTATGATAAACAACATCAAACAACATTTTACAGGGTGTCTTCATTTATTTCACAAAAATTAAGCCAAAATGTAGAAGTATTGTAAAGAGCTTTTCAAAACTAAGCACTCCCTCACACCTTCTATGAGAATTTAAAAGGCAATTAGCAGCCAGGTGGTGCCAATCAAATCCATTTGATTAAGTGGTCATCAGCAGATGTGATCATGTCCATAAATGCAGAAGCTCTGTCAGTGTGCAGGTCAGGAACATCTAGGTTTGTGCTAACACAATGCTAAGGTTAACAGACGTCAGCAGTGACTTCAGAGAAGCAACTGTTGTTGTCCTTCAGTCTGGAAAGGGTTATAAGGCCATTTCTTAACACTTTGGAGTCATCATTCTACACTATGAAAGTGTGCCAGTCTAGACGGGAGTGGACATCCCAACAAGTTCACCCCCATCGTCAGAATGTGCAATCCTCAGAGCATTAAAGAAAAGTTATATCTGAGGCCTCAATTACCATGTTAAATGTTAAAGTTCAGCATTTACAAATATACCTGAATGACAATACAATTGGAAAATAGACTGCACAAGTTGGGCTCTTCTTTGAGAGAGTAGCCAGGGCGACGCCTCTTCTCTATAAAAACAAGCCAGCACAGCTGCATAGCAGTGGCATTTGGACAGACAAGACTAAAATGTAGATCTTTGGCTATACTACACATAGCCACATTTGGCAAAGATCTAGAGTCCAATGAGAGGCCATCTGTCTGACAGCTGAAGCTTGGCTGAAATTAGGTCGTGTAACAGAACAATAATCCGAAGCACAGCAGCAAATCTGCAACCGAATGTCTAAAAAAGAAAAGGGTCAAGGTGTTGCTATGCCCCAGTCAAAGTGCAGATCTCAAGCTAGTTTAAATGCTATGGTCAGTGCTGTGCTTAAACATCTGAAGACATCAGTGAACATGAAAAATATCTGAGACAAAATTCCTCCACAGCAGTGTGATTGACTGATACCGTCATATAAAAAATTATTAAATTCATAGTGCTAAATGTGGTTCTTTAAGATATTGAATCATGGGATGTATTTATTTTTTCTGCTCCTGTAGTTTATATTAGTTTTTGCTAAATATTCATGCAGTGTACTGTTTCAGAGGTTGATGTTCAGTGAAATTCAGTGGCTTACATTATTACCACCTTGATTCCTACAAAGCGGAGTGTGGATAAGGATAACTTGTCTAGAGCCCAGGACCCTGAAGATGAATAATGTAAGCAACCAGGGCACCTGTGTTTAAATGCTATTTATAGACTACATCAGCATTCAACATGTACATCACTTCCAGACCAACTGATAAACTTCTCGCCCTCAGACTGATATCTTCCATCTGGAGCTGGATGCTCAAACTGTCAGAGTTGGTACCTGGACATCAGGCTCGATCACAGTTAGGGCTGGTCAGTCCACTCCTGTACACCCTCTTCCTAGACCAGTACTTCCCTAATCAAGTTCCTTGGTGAACCAACAGTCATTGGGCTGATAACTGGCATCCCTGTGCCTTGGTAATAATCTGTCCTTAAATGCTGAAAAAAACTAAGGAGAGATCAGCATGTCCCATAGACATAGAAGATCCCATAGAATATCTCACCTGGGCCTATAATACCCAGCAGATCGCCAGGAAGGCTCAACAGCAATTGTACTTCTTATCCTCCAAACTCCTCAATAATTTCTAAAGGTGTACAGTGGAAAGACTGACAAGCTCCATTATCATGTGGTGTGAAAACTGCCTTATACAGGTCAGAAAGACTCTCTAAAGTGCGATTAAATCAACACAATTCACCTGTGGAACAGCCTACCCATCACTTCAGGGCATTTATGGGACTTGGGTCGCAAAGAGGGCACCATACATTAAGGACAGCGCCCACCCACACATAAACTGTGCACGCTCCTTCCTTCTGATAGACGCTACAGGAGTATAAAAGCCAGAATGATTCAAATCAAGCTTATTTATTGTTGGTGTAAACCATTTCTTAGTTCTATGTGCAGGGAGACTTGTAAAATAAGAATTTCATTGCTTGGTGTTGCTGCTGCTTCTGTTACTCTGCATATGACAACATTCATGAATCTTGAATCTCAAATGAATATGTGGATGTAAATGGATACTGATGAGAGTTTCATCCTCTTAGAATCGGTCCAATTACCATGAACATTACACAGTCTACCAGTGGGGGAAAAAGTAAAAATGGCAATCTCTGCTTGGTGCCTAACAAGCAAAGAGGTTTCTACCATCATATGTTTAGTCCTACTGACATGGGTTTGTGAAAAAGAGGGGGGAAAAAGGCTTGCAACAGAAATATGTGAAGTGATAGATTAGAGAGTAAAATGTGTTATGAGATTGGGTTGTCACCAGCATGTGAGCACTTTTAGGGCACATCTGGGTAATAATTGTACTTTTGCAATCAAGCTCCTGGATGTTCAACTCTTGGAGCTTCTTTTTTTTTCTTCCTGAATGGTAATCCACACATGCAAAAATCTTGTTTAATCTTGTTTATCAACAAAGCTACATTTCATACCCTTTTTCTCATATACTTTTCCATATTTCTCACACACATCCAGAGCTAAGATGCAAAAACAGCACTCATGCCACGGTAGCATATCCACAGATGGAAAAATTCACACAAACATTCATGAAACACGCCTCAGTTTCTCAGTGATGCATTTACTGTTATGTGTCTGTCAGTCCTCCACTCAGCTGATTGACATCGATAACATGGAATTTAGTTTTTCCACTTCCCCCTCCTCCTCCTCTGGAAGGAAAAATATTCACTTACACTGCTTTATGTACAAAAAAAGCCAATTTTTTCGTTGTCATCATATGACAACAATCATTAATTCTAAAGTTACATATATGCATGTAAATGGATGCCAGAGTTATGACCATGATTAGTGATAAGTGTGAAAAACTGTTTGATATTATGAAAATTTAATGGATTACTTCAAAAGTTAAGTTTACTTTTGATCTCTTAGAGAGATCAAAAGTACTTCTAAGTTCCACCTGAGCTTTGCCCTTTCTCTTTTCACCTTTTTCATCCAGAGCTGAAAGTGTGTACGGTAAGAGGCAGATGTTGTGGCTGCTGTCTTCTCATAATATACCTGAACTAAGCCTTCCAGAGAGACACCTAAACATTGCCATCATTCTTCACCTCATCTTCTGTAAGTCCAGGATTATGTACCCCTGCTGCATTGTAAATTAATCTTTATAAGCTGTTGTTTTTAATGGTATGCAAATTGCTCCATCATCTGTGTGTGTGTATTTGTTTATAAAAGGATTTTTGTGTGTGTGTATTCTAGCGGTGACTTCATGCATGGCTGTGATGTCCACCAGTGTGGTGTCCAGCCTTTTGCTCTACAGACACCGCAAAGGTACGTGCGTCATCCCTGTGTTGGTGTGCTTGCTCAGAAAATTTCCCCTCGGTGCTCTCTGCATGAAAAATTTCTCTCTGCCTCTCTAAGTAATCATCAATACTCCAAGAGACTCATAAACAAAATGTGATTTCAGGCTAATGTGGTAGGGTATGACAGTGAGTCATGCATTGCACATCGGTAATGGCTTATGTCACCAGATGGCTAATATTCGTGTTGCTGCTTTTGGAATTAAACATCATCTGCAACCTCTGATCCACAGGGTGTGAAGACTTCTGTCCTGTGTCGTGATGTGGCTTGGCTCACAGAGGAACTGTTGTTTAGAAACAGAGATGTCGGCTTTGGGGGAAACTTAGTTGAGATTGTTCACTATTCACTCACCCTGCTTTCCCCTCACCTCATCATTGCTGCAGCGCCATCCAGGTTAATTTTTCTTTATAATAGAAAGAATGACCTTTAATACATAATGAAAGATGTAGAATGAGCACAAAATATATTCACAAACTCTTTTCTTAATTAGGAAAGACCCTCTCATTGTGCCCTGTCCATCTCCTGCCACCACACTTCATCTGTCCCTCCAGGCCCAGACAGTGACACACACTTTTATACAGGAAGCTGTTGGAGGTAAGTAACTTTGAATACATGTGTAATTAGGAGAACTTTCCACCTACATTTCAGCTTAATTATAACTTTTGAACCTCTGTTCTTGAGGCTCCTGATTTTTTGTGGGTGGCCTTGGCAGTTGATCTGACTGTTGGCATATTATTGTGAATTAGCATTTTGACAGAAGGCATGTTAAAATTAATATTTGTGATGTTCAGTGGTTAACAAATATTAGCAGTGCCTGGGAGGTTCTGCATTAGAAATAGTTGATTTAAGAGGTTGAGAGAGAAAAAGTTTAATTACCCCCCCCCCCCAAAAAAAAAAAAAAAAAGCTCTTATTCATAAATGTGTATAGTTTGGAGGTGAACTACTTTAATCATATGTTACTGATCTTGTATGACCACAAGAATCGACTTGAAACATGTAAGAAATTATGTGAACTTGACAGCAGTGAAACATACTTTTCCTTTATTGCTTGTGGCCACACAGGATTTGTATGAAAGTGTGTGAATCCTCAGCTGGAAGGTTACTGAGAGGAGACGGACGTTTTGAGTGTGATTTTGTTCATTTACATTATTAAAATTTACCAGCCTGCTAACATCCCTTTCTGACCGATCTCAACATGTGCTGCACCTGCTGGTCTGTACTCCAGTGCAGAGCTAAATAGATGGATATAGAGATTTTTTATTTATACACTGTATTTTACTGGCAAAGAAGATGCATATATCGTGTACTAAAAAAAAAAAGAAATTGCATAAATCCTCGCAGGGTGAAGAAGCGTACTGTGACTATGTCAATCTGCATTACAACACACAGTCGAACTATGATACATGCTCATGTTGTTGCACCGGATCAGTGCAGAGTTGCCACACAGTTCAAGGAATTTCCTTTTACAGAAAACTAATGGAAACCCTCTGCAGGATTGCTGTGAAGACCCTTGATTGGCTCAGACCCCGACATGTTTCTCTTACCCTAACCATCTAATTGTTACGCAAACCTTGCAGAAACATAAACCTATTGGAGGCAGTCGGAGACTGACTTTAAGGATTGTACTGAAAGCAGAGGGAGCAGTCAGGAGGCAAATAGCTGTTTGTTGAAAGAAATAGTTTTTATTTAAAAACTTTAAAATTTAAAACATAAAATAAAAACATTTTAAAATCTCAAAATGTCATCTTCAAAAAATGTACTGAAACAAATGTGTATGAGATTAAAAAAAAAAACAATAATAAAAATTTGCTACCAGTCACCTCAGTTGATAAGATGAAATAATTACTTCCAACACTCATTGTGTCACTAACTGCTTTCACACATCCAGTCACTGTGTTGTGCTGCTATATGGAACATTTTATAATATACTGATCTGCAGTCCTCCCCACTCTTCCTTCATTTGTTTTTATTAATTTTACAACTGACTGACAATGTCATTCAATATAACATAAGGTCATGGTTTTTGTAATGCAAACATCACGATCTGTCAGAATCTGGAATTTAAAAACAATTTGGGCTAAAGGCATTTTTTCTTTTTAAAGAATAACTTGTTACATGTTTGCAATGAGAAATACGAAGACATGTCTAATACCACATGTTAAAAATATGTTCTGCCACCAAAGTTGTAATTTTTGTTCTACAGTTTGAGGTTTTAAAATCCTTGTGCTTGTTTAGTCTGTTATTTTCAGCTTCTGTTTTTAACTTTTGTCCATTATGTCCTTCAAAATCTTATAGAAAAGGTACTGCGTTTAAAAAAGAGATAAATTCCAATTATTCATCTAATAAAAGAAGACAGAGGTTGTTTCTAATCCTAATTTGAGAAATCCTGTTATTCTCAATGTTACAAACAATTTACATCATTCCAGTTTTCCTAACAGCTAACTATAGCCACCAAGTTGCATGGAAAGATCAGATTGTCATCACTGATGAGCAAATTTGTATTTACAAGTAAAGCCATGGTGTTTTAGTCCTCCAAGTGTACGTTTTACTAGCTGGTATTTAAATAATGCATGGGAATATTTTATTTAGCCAGTGTTCTCTCTGGCTGAAGGGTTTGGAGAAAAAAACGTAATATGTGTCAGTAATATATGGTAATCATCTAATGGCAGAAAGCCTGGAATCCCACACCCTCATCTGAGTCCTGCATCTACTCATCCTTTGGCTCAGAGCTATCAGTCTGCTAAATTTATTTATGCTGACTAGCAGGCTGGGGTGAAGCCGTAACTACTGTAGCCCCATATTAGTATTGTTGTTGGAGGTAAAAAAATATGTTTTGAAGTGTAGGAAACTACTTTTTCTGTATGATTCATCATTCCGGTACGACTGGTTTTGGGTGTACAGGAAGATGAACTGTGGTCTTTATGCTGCTGAAAGCCCCCGTGTTAATATATTCATTCTCGGGTACTCGCTTCAAGTGCTAATGTTATATCATCTACAATTTTTTTTGGTTCTGCATCAAATTTAACCCATTCAGACCTAAGGCATTATTTATGTAAGTAAACCATGGGGTTTTCTGGGAAAAAAAAAAAAAAAAAAAAAAACTTAGTGTTTTTTTTTTTTTTTTATAGAAGAAACTAGAAAAATGAAGTAAAAACCATTTATAGGCTTGGTGCAACATAATCCATCAGGTCATAGTGTGATAAGATGCCTGTAGTAAACTAGTTTGACACTTATAGAGCACATTCCTCAGCCTCTAACATGGTTTTATGGTAGCTCCCTGAGTATAATTTCTGTGATGTGTGAAGGCTGCAGTATTTAGATACATAAACAATAGAAGAAAGAAAAAAAGATAATGTGAACTCCAAGGATAAAGAAATTGTGGAAATCTCATTAACAGATGCTTTATTTAAAGACTGAGTTCATGAGCAAACATATTTCAGTCCAAGTGTAACATCGTGACACATAAAGCTGTAAGATACAGACTTGCTTTTGTCTAGATTTCTCGTATGAAGAATATGAGCGATCAATCGTGTGTTTTTCTTCCTAGCATGTGCGGTGTCTGCCATGCTGTGCGAGGTGGTTTTCAGTGGCGTCAGCAGCAGGGTGAGGGCTGATGGTGTGGAGGGAGAGGAGGTCAAAGGTGACTTGGAATTTGATGTGGTGCTCTGCCAGTCTGAGCTGACGGAGAGAGCCTTGCAGCTTTGCCATCTCCTGCCTCCAGGCGTCATGCCAGTGAGTTTATATTCATATCACACGCACACACACCCAGTGTGTCTCATTCAATGGATGTTTAATGGAGCTGAACAGCCATTCATCCTGCTCTGCTGCCTCTATCTCAGACGGAGAAAAGGTTTTGGATTGTCAGAGTATGTGTGTCTGCTTCATCAGTCTGACTTCAAGGGCTCCCACTCTGAGCCAGTATCACTTTTCCTTTCTGTTGGGCCACCTTTCATTTCACCAGCTGCTCTTTCTTGTCTCCTTTGCTTGAAGCTTTGTTTCTCATCCCATTTTTCCACAAAAAATATCTCCCACTGCCCTCATCCCCTTGCTGGTTGCCTCTCTCTTCTCTTCCTCTATGATCACTGCAGCATCTCTACTACACACCTTATGCTCTTGGTCAGCTGTCTCCCTCTGCACTTCTCAGATAGGTGAAGGGGTAAAGCTGTTTTTTTTTCTGTAACCATGCTTCACAGTTGAGCTTATCCGTTCTTATTCTCCTTTTCTCTGCAGCCTTGTCAGTCGTCCCAGAGTTTTGCTCTGGAAGCCATTGACAGTCTGGTTCGCTGCAGCATCCTGATTATGGAAGAAGTGAGAAATATTCAAGATTTCTAAAAGTTATGCACTTTAAGCATGCATAATTTAACAAAGAACTGTTTTGAAAATACATGTATATCTCCTAAGGTGAATTTCATTACCTAAAAATCTGATCTTTTTTGCATTTTATCCACAAGTACTTTTTGAATGCTGCCGCCAGGCCTTCAGTTTCTACCTTCTTTGATTTTTTTTTTATTTTTTTCTTTTAATCCATTTACTTTAGTCACAGTTTGTCTTTTATTTTGAATCAATCCATTATGCCTAGAACTAAGTTAATAATTTAGTTGAATGTATTTTTTAAGAGTCTCAGGTCTTCACATTGCATTAGATTTGGAGGTGTGCTGGATGATACTTTTATTATTTTTCCTAAGCGTCACCATTGTGTCAACAGCCTGTAGTTCACCAACGTGATCAGTGAATGTCAGCGGACTCTCCAGTCCCCATATGCCATCTTCGGCACACACAGTCATGTTCAGAAAAAATACAATATTATCTACAGTATTTTGTAGTATTTGGTTTTTAAACCAGATAAAAACACAGCATGTTGCCTTATTTACAAACTTTCTTGCTAAAAAAAATTAAAAAAATCTCTAAAGCTATTGGATTTCGGACATCTTCAATTGTAATTTCTTTTATGCTTTATCGTTTCTAGAATCCGAGAGACAATCCCATCTGTGATTTCTGGAAGAGAGAGGGCACTCTGACCTGGACCACCAGTGATGACCCTTATCACAGTGACTCTGAGTGTGAGGAGCAGGACTCATGCTCTTACAAGGTACAGAAGAGCTTTGCTGAGATCTTTGGCTTTCTGATACACCTCAGAAAAGCATGAGCCTATAAAATAGGACAAATCTTTTATGCTTGTCCAGATTGCTCTCTTGCTTTTGTCTGGTTTTGATCAAATGTATGCCTCTCATATGAAGAATATGGTGACTATCTCCAGGGGATACACAGAAATACCCAAACACAACATGAAAAGGAACTTTGAAGTAACTAAATCTCCATTACAAAAGCCCCTACACAGATGAATGACACAACTGGAATGACAATTAGTGGTATGTGTCATCTTATAAAAGAAGCCTAAATGTTGTTACCGCCTACATGTGAGCATTCAAAGCAACATGAGGCAGCCAGCTTCCTTTCAAAGGGATCCAACTACCAGTTGTCTAAAGTGCCGGAGAGCAAGTCCTTCACAAGTTTATAAAACTATAGAACTGCACTTCAACAGAACCACTGAATACGCTGCCACCACAAATCATAGGGACCCTTTCTATGTTTTTTGTTTTGTCTTTTGTCTTTTAGGATGTTGAAATGCAATCAAACCAATGTCAGGCTGTTGTATTAACCCTTTAAGCGCCAAAGTCGCAATATTGCAACAATCAAGATTGTTGACTATAACAGGCTGTATCTATAAATGTGATGCAGAATCTTATTATTACTTTTCACCAGGAGTTGGCAGACATGTGTGCCTGTAATCTGAGAACCATTTTTTGGTGGTGGCGTTATTCAAACTTTTAGCGTAAAATGAGTTTGAAAAACACCCTCCGGCACAGAGACGCGTGGCGCAGCAGTGGTAGAAATGCTGAGGTTAGCGAGAGCAGAGCAGAGCGAAAAAGTGTTTTTTCCATTTACTCACAATGTCAAGAGGCCGGTTTACCGTCCACAAAGTACTTTGTCAGATTCTGGCTAACTTTGATTCCGAGGAGGAAGACGTGATGTTGTCCAGTGAAGCAGAAACTGACATCAGTAGTGACGGCGAGTCCGTGTGCCATAGTCCACAATCAGCACATAGTATATCGGCTGCTTCACCTCAGCGTGGCCGGGGTGGAAGCATTCTGCGATCGCCAAGCAGATCGAGGTGTCAGGAGGGCTCATAATACCGCAAATATGGAAAAATGTAGCGGGGATCCTTATTGTACTTATTTATTGTTAGACAACGCGAGTGAAATATACAGCGCTTCTCACCACTGGTAAATGTAGGTTGAAAACGTAAACTCGTTTGCCTTGTTTAATTAACATTAAAAACCGCTTAGCAATGTAACCTCCAAGTACATTTAAATTGCAGATGTCTAAAGTGCTCAGTTTACATATTAGGGCAATTATATGATTATTTAATTTTAAAAAAAAATCTCCCAACTCTGACCCCCTCCCCTCTCAAAATAGAAAACTCCTCGGATCTACACGATTCACGTAGATCTCCCTTTTTGACTTTAAAACGGCAAATTTCGCCGAAAGGTGGGGAATTTTCATGCCTGAAGTATTAGTTATTCAGTGTTTCGAGCTTTTTGTGATTAAAAAAAAATTAAGAAAAGCTAATGTTCAGAGTTACAGGCATCAAAAAGACATGTTAAATTAACATGCTATTTTCTATAACTGCTTACTAAAGTAAAGTGGATCCATGTACCTTGTTGTCAGTGATATGTTTTACTGTTGAAGTTCATGAGTGACTGAATCACTAGTCATTCTGAATTTTTGCCTTTAATAGGCAACTTAATTGTTTCATAACAACTACTTTTATTTTTTATATCTAACCTCTATATGCCTCCTAAAGCAGCACCCCTGGAGTGTTCAAAATTTTCTCCAGCAATTTGCGTAAACCCTTGTTTCTTGGCGCATCCCGCATCTCGGCGCATACAGGAGCACGTCTAAATGGCATCAATGTGCGCCCACCTTGTCATATGTGGACGTGCACAAACGTCTCTACCTCTGGAATTAACTCTTGTATAAAAAGCGTAATTTGGCCTCAGTTGAACCCCTGAGAAAATAGCAGAGATCGTCTTAAACGGCTTGCTCACCAGTTAAACGATAGACGATCAGAGCGTGTTTACTGGGAGAACACCGACTATCTGGGACTTTCAGGTAGCAGCAGTGTTGGGCAAGTTCACTTTCTACATGAACTAGTTTAGTTCATAGTTCACAGAAATTAAAATGAACTAGTTCAGTTCATCATTTCAAAAAATGAACTAAATAGTTCATTTTTAATTATTTTTTCTTATTCTTTTTTAATGTTGCTGCAAGCAATTATTTGTCAAAATAATTGCCACTGCCCATATACTGCACCAGCACAAACGGCAATTATTTTATCCATTTTATCTGTCAAAACTATGTGTCCAATTCTGAATCGTTAACCAACCAGGGTTCACATTAGCATTGAAAGGCCAGCCCATGTAAACTGTCATTTTCCTTTCAGTTTCTCTCTACAGCAGCCATTCCCAAACTTCAGAATACCAAGGGCCAATTTGAAATGTGAAAAATATTCTCGGTCCACCCAAACCTTTCATCACAACTATGATGACCAGACAGGACTAGAAGTTATGTTCTGATATTAATGTGAGGGGTCAACAAATAGGTGACACTTGTCATGTTAAGTTCAACTGACAGTAGAATAACTTAACTGGTTTGTTTCATTTCATCTTAGTGTTTTTTTAAATAATTTCATGAATATTTTACAGTTATTAAAAACATATTTAAAAAAGATCAAGGACTTAAAACATATTTGTTTAACTTTAATGACCTCTCACAGCCCACCAGCAGTACCACCACGGACCCCCCCCCCCCCCCCCCCCCCCCGCGCGCGCACGCACGCGCCCACACTTCTCACCTTTTTAACCCCTGACCCGTTTTCATGCCTGTTTCATGCTGACAATTGGCCGAGAGAGAGAGAGCGTAGTGGAATTGTTTTTGTCTTCCCGTGGGACGTGTTTTGTGTTTTGTACAGTGCCATTTTGTGTAAGGCTGGTCTGTTGCGCTTGTGTGACACGTTCCAGTCCATCTGGACTGTTTCCATGAGGCTGCTGTGTGCCCCCAGGTACGTCGCTGACACTGCGTTTTCTGCCGACCTTTAAATGCAGGTCGTTTTACAGACTGAACATCAGTCTTGACATTGTTGACATTACTTGCCAGGAGGGCGAGGCTGCTCGCACATCGGAGCGCTTGGAAAAAAACTATAAAAAGGACCGAAAAATTATAAAAAAAAATTTAAAAAAGGGTGAAGAGCAGTGTCAATTCAATATAGTTTCTCGGTCAGCGGAGTGGAACTTGGACAACTACCTTGTGTGCAGCAGAGTTCCTATTCCGGCTTCGCCGCGAAGCGGCGGGAATGGTTGGCGCCACTGTTAGGCGGTGCGTTTGTGTGTGGCGCATAAAGCTCGCGTCTGTTATGTGTGTGCTGCGTTCTATGCCGTTTTAAAGAAAAGAGGGAAAAAGACATGAGAGGAGGGAAAAAAAGGAAAATTATGAAAAAAAAAAACCATAAATAAGGAGGAGGAGGAGTCAGGTGTTGTGTAACTGTGCAGTTAGTTTAGTGCTGTTGTCCTTCATAGGCATTTCACTGATGTGTTTAAATATTAACTAGACTTTGTGAAGATGGATAGCAAATTGGGAATTGATCATATCAGACCAAATTAAAGCATTTGCAATAATTGCATTAATAAGAAAACACTGTCGCATGGACAGAAAGAATGCAGGCAAGAGACAATTACACCCGTTAGGCGCACCACCTCCAGTTACACACAATCAAATTCAAAGAATATTATCATCAGGACGTTCCCTAAGGTGACCACAAGGTCACGCCACTCGTCGTCCTGGAAAACAGCGGCTGAGACCTGTAGGAAAACACACCTCAGCAAAACATCCTTCAGTCATCCGTGCTGCCAACATGAACATAAAGGTTTCATCCAATTCTGGTCACATATTCAGTCTTTTGAACACTAAAGTAACATTTTCTCATCAAGGGAACTTCCCTCTGTCCTTTTTATCAGGCACATCTCTGGAATTTCCAATTGCATCAGTTTATTGGGATTTTGATATGCTATTGATATTGATATAATGTATATGTATGTTTTGGGAGTTTGATACAAGCCAAATATTTATCCTTTTTCCAGGATAATTGAGACTAGTTTAGTTCATCAAATATTGTGTCTTCAAAGTTAATTGAAGAAGGGCTTTGAAATGTGGGACAGACTGCATTGAGATCGCCAAACAAATCCTTGTATCAACAGAATATGATTAAAGAGCTGTTTATGGTTAAAACTGAGAGTGGAGGGTCTGCTGGGCAGGTCAGTGGTTTAAGCAGCGGTCACAGGTCCAACACCCAACCTGCAACCCTTGGCTGCATGTCTTCCCCGTTATCTCTCTGCACCAGTTCAATGTCTCTTTTCATTGTAAATAAAGGCCACTAGTGCCAAAAAAAATCTGTGAAGAAAAAAAAGACTGAGTGGATTTTCTGATGGAGCTTGACATACAAATGGATAAAAAGAGGTCATCCACTCACAGCATATTGCTGGCTCTCAAAAATGACTAATGATGGAACATTTTTTTGGGATATGGACTAGTAAATGGACTGCAGTGATATAGGGCTTTTTTATCCATGGTACTTGAACAGTTTGCTTCCCACCCACCTATACACACACACACACACGCACACACACACTCACAGAGAACTGCATTTCCAGCACCTAAAAGGATATGACATTGATCTTTTTCTTAAGACTTATTCTTATCCTAACTATGTCTGATACTGAAGCAGATGTTTATCCTAAAACTGAAATTGGTACTTTCTTTTTTTTTCTGCAAATCAGGCTTCGCAATAAGATTTTGTTAATAGATTCATTTAACCACACAGTGATAATAGAAATTATACAATCAGAGTGCACACAGGATAAGAAAAACCTGAGATTGAGCCACCAACCTGCTGAATAAATGTGCTCTCTTAAATGTTTATTTGCTCACATCTCACATGGATGTTCAGTCTGAGAAGATATTTTAAACCAGAAACTCAATCATCTCAGTGTTTTGGGAAGCTTGTGGATTTTAATGAGCTTAGACCTCTCTGAAGTTGTTTTGTGTACTTTTTTTGAGGTTTGTCCCAATTCTTAGAGCAGAACTATACAAACTGTAATGAAAGTATGTTTTGCATACAAAATAAATCTATAATTTCAGTGTAAATACAATAATGTTGCTGTTTTAAAGTTTCATTTGCAAACCTGAACAGACTTCTTTGTAAATCCAGCTGGAGCTGGAGTTAAATCGACGTGAGACTAGGAAGGTTCACCTTGTTGATGATGTGTTATTGGAATAGTAATCTTGGAAAATTCAGCCCATCACTTTGCAAAACTTTGGACAAAAAAAAAAAGTTTAAGTTTACATAAAAGGAAAAAAAAACAAACTGAGGAGTCTGAGGAGACTTTTGTTTTACTTTGTTAATTACAAATTCATTGTTCTTGCAATTAAACATTTTATTGCAGTTTATTTGGGTTTTGCTCTCAAACCAGTTTTTTGGATTGAAAGTTTTTTCTTTGATTGCACATTAAAGCAACAAGCATAACTCCATTACTAGGTGTAGTAAGTTGTCAGAAACACTTCTAGGTTCTTCTTACCTACGTTATTGTGCCACTAGTGATTTGATGGGCGACTACAGTGGGCCAGTATAAACTATTGCCACCCACAGTGGTGCACAATCTGGTGTCTGACTTGAGCTTTGGCCACAGAACAGCCAACCTTGCCAAAGCTTAGACAACATTTCTCTTTTGAATAACAGATTTTGACTTTCTCAGTCCAGTACACTCATTCCTCTTCTCCTAACGCCTCTGCTCTGCTGCCTGCAGACCAGCAGACCAGGTGCTGAAAGAGGACAGCAAACGCCTCCATAACAAGCCGTAGAAAGCATTCTCTAACCACCTCCCCCTTCTGCTTGCTTTCAGTTTGCTTCAATAAATTCACTCCAAGTGATCTTACAGAGCACCCTGGCAGTTCTCCAAGTTAAGTCAGTAAAATAACTCAGAAAGTGTCTCCTGCTGTGGAGGCTCCGAGATTAGTTTTATACCCAAACAGCTAAGTTTTAAAAGATTTATTTTATCCACAAAAATGTTTGTTTTGTTTTTCACAAATGCAGTTCATTAATTTATTATTTATTACTTATGTTTGGTCTGAGTTGTGAAAGCAGAGAAGCAATATAAATATATAAATATGCCCTTGAGCTTCAAAATAAAGTCCCTGATCTGAGTAAAAGTAGAAAAATTGTGCAGTCACAATCTATTCGATATAATGCACATTTTGTTCTTGTTGTTGTTGGGTTGTTTTTTTTTTGTTTGTTTGTTTGTTTTTTTTGTATTAACGTTTACTTGATCCACTGCTCTTTTGGGGTCATGTTATACAACACTTCACCTGCATTTGAGTATTTTATCTCTCGGAAAGCATCTGACCTTATCAATAGCCTAATGGCAGTATTGGCATTTGTTGGAATTTATTTTTACTGCGCATACAGTACAACTCAATGAATAATTCTGTTTTCAATCTTTCCTTGTTTTCTTTTCTTTTCAAATTCTATTGTGCTTTGCTTTTAAGTGCTCCATTTTCTTCATATAGTGACTCAGGTAGCTTCCTAATTGGTATCTGCTTGTCAGGAATTAGGTGAGCTCCATTTCAAACGTCAGGTCAAGTAAGATACCACTTTGTTAATCTTGATTCATACATCTTTAAGCACATTTTGTTGAGGGGGGGAGGGCTATGTTAACAGTACAAAAAAAATTATAGTTGGATCCTTTCTGTAGTTTCCAACATGAAAATTCATGTGTATATAACAAAAATAAACAAAATATCTACTGAACACGTTTTAATGACTTTTTTTTTATAACTGTGTGATGGACAAGATACACGAAATTATTTTAAAGTACCACCTGCATTCTACAGTATTATCTCTTTTTCTATATCACATGATTATAATGAAAGTGTTTTCATAAACCCCCAGCTACTTACCTAATGAGGTCAATAAATAAGAAGTAATTGTTTATTGATAAAGCTTTTAGGTATTAGCAGTAAAAAGTACCTTCTGTTTAGTTCCTTTTAGAACCTTAAACCACGCTGCAGTCTTAATGGCAAAAAGCGTTTTCCAATTTCTTAATAGGGGAAAAGTATGTGATCATCATTGTCCACCTAATTTTGTGTACTTTTGCCATTTACTGGGACACCTGCTTTCAATTTAAGGAGAATGAAAATGTACCACACATGAAAATGTTTAGACAATTTGCATGTATCCTGCTTTGGAGAAGGCAATTTGGAAAAAATACATAAATATCTTCTTTTCTTTTTTTTTAAATAGACTGGTGACACCTTGCTAGAACTAGATTGGATTGTTTTTTCCATCTTTATTTTTCATGACATAGATTCAGTAAGATGGTGGACGCTTGCTCTGGGTTTTATCTTGAAAGCATTTGGCCTTCTCTTTCTGACTGCCTCTTCCTCTCATTCTGTTTTGCAAACAGCAGACTACAGTAAATAGGGTGCATACAACGCAGTGTACAGTATGTACTACAACTGGATACTCATTGACACACACTGTCGTATATTACCATGAAACCACTTATGCATAACCAGAAGCCAGTCGCATGACTGCTGTGACCAGCAGTGACTGTGGTGACATTGTACTGTAGGATATAGTATGTGACGTTGATGGATCAGTTAAAGGGGCACACTACCCAGATATTTTTTACATGCTGTTGTGAATTGCTTTCATTCTACATTTTAATTGGAAACACTGTTATAAACATAAATTAATGTAAGAGCCAAGAGGGCATGTCCTAGAATGGATTTCGGTAAACAGTTGACCCTTATTTTCATTTAAGATCATCAGTAGTGTTGTGCTTTGTGACTCAAAGTAATTAAAAGCAGAAGTAATGTTGCTCAAGTGTGCCATGATGCAACACAACAGCTGAAATCAGTAAAGGCAAATGACAGTTCATTCTTACTTTAAGACATGAAGGTCAGTCGGTTCAGTACATTTCTAGGAAGTTTCTTCAAGTGCAGTCATACAAACCATCAAACACTATGATGAAACTACCTCTCAAGTGGTCCGCCCCAGGAGAGGTAGAACAAGAGTTCTCTCTGCTACAGATTAGCCCACATCAATGCTTCCAGAGTTCAAATAGCAGGCACATCTCAACATGAAGTGTTTGGAGGAGACTGTGTGAGTCAGACCTTCATGGTTAAACTTGCAAAGAAAGTACTACTGCCTTGCAATTGAAGGAAAAAGAAGAGAACTCTGGTCCAAGAAAGACAAGGAATTTCATATTAGACCTTTGAAAATACACAGTCCGGCCAAAAAAATAAGTCGGCCCCTGGATTTAACTAAGCAAATAGGTACGAGCCTCCTATTTGGATAATTACTGCATGGGCCATTATCTATAAGCTGACAACAAGTTATTTAACCCCAACTGGTGCAATGAGTTGCTTCTCATTTCCTAAACAATGTCGAAAGACACATCCCGTGGTTGTGGAAAAGATGTTAGTCTGTTTGAGAAGGGTCAAATCATTGGTATGCATCAAGAAGAGAAAACATCTAAGGAGATTGCAGAAACTACCAAAATGGGGTTAAGAACTGTCCAACGCATTATTAAAAACTGGAAGGATAGTGGGGACCCATCTTCTTCACTTAAACGTTTGGTGAGATCAAATCAAAGAAAAACAGTAGAACTCAGGGCTGTTTAATAGTGAAAGTAAGAGCATTTCCACATGCACAATGCAAAGGGAACTCAACGGATTGGGACTGAACAGCTGTGTAGAGAAAGAAAAAGAAAACCACTAATCAGTGAGGCTAACTGGAAAAAAGGCTTCAATTTGCTAGGGAGCATAAAGATTGGACTCTGGACCAATGGAAGAAGGTCATGTGGTCTGATGAGTCCAGATTGACTCTGTTCCAGAGTGATGGGAGCATCAGGGTAAGAAGAGAGGCAGATGAAGTGATGCTCCCATCATGCCTAGTGCCTACTGTACCAGCCTGTGGGGGCAGTGTTCTGATCTGGGGTTGCTGCAGTTGGTCAGGTCCAGGTTCAGCAACAGTATGAGCTCAAAGAATGAGGTCAGCTGACCACCTGAATATACTGAATGACCAGGTTATTCCATCAATGGATCTTTTATTCCCTGATGGCATGAGCATATTCCAAGATGACAATTCCAGGATTCATCAGGCTCAAATTGTGAAAGACTGGTTCAGGGAGCATGAGACATCATTTTCACACATGGATTGGCCACCACAGAGTTCAGACCTGAACCCCATTGAGAATCTTTGGGATGTGCTGGAGAAGTCTTTGAGCAGCGGTCAGACTCTACCATCATTAATGCAAGATCTTGGTGAAAAATTAATGCAACACTGAATGGAAATAAATCTTGTGACATTGCAGAAGCTTATCGAAACAATGCCACAGAGAATTTGTGCCGTAATCAAAGCTAAAGGCGGTTCAACAAAATATTAGTGTATGAGTTCATCAGTAGTGAGTACATGCATACATTTGTGTTTCTTACCATGAAACACAAAGGAGGTGCTGTTATAGCAGAAGGGAAGTGGATGTAATGGTGTATTTAACTTTTATCTAGAATTCAAGAGAGTTTAATAAGGACCACCAAACCAACATGACACTCTGCAGCATCTGTTTTACTCTTTGTGGAATCATCTTTGTTCATTACCTGGACTGTTCCAAATAGCAGATTTTTAAACTTTGATATAAAGTCAACTCTTGGTTCTTTGTTCTTAAGGGTTCAACTTTGAGTAAGCAAATATTAATTTGCTGTGTTTTCATGCTTCACTATCTTATCGCTATTAAATATTAGCACACTTGGGGCTGGGTATCATTTTAAATATTTCAATGTCATTACCAAAACTGATATCTTAGTGGACAGTGATATTAGTGGACAGTTGTCAAATCTTTCTACCTGGTACTCTGGTCTGGATTTTTCCAAGTTCAGTTTATGAAAAGTTCAGTCCAGTAAGGAATAATTCTCAAGAATCCAGTCAAGGTTTTATCTCTGACCTCCACAGTCAAAGAAACTGAGAGAAACTTCATTTGACATCTTTGCCATGGTTCACTCCAGCAGTTCTTTTCAAGCTTCACAGAGCAACTTCTATCAGAACCAGACAGCCACCCAGTAACAAGCCCAATATATGGGATTAAACCTCCACAAAGCAGAAAACAGCAGTCCACACTTTCCACTATAGAATTTACTGGTGCCACAAGTACTGTTTATAGAGGGATGTTTGAAATTGATACTGCCTTGTTATGCCAGGATTGGATGCTCGGAGCAGTGTGACTGGCACTTCACTGCACATAAATGCTCGCTACATGGCATTGAATGGCATTTTTTGATGCTTATTGATATCAAAGCAATTTAGTTGATAGTGTCAATTTTTGATACCCAGCCCTCAGCACACAATATAAGAGTGTTGTCTGTTGGACTTTGAGAGTAGTTGGCTATCCAAGCGAATCACTACAACTGCTTTTTATGATCAGTTATGAACGATCAGTATTAGGTGGATTCATTTGGGGCTTTTAATTAAAATATATATACAATGTTCTTACAACACTGGGGACATAAAGGCAACTTGGTTTTCAACTATTACCGCTGCACTGTTTTTAAAGCTCATAATGGCCTCACTCCACCTTATTTATCTGAACTTTTAACAATCCACCATCCAAGCAGAACTCTCCAGCCATCTGCTCTAATGCTACTAAACGTCCCTAAGTCCCAGTACAAGCAGTTCATTTGTTGTTACAGCTCCTAAACATTGGAACTCATGGCCACTTGACTTGTGTATGATTACTGATCTGGCCCTGTTTAAATCCAACTTGAAGACTCACTTGTTTGGTTTGGCTTTTAACACTTTATAGCACCGTGTCACTTTTAAATATTTACTCTTTTATTCATTATATTACTGTATTTTTTATTCTTCTTGTTGTTAATTATTTACCATCTATTTTATAGTACTTTAATCTACTGAGATTTTTTTTCTTTTTGTTTTCAATGCAAAGCACTTTGGCCTCCTTTGTGATGTTGTAAAATGCAATAAAAAAAATAAAGAAGTTTAATAGGTCCCTCGGGGGCTCACGGGCAAGTGTGGTTTGAGCCAGTCCCAAGCCTGGATAAATGCAGAGGGTTGTGTCGGGAAGTGCGTCCGACGTAAAACCTATGCCAAACCAACTATGCGATTTATAAGACCCATGAACCCCATACCAGACGGTGGAGGTCCAGATTAACAACAACTGTCAACAACACTGTCGACCTACAGGGAGCAGATGGAAACTGGGCTACTGTTGGTCGTGTCCATAAGCAGAGAAAAGAGGGAAAGCAAGAGACTAGATGAGAGTAGGAACGCTGAATGTTGGTACTATTCCAGGAAAAGCTAAAGAGTTAGTTGACATGATGCAGAGGAGGAAGGTGAATATTCTGTGTATTCAGGAGACCAGGTGCAAAGGTAGCAAAGCTAGAAGCTAAGGAGCAGGGTTCAAGTTGTTTTATCAAGGTATGGACAGAACAGAAATACAGTAGGAGTTATCTTGAAGGTTGAGCTTGTTAGGAATGATCTGGAGGTGAAAAGAGTGTCAAAGTGATGAGTCTGAAGATAGAAATTAAAGGTTTTGATGTTCAGTGCTGTTAGTAGTTATGCCCCACAGGTGTGATGTGAGTTAGAAGAGAAAGAGAAATTCTGGAGTGATGTAGATGAAGTGAAGCAGAATATCTCCAGAGATGGCAGAATGGTGACTGGTGCAGACTTCAGTGGTCATTTTGGAGAAGGAAACTACATTTTGTGTAGATGATGTAGCCTAAAGGAGATCAGTTATTGTAAAGTAGTGGTAGGTGAGAGTGTGACCAGACGACAGAGGATGGTAGTGTGTAGAAAGACTCTGGTGCTGAGGAAGATGAAAAGGACAAAGGCAAAGCAGAGAACAAAGTAGTGGTAGATGGAAAAAAACAAGAGTGCCATTTCACTTCCGTAGAGGAGTTTAGACAGGTTCAGTGTTGTCAGGAAGTGCTTCCAGATAACTTGAGGACTACAGCTAATGTGATCAGGAAGACATGTAAGAGACATGTAAGGTGGAATGAGGAAATGCAGGAGTATATAAAGGTTAGCTAAGAAATGGGACACTGAGAGGACTGAATAGAGTAGACAGGAGTACAGGGAGATACAACATAAGGTGAATAAGTGGCAAAGGCCAAACAAAAGAGCATATGATGATTTGTATGCTGGTTGGACAGTAAGGAGGGAAAGACTGACTTATACAGGTTGGCGAGGCAGAGAGAAAGTGATGGGAAGGACGTGCAGTATGCTAGAGTGATTAAGGATAGAGAAAGAAATGTATTGACAGATGCTAGGAGTGTGACAGGAAGAATGAGAGAGCACTTTGAGGAGTCGATGAATGAGGATAATGAAAGAGAACACGGAGTAGAAGTGGGGACTGTTCTGGACCAGGTGCAGCAAAGATTAGTAAGGCTGAAATGAGGAGGGCATTGAAGAGGATGAAGAGTGGAAAGTCCTGATGATATACCCGTGGAGGTATGGAAATGTCTTAGAGTTTTTGACAAGGGCGTTCAACAAGATCTTAAAGAGTGAGAGGATGCCTGAGGAATGGAGAAGTGCGCTGGTGCTGATCTTTAAGAACAAGGGAGATGTGCAGAGTTGTGGCAACGACAGAGGAATGATAAGCCACACAATGAAGTTATGGGAAAAAGTAACGGAAGCTAGACTAAGGACAGAAGTGGGCATTTGTGAACAGCAGTGTGGTTTCATGCCAAAGAAGAGTACTACAGATGCAATATTTGCTTTGAGGATGCTGATAGAGAAGTACAGTTTCCTTGTTTCCTATGGTGAAGGACAGGCTGGCAGACAGAAATCTCCATGGACCGTGATGTTTGCAGATGACATTGTGGTCTGTAGTGAGAGCAGGGAGCAGGCAGAGGAAAAGCCAGAGAGGTGTCGGTATGACCTAGAAAGGAGAGGAATGAAGGTTGGCCATAGCAAGACAGAATAGATGTGTGTGAATGAGAGGAACCCAAGTGGAAGGATGAGATTACAGGGAGCAGAGGTAAAGTAGGTGGAAGATTTTAAGTACTTAGGGTCAACCGTTCAGAGCAATGGAGAGTGAGGAAAAGAGGTAAAGTATGTGCAAGCCGGTTGGAATAGGTGGAGAAAATGTCAGGTGTGATTTGGGATAAGTGTTTCAGCAAGGATGAAAGGAAAGATGTACAAAGATGTGCTGCGGCTACCCCTGAAGGAAAAAGGGGAAAGGAAAAGAAGAAAGAAGAATGCTTTCAGTGCTGTTCATCAAAGAATTGTCATGTTGTAATGGGGGCTGCTGACTACCACAGAATATAATGTGAAACTATCATCTGGTGCTTTGCAGGCACCTGTGTCTCTCTCCTATGGCTCCCTCCATTTATGGTAGTAGAAGTTGACAGGATAACCACTTGTCTCTCAGTCGGTGGTGACTGTTCCTTGCCAAAGTGACGAGAACATAGCCTTGAATTTCATGTGATGTTCAGCGTGTTGACATTCTTCTCTGTTTTGTTCTTACCCTTGTGCTAAATCTGAGTCAGAGTCTGAGTCGCTTCAAAATCAGAAGTTTACATGACACCCAGAAGCCCCAAATGCTGTGGTCGAGACCGGTTCTGACTGGTGCTGCCATCCAGTGGATACCATTATCACAGTACTCAGGTTTCCCCCATTGGTTACACTCATGCAAGATCCTTCGTAAGGAATCTAGTAATGACATTATTTTATATTTACAGTATGCTCCTCACTACTGGTACCTAAGTTGTGCGTTTTATTTATTTAAGAGATGTTTTTATCCAAAGCAACTTGCAAGAGAGAAACAACATTCAAACTTCATTTTGTGAAACCCTGTCAAAACCCTGATGCATTCTGCATTTAAAAAACATGGTACATGTAGAACAGAGAGGGGGGGATGCCAGATAACTGGGAATTGGGTGTTTTTATTTTTCGAGGTTTTGACGGGTGGAAGTTCTTTTGAGAGTCATGTTTGATCTGATGTTGGTTTTGATCACTGCTTTAGAAACTGAATAAGTAGTGTTGTTCAAACTCCATTGCTTCACCAAGTTTCCACTGAAATTAACTTCAAATCATACCACTTGTTTTGTTTGCCATTTATTACCCACCTCACCTCCTAAAATGAAGCATTTTAGCTGTGCCTTCACTTTTTTCAGCTCAAGAAAGACAATAATCAAATGCAGTGAGCTCATAGATTTTAATTTGTTTCAATTTAGGAATTTTGAATAAGGGGCTCTAACAAAAAAAGTGTCTAAAAAAATGCTGAAGGCTTAAAAAACTTCGGAGTTTGAGTGTTATATTGCTGCATCTTGCAGTTGTACTTTATCCTCCTGACAGCAAGTTTTAACTGTCTGCTCAGTGTAGTGAAAATACTCTTTCACCCCTACAGCTATTCTAATATCACCTCTTCTGACTTCTCTGTTTTCTGTCTACTTCCACAGATAAGCCGGCCAAGTCAGTGTCCAGACCTGCTCTTCTTCCTCTGCAGTATGCTAGCTGGGCATCTGAGGGCGCTCTGCTGGACCACCATGGCACTTGACTTCATGGACACTCCTCTGGCTGGTATGAATCGTGTGTTTTTAAAGAGGACATTTTAGGATTTCTTTTTAAAATGTGCTCGACAGCATTTATTCGCATGTCTAAAATTCCTACCAACTCAACAACTCTGACACCCAAACATGTCTTTGTTTGAGACAGACCATATCATAATGTGGAATTTAAGGAGAGGTTCAAATTTGCAGTATACTGTTGAGACCAAAATAAAATCATCCAGCTTTACCATCTTTATTTCCTCCAGATTTCACATTGTGCTGCATATGCCTTGAAAACCAGTAGTGCAAAGCTGCAACACAGTTTTGGGTGAAGCAGCACAGTGTAAAGCTGTAAAGCTGGTTACTATGAACATGTCTAATGACTAAGGACATGGTTTAAAAAACATACTGCACTGTACAGTATGGTTTTGAAATAAAAGCATGTCATAGATATTTAATTAATACATATTCATTTATTCAGTTCTTGGGGATTTACAAGTTTAAAAGAAAATAAAGTACATTAATATCAGTATAACTTTAAGCGAAGTACATTCCATGAGTCAAAAGGAGCAAAAGAAAGGAGATTCAGGAGATTGTGTCAACTTCTGGAAAACAGCATGTCTCCTTTACTGGAAAATGATCTTAGATCATTCAGGGGAAATTACACATGTAAGGGACCATCTCCTGCTGTCAAGGTAATGAGTAAGTTTGTATTACTTTGAGGTTGCTTGTGAATTCTGACATTTAAAATTTCAGTTAAAGTACTAGAAAAGTCGTGGAGTTGTAATGAATGAATGAATAAATGAATGTTGTTTAGATGTTTCTTTCACCATGAGCCATCCTCAGCAGTGACCTGCTGAATCAGCTCCGGATGTACAATGTGGTTGCACAACAAAAAAGGCTCTGTTACAGTGCCTCGAATTTCTCATCTCTCCTGCTGCAGAAGCTGAGTTTGTAGCTCGGATTCATTCCCATCTGTATGACAAAGCAAACCAGAAGAAACAACACTACGGTGAGTTTGAGCTGACATCCTTTTACAGAAACATATAGTTGCACAAAGATCTTCTATTACTTTGAGTCACCTTGTCTTTTTCCACTGATTCAGAGTGTGTTGTAACAAATCTGCAAAGACCAAACAGGAAACACAGAATAGCTCCCACACTTGCATCACATGCTCTTTCATTACAGAAATAACATATAAAACAGTGAGAATCTACCTAAATGGCACCCATCAATAATATGTTGTATAAGAATTACAGTCCCACTGGTAGTTGCTTTGTTCTGTTATCCCGACCTGGTTTTCTATAATAGATATCTGCCTGTTCTTTTGATTCATGCTCGCCTTTGTGCTGTATTTCACAGAGAGCTGCTCGGAGGAGGCAGCACACACTGTAGTTAGAACTCTAATAGACCTCGGGGTGAGTGACGGCCTCTTTGTTTCCTGTGTGTGTGTGTGTGTGTGTGTGTGTGTGTGTGGTGGTGGTCTCTCAATCTATCTGCTAAGAAATAGGGCTCAACTCACGACTGAAGGTTTAAGTGAAATCCGGCCCTGTTCTATCTGAACATTAACATTTTCCTAGGTGATCTGAAATGCTCTTCACATCTCAGATAACTGATAATCTACCACTTTTCAGCTAAATATTCTTGAGCCTCAAGCTCAGCATGAACAGGTATCCATTCTGATTTTACTGGACTCAGATAACAGCCAGATCCATTTGAGACAGAAATGTCTGCCTTGAAGAGAATTCACTGAGGTAAAGGACACAAGTGATTTAAAACTAAAAATGATCAAAGACTAGCACAGGCAAGTAAAGGTCTCTTATCCTTCACATAGTGACTTACATCAGATTTAAACTTCACTAACTGCAAATTAATTAAATATCTTGACAGAAAATGGTGCAATGACTGATTTAATACTTTACTTAAATGCTTTCTTCTTATTATGAACCCTTTTACCTGCCTACATTTACTGTACTATATGATAATTTTCTAAAACCACAAGCCTTATATCCATTTATGTTTAAAACTTGTAATAATAATAATAAATCCCCAAAATGTCAGCTCTGCTCCCTAATAACTGCTTTATAACATGCTGGTGTAGCTCCAGGTTATGGTCATTCTCAAAGGAACCTGGACTTTTTTTTTTTTTTTTGGTTCTTCAAGAAGCTTTCCCCTTCCAGAAAGCTTTGTTAATTTGAGCAATTTGAAGGCAACTTGAAGGCTTTGTGAACGTGAACAAAGCCTTGTAGATGAAAGCTAAAACATCTTCATGAACCCAGAAAAAGAAGTCCAGTTGCCTTTAATTCAAGCCTTTGAGAATTACTTAACACCATTTCTAAGTAAAACGTCTACATTTAGTAAGATTTTGAGGTTTTTTTCTCTCTTAATGTTTTCTTTTTTTTTTCCTTTCTTTTTTAAGTATTCTTGAGAAATTTGCTGAATTAAAGAAGGGTTAAATTGTCTGCATACTTGACTGGGGTTAGACAAGTAAGGAAAGTTATTTTTAACGACTCCTCTGACTTGTTTCCTGTTTTTCCTTTGGGTTGAGAGATAGCTTGATGAGAAAAGTCCCCACTCACACAGTGAACGGATGATTGAACAGAAACTTTGATGTGACCAGATCAAGTCTCATGGTTTCATGTTCTAGTTTCACACTGTGGCAGTTGTAAAGTCTGGGAAGTTTGACTGTGATACAGTACAGGAAGAGAAGGGAAATAAGTTGTTTATCTGGTCAAGAAAAAGAGCATCTGTTCTTTCTGTCAGCAGAGATTCTGCAAACAGCAAAAATAATGAGAAACAGAGCAGGATAGCCTGGCCCGTTGGACCAAACACTGAAGGGAAAATCACTTATTGAAGGCAAACTTGAAAAAAAAAATTACTATGATGAGAAATTGTTCATCTTTATAAATCAATAACTCGGTGCACATTCTCCACTGCAGCAGTTCAGCACTCAGTCTTTCAAATGAGCAGTGGTTGCTCCTCTCAGTCGCCTCTGCAGGTTGGGAGTTGCTTCCTTTAAAAATAGAGCATCGTTGACCCATATATCTACAAAAGATCCCTTGTGAGATTGAAGTTTGTTATCGAGGTTATCAGTTGGAACCGCTTGTTATAATGCTTGTCTTTACTGTCTGACAATTAATTCTGCTCTATGAGGTCAAAGAGGCGCCGTGTCTGAAAACTACCGATCAAATCAAAATGGAAATGTGGCTCCAATGATTATACTGCTGTGAAAGAAAAATGATAGCACAGGCAGGTTTTCTCATTAGGCCTAATGTTTTTCAGACTTTGCGCATGAATATTGGGTGTATTTTATATATTATCTTGATCTTCCTCATCATGTCTCAACTGTTAGTGAGGACTTATTGTCTCTTTACTTTTAAGGTTTGGTCTCCAAGAGAGAGTGCATTTCTTGAGATAAGAAAAGGCTAAGTCCTCGCATAGTTCAAAAAGGGTCATTATGCAAATTGAGCATTGCAGTTGGAGTGTCCAAAAATGTTGATTAACCTCATGTTCTTTTACTCTCTTCAGGTCCTTTTGGAGGAGCGTCAAACGGGAGGTGTCTTCCTGAGTGTTAGTCCTTTGTTCCAGTTGTCAGAGAACAGGCAGAAACTACATCGCTTCATCTCACAGTACCTCTACAATTAGTGTTTAAGTGTGCAGCATGATTCAAGGTCTTTACCTATCTTTGTTCAGTGACAGAATCTGATTTCATCATCTGCTTGCGTTGAGGAAGCCTTTGTTCGGAGAGACATGCTGTGTTTAGACGCTTTTGTTTTTAGGTGAACGGCATGTCTGATTTTTCAATGAGACATTGATTTTAAGTTCATCTTCAGTAATGTCATTAGCATAAAGCCGCAGGAGACGATGTTTATGAAGTCTCTGTAATTAGTTGTGACGACTCATAATGTAGTGACGCCGCCTAGAGCATCTTGAGGTTTAAACATGTTTCTGTTGTGGTGACTCTTGCTCAAGTTTTGTTTATTCCTCATGAAAATGTGAAGTTAATTTGTTCAAACTTAAAATAAACAAAAGTTCTTATTTCATCCTAAATTCAACTCATGCACAGGGAACCCAGTATATATTCAACCTCCTGTCCACACAACTGATCTTCTGAATAACTCCCCACCTGAAAGTAGGCAACTGCTGAGTCAGACCTCTGGAGAGGCTCTCTGGAGTAGACCTTTGGACATTAAGATGAGGAGACAAATCGATGTTTCACTTCAATGGGGACATTTTCTATAAGTCATTAATATTATGGTGTTTACAGTTCAGTGTTAAAGCTGAGAGTGAAAACGGCTGCATCGCATCCCCAAGTACAGAGCAAAGCTGCAGCGCTTCTGTGACACTTTACTGCCCCCTAGTGTTGAGACTGAAGACACCGGGACGTCTAAATGGTCACACTTATCTGAAACTATAATCCAAATTTGTTAGCAGGGTAGGTTTTTGAGCACTTTCAGAGCTAATCATACCTTAGAAAGGCAATATAAATATGAAGAAATCAGATTTTTATTAATGTGAAAATTAATCTGCCATATTCCAACACCTTCTTGATATATAATTACAAATTATTACAAAATACAAGAATCACACAAATTATTAATGACTCGATGGTCAGATTAGGTTCCCCTCATCATAATCCTTGAGTAGTGAAATTCTCTTGAAGTGGTGAAAAGTAAAACTGTGATTTCAACAAATAGAAAATGCAGCAGGCGCAAACATAAATGAAAGCAGCCATTGAGAATTTTTTATCACTCAATATGAAGAGTAAAATGAAAATGGCATATTTTAATTTCTCTTTATTACATGTAATTGCATTATTTCTTTGAGAAAATCACCATGAGAGCCCTCACATTTCATCACAGATGTGAAGTTTATTATCCTGCTAACATCCGTAGAGTTACTACTTGTGTGATAAAGTAAATGGAGAGCTTCCTGGTTTGTGCTGTACAGCATGAGTGGGTGGCTGCTGATGAAAACTGGGACTCTGTAAGTTCAGTCACATAACTGCAGAGTTTCAAGCAGTCAAAATACTACTCCTTCACTCCTCACTATTATTGAAAATCAAAAATAAAACATTCATCAAGACAGGCATTTGTACACATTTTAATGCTGGTTCTGGTGATAGTGAAAAGCATGTGAAATGTTAATTGAGCAGACATTGACATTCCATCATGGACTGTCGTCTTAGGGTTTTATACCACCTTGTTGATTATAGAGCCTAACTGGTCTATCTGGCACTCCACCACATCTCCTCTCTGCAGGGGAAAAAGAAATGAAGAAATCACAAACACGTACTCATTATTCCATACTTACAGTCGCACTCAAAAGCTCGAGAACTCGTGGTCAAAGTTGTTCTTCCTGTAAATAGTCTGGAGAGGAAAACATGACCTGATTTTCAAAACATAAGAAGTAAAAGAAGACAGATTTTTTAGCTCAAAGTGAATGTTTAAACATTCTGCATGGTCAATACTTGGTAAAATTCACTTTTGAAAAGTTTAACACTTATAGCAGCTAAGAATCTTTCAGTTTTTATTGGGGAGATTTTGAGCTGATCCTTATGCAGAAGGTGTCTGGTTCTCGTATAGTTTTAGACCGTCTTACATTTGCAGCTGTTCAGAAGTCTGTCCCCAGATTTTCTATGATGGTTCTTCAGTGGGCCAGTATAGTTATTTCATGCTATTTTAAATCAATTGATTGAGGACTTTCTTCCAAATTTGATCAAGCTTTCTTTCTTTTCTTTTTTTTTTTTCAGATGTTCTTTACCAAACTTGGATAATAGATTTTGTTATAATCATTTGGGAAAGTTTTCTCTTCAAGTTTAGTTTGTTGCAGATCAGTGAAGCATTGCACAAACTCAAAGTCTGCAAACGTATCCTGAAGGTCTTTTACACTAAAGAGGAGCTTTCATTAGCCTTTCTAAATTTGAATAATTGATGCTCAGTGGGCATAAATATATTTTAATTTTCAGACTGCTGGGCATATATTTGGAGGAGATCATGGCTGCTTATTTTAGGAAGAATACTTGAATCTCAGTATTGGAACTTGCATCAATTGGTGTTTCCTAAAATGTGAACAAGTCTTTGTCTGAACAGACTAGTTATTGTCTAACACCTTATAAGCCTCAAGAAGTCAAAATTATTCACATTCCCATATTTTGTACAGTGATCCTTTGGTTCACATGAAAATTGAATAAAAAAAGTTTTTCATTATGTTAAAAAGAATGTTTCATCTATATCCCTTTTGTTGATCTTGTATGAATCATTTAAATAATTACATTAAGAGACGTTTTGACTCAAACTATCTTGACAACTGAGGCTCTTCAACAGAGATTTTTACTTAGTCTTTTGTTGATGTATTAGATGTAAAAAAAAAAAAGTTAAATCAGGTTTGGTGAGGAGGCATTAGTGACCAGCTGTACTGGGACCAGACTAGATAAATCCTGGACTTTAATTAAGGCCACTGCTGTTTTCTAGGTGGATTGCTTCTGGTCATTGTGTCGTTGAAATAAAAACCTTTGCTACATCCTGAAATCCTAGGCGCTCTCGAAGAGTTTTCCCTCAGAGTTTCCCTCAGAGTTTCCCTCAGAGTTGCTCTATTTTTTTCTTAAATTGTAGATATTTTTCCTCATCTTTGCCTAAAGACTAGTCCCCAAAGTATAGTCACAGAAACACATCCTCACGGGGTGGTGCTGCCATCACTCTGACTGTAGGGACAGTATTAATGAGGTTTCCTCCACAAACGCCCTTGAAATTATGGTCAAATAATTAAGTCTTTGTTTCATCAGATCAAAGTGTTTTTGCTGCTTGTGATCTTAGTTATTTGGGCGCTTTTCTAAGCCTGACAAATAGCTCATTTAAAACTTTAAAGGTTCTGAGAACTTTCTGTCAGCCGTGTAGTCTAATTTTTGTTGGTGTCATGCATGATTCACCTGAAGAAAGACAGGTGGCTTTCTGAATACCCCCACACCTGGAGGAGTCCCCGTCAGGAACACATCTCCTGGAGTTAACGTCACAAACCTGAGAGAAGAGGGCAGAAAAAACAAAAGCATGAGCCTCACAGCAGCATCAAAATGAGAATAAACTGTGGTGTCAGTGAACTCAGGATTGAGTTTATTTAACTCATTCAGTGAAATTTAGATATAAGTAAAATAAGTGTAAATATAATAATAATGTGCTCTGGGCTGCAAATAATAAACAACAGTAGAGACAATGTCACCAGTAATTCAGAGGAAGGAGTGAGAGGCTTTATCATCCAGAACTTTCAAATCGGCTCAGGACCACTGCAGTGTGTTGGATGTTTTAGGGTAACGGTGCCAGCTGTGCTTGATAAGCCTGAGCTGAAGCACATTATTTCAGCCCAACGTTTGCTCACATTGTTCCTTTAATGCATTCATTTATGACATGATTTGCTAAGTAAATTTTCCTGAGAGGAAACTCACTCTGTCCAAGTTATTAAAAACCCAGTTCTGCATGCATTATGTAAATGACACAAAGCCTAATACATGCAGAACTCGGCGCCTCACTGAAGTTCTGCTGCATAAACGCCGTCCTCGAGAGCAGTGACAGTGGAATTACTTTGACACCCATGCGACCAGCGCTGCTGCTTTGAAGATCATCTGAGCGGTGTTGCTGCTCTGGACCACGTCTCCATTAACCAGGCAGCGGATGCCCAGGTTGTGAGGATCTAAAAGAAAAATGATACATGAAACAGAGCAGATTACTGCTGCAGCCTTAAAACCATTTTTTAATTCTGTTTTAAACACGATTCTGATAAACAATGTTTTAAATGTAGCAACGCCGCGATTCATGTGACATCCAACTGTTTTGCTCATTGTCAAACTTGGAGTTGTCTGATGGGATGCAGAGGTCCGGCTGGCGCCAGACACCTAGAGGTCTTTCATTTGTATTCACACAGAGACAAATGAAACAAAATGTTTACAGCTGCAGCTACAGCCAGTTTAGGATCACCAGTTAACCTAACGTACAGTTGTGTTCAAAATAATAGCAGTGTTTAAAAAAAAAAAAAAAAACTTGTTACTGTTTGTTATATTAGGCTGTTCAAAACAAAACAAACAACAAAATAGCAGCGTGGAGTTGAGTGAATGAGGGTCAGTGGTTCTGTGGAAAAACAGGTATCAAACTGGTGCCAGAATTTGGTCGACTCCATGCAGCCCAGATGTGAACAGCAGCAACATCAATCTACAAGCATTTCTCAGATATTTGGAACAGTCTAATATTCCTTGTTTTCACTTTCTGTGCTGTTACCGATATATTTTCATGTATAGAAATAAAAGCTATAAGGATTTGGAGCTATTTCAACTAATATAAAAACTGATAAAATGAAACAAAAATTATGATCATTCTTCTTAGTGTGTGTGTTTATCTGGTGTGAAGAGGGTGAGCTGCTCATCATCTTCTGCTCCCGTTCATAAACACCCGTTTGTCTGCCTGGTCTTTGTGTGGAAGCAAAGTGGACTCATCTGACCCAAGGGCAGGATTCTGAACACCGTCAGTGATACTGACAGGGTGTGATCACTGAACTGGCAAATGATTTAAATTTGTATCGCTCCATTTGAACAACAGAATAAAAACTAGCAGTTTAGATTGACTTTGTAAAAATAGAGTCCAAACAACGGAAACTCAGAGCACCTACGCAGATAATTAAATCCTTTTGACTTAATGGTATATTCTTTAGAAATCTTTGAAAACAGAAAAATATCAGCTAAGACTGATTTTTCCTTCACCACAAATTAAACTTTAAATTCTGTGACCACAGTATACAATTCCCAAATAAAAAACAAGCTGAGTTAAAAAACATTGGGGGTCTAAACCCGGTTCTGTCAATTCTGGGTATGTTGACTCTGAATAACTGCAACTTCACAAAGACATCATCACTGGAGCTCCAGTACTATGATTCACCATGGCAACGGCAAGTTAATGGAAGAGATCCTCCTACTCTTTGTTTAATTATTGTCGTCACGTGGCTCTGCAGGAACGACGGCTGATGGAAGAAATTACAGAACAAAGTGATTGTGTCATTCCAGCATTTAATGTCAGGTAAAGTCTTGTCTGTTTTTTTTTTTTGTTGTTGTTGTTGTTTTGTTTTGTTTTTGAAAGCTCAATTGTACTCATTTTAATAAACATTTCATCCCAACAAAGAAGAAAAAAAAAAAATCAAGAATTCAAGGAGCAGTCAAACTGGGAAATCCTAAAGGATAATTTCTTTACTCGTGTCAATGGAGCCAGGATGCTGTTAAAAAGTTGTTTTAAAAAATGAATCCAAGTCCTAAATCATGTAAGTGACCCAAAATTATTCTTTGATGCTTGTGGCTACTGAAAAAAAAAATAAATCAATTAAAAAAAAAGGGAGTAAAAACTTTCCTCACAGCTCTGCATACCATTACGGCATCCCTGAAAAGAAAACTGACATTTGCAAATAATGATTTTTTTAAAAAAAGAAGAACGAAGAATTTATTGTCAAATACTCGACAGTATTTTATGTTGAGTATGAGCATCTGATGGGTGATATTTGTGATGCACAGATTGATAAGATCATTTTTACAGGTTCTGTGCTCAAACACTGGTGGACCCAACACTCGTCTAAATACAAATGACGCCTGGCGTGATGACGGTAAACTATCCACCTCACCTTCCCTGACGCACATCTAGAAATAAATGTCCATTTGATGATCACTTGTTTGAACCCGTGTCAGTTTTATGAAGGTGAGGAGACGGAGAGCAACTCGAGGTCGGTGGGAGTAAACCTGCTCTCAGCCGGGTTTAGTTCAGAGTCAGTTACCATGGTAACAGACTCTGAGTATCAGTTACTTTTGTTTCTGAAATGAGATTAGAGTTGCTTCGAGTAAAGTGTTGTGAAACTGAAAACTCAAGAGTTTGCATATAACCCGCTTTCTGAGAAGGAGCCCTGGTGTGTTGGCGGTTCTGACTTGTATCTGGTGATCAAGAACGTAAATGCTGCTGGGTAATTCTGCGCTGCTGATTGGCTGTCACCCAGCCGTCACCGTGACCTCTGACCCTGCATCCCTGCTGGCAGACCTGGACATAATTGGACTGGCTTCCCTGCTGCCAGTCCTGCGACTGCCCAGAATTCAGACGTCTATAAAGTCCATCCTGCCTCTCGTCTAGGGTCATATTTTCAGCTTGGTAAATCTGTCTGTGCTGCACTAGGATTTTTAATTTTTTATATTTTGTACATGTTTGAGATGCTTGTTCTTGGTTTGTGACTTGCTGATCTTGGTTCACCTCTTTTGGGCAGTTTGATTTTGTCATTGGTTTTATTTACCTTACACTGCATCCCTTTTTTTTTTTTTTTTAATTGTGATTAAGTGGCCAATGTAGAGTCCAAAACACTGCATTTTCATAAAATAACTTTTATTTACTAATCTCTTTTTTTTTTTTTTTTTTTTTCTTTTTTTTAATGTCAGGCCTTCTTTCCCTGATCAAGCCAGGGCGTAGCAGATGATGATCGGGTTTATGAAATGTATCCATGAATATGTGAGAAATACAATTGTTTGAAAGTATAACAGCTAAAAGAATGATAATTATAAACAAAGGCAGGGGATTGCTGTGGGAAGCTGCTGCCAAGCAGAAGCATGTGGAGCCACATTTTCAGATGCTCCTGAACTTTAGTTCACCTCGTCCAGATCTGCCAACAAAGCTGTGAGGAGCAGTTTGGAAGTTTGAAACGTGTTTGCTGGAAGAATTAGACAAAAATAACTGAAATACTTAATCTCCTTGTGTCCAGGATACCTTTAAGTACTGAGAGAAGGATTAGCAGGGTTACTTTACTGTCCCAACTTTGTTTTTTACAATGTTTTAAAGGCCTGAAACGGAAAATTGGATTTATGTTAGAAAATTAAATTGATTTAAAAACAAATTGAAATACCTTGAGTTCATACTGTCTGCAAAAGACAGTCAGTTTTTTTTTTTAAATCACTGTTTAATTGATTAATTATTTTTGTATTTTCCATATTGACTCAGTTTTTCTGGAATTTTTTTGGTAGTAATTAAGCAAAACATATTACGTTTGAAAATCTGCATATAGAACTCAAACAAACTGCAAAATGGAAATAAAAGGGTCTTTCTGGAGCGTCTTGTTCATTACAGGCTGAACTATAAACCACTACTGACAAAAGTACACAATGTTGTGAAAGAATAAACAGAATTTCAGTATCGTTATATAAACGTCTTGGCTTCCTGTCACACATTTGTACATTTCCACGGAACCACACTGATTTGCAGATTATCTCAGTGATGTTGCTGATACCCAAAATCATGGATAATTGCATTATTCACAAGAATGACTTTAATTCCCCCCATCTGCCTCTCCTGCTCTGACTCCTCGCTCCCTCTTACCTTTCACAGCATCAGCAGTTACTAACGCAGGGCCAAGAGGACAGAAGCTGTCAAATGTTTTTCCCAGCAGCCACTGCTTCCCGTTGCGGGTCATCTGCCACTCACGTGCGCTGACATCATTTGCTACAGTGAACCCAGCTACATAGGAGAGAGCGTCTTCCTCCTGATTAACAAGAGGAGTAGAAAAGGAGTCAGTCGATGCTTCGCTGCAGCACATTAAAGATGATGATGGTGTGACACTCACCTTAATGTGTTTTCCTCTTCTTCCAATCACAAAGGCCAGCTCCACCTCCCAGTCCACCTCCTTCACTCAAAAAGGGGGGGAATAAGATGGATCAAATGTGTCACGAAAAATGCAATTTACGCAGGTTTTTATCATGTATAGCCATGAGACAGAAACAAATCGCTCCTCTGAGACAGTTCATAACATTAAAAAAGCATGAAATGAACCATGACTTCTCTCCCTTTCTGTCCTCAGAAAAAAAAGGTTTAGAGTAAAGAAGTAAAAACTGAGAGCTGTGCTGATAAATTTAAAAGAAAGAAATGTAATTTCCACAGATACTGCTGGTCTAGTCAGACTACAGACAGCAGTAATGATGTGATGCCTCAATGTTCATCCACCACTTTAAAGGACTGATCTGTGACAGTTTGTGATCGGTGTTTCTGTGATACGTGAGTTATTCAACTCTCACAACGTGTTTATTACAGCAGCTTCAAAAACAAAACTCTTGTTTGGATGCCTTCTGATCCACTATCTGATCTCTGATCAAAGTCATGGAGGTCTGTTTTAGATTTTCCTCCACAAACTTTATTTCTACAGGGAGAAGACATACCGAGACATTCACAGGATTTACAGACGGGCCCTCGCCTTCAACTGACAGAATAAAACATAAAATAACTCTCACGTCCTGGAGAGAGTCCCTGCTTTGACAAGAGTAATAAATCCAGCGCAGAACCCAAACCTCTTAATGACCTTTCACGTCATCCTGGCTTTGAATTTCATGTAAAGGATGAAAAAAAAAAGAAAGAAACCCAGTTTCACTTTCAAAAACCATTTTAGTAACCTTTGTTTTTTTTTGTTTTTTTTAAGGAAAATATGCACACAGACGATTCTGCCCTTGTATCACTATCTCGTACACACAGAGATGCAGAATGATGTCCTTGTACAGCTTGCTTGCTTTCCTGAAAGTGGCTCGAACTGAATTTATTATTATATGAATTGATGTTCAGCAGATGATGAAGAGCAGAATCCTATAACCGTCTTCCATCTGGGATGAAAATTGAGTTCTTAAAACCCTGGTGTCAGCACTCTGTTATCTGCAGTTGTACCACAGTGCCATC
Organism: Hirundichthys speculiger; assembly: GCA_018398805.1. Lineage (NCBI taxonomy): Eukaryota > Metazoa > Chordata > Actinopteri > Beloniformes > Exocoetidae > Hirundichthys > Hirundichthys speculiger. The sequence goes on along the minus strand of JAGFBZ010002193.1, from coordinate 1,320,247 downwards.
TAGTGGAAACCTGTAGTAGCCAAGACCTGAACACTCATTTCAATCTTTAATCAATTTAGGATTGAACATAGTATTTTCTATGAATTTACTAATTGAAAAATATTATATTTTCTCACTTTCAAATAGGTAATCATGTGTACTTTAATTCTTAATGATCATGCTGGATTGTTGGGATGTGTTGAAGACTTAACAATTCAAATCTCCCAACATCAATACTGGATCTTAGTGAAGAACTCTGGATGAAAATAAATGCTGGAACAAGCCATAATTAAAGCTGAAGGTCATCACATCAAAAAAAAAATGAGTGTGTGATTTTTATTTGATCATTTTGTTTTTTAGCCAGGCAGTGTGTTTCACAGCTCAGGCAGGACAACAATAGGAGCCAATACTCCCTCTGCATGTAGTTACAGATCCAGATAAAAGAGGACAGCTGTGCCTGCCCCGAGTCTGCAGTCATAATTACAGCCACAGTGAGTTTCAGCAGCAGGCAGTAAGTGAGCTGATAGATCAGCTCCTTATTTCTTTCTAAAGGCACCAGAACAAGTGTGTATCTGAGGTGTTAAAGGTGAGGGGAAGCTGCCATCACCAGCAGAGGAGTAAAACAAGCTGCAGTTTTACTTTTCACTGTCACTGAGAAGAAATGGACAATTATACCAGGAAAAAGAAAACATCATTCAAAAGAATCTGTAGTTCAGTCCTACTTCAGTTTTAGGGAAAAAACAAATATTCTCTGTGCTTTTATGTCAGTTATGCCATGTTTTCTTTTGACTCTATCGCCTAAAATTGCTGCTGGATATAAACTTCAGAAGTTGTTTCTTGTTTAGTTTTTTTAAGTGAGGGTCCAGACCGAATAAATACTCCGAATTTCTTTGCTTCCACAAGTAAATGTGGGATATTTCAAAGTAATGCACATTTCTAATACACACATACTGATTAAGAATCAATTAGTAGTTCAGTTTGCTTTTCCTCACCCTGGCTCTCTGAAGGCAGAGTAATGTTATCATATGGCCCCGTAATGGCACTTGGGAACTTGCTGAAGATGATCGGTTCTTTGGGGATGGGGGCGTTCTGCTCCAGACAGTGGTCCCGATAGTTCATACCCACACAAACCACCTTCTCAGGGGCCGTAATTGGAGACAACAGCTGGATGTGTGCTCGATTCACCACACACTGTCCAGACTCCAACGCTCTGAGGGAGAGTTAAGGAAGATGAGAATCTGAGACAAGCTCACCATAATTAAGAAACAAAGACTGAGGCAGAGTTGATCAAATGTAAGAATATCTGATTCTCTGATACCTCTGTGCACACTCCAAACCCTTGTCTCCCAGTTCCAACAGCTCTCTCATCGTTGAGGGCATGGAGGGGTCAAATGCCTTCAGGTCCACCACATTGAGCCCCTCACCTTGCTCCACTCCCACCCTGATGCCACCTCCATCACCACGATGAAACTGAACCAAACGCATCGCTAGGCCCTGCAAGCCTCGCCTTTGTGCAACAGCAATTTGCCTCCTGGAGATGAAACTTCTGAAGATACTAAAGGAGCGAAGGGGAAGTCGCATCTGTTGAGGAAGAGGAAGTAAAAAGGAAATGGACAGAAAAACTGGTTTCCAATTAAGGTTTTCTTGTGGACGGACAAAAGTTTGATTTAAGATGTATTTTTGTCCAGCTAAGATATTCATGTCCTTCCAGTCTTTCCTGTTTTTCTTCTGTTGAGTTTTATTTTAGTTTGCATTTATAATTGCATTTTGGTTCCCTCTTTTTTTCCTTTAGTATTGTGAAATGTCATTAGAGACGTGTTTATTGTAGTTTATATTAGTTGGTCAAAACTTCACAGTTCAATACTGATGTAACTACATGTTGTGACTTCGTTAAATTTAAAAATAAATTAATTAAATATAAAAAGTCAGCGATTAATCCTAACATTGGCCCTGCTCTGAAATCCTCATGCCATGTCTTCACAGGACACTCAGCCTTCTGCGTAAATGGGACACAATTTTCACATCCAACAACAACAAAGAATCCCTTTTCTCTTATTTCCCAAGTTCTCTGACTTTTAATGCCTGAAATCAGACTCCTACACTTATTAAGAAATGTCAATCCCATAATGACAACTGAGACCAAAAATGTAGACTGAACCAAAACTAGTTTTCAAAGAATCTTCCAAGTCATTGCAAATAATGTTATCATATCTGAAGCTGCATGTAAATATCAGAATATCTGATATTTCCAAATAATGTTATATCTGTAGCTGCATGTAAATATCAGAATATCTGCAACAGCATATAAAACTACTGACAGCTGTCACGGTGCTCCACCAGCTGCTGCCTACCTGCTGCCCAAAGCTCAGTTCAATGTCCTGTTAGCAGCAATGCACCACTGCATAACCTCCACACCAACTGGCTCTGCTACTTTGTAGAACTTTGACCTGTGTCCTGTCGGTCAATACCACAGACTGAATGGCCAACACTCACCTCCGCAGACCTGTTAATAAAACATTAATTTTAGCTATTTCCGGTTAGCAACGGGAGTCAGTAAAATCACTCCAAGCAGGTTAAATGGCCCAAGTGCAATGGCTTATAGCCACAACTGTTATTTAGTCACTGCATGCGATAACTTTATTTATTTTACTTATTTATTCTTAATAGTGTATTAATTGTGACTTTTGTCTTCGCGAATCATTTCCTAAACTACACTTCCCAACAATGCCCGTCGATGCGCATTAACGTGCAGTGTGAAGATTCCACACTTCACCGATTTACCACATGCGTGGACAAATATTTTTACCCTTTATATAAAATTTAAAAAAAAAAATAAAACACGAGTACACATCTTAACTTCTTTATGAGACACTAATGCTTGATGTTAAGCGTATAAACTTACTTGGTCTTTGTACCAAATGATCCTTTTACGATGGAGATGCTCGTGTATACGACTTCAGTGAGACCATGAAGGCAACACCAGTCTGTCTGGAAGGATCACGTGATCAAAGTGTAAGCAGAGAGGCGTACAGAAAAGGAGCCGTGTACCGCTGAGTCTTTCTCCCCGAAGACTTCGTAGGAGGACGACGACGACGACGATGTGCACCAGGTGGGATTAAAGCGAATTTATTTGTTTGTTTGTTTTTTAGTTTAATTCATTTCACATTTCCAGTCGTCTGGTTTTGGTCAGGGTTAAATGGTTATCTAACATGCAGTTTTCTGCGTGGTAAGCTTTATATGCTTGCAATAGCATTCCTTTTCTTTCCTTTTTTTAAATTAAATGTTTATTTTTAAGTTTTCTTTATTTATGCATTCATTGCATCAAAATGATACCTTTTTGAATAAGTGGCTTCACTAACTGTTTTGTATTTTGCTCTTTAGAAATCTGATGAAATGCTTATTTTTTAAGCTTTCTGTTTCAGGTGTGATATTTCCTTAGTTGTGTCACATGATTCCAGAAGTATCAGACTAGTTTGAAACAAAAGGGCTTCAATGCAAGCTTGATTTTTGTAATCCACTACAAACAGAAGACGTTGCACCCTGTGAAGTGCACATTGTGTGCAAAGTCTTGAGAAGTGAAATCGGCCCAAATGCAGATTTTTGAGTGAACCATACCAACTTCCAAAGTGCAGGGAAAAGAAGAAGTGTGAAGTGCTGACCACCAGCAATCTCATGTGTCACACTTCTTCTTAGCCGTGGCTGTCAAAGGTCCTTCAGATATCCATTTTACCACTCTGTTATCATTAACTTAGATTATAAAACATCTTGGAGTCTTAATCAGACCGAGCTGGTGTCTGACTGCATCACACCAGAGGAATCTGATTGCACCACTTATTCAGAGTTGTTAAAAGTTGTTGCTGATAAGGTAATCTGTTTCTCTGTGCAGCGTCCAGCCTGTTGAGTGGACTACTGACCTCAAGGACCAGAAGTGAGTATCAGGAAGAATGTCGCTCTTAATCCTCATTGTAGCTGTCGATATGGAGAAATGAAGAAATCAAAAAACTGAAAAGAACCTGCAGGAGTGCTGAGAGGAGATGGATGAAAACAAAGTTGACAGTCCACTGAATCACTGCGTCAACACCTCAAAATATACAATAAAACAGTCAAACCGGCCAGAACCCTGCACTTCAGAAAACTAATATCTGACAATAAAAATAATCCTAAATTTCTTTTCTCCACAATTGAGTTTTTAACTAACAGTAACTCTAACATGTCGCCAATAACAACTGATTCTGTTTGTGAGGCGTTTGCAGACCACTTCAGAAGTAAAATCAGTAACATTAGATCCAGTCTTTTATCCGATCAGATTTTATCCTCCGATACTCCTGGATCAATACTTCCACCTGAGGAGACACTGGATGGTTTTGCCCTGGTTGATGCAAGGACACTTGGTCGAGTTTTCTCCCAAGTAAAGCTCACAACCTGCCTTTTAGATCAATTCCCACACGCTTTTTTAAAATGTTTTATGAAGTCTTTGAGGAACAGCTTTTATATCTGGTGAACTGCTCTCTTCAGACGGGTGTCCACTCACCTGCTTTAAAACGGCGGTGGTGAAGCCCCTTCTGAAGAAGAGTGGCCTAGACCTAACCACTTTTAATAAATACCGCCCGGTATCCAACTTACCATTTTTAAGCAAAATTTTAGAAAAACTGCTTTTTACCGAAATTAATAATTTTTTAAGTTCAAACAATACATTGGAGAAGTATCAGTCTGGTTTTGGACGAACCACAGCACAGAGACAGTCCTTCTAAAGATTTTAAATGACATCAGGCTCAATTTAGATAATCACAACCTCACAGTCTTGGTTCTGCTGGATCTAACTGCCACTTTTGATACAGTGGACCATCACATTTTAATAAACAGACTGAGGAACCCGGCCGGACTCTCTGGTGCTGTTTTAAATTGGTTCTCCTCTTACCTTACAGACCGAAGCTTCTTTGTAAGTTCGGATACCTGTTCCTCAAAAACACACAAAATTAAGTGTGGGGTTCCCCAGGGGTCAATTTTAGGCCCAACTCTTTTTAATCTCTATATGCTTCCCCTGGGTGATGTCATACATCACCCACCCCATCATACATACGCAACTGTACATCGCCGTGTCTCCTGATGACACGTGGCAAGTTGATGCCCTTTGTAGATCCTACCCTGGTCTATCCAGGTTGAGGTGGTCTCTGGGACGGCGCCCCCCTGTGGATGCAGGCTGTGGTGCCTCTCGGTGTGGATGGCCTCCCATACGTGGTCTTTCCTCACCTGGATCCTGAGTGCCCTGACATGTTACTTAACTTTTTACTTTGTGCTGTGAGGGTGTGTGTGTGTGTTTCTGTGTGAGCGTGAGAGGGACGGGTCTTTATTTGTTGTGTTTCTGTATTATGTTTTATTTTATTCTGTCAAGCACTTTGTGTTGCATTTTACATGTATGAAAAGTGCTATACAAATAAAGTTTGATTTGATTTGATGTTGGCAAGTTATTATATTGGATCACGTGACTGTACGGTTCTCTTTCTAGTTTTGATGGCATCGTCTTAGTGACCCAGAGCCATGACACCCTCCCTGATGAGCTTGCGTGTCTTAAAGCCCCTCTGCAGGACTACAGCTCTGTAAGTGTCTGTTTTACTACACAGAAAGGTTGTGTTCTCAAGCATTCACACTACCATCTGTAATGTGCTTCAGTGAGCTTGTGTAAAATAGATTCAGTGTTGTAGGGAATTACTCGAGTTCAGGGTGTTTTGTTTTGCTTGGCCATACACATTGTACTGGTAAAATGACGCATGTGAATATTAACATTTTATATTAAGGTAAAATGAGTCACAGCCACTGTGAGCAACTCCATCATAGGACCTGAATGTTTTTTGTGTTGTTCTCCCTCTACTATTCCAGTTTTGGTTTGGTTAACTGAGTAGGGCTGGGCAATATTACCTCAAATCCTCGATTGTTCTATTTTTTTTTTTTCCTTCATAGATCACTGACAAGGTTTTTGCTGCAATTCTGCTCAACTGTTACAACTGGGATACTTCTTTTTTATGAACCAGAGTATTTCTTTATTATTTTAAAATAAGTTAAAGGAAATACAGATTAACTATCTATGGTCATTTATTGAATACTTTAAACAACTGAAATGATTGACATGGATAAGATTTTATTGTTCATAGGTTCTGAATATCATTTTCAATTAACGCCTGATTAACTGTCCAGCCCAAGTACTGTGGATGATAACCTAAGAGGTGGTGCTCTCTAGTGAAGCTGTTGTGGTACTTTGATATTAGATTGACCGTGGTTTGGGGGAGGAGGTGGTGGTCCTCAAGGTTCCTGGTCTCCCTGGTAACCGCCTAGTGTTTGCCTCCACTGGTCCTGTGAACCGCGACTACGATGATGTCAGACGTTTTAGCGATGCAGCCGTCGACGGCATCAAACGGTCAGTTGACAGAAAAGTTTTTTTTCCCCTCTGTGTTTCTAACTGGTGGATCACATCCAGGTGTCACTGATGTTTTGCTTCCTTGACCTTACAGTGCCCTGAAAACCGGGATGCATCGCCCCCTGCTGGTGTGCCCTCCACACAAGGACTATAAGAACAGCACCTTGGTCGCTGCACTCGGGGCTCTTCACGCTCTCTATATGGTGAGAAAAGACATTTTTGTGGGGAAAAAAGTTAGATATCTGGGCTATTTTACAGGATTATGACTTATAGAACGGCATCACACTTGTGGCAGTGTGTTGCGCCGGCTCTAGTCATACTGTGGATTTTCTTTCTATCTTCTTCAGATTTTCTACTAAGCTTTGTTCTATTTTCTTTTTTTTTCCATTATTTCTCCATGGATCAAATGCTGTGATGCTTAAGGGATTCCTTCTTCTAATTTGTCTCTTTTTAAAATTTGTGATGAATGACCAGCAGTTAATTGAGCTTTCCAAAGCTCACGTAACGCCTGAAATAAGGCCGCAATTTCCAGGTGAGATGTAAGAAGTGTTCTAGGTTGTAGTGCCGTAATAAAAAAAAATCATAATTGCAGACAGAAAGGCAAGAGTAAAGAAGGTCTGATTGTGGTGTTAACAACAAATGGTGTCACCCTAAACATGTTACTGTAAAGGAGCATCTCTGCACCCTGCACATCGAGCTGTTGGCTGTGAGTTTCCATTCACGCTGTCTGTCAAGAGAGTTCACCTCTGTTAGATGCTGTTCTCTGGAACAACCACACCTCTCTCCCTGCTGATTTTTATTTATTAGATTTCACTCAATAATTTACACTGCAACAATATAATTTCTCTTTGGAGATGTAGCTCTTTGGTTTTTAAGCTCTGTTCTTTTCAGTAGCAGGAAGTGTTGCTTGAGCCATGTTGGAGGTAAAAAGTCAGGCTATCTCAGTTTTTTCTGTATAGATTGTGACTTTTATTTTTCTTCTGAAACACCTTATGAATCCCCTTAGCTTAATAGAAGCACAAAACACCATTTCTTAAAAACTTAATCTAGGATAGACAAAAACCACTGTTGGAATATCTGCAGTGGTGCACCGGGAATATGTCATATTTTGATACCATGTGAGAGTTTGGTTGATGCTCAACATAACTTGTTTGTTTCCAGACACCACATACTTGATCTGTTACTTGAAAACATGAAAAATGTGTGTTTTCAAAAAATACACTCACTTTATATCTTTTCTTTTTGCTCAAAAAGCCACTTGAAGTGCGGGAGGCGAACTTGAAAACCTCTGATTACAAGGTGTGTGTTCTGGGACTGTGGGCTGCTCAGGATACTAAAGGAAAGAAGCTGGTGGAGCTGGCTAACGCTCTGGAGAGCGGGAGGTGAGTCAGATACTGTACCTCATAGCTCATATTTTCTCACACTGTGTTGTTCACTCACATCTCGTCTTCATTTTCACTCCTCAGACTAGCTTGCCGTGACATTGGCGGCTCAGACCCTGAACGTATGGCTGCGCCCCGCGTGGCTGAATACATCCAGGAGCTCTTCAAGAACAGCCCCGTGAAGGTAGCTTTGCATTCTGTGTGCAATCAGAAGTAAAAAATAATGTGTGTAAACACTGGGAGCCAAAGGTCTGTATGTATTCACCTTTAGGTGGAAGTGGTGAGCAACCTGACCACTCTGGAGAAAGAGTATCCGTGTCTGGCTGCAGTTAACCGCTGCGCCAACAGTAAGACTAGCTCTTTTCTTTTAATCGCTGGTTAACATGGACTTTCAACTCTGCTTAATGTTGTTATTAAAAGATGTATCATATATTGTTTCCCTCCTCTTTGAGGTGTACCTCGTCACCAGGCCAGAGTCATCAAGCTGCAGTACTGTGGGGAGGGACCGATCCAAAAGACACTCATGTTGGTGGGAAAGGTGAGTCAGCACTCTGAGATATCTGTATACAAAGCTCTTAAACGTAGAAAGAGGAATAAGCCCGGAAATAAAAGTCATATTATGCACTCAGCTAATTTCAGAATAAAACTGCAGTCTAACAGCACCAGAAAGCACCAACAACATAACCTGGTAGATTGTTGCTGTGTGTTAGACTTGTCTCTGTGTTTTCTGTTTTCTGTTTCTCTACACTGTCACCTGCAAAAATAAGCCACAATGGCCAAAAAAAGATTTACTCTAAATGTTTATTCTTTTGTAGGAAGGGATACAAAATGTATTTATTTATTTTGGCTGCTTTTATGTTAATTATTTTCTGACATTCCATTCAGGCAATTGAAGAAATAATTCCCAGAAATGTGGCTTGTTAGTTGCAGCTGACTACTTTACTAGAGATGAGTTATTTTGTGGTTGTTCCAGGGCATCACCTACGACACCGGCGGAGCAGACATTAAGGCTGGTGGGGTCATGGCTGGCATGCACAGGGACAAGTGTGGAGCTGCTGCTGTGGCTGGATTCTTCCAGGTGTTCACCCTCCCCCTTAACAAAAAAATAAACTCAAACAAAATGCTCCTAGCAAGTGGATTTTTTTGTGAAAGTTTTAAAATGACTCCTTTCTTTCTCTTCAGGCTTTAGCCCATCTGAAGCCTAAACACCTGAAGGTTGTGGGTTCGATGGCCATGGTGAGGAACAGTGTGGGAGCAGGTCTGTGTGGAACTCTTCGCACTTGTTTCTGATGAAGTACACGTTTGTGTTTTTTGCACAACCTCTCATCTGACTGTGCATTTCCTCAGACTGCTATGTGGCTGATGAACTGGTGTTTTCCCGTGCGGGTCGCAGAGTGAGAGTGGGAAACACTGATGCAGAGGGACGCATGGTGATGGTGGACCTGCTCTGTGAGATGAAGGAGCAGGTCAGGAGTGACTCATTAAAATCACATCTGGACTAACTAGTCTCCAGCTGCATCCCTTCTCATAGTGACCACTGTCTCTGCAGGCAGTGCGTGAGACTTCCCCTGAGCTGTTTACAATTGCGACTCTGACTGGTCACGCGATCAGAGCCATGGGACCCAACTACTCTGTAAGTCCTGCTGGAGTAAAATATTAACTCGGTGTCATGTGAATATTTAACATCCACACTGTTGATCATCAAATCATGGTTGGAGATCAGTTTGGATCCTCTCGTTGCAGATCATCATGGATAATGGGCCGGCACATCGCAGTGGGAATGCTGCTCAGTGGCAGAAAGGTGAGTTTGGCTAAATATTCACAATTAAAATGTCTAGAGAAAAAAAAACATTTCAGTCTTCTCAACTGCATGTTGGAAGTTAAAGAAATTGTGGTCTTCCTTCCTTTATAAACCAAAACATTTGATTCAACTCCACTGATGAAAATTTTAACTTACTAATGAAAGCACAGGAAAATAGGTATTGAATTGTCCTCAGTTTATTTCATGTTCAGTTTGTGGTTGAGACAGCTTTGTGTTCATCTCCCTTCTTCATTAACTAGAACTAAATGAGGTAATCAATGTTCATTCTGCGTTTATTCTGATTTTATTTGTGTTTGAGAGTCACTAATTTAAACTATTAGTTTATGAAATATTTTTCACTGAAAATTAGAACCGAAAACAACCATCATGTTGCTCTTGAAGCAGAATTGTAGACAAATTAGCAACCCATCAAATCACCCTGATTGATCATTTCTACATTGTGAGTTCATATAATTTCAGTGCCTCAAAGGTCGGTTTGTGGTTTGAAACATCTTCTCTTGTTCAAATAAGAGATTTTAAAGAAGAGAGAATTTTTTTTTAATATTTCAGTGTTTGCATTATGTAGCTGTTACTGATCAATTTATAATGTCAGCAATTTGAGTTTGATTATTAAAATATTTGTTTTGTCCTATTCAAATGTAATACTTATTTTCGTCCAGCAGATGTCACTCTTCTGTCTGTGTCGTGAACGTGAAAACTTTATCACATCTCTTCCACATTAATTCATACAGTATTATTTTACTGGTCTGCGTCCTTTCTCCCACAGCTGGAGAGGAGTTGGGAGATTTGTTCGAGGTGTCGCGTATCAGGAGAGAAGACTACGAATTCCACAAGGGCAAGTCTGAGTACGAGGATATTCTGCAGTGCAACAACCTTCCATCTTCAGCTACACCCCGAGGACATCAGACCCCTGCAGCTTTCCTCATCATGGCCTCAGGCCTCGACAAGGTGCTCATAAACCATCATTAAACATTATACACTAATAATGTGGAGGATATACAGTGATTAATCTATGTTGAACTTTGACCACAGCATGGTGTAGATTCTGACACGCCGCTGCCATACTCCCACATCGACATTGCTGGGTCCAGTGGTCCTTTCCCCGGCGTCCCAACAGGAGCCCCTGTCCTTGCCATGGCAACCAACTACATCTTTGCAGGCAGCATCTAAAGAAATCATCTAAAAAGGCCAAAAGACAACATTTGTAACTGTCCAAATATAAATGAAATACTTGTCACAACAAGTAATACTGGCATTTTTTTTTAAACAATCACTGACTCCTTTTCTGTCAAACGTTTGGTTTCTCTCTTTTACAAGATCTTTAAACTTTCGTTCTCTCTGAACCAAGTGTTAAACAAGCCTGTGTTAAGTGGCACAAATTACATTCTCAGGGCTCTCATTAGTCATTAAGAAGTTGTTTACATGTTGTTTTCATAAATATAATTACAGAGGAAAAACGTCTATTTAGAAATATTTTGGATCAAGAATGGAATCAGAAGGAAGACGTTGAACCAGAAAGGGAAAATTTAACTTGCATTTTAGGAGAAATGTATATATATGTCACTTGAAATAAAACATTGAGGCTGGAGAAAATATTGGTGGTAAATGTATATATGGGTTTACTGAGAGCACGCAAAACACTAATACTACAATAATCACTTTATTTAAAATTACGCATTTTAAGAAATCACCTCCACTTCTGTTCAAGTCAATACCTTTTCTTCATTAAGTGTATTACTGGCTTCAATTCATAATACTTGATGATGACTGAAGGCCCTAACAACTTTGCTTGTCGGTTTCCTTCAAGACTTAATCAAGCAGAACTCCTTTCACATGTGTGCAGGATTGGTTGTACCATCATGATTACATTTACCAGCACATTTGTGTCCTTTCTTAAACATTATCCATCCTGCATTCACTAAGCACCATTTCTGGAACACTTGTACAGTCCAGTCCAATCAAATATATATTAAATTCTAACTTTATGAAGCTTTTACAATGTCAGCTATCTGAAAAAGGACAAGGAGACCCAAGTAAATAAAACTTGCAGTTCTTAATGTGAAAGGTAGCCAGAAGTTACAGCAGTCAGATAAATGAGATGATTCAAATTACCATATGTTATTTAAATTGTGTTATGCTGTGAATCTAAAACAACCATGTCTTTTAATTTGTATGCTATTGATTGATGAAAAAGACCTAGGAAAACAGTTTGACGAGAAAATAAAACTCCTGAAAAAATTGAAAATTATCCCTTAAAAAAGGTAATTCTATAAAGTATATTTATTTCTTAAACAGGTATCAGAGCAGCCTCTTTCACACGACTGTCAGCCTGCTGAACTCCACACAATGACAAACACAACAGTTATTCAACATAACAGACTGCAATGCAACACAGAGTGTAAATTACAATAGTGTAGATTTGTGTACATACTGTAGAAAATTCTGTTTAATATTTATGTGTGTACATACACATTTTTCTCATTTATATTTAGATATATATTTATATATTGCACTTTGCACCTCTAAATTACTGTTTTTGCACTTCGGGTTGGAAGCTAAACCTTAATTTCATTGTTTGACTACTTGTACTTTAGATTCAACTTTATCGTCATAGTTATCTAATCTTTTACAGTTATCCAAATATTTTTTCCCGCTCTATGTCATAGCCAAAATTAATTGTTTGTAAGACACGTCTGTTTATTAATGAATATATTGATCTAGACTTAAACTAAAGAACATTAAACGGGCTGTCTGATACATAGAAAAGAGTTTACAGTCCACTTAGTGGGACGGTAAGTTTGGTTTTGCGTGGTGACGTCCCTGTGAAGAACGTACAGCGCGCGGAAATGACGTAAAAGTCGCCGACTTCTTAAATACTGACGGTAGCGCGCGCTTCCAGCTCAAACTTTCGCGCTGTTGTGCAAGGCGGTCGTTCGTCGTGTGTAGAACACTACATAAAGACTGAGCTCTCCGTCGAGGTTCTCTTCCACCTTCTTGTGGCAGCCTTCACACCGCAGTCTCCTTTTATTTGACGGAGCAGCGCCAAAGGCGACAGAACTATTTTTATCTTCGGCCTACGCAGACATCAATCTACACAGCAACCATGTTTGAGGCTCGCCTGGTCCAAGGCTCCATCCTGAAGAAGGTCCTGGAGGCCCTGAAGGATCTGATCACAGAAGCCTGCTGGGATGTCAGCTCGTCGGGCATCTCCCTGCAGAGCATGGACTCCTCTCACGTATCTCTGGTCCAGCTCACTCTCAGACATGACGGGTTCGACTCGTACCGCTGCGACAGAAATCTGGCCATGGGAGTCAACCTCAGCAGGTAACAAACTACACAAACGTATTTTTAAAAAAAAATAAACAAACAAACGGGCAAAAAAACAAAACAAAGAAACTTGTTTTATCTTGTTGTCTGAGGAAATGTACTTATTCTGAATGACTGTTGATTTAACATGTTTGACAACTTTATAAGTAAATATTTAAACTCTCAAGCAGCTTTTACCACATCGCAGCTACTTAAACACGGCACACATGACCTGAACAGCTTTGATGAATAATACTTTCGTGCCACTTGAATAATTTCTAAAACAGACAAAGGTGGCCATTTTGGCGGATTTGCCCGGGCATGTTTCCCCGGCATTTATCCCTCCCCAGGTTAACTCTTTACTGTCTGTTCTTGAAGTGGAGCCGTTTTACATTTCTACAAAGGAAGACCGCGACTTCTTCTTTCCAGATGTCTTGGTGCGGTTAAGTTAGATGATTCGTTTCTTTGTGGACATGTAGCAGCCCGGCTTTTGCGCCAAATTCTCCACCGCTAGGGTTGGCGGGAATTGTTGTTTAACCCGGGAACTTCCACTTCCGTTTCCGTCACTTCCCTTGTCTAAAATTACCGAGTGAGTGGTTTGTGTAAAGTGGACTTGAAGCTTTTTAGAAGCGAGATTATACACCCGAAACATAAAATTTGAAAGTATCATTATTATTTTTACAAGTATTTTAAATAATTAAATCAAATATCTTCTCACAATGGGAAAATAGCATTGCATTGTGAACAGCATTAGGAAAATAAGTGCCAAATTAGCAAAAATATCAAAGATGTATATCTTAAATATTATAGAGTAATCATGTTTATCTAAATATGTAAAATATACTTCCAATAAAGACCAGACTGGAACAAAAATAAACCCAAGCAGAGGAACTATGAAAACTACATATGCACAGTATGTGACTATGGGTCTGTACAGTATATGGACCTCAATAACTTATCAGGTGAAGTGACTTCAGCATATTGCACCTAGGATGATTCACTTAAAAAAAAAAAACAGTATTGCATATGGTTGCACAAGACGGGTGTTAACTAGTTGATTACAGAAGACTAGGGTGTAGTCCATTTTTCTATACTTGAGTCATAATCTTCAGTACTTTTTGTATACTTGAGTCATTTCAATTTTTACATTTGCTTAAGTGTGTTATGTGGCTTTTAACTAACTTTGGGATTTGTTTTTCTTGTCACTCAGCATGTCAAAGATCCTGAAGTGTGCAGGGAATGAGGACATTATCACACTCAGAGCAGAGGACAATGCAGATACACTCGCCCTTGTGTTTGAGACCCTCAGTAAGTCTCTATATAACAAATAATGCAGAGCAAGTCTGCGTTACTAGATCTAATACAGATACCAAACTGATTAGTGATATCAGCTGCATTTTCATCATGCCTGTCTTTCTTGCAGACCAGGAGAAAGTCTCTGATTATGAGATGAAGCTGATGGACCTGGATGTTGAGCAGCTCGGTATTCCAGTAAGTCATTGGATATATGTCTTTAGCCCGTGTCCATCATGTTTCCGGTGTCATGTTCCTGATTTCCTTGTGTCCCTCATCTGCCCAACCAGGAGCAGGAGTACAGCTGTGTGGTGAAGATGCCCTCTGGAGAGTTCGCTCGTATCTGCCGTGACCTGTCACAGATTGGTGATGCGGTCATGATCTCTTGTGCCAAGGATGGAGTGAAGTTCTCTGCCACTGGAGAGCTGGGAACGGGAAACGTCAAGCTGTCACAGACCAGCAACGTGGACAAAGAGGAAGAGGCTGTGAGTATAAAAGAGGAGAAGTGAATACATTTCCAACATTTTACCAATCTTCAGTGGAGCAAACAACAGCACAAGTAATCTGATGTAGATTATCCTTGTATGTACCTTGCCATGGTCACATTATACTCTATCTACAAACTTGTTTACTGCCTTATTGGTGTGTTTGCATGTATTAACTTGCTTTTCACCCTTTGCGTTAAAGGTTACCATTGAGATGAATGAACCTGTCCAGCTGATCTTTGCTCTCAACTACCTGAACTTCTTCACAAAGGCCACGCCGCTGTCCAAGACAGTCACCCTTAGCATGTCTGCCGATATCCCCCTTGGTAAGTGCATTAGCCCTCTTCACTAAATACTGTAATAATCTGAGACTTTTTCCTAGTCTGCAAAAATAATATAATTTCACCTGAGGACTGAACTTGACTGGTTTGTCTTTTCACAGTGGTGGAGTACAAGATTGCTGATATGGGACATATCAAATATTACTTGGCCCCGAAGATCGACGAGGAAGCTTCCTAGGTTGTTTGTGACAGAACCAAAAAGGGAAAGTGCAGACAAGCAAATGACTGGGACTCTTCCTGTGTGATTGAAGGACTGAAGTCATGTCATGATTGTTGAACAGTCTGAGGTTTAGGAGGATCTTCACAGATGTCAACTTGGATGAGAATCCTGAAGTGTTCAGAGCAGCAGGCTTTGGTCCGGACATTCCAGTGTTAATTCCAGCACTTGTTTATTTGTTCTTTAAGTCTCTCTTCTCTTTTTTGCCTGTGTTGGAGAAGCAGTTTTCAAGTTTTTTTTCTTTTTTTGTAGATAACACATTTGTAAATAATTACTGTCGTTACTCACTGTCAGACGGCTTTCAGATGTTTTTGTATTAATGAATTCAGTCCAAAATAAACGATCCCAAATTGTTTGTGTCTTTGTTCAACATTTGTGGACATGATGGGTATATGGTCATGGCAACATTTAGCATTGCTTTCATAATGGTCTTTATGTTAAATAGTTTCCCAAAGTACATCTTTTAAAATATCACAAAGTCCACATGGCCAGCACTAAACCATTTTTGATATTGGACAATGAGGTAAAATTAATGATGTTGGACTAAATCCTTTTGATACAAATCTTAATCTTATGGCTGTAAATGGAGCTGATCTTTACAACTCTGATGATGTTGACCAGGGCAGAGAAGTTGGCGAGGTAATTTAATATCCTGATAGTGGTTTGCTCCTGGAGTTGTTAGATGATCATATACTCTCCAGATTTTGCTGAGGGGGCAGTCAGGAAGATTGTAATTCAATAAAATGAGCATATAATCACATAATTAGAGGGGGAGAAAAGTAGGTGCCCTGTTAACAGGGCTGTTAGAAATTGTGGATTATACAGATTATTCTTTCAGACAGGGAGGGTGGTCTGAACCCTCCACCCCAACAATAAATGGAATCTTTCCAAAAGAAAAACAAAGATGCATGTTCTGTTTATCACAAGCTCTAGTTTCATGTGTGAATCTTGTCTGGTTAGAAATGACATGATTAAGCATTGTAAGACCACCTGATGAAACCACAGAGAATCAAGTTATAGACAAATTAAGTTCAAAATATCATTAAAAGGGTTACTTGTGCTCAGATTTTGGCAGCAAATTATTCGGCTGGTAAAGCAACTTTGACAAACACAAAAACGTTTTAGTTAATATTGATTTGTTGTGATGTAGTGATCTAAATTGGCCACTAGATGGTGCTATTTTAATGTGTTCTACTCTAGCAGGGCAACTCATTTCACTTGATGGAGCTACAATATATAAACTACTGATATAAAAACTTTTATATTGAGTTCTCAGTTTCCAGCCAAGAATAATTAGACTGATTTTTCAGATGTTTGCATTAGTTTCTATAATATATGTTAAATTGTGTAACCATCCTTCACTGTATTTTGATTATTCTAAGAAATAATTCACAGTCTTGTTTTAGAGAATTAACATCGCAGAAGCAGCTGGAGCTTTTAGACTCGGTCACCTTCAAATGACCCTTGTCACGTCATCCTGGTTTGTGATCAAGATGGACAAACACCTAAATAATCCGTGAGTTCACTTCTCATATACAGCCAGAAATATATAAGAGAAACACATTCTTCTGTCTGTGCTTGGTTTGTCTTCAGTATATTGGATGACAGTAGACTGGGTAAGTGTTGGCCAGGCAGTTTTTAATCCACACAAAGCTTTAATCTTACTGACAGACACATCTGGCACTAATCTGAAGTCGTGGCATGACTGGAGTGTTTCTGGTATCTGTTGACACTGGTTAAATTATTCCATAGAAATACTCTCATTCTTTGTTCAGATGATGCTGGTATTTGGTCTGAGGTAAATTTAGGTAATTGAGGTAATGAACATGCCTTGTTTTCTCATGCTAATTTATGATTAGTGTCTACTAAAACTGATATAAACTGGAAAAAACCATAAAGTCAAAGTCAATATTGTTTACATGTATGATGCCTTTATTGTAACCATGAGTACAGGGGGACAACAAAGACAAGGCAGAACTCAAACAGGTGAAGGTCAGATGTGCAATGCTGCTTTCATACATTAACAACATAGATCTTTTTTTTTTTTTTAATTTGTTTGGAGAATCTGGCCTAAACTTTTGAGAGTTTATAAGAGCACAAGGGAGACAGGATACTATGAAAAAAAAAAAAGTTTGTTTTTCAATAATACCAGCATGTCACGTGTTAGTTTGTCAGCACTAAAGGCGCTGATTCCCAGTCTACATACAACCTGTGTGCTAAACTAAAACAAGATGATTCAGGCTTGATTGTCTCAGATTTGAACCAACCAGCAGCTGCAGGAGTTTCTACAGCCTCAGTAGCTTCCTCCGGTCCTGACCTGACTCTGGACTGTTTCTCTCCTATAGACCTCTCTGAGCTGACATCAGTACAGCTAAAGTCTCCATGTCTATTAGACCCCATCCCAACTTAACTACTCAAAAATGTTTCTTTTATTACCAGATCAGATTAACCAATCTCTAAAACCACAGGTTTTTAAAGTTCCAGTAATTAATCCTTTACTCAAAAAAAAAAAAACATCTCTTGACCCAGACGTTTAAGAGAATTATAAACCAATATCCAACCTCCCTTTTATATCTAAATTTCTGGGGAAAAAAAAAGTAGTTGCAAGCCAGCCAGGTGACCACCTGCATAGAAACAATCTGATTCGAAGTTTTTCAGTCAGAGTTCACTAAACATGATAGCACAGAAACAGCGCTGGTTAGTCACCAACAACCTGCTCATGTCCTCAGAGGATGGATTAGTGGCCGTACGAGTTCTGCTGGACCTCAGTGATGCTTTTGATACCGTTGATCACAGCCTTTTGCTGCACAGATTAGAGCACGTTATCAGTATTAAAGGGACAGCACTAGACTGGTTTAAATCATATCTGACAGGTTCCAGTTTGTGGCTCTCTGAAAAGCGTCTGGAGACGATTTATATTGTAATAGACACTATACAAATAAAGCTGAATTGAATTTCAGAACAACTTCATAGTAATATGAGTCCTCTGTAACTATCTGCAAAAAAGCAAATAAGACTTTTCCGTTAGAAGACAGTTTTTTGCTCATATTCCTTGGCCGTGCTGGTAAATTGCTGCTCCTACAGAAACCTGTCCTGGTTGAATAAAAGATGAAAGCAGCAGGAGAGAGACAGCAGGGCATAACAGAGCAGATTATAACCAGACAGTAGATTGACTGTCATTGTAATCCCAGGCGCCTCTGGAACATCAGAATTTATCTGTTGAAAAGCCTGAGCTTGTACCCAGCAGCATAAAAAGAGGATTTTATTCTTATGTATTGTTTATATGTCAAATATTTTGATAAATGTGCTTTTATAATTCCAAATGGTTCCATGCCTGTTTGAGTTGTGTAAATTCGTGTCAGTTCACATATTTTTACTGTGTTTCTTATGTTTCTGAGACCATGCCAACTGTTCATATAATTTAGTTTCTAAAAAAAAAAAGAAAAGAAAGAAAGCTTCAGCTGTGAATGAGTTTAATTAACAGAGGCACAGTTCTACATATGGGTAAAAGTTTCTCCAAATGTAGGGCAGTAAAACTAGATGGGCCTTTGATCTTGAAGTAAAGAAACAGTGCAGCCATTTAAGTTGCCTCAATATTTAATTAACCACCACCGTGCAGGTTGAGATTAATTACATGCCTGAACAGAGAGAAGAGTGCTCAGTCTGATTGGGGTTTCCACTTTTTAATTGGCACAATTTCACGCTCAGACATGCTTCCAAACTGTTACAGCTGGAATTCTGAGTTATACTGAATGGTTAAAAAAAGTCTTGACAAAATCAGGTCAGACGGACAGTCTGTCTTTGAGTCGGAGCTCTGGACTGCACGGTCTGCCCCTTTAAAACGTGCTGCAGTGCACAGATGATTGTGGCTTTGAGGGCCCTGACCTGCTGAGCCTGCGTCCAGTTGGTTTGTTGATCTTTAGGTAGAAATGTTTATATCAGTAAAAAAGTGTGGAAAAAAGAGTGGACATAGGGATTAAAGACATTCGCCCATGAAACAGTGACAAGCCATCGTCACATATAAATACAACGAAAAATACTGCTTGGCATTCATCTGAAATGTTATTTTTAGTCATTGCTTTACATTCTAATGTATATATTTTTTAGCGTTAGAACATGTCTGGGAGGTCTAGCTTCTTGTATTTAAAGTGAACGACAGAATTATCACGAGGCTGCAGTCTTGCATCTCTGTGATTCGCTCTCCCTTCTGTTTCTCTCCGGTCTTTAAATTGCTTTCTGGAGGCGGGGGGAGGGTGGGGGGAGCAGGGAGATAAGGGGAATGGGATGAAGCACTCTCGCTGGCCTTCTATCTCTGTTTTTCCCTCCACGAGGCAAGGGGATTCTACCGACACGACAGAGTGGGTTGTTGTGGGCTCATCCCTTGGGTCAGTGAGGCTGAGGAGATGCTTCCATACTGTAGCACACTACCACTGGTATCATTGGTAGTAAACCTGCAGCGTACAGGTGGTTATGCAGTAAACGACAGAGATGCAGAAGAATATTTCTGCTCTTTAAACAGGTTGTTGTGTTGTCCCCCCCCACCCCCCCCCCTGTCAATCAAGTCCCAAAGAATCAATCCCAGCTCTCAGACCTGACACTCTTACATAAGCCCTGAGCACTTTGCTGTCTCCCCTTAAGATCAAGCTGCATACATTATTGATGTCAGCACAGAATGGGCAAAGACATACATGGCAAGGACGTACAGTGCATGACCCACCACATCACTCTGTCTGAATATGTCACATATTCATCTTTGTTCTGCGAGAGATTTTGAGGCAGTGTGGTGTGTTTTGTGGTGTGAGGTTTTGGGGATTCCCTCTCTACGAACCCTCCACATCAACTCCACCTCAATTCCACTTTTATCATACTTTCATATCACCTCCTCCTCTTCCTCCTCCTCCCAGAACCTTGATTTTATAAAGGTTGCCTCACAGATGACACACACAAGTATTTCTGACTCTGCTCCCCATGTTGGAGTCATCCCCGCCTGGATTAGCATATTAATGGGATGTCCTCTTTGTCCCTGTTTCCTGTCACTCAGATTTCACAGCAGCGAGGGAGAAGATGAGGCAATGCGAACAGGGAGGGAGATGGAGGACGGTGTCCATAGCTTGGGACTGAAGCCTGTCTCACTCCCAACCGTCACATATCAAAGCTTAGACAGGAACTCCTGGAATCAAATTCCAGCACAGCGAGCTCCTTTCAGTGCTATATGGTCCACTTTTGTTGTGCATCTGTTTTGCTTTGGAAACTATAAAGAGAGGTGAAACTAAGGGAAGACCAGCTCCGTGTAGAAAGGAGAAGCAGCCATTTTGGGATGAAGTGCTACATTTATTGTTTTGGCTTGTAGACGACCAGCACACAACCATCCTGTGTGAATTCACGTGAAATAAATAGCATAAAGGGGCCATATTGGCTGTATTGTAGGATTTCAGGATTAAAAACAAGTATTTTACTTCAATTTAACTGTTTATTTATCATTTTTAAATACAAAACTACCTAAAACACTGAAAATGTGCACTCATCCAATCTCTTTGATGCCAAGATTTTGAGAGAAGCTTGTGCTCCAACTTAATGCCAGAGTAAAATCTTTAATACCTTAGTTGGTCTGCAGTACAATGTGAAATGTGATACTATCCACAAAGTTTGCAAAATTCTGCCATATTTATTTATATGACTGTTTTCTAATGACATGCCACATTGTCAAGTTCATTATTTGTTGCACATAGAAAAAAGTTAAAACTCAACAGGAGATTGGAGGCTTGGAGTTGGTTGGAGTTAGTTGGAGGTGGTTGGAGTTAGATAGAGGTGGTTGGAGTTAGTTGGAGTTAGTTGGAGGTGGTTGGAGTTAGTTGGAGGTGATTGGAGTTAGTTGGAGGTGGTTGGAGTTAGTTGGAGTTGGTTGGAGTTAGTTGGAGGTGGTTGGAGTTAGTTGGAGTTGGTTGGAGTTAGTTGGAGGTGGTTGGACTTAGTTGGAGTTGGTTGGAGTTTTAACTGCCATAAATATTATTTATGTTGTCATTTTATGTTTATATAATATTTTATTTAACACATTTAAACAAGAGGGAATATTTCTGTTTCTGGTTAAGTGCAGACCTTTATTATGGTACATCACGGACATTTTTTGAGGTAACACCTCAAGGGAAAAAAGTTGCTGAAGCCGTGTTTCTTTACTCATGATGGACTCATTCACTCAGGGGTGCAGCCAGCGAGGTAATCTGTTTTTTTTGTTCTGTACGAGTTTGTATGTGTGAAACCTGTCTAATTATGTGTCGTGTTTAACAGTTCGACGGTGGTTATTGTTTATGATGTGGACGCAATAAATCATCTGTAACAGAAGAACTGTGGTCCGTGCTTCCCTGACTGGAGTGATAGTCGAACTCGGAGTCTGCTTCGACGGACCTGCTCGTGCCCAGCAAGGAGGCGGAGACGGCTCGTTACGACGGAAAAGCAGATAAGCCGCTGTTTAATAAGAAGACGCTTGTTCAGCGGTTTTCCATGAACGTCCACAAGTCAGACACACAAGTTAAAGTGCTCTGAAAAGGGACATAAGTCTGGAAAATTACAAGGGACTGTGAAGCTTAATAACAGTGGTCATAAGTTTAATGAGCAATTAATGTCGTTCATGTTTGATGTTAAAGGGTAATCCGTACATTTGAAAGGTTTGAAATAATTTGTGAGCATTTAAGTAAGCTGAAAAAGCTGATAGTTTTGAGTGATACATTTGTTTGAAGTTTAGTATTTCCTACACAAGTCCACTTAAGTTTTATTGTTAAGACATTTTGTTTCTGTTATCAATGGTAATATTTCAAGCTTTTAATTAAGGGTTAATTAGAAGCAATTAGAAATTAAGTTTATTGACCTAAGTGCCTCAAGAACATATAAGTAAGTAATTTATTTGTTAGAAGTAAAAACTGTTATTCTGAAGTAGCTTTCAAATGGCAGAACCAGAGCAGATAGATGAGCCCGATGATGCACAAGTAGTCCAGTTTGAAGAGCCTCGTAGAAGTGAAAGAGACCGCACATTAACAGAAAAGGGAAAAGAATTTCATAAGGAAAAGACTAAAGAGCTACTTCTACGCTTTGACAGCATTTATGACCGCTGGAAAGCTCTCAGCAAGGTTGCTAAAAGGTCTGTAATAAAACAGGACCCCAGCAACATTCTAGAAGAACATATCAGCACTGTTGAAAGGGAGTTGTCGGAGCTGAATACTGTTTATGATGAATATCGGAGGATTGACAGCCCAGAACATGAAATGCGCCGCAAGATGGATAACTGTACATCTGTCACAAGGATTGTGGTTCAGAATGCTCAATATCAAATGCAAGGAACAGAGGAGAATATTATTTGGCCCGATGCTGGTTCTGTATTTGCATCTTCTGTGTCGAGTGGCTCACGTTCAGCCTCTAAGTACTCTAAAGCTAATTCTGTTGTCTCTAGTGTATCTGTAGTCAGAAGGCAAGAAGCTGCAGCAGAATATGCAGCCACACAAGCTGTATTGAAGATTATGGCTGAGCAAGAGATTCACCAAGAGAAACTGCAAAAACTTGAGGCTGAGGACAAGCTGATAGCTGCAGACCAAGAAGCAGCTGCAGTATCTCGCCATCTACAAGCAGAAAAGGAAGATACTGAACGCAAGATAGAAAGAGAGAGAATGGAAGCTGCACTCTTAAAGCAACAAGAAGAAGAAAGTGCAGCAAGAAAAAAGTCTGTCAAAGACTTAAAAAGAGAACTTGAGCGTTTGGAGGAGCTGAAAAGACTGAAGTCAGCCATAGCAAAGCTTCAAGTTTATGATGAATGTGAGATACCACACAACACAAAACTATCTGCAGATATGCAAGCAACCAATCAGATGAATCCTGTGTATCAACACACAGAAAGTGATGCAGCTCCAAGACATGTTGTTCAAGATAATTCAGGAGAGCTTGTCAAAGTTTTGGCTGAGGCCATATCAGCAAATAGGCTACCTATTCCAGAGCCTACCATCTTTAGTGGTGATCCACTCAAGTTTAACCACTGGAAGTCATCCTTCCATACACTGATCGAGAGGAAAAAAACATTCCAGCAACAGAAAAAATCTTCTTCCTTCAGAAATATGTAGGAGGAGCTGCTAAAGAGGCTTTAGAAGGATATTTTTTGATTGATTCAGAAGACTCATATCAAGCAGCATGGGACTTGCTTAACGAGCGATATGGTGAGCCCTTTGTAATTGCTAAAGCCCTCAGAGACAAAACTACATGCTTGGTCAAAAATAGGCCCAAAAGAGAGTGCTGAACTGAGAAGGTTTGTGGACTTTTTACGTAGTTGTAAATCTGCCATGACCCATAATGAGAGTTTAAATGTTCTTAATGATGGGATTGAGAATCAGAAGCTTACTGCCAAGCTACCTGACTGGTTAAGCACCAGATGGAATCGGAAAGCTACTCAGTATCAGCTGGAACACAGGAGGTTCCCAAGCTTTGATTATTTTGTGACTTTCCTAAGCATGGAAGCTAGTATCGCATGTAACCCTATAACTTCTTACCATGCTTTACAGCAGAGTGAATCTGAGAGACTAAAGGTTAAGAACCAAACCACAGCTGTTTTCAAGAATAGAACTGTGGGTGCAAAGATCCTCATGACTAACACTAGTGAGAAGAGCCTAGTCACATGTGTGTTTTGTCAGAAAACAGGACACAGCTTATATAAGTGCAGAAGATTCATTGAGAGGCCAGTTGCTGATAGAGTAAAGTTCATTCAAGTCGAGAAACTGTGTTTTGGATGCTTAAGTCATGGCCATCAATCCAAGAGCTGCAATAAGCGAATGGTGTGTGACATCTGCTCAAAACGTCACCCCACATGTCTCCATGAAGATCGCTTAAAACAAGAATCAAAGAAAGAGTATTCTGAAGACACAAGTAACACTAAGGATAGAAAACCACAGTCAACACAACCACAAAGTGTAACCAAAGAAATCACATCTAACAGAGTTGTACAAGACAGTAATAATATTCAGACTTCAACAATTGTGCCTGTTTATGTATCAACCTCGAGTGACTCAAGCAAGGAAGTTCTCGTCTATGCGCTGCTCGATTCACAAAGTGACTCGTCATTCATTCTTGAGGATGTAGCAGATGTTCTAGATGTGAAATCAGAGCAAGTTAAACTGAGACTCTCTACTATGACATCAAAGAAAACAGTAGTCACCTGTAAAAGACTGAAAGATGTACAAATAAGAGGGATATTTTCCTCTAAGAAAATCACAGTGCCAACAACTTACACTCGTGAATTCATTCCTGCCAATCGCACACATATTCCAACGCCAGAGACTGCCAAGGCATGGCCTCACCTGATGCATCTTGCAGAGCACATTGCACCACTAATGGAATGCGAGATTGGCCTACTGATCGGTTATAACTGCCCACAAGCTCTAATGCCCAGAGAAGTTGTAGTTGGGGAAGAGAACCAACCATTTGCTCAGAAGACTGATTTAGGTTGGAGCATAGTGAGCTATGGTGAACAAAAGGAAAATGAAAGTGATGCAATTGGTGTAAGTCACCGCATCATTGTAAGGCAGGTAATACCAGCACACAAATCAACAGTCAAGCTCAAGCGTGAAGTTCACTATGTTTGTAACAATCGCATCAAAGAAGTGGTTACTCCAGATGATGTAATCAAAGTGCTGGAATCAGACTTCAGTGAGCGAGTTGGAGAAGAAGCAGTCATCTCTCAGGAAGATCTCCAGTTCTTGAACAAGCTGAAAGATGGAATCAAACATAAACAGGATGGTCATTATGAAATGCCCTTACCCTTTAAACAAGACAAGCCAAACTTACCCAATAACATGTCATGTGCTGTTCATCGTTTGAAGTGTCTAGGACGAAAGCTCAAGAGAGACAATCAATACTGCACAGATTACATTAACTTCATGCAAGACATCATCACACGAGGTGATGCAGAAAAGGTCCCAGAAGAAGAACTCAACAATCATCCAGCCTGGTATATACCCCACCATGGGGTATACCATCCGCAAAAGCCTGGGAAAATTCGTGTAGTTTTCGATTGCTCAGCGAGGTTCCAAGACACATCATTAAATGATCACCTTCTTACTGGACCAGATCTAACAAACAGCCTGGTGGGTGTTCTTTGCAGATTCCGTAAGGGCCCTGTCGCTGTTATTTGCGATGTGGAACGAATGTTTCATCAGTTCCATGTGAGACCTGAGGACCAAGACTACTTGAGGTTCTTATGGTGGGAGAATGGTGATCTTGAGTCCCCACCATCAGTTTTTCGGATGAGAGTTCATCTCTTTGGGGCAGCCTCTTCACCGGGGTGTGCCAATTTTGGTCTCAAACACATAGCTTGTGAAGGTCAAGACCAGGTTAGTCAAGACACTGTGAAATTTGTTCAGCAGAATTTTTATGTGGATGATGGGCTTGTTAGTGTGATGTCTGACTCAGAGGCTATTCAGCTTGTCGAAGAAGCTAGGAAGCTTTGCAGTATAGGCAAATTAAGGCTACACAAGTTCATCTCCAACAGTGACAAAGTGTTAAAGTCGATACCCAAGGAAGAGTGTGCAGAAAGCGTGAAAAATCTGGATATGGCTTTTGGAGAGCCACTGATGGAACGTGTACTTGGCGTGCAGTGGTGCGTCTTCTCTGATGATTTCCAGTTCAGAGTTATTGTCAAGGAACGCCCACTGACCAGAAGAGGAGTGTTATCCACTGTAGCCTCAATCTATGATCCGTTGGGGTTTGTTGCACCATTTATCCTCCGTGGTAAACTGCTCTTACAACAAATGTGTCGAGAGAAAGTTGACTGGGATGAGCTGCTTCCTGAAGAGCTCAGATCACAGTGGGAGTTATGGCTACAAGATCTTCAGAATCTATCTAGTGTAAAAATTAAGAGATGTTATATTCCAGAAAGGTTCAATGATGTTGAGAAGTACGAACTCCATCACTTTTCAGACGCCAGTGTCACAGGTTATGGTGAGTGTAGTTATCTTAGAGCAGTAAGTGCTAGTGGAGAAGTTCATTGCTCGCTAGTGATGTCAAAAGCGCGTGTTGCTCCCACCAAGGTAACTACTATACCACGTCTTGAATTGTCTGCAGCGGTGGTAGCAGCAAAGATGAGTGTCATGCTCAGAACTGAGCTTGAGATGGACGGTCTTCAAGAATATTTTGGACAGACTCTAAGGTCGTTCTTGGATATATAAACAATGATGCCAAACGGTTTCACGTGTTTGTAGCAAACAGAATCCAAAGAATTAAGTCCATCACTGATCCTGAGCAATGGCAGTATGTGAAATCTGAAGATAACCCAGCGGATCACGCTTCAAGGGGCCTGATGGCGCATCAGCTTGTCAGTTCAAATTGGTTCACTGGTCCAGAATTTCTATGGAAGAAGGACCTACCTGCAGGAAATATTAGGGTGGGAGAAATCAGAGAAGATGATCCAGAGCTACGGAAAGTTCAGGTTCTGATCACAAAAGCAAAGGAAGAGAAGACTTTGCTTGACCGTTTGTCAAAGTTTTCTGACTGGAGAAGAGCTGTGAAAGCTATTGCCTGTCTTAGACGATATGTACAGCAAAGAAAGGGTCTCAAATCTAAGACAAATGAAACCACAAACATTGAAGAAAGACAGGAAGCAGAGCTTTTCATTATTAAACTGGTCCAAGAGGAAGCATTTCACTCTGAGATCAAAGGTATAAAGCAATGCAAGGAAGTAAGACCTAAAGATAAAACAAACAAGTTACATAAGCTAAGTCCATTCTTGGATGAGCATGGTGTGCTCAGAGTTGGAGGACGATTGACAAGGTCTAGTCTTCACCCACATGTCAAGCATCCTGTCATTTTGCCTAAGACAAGTCATGTTTCTTCTTTACTCATCAAGCATTACCACCAAAGGGTGCATCATCAAGGAAGAGGCATAACTGTAAATGAATTAAGATCAAGTGGAATATGGATCATAGGCTGCAGCAGTGCAGTTGCCTCACACATCCACAAGTGCACGATGTGCAGAAAGTACAGAAGAAACACACAAGATCCAAAGATGGCAGATTTGCCAGAAGACAGGATGGAAAGTACACCTCCATTTACATATTGTGGTCTCGATTGCTTCGGACCATTCTACGTGAAGGAAGCAAGAAAGGAACTCAAGAAATATGGTCTTCTTTTTACATATATGTGTTCA
The DNA here is from genome assembly GCA_018398805.1 of Hirundichthys speculiger. Classification (NCBI taxonomy): domain Eukaryota; kingdom Metazoa; phylum Chordata; class Actinopteri; order Beloniformes; family Exocoetidae; genus Hirundichthys; species Hirundichthys speculiger. Next base: position 1,292,838 of record JAGFBZ010002193.1, on the reverse strand, counting down.
AGAGCCGTACATATAGAAATGTTGGATGATCTTACCACAGATGCTTTCATCAATGCGCTGCGCGCATTCGTTGCAATCCGTGGAAATGTGAGACAGCTGAGATGCGATCAAGGCACAAACTTTGTAGGTGCAAAAAGAGAGTTCATGAATGCAATGAAGGATCTGAACCACGAACAAATAAAGGAATATGGATGTGAGTTCCTAATGAACACCCCATCATCAAGCCATATGGGAGGGGTGTGGGAAAGACAAATAAAAACAATCAGAAGTGTTCTCACTGCAATCTTGGATGAATCTGCTAAAAGACTTGACACTGCCTCACTTCGCACCTTTCTGTATGAGGTGATGGCTATTATAAACAGCCGACCTCTGACAAATGAACACTTAAATGATCCCACAAGTGTCGAACCTTTGACTCCCAATCACATTCTCATGATGAAGTCCAGCATAGTGTGTCCCCCTCCTGGTCAATTCGTAAAGCAGGATCTGTATTTGCGTAAGAGGTGGCGACAGGTGCAGTTTCTGTCAAATGAGTTTTGGGTTAGGTGGTGGAGGAAAGAATATCTCCTTAATCTTCAGCAGAGACAGATCTGGCAAACAGATAAGAGAGATACAAAGGTTAATGACATAGTTATAATTTGCGAGGACAGTTCTCCAAGAAATCAGTGGAAACTGGCAAGAGTGACAGAAGTGTATCCCAGTGCAGATGGGAAGGTTAGAAAAGTGAAACTGTTAGTCAGTGACTCAACCTTAGACAAACAAGGGAGACGTACTACTAAGCCAGTGTATCTTGATCGGCCTGTGCAAAAGATTGTTGTATTGCTTGAAGCAGAATAAGTGTTATAGTTCACTTAATATATGTTACGTTAAACATGTTAGGTGAAAGTGTGTATTGAAATCACAATAACTGTGATTTGGTGGGAGTTTAACTGCCATAAATATTATTTATGTTGTCATTTTATGTTTATATAATATTTTATTTAACACATTTAAACAAGAGGGAATATTTCTGTTTCTGGTTAAGTGCAGACCTTTATTATGGTACATCACGGACATTTTTTGAGGTAACACCTCAAGGGAAAAAAGTTGCTGAAGCCGTGTTTCTTTACTCATGATGGACTCATTCACTCAGGGGTGCAGCCAGCGAGGTAATCTGTTTTTTTTTGTTCTGTACGAGTTTGTATGTGTGAAACCTGTCTAATTATGTGTCGTGTTTAACAGTTCGACGGTGGTTATTGTTTATGATGTGGACGCAATAAATCATCTGTAACAGAAGAACTGTGGTCCGTGCTTCCCTGACTGGAGTGATAGGAGTTAGTTGGAGGTGGTTGGAGTTAGTTGGAGGTGGTTGGAGTTAGTTGGAGTTAGTTGGAGTTGGTTGGAGTTGGTTGGAGTTAGTTGGAGGTGGTTGGAGTTAGTTGGAGTTAGTTGGAGTTGAGTTGGAGTTAGTTGGAGTTAGTTGGAGTTAGTTGGAGTTAGTTGGAGGTAGTTGGAGTGGTTGGAGTTAGTTGGAGGTGGTTGGAGTTAGTTGGAGTTGGTTGGCGTTAGTTGGAGGTGATTGGAGTTAGTTGGAGTTGGTTGGAGGTGTTTGGAGGTGGTATGAATTGGTTGGAGGTGGTTTGAGATGTTTAAAGGTGTTTGGAGTTGGTTGGAGGTGTTTGGAGGTAGCAGGCCTTTCTCACAGAGAATAAAAGAGTGTGTCCAATCTCTTACAAAGAAACACGGGATATTACCAAACTGGCCAAAAGGTAAAACCTCTCCAGTAAGTCTGCGGTAAACCTCCTTCAGTGGGACGTGTCCATAGCACGTCTCATGTGGGGCATCTTGAACGCATCCTGATCAGATGTCCAAACCACCTGAGCTGACTCCCTCTGATGTGGCCCAGCAGTAATTCTGCTCAGAGTCCCTCCCACATGACTGAGCTCCTGTAGTTCAGGGGTACGACACTAATTATTCCCAGAAGGGGGTCTGGAAATCTCCCCTGATTTCCACCGATGCGTGTATTGCATTTATTGGATGAAGAGGAATGAGACCTGGACTGTTATTGTTTGCTTCAACAAACTCAAAATTCAATTTTGAAATACCAAACCCAAAAAACAGAATTTTTCATAAAGTTCATAAAGATACATTTAACTGAACTTTAAGAGATTAGAGCTGCATTAAATGCCCAAACAACAAAGATCAGAAAAATGAAGTCCGTCTTCTCTTGTCCCTGCTCCTCAACTGCAAACATCTCATGTTGTTTTCAGTGGAAAAAAAAAAAAAATTAACAAGTTTAGTATTTCTTTTTAATATTTCCGGGATTTTTAACATAAACTGTAATACAAGATGTATCTTTGCAAACATATATTTACTTTATAACTCAGCTGCTCTCTCTGAGAGTCATAATTCTTGGGGGACAAACAGGAGAGGCTTTTGCCAATTTTAACTGAGAAAAAGACAAATGAGGAAAAACATTCAAATCACCGATCTTCACTCAGAAGTACAGTTTTGTTCCTGACAGTCAGGGTTTGCTCTGAACATCTTTGAGAGTGTGGCCATGTCTTCCCCTCTTTCCTGTTTGTGCACCTTGCTTCCTTTTACAATCAGATCTTTGTGCCTGTTCATCTGGGGATGCCTTAGTTTGCTACTTAGCAACTGTTTCCAGGGCTACAAAGTTGCTGCATGTCTCACCCCCACCTCGCCTCCACATTAAGTCGCTGGTGTTCCTGAGCTGCTTTGTGTCCACTTCTTTAAGCCCGGTGATGAGGCAGGCGTGTTCACTGGGTCGTCCTTTATCTCTGTCATCTGGTTCCCTCAGTTTCACATGTTGGGAAGCCACATGGTTTGGGTCAACTCTCAGCCTGCAGTCATCGTATGTGACAGGAAAGGTGTCTGTCATCACTGATATTCTGGTGGCTTTTATGTGTCTGAAAGGGCACCGCCTCTTCCTTATTAAGTGCAAACTCTTGTCCTGTTCTCTCAGTAGTTGTCGGTGCTCTCTGAGATGGCAAAACTCAGCACTGATGTCACTGGGATGAATTACTCTCCTTATTGACTGAATCAGTCTGAAGGAGGCAGATGAAACTTTCCCTGTGCAATTTAAAATGACAACACAGAATAAACTAGTGGACTAAGGTAGCGCATGAACAAGAAAACAATAAAGAGTAAAAGCTGCTGGGTCTATTCAGACATGATTCCAAGCATGGGAGCTACAGAAAGCTCTATTTATATCGCCTCTAAAAATAGACATCCTTCTCCATAGAAACATGAAATCCAGGGGGGCAAATGACTCTCGAGCTGCTGCTGTTGTGTGTCTGCGAGTCTGTTTCTGTGTGATTCTTCAGTTTCTTCCAAAGGTGAAGACAAATTACTGAAGGGTATCGTTCCAGCTGTGAAGCTCTTTCTTGGGGAATCTCCGCCTGCAGCAGACAGGAATTTACATCACTTTGATGATCCCCCCCCATCCACCACCTCTTCCTGCCGTCATAGCGACAGGCTTTAAGCCTTATAAACAAAATGCAACAAAAAAGGGAACTGTGAGAATCTGTGGCTAATCTGCCGTGGGAGGGCAGTTGGTGCAGAAGAGGAAACAAAGTGGAAAATATCAACAATTATATTCTAATTTTATTTTATTTCAAACATAAATTTGCTTATCTGAACAGGCTTTGTAGAGTAGCGTCGGTTTGTAAAACAAACACTGCTGCTCCAGATCTGACTTCCACTGGTCTCAGGATTTCTTTCATACGCTGCAAATTCACATTAATATTAAACAACCAGAGTTATACCAACCAACAACGAGGTTATTTGTATTGCACTTTTTAAACAACTGTATGTAGCACAGAGAGTGGAAAGATAAAATAATAATAATGGGATAAGAATATTAATAAATAAACCCACCCTACTTCAGCTCAATTAAACTGATTTTGTTGCAAGGAAACCAATGTGAACAGACAAATGTGACAAGATTTCACAATGTGAATAAATAATAATCCATCCATCAATTTTCTATACCCGTTTCATCCTTGAAGGGTATAAATAATAATAATAAAAAAAAAATCCTGTTCTGCAGGTACACCACATGATACAATGAAACAATTAAAATCCCCTCTAAGCTCTAAATATGCTGAGATGATTCCAGGAAGCCTCAATTTTAGATCAAATTGACAAAAAAGAGGGTCTTAGATGACGTTTCAAATCAGTCAAAGGACACCCTCAGTTCTTCAGGAAGGTGAAGTTGATGTGAGTCATCGGAAAAAAGCATTTTATATTTCTTAATGTGTTTTGTAAGATTTATAAGTATTGAAGGAGCCACAGTGTTTGTATGAGCCTGAGAACCGTGATCTATCCATTATCTAAACCCGTTTCAATCCTGTTCAGGCTGCTGGAGCCTATCCCAGCTCTCATCAGAGGTCCGGTCAAACCCGACGCAGGTCACCAGTCCAGTGGAAGAGGGTCTTTCCAGTGTTCTCAGTGAATGCACGCTGTCAGCTGCTGTTGAGGATTTGATCAGTGTTTATCAGAACAATTTAATCTACATCACACACAGACCAAGTTACACACAGGACAAACCATTCAGGTAAAATATAAACTGAACTGTCCCATAAAACAATGACATTTACTGTTAACTCTCTCAGGCACATCTACTCATGCTCTGATACACTTCTCCAGGAAGAAAACACTCATTTGAGCTGTTGCCCGGCTGCCTAATGCAAATTCTACTGCTCAGCAGAGACTCGGGGCATTTCTGGGGGGAAAAAGAGCAACAGACCCAAACAACTCAACCCAACCGTCACAAATCCAAGCCCCCCCCCCCAAAGGGATCAGAGGCTGCTTTCCATCCTCAAGAGCTGTGTCCATCATGCTTATTCTGTATGATCTGGTAGAGCTCTGATGGAGCTGACCACTGATCACTGATTGTTTGTCCTGCTGATCCTTTCTCTCTGATCACTGGTACCCTTCCTCATTGGGAGAAAGACAAATGCGGTGCAAGTTTAAGGTTAAGGTTTAAAGAATAAGATGCGGAGGCACTGGCTGAAAAAAAAATCAGATAAGGGATGAGAAGAAGGGTTGAACAGATAAAGGTTTTGTGTGCTCTCATATTTCAGCGAGAGAACACGTACTCATTTGTGAGATGTCAGCTATGAACAATGTTGCATGTTTGTGCAGCGAAAAGCAAGCAAAGCCAAGATAAAGTGGAGAAGAGATTGAGATAGTGATAACACGTTCTGACAGATTTAAGATTATTAAAGGAATAAAAAATCCACGTTGTTAAAGTCGCTATAGAGATAAGAGCTTCAGTTTCAGAAATTCTTCCTCCTGACCTTTCTACTCCAAACTAGTTACTTTGTTTTAGACAGCCTTGAAGTATTTGCTGAGTATTTTTATTCTCACCAAAGAGCAGCAAAATGCACAGATGAGTCCGTCCTTGAGGACACAGAATGACGTTCCAGCTGTGATAGATGAAAGCGATGAGATATGCTTGTTATTCAAGCGTCGGTGTTTGGTCCGACCACATCATCTAACATCATTTCATAACATCACCAAGGAATTAAAATCAAATCTGATGCATGGACAAATGGATGCAAGGATGTTACAGACTACAGAAATGAAGACACGCATGTTACACACAATTTGAGTATTGATGACAAAAACAACATCACAAAAAAATACAAGTGAAACAAAAGAAAAACAATTCAGTGATAAATGAACAGTTGATGAGTCGTTACTTAATAACGCTGACTCATTGATAATGACAACAAGAAATCAGACTGAGATAGTAAATCCTTGATTAGGTCATTCATGAAGTTCAGAAATATCTGTGAAACGCTTTCAGCTTGCTTTTTCAGCCCGACTTTGATGGGTTAGATCTTATTAAATAGAAATAAAAGCTCAAGAACGGCCACACAGTTCTCCGTCAGATTAAACTGTTTTCCATCTATCTATCTATCTATCTATCTATCTATCTATCTATCTATCTATCTATCTATCTATCTATCTATCTATCTATCTATCTATCTATCTATCTATCTATCTATCTATCTATCTATCTAATTCCACCACATACATTTTAATTTCATACCATGCTGTCACATAGTTCATGTTTACAATAAAATAAAGAAATAAATTAGTCATGTTTTTCTTTTGACACCTCCACTACAGTGTAATAGGTATATTTGTAGACACTTCCTAAATGTAGAGGCATCATAGTCGAGGCTTCAGCTGCTGTGACATAGTAACATTTCACAGTTTAATATCAAAATGTTCAGATTTATTTGATGATATCAGATGATATCAGTGATGATATGAGGTTTTGACTATTTTAAAGTTCAGCCAAACCATGTTTTTTTGTTTGCTCATTTGTCTGTTTCATCTGTCACCCTCTTTTTATTAATTTTTTTATGCCTCATCTTAACCAAAAACAATTAAATATAAATCAGTAGTGGGATTAAGCTCAGTCTGTGGCTCAAACATCCAACACAATGTTGTCCAGGAACAATCTGTGCTCTGAAACCATTTTTCCACCTCTTCCTATCTCACATCTATGTAATTTTTCATTTGTCATAATTTCACATAATGGAAAAAGAAGGTTTGTCAATAAAGATCAAATCTTTTGAGCCATGAATGTGTCATCATTTACAGATTTCAGTCATGTGTCATATAAAGTCAGTTGTAGGGATGTTGGGAGCAGGTTGGTGTAGTGATGTGACCGTTTGTGAGCCTTTATGATGAAGCCGTGGGTGAAACCTCTCCGGTCTGCTTGTCTTGCGTTACGGACCGGTGTAGTAATTACACCTTTCTGGAGTGAGACTGAGCTGCCTTCTGGCATGAACTAAATTAAAGTGTCAAAGTGGACGAATTTCACTTTCATGTTTTCTTGATGCAAAGATGAAATCATGTTTTTATGACTTCCATCTAGAAAAAGATTCTCGGCCGCTGCACCTCCACAACGCTGAGGTCAAACCGAACAACCTTGGACTCTGTGAATGAGGGGCTCATGGGAGAATTTTGGAATTCAAGTAACTGAGCAGGTCAAAGTCAAATTTGTATTGATTTGGTTTCTTTTTCTTTTTCCTTAGTCTGTGAATGTGAAAAGCAGCCTTGTGAACCTGCTATGACTGTGGGGTAAACACCTGCTGAGGCTGCACCCTGCACGTCTGCTGCCTCGTCACTGACCCCAAACTGGAAAAAGCTGCAACAAGAAATCAATGAACGTACAACCTGAACTCCCAAAATGCTCGGACACTGTGTAAAATGTAAATAAAAACAGAGTGCAATGATTTTATTCCCAGTTATTTTATTCCCAGTAGAGCATAAAGAACATACCAGATGTTAAAACTGAGATGTTCTACCATTTCATGGAAAATATTAAGACATTTTGAATTTGATGGATGGCACCAACTCAACTAAAAGAGTTGGAACAGGGCGATGTTTACCATTGTGTGGCATTCCCTCTTCTTTTAACAGCTGTCTCTAACGTCTGGGAGCAGAGCAGAGCAGCTGCTGGAGTCTTCGGAGGGGAGTGTTGTCCTATTCTCGTTTGAAGCAGGACTCGAGCCGCTCGACAGTACTGAGCCTTTGTTGCCGCAGTTTTCATTTTATGACGGGTTGGGGTATGTTTTCTGTTGGTGAAAGATGGATGACAGAAGGAGAAGAAAGTTTTAGAAATGTATGAACTCCACTTCTGTGTCTAACAGTGGCTTAATCCGCTCTCAGCTCATTCAGTGAAACAGGAAATGTGAATGTAAAATAAGAACATAATATTGCTTCCTCCAGTTTTGCGAACAATCCTTATTAGCACTTAAAGAGTTTATTCAACCTTTTTTTGTTTACAGTGTGTGTATGTATCAAGAAAAAATATGACATCATTTATGAGCACATGGTAAAGTGTTGTTTTGATAAAATGAAGAAGTATTCAGAAATGTGAGCTGAGGAACTTTACTGGAGTTACATCTTTACATCCTGGAGCCTCTGCCTGTCTGCAGTCTCCTTTTATACCCAGTCATGTGGGGTTGTACGTCCAATATCCCTGTCTGTAAGCATGGGTTCAATTCTTGACAGAGGGAATTTAGCAGCCTATGCATAGATTAAAATTATTATAAGTGATCTCTCGTGCAGTCGGGATCCGGTTGAAAAAAGTGGAAACGTGTCTTCAGCTTTGGTGACTAACAGTCATCAATTTCATTAGACAGATGGCCTTCTGCTTATATGTCCCGTGGGCTGTTTACATTTCTTTGCTGTTTATTATGCAATCAGCATGAAGTAAGAGGATGCTTGACCTGACTTGATTGCTATTTGGCATGAAGCTGCAGGCTCTTTCTCTCTGCTTCGGGCAGCTTCAAGGAAAGTCAAGGTCGCCTAAATTGATTCAGTTTTTTTACCGCGTGGATTCTCCAGCAGAGCTTTAATTGCATTTCTGTACCAATAGCTCTCATGACAGTCATGTACACTCACAGGGACACATGAAAGGACCTCCTAGTCTTTGCTTGATTTGTGAAAATTAGCTCCAGTGATGACAGGGATGAAAAGACATGAATGAAAAAGTTGAAACAGATTTTTTTATTTAATGATCCTGCATTCAAGCACTATTTTGAATTTCAAATGCTCTTCAAAACTGTCAAGTAGTTAATGTCTCTTAGAAAAGAGTAAACACTGAGGGTGACATGGGATTTATGGACCTTCTTCTCCTCACCTACAGGTCTCTTAAGGGCCCAGTTTCATCTCACCTTAAAGCACTTCGCTCTCAGGCTGAAGGCCTCTTTGTGGTTCCTAGATTATAGCCGTCCTCTATTTGTAAGATTCAGTGTAAAACGTTTGATTTTAAGGTTGGCTTGGGTGACCTCTGTCTTGTCTCTTCAGTCCCCCACCTGGCTGAGGGAGGTGGCTACCCTTCATGACCCTGGTTCTGCTGGAGGTTTTCTTCCTGTAAAAAGGGAGCTGCTCTTCTGCATCGCTACTTTCTGCATGCTCAGGGTGGGACAGTGTATGATTCTAAAATCGAAGGAACAGGATTAGAAATGGATTACAATTAATTGGATTTAACTGGATTGAATTGGACAGTATTCTGGACTAAAATGTGAGACCACGTAAAGGTTGGTAGGGTTTTTTTTTTCCAGTCTGAGTTGTGTAGAAATGACCAGTGAGAGCCAACTATGACAGTACGCTGATCTTGGACCGCTGCAGTTTTTTCCATCTGACAATCACCGTCAGATTTCTGCAGGAATCTGCATCCATGGATCAGCGCGTCTCTTTTATAGCCTCATGTGTCTCGTGAGGCTCACGCGTACAACAACACTTCACGGTGTAATCTTCCCCTTGTGAAGCTTAAAAATTACCCTTGGGGGAGAAAAGAAAACCTTTGAGAATCCTTTTCCTCCAGCTTCACCCAACATTTCCTCTTCTTTGTGGTAGTTTCCATTATAATCTTCTGAAATCTCCATAGTTGATCAATTATACATTTCTATACAGCATGGGCTGTAAAAAATATGGATTGTGTACGGTAAATGCAATTGTAAATCAGCTGTAATAATCCTTTCCTCCCAGTGGCCACCCACACAACCTTCCCAGACATCCCCATTTATCTAATGGGGTCCATATCTTCACAAGAATGGCTTGTAATGTAGCGCTTTGATAATTTATAATTAATAGAGCAATAATCTTCAAACATTAGCGCCACAAAGATTAGTCTATTTATACAGTGCCTGGCACTGTGCCCTCATGGTTATTTTAAGCTGTGGATAGAGATGTATGTATACGTATAGGAGTGTGCATGTGTACGGAGGAATGTGTGTGTTTGGTAAAGTTGTTTTTATGCACAGCATCTCATTGTATTTTTTATTGGTGTAATTACAATAAAGGATACTGAGTCTAAGTATATGGTGTCAATTTAACATCAAAACTGTATAATAATGAAAATAAAAGACCAAAAAAAGCACACTAATTTTAGGAAACTGCAGCAAAGCAGACACAGCAGAAAATACAATAAATCAAAGCAGCACAAAGAAATAACAATTGATTTGCTCAGCTGGTCTCCTGTTGGCATGAAGGATAAGTTCACTTTTACAACACTGTCCAAGATTTACTCTGTGTCAGAAAAAAAAAAACAATTTCAAAAGCACAACCTCAAGAGAAAACAACTTAATAAAAACAGAGCAGTAAAAAGCAGAGATTTTCTTCACCTGGCAGCCCAAAATGTGTTAACGAATGACTTCCAGCTGCTCTGAGTCTCCGGCAGATGTGAAAGTCTCAGATGAAGCCGATTAACCTCCATTAAAGGGACATATTACAGAAAAAAGAGGAAAAGTATACAACCTTAATTACAGAAAAGAGTCCCGGTCAACAGACTGTTTGGAAATGTCTCACGCAGCTGTGCGTTTTTTAACACCTGTCCAGGTGTCACAGGTGTTTAATGCATCAGCAAAATTCATTTCACCGACGTATTAAGCTGTAAAATATGAATGTCCACTTCCGTCCCCTGTGGCCGCCGCCACCATCACCCCCCTCCCCCACCCCACCCCCTCTGCGTCTCTCCGCGTGAGTGGACGTGTGCGCGCACACATTCCTTCGCATCCAGAGGAGCGGCAGTCGGAGGTTGAGGGTCCGCGCAGAGAGGACGCTCTCAGCATCGATCAGCCACCATCATCACGGTCAGGACGCGGGAAAACATGCAGGTAAGACGCAAGTTTTGGATTCTCCGTCGTCCGACTGAAATTGTGATGATTGCGCGTGAAAAAGCAAGTTGGAGTCATGATATGATGAAGGCTGATTCTCCTTTCCAGGCTACTTGTTGGCTTACTTGTTGTTCTTGTCCTCTTTTTTTTTACACTCCTCCGTGAGTATCATCGGCTCATGTGCCCTCACTTCTGCCTAAAGCTGAGTTTGGAGTGAAGTTATGTAATTGCGTCTCTGCAGGAAGCTGCTTGTCGCTTGGCTTTTAGCGCGCAACAGAAATCCTGGGGACAGCAGGTGTCACTGGGCTCCACGTCCTCTCCGCGACTCTCCCTCCGTCTCATCACGTCGGGTTTTTTTTTTCGACGTGAGATTAATTAGTTGGATTTCTACTGTGTGCTTCAGTGATTCATGCGCGCGACATCAAATTGGTTAATTGTCTGGATCAGCACGGTTCGGCTCAGATCTTCACATCTAGCGACAGAAGTGAGATCGTCCTCTGCGTGTTTCCCCTCCTGGCTGATGGAGCAGTTTGGGGTCCAAAGGGCCCCCAGCACCTGACGAGGCAGAGCTCATTAATGCTCTCTGCTGGAGTTCCCACCGGTACCAGTGTTTCTGCAAGAAAAGCAACCTGTTACTAAATCAAACCCCTTTTCTCTTTATTTTGCTGTTTCTTTCTAAAGCCTTGCAGCTGCAGTGGCTACGGCAGTAAACGAAAACAATGTTAATAACTTGTTTTTACTTTGTGCTCCTTTTGCGTCTCTTTTCTGCGCCATTTTTCATGATTATGTGTTGATTTACATCTCCGTTGTTTATTGCCTCCTTGTTGCAGTTTTGCATTTGACCAATCAGATGAAGTCTCACTGCCAGAGCTGCCAGTTTAGATGCAGTAAGGGGGGGGGGGGGGGGGGGGGGGGGGGGGGGGGGGGGGGGGGGGGGGGGGGGGGGGGTGGGTAATGACAGAAGGGAAAGAAACAAGTGAGGAAAACTTGGGCAGAGAAGTCAGAGGTCAGTTTCAGCTGTGAATCAGAGAGAAGTTAACTCCAGATGATAAAATATTTGTTCATATATCCCCAGTCATATTGACATTGCAGTTTTAAGCTTTGCGGCATGTTTTCCTGATATCATGCAGCCCTAGATTTGCATCATTTATTTTTATTTTGTGTCTCTTTAAAAGGCCCATAAAATCAGATGTGTTGTTGAAATGTTTTTATCTGATTTTTTTCCGCTCTACATTACTTATACACTCGTTTATATCTTAGCACAGTTTCATGTGTATTTTTAATGGTATCTTTGTAGTTGTTATTTCCAGGAAAGTAATCTTTATAAAGCTGAATTCTGATTCAGGATTTGGGGCTGATTTACTGGATTGTCCTTTCTGTATTTCTAATTTCAGCAGACTCCCTGTTGTTTGTATTTTCTTTAATTCTATGAGGCACTTTAAGTTGCACTTGTGTTTGAAAGGTGCTAAATAAATAAAATTGAATTGAACTGAAATAAATAATGGTGGATGGAGGTTTTGTTTCATTTTCCTTTTTTGTGATCGATTCTATGGCATCTTGCTGTTTGTTGCTCTTTGGTGGTCATCTTACGTCAGTTTTGATCTCTTTGTACTGGATGTTTTGATCCTTAAATGGCTATGCCCAGTAGTTCTGTTCAATAGTCAGGAATGCAAACATATAATTTATGTATGACCATGGACATGTCTTAGTGGTAAGATGGGTGGAGTATAACCAGGAGAGCGAGGTAGTCTGCCTTTCATTGATGAGGCTCAACATCAATCATTCAGGTCAATCACTAACAGCCTGTGGTCTGTGGGCTTTGAAATGTCCATGGATGCATTTTTTTAAATCTTATTGTATGATTCTACTGAGCCCTTAAGGAACAGGTGTGCGTGCGCATGTTGCAATTATCACGTAATAACTAACTTTCAGAAGACGCTTAAAAGATGCTCATATTAGTGTCCGAAAGTACTTTTACTCCCTTCATGATGCAAACAACTGGTTCAAACTGCAAAATAACAAATTTACTGCCAGAAAATAAAATTGAAGAAGCTCAGCTCAGGTGGTATTTATCTGTTGAGTGGATAGATTTGAGCTTGAACTATTATTTATTTATTTTTTATATTAATTTTACTAGTAGTACAAATGCTGAAGGTAAGTTAAACTGTTTGTGTTTGAAGCGAGCAGCTGCCATTACCGTTGCCTCTGGCTGAATCCTGCAGCACCGCTCCGTCAATAGTTAGATTTTTTTGCTTTCCCTTCCCTCCGACTGTTAACATTCAGGTGTTTGAATTACATCAAGCTGTGTGGTATCTGATGCTTTAAATTAGTGACTCCATTTCATTTTTTCATATTTATTCCAGAATGAAGTTACTCATTTAAAACATCAGGGTTTTTCATTATTCTGTCATTCAGAGGTGCTTTTTTTTCCCTGTGAAACTGAAACTAAATCTGCCCTGGTGTGTTTTATATGGCTTAGAACGTCATTATATAATCAGTTTATTATTATTCCATATTTCTTCATGCCAATGAACTGAATTTGATCTCACCTGCTCCACCATTCTACCTTCTACTTTCTCCTTATTGCCAACACGTTCTATGAAGGAACAAACAGACAAACAAAAAAAAAAAAGCAGAAAATTGAACATCTGTTGTCCAAAACCCATCAGAGAACCACAATGTGTGAATGAGTGTGTGATTTTTCATGATGATGAACGTGGCCCCTGCAGTTAGTTGTTGTGGACCTGTGAATTTGACACGTATGAAGTGATGGACTGAAACTTGATTCACATGTGTGCATTACGGTGTGCAGTAGCGACTGAGCTGGATGCAGCTACAAAACTATGCTTCTCTGTGGCTGACATGAGGCGTGACACAGTTTCTAGAGCCAGTGAAGATCATTGATCAGGAAAACACCACTAAGGATGTTTAAAAAAGACTTGTGTTTGCATGTAAGTAAAGGATATAATCACATTAGACTGTAGAAAAGGTCTCAATCTCATCTGTTAGTGTGGAAGATGACTGTTGTGCTTGTGATCGAGCTCCCTCAGAAAGATCAGGTTTGCATCTTACTTGTACCACAGATAGAGAAGGGTCAGACTGTCTCTCAAATTGAAAAAAATGGGTTTCACACTGGTGAACAAGCCTACAGTTGTACTGCTGCAATTAATCACTCATAACTGTTCTGCAGTCACAGATCACATGTCATGTACTTTATGGTGAACCTTTCCTTTAAGTCGCTCAGTCTAATGTTCCAAGTTTCCACAATGCAGCACATCAATCAGAACAGTCACACACAGTCATCCTCCACAGATCAGTGACACCACACCAGACAAGCTGACGGCAGCACACACACACTCACACACACACACACACACACACACACGTAGAGTGCTTTGTGCTGCACCTGATATTGTGTCTGAGGGACCCACCTGTTAAATAAGTGGGAGTGACTGATAGATGGATTTATCATTAAATAATTGAAGAGTTCTGGTAACTTTATCCCTTTAAAAGGGAACAGGGATCCGACACGTCTGATTCAACTTCCACACCTCTCATCAAAGAAGAATGACTCATCATAGTACTGTACAAAAGAAATACCTGAGAAAGTTATTAAAGGAAAACTCTGAAATAATAACTCTGAAAGTTATTATTCAGAGTTATGTGCCCAGTATGTGCTGAAGTCGTTGGGGGAATTTTTATTCATTAAATTATGTTCTATACCAGTTTTAATCCTGTTAAGAGTCACGGAAGGCCTGGAGCCCACCACAGCTGTCGGACGGGTCTTATGGTGGACAGGACAGATGGACAGACACAAAGGGACACTCGCTCTAGAGGAAAATTTAAACTCTAAGGGTATTTTATTCTCTAAATTTGTGGACATTTTCCACTGAACATCCATAAAACCCTTGTGATTTGCATGATTTACTACGCAGTTGTGGTAGTCATTTTATCATAAACCAAATAAAAACAATAATTTATTTTCTAACTATAGTAAAGTATGTGGAATAAGAGTTCAGTTAGTCAAAGAAAGTGGAAACATTGATTTTCCTTCCTCTGTGGTTATAACACTAGGGTAAAAACCTATTGAAGTATACCATACTGTCTATGTACCAGTACTTATTAAACTTATTTGCATGACATCAGACATGCTTGTTACTCCATTTTAGCTCACTATATCTTCTCTTGTTTCTAATGTACTGACCTCAGATCTGCAGTGATTGCGTCGCCCACTTCTTTCCTCATATAAACTGGTACCGTTAGCTGCTGCCACTGTTTGAAAACCTCACAGTGCCCAGCTGGTCATCTCCTGCTGCAGCTTCAGTCAATATTGTGCTGAGAATACAAAGGTGCAGGTCATTCAGTGCTTTGCAACCATGGTCTGTCCACAGCTCAAAATATTCACTATTATTAATGAGATTGGGCTGAAGGATTGTTAGTTAGCAGTGCATAAGGTTGCAGATTCACAATAAAGGATCATAAATTTTGCAAATGCTTTGTTTGTCCTCACTCACTGCCCTACGGAGACGCAGCCAGTGTCTCTTACATCATCACGTTGATGTTCAGTGTCTATACCATGTTACGCGATGATGCTCGTGCTGCAGGTCTCACTATGTACATCATCAGTTTCATGTTTCACCTCTCGTACAGGCTCAACACTGTTGATGTGGCCACAAACTCCTATAAGGATGTAGGAGGTAAATGTGTCAGGCTGTAATCTGGGGTCTTCTGAGCCAGACATCACCAGTTTGAGACCCAACCATTCCAGCATTTTGCTCTGTCCTGTCATTGTTCTACCTCACTGTCATCCATCATCCTCATCTTTCCACAAAGCCTTGGGTTTGGAGTTAAACATCCATTGTAACAGGTAGAATTAAGATCTATGGTCAGGTTTAGATGATACAGTACAAATGGTTGGGGTTTGACAAATATAAATGGTGAGAAGTTACACATTTTGCTCTTCATGGGTCTCAGTCACTATCTCCCGATTTGTAACCATGAACTGTGACATATTTTTGATGTGGACACACGTGTCTCTGAAATGTTTTCTAGTGAGGCTAGAGGAAGTGGTGTGGCTTCAGAAAAGGGAACATAGCATTATTTTTTTCCTGTAGTCTATGCTGCTGCTTTACTTTTGTTTTATATTCCATCCTGGTGAAGACACAAAACTGACCCAAACAGATTACACAACAGAGATACATCCACAATGTCTCTATAGCAGGGCATGAAGAAAGGCAAAAGTAAACCCAAGTGCACAGATTATGAATACACACAAACCCAAATACAGACACAGACACAGACATTTCCTCAAGTTACACGTTTAAGAACCACCCACATACCCATGCTGCAGCTCAGTGATAGTGTATTCACAAAGACCCTCAGGGCTGGTAACTGAGTGTACCCACAGAACCAATGATAGTCCTCACCCCCGACTAGTGACTGTCCAATCACAGCTTTGCTAACTAAAACAGATGTCTGCTGCTTTAAACTGCATTTTTCTTTAAGGCTGCTCTTTGAAAAATGAATACCTTTTATTATTGAATAAATTAATCAAATCAATGTAATAATTTTAAAAGAACAACTGTTTTGACGTTTCATTAAATACATGCCTGCTGTCGAAAAACAACAGAACCCTGTAGAGAAACTGCACTCGTTTATGCAGATGGACCGCATCAATACCACTTTCTACAACTGACTGTGCCACAAGTCACTGAAACGTTCAGCCAAACTTCTATGTTCAAAAGAGGAAGAAGCAGCGGAGGTAGCTGGGCTGACTAACACCACCACTGGATCGCTCACTGATCAGCATGAGTGTAAGTCCACATCTCTGCAGCTGATCTTCTAGTCAAACTAACTGTCTCATCAGCACCACGGCCAGCTCCTTGACAAAAAAAAAAAAAAAAAAAAACGACTCGAGTGAAAGAAAAGAGGCAATTAAAGAAGACGAAAAGCAAACCGATGGTCAATATTGGTGTTGGTGCTCTGTTTGCAAATAAAGGAAAGACTTGATGCTGAACTGACGACGTTTCTCATGGATCTGTAAGTAGGCTAAACCTGTTGCTAACTTATGCCTCCTCTTATACTCAGTGTTGTGATGGTTGTTACTTTACGACTTCACTGTAATGTATTTCTGTATTCTCTGTTGTAGCTCAGATATATCCTATATATGCAGTAAATCTATGTAGCTTGTTAGTTTAATTTTTGCTGATAAATAACTGGTTTGCTGCTGTGTTTTATTATTGATATTACCTCAGTTAAAAAGTTCAACATAAAGCCTCTTTGAACTGTGAATAATGTTGAAACTGATAATAAAATGAAATGTTCTGTTTATTTGTTTAGAGATGCTGTTTTAATGAGACAACGCTATGTAGTTTAGTAATAATGCAGAACACTAATTAAGGATTCCTAGTAAGTTGTTTCTGAGTTTCAGCACATAATCTTTTTCACTGTCAACATTTCAATCAGCGCTGATCTCCAGGTTAACTTTTCTAGGGCTGGTTGTCCTCCGACGCCATGTCTGTGATGGTCATGAGTGGAGTGTGGGTTGTGGACAGCTTGTCCAGGTGGGATGCAGGTCGGTGTCCTTGTGTAGACCAAACAGGTACTTTAAAGGCACTTGTGTCTAACGGATCAGAATACCAGTCTGAGCCGCCTCACATTTGAAGTTTGACTCACCAAATGGGCAGATTAAAACTGTAATGCAGTGTAGTAAAATAACATCAGCAGTGTTTCAGAGTTTACTGTTTTGTCCTCCAGTCAGACCGTATTAACCAGGAGACCAGGAGTGTTTTCATGCTGGACTTGTGCTTCAACACCTTTCTCTCCTCCGACCACAGCAGACTGCCAAGAATAGCTCAATAAAAACCTTTCATGTAAAACACAGGGATGGCAATTTCAACGTTGACTTTTGAATAGGACCGGTTCGGAGCATTGTCTCCAACCTCTCACATGTTCTCAGCTTTGAGTATGTGATGATGCGAACTGGTAGGAGATGCAGAGCTCCACTGCAGAGATATAACAGGCATAAACGCTTGCTTGTCGCTTTCTCGATTATGTTTCTCAACTAGATGCTCCTGAAGTGAACGCACTAGGGTGTATATGTGATGTGTATTTGTAATGTTCTGTGTCCACTGTATCTCTCTGTCTGTGCAAACTCTGTATGCAGCTCTGATCCAAGACACCAAGGCCAAGACGACTCCAAGACAAATTTCTCCCACGGGAGACTAATAAAGTTAACCTTGAACCTTGAACTAAATCTCATGTTTCTCAGCACTACAGTATGTCAGCAATGTCTTGTTTCAAATAAAATGGAAAAAAAAAAAAAAGATTGTGTTGATACAATCTATATTGAATTAGAATTGTCCATAAAAGATATACTTGGTTTTACGAACGTATCGCAGAAGTGCACGGAAGCAAGTGGAAACAAGGCATTAGGCCCTCGTCCTGCCAGCGTTCGTGCTGCTTCATCAGCAGTACACCCTCCCAAAAAGTTTAAAGTGATTTGTGCGCTTTGCTTTCAAAAACCTTAATCCACATCTGATATGTGATGAAAGTAATTTTATAAACAGTGTGCATATGTGATGTCACCTCTAGGCTGTATTGTTGTGGAGAGATGTCGGTGAGCACCTTCAGTAGAACACATCTCCAACAGAGCTGCCAGTCTTTGCATGCTCATCTCCGTTTATATACTATGGCACCATTTTTTTTGTTTTTCATAAGTAACTAAAGTGGTTGGCTGATTACAAATTATTTAGTGGCGTGACAGAGTTGGGAGTCTTAACCATGACTGCTTTACAAACACTGCAGCATTAAAAATGAAAACATACTACTTGATAAATAAAGCTCAGACGCAGCCAGACAGTACTGCGCTGGAAGTATAGATTTCCTAATCATCATCAAACAAAAAGAACAGCTGTTCATTATTTATGTGTCCTGACATGGATCTTTAGCTAATAAGGATAATGACTTTTTTGGCTGAAGCATGCAGCTACAGTCTCTGTTTAACATGCGCATGTATGAAAAGCACACCATTTCTGCCACTACATTTTGCATGTAATTTCAAGTCATTAAACTGACACACCTTGTGGTCAGGGTCAGAGTAAAACAGAGCAGGCTGCCATTTCTCTACAGCACACTCAGTGCAGTGAAAACACACACACGCAGAAAAAATGCTTCATCATGACACATAATTCATAATTCTACATGCTGTATTATCCCTAAGTACTTGCTTTTCCTCTTTAAAAGAAATAAAAAATGTTTTTATTTTTAATGCTTATGTATATCCCCTCCAGATTCTTGCTGTAAATGACCGAGCAGCAAATGGCTGAAAGGCAACACAGTGTTTCCAACTAATTAATGAAGCTAATTTGAGTTTGTTTAGCTTTCGTGACTGTTAAAATGAACGTTGTTAATTCATCCATAAAAGTCAATAATCACAACCTGAAATGTGCCTTAAATTAAGAACAGATTTTTGAAATTACAATTAGTAGGCATTAAACCCATTCAATACTGCTGGGAGTGTCACTGCAATAGCAGTTATTTGACAGTTAATGAGAAGAAATTAATAGTACCCATGAAATATTTTCTTTGGTTGTTTACCATCGTGCCTGCATTGACAACAAAAGCTTCATTTCCTCATGTGGTTTTCTTCTTTATTTATTGTTCATAATATGGAAGAGATGTAATTGATTCAGAGAGCTGCTTTCCAAAAGCAATAACTTGATTTTACTCAGAAATCAGGTTACATATGCACCAATACACACACAGCGGAAAATGAAAAACAACTAGTCCATTATTTTATTGTGTCACATCATCCTGGAAGTCTGCACAAATCTCCCTGCAACTGTTTCCCTGCGCCACTTCTTCATTTCTTCCAATTTATTTCAACGTCAAGCACTTCCTTGTCCATCTCAAGTACCTCACTCATCTCTCTCACCATAATTTCACCTGCCACCGGGCTCCTCTCCAGGTGGAGCCGAGATGTAAACTCAGATCTGCTCAGAGGGGAGGTGCATCCCTGCAAACCCATGTGGGCTCACACAATGGGAAAAAAAAAGAAATAAGCAGAGAAGCAGAAGTCTTGCACAATGGAAAAACAAAAACAAAATGAACAGAGAAGCAGAAGGGGCGGCGCGGTGACGAGGACTGACAGCTCAAAGGAACAGCGAATACTTGATTTAAATAAACAATCCAGGGTTTCCAGCAGCGTGGGATGGTCTCAGATCTCTGCCATGCAGAGAAGGACGCTTGCAGGGTGTATTCTTATACTGATTTGACAAAATAGCAAGGCAAAAGATAAACAGTCCCTGGATCTATGGAATGAGTGACAGCACAATAATGGAAAGGTGATACGCATCTTTAAAGGGATATTTTAATTCACCAGTTTTAAAATAAATGAAATTCACTAACAATGAAGGCTGATGTATTCCAATTTTAGGGATCAAATAATATCTTCTGTCTTCTGTCTGGGAAGAATAACTCTGGTGTCAAAGTTTGGGCACAATAGATTTTTTTCAAACATTTGATGCGCTCCTTAGATTCAAGGGTGTTCTGATCTAATGCCATTTTAGTATTTTACTATTTTTAAGCTTTGGGTCACTTTGAAATGATATAGACAACTGTATAAAGGACATGATGGTATCAACACTACAAGTGTCTGGAGGTTGGATGTGGGCTCCATTTGATCAGCAAGACGTGATGT
This sequence comes from Hirundichthys speculiger, assembly GCA_018398805.1. NCBI lineage: Eukaryota > Metazoa > Chordata > Actinopteri > Beloniformes > Exocoetidae > Hirundichthys > Hirundichthys speculiger. The sequence goes on along the minus strand of JAGFBZ010002193.1, from coordinate 1,272,489 downwards.
GGCTGCAGGAAGGATTTGTTGAAATTAATTTCATGATCTGAGCATGCTGATTGTTTCTGAATTTCCCAAAAAGGGTTTCATTATGTTTAGCCTAGACCTACGTATTTAATTGAGTCTAGAGTCACTATCATCCATGACATCAGGAGAAATGAGAGATGTCCGTCTATGGTGGTCATAATAATACCAAACTCTTATCTTCAGGTTTCTGAATGGGATCCTTTTACTTTCAAAGGTTGGACACCTCATTTAATTTAAAAACACCTCTGATCCGTTCTGAATGTTTACTGGATGAAATAAATACTGCATTAAGTAGGTTAAGCAGGCGAGGTTAGACAGGGATCTCCGTCTATGGTAATCTTTCCCAGTTTGATTTGAGCAACGTTAAATCAAAAACCAAAATTATAGGCACATAAATTATTAGTCCTACCACCTACAAAATGGTGAGAACACACTTCAGAATAATTTCAGTCTCAAAGTGGCTAATTTAGTGCCGACTGTAAGTAACACTCTCACCACACGCACTGCTGCTTACAGTGTTTATAAATTACCTGCTAGTGGCCCCTCATGGTGGAAGGCTGGTTGTGACATCATGGTAATATGATCTATATGACATATGTTGATCAAGCTCTGGGATATAATGACGTTTGGAGTTATAAGTCTGAGAGGAAAAAACAAGAAAAAAAAGGATCTAAATTTGAAGCTTTATAAGACTGTGATGGCTGCTGCGAAGAGGTACTGATACAGGAAACAGGAAAGATGTGAAGAAAAGACATTTTCTCCACTCTTGTGTTTTTGGAACATTAGAAGAACACGTAACACTAATTTAGTTAGCCTGATAAATCTTTCCCCGAAGCTAAAGACGTAATAGTATTAGAGAGGACATGAACCTCATGATGCTCACAACATAAATCTCACAATTTAACTATTTATTTTGAACGTAGCAGCAGTCTGTTGTAAGACTGGGCTGGCAGCTGAGCCTGGTGGTCATTTTTTGAGGTTGTGTTTCAAATTTCACATTATATAAATGTACTGTCCTTAGTTTAATATATTTAAGTGCACATTCATGTGGCTTTGTTCTTATCTTATAAACAAAAAAAAAAACCCACTTTCCATTCAAACGCAATCTTTATGCAACTCTGATCATGAGGAAAAAACACAGTATATGTCATTTCCTCTGAAATCAGCAGTAACCTGCATCCATGTGCACTTGACAAGGAGATCTGTTGATTTGATACAAAAGTGCAGCATGAGCCCTTCCTCTCCTCTGAGGAGGTCAGGGTAGGTGAATTGATTCGAAAGGCCAGTGAGAACCACTTTTCATTTTCAACAGTGAACGTTAACTTTGATTAACCTCCTTTTTTCAAAGCTGTTAAGTTCTTTTTTTTTTTTGCAACTGATGCAATGCAACTAAAACCAGTGAAAGTGGTCATAAATCACTAAGGTGTCATATGAACCAATGACACAAATGCCACATGCAATGACTTTGGAAAGCACTGACACTGTTGTCATAGCAGCAGTTCATGAAATGTTCTGTTGAAGAATCACGTGAATTATTCACCCATCCATTTTCAGTATCTACTTCCTCCTGTTCAGGGTGATGGGGGAAAGGTGTGGCGTTGGGAAAAGCCGTTATTAGGTGAAAGGCTGTGTACACACCAGTCCTTCACTGGGCCACACTGAGACAAACTACACTCACGCCTGCACCTACGGCCAGTTTAGGATCAACAGTCTGCCTATTTTTGTTTTGATGATGGGAAGGCGTGGGAGTCCCTGGAAAACCCTTAAAGGAATGGAGAGATCATGCAAACACAGACGGCCCCTCACTGAGATTCAAGCCTTCCTGCTCCTGACTTGATTCCTTTAATGAAATGATAAATTATACTTAAATTAAAGCTTGTTCTGTTTCCTATTTCTTCTCTGTCTCTGAAAACACTGTATAAAAGCAGATCTCATAGGTCTGGAATGCAGCTTTTTCTCTCCTTGTAAAATCGTTTGTCTGAATTAATAAGATCAAAGTCAACAAGTGCAGCGCAAGACAGCATAAACAAACTGCATCTGAAGCAGAAGAGTTTATTGAGAACAAATAAAAACAACAGGAAAGTAGACGCACAAACAGAAACCAGTGATTGAGTCGGGTTTTTCTCTGCAGAGAAAAGCCTCTGCAGAACAGTAACCTTTCCTGTAAGCTGAAACATCAGTATCATTATATTGTATGTTCTTGTGATCTGGCTCACTGTGACCATATCTGCTGTCAGCTGAAGACAACATGAGCAAGCGGATGGTCGAAAGCTGATACTATTTGTGTTCTGAGTGCTTGAGCTTCTCGACACGGCTGTCAGTGTGCATCACTGTGTCTATGGGGGGAAAAGCACTTCCTTATGGACCGTATGCTGAACGTGCTGGTGTGTTTGTGTGCATGTGACACAGAGAGCATCCACGTGTATTATATTGATTTGGGAGCCTTCACTTGGAGACAGAATTAATAGTCTGGGGAAGCTGTGAGTAATAGAGGAGGTACGTTTCAATTAACAAATCTTCCCTCTCATTGCTGTCTGACAGACACACACACACACACACCCCCACACACACACACACTCACACACACACATGCACTCACACACACAAGGTCTCTTCTGTCTAGTAATTTGTCTCTCTGTGGGTCAGTTAAGTGAGTAAATATACAAATGTTGTAATGTCCCTTTTGGGGATTGCTATTGAAAACAGATGCTTAACTGGTACCAGTTCCATACTGGTTGGTCCCAAAGTACCTTTAACTTCCATGTCAGCTGTAAACGGCTGATGCAAGCAGCTTTATTATCACTAGAAGATAGTTGCTATCAATTTATTTAAGGGTGGGGTAGGGGTTGTTTTTTTGCAACACTTTTTACAATATTGCCTGAAAACCTTTTCACATTCCCATTGCACCCACTGAAATAAAATGTTTGCAAAAAAAACTAAACGTTTTGGTTCGGTCTAGAGGGTATAATCAGAGAAAAACTCTGACCAATCAATGTACTGATCATCTTTACATTTATTGGCTGCCTAATACGTCCTGGGGGGGGCCGAAAATGGGGGGTAAAGGATACGGGTTATAGGGGCCCATGATTGAGGGGGGCCCAGAGAGGCCCCTAATGATGATCAAAAATAGCATCAACAAATTTCGCCGCTGTGTTGGGGGGCCCGGTAAAGATTCTTTTCATGGGGCCCAAAATCCCTAGCGGCGCCCCTGAATACGTCCATCAAATATCAATGCACTCCCCACCCACCCCTCCCTCCCTGCGGTTCATGTAGTCTTGAATCGTGTGAAGGCGTGGTTTCGAGGGGTGAGCTGAAGAGGAGGAGGCGGAGCCTTTGGGAGGAGGGAGGGAGTGTATATTTTCAAAATCTCACTTGAGTTGGATTGCTGGAACCGTTTTTTAAAGAACACCTACACCACCTTTAACATAAATGTGGAATGTAATGCAGTTTGTCATAAAGCTTAATGGTTCTTCATTACTGACCAGTCTGGAACCAGTACCAGTTATTTTTTGCGCTACCTAGTGTGCTCCAGCACCAGACCAGCTGTCCTACCTCCAGGTGTCAACTTTTTCAACTATTAAATGTGATAAACAGTCCTTTTATGGCAATGTCACAAAATGCTTTGACATGATTTTCTTCTGTGCAGTTTTTTTTTTTTCCGGTAGCACAAAAAGAAAACCAACATGTCACTAGACTGAATGTTTATGTTTATGAATGTTTCAGATTCTGCAGTGAGTTGTGTTGAAGAGACGACTCTGAATCAAGGCCAATGCTGGTTTAAGTTAGAAACGCTGTTTCCCAACGGCAACTGCTAACAGGCTTTTCTTAACAATGAAATTATATTAAAGCACTTTGTGCTTCATTTTGATTGTACTAAAAGTGCTATATAAATAAAGTTTGATGATTGATTGATTGACTGATTGATTGATATTATGTCAGTGTGATGCTCATATCTTATTTGACTAGAACTGGATCAGTCGACAACACTGGAGAAGCAGGAGCCATGAACTTTCCACCACATTTTACATCTATTGGCATAAGTATACCTGACATTCAATAGTCGACTGGTACAGAGTTAAGACAGTGATAATATTTAAATGCTTTTTCATGCACACTGTATAAATGAACAACAAGTAACTGAATGAACTGAACACCTGCAAGCGTGTAGCTGTGGGCAGGAAGGACATCCTGCTGTGGTCTGTATTGCAGCAAATCAAGCTGAGGAAGAGTGTGAGTGAAGACACTCAGTTGTTGAATCACTGTGCACTGTTGTCTGTTATGTTTTGAATTTGATGCACCATTCTTCCATGCATAATCGGCTCCAGGGGCTCCAGAGCAGTCCTCAGCACAGAGCAAGCCCTTTCTATCAATTTGTTCAGTTTCTTTGAGTCACTGGCTCTGATGCTGCTGCTCCAACAGATGACTGCACAGAAAATTTCATCCTCTGCCACAGACTTACACAATACAGTCTGCTCCGTCGCTGTGTGTAGACAGCCACAGAGTTACATCTCCAGTCCAGTCTGTCGTCCAAGTGGACACCCAGGTATCTGTAGTCAGCCTCCACCTCCAGCTCGTGTCCCAGTGTTTGGTTTATTCTTGGTCTTCCTAAAATCCACAGTCATTCTCTTTTATCTTGTTAAAAATAGGGTGATTGTTCCCACACCATGCCACCAATTCTCTGTACTCAGCCTGCTGTCCATCACTGATACTCCCCACAAATACAGAATCATCTGAGTGTGAGATGACAGGACAGAGTTTACTGGAGGTCCGAAGTGTACAGAGCGCAAAGAGAACCAGCTGCTCGGACACACAATCTCTCAGTCTCACAGACTGTGGTCTGTTTGTCAGGTGATCTATCATCCAGGCGGTTGTGGCGGCATCCACCTACATTCCCTGGAGCTTCTCACTTAACTGTGCAGGCTGAATTGCTTCTAAAGCACCAGAGAAATCACAGAAAATGAATCCTGACAGTGCTGCCTGCTTTGTCTAGATGAGCATGAAATTAGCCGTGCCTCCATCTCCACCGTAGCTGCCGCTATCTCCGCACTGCTCATCCTCAACTTTGCTTTTTCCACTATCAAACTTAAGTTTGCCACCAAACAGCTGATAGCGATGCAGTGTTAGTAACTGCAGTGTTTCACTGTCTCCTCACAGCAGGAAGGTCCTGTTTGACTCCCACATGGGGTCCTTCAGTGTGGAGTCTATTTGTTTTGCCTGAGTGGGTTTTCTCTTGGGACTCCAGTGTCCTCCAACAGTCCAAGAACATACACGTTTGATTGATTAGTGATTATTTGTGTGAGCAGTGATTGTTGTCCCATTAGTCTCTGTGTTTCTCTCTAATGGACTTACGACCCCCACACCGGATCTGACAGTGCAACAACACCCCCAACCCAGGCACAGAAAATGTATGGATGGATGTTATCTAGCATCTGATTGTTGTGAAAACCTGCCCTTGAGAATAGTTTCTTAGGTTAGTCCAGTGGCACTTCCTCTGGCCCTGACATATTGCACTGCCTACGTGGCAGTATCCATTTTTTTCTTTTCCACACAGCAAATATTGAATTTTTATTTTGTCCAAAAGTCTTTTCAGCTCTTGATGTTTGAGTTTTACTTCAGTAAACAATGTCTCTGTATTTGAACAGCTTGTTTTGCTGCAGAGTAAAAGGTTCCCGGCACAACCTCACCTACTTATACAGAGGTCGGAGAAAAGAAAAGTCTTAAGAAGTCGAGACTCCAGCAACTATTGTAGGACATAGAACAACTTTAATAACTGATGAATGCTTTACACCTTGTGGCCTTCATCACGGTCACTGTAAATTATTCAAAAAAGCCTTTCAGTGTAGCAAGTATGAAATTGAAAAAGACAAATGAACCAATCACTCACTTCTCTGATATGTTAACTGATGGAGCCTGAGATGCATCCAGGTAATATGTCACTGAACAGCAGTGCTGCAAAAATCAAGCAAAATACAGCAAAAATTAAAAGGATACAATTAAATACATTGTAAAAATGTATATATATATGACCTATTAAACTCTATAAGACCTATAAAAACATTTATAAAATAACATAGAGTGAAATATAAGAATCTTTATTTAAAAAAAAAAATTGACAAAGCTTTTCATTCATGCCTACAGGAAATACACTTTTATGGTAAAAATGCCTCTCTTTTTATTAAAATAAATTAATATTACCACCACTTTGGCTGTACACTTTGGAGCTTCTGTGTTCACTGATTCTTTAAGACAGTCTCATTATTAGAGATTTTGTTTCAGGAATACAGATTATGTAAATCACATTTTTTGTCTGGCAAGTAATGAAATCTTTTAAGTTGATAGTCCTTCCACCGATGGGTTGCTTCAAGGGTTTTAGATTTGTTTTTGTTTTTTTTTTTTTCTTTTTTTTTTAACAGTTGACACAAGGACTACACTTACATTTCTTTGGAGATTATTAATAATCCCTTTACTTTCAGATATTTTGGAGCAGTGACAAGCTCCAACCACCCTATCCCTGATTTTTCCACCTCTTTTGAAAGAAACCATTGGTGGATCTTTGAATTTGTCTTCTGAGTCTGAGTCATGATGAGGAACACACGCCAGTGCTTTAAAATCATGAGCATTACAACTCTCATGCCTGGTTGTCTACCGTTTCTATAAGGTGTCTGATGGATTAGTTTGTATGTGTTCTGTCTCGTACCAGAACTATTGAACTGCTCTTCTGAATGTCTCACTATGACTCCAATGCAGACAACAAGCTTAAAGGCATTAGTCAGTTTCTTTCAGTTGTTCTACTTCTACAAGTGCTGCTTGAGTCACGACGTCTTACAGCTTGAAAGAAGTCAAAAAATGCTGGTTTTTTTCTTTTTTTTTTTTTTGCTTCTTATTGTTGGCAGAAATCTGTTTTCTCTGGGTTGTCATGTTTATACATCATCTCTACGGGAACGTTCAAGTCTCTCTTACATCGTGGTTGCTGAGATCATTTTCTATATTTTGTTTATTTTTCTCTACTATCCAGCTTTGAAGCTCCTGCAGATGTGAAATAAACTCTCTTTTTGATGACAGTCCCTTTTGTCTTCAACGAGTCCTAACATAATGAAATGAGACCAGCTCACCTTTCACGTGAACCTAGAGAGACTGATATTTAAGTTTATGGAGAAGCATAGTCATGTCCCTGTTCTGTTGACTTTGAGAGTTATGGTAAATTGCCTCACTTACTCGCCTGTGTTCGCGTTTCAGTGGTTGTTGTATAGAAATTATAGAGGGGACTGCTGCCTCAGGACAAAGCCAGCTAAAGTGTTGAGGAGCAGAAGATCTCGTTAAAAATCTCTGTGCCTGAGTTGTGATCGTGAGCATGCCGGCGTGTTCGCTGTTCCATGAATAAACAACTAATGTAGCTCTGAATTTTCTCTTGCTTCCACTGCATCTGCCAGCATCTGTTTGTCTTGCGGTCTTGTTTTTCCAATTCACGACTTCAGTTGAAAAGTCACATCTGAACCAAATCTTTCTTTTAATTTAATACTGTGAAGAAGCGAGCCGCTGCTGAGGTCATGGGTGTTGTCGTGTCGCTCCTCTCTGCTGTGCCGTCCCTGATATGATTAAACAGATTTGGGAGCAAATGGTTTTATTCTCTGTCTTCTCTTTCCATTTCACTGAGCTGTCATAATGTTGTGAGTCAGTTTAGATCTGCTTCCTTGTCAGTGTATGTCTATGCAGATGTTTACTCCGGACGTTCTCTTCTCTAGCATACTCTTTTTTTTTTTTTTTACCGCCTTTTCCTCTCTTTCATCCCCTGCTCTTTTTATCCATCTGCTTCTGTGGAAGCTGCACAGAAATAGCCTCAAATGTATTCCCCAGGAAAGCGCTTTCATATCTTCACCCCCTCTATCTTTCTATCCTCCATCCCTCTGTCCTCTGGCTGTCCTTTTGCTCTTTTTTTTTAGACAGGCTCAACTCATTATGCTAATTGACTTTAGTTCTTCCAGGAACCTGATCAAACCTTGTTCTCCTCACATATTTTTCTTTTTCTCCCTGCCTAAATTAGCTAGTAAGTATGTTCTTCTTCTCTCTCCCTACCTCAGCGTAAGGGATTTGCATGATCAGACTCCCATGTGATCAAATATCCATTAAACATCCCCATGCTCATCTGCTTCCTCCTCTCACCTCCTTCTTTCTCCCTCCCTCTATCATCCGTTCCTTTCCTCTAATTCCAGCAGAATAAACAGAGCTGCTGTTGGGCCCTTTATCTCCCTCCTGACACATGTCTGTGTTTGTGTGCATGTTGGTGTTACGCTCGCACCCAGCAGTAGCAGCTTAATACGGCTTCTGGAGAGTTTAGGAAAAGCCATTCACACTAAATCAGATCATATCAGATCACATCAATGCTTCCTAGAAATGGATGCTGAGATAAGAAGGAAAGAAACTGGGGGGAAAAAATTGGATTCGGGCAGAAAAGCATGTGCCTCCTTGGATGAAAGAGGATAAATGCTGAATGTGAATGAGTTGAAGGGGTTTGGTCTTGCATAGTAAGAGTCACAGGTATAAATTGGAGCTGCGTATGAAAACAAACAGAAACAGGCTTCTTAGTTTATCTGGGATGAAAGTAGATTTTTGAGACGTGGAAGAATGTTTTTCACCCTGAATTCTGATGTGAAAGCCTTTTATGTCTTTCCACTGCCTGAAACACTCTTCTCAGACCATCACAGACTTGGACAGTTGCAGAAGAAGTGGAAATGATTTCCTATATCCACTCAGGGTGTCGGTGGATTGTTGTGAGCTACTGATTGAAGTCAGATTCTTTTATTCCATCCTCAGCAACACATGATCAAACCATATGATGGTATTGTTAACAGCTGGATGCACATTCAAACACGGAGACCTCAAACTTTTATTTCTATTTCAAATATATCCAAGTTATAAATGAAAAAATCTCACATGTACTGACTTGGTGGTGTAGCTTCAGTTCTTTGAACATCCCTATTTCTTTTTTCATGGATGATACTAAGAATTAACCATCAAGAAGACTTGATAGTTTAACTGTTTGCTTGTATGTCTGTTGTCATAAAAATACCATTGTCCTTGAGTTAGTGGTGTGATATTGCAGGTAATATTTTTGAATGTCAACCCACAACTCCACTCACCTGGAGATGCTCGAGTTTAAAAAAGATGTGCTCTTACGTGCAGCAACTTTCAAATATGAGATAATAAAAATCATAAGTAATGAATCAGTCAGTCAATAATAATAATAATAATAATAATAACGAAATGTGCTGTTTTGTCTGTGACAAAAGCATTTCTCTCTAATGATTTGTACTGGTTACCTCTCATAAGTAAAACCAATACAAATCATTAGAGAGAAATGCTTTTGTCACAGACTAAAGAGCACATTTGGTTATTATTATTATTATTGACTGACTGATTCATTACTTATGATTTTTCATGCAGATAATTAGAAAATTCTCCATATCAGATGGATAATCTGCGATGTTTTGAGCATCTTTAATGCAGTTTCAGGGCTTTCTTACTTTACTCTGCAAAGCAGTAGTCCAGCTGCTCTAATCAATATTTCCCACTAACAAATGGATTAATGTTTAGAAACTAATGAAAGAGGAAGAGAGTGCTCTTTCAGTTCACGTCACATATTCTGCTTGTGTAGGTGGACCTTAACTCACAGTTGCATTTTAACACTAAAACGTCCAACAAAAGGTTTTGAGTACAGAACTATTTTTGAACCCTACTTCCACATCAGAGACAAAAGCATGTTTTCCAGGCACACATAAGCTCTTGTTTCATTTAAAGACCTCATCTCAGTTTCCATAATGACCTGAACTCTCTCTCTCCCTCTCTCTCTCTCTCTCCTTCTGTCCTCTCCTCCCTCCAGGCGGATGGCAAGGTGGTTGATGGCAGCCTGCTGGGAGATGCCAACGGCGTCGAGCCTGCGCCAAGCAGGGCGAAGCAGTCTGGAAAGTGGCAGAAGCCGCGGTTCTCTAGGAAAGCACTGATGAAGTGCTGCCTGGTGAAATGGATCATTGCCAGCACTCAGCCACAGGACAAAGGTGAGAGGAGACACAAACAGATCTGGAGCGAGAGCTGCGTGTTTGCTCGTGAGACTGACAGTCAGCTGAATGCACAGGAAAAGTCTCAGGCGCATTTGGTTTGATTGATAGACGGACCGCTCCTGGCTGCACGGAGGTCCTTGTGGGTCCTTCAACGGGCTCACTGCGTTGGGCAGTTGACCTCAGGGTCAAATACATAGAGATCATTGAACCGTATACACTCATTTATCAAATGTGCCTGTTTCCACAGTTCAGAATTAAAATTCTCTTCGCACCTGAATTGCTCTTCCCCTCTCTGTCTCTTTTCATCAAGACGGTGATCATTTCTGCTTTTGACGAGCCCATACACACATTTATAAAAAAGTGGTGGGAAAAAAAGATCACATTTTACCACGCTGCGCATTACACAGTCGTTTGGTATTAATCAGGTGTTGTGCTTATTCATGCCCGTATGTAACTGCACCATATTAAAGAGCACAAGTGAGACAGATAAATGCAATGCAAGGATCAGATCATTTTATTTCTTCTGAGTAAAGGTCCAAAAGAGTCAGTTAATGAACAGTGTACAAATTATATTCTTTCAGTATAATCAAGGGAATAAAACTATTTTCCTCCTCAGCTGAAAACAGAACTGTGCCGTCTTGTTACTGCAACTACGATGCTACAGGCCTACAAGAACCAAATTATCATTAGTATCTAATTACTCATTAAACACATGCTGTGTTGTTAAGCATTGCCAGAAATGAGACGGAGCAGGATTCCTGAATGTTTGTGGATCTAGTGTGTCAGATGTGTCAGATGGATTGGGCAGCTTTGTTCCTGGACGTGAGTCTGAGTGCTCCATCCAGTGGTGCAGCTGCAGCTGTGCACCATTCAGCCTGTGCCTGCAAGAAGAGATCTTTCAGTTTTATATTTCAGCAGTCTCATCATCACCATCCCTGCGTTTCCTTCCACACTAACATCTTCTTTTCTTCACCTGACTTCTTCCTCCATGTTTGTTTTATACTTTCTTGCCTTTTCATGTTGTCAATTTATTCCATCAACGTCCTGTCCTATTTCACACACTGCTTTTTTGTTTCTCTGCTGATCTAACTGCATGTTTGTTTCTTCCCTGCTCTTTCTTTCTTGTTTCCTTCCTACCTTTATTGCCTACTTATTTCCTTTCCTTTCCCTCTGTCCAGTTTGTTTTTTTATGCTTTTTAAATTAATTCTGGTATCTTTTCGGTTCTTTGCCCAGATTTTTCCTTCAGCTTTTACCTACCTGATTTTGTCTATCCAGTACTTCCTTTTCTCCCCACCTTTTATATTTGTTCCTTACTTCTTCCTTGCCTTAATTATCTCCTTGTGTTCTTCCCCACAATTTCAAGTCTGTTTTGCCTTTTTTTCCCCCTCTTTTCTCTATCTTTATCATCCAAGCATTCTTCTCACTAGCACCAGACACAGTTGCCTTGTTGTGGATCTAAAACTTGTTTTAACATTTTGAATGTACTCCACATTTGTTGCTTGGCAGTTTCAGTGATTCTACGTGTTTTAGTTAAAATAGACATGGTGTTTGACTGTGACCGGAAAGGGGTCACATCAGCTTTGTTTACCAGCAGCTCAGTAGGTCACTGGAACGTGAGAAGCAGAGCTGTTATCGTGACCTGTCACACAACCTGGTTTAACACTCACACATGCGCTGTTGATGTCTCTTCTGCTTTGCCTTCACTACTGTGTTACCTTTTTCATGCACATATATTGCAGTTTTGCAGCCCGTGGTGACAACAAGAGACAGTCGCTGTTTGAATTACTTTGTAATCTCAACAGCTTGTTGCAAGCTGCCTGATGTAAAAGTTTAGAAATTTGTGTTTGCATTAGGCTCAGGCTTTGCTATGTCTTTGTCTTCCATATAAAATTAACTTGCTATACCCACTTAACGCGGTCGTATTTGGTTTAAGAGGCCATTCCTAACAGTGACAGACATAATCTGGCAGGTTCATAGTGTCCTCCAGGTCTTCTTTTCCCTGTGTTTGGAAAAGAGGACCTGCACCTGACTGCAAACCTCTGTGACACCCGTTTTTTGAGGGTCGAACAAGAGAGCAGTGTGTAAAAAAAAAAAAGAAAAGAAAAGAAAATGGAGTGAGCGTCACTATGAAAGAAAGAAAAGAATGCCTGTGAATGGATCTGTTTCATCCCAGCCGTGTGGAGGAAAGAGAGAGACTGAACATCACCGGTGGACAAACCCTCACCTCGATAATGGCCCGCAGCTAAAAATAGCAACACTGAGATGGAGATGTGTATCACAGAGGGGGGGGGGGGGGGGTGTGAAGAAGTTTAGCCATTTAGCAGAGTTCAAGCAGGATAGCTGTCCGCTCTGAAACTGCTGGGGATGAAATACTACAGCTGAGGGTTTGTGGAGAATATGTGGTGAAGAAACCACAGAGAGAAGCTGCATGTACAAGGTCACGTGATGTGTGTGTGTGGGGGGGGGACTCTGACCTGCTCTGCATTTAAAAACTACATGATCACGTAACTGATCAATTATTAGTTCATCTAATGGATTAATGTCTTCTAATGTTTTTAAAAATTATTCAGCCTTTTACATTAGATTAGATTAGATTAGATTAGATTAGATACACTTTATTGATCCCCCAAGGGGGAAATTCAGGTTTCAGTACATCCGTCCAGAATGTGGTTCTTTTCTGCTGTTCATAATGTTTCTCTTCATATTCACTCAAAATAGCAGTGGCAGAACAACACAGAGTGGAGGAACTTCATAATTAGAACATTTTTGACCATTTCTGGTTGCTGAAAGGCTGATTCCTCTTTGATCATTGATATGATATGATATGATATGTAAGAGTCTGGAGTTATTTAGTAAGTTTCCAAGCTGTGTCTTCTAGATCTTTGTCAGCATTCATCATCACACAGGTTTCTTCAGATGAATTGTCAATGTAAAGTTTTTTTTCACAAGTGAAACAGAAATATTTAGAAAGCATAACATGTAGGTGTTTGAAAACAGCTGTGTGAAACTGAACTACAAGATGTATTTCATCCATCCATTTTCTATACCTGTTTCATCCTTGAAGGGTCACGGGGATCTGCTGGAGCCTATCCCAGCCGTCTACGGGCGAAAGGGCAGGGGTACACCCTGGACAGGTCACAAGATGTATTTCCACATTGTTTCTGTCATTTGATGAATATGAAGCTTTTCTAAGGAAAATATATGAATAAAAAAAACACATAATCATTAGTGGAATGAGAAAGTATTACCAGTAATACCAGAATTATCACCTGAACCTATGTGGCCAATAAGCATCTATAAAGATGTTACAATCCTGACAGCTTTAGAGATTTTATAAAAGACTTCAATAGTTTTTTCACAATCAACAAAATGTTTCTCAACTTCTTACATAAAATCTGATTTAGGCTGCTGGTTTTTTAATGTTTTCATCCATTACAGAATATTGAAATCAGAAATTTTCACATTAATCTTCCATAGTCAGACTAGATGTATGGGCTGTGATCTAGTTAGTTTTATTTATTGTTTTACATTTTTGCTGTTGCCAACTGAGTGAAATGATCTGGACACATTTAAGTGATGGCTGCGCTCTGGAAAGTTGCTTTGATGCTTCCTTTCTTGCCTCCTTTATATTAAGAGACACTGGAACCTTTGTTTATGAAAGGAGACAGTATTTTCCCACCATCCAGAAATGGCCAACATTCAAAGCGACACTTGATTTGACACACCTGTCTTACATAAATGTAACTATTATTTTCATTCAGGGTGAGTGTGACAAACTTCAGTGTCGAAACCATTTTGTGTCGCTTCTGTGTTCATGCTTTTCACTTCATTTCCCAATCTGATCTTACAGCCTCTGTGAAACAATGAGGTAAGAATGCTTGAAGCATCTTCATCCAACTGGTGCTCAGACTCTCTTATCACTTCAGCGCCTTGTTTTTAACCCCAGCCCTTTCATTTAGTCTTTGCTTCTGCTTCCGAGAAGTAGAATAAAGGTCCCAAACCAGAGACTTGTCAAAGTTGGATGTCAAGAGTAGACGAATGGCCTTGGTGGAGATCCACATTTATCAAGAACCCTTCTGGTCTGAAGTGTTCGCCACTTCAAGCAGAAGAAGCTTTTAGCAGTCTATTTAGACATCCGTGTGGGCTCATTGCTTCCAAATGGGTGGTGACTTAGATTCTGAAGGTGTGATCTTTCTGTGACAGTAAATATCTTGATGATGGATTTTTCCACCAAGCAGCTCTCTATGCGTTCTGTTTCCTCCAAGCTGAAGCAGCTGAAGTGAGGTATCGAGTGTAGGGACACTCGAGAGGTTTAAAGCTCAAAACTGATGCAGGACAGGGAACGACAGCAATCAAGCTAAGTAGAAATCACCTTGGCAGGAGCGAAACGGGGAGGAAGACGATGACCCGTCATGGAAGAAAGAGAGCTGGGGAGCGTGTTTACGGAGGAAACTAATGGCTGACACAAAACTGCAACATGGCAATCAGTCACAGCTCTCAGCAGACATACTGTAATTTAGCAAAACACTAGCAATTAGACAAAACAAACAAAATACAGACAACGGCATTAAACAATGAAACATGACATATTTCTACAAGAGAAATGTTTCCACCCAGGACTAAAAATTTTACAGCTGGTGTACACTTGTTACCATGGTGACACATGAAGATATGGAAGAAATCAGCGGTCCATCAGTGGAGCATCATATGCAAGTAAGTCCTTGCTTGCTTGTTTTGTCTAAATTAAAGTCCAAACATATTCCATAGAAATGAATGCCACTTAGAGATGGAGGAAGTATGCTTGTTACACTAACTTTCAGAAAACAGATTTATCAGAAAAGAAAGCTATAAATAAACCACATTTTTCTCTCTTTTGATGTAACTTCTAACCCTGAAATGCAGAATAGGTCACACATTCAAGCCCACTCTTGTCCTGTGGATTCAGGGTGCAGTTTCTCTTTGACTGGTAGTAAGAAAATAGACCAAAAAAACACAAAGTACATTTTTTTGCATTGCTCCAGAGAACTGGAGCGATGTAAGAGAGTGTAGTATGAAAAAATGTAACATGATCTGGTTTAGTTAGGGAGGACAGAAGAAGAAGGTAGGAGGAAGTGAAGCAGAGATTTGATTTATGCGCTGAACCGCACCAGCTTGTGCCCGCATGACTTCGGTCAGCAATAAAAGTGAAATGAGTTCCAGAGGACGGCCGTGTCCCAGCGATGATGCAGGACTGCTGGTCCAATGACACCTGAAACAGGAGAGGAGCTGGCAGGTGTCTACGTGTTGAAGTTTGTCGGGGACGGTCATGTGAAACAACAGGACGGAGCCGGCATCCTGCAGTTCAGCTCCTCTGAGGCAACAAGGGTATCGGAGAGAGAAGAGGAAGAAGAAGAGGGAGGGAGCATCACCTGTAAGCCAACTGGAACACCAGACAACATCAGACTGGAGAAACACTCCTCAGAGGGAACATCGACCGGGAGCCAGTTTGGCTTTTATACTTTTTGAGCATTGTTGTTCTTTTTAATCTTTTATTATTATTATTATTATTATTATTATTATTATTACAATACACCAGGCAGGCGTTTTAGCTGGTTTTGTTTTGGGAGACCGGTGCTGGTGAAGTTTAGAGGATGACTTCATGCAGGGCTGAGTGTGAAAATGAAATCACCAGGCTGCTGCGCTGCTTCTTTGGCTTCATCACTGGGACAATAGTTCAAGGTATTTTCTCTTCCCTCCTGGTGCTGCTT
Organism: Hirundichthys speculiger; assembly: GCA_018398805.1. NCBI lineage: Eukaryota > Metazoa > Chordata > Actinopteri > Beloniformes > Exocoetidae > Hirundichthys > Hirundichthys speculiger. The sequence goes on along the minus strand of JAGFBZ010002193.1, from coordinate 1,256,668 downwards.
GCATTTCCTGACTCTTAAAACAAGTTAAACAGCCAGCATGGAAGAAGCTGTCTGTGTCTAAAAGGAGTTGGCTTGGCTGCATCTATTCAGTCATCATAAAGCAGTTGTAGACAGTGATTCCTTTACTTTCTACAAGTACTACAGTTGAATTGTTGGTTCTTTACTTGAATATGTCTGTTTGGCTTCTACTTGCACGTTGCAGCCATTGTTCTGTTTTGTTCTGTTACAATTATAAAGACAGGAGTTACGATCAAAACGTGTGTCAAAGACACAAGTGAGAAGGTTTGAAAACTAACGTCTCACAACCTTTCTAAACCCTTGAGAAAGTTCATTAATGGCCTGTAAAAGGAATCATGTTGGAAACCTCATATAAAGTAGTTGAGACCTGGGTCCAGCTGGGAGATGAGGCCTTCATAGCGACACATTAACGTTGAAAAGCCTCACCTATTTTTACAACAAACAATTTGACGCTGTAATAAATAATAATCTAGCAGTCACATGAGCAGATTCAGCTGATTCCTGTGCGCTTCAGTCCATGCTACACTGATATGTTTACTAATCATGAGTTTGGTCGACTTCTTGCTGAAAAACCAAAGTGGTGGGAGAGGCGTGCAGATTTTAGTGTTTGACTGACCTTAAATCAAGTCTGACTGCGACATCGCTTCAACCCTGTTGGAAACTGATAATTGTTTCTCTTATTTTTTTTGATATTATAAAGACTTTAACTCAACGTTAAAGCAGGAATGGGCCTGTGACATTTTCTCAACCTCAGATTCATTCTTGAAGCGAAGGAGTGTGCCATCAGTCTGGTTCTTATGACTGTTCTGTTCATCTTGCCCTTAAGTTAATCTGCATGTCCCTCCGTTCCTCATTGATTAGACGTAAGTTGATCCTCCGTCCTCTCCCTTTGTCCTTTTGTCTAATAATCATGTCACTTCATCAAACACCCACCAGCTGAATCAGCAGTTGGTATCCCTCCTCTTCATCCTCACTGCTTTCCCCTCGTCCACTTATTCCTCCTTTCAGTTCCTTTTTGCTGAGCATTGATCATGACTCTCCTGCTGGTCCTCTTGTCTCAGATTCACCCACAGCGTGCTGAGACAGGTGAGGACACCTCAGGGTGTTTACATAACTCTTTACAGAGACAGCAGGAGACCAGAGTCAATGATAGATGCTTCCTGCTGAGGGGAATAAAAGTCACTTTGTTTCTCTCTCTTCTTTGCTTAGCTTCTCTTGACAATTTTCAGTTTCAGTCTCTGAGATTGAGCCTAGCTCAGGTAGCTCAAGTTACCACTGACTGATTAGCCAAACATTATTCTGTCTTTGGCAGGAAAGAAAAAAAAAGAGATAAATATTTAAGTGTTGAGTAAAAAGAGTGAGAAAAACAAGCTGGGCAGATGGGGAGCGGAAGAAATGAGCTTTGCTTATGAAGTCTGCACTTTAATTACACAGCTGGGCTGGCTTTGAACCTGCCAGATCAGGTGGTTTCAAGAAAAAGATTTATCTCCTGCGAAAGACATAAGACGTGGATTTGCTTTTAATTGGAACACATCAAGCATTTGAAGGGGGGAGGCATTACTACCAAGAGCTGGAGAAGCATGAAAGTGCTGCCATCTCTCCCCTGTTGCTAATTTCTACAGCTTCTCTAGAAAGTTTGAAAGGGCTGTACAGCAAGTTTAAATGTCTGGGGTGTTGTTTACCGAGTGTGGAGAGGGCATTTCTTGTCAGGATGGCGCTATAACATGAAAAAGGTTTGGCATCGTCAGTCCCTGGAGAAGGTTGTTTGGGAAGTCTGAATAGTTTAATCAGTTCTGTTTCAGTACTTGCAGATCTTACAGTAGTTTTTAAAAGCAATGTACAGAGAGCAACAGCCAGCCATCAGTGCTGATTTTTTTCATATCTCAGATTTTGTTCTGAATATATTTTTTCTCTCTTTTTTAAAATATTTATTGGTTGTTCCTTTTCCAACATCCTGTGAAACACAAAATGATGATGTGACAAACCAGACAGCATCCATCTATTGATTTGCAACTGAGTACGCTCGTAGATCTTGAAATAGTAAGAAAAATCTGATCTGCTCTCTCATGTTACATTTCTCTTTCTTTCTTTCCTGATTGTGTTAGTGAATGAAAGTGAGAGGCTTTTCCGCACTGCTGTCTATTGCAAGGTGCCCAAGCTCCCTCTAGTGGACAGTGAGGATATTACATGACTGCTCATTTAATGGCATGTAAACTTTATCACAAGACCTTTTACAGGCCACGCTGAGTTGATGAGTTGTAGTGATAAACTTATTGTTAAAAAACCACCATAGTGTTGAGTTTACTAATATAAAAGCATAAGATGTATCAAAAATCTATATTTATGAGAGTTGGAAATGTAAAATGTGGTTGGTTTATCTAAGACTAGAAAATCAATAGAACTCATGGAAATGTTTATTCGTGAAAGCAGGACTGCTTCCACACTCAACACTGGGAGACAGCTGATTACCAGTGGGGCTAACTGGAAATGACAGGCTTATTGCTACAGTAGGGAACATAAAGACTGGACTCTGGAGCAATGAAAGAAAAGAGTCCAGATTCATTCTGTTGCAGAATAACAGGAACATCCAGCAAAGAAAAAGGATGAAGGAAGTGATGCTTTCATCATGCCTGGAAGTCTACGGCTGCAGTGTTGGGATCTAGGTTCAGCAACATTATGTACCCCAAAAAATACACCACCAAATAAAATAATTATTTAACTTTGTGAATATACTTAATGAACAAGATTTTTACATCAGTATATATTTTTTATTCATTGATGATGCTGGAGTTTTTCGAGATGAAAATATTCACATTAATCAAGTCTGGTTCAGGGATCATGACAGGTCATTTTCGCACACGGACTGGCCACCAGAGTCCAGACCTCAACCCCTCTTAAAGTCTTAAAGTCTATGGGATGTGCCAAAAACCATTTTAAGCACTGACTAAGAGCATAGAAAATTATTATTATTATTATTATTATTATTATTATTATTATTATTAATTATTATTAATTAATAATAATAATAATAATAATAATAATAATAATAATAATAATAATATAATAATATGATATGCAACTGAAATCAAAGCTAAAGCTTGAATATTTTATGAATATCTATTTAGTTTCCATGAGAAAAGTCAGCAGAAGTCAGATTTCTGCAATATCTGCATTTAACATTCTCCAAAGATAGCCATACAGCAATTAAAATAAATATCCTGCATTACTGAGGGAAAAAAAACATTTTATAAAGAGGCTTTTGTTGTTCTGACAAAAAAGCAGCAAAGCATCTGGGCGGCCCGGTTTCTTCACACTGCATGGAGCATGCAAAGGTCAAATGTTATGAAGTTTTTAGGAGCGTCCTCGACTCTAAAGGCGCATGAAATGCCGTGCTGGCTTGACCCTGCTGCTGTGGAGGTGAGTTCACAGAAGTATAGTCTGTTCTTTAAAGCTCAGATTTAATTGCAGGAAAGATTTGTGTTTTGCAATTTTGCAATAAAAATCTTGTTGGAAATGAAAGTGTCTGACTACGTTCTAGTTGTAGTTTCAGGCAACACCAATAATAGATCTGTCATTCAGCTGAGTGGTCCATCTTACAAAGATGCAAAGAAAAAGAGGACTGCATACAAAATCTAATGCATTTAAGAGAAAAGGATCATCATATTTATTTACTGCAAAAAAAGATCTTTGAAATTAATCACCTTCATGCTATCAGTTTATCCTCAGGTCTGAAATGATGGAATGATGCATGAGTAAGAATTTTCAGGCATAAGAGTCAGAGAGAGTCATTGTTGAAGAGTTACAGTCATGTTTCTATTATCGGAGCAGGAGGGAAAAAAGGAGTGAGACGCACTCAAAAGGAAAGAAACGTGGAGGTGAGCAACGTGTGTGATGTGAAAGGTCAGAAGCTCTGGTGTCCTGTTTGATCCCTTCCTTTCTTTTCTTTATCTCTCTCATGCTGTGATGTGGTGTCACAAACTCAAACAGATTTTCAAATGTGGCATCTCACAAAGACTCAAACACACACACGAACACACACAAAACTCTTCCCTGCCTGTCACCTTTTTCACAGTACCGTCACTTACCTCAGCTGTTACATGAGATTCAGACTTTTTCTGAAGTTTTGTCTTCTTTTCCTCTCAGTTGAGATCTTTAGTTCCCAGAGACAAACGTGGGCTCGTAAAGCCTTCTGTCTGCGTTACTCCCCGGGTTGTTTGGATCTCTTGTGGTAGTTGATCTGCGGGATGGGCGCTGTGATGGCAGCTCTCTCGGTGGAGGCCAGGAGGCGCCTCTCTCGGCCCAGCTGCCTCTCTCACTGCGGTCACAGTGCTGCCAGGTACCATCTCTCAGGTAGGCACGCTGGGCTTCACCTGCAGGTTGTTGCAGCATCCGTGTCTTCATGTGCGTGCGCTCATTCATCACTCCGTCTGTCGCGGCGATCTCCTTTCTTTTCTTTCTTGACTTAAATTTACACATTTATTGACTAGGATCTGATGTCTTTTAGTTAAGTAATGTGTTACACATTGTTTTTCACATTGTTGATGATGAATCAGCAACCTTGGAGTCAGCTTTGAGCAGAATTTGTCATTTAAAGTAAAAAAGAGTGGCTTTCTTACATCTGCATAATAGAAAAACTAACACGTGTATTTGTTGCATCAAGGATGGATTACTGCAGTGCTGTTTTAGCTGGATGTCCAAATAATTCCATTAAAATGCTTCAGTTGGTCCAAAATGCTGCTGCCAGAGTTCTGACTGGTGCTGCAGGGAGGTCGCGTCTCTCCTGTCTGGTGTCTGCTGGTTTCCTAACAGTTCCCAGAGTCCCAGTCCAGAATGGGAGGCAGAGCGTTTAGTTTCCAAGCTCCTCTGCTGTGGAACCAGCTGCTGGTCTGGATACGAAACATTGATTCTGTCGTGGTTCTTAAGTCTAACAGCTGACTTGTTTTAGTCAATCAACTAGTTGTCTTCACTGAAGGTCTGAACCAGTTCAGTTGATTGAATGAAACAAGTCAGCTGTGTTTCTGCATGGTTGGAACAAAAACCTGCAGCCACATGGCCCTTTCATGGATCAGTTTGACACCCCTGATCTAATCTGTCTAAAAAAATCTGAACAACAGTCACAATGCAATCACTCAAATAGTCGACTTTGTGTGTTTTTTATCAAGTTAATTATATTCAAAGTAGTTATAAAGACGTGAGTATGAAACCACAAGTTTCATACTCACGTCACAAAAAGGAAAATCAGTAATTAAATAATTATAAATATAATTATAAAAACTGATGAGTAAATGGATGAACAAACAAACAAATCTGGCAGGGGAAGCTTGACACCGTACTAGTGCATACTGAGTATATACAGAGTATATAGCATGCAAACAGCTGCACAATCTGGAGTATGTGAGTTGTGAAATTTCTATAACTGACTCTTATACCATAAAGCAATGGTTCTCAACTGGTCTGGCTTCAGGACCCACCATCACCCTTAATGACAAGCCGTGACCCAAATCGAGGAAAATTTCCAACTTCCAACCTCAAATTTATTGAATGAAAAGATCGTGCAGTTTGAATCGGAGGTAGTACAATAGAATATCACAGAATGCCAACACAAAAAAATAAGTTTATTGGTGAACCAAAATGTCAAAAACCAAAATGGCATAACCGAAATGACTTCAAGTGGGAAATATTCCCTTTGATGCTCAATTAGCTGCATTTTAATTAAATATAAAACACTTCACTTCAGTAACTTCAGCCTTTTTGAACAGACTCAACATGCACAAACATGAAATAAAAAAGTGCAACCACTGAGCAGTAGTTTCAAAAAGAACCCACATATGTAGCATTTGCCAAATACCCACTTCCTGAATATATAACAATTTCCTGTTAAAACTATCTAGTCACTTATTTAAGTATTAATCATAAGGCTGACATAACAAACAGAACATTTCAGTAACAGCCATTTTTAAAACTCAACAGTGCTTTTATGCACAAACAAGAAATAAAACAGTGTAACCACTGAGCAGTAGTTTCAAAAAGAACTCAAAATATATAGTTTTAGGTGAATAACCACTCACTGACCTTTGTCTTCAAGATAAGAAAATCCATATCTCATATATTATTCGTTGTATCTGTGTTTCACTATGCTCAATATATGTAAACAAACGTTGCAGGACTTTTTCTACGGTGTGAACTGACGGTGTCAAATTGCATTACAGGGCATTATCGCCATCTACTGGTAAGGAGTATGAATGACACGCATTTTTTTTTTTTTTTTTTTTTTTTAGCATTTCCTTCCTCAGGCAAAGGCCCACGACCCACTGAAAACGGGTCTGGGACCCACTTTTGGGTCACGACCCACCACTGCTATAGAACCACTGCTATAAAGCAATGTTCTACTGCAGAGAAAGCAGGTCAGGGCGGTCACGTGTATTGTGGTGTAGTTGTTTTTTTTGGTGGCATATTACGTACTAACAATGACTGCTAGACCAGTCTACAGTATGTACTGGATACTACGCTGTGTGTGTAGTATGTGGTTTCCAAAATGATCTGTATATACTCACAGATAAAACACATGTGCGGGTAACCTCGACAGAGGAGAGCAAAGGAAGTAAAACACATGCGGAATCAGACAGATCCCCAAACCATACCACCATCCATCAGTCTATAATGCACATTATACACCACTGTTTTCTTTCTAGACCAGCAGATTAATTTGATTTATTATTGGCAGATTAAATCTCAGGTGTGTTGAAACCTTGATAAAATTTGTGAGGAAAACACATTTCTCGTGACAAACACCTTCTGCTCCCAGGTGTCATTTCATTGGGTCTTCATCTCTCTGAGGGTGTTTGCTCATGTGTCTGACTGAGAGGAAACTGACTGGATTTACTTTCCCTTCTTTACAGACTGTTGTGTCAGCACGCAGCAGCAAAAACCACCTTTTAAAAACCTGTTAGTCTTCTAATGGCCTGGCCACACACACATGCATGCACAATAACCAGCATCAATATAGCATCAGTGTACAGGAAAACCATCCTAAATGCTTAAAACAAACCAAAAAGCACGAGCACATTTAACCCCTGTTAAAACATAAATCTGCTCACAGCGCCCATCATGGATGCTGTCTTTACTCTTCAGTGGTAGCTGAAGTGTAAATTTGACTTTTATCCACTGGAAGTCACAGGCTCGGCCATTGTGTGAATTCATACTGTGAATATTTGGGCTCAATTTTTTTTTCTTTTATTTTCTTTTTTCTTGGAAAGTCCACAAAGGTGAGGAAAATGGGGGCAGAGGATTTCCACCTCCACCTCACCACAAACATATTGATCGCCCTCATGCTGATCTCCCATCTCTGTCTTACACCAAGTCAATACACACACACACACACACACAAGCTGTACCATAATGCATTAGCAAGTGCAGAGTAATCAGTTATCCTTATTTGACCTGTTTAACACACGCTCAGTAATATTTATCCGTATCAACTAGTGGCACGTGTTTCACAGTAAGATAATGTAGTAATAACGGTGGGGAACCCCTGCAATCTGATCTCGGTGTGTGTGATCGTGTCTATATCCACAACCTGGCGCTTTGATTTATTATGACTTCACCTCATCTCAAACTGACTCGGTGAAAGGAAGCTGCGAATCATTGGCAGATGTTGTGACACAAGCCTTACCTGGAGGCTGACTGCTAGTTTCATAGATAGTTACTCTCAGAAACTCTGTGTAAGAGAGTCCAGACAGAGATGCAAAAAGTGCAGACATTTTACAAGGCAAGAACCAAAAAAAAAGACAGACAAACTAAAAACAGCAAAATAAATAAAGACTAACTGCCAAAAGTGACTGTAGAAACAGCCATAATAGCTACAAAACAGTGACTAAATGAAAGAGAGGGAGATGCTAAATGGCTTGTTGGAATAAATTGCTTCATAATATTACATATATGGATCACCTAGAGAAAAAAAAATGACCTAAAGATGCCAAAGAGGTTGCAGAAACAAAAACAATAAAATATGCAAAATTTTAACAAAAGATGTGAATGATCCTAAAGGTCACAACCTAACCTCTTAAAGATGCAAAACAGCAACAAAACAATTATCACACACACACACACACACACAAAAGACCACTCCTTATTAACATGTTCTAACATTGCTTCACTGCGTGTTGATTTTCTTTTGTCTTACAGTTGCCATGAACCTGGAGTTTGAATGTGAGTCTTAACACAGATTTGCTCATTTCACAAAGGTGTGTTTCTTCTTCAAAGATGCGCTGCAGCCCAAAAAAAATACTTCACCTGCCTTTTGTTGTTGATGAGATGAAGATGCGGCTGTTCTGGGGACAGAAGAGAAAGTTTAAAAATAAAAACATAAAAATAAAAAAGCCTCAGCGAGAGGGAGAGGAAGTCTGCATTTAGCCAAAGTTATGACAGAGGAGACAGAGAGAGGAGGAGGAGCCAAGCTCCTGGATGCAAATCCAATAGACAGAAGGTTAAGGCAGAGGAGAGCAGTGGTTTATGTGTAGATGACAAGAAGAACTGGATGGGTGGAAAGTTTTAAGGGGATGATGCTCTTCTAAGTTAGACCTCTTTTGTAGCAGTTGTTGACTGAGTCGAGGGGAAAGTCCCAACTGGAAGAAGCAACAGAAAAATTCAGGAAACTGCAAAGAGAGAGAGAGGGAGGGAGTGAGGAGGAGGCAGAGATCAGGGGAGGAGGCGTCTTTCTCCACAGATCCTCTCAGTTTATCAGGATTTCCCTCCCTGGGTGCCGCTCATGCCGCTAAGTGCTTTTATATCTGAACTTCAATCTGGACGATAGCACCCAGCCTGTGCTCAACTCTGAACGGCCAAGTGAAATCTTAATGATCTACCTGAGGATTACTGACTACTGTGAAAGAGATGCTGCAGCAAACGTGGTTACTTGCGTGATTTAGATCATCACAGTGGTCATGAGTAAGCCTGCTCTGTTTGATTGTCTGGACGGAGAAGAATGAAGCTGTCTGTTTGGAGTGGCTGATGCTGCTGACGCTGGAAAGTCAGATTGTTCTCAGTTTGCAGATGCTGAATCTTTTTGTTCCAGATTTATAGCTTATATAGAGTGCTCATGTTCCTGGTGCTTATCATGGGTTAGTTTTTCTTAATTATGTTGCATTGTTTTTTATGTCATGAAAGACGGCAAGACTTGTGTAATTCATGCTCTATCCCCAGATGTTGCATTCACTCAGACTTCCATCTAGTTAATGGGAGTAAAATCATGAAAATGGACACCAAGGCTTCATTACATTCTTTGCTTCTTCTTAATCCATTTTTTTATCTTACACTGAAATATGATTTATCAGCATGAACCATGACATGAGGGCCAGTAAGAGCTGTTCAGATTAAGAGGCTTGGCACTGACTTGTTTGCGGGAAGAAAGGCCATAAAGTGACTCCAAACGCCTCCTTTAGTGCACTGTGATAAATGGCTTGTAACGTAGCCTCCATTCTCTCTCGCCGGTCCACTGAGGGAGGTTTTCCATATATGTCAGCTTCCACATATTTTCCACTCCAGCATCAGTGTTGACATTAGCGCAGCCTTCGTCCGGCTCTCTGGCCTGGTTCTCATGCCGTGTCCTGGGCCTGGAGACAAACTTTCACCCACCACCCAGGCCGATTCCTGACTCTTCTTGGCTCAACTCCCACTGAAAATACTTGTTGCTGACCCAAACCGTCCCGTGGGACTCGGGCCAGCCTGGGCTGAGTTCTTCTCTCGCTGGAGTCCAGACCTTTGGGTCCAGGCGTGGCCTTTAGCGGGCCCCCGAAGTCATGGACAGCCCAGGGATGATGGATGTGTGTGCTATTGGTGTGGTCGTCATTCTCTTTCTGACCGTTCTCAAGCAGTTTGGCATCTTGGAGCCCATTTCTTCGTTTGAAGGTAAGGGCCAATCGATGCGTGCAGTCTGCCTTTATCTAGATTGTGGTTGTAGTTTGGAAGATATCAGAGGTCATGCAAATATATAGACTTTTTTTCAGTGTCACATAAAACACTGTACCCTTCAACTAACAGAGCATTCTCATTGAAGACATAATTTATATTTTGTCACCTTGTTATGTGAGTGTTATGTGGTCTTTTTATATTCTTCTTCACCACTATCCACAGTCTGAGTTATAGTTGTTGACATATGCAGACATAAACAGTTTGATTTGCTTATGTAATTCATTAAATGCCTAGATGACTTTAATAAATCCTTTAATAGTGAATGTAGACCATAAAATTTATCCATAAACACTAGAATTCTATGTATTTGGGGAAACATTGCGCAATTTCTGGAAATACTAAAAAACACGACGCTGCTATGTTTCCAAATTTGGTGATAAATTGAAAGCTAAACTGTTCCCTTCAGTGTAAAGTAGAGTAAACCTTTAAAGCCTGCCAGTGAAAGCTGGAGTCTTTATTGAGATAAAGTCTGTTATCATATAAACCAGACTCCCACTGTAACAAACACAGCTTTACATTTATATCCAGGTGTTTAATTGAAAGTTATTTACAAGAAGGAAATTAATGTTTCAGCATTTAAAGAAGCTATTTTTTTACACTTCTATCATGAGCGGTTTTTCCAGTGTATAACACTGGTTTGCCATTTTTCTTTTCTTTTTTTTTTTTTTTTATCAAGTATAAAATTGTCCACCCTGTCTCCACATGATCCTTTGTCAAACAGTATAAGGTGAACAATTGCTACTTTTTTTTCTTTTAATTTTAAGAATAATGAGGTCTTTTCCTCTATTACGTGTCTTCTTTCAGTGTAAACGGGATAAAACATCCAACTGATATTTACTCTAAAGCTTATCTTGTGCCTTTTAGGCATTTAAGAAAATGTTTCTCAAGCATATTCCAATTTATGGTTTCACAGAAGCTCAAATCAAATTAATTTAATGTAAGTAATCAACTAAAAAAGTTTCATGGTGATATCTTTTTTCTAAAACTGTAAATAGGGGTTTCCGGTAGAACTGGTGAATATATGAGCTGCATTCTTAAAGTTTGTCTCAGAATATATATTTTTTTAACTCTGATTCATCTTTATAGCATTAACAGACACCAAACACCACAGTCTTACCATATACAAAATATTCCAGTTTTAGGGTTTCTTAAAAATTGTATACATAAAAAAAAATCTTTAAAAATAAAAAACATAATTGTTTTTAAAGGATGATTCTAGAGTGAAAATAACCCTATGTCTAATAACAAAGGATAAGGAGTAGAAACTTATCTCAGGGACCAAAACAATGTGATTCAAGGCGGTTTGGGGAGAAAACGGAAGATGTGTTTGCAGCAAAAGGGAAATTAATGTTAGCACAAGGGACAAAGGAGCTATGTCAAAAAAATAAATGGCTATTTTAAATATCTGACAAGATTCAAAAAGGCCATTGAAGTGATAGTGCTGATAGGATCCCTGCAGACAAACCGAGTAAACTTTAATTTTGAATGCGTACAAAAACAAAAAAGGATATATATCTTCTTCAGGTCACATACGTTTGTACAAGTCAACTACTGACATCAAACTACTGTTAGTTGAAAAAAAAGGAGGGGAGTTTATGGCCTCTGCTTTTACCACTTGCCCAGTTTGTCATAATTATTTAACTACCATTTCAGTTCTATAGAAGCAGAAGCCATGAACTCTCCTCCTTTTTTTTCAACTAACAGTAGTTTGATGTCAGTAGTTGACTTGTACAAATGTATGTGACGGTGACCTGAAGGAGATATATCCTTTTTTGTTTTTGTACGCATTCAAAATGCATTTTTGTACATGCACAAAGTTAAAAATACTGCAGTTTGTCTGTCAGGACCCTATCCACATTATAACTTAAGTAATATGACATTTTTGAGTCTTGTCATATGCTTAAAATAACAATTTATTCTGACATTAAAGACCATTTTGCTGCAAATGCATATTCCGTTCTCACTCAAAACTGCCTCGATTAATGTTGTTTTAGTCCCAACAGCTAATAATAGACCGAGGGTTGTTTTAACTCTGCGTTGTTCCTTTAAAGTGAGCAGGCAGGGCTGTTGCTCGCTGATAAGCACTGTTTTCCACACAGCGAGAAGGTTCCTTGTTCAAACCTCTGCTGGGATCTTTGAGTGGAGTTTGCATGTTCTCCCCGTGTCTGCGTGGATAATCCACTTTCCTCTCACAGACCAAAAACATGCTTGCTAGGCTAACTGGTGATTCTGGATTAGGAGAGAGCGTATGTGGCTGTTCATCTGTAATGGATTAGTGACCTGTCCAGGGTGGACCCCTGCCTTTTGCCCAAAGAGAACTGTGATAGGCTCCGTCAGATCCCTGTGATCTAAAATATGAAGAACCAGGTAAACATGATAAATGGATGTATCAATACATGAGTTGTCACTGCTTAAGCGTGTAGAAGCGTTCCAATTAATTTAACTTAGCACCTCCTTGATATCAGGAATTCAGCCACAGTGATAAAGTCATATTTTTTTCATCACAGCTGCTGACTCTGAAATGAGTTATTTTGTTGATATGAGTCCATTTATATCCTCTTCTTCCTGTTATGATGTTGCTGGAGTCTATCTCATCTGTCATCAGTTGAGGGGTGGGGTAAACCCTGCCCATGTTATACATGATATATAAAAAAAACCTATTAGAATTCATTAAAATTAGTAAGTAAATAGAAGCTGCATCATTGGTATTGAGACAATTAACCATAGTAGCTTCATTTATAGTAATTCCTTGTTATACAATCTACAATATTCCTGAAAAAAAATAAACAGAGAAATATGAATGATTTAACAGTGGCAAGAAGACTTACCACCCTCAGAAACACCATGTCATTAGGATGCCATCTCTGCTGGGTCTTCCCCCTCATTCCAGGAAAAAGGTACCCTTTTAAAACCCATTTAGAACTGCAGTATGGTGCCATTCACTTGAATGGTTTTGACATTTGTAAATGCAATATTAGCCTGTGATTGTCAGTAAATCTGTGTGCTGTCAACACAAGGGAAGGAAAAGGTTAATGGGTTAAGAATATGGAGAATATAAATTCTGGGTGCCCTGTGTTCATTTGGGATCGTAACCAAGAAATCAGATACTTTAAATTATGTAGTTTGCCTTGATTAGAGTTTTAGGCTGCAGGCCAGCAAATCAGAGTGCCCTGCCTTCAGAACGCCAAGACAATTACAGCCGGAAGGCTCCATTTGGCACATTAGCGTGTCTCATATGGACCAGCTTGATAAAGTAATAAATTCAACAAAAACAACAGTAATGTCCTTTCATAATTTATCACTCCTTTCAATCTCACCAGTCTTCTGTTCCTCCAAATGCTCCCGTCTTCCTTTCCCACTGTTACTGGACCTCCACCCCGGTTTGGCATTACTTCACATTAATTATACATGCAGTATCGAACAGGCTTTCTCTGAGGCCACCTAAATATGGAGCCTGGAGTACTCCTCCAGGACCCTGAAGGACACAGGCCGTTCATCCACAGCGGCCAAAATTTTCCATCAAGTTTCTTCATCATCATCATCGAACCCTCATCATCTCCCAGTGGGACTAATTTACCAGCTGCAGAGTAAGCATCTCACCTGCTGGACCACCTTCACCGTGTTTATCTGGATGGAAGATCCAATATAGCAGAAGTTCAGCTGATTCAGTTCACATCGGCTGATTGATTTGCACATTTAGATGGTAAATCTTTGTTGCTTCCTCTGCAAGCAGCTTCTCAGCCCAGCTCCATGCCAGCCTCTCCTCAAACTGCCTCTGACTTAATCAGCGCTGTGACTGTTTTTAATGCTGCTCTATTATGTTCTCTGGGGAATATAAATCCCTGTAAATTCCTCTTGGTGCACATGAGCTTTTTTAGGCTGTTGCATTGCTCTGAATCCACAGACGCAGATATTTTTCTCCTTTTTGATCAATCACCTGTCAATCAGGTGGGCAGCTGGTGAACATATGCTCTATCAACTGATGCTCCAGGTATTTTTGCAATTATTTATAAGTCCTTTTCTCTGAAAATTAGCTTTGAAAAATGTCAAGCATTTCCATAAAAGTATCTTAGGAGCCTCAGTTTGCTAACGGATATTATTTTATACTCCATATTTAAAATTATGTATGCTATTATTTGACAAAGAAATGCTGCAAATCATCATGTGAGATGCTGGGACGTTTAAATGTAAAATGTTTTCACTTCAGCAGTTTTGCAAAAATGAATTCAGACTAGTAGCTGATTTATTTTCTGTTGATGAAGTGACTGAATTTCATTTTATATAAGGCACACTTCCTGTTCATAGGCTTAAAAAACTGACTTCTGGCCCATATGAATAACACTGGTATGAAATGCAAAAGGGATTTCTTTGATTTAGTTTAGTTGGAGGCTTGAGAGATGGATTCTGCTCTTTTCTAACATCATGGCTACAGTCCCTAATACTTCATTCAGATTTAGACTCAAACAGTATTATTTTTGCTTGCTATCTATCATGTTAACAATTTTCCTAAAACACTGATGTTTAGGCCTCCTCTGAATCTAACTTGTTTTCAGGAGTCCTAGGTGAGTCATGTAAACAGTGTAACATCTGTACACTTTGTCCATCATTTCCTGTCTGTCTGGACTTGCAGAACATTTCAGTCCATTTTAGGTAAAAATGCAGGGAGCAAAATTCCCTCTTGAAAGTCCCGGTTTGAGTTTCAGCGAGCTTTCACAGAAGGTTTTCACACTCTGATGTAGAGAGAAACTGAGCCTACCTGTCTAAGTCTGTCAATCAGAAAATAAATCATTCAGCTATTATTAAGTCTTTATTAATAAATTATTCATTTTGATGCTGTAAGTGGAGATATTGTGCACTAACCATCATTAAAGAGTACAGAAGTACATGAAAAAAACCAGACCAATACGTTTTGGGTTTTGTATCACCAGCACTTAATAAAACATCCTCTGAATTTGCTCCGTTAGAAAAGAAAAAGTGCACCATTAGCTGTCCTTGTTTTTGTTTGTCTGTGTGCATGCTCAAGTCCAGCTCAGTGATCTCATCTTAAACAGAAGTGTTGTTTGTTTTCCGTGTTTAGTCTACCTCTGTGTTATTTTTGGGATGATATCAATGACAGAGGAAGCCTTGTCTTTGGAGATGTGTGAGTGTTATTTTGAGGCTGTCTTGTAGTGATATCTGGTATTTTTTACTCCCCATTTAACTCTTGCTCAGGTTATTTTAAGTACTTGGCACCAGTGATATTATGTAAAGACAAACTGAGATGAAAGAATAAAGAGAGTAGTTTCAGTCGTTCATTTTAAACAGATGACATTTACGTACACTTTGTACAGGAGGTTTCATTTTGTGTTCATGCAGTTGCCATAAAACATGCAGCTGTTAAAGAAGCTTTCAACAGTTTTTAATGCAACCTCACTTCCAAAACGTTTAGTTGCTCTGGAATATGTTTACACCTGTGTTGCATCACCTCTTTTTATATACTTCCCTTGGTAAACACAGAAGAGGTTGTCATGTCCTCAGTTAAACGCTTTCTCATTCTTTTGTGATATATGATTTTGGCTCCTCTGTGTTATTAATATAATTTTATTAACCCGGCTGAATAAGCGAACAATCACCCTTGGGATAACTGTGCTGTGCTTATTGTCGTGGGGTTGGAGTTAAAGTTGCCATCACCCCGCTTGCTTCAGTGAGTCCATTCTCATCTGGACAAAGCAGGCAACACTATCAGGATCGTGTCTTTTGATTCCTCCAGAGGACTGAACACAGTTCACCCTGCACTGCTGGCTGGGAAACTCCAAACAACACAGGGGGATGGCTCCACGACCATCTGGATTGTTGATTACTTGACAGACAGATCACAGTTTGTGAGACACCACTTCTCCTCAGCGTGTACTCATCAGACTTCCAGTACAACTCTGTATGACTCTGCTGTTGTGGAGAGTGTCAGCGACGGACAGGAAGCTGAGCACCGGGAGCTGGTGCACAGCTTCCTGGCACACTGTGGGAGCAACCACGTCATCTTGAACAAAGCAAATGAGATAAGACTGGATTAAAGATGCAACACTGAGGCTGTTTACAGGAGGGCGTGAACTTGACGAATATTTCCAGCAAGATGTTGTGTATCCTCTTCAAGTCTGTGTATTTTAACAAGCCTCTATCCTAAATTGGTCAGGTGTTTTCTTGGGTCTCTGGGAGATTGGTGAATCCTCCCCACTTTGATTTTGCAGTCACAAGTCTCATGATGGACTCTTGTCCCGTCGTTTCATTCATTTCCACTAGAGGGAGGCATGAGACGAGTGAGGTGGGATTTGAACAAGTGTCACAGGTCCTGAGGGAGCTTTTACTCACATCGCTTCATTACATGAGTGTTTGACAAGGCACCACCAAGTTAAATCTGTGCTACAGACCCCAGGAGACACAAAGGAACAATTAGAAACTGGATCGCTGAGATGAGTGAGAAAATGAAATTCAGGACACCTGTTGACCTTTGTCACCACCCTCTCAGGTTCCGTAAAGGCAAATTGTTTTCTTAATTTCACATTTTGCAAAACGGATTACAATATTTGATAGGCCTATGACTTTGAAGCTCTGATGTAGAATGAATTTGTATAGTTATTGTGTTTTTTCATGGGTCATGCTGTTTGTTTGATGTTCACGGGTTGAATTAGAAAAATAAGGTGTGAGATAGAGGGAGGATAAAGAGGAAGAAGATTCAAAGGACCAGTCTTTCGATCTCCAGCAGACATGTTTGACAGAAAATTTGGGATGTTTCTTTAGGATTTTTGTATGCAACTGCAGTGTGGACTCAGTATTCATTGGACAGTATGTGAGTACATATAAGATTCCTGCACATCTGATTGGATTTACTTTGAATTAAACTGATTTTGGGGGGAATTTTTGCCCTTTTTGAAATATTTTTACAGAATTATCTGAAGCACTTGACTTGACGGAAAAAGCTGGATACTTCTCTTTGTTGTGAAAAAAAATCTCCTTAGAGATCCATGGGAGAACAAGAGGGAAAAAAAGACACTCAATTAAAAAAAGGCAGAAGGGGAGGGCTAAGTGGAGTAATAGAATCGGCAGAGAAAAAAAATTGTGACAGAAAAGAGCGATGAGTGAGTGGCACTGTTTCAGGCACAGGGAAGGAAATAGAGGAGGAACAGAGCAAGAGCAGGTGAAAGAGATGGATTGAAAGAACGTGTAGATTAAGTTCAGTTATGTAGAATCAGTGAAAAAGAAAGAAAAGCAACCAGGGTGGAAAAGACGGAAGAAGGGGGGAAAATGAGCGTGAGATGGGAGACGGAGGGACTGCAGACAGTTGGCATCGTCTGCCTGGTGATCATGTTCCTCAAGCTGATGCACCTGCTGGGCCTCATCGACATCACTGAGACCGGTGAGACAGCACGGGACAGGGCAATGAGGAGGAGGACTGACACGGAGCGAGAGGGCTGGACAGATTAATCCACCTGTAGATGTCAGAATATTGATCAGTTCTGTCTGGACACAACATGAAAACAGGAGCAGAGGTAGTTCTGAGGTGTTTAGAGACATAAAACAAGGACGAAGAGTGGACAGTAAGTAAAGAGGACTGTTAAATCATTTCAGACACTGTTCATGAAGATCTCATTTTAGTTTCAGTTGTGGTCAGATACCATGAAACTCCAACAGTAGAAAAGCAGGGTCAGTCTGTCAGTTCCTTGACATTCCCTGTCCCTCTCCTTCTCTGAACACACAATTATTCACATCTACGGACAAGTTT
This sequence comes from Hirundichthys speculiger, assembly GCA_018398805.1. Classification (NCBI taxonomy): domain Eukaryota; kingdom Metazoa; phylum Chordata; class Actinopteri; order Beloniformes; family Exocoetidae; genus Hirundichthys; species Hirundichthys speculiger. The sequence continues at coordinate 1,238,925 of JAGFBZ010002193.1, read as the reverse complement.
ATTTTACAGCACATTTTTATTTATACTGTATTTTTGTTCATGCTGCTAGCAGTAATGAAAGCGGTAAACTTTAAAAAATATATTTATTCAAAATTGTATTCTCCGATATTATTAATTCCCTCAGTAATTAATTGCAATCCTTTAATTTGTGATCACTGTCATTAAATAAATGTTATTATTGCTGACAAACCTTATCAGTTGGTCTCTCTCCCTCTGATTGTGGATGTGATCAGTTATGGACTCCAAAATGTTAATATTTCTTATTTGCTGACTACTTGTATATTTCATATTGTTTGCTCTGCTCAAGAACAGATTGTTCTGCAGTGTATTAAGTTTTCTTCAGATTCATTATGCAGCCCTCTTGTCTCATGATGCTATTACTTTAATGAGGTCATCTGGCCCATTGGCAGACAACCTCTGGGCATCCCATTCCCATCGCCATGATTGACAATGATGATTGCTGTTGTTCATTGCTGGACGATTGCATTGCCTGTGTTTCACCAAGTGAAAGCCATGTCCAGCCTTAAGCAATGTCCATTCGGGCTTTTGAACCAAATGTCGGTCCAAGAATTGCTCAGACTCATCGGAATCATTTTCCTTGGACGTTGATACTTGGAAAAGATTTCTTAAAAAGGCAAATAACAGAACGGTGGCCTAAACATACAACCAAAGTAGTCAAGAAATGGTTAACAGAGAACAACAGCAACGCTGAGTGCAGGAAACGAAGGACCGGACTGATGGCAGGGAAGCCCTCCAGCATCAAAACCCGATTATCACAGGAAAGAAAATCATTTTGAACATGGCATTAAAAGACATGAAACATTGTCACTTATCTCCTTTCCATCCAGAGGAAGCCCATTTGTCAATTTTACTAAATATATTTTGTATATTTATTTGTTTTCGACAAGTTTTACTTCAACAGTAATAAATGCTCCATTAGTTGGAGTCTGTTTTCAACTGTGTTTATTGTTAAGTCTAAGATAATTAACTGAGGTAGAGCTCAGTGATGTGGTATGGGTGCACCAGTGTGCATTGTTGCTCCGTGTTTTGATATTTCTATTATATATAATGAGTTCATTATATGACCAATTCAGAGAGGAAGAAAAAGAATATGGACGCTCTCTAGAGTCATACCCCAATGTGCCAAGTAATCCCATGAACCAAAATTGAAACAGTTTTTTAGTCTTATTTCTAATCCTTGAGAGCTTTTTGTCAAAGAAAGATTAGACTTCAGTCATAGCATTTGAAGTAAATTCTTAATTACACCTGTGATAGATGTTACATAATGTTATAATGTAATATATTACCACTATACTGCCAGATGTTTTAACTGTACTTTATCTCAACTTTCCAACTACTCAAACTTCTAAAACTTAAATGTGTGTGTCTTATCTTTGGTCACTGGAGTCCTTTACACTTTTATCTCCCTTTGACTGCTGAATTTACATATGACAGTCATTTTATTTATGTCTGAAACTCTCTTGAGTTTTCCCAAAGGTATTCCCAATATACACCCACAGCTTGAATTCCAGCTGAAGCTACGTAAACAGTCGACAAACATGTAACCCAGAGATAAGAGCAGCTTTGCCATCATCTCCACTACATGGTAGAAACTGATTATGAAGCTTACTGAAATAATGACACTAAAATCACGTGAAAAAGAGAGTATATCCATCCATCCATCCATCCATTACCTCCCGCTTGGTCCGGAGTCGGGGGCAGCAGCTTCAGCAGAGAGGCCCAGACCTCCCTCCCCCCGGCTGCTTCCACCAGCTCCTCTGGGAGAACCCCGAGGCGCTCCCAGGCCAGATGAGAGATATAATCTCTCCAGCAGGTCCTGGGCCTGCCCCGTGGCCTTCTCCTCAGTTGGACATGCCCGAAGCATCTCTCCAGGGAGGCGTCCAGGGGGCATCCTAACCAGATGCCCGAACCACCTCAACTGGCTCCTCTCGATGTGAAGGAGCAGCGGCTCTACTCTGAGTCTCTCCTGAATGACTGAACTTCTCACCCTATCTCTAAGGGAGAGTCCAGCCACCCTGCAGAGAAAACTCATTTCTGCCGATTGTATCCGTGATCTCATTCTTTCGGTCACTACCCACAGTTCATGACCATAGGTGAGGGTTGGAACAAAGATCGACCGGTAAACAGAGAGCCTTGCCTTTTGGCTCAGCTCTCTCTTCACCACAACGGACCGGTACAGAGTCCGCACCACAGCAGACGCTGCACCAATCCGTCTGTCAATCTCCCGCTCCTTTCTCCCATCACTCGTGAACAAGACCCCGAGATACTTAAACTCCTCCACTTGAGGCAGAACCTCACTCCCGACCCGGAGAAGGTATTCTAGCCTTTTCCAACTGAAAACCATGGCCTTAGATTTGGAGGTGCTGATTCTCATCCCTGCAGCTTCACACTCGACTGCGAACCGCTCCAGTGAGAGCTGCAGATCCCCACTCGATGGCGCCAACAGGACCACGTCATCTGCAAACAGCAGAGACGAGATCCCGACACCACCGAACTGGAACCCCTCTGCTCCTTAGCTGCGACTAGAAATTCTCTCCATAAACGTTATGAACAGAATTGGTGACAAAGGGCAGCCCTGGCGGAGTCCAACTCCCACTGAAAACGAATCCGACTTACAATGCGGACCAAGCTCCCACTCCATTTGTACAGGGACTGGACAGCCCGTAACAACGGGCCCAGCACCCCATACTCCTGGAGTACCCCCCACAGGACCCCCTGAAGAAGGCGGTCAAATGCCTTCTCCAAGTCCACAAAACACATGTGGACTGGTTGGGCAAATTCCCATGTTCCCTCAAGGACCCTAGTGAGGGTATAGAGCTGGTCCAGTGTTCCACGACCAGGACGGAACCCGCATTGTTCCTCCTGAATCTGGGATTCGACAATCGATCGAACTCTCTTCTCCAGCACCCCTGCATAGACCTTACCAGGGAGGCTGAGGAGTGTGATTCCCCTGTAATTGGAACACACCCTCCGGTCCCCCTTCTTAAAAAGGGGAACCACCACCCCCGGTCTACCAATCCAGAGGTACTGCCCCTGATTTCCACATGATGTTGCAGAGACGTGTCAACCAAGACAGTCCTACGACATCCAGAGCCTTCAGGAAATCAGGGCGGATCTCGTCCACCCCCGGAGCCCGGCCACTGTGCAGCTTCTTAACTACCTCAGCGACCTCAGCTTCAGTAATGGACGAGTCCACCCCCAAGTTCACAGGCTCAGCATCCTCCTACGGAAGATGTGTTGGTGGGATTGAGAAGGTCCTCGAAGTATTCCTTCCACCGCCAAACGACATCTCCAGCTGAGGTCAGCAGCACCCCACCCCCACTATACACAGTGTTGGTGAAGCACTGCTTTCCCCGCCTGAGCCGTCTGACAGTTGGCCAGAATCTTCATGGAGCCGATCAAAAGTCTTTTTCCATGGCCTCACTGAACTCCTCCCACACCCGAGTTTTTGCATCAGAGACCAGCAAAGCTGCCGCTCGCTTGGCCCACCGATACCTGTCTGCTGATTCCAGAGTCCCACAAGCTAACCAAGCCTGGTAGGACTCCATCTTCAGTCTGACGGCCTTTCTTACCCGAGATGTCCACCACCGAGTTCGAGGATTGCCGCCATGACAGGCACCGACGACCTTAAGACCACAGCTCCGGTCAGCCGCTTCAGCAACGGAGGCGTGGAACATGGCCCATTCAGACTCAATGTCCCCCGCCTCCCTCTGGATGTGATTGAAGCTCTGCCGGAGGTGTGAGTTGAAGATCTTTCTGACAGGTTCCTCTGCCAGATGTTCCCAGCAAACCCTCACTATACGTTTGGGCCTACCAAGTCTGACCAGCATTCTCCCACCCCATCTGATCCAACCCACCACCAGGTAGTGATCAGTTGACAGCTCTGCTCCTCTCTTTACCCGAGTGTCCAAAACATACGGCCGAAGATCAGATGATACGACTATAAAGTCGATCATCGATCTACACCCAAGAGTGTCCTGATCCCACGTGCATTTATGGACACTCTTATGCTTGAACATGGTGTTTGTTATAGACAAACCGTGACTAGCACAGAAGTCCAACAACAAAACACCACTCTGGTTCAGATCAGAGAGGCCGTTCCTCCCAACCACGCCTCTCCAGGTATCAATGTCATTACCAACGTGAGCGTTGAAGTCCCCCAGCAGGATAAAGGAGTCCCAATTAGGGGCGCTTTCCCCCCCCCCCAGCCAAGGACCCCAAGAAGGCTGGGTACTCTGAACTGTCATTCAGCGCATAAGCACAGATGGCAGTTAGAGTCCGTTCCCCGACCTGAAGGCGCAGGGAACCTACCCTCTGATCTACTGGGGAAAACCCCAACGTACAGGCTCCAAGCTGGGGGGCTATAAACAAGCTCCACACCAGCCCGTCGCCTCTCACCCTGGGCAACTCCAGAGTAGAATAAGGCCCAGCCTCTCTCTCGAGAAGATTGGTTCCAGAGCCAAGGCTGTGCTTCGAGGTGAGCCCGACTATATCTAGTCGGTACCTCTCAACCTCACGCACAAGCTCAGGCTCCTTCCCCTCCAGAGAAGTAACGTTCCATGTCCCAGTAGCCAGTTTAGTCAGCCGGGGGTCAGCACACCAAGGCCCATGCTTTCGGCTGCCACCCATAACACAATGCACGAGCCCCTCCCCCAGGCCTGGCTCCAGGGTGGGGCCCCAGTAACCCCAACCCGGGTGAGGGACGACGAGCTCTTGTTTTAATTTTATTCATAAGAGTCGTATGAAAAAGAGAGTATATTCTGTTTTAATTCTAGTTTTTCATATCAGCATGTTTTGAGTTTAAGACCTTAAACACAACTTGTGATCAACACTGCACAACATATTACACCATGTCATAATTTATGTAACAGAACCAATGCAGGAGCAGTGTTTGGAAAAACTAAGGAGATCTCATGATTCATTAGCTTGTAGAACCACCTTCAATCACAATCATTTGAAGTTACCAGAAGTCATTGTTTTCTATGTTGTCATCAGTCAGGCAGTCGTCTATGCACAGTTCTTTGAAGGTCCTGTCACAGCATTTCAATCATGTTGAGGTCCAGACTTAACAGGGTCATTGCAACACCTTGATCCTTGTATTCTGTTGCATTCTGTTGTAGATTTGCTGGTAACATCAGCAACATCTTAACTCTGGTCTCATCTGTCCAAAAATTACAATGTTCCATAAGTCTAGTGATTTGTTGCAGTGATGCAGTGCCAACTAAGTTTTTTTTTTTTTAACTGTTTCACTTTGCATCAAATTCTGGGAAGATTGGTTACCGAATATTGAATATTTTCCACTGGTGTATAATCACGGTAGAATGATCGACTTCAAGTTATTTGGAAATGGCTCTCTGCTCTTTATATTTCCAGCTGCTGTTTGTTCTTCACTGTTAAGTCAAGGATAGGCTGCTGCAGTGAAGTTCAGCACTTCAAGCTACAGTGCTGCAGAAAAGAACCCACACTGCCACCTAGCATTTGCTGGTGAAATCACAGAGACAGAAACAACAAGTGACAAGCATAAACACCAACAATGATCTAGATCTCATACATGTGTAGTTGCTATATAGATGCATAAATCAGACGTAAACTCTTTCCAGAACGATGTGCAGTAACAAGTTGCTTCTCTAACATCATTGCTGAATCCTTTCCTCTTAGACATTATGTTAACATGCACCTGAATGCTCCAGACCAGATGGTCAGCAAGACTTCTGCTTTTTAGAGGTTCTCAAACCTGTTCATGATCAGATAATCAAGTACATTTGATTGGCATCACCTGGCTGTTACTTTCCCTCCCAGTTCCTGTGGAAGCAGTGAGACAGCATAGTTTTTCCACAGCGTTCTGCAGTTTGGCAGAATTTTTGTCAATTGAATTAAGACACAGTGAAATATGACATGCTGTTGTTCATCTGAGATTATATTTATCTAATATATAGCTCTAGAACAGGCAGTTTTTTTTTAATGTTTCTCCTTTATATTAGGCGTGCTGTGTGTGGACTATTTGCTTGGTTTCATCAAAGTTCTGTTTTACTGAAAGAAGAGTTTTTAGACTCCCAGAGCAGGACACTTGCATGAAAAATTATCACTGGCAACCCCTGCTGGGATAGACTCCAGCAGAACCCTGTGACCCGACACAGGAATATAGATAATGGATGGATGTATTATCAAAGACAATAGTGCATGTGTGTGATATGATAAAGAACATCTCATGAACTTTGATCCAAAGAATCTATAAATTATCAATGAATTATTTCTGTTTTGTGACAACTGAAAGAACATTTCCACTTACACTTATTCCAGTGTTTTCAACTTGTACAGCTCTGTCAGCAGTTGTTGTTGTGAGCTCTGGAAATAAGACAGATGCTGGAGGTTTGTTTGAGATAAGTTCTTACTGCCAAACCTCAGTGACTGAGATCAAGAATTAATGTTTTTTTTATGAAAAATATTCTCTTTATGGCATAAAAAATAGCCGGATTTTTACTGAGTAACATGACACTGTCTTTCATCATGTGGTTGAAGCAGGTCAGAGTTCTTTCTCCATTTTTACTGGACTGAAGGAACCCAACAGAAACACACTAACTAAACTAAGAGTGACTAATCTCTCATCCTTAATTCCCCTCGTATTGGGATCGGCTACATTTTCACAGTATATTGTCTTTCCCTGCTCAGCTGGATGCTTTAACGTGAGTCTTTAAATCTGGACTCCTCAGCACCCGTCGTATAAATCTCACAGGGATCTGACTTGACTTGTTTTCTTTTGTTTTTTTTTTCTTCTTCTTACTGTCACTTTCCCACCGTTCTCCATTTACTCTCTTTCACTTCATCTTGGTGTCAACACCCTTCCTTCTCCTCTCTTCTCTTTGTTTAAAGATGGTGAGTATGGAAAAGCAGAAACCCAGCTTTTGTTGGGAAAAAAAACACAGAAAACCTCCCTCCTTTTTACGTTTTTTCCCCCCAGTTTTAACGTGCTTTCTCTTAAAGTGTGACCAGTAGTGCTGCAACACTTAATTCGTCCATTTGTGATTTGAGTAAAAATGATTTTCAAATTTCAAATTTTTATTTTTTATTTTTTGGGAATGAAAATGCATCAAAGGATTATAGTTTGGTGAACTCTTCACCTTAAAGAAAGTACTTCCTCCTGATTTTTTACACCCTTGTCCAGCTGCCTTTTACTTTTGTACAGGTTTTTGTTAGTTCTTTCACAAACTCTTAAACTCGCACGTTTCTCCCACCTGCCTCCCTGTTAACTGTGTAAACCCTCCCTCGACCCCCAACTGTTGACCTGCATCCACTCTCTCGACGTCCGCCCCGTCCTTCCCCTCCTTCTCTCCATCCTGCCTTGTTTACATCACTTCTCTTTCTCTCCTTTCTTTTCCCCCTTCCTGTCTGTCACTCCATCCCTTTCTCTCTCTGTCTCTTCCTCCGACAGACAGCAGCGACAGTGATTTGGAGCTGTCAACTGTGCGTCACCAGCCGGAGGGGCTGGACCAGCTGCAGGCGCAGACCAAGTTCACCAGGAAGGAGCTTCAGTCTCTGTATCGAGGCTTCAAGAATGTAAGTCCAGCTGCTGCTTACATTTTGCCGCCATTGCTGTGCTTTGTACAGATGATGCAAATGATTTGTCTCTGTATCTCTTTCTTTCCTGTCCTGAGCAGGAGTGTCCCAGTGGGCTGGTTGATGAGGAGACATTCAAGTCCATCTATTCTCAGTTCTTTCCCCAAGGAGGTTAGCCATAAAAACAATCTCTCCTCTCTTGTCCTTTCTTGTTCTTTGAGATGATGTGAAAAAATTGGGATGGGGTGGAGTGGTGCATTTGTCCTCGGGGAGAAGATGGTGTGAAATTGAAAGAGCAAGCAACAGTCTCTTTTTGTTCATGGGGATGCCATTTATATATATATATATATATATATATATATATATATATACATGTATTCATTGAAAAATGTCTTTTAACTTGTTGAAGTCAACAGGTACTTCTCAGAAAGTGGTGATATAAGTAGCAGCGTACAGTAGGATGCTGAAAATCCTGTATCTATGAAGCTTGATTGATGGAACTTTCACAGACGTGTAGGTCATGTCGTGTTCACCGATGCATCCTGGTACTATTATGGGTGGTAGCTTTTAAATCCTGCTGATTACAAGTTGGATGGCTGCTCTGTTCTTTAGACTGCAGGACATAGCACCCATGATTTTTTGAAAAATATAAAAAGTTAAATCAATGTTGTTATTGTTCTCTGTGACTTCAGTACTCTACTTTACTTCTGTCCTTCTGAAAAAATCTCAGGCCCAGAGAATGTGGCAGCATTTCTGCATTTTATTGATCATTCTTTTTCTCTGGGCGGCAGAGTTTTTCCTGCAGAATAAAGTCTTTTTGTTAATGCACTTCCGTTAGAGTGCTCAAAAGTAGAGGACAGTGTTTGTTTTTCTGTCTTGTCCTCCAGATTACCTGTTACATTTAGTGGTATTATGTACCAGATGAAATATCTTTATTCATGAAGACCTTTCATCATTTCTAAAACTGCAGTGCTCTTCAGTTTAATCTGGCTTCCTTGGAGTCCCACATATTTATGTTACGGTTACCTGTGAATCAATGGTCACTTGAAACTTACCTGAAGGTTACCTTACCTAGGTGTATTGTCGGTGGTGAAACTGGACGCCTGCATTGCGTGTGGCTGCGAGGTGTTGCTGGAGGCCACAGTCTAGAATTTCTTGTTTCAATGTTACATCCTTGGCATTTTTCAATTTGTCTTTTCAGTCCAACATGTGTAACCTACTGTCCTACAATGCTGATAAAAACCAGGCTGAGTCAACAACCTCTTTTGTCCACAGATGCAAGCACCTACGCTCACTTCCTGTTCAACGCATTTGACATTGACAAAAACGGTTCGATCCGGTTTGAGGACTTTGTCATCGGCCTGTCAGTGTTGCTCAGAGGTTCAGTCACAGAAAAGCTCAACTGGGCCTTCAACCTCTATGACATTAATAAGGACGGCTACATCACCAAAGAGGTGTGTGTGAGTTATTTTATGTGGCATGTGGTAAATGTGTTAGGTCTTAGTTGCTCGGCTTTTTTTCAGCGATCAATGGTCACAACAGTCAAAGCTGTACTCTGTATCAAGCGTTTTCATCCCGGAAGGGATGGAGCTGCTGTGCAAATGTTGTTCAAAAGTTCCTCCATCATTGACACGCAGAACCACCCTGGACAGGACGCCCGTCCATCACAGTGTCACATAGAGACCAACACGCCCAACAAACAATCCACACTCACTCCTACCAGCAACTTAGAAAAAAACAATCAACCAAATATTTATGTGTTACCCACTACCCACAGAAAACTCACATGGGCACAAGAAGCACACTTTGCACATTCAAATCTGGCGACGGTGTGAGAAATTCTTTGAATTTGAATGAAAGCACTCACCAGACATGTTCTGACTTACATGAAACCTACATTAACTGTCTCACTCGTGCATCCAGGGGACCAGCTCTTTAGGTCATTGAGCATGTGCAGTGACCCTCATGATGATTGTGACTTTAGCATTTTTCCAGCTGAGTGGACGTGCACGGATGATAAGAAGCAGATAGTCTTTGTTGAGTGAGCCCAACTTTCAGCTTTCGCCACATCCCTCCAAATCCATTTGCTATCAATATTTCAAAGCATGACTTACAAAAGTGATATTTTACATGTATTTGATTTTTTTTCTCTTTAATTTGTTTGTTTCTGACAATTTTTTTCTTTTCCATTTGAGTTTCCTCACACAGAGCACTTGGGCGTTGCAGTAAGAACTGGCTGATCCTAGATGTTATGAACAATTCTTCAGTCATCTTTATTGTTTTTAATAGCGGCTCCTGAGTCATCACATAAAATCCGCAGTCAAACTTTTGTGATTGATCCGGTACATTCTGTACCAGTGAAATTAGGTTTGAATGGGTGTTGCACCAGACCCAATTCATGAGAGAGAGTATTTTTTTTACCAAGGCCAGCCATGGTCTTTCTCAAACGGATAATGGGCCTTTTCATATGAGAAATGAGAAGCCACTTTCTGCAGTTCAGTTCAGTTTGGGTACAAATCTTGTTCCCAACTGAAACATATTATTTGCTGATGGGAAGCTCTTACCTCTTAGGTTATGAAGGTGGTGATTTTTTTTTTCTTTAGGCCAGGCAGTGTTTAAGCCATCGACATAGTGGGTGGAAATAGTTTCTTTAAAACAGTTGTTTCACTTTGCTTTTGCTTTTTTTTCTCAGGAGATGCTGGCGATCATGAAGTCAATCTATGACATGATGGGGAGGTACACCTACCCCTGCGTGCGGGATGAAGCACCTTCTGAGCATGTCGACAAGTTTTTCCAGGTTCTGTGTACAGACAAATCAAAAGACAACTCATACTCTCCTTTCAGGCCTTTTCTCCGAAGTGACATCCTGACTGATGTGACATCTTTCTCTCTCTTTTTTTGGTATTTTTTTTCTTTTTCCAACAGAAAATGGACAAAAACCGTGATGGTGTGGTGACAATTGAAGAGTTCATTGAGACCTGTCAGAAGGTGACTTTTCACTACTTTTTCCAACACAAAGCAGTGTGGTGAGCCACCAAACACCACCTCACAGTTCCTCATCTATAAATATAATGCAGCTCAGGTCAGGGTCCCTGATGCAGCGTTAGTGACAGAATGATGTCACTGGTTAATCAGACACTATATTATCCTTGTTCACACATGCAGGAAACGTCTTGTTTTCCTCCTGTTTAACAGAAATACTGCACATTCCCATCCTCCCCTTGACTCATAGATACGCCCAAATACCTTTCCGTTTTTTTCCACCACCTGTCTTTCACACAGTCACTGTCTGGTGACACAAATTCTGTCATGAGGCAAAATCAAAGCTCACATCCTTGTTTCATGCCTGATATTCATTCAAATATCCAAAAGAACTAATACCACTCTGCTATCATCCAGGTAATATTGCTTTTCAAAGCCTCCTTAAGTACTATTTTTTTTATTTATTTTTATATCTTATAAGCTCTTTTTTCATCACATTTTGACCTTCAAACTGCAACATGAGCAGTGATGCGACTGCACATTCTTAAACTGAGTCAGATTTGAATAAAAGAAGAAAAACATGTGCATTAATGACTGATAGGAAATATAGTAAATGCCCCAGTCACATAGGAAAGGCATGTTTAACACCGCCTACACTAGACACAAAAATGAACTTGCAACCCAACACATCATTTTCATTTTCTAAACTATAAATATCCCGAACTCTGAGAGGCTGCAGGTGCTGTGTAACAGTACAGTTCTAAAACATGTCAGAAAACAGATGAAGTACAAGACTATACTCATAATCCCAGCAATAAATGTCTGAACTGAAGACAAAATGTTTCAATTTAATCCTTTAATGTTTTCTGTGTTTGGCTTTTTCAGGAATTACAGTTCATCTGTTTTATTTAGCTAATGGTATTTTGTTAGAAATGTCAACATCTCATGATAAACTCTCATTATATAAAACAATGTTTACCCATGATGTGCTCATAAATGGTACGGTTTTCATGATGTGTGTACTTGTTCTTAAGATATTTACACCATGAAAAATAACATATTTGGTTCAGCACACTTGATTTAACTTTTATTTCCTTCTGTGTGCGTCATCGAGTCAGTAGACTTCACTTAAGTGAATCTACACTGCTGTGTTTTGCATTCCTGCGTATGTGTATCTGTGCTTTCACTTTATACGAAAAGCAAGAACATTACGAAACATCAGTTTACATCTACAGAAGTTGTAAAAGTGGATACTGGGCCTCAGTGGAAGTTTATCTCCTCATATAGACCATAACTAATGTAAAAAAACATCACTGTTGAAGAAGCCTGAATGATGTAAATGTTTTACTTTGCTTTGCTTTACTTTTGTTTTTTTCACAAAGCATAATAGCGTTCGGATCTGAAAACGGCCCCTTTCCTCTCCCTTGTGGTCAGTCAGAAAGACGTTCCTAATGTCTCTAGCTTCATTTCACCTACATTATACCTCCGTTACTATCTCCTAAACCAGAGCCATAAAAACAGTGGAACAAAATGTTACACTTTTCCACCTCTGTGCAAATCACACAGCACAGCCAGAGACATGGAGATACTTCAGTGATACCATTTCTGTACAAAGTAATAGCAATAACAAGCAACACAAAAGACAAAAGTTACATATTCAATGTTATTACAAAAGTATTTGCGATAGGAATAAACATAATTAATAAACAATAGAAAAACTGGGTCATAGAAAATGGGGATGAAGTTATGTTCAGCTTCCCAACCAATCTGGAATCATTTTGTGCATCATGTTGTGTCATTGTCAGTTTTTTCCTGATGTCAGAAGTCGGTAAAACAATGTGTCACTTATGTTTAGTGTGGTAGACATGTTGAAAGTGAAGCTCTGACTCACATGTACTTAGTACAGGGGCTTTTCAAACTTTCCCTGGAATGCCTCTGTTTCAAAGAAATGTAATCAATCATTAACAACCATACAGCAAGACACTAATAAAAAAAGGATCAGGAGTGTCACCTCACATGGTACACTGCATCCTTGCCTGCCTATAGCGTCTCTGTGCTCTGAGGGAACTCCACCTGTATTTCATTTACTCCAAACACTTTGCAGTAACTCAACCACAACTGTAGAGCATGCTTCAACCTTGAAGAAGAAGAAAAGGGATGAAGAAAAATCTGCCTTTTTCTGGTTAATATCATGCTCATTTATCAGCTCATTTAGAGGTTGACGTAATTTAGAAAACCCACATTTATTTCTCACATATTTCACATTGCTGCAGCTTCTATTTTTAGTGCTGCAAATAAAACTACATAAGTATGTAGAAAAACTCTCTTTACCACTTTACATTTATTTAGCACTATACATAAATAACATGTACTTTAAAATACAAATAATGCACCTGGAAGCCAGTTCAGTGTGTAGTTGTGAAAACTGAACTACCACACCTACGCTACCACCATTAGGTTTAGAGTTGGACAACAGACTCCATAAGAACAATTTAAAAAGAGATTCCAGTGAACCTACGTGGTTATATATCCCTTATTTGCAAACGTGTAATGAAAAATGTAACTCTTATCTGTATCATGAATAACGTTGGAACTATTGATACGATGACATGTCATTTATAGAAGATTTAGAAGTTCAAGTTCTTAATTGTTTTGTTTGGGGGGAAATAACAAGATTTCAGGCTGTGGTTTTCCCATGTTTCCCTACTGGACACCAAGCTGTCAATTATACACCAGTAAACAAACAAGAGTTCTGTTTTCATTTATGATTGAATTATTTCTCTCAGTCAGACTGGGAACAACAAAACACTCTGATTTGTGTGAAATGTCCCACAGCTCATCATCAACTTTTGTTTGTTTCTGATTTGTGGTGAAATGTCTTTTTTTTCTCCTTTGTTTTCCAGGATGAAAACATCATGAACTCTATGCAGCTGTTTGAAAATGTGATATAAAGAAGCTGGACACAGTTGATCAGTGTCTTTCCGTCTTTAGCTCAACTCAAATGTTAACACCACAGTCATCAACATCGCCCTAAAACTCCTCACTAATTTATAGAACATGAAAAAGATACAGGAAGTACTGTTCCTGTGCTCCCACTGTGCTCTTTTTTTTTTTTTTTTTTTTTTTTTTGCCGTATCTTGTACCTGTCCCTGGATTAAAGGGATTAATACACAACGACAAAATGATTCTTGAATAAACTGAGTGTCTAGACCACCTCCTCACAACATCGTAGTCATGGCCACAGAGACGAGACAGAACAGCTCCTCGTGTTTTTATCATTAGACTGAAGCATCAGCAGCCACTATGGAAGGAAACTTACAACCGCTGACGTGCACTCACAAGGAGCCTCACTTTAACACACACACATCCACTTGCACACACATCAGCTGTATTCTCAAGGGTTTTTATAACAATGGGTGAAGTAAAAAAAAAAAAAACTAAAAAAAAAGACTAAAAAAGGAAACTACAGCATGTTTGTCATGAAATATGTGATGTCGAATTAGCTTGCACTACAACTTTATGACTATGTATTATATGTGCCTTGAATAAAGGCACTGTAGATACCTGCACTTGATGCAGCACTGATGGAAACCAGTGTGTATGTATATATGTAAAGTTAATAGTTATGTATCCTTCTTTGTGTTGGCCTCATCTGTGCTGCTAGGGTTGATGGAACAGGACCAGAATTTATTAAATGAAAAACCTCTGTGTAACGAGTTTAATATTTATCATGTTCAGTAATTTAAATAGATTATTCAAATAGTTCTTCCGTTTTTGTATTTTGAAAGAATATATCAACTGGTCAGATTGGAAAAGTGAGTCTGTATAGTAGTGTGGATAAATAAAAGGACTATGTCCTTTGCTAAACTGAGATTTTAACATGTTGGTTCGGTGTATGCAAGCATGCTGACTCTAAGAAACACGGTATTATGTAGAGTACAGTTGGACCTTTGTTATATGAGTTCATTAAAGATACTGTTGACAGCCCCGACCTCTCCTTTTTATTGTGTCAGTATTTCTGCATTCACTGCAGGTTTACATACATGTGCCCATTCTACCCCTTCATTTAAGATCCTTACTGTCTACAAAAAAGGAGTCATTCAAGGAACTAGGACTTTTTTGTTTGTTTGTCTGATATATATATATTTTTTTACTTCATTTCATTTGCATAGAGCCAATTCGTAACAAAAGTCACCTCAAGGGACTTTACACAGAAAGCAAACAAGCTCAATGCAGTCCAATGAAGTACAATTATATTCAGATTCAATCCAGTTCATCATAATTCAGTTATAATACGATTCATTCCAACAGAGTCCAGATTCATTATTCAAAGAATGCCAATTAGTTTCAATAAATAGAAAAGCAAAGGAAGCCAACATATTTCAATGATTCTCTACTTCACTGTGATCCCCCATCTAGAGCGAGCTCAAGGCTACAGTGAAGAGAGGTGGAGGTGGAGGGTTTAGCTCTCTGAGCTAAATCTGATTTGTGTTATCAGTTGACCCCGTTTTACTGAATGAAGTCATCCTGTTAGATTTTTCTTGGCCAAATATTTATCTTGGTTCAGTTCAGAAACTAGTTCCAGACATCATCGGTCGAACAAGAGAACAAATACTTCTAATGTTGCTGGTGATGATTCCAGAAAAAGCTAATGGAAGCCTGAAATTGCGAAAAATGTGCAAATCCCGAGTTACTGGACAATGATAAGATTTGTTGAAAAAGGAGCTGTCCTTTCACCTTTTCTTTTTTAACAGAGGAACAAACAACTTGTACATAGAACTATAGCCATGTGGTCTAGTCTGATCTATCCATACCTCACAGAGCAAATTGTGTTGCAATAAAGTGAGCTTTTGTGGAGATATTTTTGAACTTTTAAAACATCCACCATTAACTTTTTGGTTATAGGTCATTCTTTTTAACTTTTTTGTGACGGGTCAATTCAAATTTCAATCCATAACCTGTAATGGGTTACCCTAACCAAATATACGGTATGATCTTCATGGCTGATGGTGCTAAACCAGTCAAAACGTGAACCACATATTGACTTTCCTGTGAAGAGTCAAGACAAAGCAAAAAAGATAATCATCAGCAGCAAGGATGGGTTACAAATTCAACCACCAACTGCCAGTCCATGATCCAAGCCTAAATGACCGGTAAAAGGTGTCACAGGTAGTGGTTGGTCATTTGAATTTTTGCAAATTTCCCTTATACATACTGAGATAATAAACCCCTGAAGGCAACACTTATGTGAAGAAGGTCCCCAAGCTGAAATCAGGTGTTCCAACCTTTATTATTTTAGTTTTCGGTTGTGCTTTGCATAGATATTTTTCAGTGTTGAGTCATCACAAACCTATCACTAACAGTACAAACTGAAACAGACTCAATGGTGCTGGAAGATTCTGAGCCTGTGGCTCACGGTTGTCTTCAGAGACAAACTCAGAATAAATGGTTTTGTTGATTCTTGTGTGACAGTTGTTTAACAGATGACAGCACAACCGGCATCCCGACAGGTGTACCAGCTAGAATCAGCTTTTTATAGCTGTCAGCCTGCTGCTTTAAACTAATGAATATATCTTTGATGATAAGAATAATATGTTGGATTCGGGTTTCATTATTACCATATTGGCCTGAATATAGGGCCACTCTGAATATAAGATTACCCCTAAATATAATTTTGGGAAAATGAAATAAAAATATGATGAAGAAACTAAGGTTATTCATGAAATAACTTATTATTGTACCATTATTATAGATAAAAACCCTGAGATAACATTCTCCCGTATTGTTAAACATTTTAATGATTTCATCTTTTCTTGGAAGTATGGTACCATACTTAAGGTGCAGGTACATGTCAGGTTTCCATGTTATTGAAGATCAAGGTATAGTACTATTTTATAAACTTTATTCTCTTACTCAGTGAATAATATTCAACCACTTAGTTCAATTACTGCATTAATGATGTCAATCACTGCATAACCAGCAAAATCGAGTTATATTCAATTTCAAAAACAAAATTTAACAGTTCGGTCTGTAAAAAACAAAATTCTGGACTGCAACAAAACTTTCAAACCGCGCTGTCCAGCGCGGTCACGTGGTTCCTCCATTTTTACATCGGATCCTGCTCGCATACGTTCACTGTGATTCGGGCCAGTTTTTCAGTTTGATTTAGACATTATGGACAGTTGCACATTATCATGTGCTTCTAAATCACCTTTAAATTTGAAAAGTAACTGCTAACTAGAGCTCACACATCCAGTGGCATAGTAAATCTTCAATATTCTATTTGAATTACAAGGAAAAAAACGAAATATTAACACCAAATCAGTTCTGCTGTCAATACCACCTTCTTCCAGTTATGCCTGTAAGACAAAGTGAATGCATACTTATTTAAGAAAAATTTTAAAAGAGTCATACATACTTTAATAACCACATGAATGGATTATTGTAACTCTTATTATATGGGGTGAGAACAGTCATCTATTCATCATCTCCAGTTGGTGCAAAATAATGCCACTTGGCTTTTAACTGGGACAAGAAAATGTGAGCGTGTTACTCCAGTTCTGCCATCACTCCACTGTTTTGGAATAGATTTGGGGGGTTTATTTGCCTTTTAAGATTTTAAATGGGCTGGCACTACTGTATGTGTATGAGTTTCTTCTTCCTTAAGCTCCAGTTAGAGCACCTGAGGTCATCCAGACAGAAGGTCCTTATAATTACAGGATCCACACTCAGACGTGGAGGTGACTGTCTTTTCAGTAGCTGGTGCTATTCTCTGGAACAACTTACATTTATAAAGTAGAACAGCTTGATTTATACTTTCAAATTTCTGCACAAAACATATTTCTGCCTGCTGGCTTCAGCTCGACTTGAACCAAGACATCTTGTCATTATCTATAATTTATTGTTTGATTTATTTTGTTTTTAGTGCCTTATTTTTGTGTCTTTGCCATGTTTGTCTTGGTGTACATTATTTGTGTTGTTTTTCTTTTTCCCCATTAAGCACTTTGATCAGCCATGGTTGAATTTAAGTGTACTATATAATTAAATTTGGCCTTTGACCTTGAAATCAAGGGACTGATGTTCTGAGTGATTCTACCAAGAATAGAGCAAGGATCCAAAAGACTATGGTGGTCTTATCCAAGAGACATAATTACAAGAAGGAGACCCAAATCAACTAGAAGATCTACATCAGTGGTGCGCAAACTGTGGTACACGTACCACTGATGGTACGCGAGCGCTCTCTGGTGGTACGTGGGGGAACATCATGACTTGTCAATGCATGACAATGCATTATAAATACAACGTTTAAAATTAAATTCAGTTAACAATAAATAACCACTATAAGGAATAAACATCTCTCCTGTGTGTTTAAAGCTAATTGAGAAGGCATATATGGCTATATTTTAAAATTGGTCATTATGGTGGTACTCAGAGAGCTGAACAGTTTCTCAGGTGGTACGCAGCGTTAAAAGTTTGAGAACCACTGATCTACATGAATGGGAATGGAGAGGATGCATATTGACAAAACATAAATGAATATTCACAAAAATAGTAATAAAAAGCAACAAAATGATGTGACACAAAATTGACTCAAAGACATAAAACTGGTGAGTAAAATATGCAAAATGACAGAATGTGACCAAATAGTCAGGATTAAACGCAAGCAACCTTTAAAACACTCAAAATGACGAATGCAGGACAAACATGCAACGACATTTAATGATCACAGACACAAAACACCAAATACTACAATTAGAACACAAAAGGATTTCACAACTACAAACCGTAGGCCTACTGCAGGATAGATCTTTACTGAAATAACTGTTTCTCTACACCACTTCTCGCAGCTTGGGCCCTGTTATCCAACCTTGGTTATGCCACAGAAGTGACTCGATCCAAAACGTGAGAATGTAGGCCAGTGAAGGCAGTGCAGGAAAACAACCATCAGATGGCAGTGCGGTGAAATACATAAGCCAATTACACAGTGAAGACAGAAGAGTCTCGCTTCATTAGCTGAAGGTGCGGTGGATGTGCGGCATTACTAGCTGTACATAAGAAAGAGGAAAAAAGAGAGAGCTTATGCAAGAAAGGGTGTCATTACAAAAACTGCCCCAGAGTCGCTGGCATCTTCGCGAGGAGAGAGGCTGGGCTGAGTCAGCCGTAGCTCCCTCCTCATTGGCTGAGCATCGACTCTAGGGGCGTGGAAAGAGGTTGGCGCTTGTCGTCACCGGCGATGTGGGCATGCGCGGTGCAGACTCTCAACCCCCGTGGCTTTATGAAAGCAGATATCTCTCTGTGGGTAGCGCGTCGGGCAGCTGTTTCAAAACGCCTTTGTGGTGGTATATAGCCGAGGAGAAAGAGCTCGTCTCGGAGGAATCGTGCTCGCTGAGGGTGTCATCTCTACAACACTGTCTGTTCTGTGAGCTCCCCCCCACCTCTCCCGCCACCTTGAAGTGTCTGCCTCCAGCTTCGCTCAGCTCCAACAACATAAACCACGGGGACGAGCCGCCGTTAGCCGAGAGGGGAAGTGGGCTTCGTCTTCTCTTTCATCGAGCAGGTGAGTCTAAAACGTGCCTTTTGTAATCCCGTGACACGGTTTTGCCACACACGTGGACGTTTCTCTCGCCGAGCGTGTAGGAGCCTGCCTCGGGTGCGTTGAGCGTGTGGCTGTAGCCGAGGCTCGGGCTGGTTGTCAGGGGGGATGTTAACGTCTCTCCTCCGGCTCATTAGAGGACTTCGCGTGCCGGAGTGTCCATGTACGTCTGCTGATGCTGGAGTGTGACCGTAAAAATCAAGGCCTAATTAGTCCAGCTCGGCCTTGATCTCCTTCACTGTTTTTTTATTTTATCTTTTTTTTTTTTTTTTTAAATCTCTCCTTCTGTTTAGCACGATTAATCATTTTGAAATGCATTTCACGCAAGAACTGTTACTTATCTGTGTGTTAAACAGGCCAGATGCCTCAAGGTTTCTAGATAATTAGGGCTTTATTTTGACTCTCGCACGCAAAACAGTCCACAGAAGCCAACCATGCACTAGTAAAATGAATTTCTTTGAATTATTTCAATTAACGTGAAGATGAAATAGATGCTAATACATTTCTCGTGATGGTGATGATGATGATGCTTACGTATGTTACAGGATGTGTTAATGGATGAAAGTGACAGCTAAATGTGGATCCAGTTTTGTGAGATCTAAAAATCACTAAATACTTTCCCTCAAGTGCCATAAAGCCTGCGATTCAGCTTGCAGTCTCAACAGGTTTTTATTTTTAAATTTCTACATGACGCTGCAATTCTCAGTTTCCTCTCTGTAAGGATTTCTGAAGCAACTGCAAAAACATTCAACATCCAAAAAAAGAACATCTTTATTATGAAGTCTATGCTTTTAAGGTTGTGGCCTTCATCATCAGGGCCACAAGACAAAGACAAGCAATAGGAAATAGGAAGGCCACAGTAGACCTGTTATCAAATGTTTTTTTTCTCTCTTCTGCGTGTAATTGAGCATGAATTTAAGAAACTGACGGACCCCTGATCATTTGGACAAGAAAGTCCAATAATACATGTGTTGAGCCAATTTTTTTTTTTTTTTTTTTTTTTGGGGGGGGGGGGGGGGGGGGGGGGGTTGTGATGATGCATGTAATATGT
This sequence comes from Hirundichthys speculiger, assembly GCA_018398805.1. Taxonomy (NCBI): domain Eukaryota; kingdom Metazoa; phylum Chordata; class Actinopteri; order Beloniformes; family Exocoetidae; genus Hirundichthys; species Hirundichthys speculiger. The sequence continues at coordinate 1,218,724 of JAGFBZ010002193.1, read as the reverse complement.
AATAACAGGGTAATAACTATACAGTAATGAATTTCTGATTCTTGTTCACAAGTGTTGTTTTGTACTGATAGCCTTCTCCTTTGCAGTGACATGAAGTGTTTTTCAGAGATAAAAGAGAGGATAAAGTGTCACCACATCCCTGTCATTTGCACTCACTTGACACTGGTACATTTTGACATGTTGCTGTGTCACAGAGCAAGACAGTCATTCTCCATTAGTGTGTGTGGGTTTTTTTATATACTTTTTTGTTATAAATACAAATTGATTATTATTCACAAGTGGCATGCAGGGCCAATCTCATATTGGTTTCATACAGTCATCAGTTTGTTTGTTTTAATATTAAGTCAGTTTAAATTTCATTTGAAGGAATGTGTGATTACTTTTAGGAAATGTCACCTAGTTTTCAAAGTCCTCAGCACCTACTTCTGGCAAAAGCCACCCAAAGCAACTTTGGACTCTCATCCTGGGTGTTTCTTGTGGCAGCACCAACAACGATGACACTGGCTCAGAGATATCACGGGAGAGGCGACTAAGAGACTCAAGAAAGTAATGACGGAAGAGAGAACGAGTGGAGGACTGAGCCAAAGACCGAACAGCCTGAATCTTGGGACAGTGTTGCAAAAGTGGCCTGACCTCCATGCCTATTTAGTGACCCCAGTTTAATAAGTTGAGCATATCTGCAGCAAAATCATTGTTCATCTATGAGGGGGAAAAAATAATAGCTTATTGTAATCAAGACAGCATGGTCAGTTAATAGTGATATTTATCTGAGATCATATTGCCCAGCCATGCTGTTAACACCATTCTGCTCTTCTGCCAGCTTTGTCGAGGAAGTCCAGTCATTCCTTGGGTGATGAATGGACTTCATTGACTTGGTGTTCTGCTTTTATTGCAGGTGTGGATTAATGGCATGACTGGGCAAAAGCTTCCATATGCGTAGCATTCTTTATTTTTCCCTTCAGTGCTCATCAGTTATGATTTTCAGATCGGTACTGTGTCAAATAAGTCTGAAATTGTGGCCATTTAATGCGAGTGAGAATGAACGTATAAAAATTAATTTGGCTTTTGCAGTTTCTATGCATGCACTGACTTGTCAGCATGCACCTGCAAATACAGCTTGTCAAAAATCAGTCTACTCCTCCTTTTTACATGAAGCTGTCCGAATCTTTGCTGCCCCCTGGATCTAAATGTCGCCACTGACATAGCTGTGATCATTTCCCTGCTGCACTGTTTGTGTCCTGTTTCAGAGGGCTGCTGTGTTCTCAAGAAAGTCTGATGTAAGATGCGTGTAGTTATGAATGTGAAGCGGCAAATCAGACCTTTACTGGCCAAAACTGTGGCAGAAGTTGGACAATGTGGCTGGTAGTGTGAATGCAGTCAAAGACTGATTCATGGTGGGATTGTGATCTATAATCTGAATCACAATTTTCCTCACAGATTTCAGTGAAACTCGGGGGCTCACATGACTAGCCGCCTGTCATTTCAACTCCTAAAGGGCCAACTCACAAAGTCCTGCATCCTGTTTTTGTTTAATGTTTTAGATAGAAGTAGCGTGCTTCCGCCATGTTAACGCTTCTTTCAGGAAGTTTGTTGGCTGGTTGAGATTGTTCCCCAGCTATGCAGGCTTCTGTTTACAGAAAAAGTTGTCAGGTGGCTGTCTGTCATGGCAGTCTAGCTGGAGAGAAACAGGATTTTACCACTTCTGTGTAGCATTCTTCTTTGGCAATGCAGCTGCAGGTTGGTGAGATCAGCGGGACACAGCCACATGCCACAGCTTCTGCTTGGAAAGACTGTTCAGCTCATGAGCAGAACAGTCACCACCATCACCCGCTGCAGTCCACAAAGCTTCGCCTTGGAGAAGAGACTCACTGAAGAGGCAGCTAAGCAATATCAAGTCTCTCCATAAAAGTGTCACGGACATTGTTGCAGGTAGCAATACATGAGAAATTGAAGGGGCAGGGATGGTTGGCAGCAATTTAACTCTTAAAATAATGCACATTTTTAAAGTATCTTTAGTCACACAATCTGCACCACACCCTGAAAAACAGATCATATGACAAGTAAAGCTCAGATCACCCAACACAATGATCACAGGTGCAGTAACAAAGAAGAATAAGGTCAGTTTGGAGGATTTACATCACTTTGCAGCGCTGTCTGTACAGGTCCTGGCTTTAAAGGCTGACCAGTCTCCACTGCTGCCTGCTGTTCGCAGGAAGATGATGTCATGTCATGTGAATCAAAAGCCTTTATGGCTGTGTACATTTTAACAGTAAAAGCCTTAAGTCATTAAGATCATATGTGAATGGGTTTATTGGAGGGACTAATGTGGAGCATTTCAAAAGAACAACGTCACAGGCTGTGGGAACGATGTGTTCTTGGTGTTTTATTGACCGCATCAACATGGTTTCTGCTCATTAGTCCTATGAACATGTTGACTGTCACGTGGATTGGGTTATTTTCCTTTTTTTATTTTCAGTGTGACTTCTGAATGTCTGCTCAAAGAATGAAAATCAAACAAAACTGAAATTTTCAGCAGAGCTGCCCTCGAGTCTCACCGCACCAAAGAACCAGTCCCATCAACTGCAAATAAAGGGATGGCAGGCATCTCTCCAAAACCAGCAGATTTATATATTTTTTGTCCAAACAAAGATTTTTTTTTTTTTCTTCAAATCTACATTTGATGGTATTTTTTGCTTCAGTATATTATGTACTGCTGGAAATGACTATGACTGGCAGAATTTTTGTGAAGTTAATGCGTATGACTGGCCAGACTCATGAAGTCTGTATTTCAGTCTGGAAAAAAAAGAGGTTCTAATCTCAAGTATATTGGTTTTGTAAAAATGTAATAAACTGTTATCGCCTGTCGGTGCACAAGAAATCTTGTGGCTCAAGTGATTTACTCATTCAGAACTGAGGCTCCGCTTGGAAAAAGCATCTCAAAACCTGAGCATTTTCTGTAAGTCTTAAAAGAAAAAAAAAAATCTGCTTTATTGCTCACACTCTTAAGAAACTATATATATGACATAAAACCACTCACTCAATCGGGATAAAGGTACTCGCAGTGCATTAAGTCTGACTGGCTGGTGCGGCTTTTCTTGAGTTGCAGTTAATCAGAATCAGCTTTACTGGACAGGTATGTGTAAACATACAAGTTGGCTCTGGGATTCGTTCTTTCATTGCCTGAGAAATTCATAAATGGCGAAGGAAGAAGAATGGGTGGGAAACTGTTCAAATGTATGCTTATGTAAATAGAATGAAATGGGAATGTTGGGAGTGTTGACTGCGTGCAGGTGCAGTGTTTTCCTGCTCACCAGTTTATCTTCTACATAATGCTGCTGTCGTGAGAGGTGCCGTTTATCCTCAATCCTTTACAACTGCTCTTCTTAGTCATTCTGACTCATGGATATAGAGCAAGCTTAACCTCACAGGTTGATAGGTCAGACTGAGTTGAACTGGGCCGCAGAAATGGATTCTTGGCCCTGTTTGCTGGAGGCAGCATGTGACTAAGATTACAGTGTAGAGCTGGGTCATGCTATGTCTTCTCTCTGTATTCTGTAAAGGTGTGTGTGTTAAACTGAAATGTTTTTTGCATGTAGTTCTAAATAATCCTTACATTACCTTTATCTTCTCGTATATGTTAACTGCTGAGAAACTGGAACTGGAAGCATGTGGACATTGTGTTTCTGAGCGTCAGGTTGTTTGTGTGATGAAAGAGCTAAAGGAACACAGGGATTAAATGGCCAAAGGCAGCGTAGCACTCCATATGATTCTTGCATAACAAGGACTGACTAGCTGCATTAACCTCCTAAATGGACTGAACCCGACCTTGTATTGATATCAAGTGTGAATTCTTCCACTTTAATATGAGTGGAGGGTTGATTGTGAGCTGTTCCTGGTGCTTCTATGATGAGTCTTCTGCTCATTTTAAACAATGCCTGAATCAGCCATCCATCACAGAAAGTATCTTTGCCTGCTTGGCTCTGCTCTTTTTGAAGACTGTCTACAGCCAAATGCACTGCTTTGAAAAACTCAGAGCAATTAAGGTTTACTCATCTAAATCTGCCTTGGTGAGATGTGTTAGCAGACAATAAGAGCATTTAATAGATTTTCTGTAAACCCGGATGGAGACCACACAAGCCCCTCATTGATTTATTACAACACATTTACTACGACACTGTTGTGCAGATGTTAGTTTGTATTGTAAATCCTTTTTTTTTTTTTTTTTTCTTTAGATAAATTTCTTTTGTGATATAGTTCCAAACAAGATTTGGTTATAATATAAAGATGTTCATTAATGTTTCATGCATGTGCATGTTTTTCTAACGGCCTCAAGCATGTTGTCAGGGATTCCTTGTAGGAATCTTAACAGGTTTTACAGGGTTCTTAGAAAACCTACACAGACCTGAAAAGTGTGTATTGCTAATCTGAGGGAGAGTTGAGCACAGGGACACGGTCTCGGGTTCTTACACCAAATCGGGCCCATAAATACTTCATATCTCTTGATTTGAATTGCATCAATGTTCCCAAAGGTATTGCTCAAAGACAACTGGACATTGATGGATAAAATTGTTTAACTCAGCAAAGTTTCATCATGTCAATGAATTCCTAATAATTCTCATTTATTTATTTTCCTGTAGTAAAGCTATAAATGTTTCATGCAAAGTTGAAGCAACTTTTGTGAACTGATTTATTGGGCAACAACAAAGAAGAGCTTGTATTCGGCTACTGTTTTGATAAATAAGTGTGATGGAGAGTGTCAACTTTCATACTGTAAACAAGGCTGAACTAAATTATGAAAACAGGCAACATGATATCATAGTTGAAAACTGCAACAGCATTATTACTTGTGTGACTTGTAAATAAATCTTTGAATATAAATAACTTGGTATTGGTTGGTGCATGGCATTTTTGGCAGTATTGGAGTAATTTCCGATACTGATATCAGAATCGGAATAACACTAGTTGTCATCTTACTGTCATTGCAAGGCTCACAGAAATAAATTGGCATCTCGGACAATATGGTTTCATTGGTCAAATGCATTATTGACATTTATAGTGAGCATGCATGACATTTAGTAAATAATAGACCACCATTTATTATGTTTTTTGTTGTTTTTTTTTTTGTGATATTGCGTGTTTTGGTATTGTGATGCCAATAAATTACTGATATATTGTGCAACCCTAACATTATCCAAGTTTGATCAAAATTAAATCAGCAGCCTGACAGATAGTGAATGGATTGGTGGTAGCTAATGAAAGACACTTACTAATTCACAATCTCATTGTTGGATAGAAGTGGTCCATTTGAGATCTTTCTGTTGCAGTAAACTTTCTAAGAGCCATTACTTTGTAAGTATAAAACAAGAACATGGTAACAATAATGGGAATGCGCCATTTTTTGAAAAGCAGGGAGATAACCTGTTAAAGACGATGGTGCATTTGTCAAATGTTTACAGCTGCTGTGAAATACATTTTTTGCACATGCCTTTTACAGAATGCTTGCATATTAAAAGTTTGGGTAAAATAAAGGGAAAGAAACAGAAACCAGTTAGCTTCCAGTGGGCTATAAACTGCAATGTATAATTTGATATCATTGAATTGAAAGCTAGCGACGCAGAGCAACGTAACTTCGCTGTGTGTTGAGAACCTCGTTCTATGAATCAGTCTTTTTCTGCTCGCTCTGATCTGAGATCTGTCTTGTGACGAGACTCACCCAGTCATGGTCTTTTTATCGCCTCTCAGTACAGCCCTCCTTATCTTTTGTAGCCTTCTTTGTTTTGTCAGAACTCTCCCTTGTTACATCACCATTCTTCCTCTCAAGCAGAAAACTCAAACGAGCGTTCATCCCAGAAACACCTACAATAACAGGATAACATTTGGCTCAATCTATAACTTAACGTAGTACTTTATTGTGTAACTGTTGGCTTTAGATTACTTTTTAAATCTGCATTCAGATTACTTGACTTTTTACCATTTTCCTAGAGTCCCTTTAGCTTTTAGGTGTGTCACATGGCTCTTGCTCTGTCTGGTAATGTTTAAGATCTGAGACTGTGACGAAATGTCCCATAACCCTGAAAAAGAAGAAGTAGGTATAGGTGACAGTTGGGTAAATGAATCAACAATATGGAACCCTGTATCTTTAAGTACACTCTTGACTTTGGAGATGCTTCTTTGACATGCTTGGATTGATTTTCATTCGAACCCTGTTGATATTCTACCGCAGCTTCCTAAGTTATCGCCTCGTACATGGATGGTACTGAAGTGGTCAGTGCTGTCGTATCGTCCACATATGACCTAATGGACGTTAGATGGAGTCCTGTTTGAGTTTACTTACCAACCACCAACTGTTTTGAGGCCCTGACGATGACCTCCATTGCCAAGGTTGGAACTCTGCAGCCTTCTGCGCTGCCATTATGTAACATAAATTCATATCAATTCATCAGTTTTGTTTTTAAGGGGATTTTTTTTAATATGATCTTTCCGCTCTAGTTTCATATTGTTGCAAATTTAATCTTTTTTTTTTTCAATAAAATGATATTTGACAAATGTCTCTTAATATTTTCTTTCTTCTTGAAGGAAAAAAATCAATGCACTAAAAACAGGAAAAATAGGAGCACTTGGTGTAAACAAGCTGCCGCCTCAGTATCATCTACAGTAAAATCCCCCCCAAAGCTGTAGTATCTCAACTCTGACTGATGGTATGTGGAACTTCACTTAAACATGACCTAGTTTTGCAGTTTTAAGCATGTCAGGACACATGCAGCCTTTAACCTGTGTAAGTGCAGTAATGCAGGACAATCACACTTCCTCTGCAAAGACCTAGTTTTGATGAAATATAATGACTGTTTGCTGTAAAAACGTCTGGTGTCTGCTTTGGCATCTCAGGTTGGCTGATTACGCTGGTGCAAAGAAGGAAATCTGTTGCTGCAGTTACTGTAAAAGCAAAGGGAACTAGTTGTCCAATTGCGAGACACAGCAGGAGTCTGGCTCATATAAGCTTAAAGGATTCCATCAACCTCAAGCAACAATGGATGCCTTCGATTAAAGGTCCCTGTGAGGCTTAATGTAAAAATGCCTGGGACTGCTGGAGGTGGAATAACCTATAAGAAGTATAAAGTTGCGGTTTAACATGTATGAGAATAAATGTGAGAAACTCTTCCCTTTCATGGTACTCTTTCCTTTTTTGATGGCATGCTGTGGGTTTTGTGGTTTCTCTGAGAACAGGATCAAAGTACAGTCAAAGAATGAACGTCCTTTGTTACCCCTGGGATGGTCAAAGCCTTTTTTTAAAATTATTATAATTATTATTATTATTATTATCATTATTATCAATATTATTATTATTCATTTAGCTCACCCAAATTTTTGATTTGTGGCATGCAAGTCATCAAGTCTAAAATCTATGTGAACTGAACAGCTGATTATGTGTGACTGCGGTCGCTATTTGAAATGCACTTGCTGTCTGTCTCCAAGTGAGTTCTCCCTGTGCTGAACAGTCAGAAACCAACTACTACTGGATTTCTTTCTTTCTTTTTTTTTCTTTTTTTTTTTTTTTAGGTTTTGCCAAGTCATGCCTAGTCAGGAAGTGAGATAAGAGAGCGATCTCTTTTAAAAGTCCTGAAAAGATGCAGCCCTTGGAGTTGCTCCCCTGCTACAGAACAATGAGACATTTTAAAGTGATTCCAGCCTGATGAAAAATTAATTGTTTTCCAATTCTTAAGCCTCAATTTGAACTACATGAATAAAAACCAATTACTCCAGTAGTCAAGCTGCTTGTGTACACGTACGTGCCAGAAAAAGCTCATGTGGCACGAACACACGTTTAGTGATTCAGCATGTACGTTCCGACACGTTGTCCTTGTAAGTTTTGTCATAGATGCATTGTGAAAGCTTTAGCTGTCTGTCTGTGACTGATGTATGTTGATTGCTTTTATTGCTAACAGCTGCTGTGAGTTACTTTTCTCCCTAAAGTTATTCCAGTATTTGCTTTGCTCGGATATTGTTTGTTCTGTTTGTCTTTTTGTTGTTGTTGTTTTTTTTTTTTTTTTGTCTGTTGGCCCCCCACCCCACTCCCTTGTAGAAGTGTTTCCAAGCTCAAACCTCATCAGGTGACTGCATTGGTTTACTTTTGCACCCTAACACCAGATTTGCACTTACTGAGAAGAATGATGTATTTCAGTTTAGTCAAAGATAGATTAATGCCAATAAAACAAATTTCAGTTGAGTAGATTAGAGTCAATATTAAGCAGTTGTAAATAGGGCTGTAGCGATACACTAATCTCGTGATGTGATACGATACACGATATTCAGCTCACGATACGATATATATTGATATTCATCTTACAATACATTTACATCATTTTCAGAAAGACTTTAAAGGGACAAAGTGATTTTGGTGACATCTTGTGAGTGTTCCAATGACTTTGAACTGAAAGCATCAATTACACATTATATGGCTCACAGGCAACTTGAAAATGCTGGACAAAATGAATAAAAGATTTGTTGAGAAAAATAGTTTCATTTATTTAAACAGTGCAAATTGTTGCTGGCAAGCTTTTAAAAGTGGGACATGGGGGTTTGAAAGAAGCTTAGAATATCGATACTAGGGATGGGCATAATTAATCGATTAATCAGTGATTGATCATTAAGAATTTGGTCGAAGAAATTAATTTTCGTCGATGAACAGAACGTTTTTTTTTTTTTTTTTTTTTTAACAATCCGAATGTAGGTTATCAGTGCACGTCCTCAAACAATGCGATGCATTTCACCATCACCCTACCCCGGCTCGCCTCAGTTGTTACATGCGAGCTTCTGTCATCGCCAATCATGAAGCGGTCGCGGTGAAGTGTGGCGTGGGACCATTTTCGTTTAGAAAATGAGCAAGTGTACTGCAATCACTGCAATGCAAATAACAAATACAATTAATCGACAACGACAATGATGTATCACTTGAACAACGCGCATCCAAGCCTTGTAAAGGACGGTGGAGGTGGTTCATCATCAGCCTAGCCTAGCCTAGCCTCAACTCGGTGTTAGCACGGACCAGACGGAGCTGCAGCGCACATCGAGTACACAACAAGCGCATCTTTTTAAGAAACAAAAAGCCTGTAATACTGGCGCCTTGATATAAATTGTCATTGTTAAGTTGTCTCCTCGATATCTCTTTTATTATCGTTGTTTTTTTAAATAAAAGAAACAGGAAATGTCACGTTATTCTCGACCACAACATCCGGGCCACTGAACACATCTGCGCATGCGCGGGCCATAGCAACCAGGCCAAAGGGGAAAACAAACGTCACGCCGATATCGAGAATATTTGTGATAGTTTTCAATATAAAAAAATGTTAATGATTAATCGATTATTAATCATTAATTCTCCCGACGATCGACGAATAAATCTGGACCAAATGCCCATCCCTAATCGATACTCGTGGCTGAAAAATCGATACTCAATAAAATTTTGATATATATCGCAGAATTGATCAAGTTGCTCAGCTCTAGTTGTAAACCATGCTTCTGTGTTGCCTTTTGGGTCAAAATGAAGGCTGCTCAGTCTTAAAGGAAATCCAGTACTTGTCATTTTGAACAATACTGAGATCAGCTATAGAACAAGACTACATACGGACCTTTAAAAGGCATTATTTATGTTGATCTCTTAAGAAAGGGTTGGATATAATGCCTCTCACCGGACTGCTTGAAAGCAAAGTGTTGAGCGTCATCTTTGCTCAAGCTGAATAAGACAGGGAGTGAGTTTGGGACTTCATATGTAAAGGAAAGGTTTGTAATGGATTTAACACATTTGAATATTGAGACATTTGTTACTATGGAAATGCAAAGCATTCAAATTAGTCGAACGCAGCCAAGTCAAAGGTTTAAATGTGTCTTTTACTGCACATTTAGATTTTAAAGTCATCATAGAGCTTCATTCTCAGATGGTTCCCATTAGTAGCTGAAATCAGAAAATTACTCAAAATTAGTCAAGAATAATGCATTTGTCAACTCAATTGTGTGCGTTTCAGCTTTAGAAATAGAAAGATGTATTTTTTTTATTATTATTATTCTCAATATTTTGATCTCCCTTTCCTTTGGACATTGAATAAAACCTACTAGATTAATTAAAAAGATTGTTTTGAATCAATTATTCTCCTATGAAACCTTTTGGAGTAGAGCTGGGTGATGTGATCCCGGTAATGATTAATGAGCTGTTATTTTCACTTTTATTTTTTTGCCCTCATTGATCATGACAAGGTTTTTGCTGCAGATATGCTCAACTATTAAGACAAACCCTTTGATCTCCTGTTCACCTCTGCACCACTGGCACAAAGCTGACCGCTGTAAACATGACCTTGCTGCTGCTTTACATTCTCTTCCCTCTGTGGTGAAATAGGAACCCCTCACGTGTACCCTGTCATACAAGCCGGGCCCTTCTGGCCACGGTTTCACGTGATAGCGGCATGTATTTGAACACATTGCCATATTTGTGTCTTTCATTGTAGGTCTGTCTTTATTTCTTGGTCTAATGGTTTCACAAAAGCTTAACTTTGACATCTCATTGTCAGTTTATTCACTTGTTAAACTTGAAAGGAGTTTAACAAGTTCTGAAGTTATGCAGTGCAGAATGATGCACCCCATCCATAACTATGTACTGTACATTCATGTAAAGGCAAAAATGCAGCATCTCTCAAGAAGAAGGTTGTATGTATCAAAACTTAATAAAAAAAAGTTCTAAATTATGTCTACAACCTCAGATGAGCAAAATAAAATGAAGTGGTACATTAATGCCATGTTATCAAAAGACACAATTCAGAAAAAACTAATTATCCCTACCGCATCCATAGAAGCTAGAAAGGTAACCAAGATGCTACTAATCGTATGCACTTAAATAATTTTATAATCATCAGGTGTGACCACTTCTATAACGGCCAAAGTTTTTGCAGTTTTGCAGATCTGAGCCATCCAGGTGTTTTTTAGCATGATGTCAAAGAGGACAGACATCAACATGTCACCCTAGAAAGACTGTTGTTGCCTTCCATCAATCCAGGAAGTCTATAATATGCCAGTCCAGCTCTGTAATATCAGACTGTTGAACAGTGTAAAAACTGTCTGATCGTGTCTGATCTTCCCTGGGGTGAATATTCCAGTGAGTTCATGCAGTCAGACCATGTAATGCTCAGAGCTGTTCACGCTTCAGTTGCATGTTCGGTATTAAAGTTCATGACAGTAGCGGTAGTAAAACACTGCACAGGTATAGTTTTTATGGAAGGGTTGCCAGGATACGCCTCTTTTCTGAGAGGTGGGGGAACATGGCAGTACAGGTTTGCAAGGTTGCATCTGAACAAACAAGACTTCTGGGGGTAAAAAAAAAAAAAAAAAGTATTTTACTCGTCTGATGAGACAAAAGTGGAGATAATTAATGCACAGCCTCACATTTGAAGAAAGCCAAAAATGGTACATCAAAACAAACTCCTCATGCAGGCTGTCAAGTTTAGTGGTGGAGCTCTGATGAATTTGTCATTGGTCATTGAGCCAACGATGATCTCCTCTTTATACTGAAGTACAGGAGACCCAAATGTAAGGCCATCTGTCTGACACTGGGGGCTTTTCCTAAATAAGCATGTTTACAACAAAATGGGTGGGGAAAAAAAACAATCAAATCAATGTGTTGCTAAGGTCAAGTTCAGGTCAGACCTCAGTCCGGTCAAAAAACAAATAAATGCAAACCAATGAACTGAAACAAGCTGAGACATTTTACATCAACTACTTAAAATACCAGGTCTTTTCTTTCTAATTCTTTTTTTTTTTTTTTTTAAACATAATTTAAATAGTTTAAAACCTAGTTGGGAAAATAGTACATTTGCACTGCGTTTCCAAAACATGTTCATACACAAGTCAACCTAAAGTCTATTCACTATCTGTGGAAACCCTCAACATATGTGCAAAACCCTTGGCTTCCCTAAGCGCGCCTATGATTCAGTTATTAAACAGACACAAAATCAATCAGCAACTATTCTTTATTTAACGGCTTCAAGTCAACTTTTCAAACAAGAGAGGCAGTTGGTGAATATTTGACAATCAACCAGAGAGGGTTCTTTTTCTTCTGCTTTCACTTTTACTGGCGAAAAATAATTAATCAATGATTGGTAGACAAAACATCAATGAAAAAAAAGTGCTGTTTTATCTCTAATAGTGATACAACGATATGGAAAACTTGATATCTCGATTATAGTGACCAAATTATCACGGTTTACGCTATTATCGTGGTATTCTTAATTGCTGTACAAATGTTCAAAAAACACATACATTAACAAAAAACAAAAAAGACAAAAAATTCACAAAATCTTGTGATTTTTCTGTCATACTTAAACATTAGAAGCCAAAATCGTATTAAAATGAAACCTTCACATTAAAGGTCGGGTAGGTTCTTTTTTGAAGCACTTTTTACAATATTGCCTGAAAACCTTTTCACATTCCCATTGTGAAATAAAATGTTTGCAAAAAAAAAAAAGAAACGGTTTTGATCCAGTCTAGAGGGTATAATCAGAGAAAAACTCTGATCAATCAAAATAGTGATCATCATCACTTTCATTGGCTGCCTAATACGTCCATCAAATATCAATGCACTCCCCCCCACCCCTCCCTCCCTCCCTGCGGTTCATGTAGTCTTGAATCGTGTGAAGGCGTGGTTTCGAGGGGTGAGCTGAAGAGGAGGAGGCGGAGCCTTTGGGAGGAGGGAGGGAGTGTATATTTTCAAAATCTCACTTGAGTTGGATTGCTGGAACCGTTTTTTCAAAGAACACCTACCCCACCTTTAAAAGGGCAAACAACTGTCACAGAAAGAAATTTTATTTTAATAGATTAGCAAAATAACAGGAAAAAAGCTTATTTGTCTGGTGCAAGTTTAAATGAACACTTTAACAACCATATTAGGTAAAAAAAGTATAAATGTGCAAATAAAGAAACAGTTACTTGTACAAATTACAATCAAATGTAAACAAGTGCTCCGCAGGGTAATTGTCCTCCGCCGGTTGTCCCTCTGCATTTATAAAAAAAAAAAAACTATTCTGAGACCACGGATTTCGTCCTTTTAGTGGGTTGGTAAATGTCCTGCGTGCTAAACCCACATTCCGCCATGCTTACATTACAATTCCGATGTTACAAGCTACATATTCACGCAAGACACAGTCACGAGTCTCTCGTGAAACTTGAATGAGGCTGATATTTCATATCCCGGTAATGAGATTAAGTCAAACATAAACGGTAATCTTTATCGTGTAGAATTTCACCACGCTTTACCGTGATACTGGTAATCGTTTCATCCCTAATCTCTAATGTGTTCTAGATGACTGATATCCTTAAGGAAACGGATCTTCACTCTGAAGCTGATAGTCATGCATAACTCTTCTAGCTGCGGGTGTTGTACAGTCTAGACTTTTAACTCCACAGTTGTCTCTGGATGAGACGGAGCGATTATACTCACCTGTTTGTGCAGCTGCACGTGAAACCAGTAATTTTATGGAATACCACACAACACAGCTCAAGCGAGCATCCACAGATTGGTTGCCATGGAGCCAGTTGATCGGTGTCCACCAGCCTGTGTATTCTGGGATGAGAGAGAATTTCCACAGCAGTTATGTTTGTCCTCCTTTCGCCTTACTCACTTCCTTTTCCCTCTCTGTTTGAAAAACAGACCTTCCACGCTTCTGTCCTTTTTAATACATTTTCTTATATAACATGGAAAGTTATTTATGAAACAGCTGATTTCTGTTGCGTAATCTGTTTCCAATCTCTCTTCTCTCGCTCCAGTTCCCCATATCTCCCTGGTTTCCCTGATGCATTTTGTTTGTGTTGCGTGAACGGATTTCCAGTCTACACCAGCAGACAAAGCACAGATGAGTCAGGCCGAGTGTTTGTCCCTTGGGTGACACTGTGGCTTGGCACTTGTGGATTTCATGCTACAGTAGCATGGCTCTTCTGGTGCTGGCACACGCCTCATCAGACCTTAAGTCACCCAGAGGCTGCTGGGATACTCTCTCTCAGACCCCTCATCTGACAGCTGATGCCAGTGTTGAGAGCACCACTGGCCAAACAGCACTCGGGTCACTTATTTGCACCATTTTCATGTGTTTTTTTGCTCTTGTTTTTTTTTTTTTTCTTTTTTGCAAGATTTGCCATTTTGAACATGATTTGAAGAACAGAGAAGGAGCATGTGAATTAGATTTTTTTCGGGTGACTTCAAAATGCTCAAATGATGATGATTATCCTACATTGCAGTATACCCTCACTGGCCACTTAATGAGGAACACCTGTCCAACTGCTCGTTAACACAAATTTCTAATCAGCCAATCATATGGCAGCAACTCAATGCATTTAGGCATGTAGACATGGTCAAGATGATCAGCTGCAGTTTCAAACTGAGCATCAGAATGGTCACCTCGAACCTTGAGGTGGATGGGCTACAGCAGCAGAAGACCACACCTGTCAGCTAAGAACAGGAAACTGACGCTACAATTCACACAGGCTCACCAAAATTAGATGATGGAAGATTTGAAAAATGTTGCCTGGTCTGATGAGTCTCGATTTCTGCTGCGACATTCAGATGGTAGGATCAGAATTTGGCATCAACAACATGAAAGCATGGATCCATCCTGCCTTGTATCAACAGTTCAGGCTGCTGGTGGTGGTGTAATGGTGTGGGGGACATTTTCCTGGCACACATTGGGCCCATTAGTACCAATTGAGCATCATGTCAATGCCACAGCCTACCGAATGCGTATTGAAAGAGTATTATTGCTGACCATGTCCATCCCTTTATGACCACAGTGGACCATCTTCTGATGGCTACTTCCAGCAAGGATAACATACCATGTCATAAAGCACAATTCATCTCAGACTGGTTTCTTGAACGTGACAATGAGTTCACTGTCCTCAAATGGTCCTCCACAGTCACCAGATCTCAATCCAACAGAGAACCTTTGGGATGTGCTGGAACGGGAGATTGTCATCATGGATGTGCAGCCGACAAATCTGCAGCAACTGCGTGATGCTGTCATGTCAATATGGACCAAAGTCTCTGAGGAATGTTTCCAGTACCTTGTTGAATCTATGCCATGAAGGATTAAGGCAATTCTGAAGGCAAAAGGGGGTCCAACCCGGTACTAGCAAGGTGTACCTAATAAAGTGGCCGGTGAGTGTACATTATCCAGCAGTACACCTCAATCAGGTGTACTGAAGGAGGGCAGCATCTAAAACATGCAGGACCGACCATGGGTCACAAGGACCAAGATTGGGCAGCGCTGCTCGAGTACCTGCGCTAAATGACGTCCACGCCTCAAATCCATCCACGTGTCTGAGCGAGAATCAGATTCAGAATATGAATGAAAGCACAGCAAACTACAAAAACAGACTACAGCTGGACTGTAACAACGGATGACAGAAAGTTTGTTGAAATGAAATTATAATATGTGACTGTGTGTTCCTCACGTAGTTCTTGTCATTTCCTTTAGCATGATAAGAACTGCAAATGTTGTTTATTTCGTAACTATTTTATAATTTGCTTTGAGAATTATTTCATCTAAAGGGCCTGGCAGCTGTTTTCAAACAGTTTTGCACAATGACATTTTGTAGAGTTAAATATCCGTGGTTCCGTATCATCTGCATCTTTACCATAGTTTTCTGTATTGTTTCATTCTTCACAAATCCATATTGGAAAGTTCCGGAAAACTAAGAATTAATTATGAAGCAGAAAACCCAAATAAAACATTTCCTGGTATTGATATGAATAATACTCTTTAGGGCATTAATGTATAATACCTTCTTCATGCCCTGAGGAGTATTATGTTGTAGACTATTAATGGGAATGTGCACATACGAAAAGGAAGTGGATCAGAGGGAGAGAAGCATGCTTGAAACTTCAGACATTGCTATGAGGGCACTGGGGCCTTGTGTTTGCAGCCTAGCAACAACTTTACTAATAACATCAGTTGCAGCGTCACTGGGTAACGCAGAAACACTCTTGGTGGACAACATGGACAAAAACTCACAGCTGGCACTTAAGTATTATCCAGGTGTGTGTATACTCATTCACAGTAACATGTCTAGGATTACACCATCTGATCTTAACAAGCTGAAGAAGCTCCTGCTTCACCATTATCACTCTACCTGCAGCCTCAGTCTGACTGCATCATCTATACAGAGGTGTTAGAAGTGAAACACATTCCTGCCACAACGTCTTGATAAAACACACAATCCAACATTCCCAATAATCCTGATGCATCCCTGTCTGTGCCCCAGATTCCCTCATTTGATCTGTCGGTGATCTCGGATTCATTAAGGTTTAAAACTATTTTATTCTCTCCATTTTGCTCCTGCCACATATCCTCCACATCTACACAACTTGACCGGATCTCATTTCTTATTCCAAACATTGCTTGGACTTGGGAAAGGTCATTCAGCTTCTCCCACATTTGAACAACTTTCTCATTGTCATGGTTACTCATATCGGTGCCAGAATTTCCAGCAGAATTCCCTGAAGCAGCGCAGCATCCAAGTCAGCACAGAAAAATGTTGTCTTAATGGTAAGAAATTCAGAAGAAAATCTCAAGAAAGGGAAGAACATGTATTGAACGTAATCATGAATATCAGTATAACTTGAATTTAAGCCTACAGTTAATGTCAGATCGTTTCGTCAAGTCTTATTGAAGGCTCCTCTTGTGCCTGGCATCTGGTCAGACTGCAGTTCTCTCTCCTGCCAACTTCACCAGATAAACTGATATAATCAGCACATCAGTCACACTGATAAATTCTGTTTGTTATTAAATGCTATCTGTAAAATTAACTGATGTCTCACCTCCCTCCTCCTTATCCTTGACCCCTCTGTGTCGCTCCTTTTGTGTCTCCTCTTCTTCCTCTTCCTCTTCTGTGCTCAAACCCTCTCTTCTACTACCTCCTCCTTTCCTTTCCTTTTCTCTTGCTCCTTCCACACAGATGCTCCCAGCCGCCCAGCTTGACAGGAGTGATGGGATGTGTCAACTAGGTATTACATCTATCCCAACATCTTACACTGCAAGCAGGAACAGTGGCTGGGGAGGGTGTGGGGGGATATCGTTTTAGAAAAAGGAGGGAGAAAAAAATCTTACTTGTCTCTTGACTGTCTTTTGTATTTGTTGGCAGAGGAAAGCTGGCATGAAATTCAATTTCAATTCAGTTCAACTTTATTTGTATTGCGTCTGTTCTCAAGGCGCTTTTCAGAGACCCAGAGCATGACCCCCGAATAAATATTATTAACTATCAGTAATATCATTAAATCTTAATTCAAGAAACAATGGTGGGTAAAACATTTCCCTAGCAGGAGAAAACCTTTTTGAGCTGAGAAAAATGAACTGATGAGATGAAGGGTGTAGATGTTAGAATATCAACATGCCTCTGTTTCTCTTTTAGTTTTGTTAAAAAAAAAAAAAAGAAAATTGCAATAAGTACTTTTTTTAGACAATACCACACAAAGCTAGATATAAATTAATTAGTAAAAAGACAGTTTTATCCATTTTGCTTATAATGCAAACTGAATAATTAGGCTATACATGTGTTCAGTGTTTGCAGACCTGTCAATGAACCTTTGCAGTCGCTGTTTTTTTTTTTTTACAATTTGAGCTCCTAATGTGCTCATAAAACAGGAGTTGTGTCCTGTAACGTCTGTTGTTTGATCAAATAAGCTGTTTTGCATTAGTTGTGTGGGAATACGTAAAAGGGCTTCTGTGTTTTTTTTTTTTCTTTTTTTTGGTGGGGGGGGAAATCCAGCTTTTATGTCCTGTATTGTATTATGTCCTGTACCGTTATCATTGATTGTGTGTCCATAGTCTTAATATAGTCAGCTCAATAAACCTAATTTAGAGGATGCTATATTAAAATATCACATTTATTTTCCATTTAAAAAGGTAGTGGTTTAATTTTGCATGTGGTGCCGTGTTTATAAGGAGCCAGAAGCTCCACGTGCACTAGGATAACGTAGTTCTTTAAACAAAAGTTCACAAAGTAATGCCACCTTACAAACCAAATCATCATGCACATTTATGTTTGTATCCATCACCAGTCATTTGATGACCTAGTACTTTGGGTTCATGCCAGTGTAGCGACAGAACATTTAATCTTCTTCCAGCTGGCCTTGAAGGTTAATGATACCTGAAAGCACAGGGATCTTTGAGATCTTCACCTTGCGTTAAGTTCATGGTATATTTAACAGAAGGCATGCTGATTTTAATCAAGTATGAAGGCTTGAGCTGGAGAAATGTTACTCAACGTCTTGTGTAACACAAACAGAAGTTGACATGACGACATGAATTGGACGCATCTTCTCCGTGCCTGATAGACCAAACTGTCATTCCTTTTCCTGCTTCTGCAGCTTTTCCATCGGTTCTCAACTCTCATTCCTCCTTTCTTCCCTTCTGTTCATTCACTCCTTGTTTTCCCAACCCCTTGCATAATCTTACCCCCTTCTATACCTTCTCCTCTTTTTGTGTCTATCAGACAATGACCTGTTGGTATCGATGACTAACACCCCAACTCAGAATAACTGCTCCTCAACAAATCATTTGATAATTTAAGAACTGGATTACACTGCAGTGATTACTTTATGTATCGATCCATTTGCTCAATCTTATCAATTTTACATTTTATTCATCTATAGGATTCCAGAAATAAATAAAAATATGTAATCATACTGGCTATATTGCCAAGTCAACAAGTTTGAACTATTGTGGGTTTTGCTTTTTCTTTTTTTTCTCCTGACTGATGGTTTAAAATAATCCATAAAGACTCTCACCATTAAGATGTGAAATTCGGTTCTTTTCTGACATTTTTATCTAAAACGACAACAACAACAAAACTTTGTTTAGTCAGCCACTTTGAAAGTACTTGATGTCCTATTTCAGATTTAAATACGCTGATCACTTAGTAAAACTAGAGTGTTCAAAGTTATTTTATCTATAGAAATCAAGAATGGCTGCAGCTGTCAGAAGGAAAATTGAAAGACTGAAGTGAAACGGGAGAAAAGGAACAGATCTTGGTATTTATGCAACTAGCATGTGGATTTCTTTCTTAACCCAATAGAAAAGTACTGACGAGGACTTATCAACAAAGAGGAAGACTTGGCAACCTGTCAGAGTAAAACTAGGATGTTATAAGATTTTACACAAATCAGCATTCTAATATTTATCCATGTGTATTTTGCTTTGCTTTTTTTTTTTAAGCAGATGAGGCACTCCTGGATAATGTCATTGAACTGAAGGATTCATCTGCAGCATTCACACCAGAGAGAGACACAGGAGGGATAAAGGAAGAAGACGAGGAAGACATTATAAACGCGAGGATGGGTGTGGGGAAGAACACTACCTCCAAATCAATGGACAGCAGCAGTGAGGGCGGAAAATATGAAGAAGAGGGCAAGCATGGTGCAGATTTCTACCCCATTCCGGTACATAGCTTTGTTTGATGCCCTCTGTCACTCTTGAAGAAAGTGAAACCACAGACTTGCATGCAGCAAGCTCACCAACAGGGAAAATAACATGGGGATTGTGCGCACGGTTAGCGCACAGTGTTATCATTATTGAACCACTCCTTTCCTCAGCTCTCACAATTATACTTCATATCAATTTGACTGTGTTTGGTTGGTATTTGAGTGGCCAGCCACAAACCATCGCTGCTCTTTATGGTCACTCTATCCAGTTCCTCTGTTTGTCCTCTTGGCACCAGGCTGCTGCTTCCTGTAGGTCAGTAGGCAAACTGATAACGGTAATCATTTATCTAAAACCTGTTCATAAAACACACAGATCACTGGAGCATTTTTATTTACCATATTTCAAGTAAAATTGGAGGCCTTTATTGTATGAAACCTTTATAACCAGCAGGCATTTATTTCCCATTTTCATTATTGGTGCTGTTTAATTGACATAAGTTTAAGATTAAATTTATTTTAGAGTGTTGCCACTCTATAACATACAAATGCAGTTTCCCATAGCAATAAACCCACTGAGAATCACTTCAAGGGTTCTGAAGTGAGAACTTTTAATTATCTTGTAGCTCAGTCACTCAGTTGTCCCGAGTCTCAGCTTCCTGTTTTGTCTCTGCGTCACCCCTTTCATTATTATTTTCAGCTGCAGCAAACTTTGGTAAGAACTCAAGGTAGCCAATGAACCTTACCTTTCCTGAACAATTAGGCACACTGGCAAACTCACCACCAGCTGATTAACACAGCTGGGTGTTTAGTGGCGTAAGGGTCTCGGAAGATCTTGGCGGAGATCTAAATGGAACTAAAAAGCTAATGAATTAGGAAACAGTCTGTTTTCTAGAAACATGCAGCTACACGGATGGATGAAACTGGGCGAAACCTGAATCCTTTTGCATGAGCCCTGTCGGGGGTTTCCTTCAGAAAATTACAGTAGACAAGCCCTGTTTCATTTGTGAGAACAATCAGTTTCTTCTGTCAGACTTCCTGGAGTTTGCTTTAATGCAAAAACAAGTAAAAACCCAGCCAGAGGATTCCTTTGCATGTTTTTTTTCCTCTTCCTTTTCATCCTGCTGGCTCACTCTGCTGCTCAGTGTTTTATATGGGACTGGCGTGTGGACTGAGTAGAGTTTGTTTGCATGTGCAAATGTTTTCCTTAGCTGTAATTGTAGGACTGGGCTTTAAAGACTCGGCTTTCTAGTGAAGTTCTACTGCAGTGATTTTTTTTTTTTAAAGCCATTCAGTTGATGGTTGAGCAGGTTCTCCTACTTGCATGTTGTCCTACAGATATGGAAACCTTCAGAAAAACCATCTCCAAATGTAATCTTATTATAAGAATCCTCTTGTGCTGATTGATATGACAAAGACACATTGTTTAGCATATTCCAGAAAAGCACATGTTCATGCAGAAGTAATACTTAAATTGTATGAGAGAAATGTTCATGTTTGTTAAGCTTACTGACTGCAGGGAACAGATGTTTATGTCCACCTCAAATGTAATCACTTACAAGCTAAGATGAAAAAATGCTGTGATAGAAACCTGAATTGCGTGTGTTTGCGTGTTTAGGTGATAGTAAATGGAGTTGGCGGTGCCACTGGAGACCAGGATACTGAGAACACAGAGCTGATGGCCATCTACACGAAGGATAATCAAGTAGCAGAAAAGGTAACTCAGAAAGTAAAAACATGGAGGTGAAACTCAATCCAAACTGTTATTTTAGCAGTAAAAAGAAAAGGGCAGGCTGAGATGTAATTACATGGATTTAAAAATTCTTACTCATCCAGTTACAAGCTTATGTTTGTAGTGACATTGTAATTTAGTTAACCACAGTTAGCATTACACTTTCAGTGGCTTTCTCTTAAACTTTCCCCTGCATCCCAACAGTTATTATCCAAGAGTGGCTTTGTAATGCAACAAACACCAGTTGAACAGCTTAAACCACCTTTTCTGCATTCTAAAGATGTACATGGCATCTATGCATGTATGTGCATAATGTAATGTAAAACAAAACACTTTCTTCCCCTCAACAGTCACACAACCACACCCTAATTGGTTGTGAGATGTTTCTTTTTTTTTTTCAGTTCTTTAGTCTAGTATTGTTTTGTTTTTGTTTTCCTTGACTATTCCAGTTTATTTTTTATTTTGTTTGTTGTTGTTTTTTTCTCTTGTTTTGTGTGTGTGTGTGTTTTTTTGTATTTCACGTGCCTTAACTGTTCTGAAACATGTTGCTGGTATGAAATTACCTCAAAGTAAAAAAAACACAGATGTTTTTGCACAACTTCCAAACTTTTTTTTTTGTGATGAGGATTGAATTTCAAATAATTTCCATGTGTTTAATCTGCTTAAACAGTGAAGCATCCCCAGTTGAAACCTGTTGAACTGAGTAGATTAAAAAAAATGTAGGAAAAACATCAAAATTAAGAAAAAATGTGAAGGAAGTGAAATAAATTAGATAGCTATAGTAGGAAAAACTACCAACACTAAATATTAAAAGTTGAAAATGTTTGCTTTTCCAACATTAATCTAATTATTGGACTGTGGCAGAACAATGGCAGGATATGAATAAAGTTATTAATGTAATTCCATTATTTCACCAGAAGGCAATCATCCAGAAGCTAATGGCTTAAAAAAAGTCAAATCTTATTTTATTTTTTTATAAAAAGTACTTTTCGCATTAAAAGGATTGGGACATTTCTCTTTAAGTTTCACAGATCTCCCAGTTCTTTGCATTTACAATGAAAGGCAGCTCATAAGATGCTGATGAAAAGTGAACCAAAAGAGACTGGTGTTCTCTTTATCTTCCTCTGCTCTTCTTTTCTCATTTTTAATGGCAGAGTGAAATTTGCTGAGCTCCCCCCCATTTCTGTCACTCTTTATAATGTCAGCCATGTCAGTCATTCATGAAATTGAGTCCCGTCACAACTGCTTAGTCATGCTGTTCACACACCGGGACATAATGTTCTTAGAGCAGTTATTTTCCAGCACTTTTACATGAGTAAATCTCACTGTCAAGTATCATTTTAACATTTACAAATAATAATCAATCATACGGCTGTTATAATGCTCTTTCTTTGCGTTGTTTGTTGTACAGAGCTCAATGTCTGAAACTCTTGACAGCACAGACAGTATGGATGCCAGGAGGATGGATATGATCTATACCATTGAGGACACACCCCCCTGGTACCTGTGTGTGTTCTTGGGCTTACAGGTAAATCCTCACATAAAGCTGGACCATTTGAAAAACACCACCTATACATGTCATTTATAACCAGGGTGTGTCATATCCTTTTTTTGTGTTGTACGTGTCATCACGACAGTAATTTTCCTCTGACGGCTCACAGTATTTATTACCCAGCTGCACGCCAGACACAAAAATAGGATTTTGCTCCTGTTGATCGTCATGTTGGCGGTTAAGGAGGTTAATGTCTTCAATGTGTGGTCACAGCGCATCTGTGTCTGACAACAGACCTTCGCTATCTCCCTTTATCTCTTAGGCAATACAAGGAAGAGCTCTTGTGTCAAGCGAGACGTGTCACTAGATCTAAAGAAAAAAAATTATGTGAATACAAATCCCTCACCAAGATCAGATAATAATAATTGTAGCTATAATAACCTTTACCAAAGGTGCCTTTCTACCAACAGCACACAGAACCTACTGTCTGACCCTGTATGTCTGAGATTTAATGTGATCACAAATAGTGATAACTCTTCTTGTTGCGTATACATAATGTTAACAGATTTTTACAGGGTGGGGCCTGTAAGGATCTGTCCTGTCTTTTTTTTAATGAGATATTCTTGGCTGACAAACACACCACAGAAAGCTTGTCATTCTTATTGCCACTGAACACTTTTGGACAAAAATTGGAAAAAAACCACATCCAGCCACTGCAGTCTTGTTCTCTAGTCGTTAGTTGTAGGCTTGGTAATGTCAGTGCAGCAGCGCTCTCCCTAAAGTAATGCTAAATCCCACTGTGGGAGTTTTTTACTTGCCATTATCATTAATTGGATTGAATATTATAATTTTATTTAATGATATTTGCTCAGGGGTCATGCTCTGGGTCTCTGTAAAGCGCCCAGAGACATTTGACATTGTAACAGACGCTATACAAATAAAATTGAATTGAATTAAATGGACTGCATTTATCTAACATTTCTCTTGTGAAGCTTTCAACAGGCTTTGCAAGTTGAGCAACATTCACACATGCATTCATACTTTTTTTTTTTATTCTGCATTATGTATTAAGTGCATATATATACCATACACAGACTCACACACTGATGGTGGATCTCTTTCTGGTCAGCCTCTGCAGAACTGAAGTGCAGGGAACAATTTGTAATTATAATGTGTGTCTCCTGAATTCAAAATAATGATCAGAAAGATCCTAAAAGGGTGTAGTGGAGGTGTTTTCATTCGGTTCCTATGAAACTGTTTACAAGCAATGTGATGGTGTCCTCAGAATGACAAAAATCATCTAAGACAAGTAGACACACCTGTTTGTGCACCCAGACTCTGTCCTGTTTTCTTTCAGCACTACTTGACATGCTTCAGTGGAACTATTGCAGTGCCGTTCCTCCTTGCAGAGGCGATGTGTGTCGGCTTTGATCAGTGGGCCACCAGTCAGCTCATAGGGACCATTTTCTTCTGCGTGGGGATCACCACCCTGCTGCAGACCACACTGGGCTGCAGGTATGCATGCACGCACTTACACGCAGCACTGCTTGACAGCAATGTAGTCCAACCCAAATAAGAAAAAGTTTTGACAACATGAAAAAGTCAAATCCAAAAAGAAAAAGTAACTCGCTTACTTAGACAGTAGGACCCCGAGATATTTCATGCTTCTTCTCATCTGTTTCACTTTTTATTACACATCCATTTTAATATTTCAATTCTGCTGCAGTAGTAAGGAGGTAAAATAAAAAATATTAATAAAAAAGAAGGATGTCTGTAATGATTTGGTTACAAAAAAAAGTACGTGGAAGGCTGAGTCTTTGAGGAGCAGAAATGGTCCAAGTATCTTGACCCGGTATGTGTGAGAAAATCATTGACATTTTAGAAAGATTGGAAGGGACTGGCATATTTCTACATCTGCAGTGCATTATATCATTAAATGATCCAAAGAATCTGGAGGAATTTCATTGCGTAAAGGGCCAAGGACACAAGGCTGAGTTGAGCACCCATGTTCCCATGATCCCTCAGATCCAGTGCCGTCTGAAGGCACGTTTGGAAACCTTTTTGAAGTACTGCCATGCTACGGTTATATCAGCTACTGATAAATGGAGTAATTCATCAATGGCTGATGAAACCCGAGTGTTATGATCATATGGGTCAGTATTCCAGATTTTTTTACTTTATTTCTTTCACAGAAAGTTCAAAAATAAAAGGTCCATTCAGTCTGTTATCATCAAAAGCTCAAAAAGCCCGGGTCTGTGATGGTATGGAATTATCAGTGCCCTTGGCAGAGGTTGTTCTTCTCAACGACAGTATTGACTCTGAAAAGAACATCTAGATTAGGGAGAGCTGCCGAGATCACATGTTTTGCTGAGACCTCCATGCATTCTTCAGCAAGACGGTGCCAAACTACATTCTGCCCATATTACAACGGTATGGCTGAGGAGGAAGTGTCCCTGATGGAGAATGCATGAAATATTTTTGAAACAAAAAAAAATGTAAGTGCAACAACCTCATGCTGTTGCATTTTACAGGAAGAGGGGGACAAAACAACAACTCTAGTACTTCCTCACTTGGTGCTCTCAATGCCAGACTGTTGAGGATATCATCCTTCCATTGTAGGTTGTACATTCATTCTTCTTGAGACTTATTTACACCTTAATATTTGTACCTCCTTTCTTTTTCTCATCTCTAAGTATCATTTAAAGACAAGGGCCATTCATCCTAACATGACATTCCTCTTTTTTTATCCATCTGAACGTAACTACATGGTGTGTTAAAGGAGACCACAGGAGTGTCTGCTCAGCATGTGAAGTTCCCTGTTTCGCCCATGTGACTGCAGTTATTCAATGACAATAAGACACTATGTTCAATAAGAGAAGAAAGTAGGTTATGCAGAAGTAGCTTTGTGCTCTATAAATGTCCAGAAACTAAATACATGAGGAAATTTACTGCAGAGGAGGGAGCTACATGTGGTGCACTGTTGCATCACTTCTGGGCAAGTGATGCGAATAACTCTCGAGCTATAATTGATTAGACCCCAGAGGAGGTTGTTTGTGCAAAGTTTTAGTTGGAAGACCTACTTTCAGACATTCCAACACACACACATGTCAAGAATAACACATTTGGCCTAGTTCTTACAAATATGTTTTTATTTTATTTGCTTATTGTTGTGTTGTTGTTTGTTTTTTTGTTTTTTTTTTAATCCCTGTTCAGTGTGTACAAATACTTCTCCTTCCTCCCTCCTTCTCTGTCCTCACCCCACAATGGGGTGCAGAAGACTGTTTATCTGCAGTTCATCCCGTTTTTTTTTTTTTTTTTTTTTTTTTGCTATAAATTCTTGGTTACACAACCATGATGTTGCTAATGTAGAATGTGATGTTTGTACATTTTGTAACGGGTGATTCCTCGATTGAACTCTGAGTTTCACATCAGTCCTACTTCCCACCAGTGGAACAACAGCTGACATTACACATTGCCAGTTTCCATGGATATAATCCCATCTTGTTGGTGTTGTCTTTATAAAACTCAGGGTATGCGAAGCATTACACGTTATTTTTCTTTCATAAGAGGGTCAGGTCTGAGAGCTAAACAGCTCCCTTCACCTTAATAAATGCAGTCTTTCCATCTTGTCATAACAGATTCTTTGCTTTTCTTCCACTCCATTTCTTTATTATACCCAAGTATTATGAAAGCAACCTGGCGTCCAAAAGTGATAAAAGGAACAAATGTCTGGATCTTTTGCATCGTCGATTCTCATGGGCTTTATTCATTTGGCTGTATTTTCTGCTTTTTATATCTTAAAGTAATAATAGCGAGGTGTTTGGCCACTTCAATCAATATCTAGAACCTGCACTAAAGGGGATTTTATTTTTTTATTTTATGATGTTGAATAAGCTGGCCTTGAACACTGTCAGAGGGTGAGTAATGTCTCATTGTCGGAAACGTCAGAAAACATATTCATATTTGTAATTATTGCGCGTCTGCACAAGCTCTCAGTTGGCAGGTCAACCCCTGCAGTGACCTGTGTCAAGGGTCCGTGCACAGCTTCTGTGGTCCATTTCTGTTCATCAGCTTCATTTACTAACAAGAAGAGCATGTAAGGGTCAAGTTCATGGTTAGGATTGCGCCCTCTATTGTTCCTTTATGAAAACTGCTACGAGTATTTTGTTTTACTTTACTTTTCAGTTTTTTTGTTTTGTTTTTCCCCTCAATGATATTTGCAAAAAAAAATCAAATAATGACTAAAAACATTCTTAGAGGTGTACTCATCTCCACTTATTTAATATACTTGGTAATGTGCATGTTTAAAACTGGACTTGTAAGATGAACTTAAAATGGGGAAGAGAATCATTTTGGGTTTTAGGGCAGAATAAATATTATGTGTCATAAATAAAGCCAAGTCCTGCTCTCTCTGTACCACAACTTGGTAGCATCTGGCATTTATCAGACTTTATTAAAAAAAAAAAAAAAAAAGGATGTTTGTCATTAGCATGGTGACATTAATATCAGTGAAGGTTACCAAGTCAGTATGGGGCCTCGGACACCTTTTTTTCTCCTCTCTCTCCTGTCACCGGTGCATCAGTTATAACTAAAAAGAAGCAACAAATGAAAATTTCTTCATGATTGTTGATGATTGTTTATCAACAAGGCTCTGGGCTATTTTATTCATTTTCTATCACACTATGCAGAATAACAGAAGTAAATACAAAGTATTAAATCTTTTAGGTCAAAAGTGATGCAAGAACATGGAAATAAAAAAAAGAAAAACTGAGGGGCCTTGGCTCTCGAGTGAAGTTATGTAAGTTGTTATCCTCCTCTTTCTCTTTACCCAATTCTTCCTTTTTCCCTGACACAAAGACACACAAGAGACTGGTCTTGGCTTCAACCTGAGTGGCATTCCTGTCACACCAGCAGCCCACTCTCTCTGAGCCAGTGCTGAGCTGAGGTGACAGACAGACAGACAGACAGACACAGCGGCTATCTGTCCATCTCTGTGTGGACTTCTGTTCTCCAGAGAAATGCCACAGAATGGAAATAACTGAGGGAGGGAGAAGAGGACAGCAGGGATAAGTGAGTGATGAATGGAGGTGGTCCGCATTAGAAACGGTTGTCTTTACTTCTGCATGGTTTGTGTACAAACAGACTCCACGTATTTGTTAAAAGCAAGGGTTGGTTCTTGTTTCAATGATCTGTCCTTCCCAATATTCAGTTTAGAATATGGTAGTAACTACATCCAAGTGCTAAACGTTGGCTTTAATTTGAGTTTGTTTATATTAATATAGAGAGAAGTGATGAGAACTATGAGCCTTCATACACAGACATAAATCTTTACTGTGTGAACGGTTTATAGTTTATCAAACATCACTTACCCCCCAGATGATTTGGACTCACAGTTTATGTAAATTATTTCAGTTTGCCATCCTCAAGTATCTTCTCACATCTTTGGCTTCACAACTATCATACACATCTCGTTCTGCCATCTTTATCTCTTCATCCTCTACTGACTGTATACTTTAGATGTTGTCTTCTTTTTTTATCTTTTGTTTGTTTTTTTCTGCCAGTGTAACGTTGAATGTTGTGGTCACAGTCTAAAGAACGGACCTTTTCCTTTCGTAGAGGTGTCTCGTGCCCAGCCCATTTGTATATTGTTGTCTTTTTCTAATGTGGCTTTGGTGCAAAATTCAAATCAAAGTTTAGTTTGAAATATGTTTTAAAAGTTGGATCACACCATAAGATGGCGCGTGTGTTTCGTAAGGCGCATGTTCACATAAGAGCAGGAAGGATACAGGATGAAGTGTACCGACAAGGAAAAGCTCCATTAAATACACAGTTCATGCATAATGATGATAATTAATGAAAACGTGTTGCTGTGCACGTGTTGTTGGACCAGTTAGGCCGCCAAGTCAGACCACTTTTCCAAGAGTGAGGAATTGAACGTGTCTCTGTCACCTGCTGACTGGTTGTGGAGCTTCCCACCTGCACGTGACCTGTAATCCCTGTTTGTTTGTTTTTTTTTTTGTTTTTTTTTTTTTTTTTTGGTTTCATTTTGATTGCATAAGTGAAGCAGAGTGACTGGATGTTTTTCAGCAAAGGGCCAACTCAATGCATGGAGTCAGACTGCTCAGGGTTCGAAGCCTGAAGCCCTTAGAGAAACTTTCCCCGTTCATTTTTCTATTAAACCGGAAACAAAGAACTGTACAGATGGAGATTACCATGCAAAGTTCTTACGTTGGTGTGGGATTATTGAAAAATTACATTCAAGGTTGACGTCTGCACTTTTCAAGTAACGGTTCCATCTTGATCTTTGTCACGTTATCAGGTGTTTTGATATCATAAAAATCAACTTTCAAAGCAAGTTTAAACTCTTAAGGTGAGCAGATGAACTATTGATTTTATGCTTGTGCCATTTTCTACCATTATGAAATCCATCTCCCACTCCCTCAGGACCATGAACAGGATAAAGTGGATGTAGAAAATTGGATGAATGGAAAGAATATTACTGGCAGTGTTGGGCAAGTTCACTTTCTACACAAACTAGTTCAGTTCATAGTTCACAGAAATTAAAATGAACTAGTTCAGTTCATAGTTCACAGAAATTAAAACGAACTAGTTCATTTCACCTTTTCAAAAAAATGAACTATATAGTTAATTTTTATTTTTTTTATTTTTTATTTTTTTTATTCTTTTTTAATGTTGCTGCGAGCATTTGTCAAAATGACTGCCACTGCCCATATACTACACCACCACAAACAGCAATTATTTTATCTGTCGAAAACTGTCCAATTCAGAATCCTTAACCAACCAGAGTTCACATTATCATTGAAGGGACAGCCCATGTAAAACTGTAATTTCCCTTTCAGCTTCTCTCTACAGTATATTAAAGATATGAGGAAAAACTTGCTGCCAAATGGTATTTATTATAAGACAAAAACAGGTCCTTAAGGTGCAAATGTTCCCCCCCCCCCCCCCCCCCACAATATTTCAATCCCCCCGTGGGAGTCGGGGCGCTCCTCTGGCTCTGGACAACTGCAGCTTTCATCTTCCTCCATGCTTATATTAAACATTTGATGACGCAATAGTTAGCGTGACAGAAGTGACAGCCCATGTTGCCATGTTGGATTGATTTCCTCAGATACATATTAGGCTCGTATGTGGTGTATTTTAAATGGGGTTCACTGGAAACCTGGCACGGTTTTGACCGTGCGTGAACTTTGAAAGAGCTTCGTTCACATTTTCCCAAATGAACTCGTTCACACTCGACGCTAGTCAAGGGTTAAGAGAGCTTTTTTTTTCTTGAATGACGTCCCTCGGCTGCCGTGACAACTCATTATCAGAGAGAAATGCGTGCCAGCAGTATCTGGCCTAACTTCTCTGTTTAACTGGTCTTAGATGAGCTAGAAGTGGAACGCATGCTCCTTCCATTATGCCATTTCAGCATAGGGAAAGTGTCTCCTCATCAGCTGGTTTTAGTGAGTCAAACAGGCACAATCACGCTAACAGGCACATGACAGTGAGTTTCAGTTATGTTTCCAGCTGTCCTTACCACAGGCCTTCTTTTTCTGGATGTGGGTGGTTTTACTAAGAGGCAGTGTTTGCACCATCTGACCAATTACAAGCATGAATACAGAGCTACAAGGAGAACAACCTGTGTTCCTAAACAAATATTGGGATTTTTAAATGTGTCACAAAGGCTGCAGCATCGTTCCTGCAGCAACGGTAGAGAAGGAAGTTGGGCAGAAATAAGAGAGGGAATATGTAATTGTGTCACTCAAAACAATCTGACCATAGTTGCAGATGTGAACTTGGTTAATTGAATCTCTTGCAGATGTATTTTACTGAAACATGACAATTTTGTTCTTCTTTTAGCTGCAAGTTAGTATGGATTACTTGTCTTTTATTTTCAACAAATACAAGCTTTGCCGCCTTGAATCGGTCTTGCATAAACGTGTCCCTCCTGAGAGAATCTCCATCTGTCAAAGAGGCGGATCCGCAGGGTCTTGTGGGAACTATGGTGCCGTTTTTCAAAAGAGTTGTCATTTGGCAGTTCTTTTATAAATGTTAAAGCCATAAAAATCTCACACACCCTACACCGTCACTGGCAATCAAAAAACTGGAGTAATAGTTGGCAGGAAATGTAAGAACTCTATATCCCACACTGCTGTTGGGCAGTAGTTCTACAGGGCAACTAATGTGCAATAATTAATGAACAGGCCTTTTTCTGTGTGTGTTTAGGCTGCCTTTGTTCCAGGCCAGCGCGTTTGCTTTCCTTGCACCAGCCAGAGCCATCCTGTCCCTGGACAAATGGAAGTGTAACAACACGGGTATCTCATCTCTCCTCTCTCTTGACTTGATTAACAGACGCTGTTTACTAATGAGACATTGTGACAGAAACTGTGAATATTCTGTCTTTGCTCCCAACTCTAAATGCTCTCTGTTTGTCTGTATGCTTTAAATTAAAATCTAGACTTTATATTCCATTGATTTCTGATTCTTTTTCTCCTCTTCTTCTTCTTCTTGGATGGCCAGAGATCCCAGCACTGAACGGGACAGAGCTCCTCCATACAGAGCACATCTGGCACCCCAGGATACGGGAGGTAAAAAAAAAAACAAACACTAAAGTACACGTGAGTCCTTCCTTTAAGTGGACGAGGAGACATGTAACATTATTACAAAATATTGTAAAACAGTTTTTTTTTTTATGATCTGGTTTTGCAACTTTTTACACAACTGTAATTAAATAAGGGGCGTTTCCTAATCCAATATTTTAATGATTGCTCTGTTTTTTAGCAGGGTTCTCTGTTCAGACAGAGCAGTCGATGTTTCCATGCGTCTACAGGTTTCAGCTTTGTATAACAGATCCCCTTAATTTGTGTTAACCTTTTTCAGTTTGCGTAATCCAGTTGAGTAATTGTTTTTTATGTGACATGTGAATGGAACGAAACTCAATCAGCCCGAATCAGATAGTGAAATGGAGAAAAGTGCACATGATAAAAGGTGACGGAAGACAACACGAACGGGGTTATCACTCACAGTAACGCTCTGCTACACTGACTGCCTTTGTTCATTTGAGGTTTGTGAATATGATTTTAGAAATAGTTCAGATGAAGGAAGATAAAGGAAAAATGCTGGTTGTGTGCGGGGCTCTCTGCAGGCTACAGGCCGACAGAGCTGGACGATGTTGACTTGTTGCTGCAAAGCAAATGGAAGGTTGAGCTGAATCTGACATTTTGCATCATGATCGGTGTAGGTAGAGGGTTCTTCTTCATGTCAGATATAAAAGTCTGTGAAAGTTTGGTTGTTAGTGCCAGTTCTCATTTTGCCTTGATCTCGACGGACCGTTAATTGATATCTTATTTTCTGATGGATGTCTGCTTTAAATCTTAAATTAACTGAGCAAATGTCAAAGTATTCCTGAAGCTGTTCTGGCTTGAGACAGTTCTGAACATTTCATTTATGCATGTGTGTTTTGTTTTATTCTTTCGTGTTCTGAATGGACTTCAGCTTAACGCAGATGTCTTTTTATAATCATTCGTGCCAGTTTAGTGTACCCACAAAGTTATGCTATGATGCTCTTGTTAACTAAATTAACATGTTGCAAAAAAGTCTACGTTTTATACCATTGAAGGCTTTTAATCTCCAAAGTAAGATTTCCCTGGTTATGTTACCTCTATTGTTTTCTTACAGCAGATAATTTTTCACTTTAATGTTTTAGCTTTTTTTCCCACATATATGCATATTAATAGGAACATGTGTAGAAAACTTTGAGATTCACTGTTGTCACCCATTAAGTAACAGATTAGCAAGTTATTCACCATACATCTTGTTTTTTTGTTTTTTTTTGTTGGGGGGGGGGGATCCTGAAGCTTGGCAACCCATTTTGAAACATGTTCTGTGTCTTTCTTTCAATGACCCCTTTCTCTGTCTCCCATTTGTCTTTCTTCTTTCAGATCCAAGGAGCTATCATTGTGTCGTCCCTGATCGAGGTGTGCATCGGTGCGCTGGGTCTGCCGGGGATGCTGCTGAAGTACATCGGACCCCTGACCATCACCCCCACTGTGGCTCTCATTGGGTTGTCAGGCTTCCAGGCTGCAGGGGAGAGGGCTGGAAAACACTGGGGCATCGCTATGCTGTAAGCACAGACCCGGGGGGGGGAAAAGCACTTTCACTAACAGCCTCTTCTCGGGGACATTTCACAATTTCACATAAAACCCAACTGTCTGTGTTCTGTTGCTTCAGTGAAGCGGTGCATTTGTTTATTCTTTAAAAAAAAAAAAAAAAAAAAAGTTGTGGCGCACCGAGCTTGACAGATGGTATCGCTGTACATCATGTGCTGTGAGAGCTGTGAAACCACTGAAACTGCCAGAAATAAAACAATTTTTTCACAAGGAAAAGCATATTTTTAACAAGTGCATGTTTAAATTTTACAAAAAAAACATGTTGATTGAGCAGCTGATTTACAGGAAATGCACAAGACAAAAAAACAAAACTCTAGACGTCCCCTGTTACAAAAGTAGAACAGTCTAGATCATGTAGACTCGGTGACGGAGGAAGCTGCACTTCATGGTGATATTAAGGTGCCGTGACTCCATCTCCTGCTGTGTCATTGCTGTTTACTGAGGATGATGTATACCTGTAATTGCCACCGATCTCTCAGGCAGTTAGGATAATTGATTGTCTCTAAAGCCTCTGGAGTCGCAGTCAGACATAGAAAGGACTAAATGGAACGTGTACGAACAGGATTAGTTCACTCACAGGGGAATATAAAGTATTGTTAAAAATAAGATGCTGTTATCACACTGGTCCACCCCACTGAGCAGGCCTTTTCATGTCTGCAGGACTATCTTCTTGGTGCTTCTCTTCTCCCAGTATGCCAGAAACGTTCACTTCCCGCTGCCAGTCTACAAAGCCAAAAAGGGCTGGACTTTTTATCGGCTGCAGGTCTTCAAAATGTTTCCTGTAAGTACCAGCTTTGTACAAGCTCTCTCTTTTTGTCACTTTCTGTGCTCCACTTTTTCATACTTTCTTCCAGTCCTTACACTTTTTTTTTGTTCTCGTTCAAAGAATTTCCTTTTTTTTTTTACAGTTGCATGCCTGTATTACTGAAGTTATACAACATAGCTAATCTCATTCTCCCCAGGAGGTGCATGAACGGTGTATAAATCAGTCCTTTTCTACCCTCTGCTGGCTAAATAATTAAAGACACAATGGTTAACTTTCAGCATGATTTATTTCTCTCATCAAAAGCACCTCCTACTGATGATTTCTCTTTATTTAAAATGTTAAAATGTAACTTTGGAAGCTGCATTACTTTGAAACCAGTCATTAGCTTCACTGGATTTTCTGTAGAAAATTTGTTGATGTTTAGAGTCACAATGAAACAGAATTTAGGGTCTTTCACTTATGTAAAGTGAAGAATGTAGTACTTCAAGTAAAGGTGCTGGCTTTCATCTGTGTTGTTAAACCAGCTGGTGAGGTGATGGAGCGATGTTTAATTTAGATCAGTCTCTGTTAAAGCAGGCACAAGGGAACAAAGGGAAGTTTTATCTCAGTGGGTGCCCCTTTAAGGGCAGAAGTTAAGCCGCTTTTACGGCACCGTTGAAGATTTACTCCTGGTTAGAGGTTAGGTGACGTAGTGCTACAAAATCAATCCATTCAAAGTTACTTTGGCCAGTTTTTTGCGAATAGCCGCAACAGGAGACCGCGACAGCCAGACGATGCTTCCTAGAAGTGAGAAAAATATTCCTTCAAATTCAACTGAAACTGATATTTTAACGTGAAAACAAGTCCTTTGTGCTGCTTTAAAGTGTGAAAAGGTTTTTAAAAGCCAACATCAAAACATTCGTCCTCTGATTTTCTATTGCGCCATCATCTATTCTGAGCGCGTTTTCTTTTCTATTACGCCCAGATCATAATGGCCATCTTGGTGTCGTGGCTGCTGTGCTTCATCTTCACTGTGACTGACGTTTTCCCACCAGAGGTGGACAAGTACGGTTTCTATGCTCGCACAGATGCACGTCAAGGAATCCTCACAGCTGCGCCGTGGTTCAAAATCCCCTATCCCTGTAAGTATTTTGTGGAGGAAGGGGTTGTTGGAAAGGACCATTCCTTCTAGCGGATAATTTGCCTTTCAATGCTCCAGAAATAATCAAGAGGAAGAACGATAAAATCAGTGATTTGAAAGTATTTTACAATGGGAACTGTGATTTGTCACATTTGTCATTTTCATACTGTACTGTACTTACGTGCTGTAAGCTGAGGCAAAAACACAAAATAATACATGAACCTGTGATGTCTTAAAGATACTGCCTGATAGAGTGGCTCAGAGCCGAGAGACGACTCATTTCTGTGTTCCCACTTCCACAGTCCAGTGGGGTACTCCCACCGTAACGGCTGCTGGTGTGATCGGCATGATGAGCGCTGTGGTGTCCAGCATCATCGAGTCAATCGGAGACTATTACGCCTGCGCCCGCCTCTCTTGCGCTCCCCCACCACCCATCCATGCCATCAACCGGTAACTCATCCTTCTGCCTCCTCTTTCTAATGAAGCATGTCACGGGTGATGATAACGCAGGTGTGTTAATTATGCCGCTCTTCCTCTTCTGCTGGATCTCCAGAGGGATATTTGTGGAGGGGATTTCCTGTGTCCTGGATGGTCTTTTTGGGACAGGAAATGGCTCCACCTCCTCCAGTCCAAACATAGGTGTTCTGGGAATTACCAAGGTAATGCACAGCCGACTCTTGTTTCATTTTTATCTTCATGCTTTCTTTAGAAATTGAAAGCTATTTTTCACTCGTGTACCATAGCCCTGAAATATTTTGAAAATGAAAATGTCAGTCATCTTTAGGTAGTTACATGTTTGATGTTGATTTGATTTTTGCTAATATAAAGCTGGAAATTATCAACAAAAATGTGATATCAAAGTCTATGTGGTATCAAAAAGGTCTCTGATTGGTCCTTCAGGTGGGCAGCAGACGTGTGATCCAGTATGGTGCGGCCATGATGTTGCTGCTGGGGCTTGTGGGTAAATTCAGCGCCCTGTTTGCCTCTCTGCCTGACCCTGTTCTGGGCGCCTTGTTCTGCACCTTGTTTGGCATGATCACAGCAGTGGGACTGTCCAACCTGCAGTTTATCGACCTCAACTCCTCCAGGAACCTCTTCGTCTTGGGCTTCTCCATCTTCTTCGGCCTGATGCTGCCAAGCTACCTCAGACAGAACCCACTGGTCACCGGTGAGTCCAGGGGAGGCCTCTAGATAAAAGTGCCCCTAAAATCAGTGTGAGAATGAATTATTAAATTTCCCCTTGGAAATTCAGCGCCTCTCCTGACAGTTAAGTCAGTTAACTGTTTCCTATCCTGTGTAATCTTTAAGATTAGGTACATTTTATCTTCTCTTCATCACCACCTGTCAACAGCTGCATTTCTGTCTTTGATAGTTACATTACTTAAAGCCCTGACAAATCTGCTGGAATAAACTGAACATTCTGATCTGACTGACATTGGGTTAGATAAAGATTCATACTTTGATGACGGATGCAAACTAACCCCAGTATGTGATAGTTACTAGTCCTCTGTGTCTCTGTCTTTCTCAGGCATAGTAGAAATCGACCAAGTGTTGAACGTACTCCTCACCACTGCGATGTTTGTTGGAGGTTGTGTCGCTTTTATTTTGGACAATACTATCCCTGGTAAGGTCTCTCATTCACTTAAAAAAACAATAATACCAATAATATCAGTTAATGATAAAGTGTAAAATGTATAGGTGATGATTTTAACAATAAAATGGTAGATTGAATCATGCAAAACTTTCCAAAGGAAGAAAATTATAACGGTGTAACAACTGAGCAGAAATCAGGTTAGCCTAAAGAGGCAGAACCTGTCGAGGCGGTTGTAAATCCGGTCATCAAGATCCTTGGGTGGAGGTGGGGGGTCATGAGGACGTGACCTCCTACCATCTAGAGACACAGTTGAGGACTGATGGGAAGATCCACGTCTGTGCCTGCCCCCTCCCAATTTCTTCTCTTATTTTATTTTACATTTTAGCATGTTGTTGTTTTTTGTTTTTTTGTGTTTTTATCATCTAAAAAAGTATCCAAAAGTACCAGAAAAAGAAACTCTTGTCCAGCCCTAAATATTTAGCATGTCACAAGATATAAAGAAAAAGAAAATATTCAACATAAGTGTAGGCTGAAAAATCAGTCTTCATCCCTCTTTGTCAACATCCAGAAGTATCCCAAGGGTGAAAAAGATTTCTTTTTGTAACCTATTTTTTCATCTGATTACAAATTAAACTATATTGCTACAAGCAGCAGTGATCAGGATCCAAGGAGATTAGCCACAGTAGCGAGTCATGGTTGAATGACCTCAGCCTGTAGGTGTAAGACACAGTTACCATTAAAAACTCTATCCAGGTGGCTAAATAAACCATTTTCTTTCAGTTCCCTTTAAGCTGCTTGTAGTAGGTCATGTTTTTCCTTAAAAATCAAGCTGATTTTTGTAATGGCTTTGCTGACAGCAGATCTTGATATCAACCCTGATTTTGGAACATGAAGGCTGCTAAACTAAAACCTAGGTTGTTTTTTTTTTTTTTTCTTCAAAAAGTCATGTTTCAAACAGTCATTTTCATGATACAGTTGCATCCCCTTCAATAGCATGACTGAACGTCTCTCTTCATGTCTTCAAAAACGATTACCCAACTGGAACAACAGTAGAAGACTGCTTTCCCTGCTTGTTGGACATTAAATTATACATTTCAAGGAACTCGTGAACCTCTTGTGCTCTGATCTCAGGTACCCTTGAAGAACGAGGCATCAGGAAGCTGAAACGTGGTTCTGGTCTCAGCACAGCAGAACTGGAAGGGATGAGGTCCTACGACCTGCCGTTCGGAATGGACTTCATCCGCCGATACGCCATCTTCAAATACATCCCCATCAGCCCTGCTTTCACGGGCTACCAATGGGGGCGGCTACGGGAAGCCGCCAGGAGCAGAATGGGACATGGGGATGGGGTGAAGGGGGGAGGAGCGGGTGTGGAGGGAGGCAGCGCACCGGGGGAGAGTCGAGTATAGCCACCGGGCTGGAGAGATCTTTAAAAGTATCTGAATTTGGGGAGCAAGGGATGGTACACTATGATGGGAGAGTGGAGCACTGAAGCGGCGCAGGGTTGTGTGGAAGAAAATGTGTTGCACCCACCCCACCCCCCCCCACCTCCCCTGTCAGTATATGTATTCTTAAGCTCAAGTCTGTCTTTTCCCCACTTTCCCACTATGCTATTATTAAGCATGCTACAGCAAGTGAAATCATGCTATAAAAGATGTCAACATGTGGAGGCTAGTTGGTGTGAGTGCATGTGTGTACAGTATGCAGCAAGAGCACGAGCTTGTGCTTGAATTTCCTTCCTGAAGGAGACAGATGGACGTCAGACAATCAAAGCTGAACGTTTGATGATTCGCTGACTCGAAATTGCTGCTCACTTGTATTCCAGTCATTTAAAAATATTCTGTTAAAAGCACAGTAGAGTGAAGGATGTTAATCGAGTATCATGGTTTGAATCATTTACCTCTAAACTTGTTATGCAACCACATCAGAGGAACATGCAAACACACACACCAACGGGCCTCAGCAGAAGTAGTTTGAGTGCTACAATGCAGACTGATGAAAGTAGTTTGTCAGGTGCCCTTAGCCATGCAAAGTGATTGTGAGATTTATTTTTGCACTATCTGCCTCCTGAGTTCAAAACTAGAATGTCACTGCAACACCTGTCCCCACCATTGTGTTTGTTTTTTTTATTCCTCAGAGACCCAGTTAACAGCATATCACGTCCACTCATCCCAACAGCAGCCGTGCATCCTTCTTTTTAATATGTGCTACTGAGAGTGCTACTATTCGCAAGACGTCCCACGTGTCCAGGCAGATCGATCACTCGCATGCTAGTTTACGTCTCCTCACCGTGTCAGTATTACGCAGTGCTTACTAACGTAAAGTCAACCTTTTGTGAAGACATGCTTGTCTCATTGAGCTGTTCAGAGGGATCCAAGTTGTTTTACATTATTCCCGATGTGGTTGAATAACTTTTACTTGGTAACCTTTTGTTCGCGTTCCGTGTTGGCTCTTGCATAATGGAAAAAGCGTTTGAAACTGTCATGGTGACACCAGTGCATTTATAAATGCTGCAGTGACGCACAGTGAAAGCCTGCGGCCTTGAGAGGGAGACCTTGTCAGCAGAGGGGTTTTCCATTAGTGTGTTTAATTGAGCTAAGAAATAAGGATGGTGGTTTGGTTGAAGTCAGAGATTGGGACAGCCTCTTTTCGGTAATTTAACGGTGTTGATGACATTTCCTTGCATTCCATCTCTTAGGTCATCTGCACACCCCCGGTCTCCCCCCGATGCATATAGTTAACCGCTGATGTTTGTTACTGGTGACTAGTGCTGGGCGATATGGAAAAAATCATATATCACGATATAGACTATTTTATATCACGATAACGATATATATCACGATATACCATAATAAACTATGTTTTCAGTTATTCTCTGAAAAGTTTGACAACAATTTCATTGCTTACTTTTCAACTTTATTTTGAAAGGACATTTAGCTGAACTGTCACAAACATACATTTTAGTGCAGCAAAAACAGAAGTACAGTAGCTTTCACATTTTTTTTAAAGTGCACAACAGTTTCTGAGAGGAAAAACACATTTTTGCACTGAAGTTCAGCTATAAAAAATAAACACAAATTATTTTTCAACTTTCTGAAATCTGTAACCTTGTAGTGCAAAGTTTGCAAACCAATATAAAGTGTCTAAAGTAAACATCAGGGTTGAAGAGAACTCTGTTTAAGGCATTAACCATGAATAAAAGTGCAAACATAAAAGGCTACTTTGTAGAAGTAGATATGATTCTATCAAATTTATCGTTGCAGGTTATTTAATTACATATTTGCTGTAATAATTGATAAAATTAGGTTAGAAATGATAGAAGAGAAATGGCACGATACACACTTTTCTATCGTCCCCATGATATGTATCGTCATATTGCCCAGCACTACTGGTGACGATGTTTCTCAGATGGAAGTCGAGGTGTGAGAGTGAACCTCTCATCCGACCGTACCATGTGCCTCTGCTGTTTTAATTGGAACATGGCGATTTAGAATCCTTAGTATTTTCAACAAAAACTAAAAAATATTGAACTCTACTGAGACTTAAACCAAAATGCTTAAAGGTCTTTGTGTTTCTCTTGCTGTTCTGCTACCAAAACTTTAAACACGAGCATCTCTCGCTACTGAGAAACCTCCCTACTTTTATCTTGTTAAAGCTTTTTATTTATTGATGAGAAGAAATGTCTTGAGTGTTTTCCTGCAGCAGGTTTGTGTCCCAGTGTGGCACAAAGCTAAAGTACATTTATGAAATGATATTCAGTAAAGACTGGTGTCCTGACGTTCGACTGCTACTCCTCTGCCGCCGTTGGTCTCTTCTCTTTGAGACTCACCTGATGACAAAGTTAGTTTTTACTGTAAGTTTTAACTTGCTTTTGTTTCATTCCATTTATAGCATGTTGTGTTTAAAAACAGGAGAAAAGCTCTGAAATGTTGAACTTGATGGTTGAAATTTCTGCGTTGGGGCCTTTTTTATTTATTTTTTCTCCCTTTCTTTCTCTCGTACTCAAAGTACTGTTTGCACATTAAATGTAGCCAAGAAGATCAGCGTTCAAGTGAGTATCTTTTACAAACCTGGAGCCCTGACATGTTGGCAGTTTATAGATGTGAAAAGGCTAGAAAGGATTTTTTTTTTTTTCAGTGACCTGAAAAGCGGCCTTGACCGCTGAATGTGATTGGTTTTGGCCGTCTGTAGTGTCTGATGGTACCTGTAGCTCTGTATGAGGCCTCATGGCTCATTTGGTCGCATCTAACACATGTTCTTACCTCTTATCCTGTAGTGATTTACAGTCTAAAATGTTACTTTGTCACAGAAAAATGTTAAAATCCATCATTTCCACACTGGTCTCTCTTCTGCTTTGCTACACTGGTGATGTATTTTAGTTTACAGTGACTTTTTTTTGCATTTAATTTAGCATTAACTTAAATTCTCTTTAATTTTAATGTAAATATTTTAGTAGATTATAAGCTTAATATTTAATGAAGAAGTGCCAATAATTAGCTAAAATCATTGGAATAAATTACATTTTTAAAAATATATATATGTTCTCTGATGAGGCTTTGAACATTCACAGAGCGCATGCACAGTACAAACAACCTTAATGTACGAAGCCCATGACAGATATATACAAATACATTTAAATTATAGCTGCCTGTTATTGAAATGTATCAGAACAAAGGCAGAGCATGCCGTGACTTTATCTTCCACAGTCATCACTAATTATGTCAATAGTTGCTCATTAAAAAGCAGATGGTGAAATGTAAAAAGCAATTTTAGATAAATGTCCTTAATTCCCCTTGCCTGTGTTATGAAACTTTATGAAAGGAAGTCTGAACGAGGTTGTATCATTTAAAAAAAAAAAGTGCCAGTAAAATTTCAACAGATGCTAAGTTTTTATACAAATCAATAGAAATAAATCTCAGTGATGGCAATAAAACAATTATATGTTGATTGTGTCAGGGTAAATCTCGAAATACAAAATTCTGCATGTGGTTTTACCACTGCTAATATTTTACACATGCGCTGTATCTGTCTGTTTGGATGTTACCAAAGCAGGATTCATCATTTGGTCTTTTCTCGTGTTGGTTCTGTCGCGGCAGCCCAGTGGCTTGCTGGTTCGGGTTGTCCCACAGCATGTAGGTTCCTGGTTCAAAGGCTGGCTGGTGCTTTTCTGTGTGGCTTTTCTCCAAGCACTCAGGTACTCTTGTCTTTTACCTGCAGAGAGCTGTTCCAGGCTCCAGCAGACGCCCGTGACCCTGAGTAGGGAGAAGTACGTCGAGAAAACCTGGATGGTTCTGTAGCTGAACCATCCATGTGTAGACGGAGAGGGCAACAGAGCAGCAAAGCTCCAACTAACTGGGGAGCACCTGCTACTTAATTAAAATTACTTTTAAAATTCTGAAATTCCCAATCACGCAAAGGAATCTGGTGAATCTCAAACTGCTGGATTTGAACAGCGGTCTCGTCAAATATTGGATGATTTTAAAAAGATCTTCCTGGACAGATGGAAAGAAAACGGTAGCGTGAGAAGTGCTGAATTCAGAAAAGAGGCTGTAGATTCAGGTCCTTTTCAGTGTTTTAGCAGCACACCAGCTGATGTTTTTGACGTCCTTCCCTACGTGGTAACTTTGCTCCGGGACGTTGTGGTAGAGATTGAGTCAGCATTCATCTTTTTTTTTTTTTTTTTTTTCTGTTTTGTCACTGGTTGTAGTGAATTTATTAGTGCATGGCATGCAGACATGATAATAGCCATCGCAATATGTGACCTGGTGTTTTTGTTGTTTCCTTTCTTTCTTTTTGTCACACCAAGTTTATGCAACTGATACTTCTCCCATCACACGGTCCCTCCTCTCTCTGGAGTACATAGTTTCTGATTCACTCTCCCCTCCAGCACTGCAGTGAAAACATATTGATGTCCTGTCATGTTTGGTGTACCTGGTTTTCTCCCTGGGAATTCTTACTGTTGGTGTTTCTGGATGCAGGAGGAGACACCTGCTGGTCACCTTATTAAGAGCCAGTCGTTCATTGGCAGCTCAGTGAACCTGCCTTATCACTTGACATCAACATGATCATTGGTTGCCTGAAAGCAGCTTTGTGCCGATTTTAACTCTAACTGTCCAGTGTTTATCGTACTCGCTCTCTTACTTTGGGAGTCCATACACATGTACGTGCATTTTTCATGTAACTGTTGCAGATTTAGTCCAGTTAAAGTTTGAAAACAAACAAAGAAAAAAAATCGGTTTTCTGGCTTGAGGTCCATTCAAGGCAGTTTAACCGACAGTTGGCTCTTAAGAAGGTGGCCGCGATGTATGTAAAACAAAGACATTGATCCCTTTCAGTTATTTTGAAGGGGACACTACCTGAAGATTATACTTCTGTGTAAAATGTTTGATCTTTTTCAATGTTTGTTTTTTTTATACATTTTATTTTTTGCAAGCAGATATTTGTAAGAAACAAATTATAACTTTTAATCTTAATTCATGCTGGAAAGCGCACCATCTTGTTGTACTTTTTATTTAAAAAGTAAATAGATTTTGACCCTGTTATGAATCTGTGATTTGGTGGAATCCTTTTGTTTGTTAGGACCTTTTCATATTGTATTCTCTCTTTTTTTTCTTTTTCTTTTATTTTTTACTCTAACATTGCTTTCTGTCCATGTAACATTACCAATATAAATCAAAGAACAAGCTAAGAAACTTTAAATAGATGTAAAAAGAAACAAAAAAAATATATTTAATGTTTGCTAAACATTCTGAAAGAAAAAAATTGTGTAAACTAATTGTAGCATCTAAATGTTTTATTTGTTCTTAAAACTATTTAATAAGATGTTACAGTATAAACTCAGTTTTTGTCTCTTTTTCTGGTCTTCAGTCCCAGTGGTGGCAACTCCCATCTAAGCACAAAAATGAAACCAATGCAAAGACGCCTGCAGGGGGCGACATTTGTTGTTGTGGACGGGGAGTGGGGACCCCCCCCCCCCCCAAAAAAAAAAAAAAAAAAAAAAAAAAAATCACTTATAACTAAAGTTAGAGGTTTTAGTAAAATAGTAAAATCTGTAAAATGCTGGTTCACAACCGTCTCCATCCATCTGATCATAAGACCTTAAAAAGAAATCTGAGTAATAGTCCAATCCTGCTATTCAAGGCTGAAGATTTCACAAGTTTACAAAATATTCCTGGCGGCTGTGCTCAGCCCAGCCACTGGACCTTTTCATATATTTGGTATTTTATCTGTAACCAAAGCACAGAGGAGTCAAGTGAGTCATATCAGGTTCTGGACTAGTTTAACCCAGAACACTTTCACTAATTCACTCTTCCATATACTGTGCAGTGCAGAAAGAGTTTAATTTTAATTATTATTAGAATTCTGTAAAAAATTGTGCACCAGTTTCATTCTGTCTTGTTTGAGTAGGACCATACACTGCCTCATCAAAACAAAAAGTCCACTGATGAGAACCTCTCATTGGAAAAGTAGTGAATGTACTGGTATGTTTCAGCTGGTGGCAGGACATTTAACCCTGACACCCGTGTCAGGAGAAACTTCCTGTAGTCATGGAAAAAAAAAAAGCTACTCTGTCCAACACGTTCTGCGTCAGAGCAATCAAAACTACTCTGGAGATTGCTGAAACTACTAAAAGTCAGTTTAGAAGTGTCTCGCTCATTAAAACCTGGGAGGATGGTGGTGAACAATCATCTCTGAAGAAATATGGTTGGAAATGATCCCTAAATAATGGAGATTGGAGATCACTTAAATATTTGAAGTCTTACTGAAGAAACTCACCAGCAGAAGTCATGAAGATGTTCAGCAGTGAAAGTGAGAGCGTTTCGACATGCAGAATGCAGAGAGCTAAAGGTACTGACACTCAACAGGCGTGCAGCCTGAAGAAAACCACTTATGAGTGAAGCCAATAAAAAAATAGGTCACATGATCTGAAAATGTATTATACCTTTTATCCTTTTATTTTTGTATAATTAATAATGGTTATATATTTTACATATTTAATATTTTTAGGAAATGAATATTAAGAGAATGCAGATGATAGGGTAAGATGGAGGTGGATGATTCATTGTGGTGACCCCTGAAGGGAACAGCTGAGAGGGAAATATTAAATAGATATTAAATGTTTTAAAATAATTTATTTTTTATTGTATATTTTTATACAATGTTAATGATGATATCCTCTTCTTTTCCAAGTCTCCTTGTCTACTTTTCAACCAGATGTCACTCCAAATACTCTCTTGTCTGTCTCCCTGATCACGTTAGTTGTTGTCCTCCAG
Source organism: Hirundichthys speculiger (assembly GCA_018398805.1). NCBI lineage: Eukaryota > Metazoa > Chordata > Actinopteri > Beloniformes > Exocoetidae > Hirundichthys > Hirundichthys speculiger. Next base: position 1,174,128 of record JAGFBZ010002193.1, on the reverse strand, counting down.
TCATCTGGAAGCACCTCCTCACCACCCAGCGCCCGTCTCACTCCTCTCTGAAAACCACCAACACTCTTCCTTTTTCAGCTTCCATCCCTTTGTCCTCTGCTCTGCCTTTTGTCCTCTTCATCTTCCTCAGCACCAGAGTCATCCTCCACACCACCATCCTCTGCTGTCTGGCTACGCTCTCACCTCCCACTACTTTACAGTCCCTGATCTCCTTCAGGTTACACCGTCTACACAAGGTGTAGTTCACCTGTGTGCTCCCACCTCCACTCTTATAAGTCAACACGTGTGCCTGCCTCTTCTGGAGGAAAGTTATATTCATTTATTTAAATAAATATTTGTTAATTAATTATAAAATATTTGAGCGTAAAATGAATTGAGATTGGATTGTCCAGATTTACTTTGTTCCAGAATGAAGGGTTCATCAGAATAAAAAGAGTGGCAGAATAAGTTCATAGCTGGTTCCTTCCATCCAGGCCTGCAGGGTCAGAGTTCTGATCTGGGATTGCTTCAGTTGGTCAGGTCTGCTGTTAGCAACATGTGTCCAAAAAATTAGGTGAGCTGATTCAATTAATATAGTTCATGACCAGGAATTGCGGTAGTATATGTTCTTCTTCCTGGATGCACATGCATATTCCAAGGTGACAATCCCAGGATTCATCAGGATCAGGAGTGGCTCAGGGGGAATGAGATATCATTTTCACACATGACATTGTGAATGTTTTGCAGTCCAACATTTTTTTTGTTTATTTGTTTCTCAATGGACATCCACCTCTTCAGGTTTTCTTCCAGTTCCAGAACTACTTTAATTTTCCGCGGCATAGATTCAATAAGATATTGGAAACATTCCCCAAAGATTTTGGTCCAAGTTGACATGACGGCATCACACAGTTGGTGCAGATTTGATAACTGCACATCCATGAACCAGAAACAGATAGGTGAGCTGAGAGAGAGAACTTCCTAAAGTCCATCCCAAAGGTGCTCCAGCTGTGGATATGATATGATGATCTGGTGACTGTGGAGGCCGTTGGACTTCAGTGAACTCATTGGCATGTTCAAGAAACCAGTCTGAGAGGATTTTAGATTTGCGATGTGGTGCATTATCTTACTGGGAGTAACGTCAGAAGATGGGTACACTGAGGTCAAAGGGATGGACGTGGTCAGCAACAATACTCAGGTAGGCTGTGGCTTTTAAATGATGCTCGAGTGGTACTAAGGGACCTAGTGTGCCAAGAAAATATCCTCCACACAATTTACACCGCCACCACAGATCCATGCTTTCATGTTGTTTACACCAAATTCTGATCACCATGCCACATTCAAAGTCACTTGAACCCCTTTCTCCCCATTCTGGTGCTGGTTTGAACTCCAGCAAGTCCTGGTGACCACTCTACATGCTGCCATGTGACATCAGCTGCTTGTGTTAACAAACTATTGAACAAGTGGGCCTAATAAATGAGTGTGCATTTCCCATTACACTGGGACACCAGTGCTCCCATTACAGTTATCTTTAAAATACACATATCAGGATAGTCCCGTATTCCTGTACATAGTAAATAGTGCATTCACCGTAAATGTGTATTTTAGGTGTTTCTGTGTTTGCGGTAACTTTTATTCACATTTGGCCCTTAATCATTCACACCCGAATTTACTTTCCGTCTCTCCCATTGTTATGTTTCCATTCATCCGCGCGCTCGGCCCGAACAAAGGGCTCGTGGGTCTCGCGCTCTGATTGGCTGCCGGCCGTGCCCCTGCCGCGACGTTTCTGTGCCGCGAGCTCCGCCACAACAGATGGACCTCCGGCTCTCTCCTCCTCCTCCTCCTCCTCCTCCTCCTCATATACCCCAGCTCTCCCTCCTGGACGCGCGGAGCTACGGCTGCTCACCGGTTGTTTCCAGCGGTCGCAGAAGCAGCCAGTTGACCGGAGAGTCGACCGTTAAATGGACCGCTGAGCGTTCAACGGCGCGCAGAGGGCGGAGGCTGGAGGAGAGGAACCGAGGAGGAGCAGGGAGGTGAGCCGGGGGAGGACCCCCCCTGAACGCGACAGAAAACGGGCACAAGGCTCGGTATCTAAGCCGGTGGGGATGTCTGCGGGGAGATGTGGGGTAGTTTGATTGTTTAGAGGAGGGAAACTGAAATACAAAGCAGCCAGTTATTCATTTCTGCAAAAGCCTCGCCAAAATAAAAGGCACGACGTGAAGCATTTAGGGTGTATTTGGCTGTTCACTGGAAAACATTCACAGTCCACAGCACTTTATGTGATGCCAGACTGTAAACGGTGAACAGAAATGATAAGAAATAGCTTTTCTTATCACACGTGGTGTGTGGAAGGGAGTGTGCGTGTGTGTGTGTGTGTGTGTGTGTTAGTGAAATCAGTTACATAACAGTAGATGGTTAAGATTCCTCTCAGCACACATATGGCCAGTTATGGAGAGGCAGTCCTCAGTGTTTGGCTCTTAACACACACATGGATTTTTAAGCTGCAGTGAAATATTAAAATATCTTCAGTAGCTCCTTCTCAAGGTTTTTTTTTTGTTCCAGTGGATTCAACTTGAAAAAGAGAATTATAAAACAGCACCAGCTACCACCTCTGGTTCATCACGTGAACATCCCAGGTGGGATTTTTAGACTGAATATTTGACTAGAGCTAATCCTCCATCTATATGTGGATCCAGTATCTTAGAATTCAGTAGTTTGCAAGTACTCTGTCCATGCATGTGTCTAAAATCTGTTTTATTGCTTTTATTTTCTCTGTTGGCTTTGGAGCACATCTTCAGTGAGAGCTGTGGCCATCAGACTGTGTGGTGGTGATGGAAGAGGAGCCCATGCGTATATCTAAGATGTCCTGTTTTTTTTTTTTCTTTCTTCCAAACAGCTCAGATCCCAAAGATCTCGTTGAAAGTCTGGTTATCGCAGCTCCAACAGCCGGTCTGGGTCCGGATGATCAGAAAGCTGTATATGGTACAAAGTTGAGTCTGACGTGGTTTTTCGCTGCTACAGTAAAGAGCAGGAGAGACAAACACTATTTTTGGCTTCGCGTTGTGAGACAGTTAATAGAGCTTAGTTGTTTTTAGGTGTTGCTATGACAATAGTGACAATAGTGAGGCAGCGCAGCAGTAATGTGGAGCCTGAAAGGCAGTGGAGGCGGTGTTGGTGGGGTTGAGAGAGGATAGGCGAGGGTTTGGAGCTATTCATCGACGGTGTCAGCCAAAGACATTGACAGAGGAGGTTCAGAGGCAACAGGGCAGGAGGGCAGACAACAAGGGGGCATGTGTGTCAGTGAAAGAGGGAGCTGGGGGTGAAAAGCATCAGGAAGTTGTGGTCATGAGTTTTAAAAGCTTATTGGATGGCGTCTAGTTTTTCATTAGGGCCAACAAAGGAGATGCAAAGCCAAGAGTGAAGCTGTATGGGGGGAAAAACAGACATCACAGATGGAAGAATTGTGAATCAAAGCTGTGTTGAATTACTGGGATCCAAAACAACAGTGCTGATGAAGGCAACTGAGACTGAGAGAGAAAGATGGAGACTGAGCATTTTCGGATGTCGTAATGGGACACTGGGGAGTTCAGGCAGTCAATGAGTTGTACATTTGGACTGTTTTCCAGCACAGAGAAGCACAATCCGATCTTGAACGGGACTGGGTCAGCCACGGGTCAGTCTGGCTGTATTTTTATGCTGATTTATATGCTTGGCTCTGCTACTGCATTTTATATGTCATCCCACTCACTTCTGCAGAGAGACGTTCTTCTGGTAATAACAGATAAAAGCCACTCGCCCCTGGAGTGCTTTTGGTCAAACGTCAAGATAATTCACACAGATTTTTTTTTTTATTTTGAAAGCTTTAATCTTGAGAAGTAATCTAAAAGCTTTTTAATACAGATGCTTGACATAATGTGGGTAGGCACTTTTTTTGATGTGGCTTTATGTTCTTTATTAAAGTCCTTCTGAGCGCAGCTTTTTAGCATCGAACATGATGATGTACTTCATTTTTCATTGTCTGGAACTTCTGGAATCACGGCATTTTGAGTGCAGTCTGCAGGTTGTTCTTAGCCATAGCTGCTTTTATCTTTGCTGCCTGTTATTTTGTCAAATAAATTCTCCTCAGCTCGAGTGCAGCTTCCATCCAGTTTGTTCTGGGCACCTGTATTTTATCTTGCAGTGCTGTTTTTGTGTGAAGGATAGTTCATCCTCCTCTCCGCCTCTTCTCTACCTGCCTCTCACATACTTTATTCCCTCTAACAGCACCATCCATGATGGGCAGAGTAGCAAGAATTCAAATGACAACTCTCCCTAAAAATAACAATTTTTTCTCAATGATTCCAACCCAACCTACTTGCACCTGGTTTACATCTTTAGATTCAATTAATACTAAATTACTACATTTGGAGAATAAAACACCAAGGATTAAAATAGTTACTTTGTAAAAACCTAAGGCTCAGGGAAGCTTAGAACCTCCACATTTCTACCATCATTCTCTTTCCCTGGTGGCCCAGTAGAAGCGCTGTCGCCTATCCAACGGGACGTCTTAGGTTCAAATCGTAGTTGCGTCAGGAAGGGCATCTGGTGTCAGACTTGTGCCTAACTTCTCAAGCGGCTCACTCCGCTAAGGTGACCCTGAACAAAGAGCAGCCACAACAGAAGTCACTCTCTTGCAGAGCAACTTTAGTATATATAGATATGGACTCACCCCAGTCAGTCAGACAGCGCCTGGTTGGACATCGAAGAAACACTGTGTAAACAGTTTCAAATCTCAGACACCCCATTTCTAAGTCAACCCATCAAACGTCATGTTTCAAAGCAAAAACAACAGCTTCAACTCTGACTGGTGGAAGCTGTATAAAACCATAAACTCAGCTTTTGTCATTTCTAACCTCACTCCCTTCTGGAACAACCTTGACTTTGATGTTTTTTTTGTTGCTTACAAATTTCATACATGGGCTATAAAGGGCATCACTCATCGGAAACACATTTTTATAATCCAGTAGTCTGGCATCATTCTCCCATCTGGTCCAGCAGCAGGGCATCAGGAACAGTTTCTGGAATATCTGCCACTGAGATCATCCATATCAGACCACATTTCTTCAGCCGATCTATCATCTCCTTCCACTAACGTTACTGATCCACAATCCATCTGGTCGGCTTTCAGCGTTTTTTAGTTTAACCTAATACCTCTGACTTGAGAGCAATAATAATAATTTTTACTATTTACTGCAGTCATCTTGATTTTTACTAGTCTTTCATCATCATTTCTTGCTTGTGTGCTAATCATCCACACTGATACCAATATTTACACTTGTGTATATGCACAGACACACAAAATACACACTGTATGTGCTGTAATTAATATTGATATTCTTTGTGTTGCTGTTAACTCTGCACTAACTGCTTTTCCTTGTTACTAACTGTGCAGCACGTTCATTTTGCCTACTGTAGTCATGTTCTTAGTATAATCTGGGATCTTCAGGGCAGCCTTTAGCTTTGACGTGGATGCATATTTGCTGAAAGACATTAAAAAAGAAATAAATTGTCACAAATACCCAGACTGAATTGTTACCTTTACACTGAAGGAAAAGCAGTGCTTCCTCCCCAAATAACTAAAAACCAAGCCAGGATAATCTGGCCTCAAATAAAGTCAGTTTTACACTAAAACACCCTCACCATGTAAATAAAGTAAATCAGCATGTTTATAATGATGCTTTAGTAGCAGCGGTAACGGTGAACTTGCTGGTTTAAAAAACATTTCAGGAGCCTGCGGTACTACTGGAGAAGATCAGTTTAGTTATCAGAGGAGCATTTAGTTGACCAAAGGTTTGTGGTGATCTTATGACTTAACCGAGGATTACAGCTTTGTTTTGGTTTGACAGCTGGCCACATGTCAGTCTCAGACCACTGGCACCAACTGTCTCCCATCACAGCCCCCGTTGACTGATATTAAAGACTAATGACTGCCATTGTGCAAGTCAGTGGTGAGCAATTGAGTATTTGGCAGGCCTAATATAGGGGTTGAAATATTGATGACTTGAGCATGGGACTTGACTGATTGGTGTTTAATATTTTATTTGCCCACATATATTTCAGAGATTGGCAGCCTGGCGTTTATTTTCTGAACCGTGTGGTTAAAGCAGCTCGTCAGGCTGTGAACACTGAATTGTTGAGGCTTTTGTCTGATCTCAGAGTTTTGGGTTCATTAATGGGGCTCAGGCGGTTTATATGTGGGTTAGCTGTTTATATTTGTCCTCTGTCCCAGTGCTTTGCTTTTTAGTTGGCAACACTTCATCAGAGCTGGCAGAATTGAGGAAGTTTTGGTCTCTATAAAGGGTAGTGTCAGTTTCCTGTGTGACTGAGTGAGCAAAGGAGGAAGTGATTTGACGGAAGGGGAGCACTTCCTTTAAACACCCCCACTCTTCACCATCTGTTAGCTGTCACATTCAGCAGAAAACACCGTCTTAGGTTGTTTAAAAGGAATATCTGACAAACTCCTGTTACCTGAGGATACACTCAAAGTCGACCCGCCTAACATTTTGTTCTCTCTCCACAAAGGCAGCTCCTTCTGTCTTTGAAGCATACCAGGAATCTACAGTACTGTCTACGGTAAGACGGCCCTACTCTTTCATCACACATCTATGCTTTTTTCACTCTGTATATAATAAAGTGCTGGGTTATTTCACTCTGGACCTGAGCGCCCCTTCAATGATCAGCAGTGCCATCCGTGAATCTGTCCTCTTTACTTTTTTCATTGGCTGCATTCAGATCTGCTCAGCAAAAACGTGAATCGTTTCTAATAGAAATGTAAAGTGGATTTCATTTACGGGACTGCTAAACTGCAGTTTCTGTACTTAAAGATATGAATATGTCTGATGAGGGGATATAATGTGCTCTGTCAGTACCGTGCTCAGAGCTAAATGTTTAAGCAGCTGAAATAATTTGAAGCAGCGGGTGGCCCATGTGTCCCACACCTGTCCATCTCCTTCTCAAGGCTCCTTTCCTGCCAAACGGTCACAGAAGCACGCACCGAATGGAAAACTCGACAGACTGGTGGCTGAGTGCCATTTCAAACAGCTGCATGTGTGAATGTGCAGTGCGTATATGTTTATTAAAGAGTTGCACGTTTAAATTGAAGTGGTAACAAGGAAGGAAAAATAATTTAAAACAAAGAATAAATTGTTTTTGTCGCTTGGAGACACTCAGTGGTACTTTATTTACCAGAATCTTGAGGCAAACGGTTGACAGGAAAGTAGATATGATCTGCTGTTATTGTTTACCTCCTCCTACTCCAGCTCCTCTCCAGGCCGTCCTCTTCGTGTCTGTGCTCACTGCTTGTCATGAGGAGTCATAAGACTGAATCAGACAGATGAGCATTAACTGTGTGCCTTCTTTGTTCATCAGCTCCTCTCATGCTTTCTGAGAATGGATGATATACAGGACGGGGTTCAGATTGGAGAAAACAAGTTCATCAGCAAGTAGGTGTCTCACACCGACGCATGCACACCTTCAGAAGCCTGCGTATTCGTAGGAAGTCGATCATTGTCCCTTTATTAGCTGTAGCATGTGCGTAGTGTGTAAATTAAAGATAACATGGGATTAAAAATTAACGTGAGTGAAACATACTAGTGGATTTACAGCTTTCTACTTGTTGACTTTTTACGAAATTCACTGTTTGGGATTTTTCAGCCACATATGCAATTTACAATTAGTTTTGTGTATGTAGTTTGCGAGTTCGCCATAAGCACAAGTAAGTAAGTCTGACTATGCAGCACATATCAGATCCACAAATACAAGAAAGCATCATTTATTTAATGTCATGTTGATGAAGGGTGTCTGTTGTAGCAGATGACAGGCTGACAGGAAGAAATCAGACTGGTTGATGAATCCCCATTATAGCTGATACTCTTATAGGAGGAAAAATAATTATAGAAAAATTAGAAAAAAACAAACTGTCTGGATTGGCCACCCCTTTAATGATACGTCTCTTCCAATTTGGGTTAAAGCCTGTGCAAAATAAATTAAATAACTGTGCAACGACGCCTTATGAATGAATCAGAGGAGGCTGTTATTGGATTCTCCTTGTACAGTAAATCAGATTAACAGCATCTTTGTGAAACAGTTCGCCTTGATGTGTTTGCAGGACCCGGGCTACAATAAGTGGCATGCTTTTATGTAAACAACATTTCCACATCAATGATTCAGCTTCTCTGTCTTCAGGGCAACAGTCCTTTCACATCTCAAAACGTACAACCTCTACTATGAAGGACAGAATTTACAGCTGCGCCACAGAGAGGTGAACAGTTTCAGCTATCGCTCTACTCCTTTATTGTTTTAATATTTTAACAGAAGAATCCCAATATCTGCTCTCTTTTAACCCATTTGACCTTTTCGCTTTTGCTCTCGGCCATTTGCAGTGTAATACACACTACCCATTACACTGACCGGCCTAAAGAGAACGTGGTGTGGATGTGTGTGTGCATGTGCATTGATTATAGCTGTGTCTCCTAACAGGAAGAGGGGGAGCTGATTGTTGAGGGCTTGCTAAATATCTTTTGGGGCCTGCGGCGACCAATCAGGCTTCAAATGCAGGATGACCACGAGCGAATCCGACCGCCTCCCTCGTCCACGTCCTGGCACTCTGGTTGCAATCTGAACAGTCAAGGGTAAACAGTCTAGACAGATCCAATTACACCTCACTGACCGGAAATGATGATACACAGCGGATCAGTGAGAGCAGATATAGATTTTGTCTAGTTTATCTGATGAACAATCAGGTGGTATTTATATTGTTTAAACTGAGTGATATCATTTTATTTATTTTTTTAATGTATGTTGACATTACTGTTGAAAACACTACACCTTTTTAAATCTTTAATAAATCCCCACTTGGCAGCTGTCACTAAACAGGAATAAACCTTTTAAGCCACACCTTTGGCTCGGTCTTGGATTTTGCTCTGAGCTGTAACAGATCAGTCGGTGTCAGTTGGCCTGAAGGCCCATTTTCAGCTCCATAATCCTATTTAACAAATTAAAGTCTTGCCACAATATTAACGGCTGCAAATTGGATGCTAGAACGACTTACAGAATGTGGATAATAGAACAAAGATCAAAATAATCTACTGATAATTGCTGATCTTCCTAAATATATATATGTATATATATATATAGATATATATAGATATATAGATAGATATATAGATATATATATATATATATATATATAGATATATATATATATATATATATATATATATATATATATATATATATATATATATATATATATATATATATATATATATATATATATATATATATATATATATATCAGTGACTTCTAAGGTTGAAACTAGTCAGCACCTGCAGGTCGTGCACGTCTGTAAGGGTGGCTAACAAAGTGATGCTGTTGGCAGGAAATCTTAAAAACCCGCTGCTCTGTCAGTTTTTGCACACACTATGATCTTGAGTTCCTACGCTCAGCTCTTCTGCTCTTGAACCCCCATCACATTTGCTCATTCAGAGCATTTTTTTCACTGTCTTCTAAGTCAATGTTTCTATTTGGAAAAACATTTTGCTCTGTACTTGTACAGTTTTGCCATCTTTCAACTCTGACATCTCGTGTTTCTCCTCAAGTTCCCCCAACAGCACAGAGGCTCAGCAGAGTCCACCCACCGTGGAAGTTACGCCACCCGACTGTCAGCCAGAGAACAACGGTGTGACGGAGGAGCACGCCGAAGGTCAGTGGCTTAAATGATGGGCTGAATATTGGAAACAAACGTTGCATCACTCCCTTAGCTATACAAGGATCCAGTAAACATGGTAATGCGGTGTGTGTGAGGCACTAAGAAAAACTGTGCTACTTGTTTATTTATAGTGTCTTTCCTGACAAAAAAAGAATCATTGTGTGTTGTCATTAGGATTTAATGAACTTAAATGAATCAAATTAGAAAATTAGCACTGGATCAAATCTTTAATCTGCTCAGCTTCTTTATGTAAGCTCTTGTCTCCCAGTTGGCAAACTATCAAAGGAATTAAAGAGTCATTTATAATTTCTTAAGGTGGGTTTTGTTTTGTTTTTGTGTTGTTGTTTTTTTCATTTGTAAAACAAAACTTGTGCACATTGGATACAGTATTTGTCTAACTGTTAAATTCAAATTAAATGTTTACTGAATTGAATATTCTTGAAAATTACTGCCAGGTATGCCAGGTTTTCATGTAGGAATATTAAATTAGAGCTGAGCGATTTTATCGATTCTGCGATATATATCGATGTGTTATCGAGTATCGATTTTTCAGCCATGGGTATCGATATTCTAAGCTTTCAAAACCCCCATGTCCCACCTTTAAAAGCTTGCAAGCAACAATTTGCACTGTTTGAATAAATGAAACTATTTTTCTCAACAACTCTTTTATTCATTTTGTCCAACATTTGCAAGCTGCCTGTCAGCCATATAATGTGTAATTGATGCTTTCAGTTCAATTAATTCAAACAAAGTCATTGGAACATTCACAAGATGTCACCAAAATCACTTTGTCCCTTTAGAATCTTTCGGAAAATTATGTAAATGTATTGTAAGATGAATATCGATATATATTGTATTGTGAGCGGAATATTGTGTATCGTATCGTATCGCGAGATTAGTGTATCGCCACAGCCCTATATTAAATGTTGTGAGATTTGAGTTTAAAGATGAGTGAATATTTTTAGAATTCCTGTTATGTTGATAACACTGGATAATAACCAATAACGTAAGACAGGAATGATTTTTAATTGAACAGAGGACAGTGAAAGTGCCGCTCAGCTCCTCAGAACTAAAAGTGATGCGGGAGTCTTAAGACGAGGCCAGAGGAGGTCCCCGAGTGACCAGAGGAAAATCAGACGCCATCGATTCTCCATCAATGGCCATTTCTACAACCACAAGGTCAGTTTCTCATTGGATCCCCAGAAATAATCAAATAATATCTTTGTGTACACTGACTCAGTTAATCACGGCTAGTTTCATATACAACAGTTTTGCTTTGCATGTTGCTCATTTTTGAATGTAAAGTTTATGGAGAAACCACATAAATTAATTAAGGTTATAATTTTTTTCTTTTTTTTTTTTCTTAGACATCAGTGTTTACACCCGCTTATGGTTCAGTCACTAATGTCCGGATCAACAGCTGCATGACAACACCTCAGGTGCTGCGAGTCCTCCTCAACAAGTTTAAAATTGAAAACAGTCCGGATGATTTTGCGCTCTACCTCGTCCACACAAGTGGAGGTAAGTTTGCTCCTTCAGATTATTATTACACTTGTTTCAGACTTAAATAGGTTTAAGAAGTGTAAAGAAATGACCAACAACCATTTCAACATTTTTACAAGCTGTTCACGCCTCACAGAGAATAGAAACCTGCACGCTGTCGCTGATAAATCAGGTAGATGTTTATACAGGATGCGTTCTGGCGGTGCGTTTATTTCCTAAAGTGAAAGTCTGACATTTTTTTTCACTCAGTGGGCAAAGAGCATTCAATTCAGAAGCTGTGATGTTTGAAACCCGATGGGAAAATCAAATATTATGAAGACATTTTGACCATACTGTGTATGAGGTTGTTGTTTTTTTTTCTCATTACTTTGTGTTTTCAGCATTAAAATGGCACACATGTTGTATTTATCTGCAGGGAGGCACATAAGCAACATTCTTCAGTGTCAAACTCAATAGTTCACCCGCACTGGATGACCAGGGCCGTAAAGGCCACAGTCTATTTTGTAAACAACAGCAGGAAGCAGAAATGTCCTAGAGACTAATGACACCTCAAAAATACGATGAACTCTGAAGATGTTTATTGCAGAACAGTTAACTCTGGTGGGAACGGACACGAGGGCTAGCACAGCAACACATCACACTGCTGCACACAATGGGGGTTTTTGTTGGAGTTGTGTACTAAACTTTGGTCATAAAGCAGGAAACTATAGTCCCTCACTTGAAATTAGTCCCACTGGTTATTATTTCAGGTTATTTTTAGCTTTTTGACATTTCATTTTGAAAGTTAAGAAAAATAACATAAAACTGGATAAAATGAGGCCCTGTTTAGGAAGTGAATAGAACCGATTGTGTGAGTGTGGAACAAACATGCTACTGTACTGATTAAAGAGGACAAGAACTAATATTGGGTAACATTTAGAATAAAGGATTGGAAAGAAGTAAAAGATGAAATGATGTAAAGTACAAATATGGACATGCTCTGTACATGAAAGATTGTGAGGATTTATGTGTTGGGGAGTGGACAGCAGCACTGCAGAGGTGCTGGGGCAGTGGCAGCAGTGATGGTTGTCTGTCCGATATTCACGTTTGTTTTATAAATACCGTTGTGTGTTTCAGAGCGGGTGAAGCTCAAGAGGACTGACTATCCGCTGGTGCTGAGAATAATTCAGGGTCCATGCGAGCAGGTCTGCAAGGTCTTCCTCATGGAAGAAGACCTGGGTGAAGAAGTCACATATGATGCAAGTCACCACCTTCATTTTAAGTTTTTCACTTGAAACAGATGTGCTCTGATACGACTCGGTCATAAATGAACAGTCTTCTTTTGTGTGGGACCCCGTATTTGCTTAATCTTTCCACCTGTGTGTCACGTCTCCTCTTATTTATCTTGAGTTAGCCTCCCTTCTTCTGAGCTTTATCCTTAAAATAATCTCTCTTTCCACTAGGTGGCGCAATATATAAAGTTTGAGATGCCTGTCCTGCAGAGTTTTCATCACCAAGCTGAAGGAAGAGGAGGACAGAGAGGTTCAGAAACTCAGGACAAGGTACCAGAAATGCTGTATACTGTATATTGCAGCAAAGTCTAAACTCTTTCATCAAAGGTGTTGAGAGAACAAAAATGGTCTGATAAAGAATGTAGGCGGAAGTACTTGATTATATGTTCTGATTAACGTTCCCGTCTCTCCGTCTCCATACTTGCAGGTATAATTACCTGCGGTGTATAATTGAAAAGCAGCTCCGATGTCTTCCTGAAGGAGCCAAGTGTATGTGATCTGCACACAGTGAGGATTCCTCCCCAAAACTCCAAGCTGTGAAAATATTCCCCAGAGCGTCACTTCATCCTGTCATCAGCAGAGACAGCTGACTACATCCTGTTCTCCTTACATCCTGCAGCTAAGTCAGCTTGCAAAAAAAAAGAATTTTCACATGCTAAATTGTGTGCATGTTACGTGTGACCATCAGAGGTATGACAACTCACTCGTCTCATGTGGACCCAGTCGCCTTATCTCTCCACTGTCGTTTTATCATCTATAGTGGACGCAAAGTAACATTCCCCTTTTCCTGAGAGATTCAAACCTTTTTTAATAGCACAGAGTGATCCTGAAATGAAACGTCCCATCTTATCGTCTTCCCTCCAGATAATATTTAAATCAATTTGAAGCACAAATATTACAATATTCAGACTTATTATAGTGCCTATTTAAGGGTTTTTCCAAGCACAAGACACAAAAACTTTCATTTATTTTAAATTTAATGTGGCGTGTCCTCAATCCTAAGCAAGTTCTCAGGATTCAGACCACACAGTTTCCATGGATGTAACGAAGATTAGCTCATCGTAGTCCCAGAAGATGACGCCGTGTGGTTCCATAATCCACTGGAGGCTTTTCTATTCCCTCCTGTTTAAGACTTGGTCAAATCTGAAGGTTATGATGCAGTTCCAAAATAGATTGACTTTTTGGGAAAAAGTTCATCTTGTTTCCTTTTTTCGGAAGTTTAGTGTGTGTGAGAGACTATCACCAGCAGCTGGTTAGAGTGGCAGCAGTGGGAAACAAGCAGTTCAATTCTTACTGAAATAATTTGACACATTTGAACCCCATGTGTTGCTGTAATACAGTATTATCGTCTTAATCTAAAGAGGCAAAAGTATCCCAACTTGTGGTGATATAATGTCTCTTTATCCGGCTTCTCTTTACACCCGGCAGAGAATCACACATCAAGCACATCTGAAAAATAAAAGCCCCCCAGACTGTGAATTATGCTGATGATCTTTGAAGAAGAATGTTTTAAAAGTATGGATGAGCGTTTTGAAGCAGTACAGTTTGCCTCTATGTGTACAGCACCTTGCATATGGCTGCTTTTATCTGTGTGCACACATCCCGGTGGCTCAGTATTTTTGGCACAGTTTTTAAAATCTCACAGTGAACTCAAGTATATGTGTCGGTCTGAGAGCATGTATATTATATTTTTAGTCACTTGTAAAACTTGCCTGCTTTTGTATTCTTTTACAAAATACTGAAGACATTTTAGGTTTAAAATATGAAGAACTTATGCCACATGTTGGAGAATGAATGTTTGTTTTTTTTCTTCAAATAGTGATCATTATTTAATAAAAGCTGGATTCTTGGAATAAGATGTGTATTGTGTGTTTGTAACATGTCCGTCTGTCTTGTTTTGATCAAGCTTTACGCAAACAAAACTGGCTAAGAAAAGACAAGAAAACATTTCAGAGTAGAAGCTTCAGGAGCTTCTTGAATGTTCTGGTTTATTCTCTCAGTTGGCAGTTAAATAATTATGGCAAAATTAGAAACACAAATGAGGCCTCGATTACACGTCATTGCTTCAGCGGCTTATTGTCCAATCAGCCAATGAGCATCTGTGACACCACTCCACCTGACAGATAGTCTGGGGGGATAACTAGCTGGCCCTGATGCATACTTTCCTCTAGACAGTCAGAGGTCCATGAGCTGTTAACACCTTTGAGCTTCTACGGAAAGAAGAGGAGCGTCATCTTTACTGCTGCACGTCCATCACATTCAGCCACTCAACAGGTGAGATTAATCTTTCATCTTTTATAAAGGTGATTCTGTATATGTTTAGTCTGTAGATGGTTCTTATATTTAGTGAGTTAAGACAGAGTTGCTTTTGGTGAACTTTCAACATTGTCAATGTGATAACACCTGTACAAATTAGAGCCTTTTACTAGAAATAATAATTGATTTGACACACAATGATCTTTTTTTCTTTCCCTTGTGAATCTGGGCTGTGGTAGCTGTAATCTCAGAGTTACTGGATTATTCTCACACCAAGTGACCCAATGTAATTATAGCTCAGGCACATTGTCAGAGGACATGGATTAGAGCGTCTAGAGTGTGTTGACAACAGAGCAAATGATGTCATGCAGCTTACTGTCATATAGACAGAGGTGGAGCACGTACAAAAACCTTTTTACGCAAGTAAATCTTGCAAAACTGCACTGTTAAAGCAGCAGGACATGTTAGTATACAAACATTTGAGATTAAGATGAAAGAAGAGACACAAAACCAGTTAGTCTATGAATAACTCTATATTGAACTTGAGTATATGTACATGCAGTTGAAAGTCAAAATGTCAGTTATCTAACTAATTATTTGGGTATTTTTTTAATGGACGACCCAGTGTCAGTTTATCAAAATAGACTGGTAAAACTAAGATATCTTAGTCTATATTCACTCTTAAATAATCCACAGAAATAATTGAAGTGATACATCCCACAGTCTGGTTGTTGTATTTGATACAAATTCTTCATATAGTTATTTTTTTGCCCCCAGTAGATATAGTAACATTATGTTTACGGTCAGATAGAGTTGATATTAATTGCGTTAAAAATATACAATCAATGCTGACTCATACATGCTTATCCATTCAGCAGGCCGGTCAGATGATTCAGGGAAGCAGACTGTAATTCAAAGGGAACTGCAGATTATGAGAGCTATCTGATCCCATGTCAGCTTCATTGTTAGATGGGGATATACTGCTTGTGTAAGAGGGGTTTTCAAAGCAGGATTAAGAGCAGTTGTCTTTACTGCTCTTAAATAACAGTAAAACAAAAATACTACACAGGAGGTCTAAAGCTGGACTGAGTACATCTGATCAGTGTGTTTGTGAGAATTACAGGGCTGCAGGAAGCAGCAGGGGAGTCTTGCCTGTTATGTTTACATTGCAGAAATGCTCTGTGAACTTTTACGGCAATTTGTTTATTGTTTTTAAAGTGTTTCAAATTCCGCTCTTACTCCCTTTTTTCAGGTTAAAAATCATGTTGCACCTGCAGAAGCTTCCTATCACCGTGGCCCTTTGCTGGCTTCTTCTCGCCACACTGTTGCCCGGCTCTGAGGCCCGCCGTGGCCGTGGGGGCGGCTTTAGCCGAGGAGTCGGTGGAGGCTACAACCGGGGATGGGGTGGTCAGGCCTACAGACCACCGCCCCAGAGCAGTGGCCCCAGTGCAGGGAAAATAGCTGGGGCAGCTGCTGCAGGAGCAATAGGAGGAGCTATGGTCGGCTCTGCACTGAGTCGACCCGGGTATGGATACGGGTATGGTGGATATGGAGGATACGGAGGCTATGGGGGATATGGAGGATATGGTGGTGGGTATGGCTACCCACGCTATGGAGGTGGCTATGGCCCAAGGGCTGGATATGAGCCTGAGGGCTCTGGAGATCTGGAGTACTACACTGGAGCATCCAGCGGTCCCATCTACAACAGTATCATCGTTGTCATTGGCTCCTTAATGTCCCTGCTAATGGGCCACTGGGTGGCAGTCATGTAAAGCTGGAGACAGATCCCAAAAAAAGACACAAAAGTAACTCCTCTACCAACAGCAAAGAGGACAATATCAGTGTCATGAAACATGACTTCAGGTTTTTTCTGATATGTTAGTGACCCTCTGAGGACTGGAACAGGAGTCTATCAGTATGTTACTACATTCCTTCAGTCAGCAGTTGTACTGTTGAAAATAAAAATAAGATCAGAAAAAAATGTTCCCTATTTCTCTATGAATGTGGCCATTGTTTTGTACTTTTAATGATGTGATGTTGATAAAAATATTAGTGACTGTCAAAAGTCTGAGAAGCACTTTCATGATGACCAAACTGAGGATTAATCAAGAGTATATTAGAGGCATCATCAGGTCTACCTCAAGTAAAGATGCACTTGATATAATTTCCTGATATATCATATAAACTATATTTTCACATATTTTTCTGTTATGATTTCACTGTTTATTTTGAATTTGTAGAAATGTATATGTTCAAAATTTTGATTGTACATAGGTATATGCATCTTTATATATATATATATATATATATATATATATATATATATATATATATATATATATAAATGTATGTGTGTATATATAAATGTATATACACACATATAGTTGCTGTTATAACTGATTAAAGTCCATATTTTATTCCAATTTGTAGGTTTTTGTGTTAAAAAAAAGACATGCTTCCATGTTGAATGTTATTTTAAAAATAAAAAAAATTTACATGTGTTGGATTTTATTTCTTATATTACACAATGAGGAAAACAAGTTGTTCTTTTTATGTAGAGGTGAAAAAAAAATGTGATAGCTTTCAGTTTGATGATTAATTAGACAGCAGCCTGAAAAAAAACACTTACATTATTTTTAGTGATGAATTTTATACATGAATGAACATAGAATGAAAGGCATTTTCCACCCAATACTTCTAAAAATTTTCAAAATTGCAACTACATTTTGTAGAGAATTTTTTTTTCTGTAGAGAAAGATCTGCAATCTTGAAAAGACTTATTTTGTGTGCCCATCTTGCTTTTTCATTGATGAATATTTCATTCATAATTTATAAATAGCAGAATTGCAAAATTAGCAATTAAACCAAACAGTTTCAAATAAAATTCAAGCAATATCCATTTGTCACTGACTAGCTCTTTAGTGTCTGATCTTTAAAGGTGCGGTAAGTATATTCTGGATTATGTCATATCTGTTGATAATTGAAACAAAACATCAAGGCATTGTTTTTTCAGTCTCAATGGCAACTGGCCCTCTTAAGACAGCACAGCAAGTCCTTTTTGCAACAACCATGTGAATATGCTTTTATTAACTGTTAAGGTTCTTTCGTTGAGACTTTTTTCATTAGACTGAAATGTTAAAGTTTTCTGTGATTCTGATCCTTCTGTGTTTTTAAGATGACTTCTTCCTCAAAGATGATGGTTCACAACTTTTCTTTCAGGTTTTAATGATATATATGAAGTGCTTGACCCAGTTTTAGTAGTGTCAGTGATATCCTCAGCTGTTTTGTTTGCTTGATTCAGACTCTCCTGAAACAGAATGGAAACTCTGCCACAATGACTTCTGACATGGCTGTTGAAGGAATGAGAAGCTTCTGGCTCCTCAGTTTGACTTAAATATCATGCTGCCACCTGAAACATATTAATCACTGCAATAAAACAGGAGGCCCTTACCTGCTTGTTTAGTTAAAAATACAAGGTGACATACATTTTTGGCCAGACTGTGTACATCTATTTCATGTTTTACATCTAAACAAAGCCAGTCTGAAGCAGGTTATATAACTGGAAGAGAGCAACTACAGGCAGGTGCATAAACACATGTTGCAGGACTGCATACATATACATACAATATTTATTTTTTTCATGTTTATTAATAGCTAATAATACTTTCTTAGTACAAAGATTTAGCACAATTGAAAAAAAAATCATTTTAAAATCTAAAAAGGGCTTTTAACTGTATCAAAGAGCCAGATAATTTAATAAAAATTCATAAGCAAATTATTAATATTATCATTCAGTTTATTAGATAAGACAAACAAAAAAAAGTGCACAAGATTCCTCAGTATTAATATAACATTCAGCAGCACATGAAATATGTCCTTCTATAAGTCCTTCTGGGAAATTAGTTGTTAGGACCTGTACTTAAGTTTCTTTAACCCTCAAGTGGCCAATAAGCATTTAGGGATGGATTTTTAAAAAATATAATAGTCAACCTTAATTTTAACCATCAATATTCCACAAATTTAACCACACTGTTAATATTGTGATGTTGGCAATGAATGTCTTCCATTTTAACCCCAAACCCTGACCTTGTTTATAACCCAACCAATTTGTAAATATGCCAAGGCCCAATGACTGTTATAGGCTGTGAGTTTTCTTATGCTCTTCTTTAGTGCCTTTGCTCTGTTTTATTTTGAAAAAACTCGCCTCCTTTTTCTTGTTGTCTTCCCCGACTGTTTACACCTGTGTCTCTTAAACTGTGTTGATATATTGTCCTGTCTTTCTGCCTTCCCCTGCTAGTCTGTTGTCACTCAGCCCATCATTCAGCCCTTTGTTCTGTCACATAATCTGTTCTGGTTCTTGGTGATCCTGCAGTGGCAGTGTTTTTACTTAAAATACAGGACTCGATTATCATTTCTCCTGTCTCCTGTATGCATTACTTCCTGCTGTTGGTCCGGGGGCTTTTCAGGGCACAGTCCTGTTGGTCATATTCATAAGTCAGGCAGTATTATCTGTTCAGATTATTGACACATGCATTTTAAATATGTTCAAAGCTAGACACATATAAAAGGTACAGCGTGATGATTATTTATTTTACAAAATATAAGAAGCATAAGGCAGGACTCACATGAATGTGTTCCAGAATCAACAGTCTCATTACTTGTCACTTTGGGCTGTTTGGCTGTTATATACTGCCAAATTATGGATGTGGTGCTTTCTTTTCTTGAATTGCTTGTAGTTTAAAGTTAATCTAACTGAAGCTAAAAAAAAAAAAAAAAAAAAATGTTTCAAGTCAAGCCACAGTGGCGTAAGGCATGTTTAAAACTGTAAGGCAAAATTTCAGAATATTCTTTTTTCATGTTGTTATTTTGTTTTTATGCATTTCAGAAGTTCATAAGTTTTCAGTTTAAATGGGTTTCCTAAATTTTTCTAGTATTGGCAGATTTTTTTTTTTTTTGCTTTCCTTTAGCGGTTTAGCATCACTAATTCTCCATCCTGGAGAGATCAAATGTTCAATGGATGGCTTTAGTTTTTAAGAAACCCCCACAGTTTTAGATCCATTTTCAAACAAACCCATAGGTCACACGTTATATCTATTGCCTCAAAACTGGAAGACTGCTGGATCCCCGTCACGTCCTTGCACCTGTTGCCCCAGCCAGTAAAGGGTCACAAACCAGCATTCTCATAGCACCAGTTCAAAGCTCAGATAAATGGGGAGGATTGTATGAAGAAGGGGGAGCCATCGTAAAGCCTATGTCAATTCAGTATGAAGAACACTATGATCTACTCTAGCGATCCCTAGAAAGGGGAAGAATGCAAAAAAAAGTTTTGTATATTTACTCAGACATTCATTATGATGGACCAGTAACAGCTCGTAGGTCTCGTAAATGCTTTTCACTAAAGACAAAAACTCAGGTCACCTCTTCATTTACAGAAAAAACAAATATTATCACAAAAGTAGCAATGCTCCTGATCATTTCTTAGTATACTGCTATTAAAGGTACATGGCAGGTACATCTAAATGGACTTCAAAAGCTGCATTTCTTACCAGCACAAATATTTTCTGTGTATATGTGTAATATGTGTATATCTATAGACCTGAACAGTTCCTAGTACAAATGTGACCATATTCCAAACATTTTCCTTCTTTTTTTGAATTACATCATTCGAACATGCAATAAGTATGTTTGTTCTGACAAGCACATTTGTGTCTGTTCAAACCATGCTGCTTGAATTTTAGTTGTTGCTTAAATATAGGATTATACTGCTCTATTTTCTTATTTCTTTCATTTGTTAGGCATGTCTAAAGCATTTGGGAAAGAAACATTAACCTAAATATTTTGTCTTTTTGTAAATTGGAGCACACAGTGTCATCTGCCTTTTCAGCCAATTTAAGTTATGCACATAACTGAAATACACTAGCATGAATTGTAGAGCCTGTAAGAAAGCAGCTAAAGAAAATGTCAACTGTGGATAAGCAAAAAAAAAAGAAAATCCCTTATCCTTGACAGTTGATAGCCAGTGTGCTACATAATGTGTGTGATATGTAATGACAAGTGTTTGTTGTTTCAAGTAAATCAAGTTAATGCAAAAAATAATAATTTTCCAATAATCCACTGCAGTGCTTCCCTGTTCATGCCCGAAATAGTTATGAAAATTATAATACTGGTTCTTTAAATTTAAGAAAATTTGAAACATTCTGTGTTTACAAATGTATGGGAACCCTTAAAGACCAGTTTTAACAATAGGAGATTCATGTCTTTCTAATTATATTGCATCATTTTGTTCGTGGTGGTACATTGTCCACCACTGCTGCAAATCCCAACTTCAGTGCAACAGCATTAGCATGTTGCTATTAACTGCCATCAGTATTGTACCAAGGACCAAAGCTAAAAAGCCTTGGAAGCCCATGTTCAGTCCTTGAGCCCGTCCAATCTGCTTTGCCATGTACTTTTCAGAGTAAGCCATGTATAAATCCAAGCATCTCCTGACCTTCAACTGGTTGATCAGTGCTGGGTAGCCGATCTCCACAATGCTAACTGTATCATCATCTTCATCAGACATGGGTCCAGCTTCTGCCTGACTGGATGTGCGGGGCGGCAAAGGGGAGGAGGACAGTGGTTTTTGAACGGCACTGCTGTTGGTATTAGTTGTGTTGCTGTCTGTGTTATTGTCTGAAGCTGAAGTGACCGCATTAGTGATGGTAGTTCTGAGTTGTAGTTGTGGTACTGGCAGCTGGTTTATTTTTTGTCTTTTGAGTCTCTGCTGGCAAAAGATCAGTCCTCTTCATGCAGGAGTCCATGTAGCTATCATAGTTCTGAGGGGGTGGACTGTGCTTATGCCGTTTGCTGTAGTCACTGGTGTCAGACGACGGGGAACCATATTTTCTATACATGTAGTGATTGTAGTAATACTCTTCCTCTCGGCTGTGAAAGTGGAAGTTAGGACGCGGGAACCTTCCTAACCCGTAGCCCAGAGCCATTCCTGCCACAGCTCCTCCAGCTGCTGCCATTACTGCAGTGCGCCCAAACCCTTTGGATTTGGCATCAGGATGTATTCCCATTGATTGGACTGATTGGGAAAATGGAGAACCACCACTAGGACCATAACCAAAGCTACCGCGATAATGGGGACTCAAGATTTTGTTGTTTGGGTTTTGGTTAATGTATCCACCTGGGTAACCTCCATAGCCACCATAACCGTAACCTCCTCCATCTGGATACCCTCTTACTGGATACTGGTTGTTGTAGCCTCCTCCACCATGCTGCTTGGGGTAACTGCCTTGATGTCCAGTCCCACCTGATTGTGGAGGATAGCCTCCTTGGTTTTTTTGTCCGGGCTGCTTTGGATATCCACCCTGAGAACCCTTATTATTTTTGGTGTGGGTGTTACCATGGTTGGGTGTGATGATTTTTTTATACACTGACCCCCCTCCTTTTCCTCCTCCTTTTCCTCCTCCTCCCCCTCCTTTTTTGGCCAGTAAAAACGGGGTATGAAACAGAAGAAGCAACAGACACAGTACAGACGAGTTCAGCTTCATCTTCACCCTGTATGGGAGTAAAATATGAGTTAATTACATTTGGATGAGATCATTTTTAATCAATAAATCTTTTGGTAATAAGGGAGTTGATCCTCTTGAACATTACAAAAACAATTATCATTGTACTGGGGGGATGGGGGGGTGGCTAAGGCTTGGTAATGTATTTTAAGTTTCTCTCTCTGATCTCCAGGTCTAATTAACAAGATCCCAGTTTTATCTTGACTGACATGCATCCACAGTTTATCTAAAATACAGTCATGAAGTCTTTTGACTGAACTCATGTCATAAGGAGACACAGCAATATAAATCTGTGTGTCATTAGTGTAACTATGGAAACTGCCGTGCCTCTTGATGATGTCTCCACGAGGAAGCATGTAAATACCAAAAAGTGTTGGACCGAAAACTGATCCCTGAGGCACACCACAGTTCATTTTATGCTTTGTGACTGTGACTGTGCTAAATGATGATGATAATGAAGCTGCATGGAAGATGGGTAAATGGGTATGGAGCTTGGCAGCCGTTACTTGAGGCACGTGTGGCCCCTCTCATGGATCTCTCCAGCATCGTTGATCGCTTAATGTCTTAAGACCTGGGTTGGAAGAGATGCTTGACTTGTTTAACTTTTTCACAAGTTTAAAAATTCTAACAAGAAATAGCTAATTATTTTACCCACAGAATTTTTTTTTTGATGCCTGAACATTCTGCAGTTTTGTTGAATTTTATAACAAACCAAATCACTTAATTTTGGGTTATAATTTGTAACATGGTGCCGAGCAGTTCGAGAAAAAAACCGGCTTCAAATGCTCTCTATACACACTCATGGGTCATGTGACAGGATGCTGGGTCCAGTATTTACAGTCAATGATTGAACAGTGCAGACGCATTCACTCTGCTTCTCCATTACTGAGGCACCTGGGTCTGCGTGCCTGGCTTGTAGATCAATTAACAGGACTGGATAATCTACAGAGTATTGCGTATTGCATAGTTTTTTGCAGCAGTATGAGAATACATCTTGTATCTTGTACATCAAACAGGAAATGTATCATTCATTATTCCATTATTGATTTTCAACAGGACCCCATTACCAGGAACATACAAAGTGGCATCTGGGAAATGATTAGATTTCTACAAAGAGGGTAAATTAGTCATTTATGTAAAAGGAAAAAGAGCATATCCTCAACTAATATTTTTAAACCAGGGAATGTTTGACATGTAAAGATGACTCAAGCTGTGAGTCACTCATCCATGAAATCAGACAAAAAAATGTTTGCTTCTTAAATTTCCTTTAAAGGTTTGTGGTAATGGGAGATGTTGACAGTCATTTCTACAATAATTCCAAACAATGACAATGTCAGTATTTGAATAACTGAGAAAAAAAAAAGCAAGATGGCAGTTGTGTCTGGATCAAACAGCAGGTGAACAAATAGCGTAATTTGTAAGGTTTATGAATGAGTTTCATTGTTTTGTTTGGATTCTTGTTCTGCCGTGGCAGACTTCTAAATGAAGTAATTTCTGCCTGCTGTTCCTATATCATATTTTAATTCATTTTATTTTGGCCAGTAGCATACGCTGCAGTGACCTTATTTCCCATTAATTAATATGCTGTAAAGTCTAATTTAAATCAGTTCCAGTTTGCAGTCCAACAAGGATAGCAGGTGACACAGAGCTTTCCATAGTAACACCATCAGAATAACTAATTATGGGGCTATTTTGAAGAAAACGACCGAGGCGAAGAAGATAGAGCCGGTCAGATAAATGTGGCAGTGTCAGTAACAGTGACACCACCCACGGAAGTCTTGAAAGTGGAGTGCATAGATGACGCATCACTTTATCATATCTGGATAGAAATTATCTCGATAGAAAAATGATAGAAATTTCAAAAGGGAAAAAGAACAAGCCAGAAAACTGCTTTTATCTTTATAACCTCATTCATTATATTTTGATAAGCTGTGGTTTCACCAGCGCGCTAGTCAATTACAATATGGGTCTTATCAGGTAACTATTAATTGATACATCAAAAAGCTCGCGTGCATGAAAAAATACGTTTCAATTTGGCATATGAAACCAAGAAAGCTTCCGTTTTAAATACAGCCTTACCTTAAGTGGTGTCTGTTTTCTTTTCCCTTTATTTTGCCCCAGTGAGCGCGCTCTCCTGATGAATGTTTACCTCGTCGGAGAGAGCCAACATCAACGCCTTCCCACTGACTTTGTATCTCTCCGCGCTGACGGGTCGGGTCGCATAGAAACAGTAGGTGGGGCGGGGCCTAATTTCTCCCCTGCTCATTTCCCAGCATCCTGAGCCGTGTGATGATGTGGACCACATGTGGAAAGTCTCACAACACACAAACAGGGGCTTCATTGTGGGGGTAGAGCGGGTATTGTCTTTTCATGTTATTTTCAATAATCACAACTTTACTAGACGGCCTTCATTTTACAACGAACATGAGAAACATTTCAATATGTTTACAATATTTTCATTTTTTTTTATTTAAAAAATAATTTCATTTGGAAAATACATAATATTAAAATGTTTAAGGAAAGAAAACTTAATATGAAGCGTGTTTAAACACACACACACACACACACACACACACACACACACACACACACTAAATCAATCAATAAATAAATCAGCATATATGAACATTGTATCAGCAGACGGTAAACCGTGATACCTCGATGCCTTTATTACTGACTTGCAGAATATTTTCTTGCTGTATTGATAGGCAAAGCAAGGCGAGCCAAGTTCATTTGTAGAGCACAATTCGTACACAAGGCATGTCAATGTGCTTTACAGACACATACATAAAATCACAAGAAGGCAAATAGAATCATTCCATAAATCATAAATGCATAAAATAATCATTAATGAATAAAATTAAAAATAAAGAGTGCAGATAAAATCCTGTGTTCAGGATTTGAACATAGTCAGAGTTGAGGGATGTCTCACATCTTCTGGAAGACTGTTTCCGATTTTAGGAGCATAAATCTGAAATGCAGCTTCACCTTGTTTAGTCCTGACTCTGGACACCAGCAGGAGACCACTACCTGAGGTTCTCAGAGTCCGGGTTGGTTCATATGGCTCTAACATGTCAGAGACCATCTACTATTAAGTTAGCTTGAACCATCTGGTGGCTTTGAAAATCTTTATGTTCCATTGTAATGCTTGATTTCAGCATACCATCCTATTATCTGAAGAAACATTCATTCATTTGTCATGTGACTCTAAAAGGAGATTTAGAGTCTGATTGTATGATTCACAATACACAAAAACATTCAAATGCTTTCTGTAGCCTCACATTACCTGCAAATAACTGTTTTACAGAGCTCTGGGAGGGGAAACATGCAACAGTAGGATTTTTTCTTTTTTGCCCTTTTCTTTTCTTTTTTATGGGGAGGGGGGGTGGTCCCAGCACAACTAATGCATTCTTAATCAGTGAGCACATTGAAACCACCAGTAATAAAAGATTCAGTGTACTGATACTCACATGTTCACACCAGACCTCTTTTACAAATATTTAGCAATCATAACTGTAGTTAAACCTCACTGTAGCAGAATAGATCTTTTAGGTTTTGCCTTAATTGGGAGCAAATCACCAGTAAATCATTTTTTTCCCCATAGTTTAAAAGGCAGATGGCTGCCAGTCACTGCCATGCTCTGAGCACTCCCCTGATGTTGGGTGCAGACCTTATTACCTGACTAATGTTGTTCATACAGGTCTGAATTTCCCCCATGGCTCAGTTCCTCTAGTTGCTTTGTAATATTTCCTCATTGTAGACCTTTCCTGTCATTTCTTCATTGCACTGTACTGATATTAAAGGGAAAATAGGGTTTTCATGATGATGCCACTTCCGTTGATATTTGAGACACAAATCCTTCCTCTGTCTGTGAGTGGCTGGAAAAATGTTTGTTATGGTTTGGAGGACGATCTGCTCCCGCTCTGTTTGTTTTCAGTTTACAGAGCTTGGGCTGTGTATGACTGTTTTTTTTTTTTTTTTTTTACCATGTACTGAGGATGCATGTCCACTATACCACAAGCGATTTTTTCCACACGGTCGCATCACTCCCCCTATTTACTCATGTACTTCAAAATTTAAATTTATAGCTACATGCAAGGTTTATTTAAACCTTGTTACTTTGTTGTAATGCATAGATATAAACAACTTCATCCAGATAACACTAGCATATGAAAATACCTCTGCTCTCAACATCCGCCACCTTCATACAAGCCCATTTCCCCCACTGGCTGTCCTGATAGGGAGGCAGTGAGGATTTTAAACGAGTTGGAAACTGCAACCATCATCAGCTTCTCCTTTGTGGTTTTTAATAAAGGCATGACGTTTTCAGATACTACCACGATCACAATGGACATAAGAAGAAACTTCCTATAGAATCCAAAAGGGGAAACCTGAATACTGTGAACATAATATCCACTAGGTGGCAGCACCAGTTGAAAACAGTCATGCTGGCTTTGGGGCTTTTGGAAGATACATAAACTTCCGGTTTTGAAAGCGACCATTCAAAACTTCTACTGAATGGGATTTTAAGAAATTTAAGGCTATGTTCCCAAGCAAGGAAAATATCATCACTGATTGCAGCTCAATTGGTGATCATTCCTACTTTGCCTGTAATAACCGGAGGATGCCATAGTGCAGAAAGACACAGATCTGCAAAGCCCCTAGAAGAGTGTGAGTTCTGCCTCTTTATACATCCCCATTAAGAACAGGACAATGTCTGCTTTTAAATGGATAACGTCCTCACGCTGGATGCTGTCATTTGTATAAAGTTGTGGAAAGTGCAACTTTTTGCCACTCTGCTCAGATGCCCTGCCGTCCCAAGATGCTTTGCATAGGCCATGAACAAAATTCTTGTTTTCTGTAAAAAATCAATGGGATCCTTGCGTGCAGTCCATCATGAGATGGGTGTGTGTTCTGTATTTGAAATTGCATAGAATTCTTTATCCTGACTTTGAGTTGGATTTCTGTTTATAAAAGATGGTAAGAAGTGTGAACATTTGTTTGGAATTAAGATAATGTTACCCAAAACAGTTTTGAGTGTGAAAGGAATATGCAATTGTAGCTAAATGGCAGTTAATGTTAGCGCTTGAGGCAGTTACACTGATAAAGTGAATAGGGCCCCTACAGACAAACCAAGGTCATTTTAATTCGTAAGTGTATAGAACATGTATAAAAAGGACTGCTTGTACACACATTTCCTTCCAGCGGCTGCCATCTTGTTATAAGTGGTACAAGTTAAGTACAGATGTTGCGCAAACTTCCATCAATACACACAAAAGATGTTTTTTTTGTCTTAAATAGTTCTGATCCAGTTTATGGAGGAAAGGGCCATGAATCTTTCTCCTTTTGCATCTATCCACAGTAGTTTGAACATCAGCAGTTGATTTGTGCAGATGTAAGACAAGGTAACAGCAGTCAGAGGGGGTTGCGTGTACAATCCTTTTCAAACACTTTCTGAACACTTACAAAGGCAAGGCAAGTTTCTTTATATTGCACATTTTGTGTACAAGACAATTCGATGTGATTTACATATATTACATACATTAGAAGCATTACATAAAACATTAAGCATTAAACAAACTAATCCATGTAGGTTTTCTAGTACGACAGCTAATCTGCGTAGGTTCTCTAGTATGACAGCTAACCTGATAGGTTCATGCTAAAAAGGTTCATATACGACATAGGTTAGACATCACTCTGTTGTCACTGTATAACTAAAGTTATTGTCTGTCCAAACCTGGTATAGCATACAAACTATTTTCTGTAGCTACATTATGCCTTAACAAGTTTCCTGCGTCAGCAGTAATATAGATAACTTTACATCGTCCAAGAAAACATTCAAGACAAGCAAGGGGGCGCAGCAAGAAGACAGTGAGACAGTGAGTCAAGGGGTGTGTGTCTGCATATAAAAGGGGGTTGTGTGTCTCTGTGTGTGTGTGTAGTGTAAGTGAGCCAGTTAACAAAGTTAAAATTACCTCGGTTTGTCTGTAGGGACCAAATCTACACTGTCACCAAAGTGGAGTTCTTGAGTCTGGTTAGAGGCTAAAAATAGCCATTTGTTTTTGATGTAGGTTGATTGCCCCAAATGATAAACTCAGTTTCTATTTTTACAAACACACATTTCTAACTAAAACCGCTTCGATTCACATGTTGGTCCCTATCAGAGGTTTATGCTGCTTACCATCTAACAATAAAGCTTGGGTTGTTTTAAATCTGGAACATTGCTCTAAGCCAAAGATGTCCAGTGTGGTGTAGTACAGGGTCACCTCCAATACTAAAGCTTTTTGTTTGCTGCTCCTTTAACCAAATGTTCCTTTCAGCAGCTGAGAGCTTTCAGCAGTAGTTGTAGGGCAGTACGACTTTCCCAGTGATAGCATCCCCTTCCTCGTGTGCTTTGTACTGCTCTGGAGCTTTGGCTGCGGTTCACAGTATGTGCAAGGGTGTGATGCACATGTGACTGCGTGGATGTTCTGACCTGCATCCCCACTAGTGAACCTCAGCTGAGTTTTAAGTGTTTTTCTAATGTTCTATCTTTTTAAATAATTACTTTAACTCCATTTATGAGGGATGAGGGAAGGTGTGGTCTCTTGGCAGTTCTGCCAGTACTCTGACACCAGTATTTTTGGGTATTACCCAGCTAAAATGACAACAACAGTCCAGACTTGTTGTGATAACTGTATGGATCCATTCACTGTTTTAACATTGGAGTGGGAAAAATATGACACAGATGGAAGAAAGCCACCCTGGAGACCAGTTTAATGTGTGACTTGAAAGACAGATCCATGTAATGTTAAACCAACAAAAAGTATTGCAATACATTTATATTTAATTTACTTCTGTTTTCAAAGAAAGAGGAAAAATCTTTTCATGCAGCTTAGTAAGACAAGCAATAATTTATATACAGCAGCAATATTGCAGGCCCAGAGTTATCCGTCCTAAAAAAAAGGAAAAACATTGGTGAATGAAACCAGTCTGAAATGAGACTGAATTCCTCTTGTTCAGTTATATTTATATCATAATGGAAATGGTGAGAATAAGTAGTGAAAACAATCTTCATAGTCCTATATTTACCAGATCTATTTTGGGTGGGACAGCTGTAGAGGACAGTCCCACTGTTAATATTATACCCTTTATTTTTGTTCCTATACTTTTAGTGCCGCGTCATTTGTTGTAATAATGCAGTTCAAACACCAACCAATCAACCAAGTGGTCAGACAGCTGCCTTGACTTTTATTTTTAATCCCAACATTTTTTGTATCATTTTCAAAATAGCCCCCACATTTTTTGTTTCTGTGCTCAGTAGCATTTGAGTTGTAATATATGTAATACATATCACATCTCCATAGCTGCAAAGGTCTTTATTTACACAACACCCTGTGACAGGACAAGAGCGCAAACTAATCCCCTTCATTATTCACACTGGTCAGATTACTAGAATGAATAAAACAGAGGTCTAAGTCTACAGCTGTGTTGTCTCTGTGAGACACGCCGGCGCTCTGAAAGAGTTCAATACCGTGGAAAAACATGTTAACTCCTTGGAATTAACTGGTTCTCTGCATTAAGTTGCAATAAGCTATGACCTTATCTTCAGCGAAGTCACAATAGTGGACAAATACAGCATGCTTAAGCAGGTAACACACAAAGAATTTCAGTTCAACATTCACATTGCTCATGGAAAAGCAAATGAACTCATAAACTAACTTTATATTATAATATAAACAATTATAATTATAATTGTTTGTTGCTTATCATCTTACAGAGGCCCTGCATGTCTTCTGGGATAATGTAAATGGACTCTGTGGCTGCAGGCAGGAGGCCCACAGGAAGACCAAAGAGGAGATCTATGGATGTAGTGAACGAACACAGCTACCAGCTAGTAACAGACCTAGGCTTGACTTAACTCCAGAATATTCCATAGTGTTTGTCAATTATTGTGACTCAGATCCCGTTTTATGGCAAATTAATGCAGAAAACCAGATCATTCTGAGAGGTTCACAGTTTTTGTTTTAATGTCAGAGTGCCAGAGTGCCTTAAGTTCTAGTTGGACTGTTGGATGGGAAATATAAATGACCACAGGATGGTGACCTAATGTACTCAAAGGGTCATAAACATCCGAACAAAAGCTTGTGGAAGTCAATTTAGAAGAGTGCATACTAAAGTTTCAGTCAGTACAACTTACACATTCATTCAGAGCTCTGCAGCTTTAAAGCACTTTTTGCTGTCCCCCAGATCCTTTTATATATCCATCACTTCACAGCTATGGAATCAGTGCAGAAGCATCAACACGTCGCTATTCAGCAGCATCACTGTAGCAATGGTGAGCACAGACAAAAGACCTTGGAAGCCCATCTTCTCCACACCACTTCTGGTCTCAGGCTCCACTTTTTTCTTCAAGTACTTTTCAGAGTAGACTATATAAAGTTCTGTGCATCTCTTAACTTTCATTTGTTTGATCAGTGCTGGGTAGCCAATTTCCACAATGCTGACTGTGTCATCATCATCATCTTGGAGAACCTGTGAAGCTATAGGAGGTGTGGGACTGACCTCAGATTTATTCAGAGGGTGAGGAGTTGAAGGTGGAGCAGTTGAGTTGTTTGTTGTAGTGGCGTTACTTGTTGTGTTGCTCTTAATGTCTGTGACTGTTGGAGGCATAGTTGTGGTTTTAACTGAGGCAGTCGTGGTCATTTTAGTTGTGGTGGCCAGTAGTTTCTTGTTTGACATTCGTTTCTCATCAGGCAGAAGGTCTGTTCTCTTCATGCAAGAGTCCATGTACCCTCGAATGTCTCAGGGGGTTGACTGTATTGGTAGTCTCTGCTGTAGTCGTTGCTGTCAGTAGACTTTGTTCCATATTTCCTGTACATGTAGTAGTTGTAGTAATACTCTTCCTGTGGGCTGTGAAAGTGGAAGTGAGGACGAGGGAACCTTCCTAACCCGTAGCCCAGAGCCATTCCTGCCACCGCCCCTCCAGCTGCTGCCATTACTGCGCTGCGGCCAAACCCTCTGGATTTATCAGAGGGAGCATATCCCATTGCCTGAACTGAGTGGGAGAAGGGAGAGCCACCCCCACCTCCATGGGCCCCATATCCAAAGCTCCCACCATAGTGAGGGCTCAAGATTTTGTTGTTTGGGTTGTAGTTTATATAACTTCCAGGATAATTTACACCACCACCATAGCCTCCTCCATAGCCTTGAGCTGGGTTGCCGCCAAACGGATAACCACCAGCTGGGTATCCCGGATACTGAGGGTAGCCTGCTTGGTTGGGGTAGCCTCCTGGTCTTCCTGGGTACTGGGGGTAACCTGCCGGCTGCTGGGGGTAACCACCCAACTGGTTGCTGGGGGTAGCCTCCTTGATTGGGGTAACTTCCTGATCTTCCTGGGTACTGAGGGTAACCTGCCGGTTGCTGGGGGTAACCACCCGCTGGTTGCTGGGGGTAACCTGCTGCTGGTTGCTGAGGGTAACCTGCTGCTGGTTGATGAGGGTAACCTGCTGCTGGTTGCTGGGGGTAGCCTCCTTGATTGGGGTAACCTCCTGGTCTTCCTGGGTACTGAGGATAACCCGCTGGTTGCTGAGGGTAACCTGCTGCTGGCTGCTGAGGGTAACCTCCTGCTGGTTGCTGAGGGTAACCTGCTGCTGGCTGCTGAGGGTAACCTCCTGCTGGTTGCTGAGGGTAACCTGCTGCTGGCTGCTGAGGGTAACCTCCTGCTGGTTGCTGAGGGTAACCTCCTGCTGGCTGCTGAGGGTAACCTCCTGCTGGTTGCTGAGGGTAACCTCCTGCTGGCTGCTGAGGGTAACCTCCTGCTGGCTGCTTAGGGTAGCCTCCTTGGTTGAATTGTGTTGGTTCTTTAGCCTTTTTGAGGATCGACTCTTTAGACTTGGTGTCCAGGTTAGTTTTTGTTTTTGAAGGCTTCTTAAAAAGCTTTAGCACACCTTTTCCTTTGACTGCCAGTGAAAGATTAATGCCAACCAAAAGAAGGAATAAACACAAGAGAGCTGTTACAGTCAGCTTCATCTTCGCTCTGCCAAGAGGAACCTTAAAGAGAAAACTTAAGTTAACCAACTGTAAATATAATGACTCAAATTTTGTGAACCCTTCACATTGTTATGTTTTTGCACAAACAATGCCTTAAATTAATTAGATTAGGTCCTTTAAAGTATATAAAGTCAACCCAGGCAAAAATATCAACATTTATTTACTGAGTAAAATGATCATCATAGCTATGCTGTTATAGGCCTACGCTGCAGGGGGACGCCAACATGATCTGCTGAGCGGTGTCTCCGTGGCTCTTCTCCCTTCCTTCCCTTTCCTCCTCTCTTCCTCCTCCTCCAGCTCAAGCCATAGTTAATTACGAGCACCTTGTTACTGTAACTGTGCTCCATTTTCTGTCCTATAGTTTGTTGTGGTGTTTTGCCCCTTTTTCATTTTTTCTCTTTTCTTTCTGTATGTTTGTAGTCCAAAGTTTTCTGAGTTGCATGCTGACTTGCAGTTCCATCCTCTGCTCATCCCAGCGTTTACCTCCACCTGTATGTGTACCGTATGTGGCGACCAAGTCCTCTGACCATCTCACCTCAGTGCTGCTACCTGCATCTGTTTATGTTTATGTGGTCATTATATTCAGTCATTTGTGTGCTTTCCTCTCTCTGTCCTTCATCCTCTCTCTGTCCTGTCTCCCCTCTTTTTTTTTCTTTCTTTACCCGGCTGGCCTTCGGCAGGAAGGTCCCCCCATATGAGCCAGGTTTCAAGGTTTACTTCTTCTTAAAGTGCTGTTTTTCCTTGCCACTGTTTGGCTTAAAGGTTTTTTTTTCTCCCACTGTGGGAGTTTTTACGTGCCATTATCCTTGTTTAGGATTCAATATTATAATATTAGTTGATGATATTTGCGCGGGGGCCATGCTCTGGGTCTCTGTAAAGTGCCTAGAGACAATTGACATTGTAACAGACGCTATACAAATAAAATTTAATTGAACTGAATCCTCTTTACAGCAACAACAAAACAAAGCACATGGAAGAAAAACCAGAGTCCTGCATTTCCTCTGTTTGATCTTTATATACTTGTAGGACCTGTGTGAAAATCTGATGATATTTTATTTGAATTCATATGGAAAGAAACAATTTTCTAAAGTATTAACAAACGTTCAAGTACCTCTGTGTGATTTCCTTTTTTTCTTTAATTGGACTCCATCAAGAATTTGTAATATGACTTTAGACATTTCTGAAGTATCTAACACACATTTGTATGATTCATCATATAAATGCACATTACATAATTACAGATTGTTTCTATCATGCAATCTGTAAACATTTAAACTAGAGGACTAAGTCTGAGAAGTTTTAGAAAACCTTTTGGTTTGGGAATAAATAATGGACACAAACATGAAAGCCTTATACTCACAGGGGACAGCCCACCTGCCATCAACATGAGGCTGGCCGCCTTAAAATAGCGCAGCCCTTTAGACCAACGGCAACCACTTTAACTCTGTACACTGTTACAATTAGTATGTTTTCAGTGAAACGATGCCTTAAAGCACTAATGGTAACAATAACCAGACTGTCTGAAATAATATACACTAAATAGCAGAATCTTTTCTGAAGTTATCTAACTATACATGTCAATATTTTTTAATTTTTTTTTTTTTAAAGTTACTCAACATGACAAGAACATATTTTAGGAAAACACAGGCCACAGATTTGGAACTGATCTAGGCTACTTTTTATGAAACAATCATAAACACAGGACTAGATATACTGACCTTGTGCTTTCCGTGACTCCACTGTCTTCCTCCGTCTTTCCCGTTCCTCCCTTCAGGGGTAAAATTTCAGCCCCTCCTGCCGCCTACCGTTTGCCAACATAAACTCAGATAACACACATGTCACGCATAGCTTCTTGAATGAGAAAATAACAACGTTAAATAGATTCAAGGTCTGCAGTCTTGTGCAGTATTTGATTGGGGCTATTTGGTAAAAATATGTCCTGATGAGTTTGAGGTTGACAGGTTCTATTAAATTAACCAGTGAGTTATAGTTAGTTATGGGGAATAAATAGACACTAGACACAGAAGATATTTTTAAGATTGACAGGACATGAACATACTTGAAATGAGATCTTGATGATTGGGGATTAAACGGTCCTTTCAATCGAGCATATTTTCTAACTTAATGCTCTGATGATTGCTGGAGGATTCAAACTTGAACACTTTAAACAGACAGAATATTTTTATAGCAGGTAAAGATTTGATTGAATAACTGTGCCAATTGCTCCTGAAATAAAGCAGATGTAACAGCCAAGTTACATCATAACTGACATCATTATCCCATGATCAGTCTAAATCTGCTCCCACAGTTGTCAAGTGTGGATGTTCTCAACTTCCATACAAGTGGCTGCAGTCATGAGTAAAAAACAGTTCCACTTCTTTTAAACCTATGTTGCCTGTTTTATTTTATTTTATTAAAAGCAATTAGAGATTATCCAAGATTATCCGGACAAAAAAAAACAAAACAAAAAACAAATAATTCCTTTGTCTAAGAAAAATGAGGTCAAAAAGAAAAAAAAATCATGTGGTCAGTACTAAATGCTCACATGATTTAATAGCTTGTAGTCGTTTCCTGTGCAACTTTATCAGTCTCTCATATCGCTGTGGAGCAATTGTGGCCTGTTGTTGTTTTTTTTACAGCATTTCTTCAGTTCATTAGGGATTTGGGGTATTTGCTGACTTTGACTCCACTGTTACAAAACTCCAAAAATTCTTTTATTTTTTTCCAAGTCATTTTGATGTTGATTATTTTGGATCATTGTCCCGTTTTACTTCTCAGTTTTAAAAAGGCTTTAGCTTGGGCTCACATTTGTCTGCAGAATACTCAGGCATACAGAGGAGTTCATGGGCAAGTCCAGGTCCTGGGGCTACAAACCAGATTCATCAGGCCTCCACTGCTGTGCTGGACAGCAGCTATGACATGTTCTCACATATTATCTGGCGAAAGGAAAGCAGAACTGTGTTTTGTGTGGGACCTGTAACATGAACTCTACTTAAAAACACTGAAACAGACTATTTCTTATTCACAGATTTACAATGTATTGAACTAAAACAATAATAATTAAAAAAAGAAATTGAAATTTTAGAAAGAAATAATAAACCTCCATTAAAATAATTTGGATTACATGATGAAACACAATGGATATACGGTACATTAAATCACAGATGGCGCCACCTGCTGGCCATGAAAAATATATTTTTAAAGAAACAGATGATGTCATAACTACAAGCTTTTTTCTGTAGGAATAGGTTTCACAGAGTGAAGTAAATACACAATAAAGAAGACAGATTCAAAGGGTTTCATTAATTTAATTATTTGAATTCTTGTTTGTCATCACAACACTCACTTTCCCTGGCAGAGTGATGCATAAATGCTAGACTTAATAAAATAAAATAAAACCAAAACTGTTTGAACAGTGTAATTTTTAACTGTCAGAAAACAAACCCTGAATGAAAACATGTACAGTTTCTAGAGAAGAACTGCGTTGTTAACACACACTACGATGCTGATGACTGAAGAATAAACTCTTCAAACAAGAAAACCTGAAAACGTTGCTTTTGCAGACCTGTTATGGTTCTCAGCTGCCTGCAGTGATGCAAACAATGTAACTGCTCGTCAGGAGCCTGAGACACCATGGTTAGGTTAGGTTTGTACCACTGGAATACTTTTAACCACATCTGTCAATTTTAACAGGCCACAATGTTTTTTGGGGGGAATTTTTTTTTTAAGCTTATAGTGAACAGTTTAAGAAATGGAAGCCATTTGTTGAAAAAAATATATATAGTGCAGGATTTTTTTTCTTTAAATATGAAAGCAGGGCACAAATCAGAAAACAAAGTAGCTAAAATGTAGTGACTCTTAACATTTTTTTTTTAATGTCCATCGTGCTGCAACTACTGGGCTTTTAAAAAGATGGTCTCTTTTAAACCTGTATCAACACTGACAATTGCGCAGCTAGTAAAAGACTCGGTCAGATCAAGCGGGAAGAGAAAAAGGAGACATTCCATTTATTTGAAAGGTGCAACTGAGCACTTCAGACAAAATGAGGTGATTAAATCGAAGCACCTGGCCAACAATCGCCTTTTAGCCTTCAGCACACATGTAGAAGCCACAGTACAAATGTTCACTAGCACTCATTTGGGTTTTAAAGAGGTCCTTTACATTTGTAGCATCAACTTCTACAAGATGCCTACAGATAAAAAGCACTGATTGGGAAGTGATGAGGAGGCGATCACTCCATCTATGTCTAATGTGTACAGGAGAAATTAAAAAAAAAAAAAAAAAAACAGGCAAAAATGCATTAAACTTTCCAGTAATACATCTTATATTTCTGAAACTTACTGAAGGTGAAAAGGTGGGCAAATCAGTCATCACAACACATTTACCTCTTATTGCCACAGTACTAAAAATAACATCTATCTCATCTGTTGTCTCAGGATTTCAACTTCCCTCCTCATATAACAGTAGATCTAAATGGACAAATAGATTTTCATCTCAATTTATAGACATGTTTTCCATTCTTGTGTTAAAACACAATACATACACTGTATGAGTAAATAAAATCTGCACTTTCTTTCTCTACAGATTGTCCTTTCAGTGGCTTACCAGTGGAGGCAGGCTGCATTTAAAACAGCCACCTCCAGATTCAAAGGAGTGAGCCTGCTCTTTATGATGAACCAGCCTTCATTTGCTAATTATCCCAGCAGTAAAACACATACGGCATGTTACCCTGCTGAGAAAACAAGACGAGCATTTTGACCCACAGACAAGACTCATTTCTCACAATGTGCCTGATCCCTTTGCATCTGATTCCACCACGGGTTCAGAGCTGGAATCTTAAAACGTCTGCTTCGGCCCGTCAGCACGGTCGAGCTTCTGGAGAACAAATGAAGGCAGGCTGCAACTCAACCAAGACGTTTGGCAAAGTACTTCTGCAAAATGTTAAAAACGTCTGCAAATAAAACTAAATAAAACTGCTAAGAGAGAAAATGCTGGCCTTTGCATAGCAAACAGTACAAAGATGCTGCGTCTGTGATGTACGACAGAAAAATGTACATAT
This sequence comes from Hirundichthys speculiger, assembly GCA_018398805.1. Classification (NCBI taxonomy): domain Eukaryota; kingdom Metazoa; phylum Chordata; class Actinopteri; order Beloniformes; family Exocoetidae; genus Hirundichthys; species Hirundichthys speculiger. Next base: position 1,136,726 of record JAGFBZ010002193.1, on the reverse strand, counting down.
TTACAAATTTACAGAGGGGGGAGGAGACTGTCTAGAGGAACCCATCAGACAGTTGGCCAGGAACCGCAGTGGGCAGTTTGAGTGTAGTGTCCCACACATTAGGTCCAAAATGTCCAATTTAACAACAGAAGGTTAACAGTGGACAGATGAAGTCATAAATGCGGCAGGACTTTCCGGGAGAGTAACAGGAAGAGGGACAGAGAGACCTCCTGGATGACAAGCTGATCCAATGAGGTGGTCCATGGAGCTTTTTCTGAGGGCTACTGAAACGCAAACATCACTCGGGTGTCATCTGACACCCTTCTCCCCCTGAGGACACCAAGTAGTGCAAGTGGTTCCACCTTTCAGAGCAGAGTCTCCGCTCTCTTTTTACACGCCATTCGCACTCATCTTGCTTTTCTGGGTCACCTCTGTTGCTGCTTTAGCCTGTGGAAGAGATCCCAGAGCTCACGTTAACGGGATTAAACATTGAACGGCATTCATTTCAGGTGACACTTGATTTCTGTGTCACTGCTCCCAGCGTTTGTTTAATCAGTTACGGGGGGGGGGGGGGGGGGGGGGGGGGGGGGGGGGGGGGGGGGGGGGGGGGTGGCTGTAAAGCCGTAAACCTCAGAAATAAGACAAGCATAATGGCAGATGGTTAAAATTGAAAATCCTTTGAGATTACGGTTCATGTGGCAGGGCTCAAAACAAATGACACGCATCATGACAAGCAGTTTTAAAAAAAGGACTGGTGGAGTATACACTAAACCAGTTTACTGGTGTTGCGGGAAATTATCTGATTGGAAATGTCATATAATCCGCTATTATGAAACACATCCAGGCCATTTAAGAAGAACAACGTATGTTCAGACCTCTGACATGGCATGAAAAGAAATTATTATTAATAATTATTATTCATATTAATTATTTCTAAAGAATAAAGGGCACTGTGATGGGATGCCTTCAATTTTATGGATAAACATTGTATCTGATGCTTCCTGAATGGAGAGCTGACAAAAACAATACATTCTTCCGCAAGAAAACGTTCCACTATTAGTGGTTTGTAGCTTAACGTTTGTAGGCAAGCACATGCTTTGAGGTCTGTTTATAGGGCAGCCAGGGTTAATCTGTTCTAAAGGTGTCTGGTTATCCCAGTTTAACGGCTGGAGTTTTTCAAAGCTTCTGGAACATATTTCACTGCCACAAACGAAATAAATTCCTTCTGACCGACAACAAATTCACATATTTCCTCAATATCTTCCATGTCGAAATATTATACTATGTGACATGTTTTATTTTTCCTATCGCGCTCGCATTGACCTCAGTTGAGCTCCACATCTTTATTTTGTGCCACTCAGTGAACAGACTTGAATCGCGCCACCACATTTACACCCATCATTGCAGTGATACACTGAAGCCATGTCTTCATCTCTGCTTGAATCAGAAAGGAGCAGCTCAACTAACGATCATGTAGATACTAACTATATCAAAAAAATTTGATTAAAAGATCCCTGCAAGTATCAAACCCCAAACTGGTTTCTGCGGCTGCTGCAGGTCCAGGCCGTGTGCGCTCACCTGGAGGACTTCAGCAGGAGTCAGAGGTTTGTCCGACACCACAGGAGCCTCGTCTCTCATCTCCTCCACCTGGAAAGTACAGAGAAAAACAAATAAATAGACAAGAAAAAAAGATTTGATCATTTTAAGAATCTTGCTGGTTGGCTGCTGCGTCACACTGACTGCCCAAACAAATGGTACCAAGTTTCACATCCTTATTCCCTGAAAGAAAGCAAATAAGCCCATTTCTACAAATCCAGACTAAAGTAATCAACCTAGGACAACTTAAGGTCTTGTTTGAAAGTCCTCTAAAATCTGAGGGTTTTCAGGAAAGCTAAAAGCTATCAACTATGCCCTTTTATTCTCTAAGCATCCAGAGAAACAAGAAAGAAAGAGAGGTTCGAGCACTTCTGCTTTAATTATAAATTACTGACACTTCAACCATTTCTATCAATATTTTAAATAAATAAGAGCATCCTGAAAATATTGATTCAACAAATGCGTCGCTGCACATTTAAAAGTTAAAAGTCAACATCGGGTCATTATAGATTAATCTGTACAAATTCTATTAATCTAAGTGACACCTTCTGCAACCATATATTTAATAAGTTAAAAAAAAATTTGTTTTAAATAAATTAAAAACCCAAGTCATCCAAGTTGTACAGACCCTTTAGTGTGACAATGACTTCAACTGTTTTGCAACATGGGTTAAACAGACTTTCATTACTACAGCTCATCCTGTGTTTTTTTTTTTTTTTTAAACTTTGTGTTTCTTTGCGTGCACTGACCGGTCTGTCTTTGATAATGCGAGCTGGATCTGTCAACCTTTCAGTACTGACAGACGTGTTTGCTCCTGTGTTCTCCACCGGGGGAGGAGTATTCGGCTTCTGCAAAAACAACAACAAAAAAAAATCATCTGATAAGATGACCATCTTTTCCACAAAAAAAAAAGACAGCAAATCTGCTCCGGGTTTATTTTTTGTTCAGGAACTGAACCAAGATATGTGTTCCCATACGTACACATGAGTTCTTGTTGTTATAACTATGTTTAAATGGTTTCAGAGTTCAGCACCACACAGCTGTCTATGCCATTATCTGACATCGTCCTCAAACTTCAGTACAGTAGAGTTTAACAAGTTTAAATATACTCCTTCTGGGACAATATATCACATACGAACAACACTGAAAGCTTTGTATTTTTATCTTTAAATATATCTGCAGATTTTAATAAATTTACTGACACTGATTTAAAAGTAAATTATTCTGATTTGGAATTTTAAGGCCACATCCTTGCCACCATTGTTAAATATTAACTTGAATGCCAATAAACTCTTGGAAACTGTTGTTTTCCATAAGATGAGCAAAGGACTCAATGTACCAAACAACTAGATACCATAGATATAGATATATATATATAGATATATTACAGTCAAGCAGTGTAAAACACTCTCTTATCTGTACAATGAGGTGTTAAGAAGTATAGCATGTGAAACTTTAAGCTGACTATACAAACCTCTAGTTTGGGAACCGGCGGGATGACGTGGGGTTTTGGTTTGAGGTCTGTCAGGTACATGGCTCTGGAGAGCAGCAGCAGCGATGGAGGAACGTTCTCCTTCAGGTGCAGATCCAGCCACTGGATGAAGAGAAACATTTATTTCAATTCAAAAGATCACAACTTCAAAAAAATCAAGGCCCCTATGTGATTTGTTTTGTAAATTGTAGTCTCTTAACCATGCAGAATTTGAAAACATTTATAATGTTTCCTTAAAATTGTTCAGCCACGGCCTCTAAGATTCAAAGGTTCATGCACCGGAAAAACAGCATTATATTCTGAGCAGTTAGTGCTGGGCAATATGACAATATATATCGTGGGGACAATATAAAAGTGTGTATCGTGCCATTTCTCTTCTATCGTCTCTATCGTTTCTATCGTTTCTAACCTAATTTATCCTATTACAGCAAATATGTAATTAAATAATGCAATGATAAATTTGATAGAATCATATCTACTTCTACAAAGTAGCCTTTTATGTTTGCACTTTTATTCATGGTTAATGCCTTAACAAGTTCTCTTCACCCTGATGTTTACTTTAGACACTTTATATTGGTTTGCAAACTTTGCACTACAAGGTTACAGATTTCAGAAAGTTGAAAAAGAATTTGTTTAATTTTTATAGCTGAACTTCAGTGCAAAAATGTGTTTTTCCTCTCAGAAACAGTTGTGCACTTTAAAAAAATGTGAAAGCTACTGTACCTCTGTACCTACCTGTTTTTGCTGCACTAAAATGTATGTTTGTAACAGTTCAGCTAAATTTCCTTTGGAAATTAAGTTGAAAAGTAAGCAATGACATATATGTCAAACTTTTCAGAGAATAACTGAAAACATACTTTATTATGGTATATCGTGATATATATCGTTATCGTGATATAAAATAGTCCATATCGTGATATATGATTTTTTCCATATAGCCCAGCACTATGAGCAGTAATTTAAAGTCAAGTTTTAGACCTGTTGCAGCTGCTGCTGTAGCTGATCTGTGGTGACACCCAGAGACCTCATCCCACGACTACGACACGCTGCTTGTAACTCTGACACACTCATGGCCGGCACGCCTTCTGCTGCAATCATCTGTCAGGAGAGGAAGTAAAAAACCGTTGTTTAATCGTGAGAAAAGATAATGGTTTCACATCAAGAGGTAGTAGGATCAGTTCATACGGTCAAGAAATCAACAGAAGGTGAAATATCTTCAAGATGATGATGATGATGATAACAATAATAATAATAAGCACAAACTGTTGATGTGACATTAAAAAAAATAATAAAAAAATCAAGCCAAAACAAACGCACCTCATCGTCTGACTTGATGGTTCTGAGTTTCATCATCAGCTGAAAACGCAGCAAGTTGTTGGTGCCGATGGGCTGCAGCTCCAACAGTTTGCACAGAGCGACCAGCTGGGGGCGCTCCAAGTGCTCCAGCGTCAACTCATCCTCAAACAGCTTTGAAAAGCGGACAATGTCCTTTGTGGCAGGCTGCTGACCCGTGCCCCGAACCTGAAAAATGATGCCGTGAGTCACTCATGGGAAACAATGAAACTACTGCAACCCGATGTCTTGGAGCTGCACTGATACCTGCATGCTGAACAGTACAGTTATGTTCTCAAGTCCCACACTTTCCTCTGTTGTCACATAACAGAGGCTCCTCTTCCAGACATTCAAAGCATTTCCACACTCACTTTATTTTTATATCAAGGAGGATATTTTTGCATCTTGGGTACAATCACCTATGGTTCAGTTTGTTTACAGACTGTCACATTTAAAAAGGTGATCCAACAGCCAATCTTTCTTTTCCAGCAGGTATTCAGCATAACCTTTGCGATAACTTACCTCCTGAACATATTTAGAGAAGCGCTGTGTCTCATCTTCTGTCTGGGCCTTAGCTTTATTCCTCCGGGCCATCTCAGCAATGGTTTCTTGCAGAAACTTGGCCAGTTCCAGCTTTGCGGCCAGACCCTTCTTCTGCTTCTCCTCCTACATAAAGAAGGAGGAATTGGCCGGTCAAACAGATAATCAGATGTAGTTTGATGCAGAGTCATCAGATACAGTTTCTCTGGAGCTGAATGGTGCACTAGATACTTTTTAACTCTGGAAATTTGAGATATTTACAAGAGAATATGACGCACTCCTTCAAATTACAATGTTTTGTTTCCCATTTTTAACAGTGATCAGTTTGCCCATCTTTTCTCAAAATGAATGGTCTAGTGCAAAACAGATTTGCGAAAATCAAACAGGGATGATCTATCAGGGAGAAAAACTAGGCTTTAATAACCTAATGAATAAGACTACTTTTATTTTCCATAAAAATGTGTTTTTCTTTGCTGCTGCAGATTGAATAAACTGTGTATCGGAATAAACACATTTCACATGTCTCTCTGATATGACACTCATTTGCCACTACTGTAATCTATAATTACTACAAGCACGTCTTTATTCTTCATTTGGCTGGTCGTATTGTCAGAAGCTATGCACTTCTGTTCCATCCAGGAGAATGAGTGCATATCTGTGAATCAATCATCCGTGCTTCAGTACGAGCAGGGAGCCTTGCTGTCAGCAGGCCCGCTTTAACAGTACAGAGATTTACTGCTTTTCTTTTCCAGGAGATCAAAAGTTACTAAAAGGAATGCCATACTACTGAAATTTATCTGTTTACATCTTGCTTTAAGAAAAAAAAAAAAAGGAAGGCCTAATATGGCTGTCTGTCCTGAAGAGTGTGTTTGGGTGAAGTCAGCTGCTTACATGTCCAGAGGTTTCTCAGTCCTATCTGAAAGGTTATGCAATCACAACGAACCCTGGTGCAAAGTCAAGCGGCAGGGTGTGTGTGTGTGTGCATGTGCTTCTGTAAATGTATACGAACACGTGCCTTTTTGGACTCTGTTTCAAATGTGGAGGGCAACATTTCTGGGAACAGCTTGAGGAAGACGGGGAGAAGAAATTCCATGAAAGGAACGATGATAAACACCATGAAGGGCACCAGACGGAAGAGGTCAGCACAGGTCCTCATCAGCTGTGAAACACAAATAAAAACAGAGCAGAAGTGATGAAATGTGCACAATGGGGGTGCGCCAAGGCACTGTTTTCAGTCCTCGCTTCTTCGAAAGACTAATTGCCTGTAAGATCAATTACACATGCTCAGCAATCCTCGTCAAAAATAGTTCAAATTTAATTTTGACTCAGCACATGGACAGCTCAGGTCTGTGCATGTGCATGTTACTGAAACATGCTGCAAAAATCTGCTGTGTTCTCTCTTCTAGGGGTGACAGAAAGCTCATGAAATTTGCAAAAAAAAAAGAGGGTCAAACAAAAGCTGGAGACGTGTCGGCAATTATTAAACTGGCCACATCAGCTGATATTACAATTTTAAATCCTTTCCCATTGCTGACGTCTGTACCTGTACTTGTAGCTTCTCCCAGTCAGGATGAGTAAAGTATTTAACATTATAAATAATTTTTCAGCATATTTGTGAAAGGCTAATTTTAAGATTTACGCAGGCTGGGTCGGGACTTCTCAAAGTCCGGGTCTAGAGGAAAGTCTGGTTGATATCGTCTGCTAATATTATTGCCACTCATCAGCAGCAAGAAACATTCAAATGTTTAAGGAACATTAATATTTTGTTCAACAAACAGAAAAGACATTTATTTTACTGTAAAGCATCCTAATCAGTGTGAAATCTTTCACATATACTTTAGTTTAAAACTGCAGTTAGAACAGGTTACACAATCCATCTTGCAACTGGACACTTCATGAAATGCAGATGCTTCTGGAGGGCAGAAAAATGTTTAACAACCCAACTGCACCACCAAGTTCAATGTAGTTCTCACTCTTAACATTTTCAAGCAGTTACTGACACACACAAGCCATTTCCTTGAACTTCTTTAAACTTGCTTTACTCTGGCCTCATCTGCTGAACTTCTCTGAAAAGTTCCTCATGTCAAACTCAGAGTCACAGCCGCTGTGACTCTTGTGACTGTATCCGGTTTCAAGCTGAAAGTGACACGTAAATGTTGTTAAATGCCAACCTATTAAGTTCATTGTTGCAATTTGGCACGGATCATAAAAGGGGCTAACAGAAGGACTGGGTTTCACACAAGATCCTAAAATATTTTCTTAAAAAAAACAGTCTGGACAAAAGAGCCTCATCTGATGAAAAAGCTGACCTTCATGCTACATATGAAGAGAGTAAAGACGAAGCATTTTCCAATGGATCAACCCCTATGAACTATAATCTGAATTTCCATCACATTTACCAGCATGAGAGAACGGATCAGTAAAATGCAGCCCTGGTTTTCATCTTTAGATCATACCTACAGGGGCTGAATAATACCATGCAGTGATGTAAATGTAAATGTCTTACCCTTCTCCTCTCCCTGCGTGTGAGCAGCTGTCCATGCAGCAGCCTCCATACCATCCTACCGGCAATCTTGATATCGATGCCTAGTAATCGAAAGCCATTATAGTAATGCTTTAACTCATCCACAATCCTCTGATACAGAGATTTATTCGCAACTGCCCTCTCTTGTACTGGAGGAACTGTGGCTGCTGTGGCAGCAGTGGATGCTGGAGGAGGAGGAGCAGATGGAGGTTGGGACTGAGGTGCAGCTCCCACAGAGTCCTTTTTATCTCCTGTAGAACCATCCTTGGCATCCCCCGCTGAGGCCTTAGTTTCTTCCTGCTTTATATCCTGGAGCCAGACACCTGAGCTGTGTAAACAGCGGGCAAGCAGGGCAGAGCTGTGGCCGTGGCTGAGGCTTTGGAAACTCTGAGGGTAGCTGTAGCGGGAGTGTCTGAGAGGGAGTGAAGGTGAGACGTGGCAGGAAGGGTCGATGCGGAGATAGACTTTTGTAGTCAGAGAGGAGCAGTTGTGCCTCTTGGACAACAAATAAGTTCCCCTGTTGATAAACACAAAGTAAGGATTAGATAAAACTATTGCTGTTCCACAGAATATTAGAAAATTTGTGTTTGTTTATACTAAAATGAGCATTTTATGAATTTGTGACTTTATCATTTGGGGCAACTGTGGCTCAGGAGAGAGACGTTGGCCTTTTGTTAACCAGCCATCCACATGTTCAAGTGTTGGGGAAGACAATGAACCCACATGTTGCCCCTGATAAGCTCATCAGTGTCCCCTTATATAGCAGATACTTAAGAAGTGCCGTGTGAGTGTTTGTGTGTGAATGGGTGAATGAGAAACACATATTTGTTGACCCTACAGAAGATTAAAGAGGTGCTATGTAGGTGTAGAGCATAGAGCATAGAGCATGTTGTATGTAGAGCAGTAAAATACTTGATAACTGATGGAGTTTGATTATTTAATTCCTTGAATATGAATAACAAAATTCAACTGGCTGCATCTTCTCCAAGATTCCAGCAAAGGGTAAAGACTTTAAATAGTAACGTGTAAGATCATGTTACTATATCTATTAGAGGCTAAACTAGGGAACCCGACGTCCATCTTCTGCTGCCAACTTTCCTTGAGATCAGGGTGTCAGCATCAGTACAAAACTGGTGCCCTTTGAGGACAACTTGTACAAACAAAATGTACAAACAGATTACATCTTTGTGTTCCCAGAACAAATAAACTGACTTGCAGAGACGGCTCTGTATTCAGTGACTGATAAAGTCTTGTTAGGTAAATATTTCTGTAAATTAATTTTGTCATCATACCACTACTCATCTCCATTTGCCTACTTATTAAAAAAAAAAAAAACCTTGACTGCTCTTGTAACTCATTCAATTGTCTAACAAGCATGTTGTGGCTCAGCTAATCTGCATATTATCTTTTACTGAGACTAAAATAAAACATATTAATTTGCCAAGTGGTATTTTGGTACTCTGGGAAGTATTTATAACCCTGATAAACAGCATAAGGATGCAAGGTGATACTTGCGTTGAGTTTTAAATTCTATATTGATTCTATTGAGTTTGATATTCTATATTGGGGCGGCTGTGGCTCAGGTGGTAGAGGGGGTTGTCCGGTAACCGGAAGGTTGTTGGTTCAATTCCCATGCTCCCCTGGCTACATGTCGAAGTATCCCTGAGCAAGATACTGAACCCCAAGTTGCTCCTGGTGAGCATGTGGCACCCTGCGTGGTAGCCTCGGCCATCAGTGTGTGAATGTGTGCGTGAATGGGTGAATGTGAGGCCAACTGTAAACCGCTTTGAGGGCACCTTGGTGCTGATAAAGCGGTATATAAGTGCAGTCCATTCTATCTTTTTTCCTTACTGTATTGTCAAAGTGACTATGTCAACACCGATGGCAATAACAGAATTATTAATCTTATTCTAAACATCCAGTATCATGATCAAGGGGTTTAAATATTCATTTCACATTCCGTTTTAGATGTTAAAAAGCACAGTTTGATTAATTGCAAATCCATTGATTTTCCTTTTGCCTTATATCCATGCTCCATCCAGTTTGTTGATGTTATGATACCATATATCACAGTGATTGTTTTGGTCTTCATAAACTCCAGCAATTGTTGGCATCCTCAAACATTTCACATCTGCCTTAATTGTAAGCCATCTGGTGTGGTAAAATGCCATGAGAGCGCCAACAAAAATTCATGTTGCAAGTTAAGGTATTTCCATGTTAATAATTTAAACATATCATCGGTAATGCAACTATGACCAAGACACACTCAACATGCGATCATCTTTTACTTCAAATACGACCTTATTCAGATTAAGGTCGCTGTTAACACAGTATTTACTTATTAAGAGTATTGTTTTAGGCCTGATTAATGTCAGGGCATTGTTATCCTTGTAAATGAACTTATTGACAATGCTGTGAGGTTACACATAATAAATTAAGACTCACTCATTAAAATGGCTCCATTCCACTGTAACATAAAGATCTTCCACTTTACTATTATAATGTTGTCATGGATCAAGATAGTGCATCGAGTTTAGATTCAACTCATGCTAAAATCCTAACAAATCAATACTATCAGCGATTACATTGTCTTCACAGGAGACAAAATAATACAGTTTAGGAAACTCTTACATAATTAGTACCTCCAGTGAGGACTGAAGTCATGAGATTCAGACTTCAGTGAAGTAGACACTGTGGTAAAACACACAGCCTGCTGCTCTCCTGACTCAGGACTGACCTCACTTCACAGTGTTGTCATTGTTTATCTTGGTGAGGAGCTATCCCTCTACTCTCCACTGCCTAGTTTACAGAACATGGACAAAAGTAACAAGATGCTACCAGCTTACCTGGATCTGGTGACCGCAAAGAGCACCTGGTGATTAAAGACGGCCATTGCAGAGGCAGGTCACAGTATTCTGTTGAAGCCCAGACAGAGACAGAGAGGAGCCACATTACAATTCACAAACGCAATGCAACTACAGGCTGGCAGCAAAAACAAAACAGACACCAACAGCATCTGTGGGATCACTAATAGCCAGACACAGACGGTATGCTTGGCAAGAGAACTATCTATGCATGACATAGTACGACAAAGCTAAAATTAGCATCAACACATCAAGACGCAAGGATAGCTAACTATTATATAACAACACATCCATACACCGACGGTAACTATTCATTTGACAGCTGTTAAATATCACTCTTAACAACATGTAATGTAAATTTAGAAAGAAACAACTTCGCAAACCTGTCTGTACTGAATATTCATTAGACGTAACTCGATGCTGCGTCCGGCAGGAAATCTGTAACGTTTTGGTAATTTTCCACTAACGCTACCACTTAGATTAGACGTTAAATTATTTTAAAACTGTGTCTACGTTAACACTCTAGACATGTGCGAAAGATGCTGTGAGTAATAAGGTTATTAAAAAAAAAAAAAATTAGGGGGAAAAAAACGGCTCTACAGGATCACGCGAGTACGTGATTACATACCGGATCCTCCGCTAACCTAGCCGGCTAGCTGCTGAAATGGAGCCCACTAACCTCCAGCGTCGATGACCGAGCTATGGCTGCCGCTGCTGACTGGGCGTTGTAAGGCTTTTCGGTGAAACGGGAATGAGATAATCCATCCAAAACGACCAGCCGAGGTGAACAGGAGTGTCGAAACTAACGTCTGGTGTACTGATAAACCCATTGACGGTGGGTTTACGCTGTTAAATCGTCTCTCCGAGCATCGTGCCCCGGTTCCCCGACCGTGTGTGCAGCTTCCTCCGCCAGCTGCACTGAAAGGTCACGCTGTGCATGCGTCAATGTTGTGTGCAAGAGCCCGAAGATCGTCTATATTCGAAAAGATCAGTCATTCAGTAGTTTTTTTTTTTTTTTTTTTTTTTTTTTTTTTTTTTGTAATTCAAGTTTTTATTTGTTTTCCAACTTTAACATAACAAACAGTAGTACAATTAACAATAAATACAGATTTTCTTTTGGGCTGATACCTCATAAAAAATAAAAATAGAATAAAATAAATAAAATAAAATACGAATAAATCAATAAGAATAAAAACTATAACAAAATGCAGGATGCCTGTACATATATAAAATATAATAAAGGCGTACCTTATTTTACGCTTTTTTGCATGTTCACTTACATCAGATACATGTCTAAAGGGGAAGTCAACTGCCAAAATGACAGAAGACCCCCTTGAATCCTCTGGCCTATCTGCCTATTCTGTCATTGATAGAGAACCCAAAGTTGATGTAACCTCATGACTCAAAAATTTGTCCCCAAGATTCCTTAAAGTTATCCATGTCATCATTAATTCTGGCCAATAAGTCATTCGGTAGTTTTTAAAAATGAAGACCAACAAAAAACAAAAACCCAGTCATTTAAATGTACTCGAATAATCACATAATTATTATGTCCAGCTTCTTCCCTATAGTTTGATTTCCTAATTAGATGTTGAAAAGTACATTACACGTAGTCAATACACTCAGCTCATTCTGGTTTATATTCCTCACTGGACAGCTTTGAAGTGCATAAGATAAATTTCTGAAAGAAGTCAAGTATATTTGTTTATTTAATCCCTGGCTGGTTTTTTTTTTTACACTCTATTGTGAGAGATAGGGTATAGATTCATCCAATGTCCAGTCTCAGGCACAGATATTTGGTGCCCCATGCAAGACATTCACATAATGCAGGGTGGTCTGACCACCCGCAACCCGCATGTCGACGCGAACAAGAGCGTGTCCAAATGGCATCAATGTCATCCACCTGGTCACATGTGAACGTGCACAAACAGCTCTACCTCTCGAATTAACTCTTGTATAAAAAGCATGTTTTTGCCTCAGTTGAACCCCTGAGAAAATGGCAGATTTGTCTTCAACGGCTTGCTCACCAGTTAAACCATAGACGACCAGAGCGTGTTTACTGGGAGCGCACCAACTATCTGGGACTTTCAGGTAGCCTAATAGGAATTGTCTGTGTAAAAATATTTTTATGTATATATCAGTGCAGAGGAGGAGGAGAAGGAGGAAGCTCTACAGCAGAGTCCCAGACGAGCTGCGCACTAGATCTGGATAAAATGCTGCATACCGGTTTGTGGGTTAGTGGGTAGCGGGTAGTGCAACTTGCTCTTAAAGGCAATGGCTACTGATGCACTGATTGGTTTAACAGGTGGAATGCCCTAACCACTCCTATGCATAATGTAGCGGGTAGTGCAGGTGGGATAGCGGGTTTAGCAAGGTGGAAGATTGCGTTCTTTGCAGGGGAAGGCCCCTCCCGCTACCTGCTATCCCTAAATAGCGACTTTAGGAGATCTGGCGGAAGATCAGGCCCATTGTTCTTTCACAGCAATGATAACAATATAGTGAAGCAACAGTAGTAAAACTGTGAGGTAAAACAGCAGATAATACAAAATGGCAATAATAATCTGCATATCATAGTTGGAGTGCACGTTGCTGCTGCATGCAGTGATGTGTTCACTTGTTACTGTGTGGTTCCCTGTTGTATGATTAAACTGTGAACGGTAAACATGATCCTTGCAGGGCCACTACATCAAATGAGAGTAATAGACAGCATCATCTAGCCGCTCCATACAAAGCTGTTGAGCAAACTGAAGAGGATCATGAGCGGCTGCTCCTTGCCTCATGTATATCATTATTCCTCATTTTCGAAAAAGTGTTGTTGCTATTTTTATCATAAATGCATAACGTGACACAGAAAGCTATTTCTAAGTAGATGCATGTCACACATCAAGGATTTTGTGCGGACTACTACAACAATCAGAGTAAAATCAGAGTGAGAGGTCTGTCTTTTCTTCTGTTCTCAGCTGCGGATCAGGCGAGGAGGCTGGAAAAGCCAATCAGAGACGCTGGTGCAAACGTAAATACTGTTTTACCTTATTTGCCTGATGTTTTGCTAGGGAATAAAATAAATCGAAACTTTTATTCATTTTTAATGCATTAAAAACAATAAGGTTTTCTTATTGGGACTCATTCTCGTTTTTTTTCATTCTCGTTTTTCTTTAATACATCATTCCAAAATGAAATTACATCAGTTTCCTGCTTCAGTTGAGCGTTAGTACGACTGTTAAAAGCTCTGCTGGATTTAATGCTTCAACCCTTTTCACATGTATAAAGTAGACATATTGTGTATTATTTTCAAAAGTTGGAGCAACTTCATGAGATCTTAATAAAATGTCTTTGATATTCTTTAATCAAAATTCCAGAGAAAAAAGCGCATCAGCTCTCTTTTCAACACGTTTTCACAGTTCTGTGCTCTGTTCACAGCAGTCAGTTTTAGGGGCGGGGTCAGCGACTTGACTCCACCCCTCTCTTCTGCAGGATGTGCATCTTTTTGGTCTTGCAGGTACCCGTATGTGCTACCAGCTTCAGAGGAACAACAAGTTGGGTGGAGTAAAAGATGGAGAAGTAGATAGTTTTATTCTAATCTGGGTCAGCGTTGTCACAGTATTGTTCAAATCCACTGAAAAAAATCTGTGGATTTTTTTCAAGAGACAAGCTTGTGTTCTGTCAGTGCTTTAGGCAGGGCAAGGCAAATTTATTCATATAGCACATTTAATACACAAAGGGAACTTAAAGTGCTATACAAAAGTGTTAAAATGAAAGAAATATTTAAAAAAAATTAAATTAATAAAAACAGCATAAGAATGTAAATAAAATGCACAATAAAAAAACAGAAAAAATAGATTTAGACAAAAAAGAAATAAAACAAAGCTTAGAATAGACATGTAAAAACAGCATAGGAATAAGTGCAACATAAATTTATTAAACAACAGCATGGGAAAATTGCAGAGTTTTCAATTTAACTTTTAATGTGTCTATGGACCTAGGGCGTATTTAATATGAACGGTAAGTTTATTCCATCTGTGCTCAGAATAGGAGCTAAATGTATTTTCATCCTGTTTGGTCCATCTGTCAGCTGAATGGCCCCTACAGATCTGAGACCCCTAGGAAATGTATTCTGACCCCACATTATCTATTGACTTGTAAACCAACAACAACACTTTAAAGTCCGTTTTGTGGGTAAATGGCAGCCAGTGTAAACATCTCAGAACAGGAGTGATGTGCTCAGTTGTTCTGGTTCTTCTGAACGAGCTGAAGCTGTCTAATCATCTTTTTGGGACGCCCAGGCAGAAGACTCTGCTGCATAAACTTCTTTAAATCTGCTCTGGACATGAGTTCTATCATGAAGATAAAATTCAGTCATCATCCACACTGGCATACAAATCCACTAACAGTTTAAATAAAGGTAAGGAGGAGGAGGACAGGAAGGAGACTGGACTGGGATGAGTGCTGCAGCAATGCAAAGTCCAGTTCACAGTTATTGTAGATGTGTGGAAGACGTATTGAAGGAGGATTTGGGTGTCAAGCGCAGAAAATGTTTAGTCCACTTTAAGTTTGAAGACTGTAAAGTAAACTACACATCCCGGAGTGCCTCTGTTGACCCCTGCAGCCAGTTTGGCGCTGAGCAGAGGATCGAGCGGGCCTTAAAAGCGAGCAGGGCGCTTTTATGAAACCGAAGGAAGAGGGAGCTAGAGATGACTGCACAGAAGACAGGAAGGGAAGAAAACTGAACGTGTCCCTGTTCAAAAGGGTTTTGACTAAATGCTGGGGTCCTTACATTGTCGAAGATCCAAGCTTTGGGATTGGGTAGCGACCAGATAGCGTAACACCCACTCCTCCTCCTCCTCCTCCTCCTCTCTTGAGAATTGCGTTAAAACGAAACGGAAAAGGCCTGAGCTTTGTCAACATTATATGATTTTTTTGTTTTATTTTTTTGATTTTTTTTTCTTCCTATAGATTAAGCGAGGATCCGTTGCTGGCTGGTGTATGTGTTTAGAATGGGACACGCTGAAGGTATTGACATTTTTTTTTTTTTTTTTTAATTTCCCTGCATCTTTCGACTCGGCTTGAAAATCTGTGATGCTCCTTTACTCTCCTCTGAAGCGACGAGCGTGTTTGCCGTATCTGCATGCTGTTAGCCGTCCTCCTGCCTCGTCTCGGACGGTTTTTGCTCGTAGCTGGCTCGTATTGTGCACATTTTCCTCCAAAACCGCCAGTGATGGAGGTTTAATCACGGCAGACAATTTGATTTAAAGGGGCACAGGCAGCCATATTGGCAATGCAACGTTAGCCTAGCAAGCATTAGCTCCCCTTTTTAAAAAATTGTATTTCCCGTTTGCTGCGCGTAAAGTAATAACTGGGACCATTTATCCGCGTGTGTCCAAAGACTAATAGTGTTGCCGTTGTTGTGTATTCTCTTTTTAAGTGGTTTAAACGGGTCCAGTCTCTCCATTATGTCCCCTTTGATGCCAAGTAGCTTGAAGCTAGAATCGGAGGAAGCTACAAGATCATTCAGTGAAATATTTTTGTCTGCGCACTCGTTTTCATAGGAAAAGAAAAGCACTCGTGTAACCAGGTGTTATTGTTTAGCACACCACGAATGAACAAAAAAATAATATCACAGCCGATATTGGCGGCTTAACGACCGAGTGTTTACATTATTACACCTTTCTAGCTGGGAGCAGCCAGAGAGTGCTCACAAATTAAACCATAATGAGTGGATTAGTCCCACTGACTTAACACTTTTAACCTGAATAGCTTCTCATCACAGGTGTCAAAAGTGTCAGGAGTGAAAGGGCAGCGCGGCCACGGGGGAGCAACTCTTTGTTTTGTTTATGAAAGGAGGCCACCATGTGTCTCTGTTGATGCAATAAAAACGCTAAATGATCTATTGGTCGTTCAAAGAGGCGCTGCAGCCAAGACTGTCAAAGACTCGCCCGCAAAGCCTGTCATCATGAGGACAGACTACCTGGAAGTTAACCGTGAGTCTCAGAAAAAACGGTGTTTTGGCTCACAATTTGACCATTCAAGTCTACTGGCCGCCAACTGGTATCTAAAATCCGGACTGGCCAGTTTGTCGGTACACTAGTTTCCTGGTTTGGGGTGCTACGTGAATTTTGAGAAAATCCTGAATATTATGTTAACACGAGAAAACTGTTTATTCATGTATCATGGTCACCTAAGTATTAATTTTCAGGGATTGGGTGTGGATGGTTGTGTCTAACTTTCTTTCCAGCAGAGAATATTCTGTCAGATTACTTCAAGTGCTAGTTTCTCAAAATTGGATTTCTGAAAGCGGAATAAGATGTTGATCTATGCAACATATAACCGGACCGTCAAACAAAATCTAAGCACAACTACAACGTTGGTGCACATGTTCATACAGCCACAAATTAATCTGCAGTTCATCTCAAGGCATCCAATAATCATTTGATCCCTGAATATAGTTCTTCTGATCCCCTGCTGGCATCATTTTACAGCAAATGTTTTCTAAACGGTCGTTCAAACACCAAATGTACTTGGATGTTGTGATTAAAAAAATACGAGTAAACACCTCCATACTTGTAGGATCCAGGAATTTTTGCTCAATCCACAATTGAATTGTTTATTCCAGTGATTGTGACTAGAAAGATGCTCTGTGTTTTAATGCTTGGAGAATTCACACAAAACGCACAGCAAACAAGGGGCAGTGGTAGCTGGTAGGTTTCTGTGCTTCTGGGCAAAATATTATGATGCTGCAGTGTGCGTTCTTCAGTATACCCTGTATCTGATGGATACTTGAACACTTCATGGGTTTGCAGCGTTACTACTCCTTTGCACACCGGCGTCGCACCAAGTGGACAGTCTGCACACTATACGGTGTGTCAGGCGGTGCATACACCTGATGTCCAGCTCTGACGCAACGGCACAAGCAGCATGTTCATTTATCTTGAACATACTGTTGACACAAAAGTCCAACAGCTCTGAATGTGTTTCATTCTGTGCTGTGCATTAACCAGAAGATGGTTACTGGTATTTTTTCCCCCCTCTGTGGGGCATTTTTCTTGTCATTGATCAGTGACACAATAAACCTTGATTATTCTGAATGATTCTGTCAGAGGAACACTTTTATGTTGTATTAGGTTGAAGCTGAAACAAAGCCTTTTTAGGTTGTTTCAGAATGTTTGAGGTTGATGCCTCCTCCTGTTGGCAAAAGGAGTACATCTGTCTGTTTTAGAGATATATATACTGGTACCTTGCCACATGTCATAACTCTCGCTGTTTCGTACACCTGCAGTAGGACAAGGAGCAGACTTGCAGTAATGTGATGCTGGGAAAATGGAGTAGTTGATGCATGTAACTGGTAATTTCTTACATTACAAATGATAGATGTGACTAATCTTAGCGGTATTTGGTTGTGTTTTTCCAAGCGATGATGGTCCAATCTAAGTCTCTCTGTGTCGCACATCTCTGTCAACAGGTCCAGTCAAAGAAAAAGACAGTTAAGGATGCAGGAGCCCAACAATGGATTTCTCCTTCTCTTTCATGCAAGGGATCATGGGAAATACAATTCAGCAACCCCCTCAGCTCATTGACTCAGCCAACATCAGACAGGACGGCACCTGTGACACCGGCAGTGACCCGGGTGAGGATGGTGGTCCCTCCTACGATGCTGCCTTGGATGCAGAGTTTTCCTACCCGCCGTCAGCTTCCGAGGACATGCCGCAGGTCCCGAATGGATATCCGCCGGGTCTGGGAATGTACGAGCCACAGGCTAAGTTTTCCATGTACTCACAGTTCCCCAACGGGTCGGCTAACGGCTACGGGGCGATACGAAGCTATGGAGAGCACGCCCTTCTGCCGGGGGAGGGAACTGTCCTGAGAGGCCCCGGTCTCCAGGAGAGACCTCTGTCTCCTGTTTCTCCCCCGTTGCCCACACATCACCCGCACCTCCACCACCATCATCTACACCACCACCACCACCATACACACCCCTTCCACTCAAACCCGCCTAATATACAGACCCATTCACAGCCTCAGAGTCCCCCGCCGCCCCCGCTACCCTCTCAGCAGCACCTGCCCCATACGCCTCACATCATGACCCACAATCTCCCACCTCCTCCTCCATTGCACCTTCCTTCCTCGAGCCCTCCTCCTTCCCTTGTGGACAGTACCCCGTCCTCTCAGCCTGCCCACGCCCCATCCAACACTCCTGGCGGGGTGCTGAAGAAAACCAGCTCTCCGGAGATCAAGCTCAAGATCATAAAAACGTATCAGAATGGAAAAGAGCTGTTCGAATCTGCGCTGTGTGGAGATCTGCTGCAAGAGCTGCAGGTAATTGCATGCAGGTCCAACTGCTTGTTCTACGCACATTACGTACATGGTCTATACAAGCGACTGAAGACGTGGTTATCTCCTGACTTAATAATTTTTATTCGTATACAATTTACAAGGGGAAGAATTTAGTTATTCTTTTAATTTCTAAAGTTTAACAACATGCGTTCTTGATTTTTTTTTTTTTTTTTTTAAAGCTGAAATGATGGCTATATTGCTGATTCGCCGATCGATAGAAAAGTAATCAGGAGGGGAGCCTGATAACATCAGGGTGTATATACTATGGCTGGTCGATATGAATTCAAATCAATATCACGATTAATTGGACATTTTACCTTGAGTACAGTAAATGAGTGATTTATTTTAGTTGTGTTTTATGTTTTGCCCTCCAAGATCAGTGACAGTTAACCATTGCAACTGGGAATTTTTATTTATTTTTTTAAGTGAAAGAGTCAATATCTTTGTGTTTTTAAAGTAATTTTAGGTAAATACAGATTAAATTTTTATGGTCATTTATTGAATATTTCATAAAATTAAAAGAATTGACATCGGCATGATTATGTCAATCTTTGAGTCTGAATGTCGGTTTTGATTAAACGCCCTCGCTGATTTCTTCCATATAAGCGCATACCCAACAGCTTTCTATTTATTTATTTTTCA
This sequence comes from Hirundichthys speculiger, assembly GCA_018398805.1. Classification (NCBI taxonomy): domain Eukaryota; kingdom Metazoa; phylum Chordata; class Actinopteri; order Beloniformes; family Exocoetidae; genus Hirundichthys; species Hirundichthys speculiger. Next base: position 1,117,429 of record JAGFBZ010002193.1, on the reverse strand, counting down.
AAAGATTATGTGTGCGTGTGTGTATATATATATCTGAAAAAGAAGCAAAATCTTTGGCAGATTTTTCACATGAAGAAATTATTGAATGTGAAGGTTTCAGTCTCTGAAATGAAAGGATAACAGTTCATTTGTTTTGCTTTTTTGTAAATCGATTGCCTTCGCTAAACTGTGATGTGTATATTCTTTTTTATGTTTTCTTATATTATCTTATGTTTTCTACATAAAAATATTGAAAAATCTGCAGATAAATTCACAATAACAAAAAGATAAAAGGCCCCTTGAATGTGAGATTTTCTTAATTGTTGACTTAGGACCAAAAGCCCCCCCTTTCTCTCTCTTTTTTTTATTTGTTTTTTTTTTTTGGCTTGCTTATAGTCTCTAATAATATTTGTCATCCTCAAAATAAGCATAGGTCTCTTGACCTTTTATTTGTTTATTTTTCTATGTGTGCTACGATAAACACAATAGCCTTTGAAAGAATAACTCAATGTCTTGTTTATTTTAATTATTGTTTACTATTGATGAATAAAAGTACACCAACAAACACAAGAACCTTGAATAGCGTTTGAACTGTCAAGTTTTACACACAGTAATTGATCTGAGAGGAAACAATGAACCCCGCTGCTTGATATCACGAACTATGTTTAAAAATATAATTATACTAAAGAGTCTACAAACATCGAGGAAAAACTACTGAAACATCTGAAAAATTGTTTGTCACCAAGGTTTGAAAACAAAGCTTCAATAACTGATTGCTTATATTGAAAAAAAAACAAACCTTGTTGTCTAAGCAGTTAATTGTTTGGACTGTTTAATGGCTGATGTAATAAATACCTGGTAGAATGAAAGATTAGAAACATTAGAAACTCCTTGAGTCAATAATTATATCTTTTTTTTTTTTAAATCTTCTTCAAATAACACACAAACATATTTGATTTATTATTACATGACAGCAAAAATCTGTAAATCATTTTAGAGCCTAAAACCAGAGTCCTTTTGGCATTTGTCTTAGATAAAATATGTAAGTTACATATCTTTTTGCATAATAATTACAGATTTATTTTTGTGATTAACCATTTTGATCAGCACATGTTATACCAACTATGCGATAACGATAAGTTTCTTTTTAATAAAGTATATTTTTAATATCAACAAACCACAGAAAATGCAAACTGAACCTGAAGTCTAATGAGTTGCATCGTAATTAAAAATTATTACTGTAATTATTGCTGTAAATATCTTTGACATTAATTATCATTTTGTCAACAGCATCACAGTAAAGAATATCCCAAGTTCTTATTTAAGTAGAGTGAATTTTTTAATCCGTATTGAAATAAAATATGAAAGAAAATCGAAAAAGGAAAGAAAAGAAATGTGCTCATGCTTTTTTATTTTCTCACCTTCAGAAGGAGTCTCAGAAGAACGAGGCTGCTCAGATGCAGCGCAGACATGAGAGGAAGAAAGAGAAGAGGAAAAAGAGTGCGAGGCTGCAGCTGCAGGTCCAGGAACAGAGTCTGGACACGAGCCAAACAGAGGCAGGTACGACGGGCCAAACGGAGGACACCCACGTCCAGCCTCATCCGATAGAAACACCGCCGGCCCAGACGGAGATGCCCCAGAAGACTGTCATCAAAACTGAACCAAAGACACCTAAGGCAAGAGCAGGCAGTTTTGGGTTCTTTCCACTTAGTCACCACAGTTGGTAGTAAACACAGGGTACTTGTAAATATTTGGATTTGAAAAGCAGACCAGTAACTTGTGCTCATGTTTAGGTTCCTAAAGTCCATTATCCATCAGTCATCCAAGAGACTGGCTTCTGTAAGGAGTTTGTAATTGGAGATCTGGTGTGGTCCAAGGTGGGCACCTTCCCCTGGTGGCCCTGCATGGTCTCTTCCGACCCGCAGATGAAGGTCCATACACGCATCAACACCAGAGGTAAAATCTATAAAAATCACCTCTTTAATAGTTTCCGTCAGTTCCCTTCCTTCTCTTGAAGTGTTTAAGCACAAAAGTAGCCCAGCTGGTGTTGTCTCTGTGCTGCAGGTCACAGGGAATATCACGTCCAGTTCTTCGGCAGCGTTGCTGAGCGAGCGTGGATCCATGAAAAGAGGATAGTCATGTATCAGGGGAAACAACAGTTTGACGAGCTTCAGGCAGAGACTCTACGCAAAACCACAAACCCGGTAGAGAGGCACAAAGTATGTACAAATACATCAGATTTTAAAAAGAAATTTCCCCCAGAATGTTTTATTATAAACATAGTGCAAACTGGGTTTTTAGATATTTTCATATGAGAGGAGTGACTAAAGCAGACTTTAACTTTTACACAAATGCACAAAAATCTGGGTTTTTTACAGATTGGTTTATAACCAAACATGTTTTTAAAGAGATTATTTAGTGACCTATGATAAATGGGTTAATGAAAGAATTGCTTTATGGAAATGTTAATGTGATTTTTTTTTTTTTTTCAAGATGATTTATATGTTTTACATTTGTGATATGATTAAGAAGAGTGATGTAACAAATGTATTTTTCTTTATTTAAACTGGTTAATTGGACAGGTGAGCCTCGTAGAGAGTTAACTATGCAGTAATGACACTTATGTGAGTTCTGGTACATAGCTGGAAGTTGATCTTTTTTTTTTTTTAACTTTTTATTTTCCTTTGTAGCTAATGAAACCTATCCCTCAGCGAGAGCGTGCTCAGTGGGAAGTGGGTGTGGGCCACGCCGAGGATGCCTTCGTCATGACACGCCAGGAGCGAATTGACAATTACACTTTTATCTACGTTGACCCCGACCCAAACGAAGCTCCCCCCAGGAAGAAGCCCAACATCAGAGCTGAGAAACGAAATCGGCGCTCCAGCGGCTCAATCAGTAAGAGGGAGGACGCGAAGTCACCAGACAGAGAGCAGCAGCAGCCGCCGCCGCCACCACCTCCGCCTCTGCCTCCACGAAGGCAGCTGCCACGAAGACGGTGCAGTGTTACAAACACAGATGATAACGTGGTCTCCCAGCCCTCAAGTGAAGAGAAGAACCAGAAAGGGGACCAATGTAAGACGAGCACACCAAAACAGAATGCTGGCTGTGATGCAGGAGTACGGCAAGACTCGCCACCTCCAGTTAGGGCCTGGAAAACAGCAGCCGCCAGAAAGCTGCTGCCTCTCTCCATCACTATGAAGAGGCTGAATGTTGAGATCACAAAATGTGACTGGCCTCTACTGCAGAAAAGAGCAGCTCTGTCGCCGAAGAAGGACAAAAAAGAAGAGGAGAAGGAGGAGAGAGTGGAGAGAGAAGCCAGGCAGCCTGACCTGGGCTACTGTTCACCTGAGGTTGGTGTACCTCAGCGCAGACAGATGAAACGGAGGCATGGCAGAATAATCCTTGTAAGGTTTTATCTTATTCAAATGTTTCTTTCAGCAGGACAGTAGAGCTAAACCTGAGCCCAGTCCGGAGGAAGACGAAGACGGGGATGAAGGGGATGAAGAGGGGGACGAGAGGAGAAGCTCCCCTGCCAGTCGGAGGAGTGAGGAAGGAGGAACTCAGCAGACCTCCTCCCCTGGATCACAGCACAGTAGCCCACAAGGTTAGGAAATAGAAGTGGACATGAAGTTTTAGTTTTCAAATATTTCACCTGTGGAAAGCCTCTTAGAAATCAGTATGTGATTGAGTTTGATATATACATATTTTTTGTTTTCAGGTTCTCAGGAGAGGAAAGCTGCAGCGTCGGTCGGTCAGGAGCAAGTCTGAATCAGAGAGAAGTAACGATCCCGTCCCCAAGAAGAAAACCAAAAAGGAACAGGTATCAGCCTTCCTCAGACCAAAAATAGCTCTACACAGGAAAAACGTGCTCAAGTTGCAGAGTTTTGTACACTTTTCTCCCCATGTTACTTTCACTGTCTTCTGATTTCATCTAATGGATAAATATAACAACAGAAGAAGAAAGACAAAAACAAAGAATGAAACTTCATATGAGTTCAGAACCTCAGTTGGACTAACGACTTCAGCTCATCAGGAGTCTTTATACTGTTAACAGATTTGTAATGTTTATAAAGTGGATTTTCAAACAACTGAAAAGCTATTTGTGGAAGATTTTCTTTTTTTAAAATCTTTTTTAATTCATACAAATTATCAGGTATTATCACTCATCCAAAAGTACGGCTTTAACTTTATACCTTCTCACAGGCTGAGATGGCTCCAGAGACCATGCTGAGGACAGGTTCACAGAAAGGTAGGGGATCGTTGTTTCAAGCTAGTTGTAAATCTGTGAGTGGAAGCTCCTTATAAAGAGAGAAAAAAATCTCTTCAAATCTGTATGATCCCTCAGGAGCCAGTGAGATCTCAGATGCATGCAAGCCTCTGAAGAAGAGAAGCAGAGCGTCAACAGATGTTGAGATGACTTCATCTCAGTACAGAGACACATCAGATTCTGACTCCAGAGGCCTCAACGATCCACAGGTGGGCTTCATAAATATGTAGACACACAGACTGTGGCTTTTTTGTTTTTTTTTTTACCAGTATTTTCTTTTTCAAAGGAGATATAAAATAAGACAATTACACAAAAATCTGTACTCTAATGCTCCGTTAGACACCTGTTTTCTGGTAAAAGCCACGCCAATGAGTGCATCTCTCGTCATTCAAAGCGCAGCCCTGCTTTTGCTTTTCCTTCATACTTGTGAGCAACAGGATGAGCTACAGGCTTCTTGTCAATTTCTCCCTACTGCTGGCAACTGCTATTCACTATAGTGACTTGTAGAACAAGTGGTGGTTGCTTCCCATACAAGGAGAATGGCAGATCAGCTTCTAGCACTCATTTTCTTTTGTCGCCTCTGCAGAGCACCGTGGAGGTGAGGCTGCAGCTGTGAGATCCACGTGTGTGCTAATCGTCTTGTCATTTTACGTGAAATTTTTTTTTTCTCCCTTTTTTTAGTCCTGTTGTTCAGCACACAAGGCGAAAAATACGACATTTCTCTGACGCACAGAACGTGTCGTTCCCAATGCTTTATTTGTTCTTTTGCAAAGATACACATGACACAAAGTTTATAAGATAAACCTCCAGTCATGTTTTAATTTGTCTAGGTTTCTGTATTTTTCTAAATCTCATCACTAAAAATGACTTTTTACATCACTACAGAAGTTGATAATTAGTTTAATAAGTAAATAATTTGTAGTTTTTGTTTTTTTCCTTCTTATGATTGAATATTTCATTATTTTAACTCATCAAGTTCTTATTCAAATTATATTTTTGTTGGATCTGTGCATCAGGGTTCATTTGGGAAGAGTCTTGACAGTCCGGCAGCTGCAGATGCAGATGCTTCCGACACTCAGTCCGTCGACTCCTGGCTTGTCCCGTCAGGACAGCAGCACAGCCAAGAGAGACACTGTGTGCCAGGTAAGTGATTCATTCAGGAGTTCATTCTAAATAAACGAACACGCCTTAAAGTTGCATCCTGACGTAACCCCTTTTCTTTGTGTTTTTTTTTAGATCTGCGAGGTGTACGGAGAGGGTTTGGTGGTGTGTGAGGGTGACTGCAACAGACATTTTCACCTAGAGTGTCTGGGTCTGTCTTCTCCACCTGATGGCAGATTCACCTGCTCGGAATGTAGAAATGGTGAGTCAATCAAAAAGACCTCCATCCTCACGATTATATCCGTCGATCAAACTGAGTTTGGTCCTTTACTGACAGACTTTTTTTTTTTTTTTTCAAGGCAATCATCCCTGTTTCAGCTGTAAAACAGTAGGCCGGGAGGTAACTCGCTGCTCTGTGTCTGGATGTGGTTGTTACTACCATGAGGATTGTGTCCGGAAACTCCTAGGCACCACCAACAGTTCTGGTGGAGGCTTCTGCTGCCCTCAGCACAGCTGCTCAACCTGCTGCCTGGAGAGAGACCCGCAACGAGCCAGTAAAGGTACAACAGCTTCTGTTTTATCTTACTTTTTCTCTCAAGTTTCTTTTTGACTGTGGCAGTGATAGCTGTGGTGCAGTGAGCCAGAGATGCATCTGAAAGCTTTGATATTATCAAACAAAAGGCAGAGCCTCTATTTCCATTGTTAAAATCCGTAATTGTGGAGCACTGAAGGAAGATATGGGCAATATAATGTTTGAGAAGGGACATTGTTATATTTGGTTTACACAGTCTTGCTTGGAGCCTCCAGTTCTACCTGAAACTAAAAAGGTCATCTTCAGTTTAGCTGAAGTGCATCTAGAAGATCACTCAAAAAAATAAAGTACCGTATTGACCGGAATATAAGAATATAATTTTTTTTTTTTTGTTTTAACAAAGTTAAAGAAAAAAGAGAGGTGTTTTTATATTGATGAGTGTAAAAGATGTGCGGTATGTGGAGATTTTTAAAGTGTCAGAAAGTGATAATAAAGTTGCTGTTTCCAATGAAGACTCAAGGTCGGTCATGCAAGGAGGAGTCAAACGCCACTCCTTTAACGTGGATAATTCAATAACTCATATTAAGAGCCGTCATCCTGGGCAGTACGAGGAATTTGTGAAGATCAAATGAGAGGTAAGAGACGCTCACAAAAAAGAAAAAAAGTGATTACAGCCGCTTCTCAACTCTCTTAATGGAGACAAAAAGTACACTGTATTTCCAAAAGTGTTCGCTCACCTGCCTTGACTCACATATACGCTTTAGTTCATCCCATTCCTAATCAATATGACGTGGGTCCACCCTTTGCAGCTAGAACAGCTCAGTCTCTGCTCTAATTCATCCCAAAGGTGTTGTATCGCAGGGGTCCCTGGCCCGGTACCGGTCCGTGGGTCATTTGGTACTGGGCTGCAGAGAAAAAATAAATCACTTCCAATATTGCCGTTTGATTTATTATCCGAGTCTAAATTATGTTTTATTTTGAATAATGACCAGATTCTCTCCGTTACACCTGTCTATCACTTAATCTTGACACATGACAAGACTTCAAGACCCGTGTCACGGTCACGTGGCCAAATTAGTAAGAAACAAAGGTCTTTAGAAAGTGTCTTTCCAAAGAATGTTACCGATGTTCTGTTTTTGGTGCGATGTTATGAGGACGTTTCTAAAAAAGTTGGACGTGAATACACAGCAGATTTATACATTTATTATAATATACAGAAAATACCACAGTTTGTATGCCGGTCCTATTATTCTAGTTTGTTGTATTTATCTGCGGCACTATTTTACAGACCGGTCTGTGAAAATATTACTTGACATTAAACTGGTCCGTGGTGCAAAAAAAGGTCGGGGACCTCTGCTCTATCAGGTTGAGGTCAAGACTCTGTGCAGGCCAGTCCAGTTCATCCACACCAGACTCTGCCATCCATGTCTTTATGGACCTTGCTTTGTGCACTGGTGCACAGTCATGTTGGAAGAGGAAGGGTCCAGCTCCAAACTGTTCCCACAAAGTTGGGATCATGGAAATTGTCCAAAATGTCTTGGTCTGCTGAAGCATTCAGAGTTCCTTTCACTGGAACTAAGGGGCCAAGCCCAGCTCCTGAAAAACAACCCCACACCATAATCCCTCCTCCACCAAACTTTACACTTGGATCAATGCAGTCAGACAAGTACCGTTCTCCTGGAAACCACCAAACCCAGACTCTTCCATCAGATTACCAGATGGAGAAGCGTGATTCATCACTCCAGAGAACGTTCCTCCACTGCTCTAGAGTCCAGTGGTGGCTGCTTTACACCACTGCATCAGACGCTTTGCATTGCACTTGGTGATGTATAGGCTTGGATGCAGCTGCTCCACCATGGAAACCCATCCATGAAGCTCTCTGCACTGTTGTTGAGCTAATCTGAAGGCCACATGAAGTTTGGAGGTCTGTTATGATTGACTCTGCAGAAACTTGGCGACCTCTTCACACTATGTGCTTCAGCTGACAGTTGACTGTGGAATATTTAGGAGCGAGGAAATTTCACGACTGGATTTGTTGGACAGGTGTCATCCTGTCACAGTTCCACGCTGGAATTCACTGAGCTCCTGAGAGAGACCCATTCTTTCACTAATGTTTGTAGAAACAGTCTGCATGCCAGGTGCTTAATTTTATACACCTGTGGCCAAGGAAGTGACTGGAACACCTGATTCAGATGATTTGGATGGGTGAGCAAATACTTTTGGCAATATAGTGTATGTCGGTCACCACTCCAGGCCAAAAGGCATCACTCAGAAACTGCTGGAATTTATATGTAAGTTGCAGTAGTTTGTGATGAGAATGTGTTTGCATCAGTCCCGTCACCATGATGACAAGACCATCATCATTTTATGTTGATTTGATCTTGTCAGTGTTAAGCTCTGCATCAGGAGAATAGGTGGATTAAATTTGTTGGGCCGCCCCGGTAGCGCAGTCGCTAGGGCAGGTGGTCCATGTACAGAGGCTACAGTCCTCCTGCAGCAGTCACAGGTTCGACTTCCTGTGACCCTTTGGTGCCCGTCTTCCCCGTTCTCTCTCTGCCCTGATTTCTTGTCTCTACTGTCACTGTAAATAAAGGCCACTAGTGCCACAAAAAATGAAATAAAAAAATTGTTTCAAAATATCCGAATGTCGGGTATCAGCAAAAATCCAGTATCGTTCATCCCTAACATGAATGCTGTGGTGCAACAGACTGCGTTGGTGGTACAGGACTTGCCAGTGGCAGATCTAGGAAATTTCTAACTAAAGGGGCTAATTTCTCACTGATTTGTCTGACTGTCTTGCACACAAACCCATTTTTTTGGGATGGTTCTGTACAGATTTCACCAGTCACACCCTGTTCACTTTATGTAATTAAAACATAATTATGAGACGGTCTCACCCGGTGCTTGCACTCAAATTATATAGAGAAACTTTTTTTTTTTGTAATTTTGTCATTAAGTTATTTAGATAAATAACTCAAACCTAGATTGAAAAAGAAAACAAAGCCTTTAATAAGACAAGAAAAGATTTGATGCTCATTAATTTGGTGGCAACTGAATATTTCAGCGTCATGTCTGAATGAACTCCTCGGGGCCAGCATGCGTATCATATTCAGCGTCCAATTTGCCACAGTCACATTAGTGGCATACATGGTACCAGTTAAATTAGTTTTTAAACAGGGACACACAGGAATTCAACAGACCACATTATTACATAAATGAATAACAGTGCTTTGAAAACCTTTCTGCTCCATGGTTTTATCTACAATGATTAACTGCCAAACTCATTTTATTTGCCACATATAAGTCAAATAAATGAAAGAGAACTTTTTAATAGCATTGATTTCTGTTAGCTTATTGATCACTGTTTTCAGTTGCTCCTCATTTAACATAATACAGCTAGCAATTTTATATGCATTTTATGAGAAACCAACATGTTGCAGCAATGTAACGTAAAGTCTTTGAATGGCGGTGTGGCTTCTTCTTCGATCTGTAGCGACAGTAGTTGTGCTTCTGTGAAGTGAAGGACCACATCCAATATTTCTTCATACTGCAATTATATAATTTCTTTTTGGAGATTAAAAATTATGATTCCTCTGGGTCCTCTGGGGCTTTGCCCCTCTTTACTATGGCTCCTTCCAGTTATTACAGGCAAAATAGACAGGAGCGCTACTCGTCTCGCCGTCAGTGTTGATCTGTCCCGAATTGTCGGGAACATGGCCTGAAATTTCTTGTAGGCTTGTCGATATTCCTCCCCATTTTTGTCCTTACCATCACGCCGAATCAGTGCAGTTCACATAGTCGCTTTCAAAACTGGAAGTTTACAAATTCACATAAATGCCCCAAATGCAGCGTTAACGACTGATTTAGACCGGTGCTGCCACCCAGTGGATACCATTTTTGCTGTAGTCGTGTTTCCTCTATTGAATTTGGTCTTGCAATCTCCAAAACTGACGTTAGAATAAGTTGACTGAAGTCTCTTTAGTCTTGCATCCACCAGAAAAGTGTTACATGATTTTACATTTAAAAAAAAAAAATTAAATATAATAGCAGTTTGAGCCCATAAAGGATTATGACATACATTTTTATGTAAACTCTTACATAAAAGGGGCTTAGCAGCAGCTCTGTGGTGTCCTGTCATTACTGATGCAGCAGAATTTTACACCTGATGTAATGTCACCATCAAGTGAAGTAAACAAGCGTAAAAAAACAAAAAGTCTCTTCTCCTGCTCCTCCAGGTCGTCTGATTCGTTGTATCCGCTGTCCGTTGGCCTATCACACGAGCGATGGCTGCATGGCGGCAGGCAGCGTCATCCTCACTCATCACATCATGATCTGCAGCAACCACGGCAGTGCCAAGAGGAACGGCCTCCTCACCTCTCCCATTAACGTGGGATGGTGCTTTCTGTGCGCCAGAGGTAAGCTTTCACAAATGTGCACAACTAATACCCCCCCACCCCCCACCCAGCAACGTCTCCACAGTCATTGTTCAGCACCCCCCTCCCTCCCCCCTCCCCAACTGCAGGACAAATGATGCTTTTGCTTTGCTGTCTTTTTAGTTGCAACTCACGTTGCTCGAACAGATCAGCCTCTATAACTGTAGTTAATTCATCTAAAAAATAAAAAAAAGGCACATTTTGATAGCCACAGCCGCAGTAACATCTTGAGGGTGAAAACTGAAATCTTCGACACTGAGTTTTGGCACTTTAATGTTTATATTATGTGTTACATGTGTAAAATCCCTCATGAGTACCAGTGCTGTGAAATGTTTGTTTTCCATTACAAAACTATATATATGAATTTATTAGGGTGTCACACTGCACTCCTCTTAGATGAGTCACATCTGTTGATGAGCGACAAAACGGGATTTATTTTTTTATTTTCTTTATTTTATTAAACTCCCATTGCTTAATCCGTTTAGTGCACTGTTTGGTTTCTTTGTGTTGGCAAAAAAAGAAAAAAAATATTACTTTTATTTTTCATGTTACGACTGTGTGTGCGTGTGAGGCTGTGCTTATATGTTTCTCTTTTTGTGAAATGGGTAATTTCGAGTTTGACTGCGGCTCACCCCCGTCTCTTCCTGTGTGTCTTGTGTAGGGCTGTTAGTGCAAGACCTTACTGACACCATATTAAGTTCATATGCCTATAAGTCCCACTACCTTCTGACTGAGTCAAATCGTGCTGAGTTGAAATTACCTATGATTCCCTCTCCTTCGTCAGCTACCAAAAAGAATGTTGGGAAAGGTAACTGAACAGTTTTTCTCTTTCTCCTTTGTCCCACTGGTTTGTGTTTGTGTTGTGCCTGCTCCCATTTTGATTTGGTTTCCCTCTTTGCACATATCTTTCTTTTCAAGACCTTGAGGTGCAAAGCTAATTAACTGAATAAACATGCAGTTAATTTTAATGCAGAGTGGCACAAAGTATCTTCAGCCAAGTTCAAGACAACATTGGGCCTCATGCAAGAATATCTTTGGGATTTGACCTCTGCCTTAGGAGTGAAAGAAAAGTCTCACTCAGAGCTAGAGATGTTGTGTTTTCACATGTTGCAGTTGTTGTAGTTGCCTGCTGGATTCTCTGACTGTGATAACTGAATGCAATTCACAATTAGAGCAGAATCACTGCTAATGTCGTACGTAGCACTTGCACATGACTTAATTTGACAAGTTAAATTTTTTTTGTTACTGTGAAAAAGCTTTTGGAAAGCCACCTGCTTCCTGCATAATATTCATCTGTATATTCGTCGTATATTCGTGGGCAAGAGCTAAAAAGAAAATTGGCAGACAAAAATGGACACAGCAGCATCACCAGAGGACCAGAAAACACCTGAAAATAAAAATGCAGATGCCAGCAAAATGTTGTGAGCCCAGCACTGCACTGAAAACAGAGAAGCTCACTTTGTTATTTTTGTAACTTGTGGCTTCCACTGTTTATTTTCAGCAGTTGTGAGATGACCTACTTACAGGACCTCTGTCAAAAGACAGTAGGTGGTCATACTGTCACTCCTACTGAATATGCTGAAGCATTGAAAGTAAATCTGAAATTACAATTTCCATCGCGTCCACTCACACCATTCCTGGAGCAAAAGAGAAGGCTCCTAAGAGAAGATGTACTCAAATATGCTACTATAAATAATTTAATTTATCAATAAACTTAATACAGGTGGCATAAATGAGAATAAAGCCGAAACAATTTGCCTTTATAACTGAACCAGTTCTCCTCTTTCTTCAGTGTTTTTTTTTCCAAGGGGCCATGCAGCTTCTTTCAAGCACATTGGAGAACTTTCCACAGTTTGGCAGCAGGTTCTGTCCACTTTAACCATGTTTCCACTGAGCAGTACAGCTCAGTTCGGGTCGGTATGGCACAGATTGGGACGGTAAGCCCTGATCTAGCTTGCGTTTCCAGTACCTGCTGTGTTGGCTGGATGGCTGCAGCTACATGTGCTATGTAACAGCACATCATGCGACACCTTGTGTCTAGTTGATAAAATTAAGGAAGAAGAACGCAACTGGGTTAAGAAAGGGCAATGGTGGAGGACGTTCAGCAGATTGTATTCTTTCTTCTTGGCAAGAAGAAGCTGAGCTTTGTTTATGAAAAGGTTTTGGCACCCCAACAGAAGGGTGCCAAAAACCAGTATGGTCCAGTTCGCAACCTGTTTTGATGGAAACACAAATAATTGTGAACTTTGCTGTTCTGAACGGAGGTGTACATCTTGGTGGAAACGGGCTATTTCAGTCTCCTCTGTCCCTTTGCCAGATTGACTCATGATGTTAAGCAGGGTTCTGTGGAGGTCTGTTTCAGGATTTCTTGGTCTTCTTGTCACTTAGGATTTTTGACATCCACTCTACCTTTGGGCTGCTGGTTTCATACTAAATTTTGGATATGACAAATTAGAAACTCTTAATGGCTCAGAGGAGTAACAGGAGGGCCAGTGATTTTGGTACAACTTCAGAAGCTTATAAGCCTGAAACTCTCCCATCAGTCAGTCTGAACTGAAGAAGCGTCACGGATGGAAGGTGAAATGTCCTCAAGAAACAAGAAAAAAAGTCCAGTTGCATTTGAGGGTTGCCTCAAATTTCTGCTCAGTGCAGCATGTTGAAAGAGGGAATAGACTAACATGAAGTTAGATGGTGTAAATTACGGTAAAGGAAAAAAGGCCCAGTACTTGTGATGGAAGGCAGCCGGGAGGAAATGATAACAAAAACATGACATTGTTCAACTGATGATGGATAACAGAATTTTTTAAAAATCAAATTCCGCTGTAAATTGGGAAGCCATTCTATTTTAATAATTTGATTTTATATAATTGTTGGCATTCATTTTGAGTTATACAATCAAGTTAATGTTAATTACCCTCAAAGTTAATTCAATGTGGACAAATGTTCTGGATTTTGTTCCATTGAGATTTTTGTGAAAGCGAGTTCTCGCTTCACAGTTCTGTTCATATGAATGTTTCTTGCATGAGGCCCTGTTTAAGACCGGTTGTGCTTGAGCAATCAACCGTGGTATATTAGGTATTTTGGCAAAAAAAAACTGTTAAGATGCTGGAATTGATTTCCTGGGAAATTATAATTTGTCTCCAAATCTCTGGTATGTCTGTGTGATGAACTGATGCAGGATGTTCTGGGTTAGTTCAGGCTGTGGTTTGTGGATCTCATCCCTGCTGGAGGTGCACTGCTTCTCTGCTTCAGCACTCTGGGCTCTTTTTGTTGTAATTGTTGTTGTTTTAAAGGCTTTGTCCAGCCTCACCTCTTTTATGCTGACTGCAACTATGTTTTTAATTTTTTTATTTTCATTTTTGACTGAACTTTTAAGATGATATGATATTTTGGCTCCCCTCACTTTCTTGAGCTTTGACCTGCCTTGGATGGAATGTAATCTCAGTCTGAACTCAATTTATGAATATTTGATCAAGCGTTCCCAAGATGAATGTAGTTTAATTATTCATTAAATTTGATGTTAATATTGCAATTTATTAAAAAAATATTTAGAAATGGGACTATTTTAAAGCTGTGATTCCATGCAAGCTGGTCTGTGCAGGATGTGATGTGCAGTGGAAAAAGTTTGCTTCACTGGCAGGACTGCATGCCTGCTTATTGCCAATAATGTGTCGTTTGGTGTTACCCTGACTAATTTCTAACTTGCTGGCTGACTTTATTCCGGTGCTACCGCTTGTATTTCCCATAGACCGGTCTTGGTACAGTGCTCTGAATCTGATTGCCAGACATGCAGTTACCGCTGCAGTTGAAGCTGTACACAACCTGAGAACCACATGCAAAGCTTTCCAACCATTTTCATGGTTATTTTATGCAGTGTGCCTGTCACAAAAGCCCTCAATTGAGGGAGGAAAAAAAAAGCTTCTTTATTATTATTTTTTATATACATATTAAGAATAATGACCAGTTGGTATCTTGGTAGCTTTAAATACAAATGTTTTCTGTGCAGGAACAGTGTTTTATCTCATATAAGATATTGGCAGATGATGATTTGATATTTGTTCCTTAGGCTTGTCTGCAAATGAGATTCAGAGTTTGTCCAGGTGTTAAGGTGCATCACCTAATCATACACTCCTCCTCTCTTTGCATACCCACTTCCCACAACGCATGCATGCACACACACACTGTACATCCATACAAATGTAGGAGGCAAGTTGCTGTGCTGCGACTCATGCCCAGCTTCGTTCCACCCGGAGTGTCTGGAGGTGGAGATGCCCGAGGGTGCGTGGTCCTGCAGTGATTGCAGGGCAGGGAAGAAGCCTCACTACAAACAAATTGTCTGGGTCAAACTGGGCAATTACAGGTAGGTAGAGAGCACTGCTTGTAGACCGCTGAAGGTTACATTTCTATCTGTTGTGGTGCGGTTATATTTAAATTAGATGTCTGTTAATGGTTTTATGAAAAGGAAAAAAAATCCCCTTGAAAAGATTAAAAGTGACATTAGATTTATCACCCATGTAGAAAAAGAAATGTTGTCTTCTTGTGTCATTCCATTGTTGTGCTGGCTGACTTGTTTCTAAATTACTATAAACATGAGCACTACAGTTTATTTAGAGTCATACAGACATTAATCATGCTGCTGCTGTAAATCTGCTTCAAATCTGCTTGGCTGGAGAGAAAATGTTATAGTTCAGAACGACCTCTAAATTCCATCAAAATAACACTTGCCATTGAGCACAATACTTGGAAGCTTCCAGCCTCTTCTCCATTGTTCTTAGTGGATGCCAGATGACTGATCGTTCCTCGTCTCATTCCTGATTCCATACTCAACTGCCCATACAAGATGCAGGACTTTCCAGCTTTCCATATCAAAATACGTCCAGCTCTCTCACCCTCTGCCACTTTAGTGATGATGATCTTTAAAGTTGCTTTTTTCCCCCCTCAAAGTTATTATTATTACACCTTATTCATCACTTTTCTACTGGAGATGCCTCTTTTGAGGAGTAGATCAACAATTCATAGATGATTACATCCTGTTTAGTGCCCGCCAACCTGCCAAGAAATTTCATCCTTGGCTCGAGTAGTGTCGTGCCTTCTTTTTTTCTACATTCCTGAATGAGTGCTCTGATAGACTGTGACTTAAATACATCACTGACACTGTCTTACAGTCATGGAAAAAATTATTAGACCACCATTTTTTTCTTCACTTTCTTGTTCATTTTAATACCTGGTACCACTAAATGTCATCATGTGACTAAAACAGACAGAAAAGAAAACACTGAATGTATAAAAGCAGTGTTTTTGGCAGTACAACGCCATAGCTATTGATGTAAAAACTTAAGTGATTTAGGTTATAATCAAGAAAACCATGGAAAATGGTAAGATATCAGCTCTTAAATAAAACTCTTATGAGCAATCTTTGTGGTTATCTTTATGTTTGTCCAAACAAATGTACCTTTAGTTGTACTAGGCATTAAAATGAACAAGAAACTGAAGAAAACAAGGGTGGTCTAATAATTTTTTCCATGACTGTATGTGTCAGTAATGTATTTAAGTAACCATACATGCAGTAACCACCGGCTTTGTTTTCAAAACTTTTGCGTATTAGTTCTTTATCAGTTTTTGTTGGGTCTCCTGCCGTCCCCCCCGTGGAGAACTAAAGCTGCAGGAGAGGGCTGTGGTCAAACGGGGGCTAGAGATGGCACACAAAAATAATTAGGTTGGTGGCAATTGGCAAAGCAACATCCATGTGAGGGCAAGGAAGCAGGTTTTCTTAACTCTGTTGTAACAAGATGAGCAGAGCGACATTACCCATCAGTGGCTTTAATGTTGTGGCTGATATATGTATATTTACCTTATTATTATTTATTTTTAGTCCTCAGCTGAACATCTGGCCTTGAGCTTGACAACTGGCTCTGCATAGGCCTGTGTTTCTCAATCTTGGTCCTCAAGTACCACTGCAATGCATGTGTTTTTTTGTTTCCATGTGCCAGCGGAAGCTGATTCAAATGAAAGGATCACCTCAGTCACTTGACAGTCTGTCGATGACTCCTGAAGTTGAGCCAGGTGTGCTGGAGCAGGGAAACATCTATGCAGGGCGGTGGTACTTGAGGAACAGGATTGACGAACACTAGCCTCGGCACAACAAATTTACTTCACACTTCATATAGAAACAGGATGTGATATTGTAGCTGCAGGTAATCGGAAAGTACTGCGCAGACCACAGCAGTGGTTCTGTTTTCACACATGCACCACGCCCCTCAGATGTTCGAGAGTCTTTCCACATCAGCTTCAGAAATGTTTGCATCAGATGCACCACACTTTGTGCAGTTTGCTGCCTGCTGCTGAGGAGTGTTCAAAAAAAAAAAAACCCGCGTATGACCACAGCAGGTAGTGTTTCTTGAATTACCGTATGCAGACTGTTCAATAGTACCTGTGAAAATTTTAAACAAATGTATTAATTAAAACATTTATGAAATTGTTTATATAAGAAAAAAAGCAAAATAAATAAAAAGTTAAAAAAAAAAAACATTATGAAATACAGCAGTAAGCTGTAACCAAACGATGGGTAGATGATTCAGGTTACACTTCATCTTTAGTTCATTTAGTTCATCTTTAGTTGACAAACAAGATGAATTTTGAAAGGGTACTAAGTGTTGAAAGGAAAATGCTCAGCCACTTCCTGTTTATCGTCTATCAAAAACCAGAATTTCGCCTCCAGAACACATGAACACATGAACGTGGTCTTGCAGCGACCTGAAGTAGAAGTACAGGTGTGATACACGCTAATGTAGTGTGCAATGTAGGCAGAGAGGCCAACTGCTAGTCAGGGGTGAACAGGGTTTTCCCCATTTTTTATGAGTGAAAAGGCATCAAACCAGCTAAACCGTATATACTAGTCCAACGGATGACTACCCACCATGGACTCACTCTTCAGTCCCTTCTGTTTCTTCAGCTGTTGAATGCAAATATTAAACGTAGCATCCCGTCTTGTTCACCAAGCCATTGCAAATTTCTAGTGTTACCACTGACAACAAATGACAACTCAGTTTCTACGGGCTTACTGGACACAAAACGAGTTTATGTAACTACCAACTAAAACGAGCAGAGTCTGGTTGAATGTCATAAAGTGAAATGAATCATTTCCCTGAACTCTAATAAAATATTTGGGCATGTTTATGTTCTTTTCTTTACTTTTTAAAACAGTTCCCCAGCCTCAGCCGATGCTATGATGTTTTTCATATTAATATCAAAACACTTATTTAATTATTTACTATCAGATTGGAAAAGTTCTAACCACTGAAACAATAATTCTTCTTAAAATGATCTCCTACTCCACCCCTAAAAGGATTTCTTCAAAGTAAAGGCCTCTCACTGAAGAAATGCCTCGACTGCTCTCATGCAAGGGACTCTGAGCTGATGAGAGGTGTTGGGAGGATGAATCAATCGTACAAATTTGGAAATGACATAAGGGGACAAGTGTGAATGAGAAACTGTAGAAAGATTTATATATATGTAATTACGTAATCCTTTTCAATATTTCTGCCACTTTATTTTCCTCTAGAATGAAACTCAACTGCTGCACAACTAATTTAAGACCAAATGCTCAAATAAAAAGTTCATAAAAACATAATTTGTGATTTTTATTCTTAAAATGTTCTTTCACCAAAATGAAAATCCACATTTTGAGAAGTATTAGAGACTATAATCACTTGAGTTATTATGATTGGAGTCTGTTGCATGCCCCTCTACTCCTGCTCTCCTCCTCTTTTATATTACACCATCTCGTTCCCGGTAGGTGGTGGCCAGCGGAGATCTGCAACCCTCGTTTGGTGCCGTCGAACATTCAGAGCCTTCGCCATGATATCGGTGACTTCCCCGTCTTTTTCTTTGGCTCACACGACTATTACTGGATCAACCAGGGCCGGGTCTTTCCCTACGTTGAGAACGATAAAAACTTTGTCACGGGCCAGATTAACATCAACAAAACTTTCAAGAAAGGTAACCTCTGCCCAGAAAGTTTCTCATAAAGAGATGTAATTTTTTTTTCTTTTTCTGAGATGTTGTTTATGTTTCAGCTCTGGAAGAAGCAGCCCGGCGGTTTCAGGAGCTTAAGGCACAGAGGGAAAGCAGAGAGGCTCTCGAGCAGGAGCGCAACTCCCGCAAACCTCCACCTTACAAATTTATTAAGGTAGTGTCCTTTTTAAATGTTACTTAAAGTATAAAAGTTATTTTTGATGTTTTTCTACTTCTGCCTTTTTCTCTTTTTCATTAACAGTCCAACAAGCCAGTGGGGAAAGTGCAGATGCATGTAGCCGACTTGTCAGAAATCCCACGATGCAACTGCAAACCAACAGATGAACATCCATGTAGCCTGGACTCCCAGTGTCTCAACCGCATGCTGCAGTATGAGTGTCATCCACAGGTCTGTGTGTGGAATTTTTTATTTTTTGTTTGAATTTTTCTCTTAGCACATCATTCAAGCGGATAGAGAAGTCTGATAAATGACCTGGTTTAACTTGCTCCCTTCACTTTGTTGCTGTTAGGTGTGTCCTGCAGGAGACAACTGTGAGAATCAGTGTTTCTCCAAGAGGTTGTATGCTGAAACTGAGGTGATGAAGACAGAAGGGCGTGGCTGGGGCCTCAGGACGAACCACGCTCTCAGGAAGGTTTGTGCACAACTTAAGGTCTCGTGTGGCTGTGGCTGATTTTTAGATGACTGTGATTAGTGATTTACCGAAGGTCTTTGAAGGCTGCCTACACACTAGATTATTTTCAAATGTTAACTGATTTTAAAAACATGAAAGACCACAGACTCAAGGACAGTCTCAACTGGTTTTTAATATCATAATCCTCTGACTCTGACACAGTAAGTGAGTCAGCCAGGCTGAGCCCACACACTTTGCAGTAATATAGCAATAATTTAACAGTGGTGACACATACACAAGATCTCACAGAGACTCACATGATCAAACATGACATCAGAAGAAAAACAAATGTGGTTCTGTTGTTGTGTTGTTTTTCTGTGCTCCATTTGGTTCGGGATGTGTGGTCTTGTATTATCTGGACAAATAATTGGTTGCTACAGGTTTCAAAACTAGCCTTCCCCTATGATCAGTGGGGGATGAAAATCATGCTCCACATCAGATATAGTCATCCAGTGTGTAGCCGTCATATGTCTTTGATAGCTTGATGACCAAACACATATTTTAACATCATCCTGTATTATAATCATATATACTAAATCTGCATTTAACATCAAATTTGATGGGAGAGTCAGCTCACATTGTAATGCTATAAGTCTGCAGTATTTACACAGACGAGCTTGACTCTGCAAAATCCAAAACTACTAATTAAAGTGTTACTACACACCCTACCTCTGGGCTCAACTTCAACCACAACAGCATTTTGAAAAATGCCAGTGGGTGGAGACTAGTGGGTAAGGGACTAAGGGGTCCCTGAGAGGTGTTGAGGCAAGCAAAGTAGAGGCTTTGAGTAGGAAAATACCCTGTGGGTATGGACATACGAAGTGGGATTTGCTCAGCCACACAATCCCCAAAAGGCAGCAACTTGGAGAGAGACAAGTTTCTTAAATTGGTTAAAATGGCAACAGTAGTGTCATGAATGTGTTTCATCAAAGCACAGGCAAATTGAGTTTACAGCTAAAAGGAAAAAAAAAAAAGAAAATCACCATGAAGTGTTTGCCGCCTCCTTTTATCATCCTGTGCTTCTTGCCACGTGGTCTTGGGTGAAGACTTTCAAGTATGGTGGAGAGTCTAAGTCAAGTTTTACGTGGAATCAAAGAAACATGTAACATGACAGTGGAGGAAATTTTATTTCTTGAAAATTAACAGCATTCCAGTTTTACCAGAGCAGCTACAATTGGAGCTTATTTGAAAGAGGAAAAAGCATATATGAAACAGTATTTCAGTCTTTCAGAGGTGGGTTGTTGTTACTATGACTGTTTGTTCCACACGTCGCACTCGATCATTAAAACAATATAAACACGATGATTGTTGTTTTCTCCAGGGTGACTTCGTGACTGAGTATGTCGGAGAGGTAATAGACTCAGAAGAGTGCCAACAGCGAATCAAACGTGCCCATGAAAATCATGTGACCAATTTCTACATGCTCACCCTTACCAAGGTAAAGTCACTCTTAACTTGAAGACTTGGTGTTGAAGTATTGTTTAACGTGACGTCCATAAACATGACAAACACGCAAGCATCCCCCAGTTTCTTAATGGCCGTGTTTCCTGGTAGGATCGTGATAGATGCTGGCCCAAAAGGAAACTCGTCCCGTTTTATAAACCACAGCTGCAACCCAAACTGTGAAACCCAGAAGTGGACAGTAAACGGAGACGTTCACATCGGAATATTTGCCCTCTGTGAAATTGAGGCTGGTGAGTTCAACTGTACGTGCAGTCAGCTGTACATACTCTCAGGGTAAGCCAGGTGATGCTTTTAACGTGGGTGTTGGACTGGTGGTTTTCCAGGCGCAGAGCTGACGTTCAACTACAACTTACACTGTGTGGGCAACAGAAGAACGTCCTGTCACTGTGGATCTGACAACTGCTCCGGCTTCCTTGGAGTGCAGCCAACAGTGAGGATGTTTCCCTCATCAGCATAAATCCAGCGTTGTAGCCCATGAGAGCAAGTTAGTTTGGAGGGTATGTTTGACACCGTCCCTTTATTTTATGTTTCCTTCAGAGTGCTCCAGTGATGGAGAAAGAGGAGAAAGCAAGGAATGCCAAGTTGAAGCCGAAGAAGCGGAGGCTGCGGCTGGAGGGCAAACACACGCACGAGTACTTCTGCTTTTGCTGTGGAGACGGAGGAGAGTTGGTCATGTGTGACAGGAAGGAGTGTCCGAAAGCATATCACCTGCTGTGTCTCAACCTTACCAAGCCACCATTCGGTAAAGACAAAATAAACTGTTATGCATTTGTTTTTGTGTTAATTCATTGATATCCATAGATGCAACATGTCTAATGGGAAGGGAGGGGTTGGAAATGTGTTTTTATTCTTATTTTAGCTCAGATACAATTTCATGTGGTTACTGTACCTCTATTGTTGGCCTTGTTATCACTTCACAGTAAAAGCTGCTTTTATTGAGTAGCACTTTTGAAGCATTTCTGAAGCATGATAAAAAAGTGGCTAGTTAAAAAAAACAAACAAACAGAAATAAAAGAGCAGTCACTGAATAGCTTCTATAGAGCTGAATGGGTTTCCTGAATTTCATTTTCATCTATCTGCCAGCAGTGATGCATTTACAGCCACTCTGCCAACATATTGTCTGCCTTGTGGGTCTTTTCATCAATGGTAAAATATTGTCTTTTTTGGAATAGCTGTGGTTCAGGATTGTAAGTTAGAGGCCAAGTTGAGCATTATTACAGTTAAAATAAAATGAATGTGGAATAAGTCATTAGTTTAACAAAAAATAATATAACTCATGTGGGAAAAAAAAACTGTTGTGTGAATCACCTCATGACTGCTCAGGTTTTGAAGCTGTGGACAGCTACAGTATCCTGAACAAAATAAGTCATATTTAGTGGCCTCACTAAGGAGAACTACTGTACTTCAGAAGTACTTACTCATGAAGAAACAATATTACATTATTTTAAATTAGGAGGTGCTCAATTATTAAATACACAGCATGGCAAAAAAAATAAAGTCACCTCTATGTAACTAAGCAAATTGGTAAAAGCCTCTTGTTGGAAATGTACTGCACTGATGAATGTGTTTCAGCTGGGTATAGGATACTCCTGGCCCAGCTAATATGAGTCGCTTTTTTTTATTTTTAATCCCGTAAACAGCCATGTTGGAAGACAGAAGGTGCAGTCATGGAATAGATGTTTCTCTGTGTCAGAAATGTCAAGTGATTTGTGTGCACTCGCCAAATAACACAACCAAGGAAGTTCCAGAAACAACTAAAATGGGCTTAAGAAGTGTCCAACGCATTAATGAAACCTGCAGGGACAGTGGTGAACAGATGTCTTTTAGAAAGAAATCCAGTCAATCCATTTAAAGCAAATATCAGAACTCACTACAGTGTTAATTAGTGAAAGTAAGAGCATTCTGTCACTTCTAATTTAGTCTCTCAATACAGAGAAAACGTGTATTACAAGGTATCCCTGCTGCTGGAACCCAAGTATAATCTAGTTCTTTCTGTGCAGCACACTGATACATTTATCCATATTATATTTTAATGGATCCCACAGCCATTCTAAAGTGGTCAGTGTCTACTCCACATCATTAACTACATCCATGGTCGATTTTCCATTGATACGAGCAGTTACAGGCCATAGCAGGATATTGTCATTATTCTCCAACGCCATTATCTGTTTCTTTTGATTTTTGTGCTGTTTAGAAGGTAGATTTCACAGGCCCTCAGCAACAGTGATTGAGATATAAAGTGTTAAAGTTGATTCAGGTTG
The DNA here is from genome assembly GCA_018398805.1 of Hirundichthys speculiger. NCBI lineage: Eukaryota > Metazoa > Chordata > Actinopteri > Beloniformes > Exocoetidae > Hirundichthys > Hirundichthys speculiger. Next base: position 1,094,687 of record JAGFBZ010002193.1, on the reverse strand, counting down.
GTGGGAGGTTTTGTCTTCTGTACAGTCGTTAGCTTGATGTAGCTAGTGGTTATTTGTTATTAGAACAATGTTTCACGCAAATGTGCATGTACGTTTTGTGTTTGGTAGCAGAGCTAGTCTGGAAGAATGTTTGAAGCTCTTACTCTGCCTCCATAGTGACTTATCTCCCTGCCTGCAGGACGCTGGGAATGTCCGTGGCATGACTGCAGCATATGCGGCGCTCCAGCTTCATCTTTCTGTGACTTCTGCCCCCGCTCTTTTTGCCCGGATCACGAGGCGGGGGCACTCGCAACCTCCTCTCTGGATGACCGCCCCTGTTGCTCCAGTCACAACCCGCTCAGTCCACTTAGCTCCGGCTCCAGTTCGACTCAGCTGTGCCGCTCCAATCTGAGCTCTGTTAGGGTCAAAGAGGAGCCTGAGGCAGACCAGCCGGCCACAGAGTGATACCACAACTCCCACAATACCTCATTCCCTGAAAAGTGGGCTCTGATCTACAGAAGCACACTGCAGAAGGGAATACAGTGCTTTTTGACCGTTGCTATGGCTGCTATTCAGAGCCGAGACATGTACATGAACACTCGAGTGCTGTTCATGGTGAGACCAGAGCAACCGGAGTGACGACAGGGAAAGTGACCAGGTGTAATCGTGCACTGTTTTCCCTCCTCTCTTACCAGAAAACACCACTACTTACTCTCTGCAGCTCACCTGCACCCATCAGAGGGCCCAGACCATCACCTCATTGTGTTTTTCTTGATGATTGTTTTTCTTTGTTTGTTTTGGGTTTTTTTCTGTTTGTTTGTTTGTTTTTTACAGCCGTGGAAGTCATAAGTGTTGTTGTGTCATCAGTTATGGCACTTTGAAGAACTCAATGGGTAAGGCTGAAGTGAGGAATAGAGAGGAGGAAGAGGGGAAGGTGTAAAGTTGAACCTCTTCACCACAGTGCTGCTCCTCTCCTTGTTTACCTGCTGTAATCTGTGGCCAGCATCTCACACAGGATGGCTTTGAGACGACACGAGCCAGCTTTTCTTCATCCCCTGTGACACGATCTGCCATCCAATTTATCTTCTTCTTCTTGTAGTAAAGGAACAGGAGAAATGATTTCGTGCAATTTGTTTTTCAGGACCACACTACATTCCAACGTTCCGAATTCATGGTTTTATTATACTTATGGGTATAGATGAATATAATTATATACAGTATCTATGTTTGTTAATGTTTACAGACAGATTCTCTCACTTCATCTCGGTGAGTGGTGTATTATGTTTAAGTGTTGAACATTACGCAGACCTCCTTGTGAAAATAGTCCTATTAAGGTAAAATATAACGGAATATAGTGTAATGGTATGACATTACAGAAGTACTTGTGATTTCGTATTACCAATCTCACTTGCCATTGTGTACATAATTGGCTCACAATATTGTAAAGTACTTAAAGATTAGGAGGGGTGGAGCTTTGTGTCTCTTGTTGCTCCTGAAAGAAGGAAAAGCTTTTCTAAACAAAACGGATCCTCTTCATTTTCTTTTTAGAGTTATATTCTCACATGTCCTCTAAGTAGTTCCTGTTATTTGTATAGTAGATGGAGGGGCCTCAGCTTGTGATCCCTGGTGCTGTTTTAAAGTGTTGTTAATAAGCCTTAAGTTCAGTTTTTGGCTGTAGTACGTACTGCCCAGAGGCAGTCCATTTCGGTAATTTCATTTCACCTGTGTACTGTGACAGCAATGATGCTTTTTTGTTTTGTTTTGTTTTGTTTAGTTTAGTTTTTGTTTTGCCAAACTTCTCTGGAAAGCACTTTCACGTGGCTCGTTGCTACACAATTTAACTGGGGCAAATAAGCGGAAACGTAAGATCACATGACAGATGTTTCAAAATGGATACCTCTTCTTGTAACATTGGAATTCAAGCTTTGTTATAAATTTTTGCCTCTCAGTCGGAAATGTAGTAAATAATCGGCCTTTTTTTTTTAAAAGGAACGTGGCTTAATACCTTGGTTTTTTTTGTTTGTTTTTGTTTTGTTTTGTTTTGTTTTTGACACAAATAGGAATGACTGCCACCCCAGCTTCGTATAGGAAAAAAATCCTTGGTGCCCTAAAGAGGCACCGCTTCTATTTCCACCTGGAGGAGAAGATCCTCTGGGGTGGGCTTTATATGAAGCTGCAATGGTGTAACAACAGTCCAGTGTAATGTACAAACACAAACTTCTGTACAGTGTTTTTAATCGCTCATATTTCAAATCTTAATTCTTTTGTATTTATTGCACCACATTTTATACCGATTTCTTTTTTCAAACACCAGTGCAGTAATCAGTCTCCCTCCTCACCAAGGTGCAAGTGAAATGGACAATTAAAAAAACAAAAACAAAAAAAACACAAAAAAAGAGGAAAAAAAAAACAAAATAATTTTTCATATTATGCCTGTGTGTAACCATTTTCTTACATTTGGTGTAATGATTCCACATTTGGTAACAACAGCTGCTCATCAGCCTGTGCCGTGACTTGCTGTAGTTGGTATGTGAAGCAGTCCAGTATTGGAATGTAAGGTTTCCATGTCAGAGCCGTTTTTCTTTTCTTTTTTGGCAGATTTAGCCAGGACAAAAGTCATCATCACAAAGGAAGCTTCTCTGTAATCATGCCTAAAGGTTCTCCTTTTTTCTTCTCTGCTTGGGTGACAAGATTGTTTCTTTGTTTTGTTTTGTTTTTTCTTTTCTTCTTCATCCCCAAAGAGAGAGTTTTGTTTTTTTGTTACAAGTTGTTTGTGTGAGAGCACCAATCCACAGGGTGAAACAATGCCGGTGTGGCCAATTTTTTCTTTTCTTTCAATTTGTTAAAGACGTCTTAGGATGCAAAGATGAGATACACTCAGTTGCCTGTCTTTTCAGGTAAAATGATGCACGAGTCCTGCAGTCATCCACATCACAACCTTTAGTTTGTTTTTACACATTTCACAGGTCTTTAGTTAAATGTTGATGGCTGAGGGTGAGGTTTGTGGTGCTGTTTGAGCTGCCATGCCCCCCCCCACACACACTATTTTTGATACCTTATTTATAAGGATGAGCTCACTCATAACAAATAACAGAAACAGTTCTGAAATTAGCAACATCCCAATTTTCAGAACGACTATGGTGCTTAATCTAAACTTCTTTGAAGAGACAAACCCACATTTGTTTCATGAAGGAAATTGCAGAGCTTTTGGTCGGCTACCTTCGATTTAGCTACTTTTACCTGATCAACTGGCAGCTGAATGTAAATTATGTGGGGAAAGTTGGGGGGATGGGGGGCACTGAATGCTGAAAATCTGTTGTGTTGGAAATCCTGAAATATGTGGAAAACGCATACAAAAATTTGCATTTCTGGGAAGTGTTTATGCACTGGAGGCTCAAGATGTACATGTCAAACTAGCACAGTTGTTGCATAGTGGCTCAGAAGTCAGTACTTACTGGTCTTAAACTAAGACTGGATGTGTGCAAATAAAAAGAAAAGCCTTCCAGTGTTGGATTCTGCTAAGAAACTATAAATGAGATCACATGCTTGGATGAAGAGGGGAGTTAACAAAATGTTTTTTTTCTCTCTCCATTCAGCAGCTCCTCTCCTTTCTTTGTTTAACCCTTCGAGGAAACCTTTTTAGTTGATCCCAGCAAAAAGATTAAAGTTATATCTTGTGAGGCAGTTCAGCTCTCCCAGCTTTCCTTTTTTTTTTTTCTAGTTCCGCAGGTGAATTATTAAGGCACATTTGCATACTCAAAACGGTATGCATCTAAACTTGAATTATCTTTGTTTTAATTTATTGATGTCTTCCTTTTTTTTTTTTTTTTTCAAACAGGTTTCATTCATGTATGCTTTTGAGATTGTAGACATCCTTTACTCTTGTTTCTCCACAAAAAAGTCTGCTGATAACTTGTGATGACATAATTGTTCTTGAAGCCTTTATTCTTTGGTTTTTGGTGGATGCAGTTCAGCTAAAATGCATGTTTCCTGCATCAGGCAATGATTTGATGCCAATGCTTTCTTTCATTTGTGTTTCTTTTTCTTTTCTACCACATTGCACAGAGATTCTGCTAAACCGAACAGCTGTTATTTTTTTTCTTTGCACCTGCAGATCACACGATCACGCTCATTTCTTTGTGCCAGTTCGTTGTCTTCTGCCCTGCTGAGCTGATACAGCAGCAGTATTACTAATTTAGATGTTTTTGCTTTCACCAAAATATGTGATGGTGGATGTTTTTGTTCTCCACTTCTTTTTTTAGTTTCTTTTAAGAGACAGCATGTTTGTTCTCATTTAAGTGACCCTTAAATATGCCTGAGGAGGATTTTTTTTTTCTTTTTACACTTAAATTTAGGATGGACCACCTTTGTATTTCAAAGGGCATGTTTCAGTTCACTGTGACGTCTTCTGTTTTTTGTGCAATGTTGCCAACTGTCATTAAATTTTTACTTGACATGCTGTCAAATAGTGTTGGAATAAATGAATAAATTCACTTACATAAGCACTCATCATCTCTTTACTTGTAGAAAAATTGCATACAGTAAATAACTGGCTCATATCTATCTCTCTTGGTGTTGCTTCAATTAAAACGTGGATGAACACACAATGCCATGTTGATTACTGTTCAACCTGTGTTACTGCATACTACATATTGTTGAGGAACTTGTATATAGTTTGCATTGAACTTGCATAGACTCATGTTACTGTGGCGTGCTCTTTTTGCCTGTACAATTCTGCTTCTAAATGTGTGTGACTGTTGAGAAAACACTCTTTTTGTACATGACTGTCTTTTTATTTGAGAATATTGATTCTGTCTTTTTTCATTCTAAAGTTCAGTTTGAAGAGTTCAGACATGCCTGAAGTTTGACTTTAATAAAGCTGTACTCTGTCTCAGTGAAACACATTCACTGTATGTGCTTTCTTGCTTTCTTTTTTTTTTTTTTTTGTGCTTTGATGGTTCAGATAAAATACAATAGGACTCAAACAGTTTTATTTCTTGATTATGAGTTGAAACCAAACCTATTGAGTGACACATATTAATTTGTTCAACATGTCTTCCCAGGATGGTCCGAAATGAAGAAAATAGTGTCAGCAGCACTGTTAAAGAAATGAATTGATTTGCAAGAAAAACAAAAATATGTGTTTTTTTTTTTTTATTATTTTAACCTCTAGATGGCTGTTTAACGTGACGTGGCTTCTTGCATCCCTGTATCAAATCAGATTAAATGAGCTGCATAGTTATTTCCGGTTTGCAGAAATCTACAAAGCTAAATTTATACACTGAACTACACAACATGAACAAAGTAGACAATAATGTGTAGTTATTAAAACGTGACAGAGAGTACACACATAAGATGTTTTAACACCACAAAACACATTTGTTTTAGTCAGGTTAATCAGGTCTCTATAAATGTCAGCTTGGGCCAATTAAATCTCAAATTAAATGGCTGAGGAGAAGAATAAGAAGAAGCATATATTACAATTTAAAACAGAAAAATGTATTTGATCTATTGATCCAAATGAACTTGAATAATTAAATACAGTTTAGTGTGCTGCAAGAAAATGATGGCAATTATGGTGATTAAAGCTAAAATGAGAAACTGGCTGATTAGTATCAGTACAGATTAAGTTATTGATAGGCATGATTGGTTTAAAGGCCATCAATAAAGTATTCCAACTTCCATAACTGTAATATAACAGAAAAAATCACCACTATACTAACAGCAAACCAATTTGATATTATGTTCTGCTTCAAGAATTTATCATTTTCATGCATGGCACTTATGGATTGAATAACAAAAAAAAAAAATTGAATCGTTTTAATATTATAACGTAAAGGTGCTTTGACTAGGGTCCTGATAGTTTAACTACTTGATTTTATTTAATTTCATTTCATTTTAAGTTGATCTGGAGCTTCTGTAATTTTATTGAATAAATTTAATAATGTTCTATTTTTCACTTGAGTAAGAACTTTTATTGTGAAAACCTAAACCGGAAGTGACGGGTTTTGCTGTTACCTTGACGCGCCGCTTCCCTCCTCAGTGACATCCATCCCTGGTTCTCTGAAGTCTTCAAATGCTCGACTTCCAGCTCCGGCAGAAGGAGAAGATGTCGAGGCCTGTTTCATGTTAACTAGACGTTTTTATTTGAAGATGAAAAGATAGGATATGGCGTGTTTAAGGTTTGTAACTCGTAATTCCTTCTTTGACACGGAAATGCACCAGGTGTCTTGTTTGACAGATGTTGCTAGCTAGCTTAGCTTTCAGCACAGCTGTCTAACTGTTCCTTGTTGATGGTTTTTTTTCTCTTGTCGTGTGTACTTACATGCGGTGGTTAGAACCTTGGCTTTGCTGAATTTAATAATGGCTTGTTAAAATTTAGATGAGCCGGAGCCTCAAAATGTGTGTCTTACCTGGGAGTGGAGCGCACAGGTGCGGGATTTCGGCCTTTAAGTTAGATTTTAGACGGAGCAAGAGGTAAACAGTAATTAATGAGCAGGTATTCCATCTAACACCTACAACGGAGTGAAAATCATAGAGGCACACTATATAATATGCATATATTTGACTAATGTGGGTGGTGTTTTCCCCCTGATCTTTCAGAGTGTAAATGTCATTGATAAATTACATTTGAATCAAGACATGACGGTGGTCTGAAATAGAGTCAAAACAAATTATTTTTCCGTTTTATTGTGATTTTAATGACTACTTTAAGAAGAATTATTGTGTTGCCTATCTTACTTCGAAGTCATAAATGAGTCCTCTTTAGAGATGATTTAATGAGTAGGTTATTATGTTTTGCCACTGTGCCTTTCTATACTTGATTGTTTAACCAGGTTTCAATTAAAACCCAACGTCCAGTTCTTTATTGTGAAATCATAAATTAAGTCACTGGCCAGGGGTGTAAAGACATTGTCTGACAATATCTGTGACTTCCAGACAACTGGGAGTCTGATCAAATAAAATAGCTGGGTGCTTTGAGTACATCTGCCTCCAGATGCTGGTCATGTTGAGAACAGCTGCCCCTTGCTGTGTTTTGTGGGTTGTATCAGCAACTCTGGATTCACCCTGGAAGGATAAGGAAAAAGGGGGTGGGAGGACGGCCCCACTGGCTCTTCAGTGTCAGCATGTCTCGTAATGCTGACTGCAGGGAGACTGTCTTTGCTTTGTTTGGATGTTTCCATATGATATCTCATTTATTCGTTTCATCAATAATAGAAAGAGGAGACTGTAAATGACCTGTGCCTTTCTGGTTGTCTCTTTTATTTTTTCAGTGACAGAAAGCAACCAAAATGTTGTTTTTTTCTATGAAACAACTAGTACTTACTGCAGAATCTACAATAGTTGTGTGAATTCTCTTGATGTAACATTTCTCAGCTTGTTGAGGAATGCGTCAGTTGTTCCAGCATGCACAATGTGTCCATATGAGTTTGAACTACAGTATGTTGCTGACTCTGTCCATGTTCTGCTTTGATGCTGCATTTAAAAAAAATAAAATAAAAAGTACCTGTTGACCAGCCAAAGCTTGAGTGACATATCAGTACAGCAGTGTTTGCTGTTTCGGATTGTCCCTTTACCCTTGACAGTAGCTGAGTGGAGGCCAAGCTTGGGCACCGTCTTTGGCTGAACAATTTTTGCCCTTCCTGGGTTTTCTGGTCATTATGAATCAATAGCTAATGAGAAATACGATTCCAGAGATGCATAATGTGTGTCAGGTACTTAGAAAACCCATCTCTACATAGATTATCCTCAAAGTTTATGTTTAAACCACTGACTTGCTTGTTTCTGATTTCATTACAACTATCTAATCATAAATTTGTAGTCATCAATCAATGATATGAATAACTGTTCAGCTCTGCTTTTTCAGTTTGCTTAGAATTAAAATGCACCCAAAGAATTACTGTTGTTTTCTAACTTAGCACCTAAGTTTGTGACATCAAACAGTCGAAAGATGCTCTTTAAGATTCACCAAATATTAGAAGTTAAGCATCAGGCTGATTGGAATATAGGAAGAGATGGCCTGTTACATTATTTTTTATTTTGTGATTTTTATGTGCACTGTTGGTTTCAGAATTGAAAGAATAAGATCATATCAAACACTTATAAAACTAGAAATCATTGGCATGACTGCTGAATATTCTCTTAATTGCCCTTCATGTAAAGCAACAGTCAAACATTTGCATTGAGCTGATGTGCACGCATGATTTATCTTCGTTCACGCTTTGACATTCAAAAAGGGAAACAGCTCTTTGTACAAAGTAAATGTATAATAGTCGTACTGCTACTTAGCAAATGAGAAATACTCTTATCATCAACATCCAAACTGACAACATCATTAAAACTAAAACTTTTTATTTTATTTCTTTAATTATAGTTAACAGAAGGTGGAGCGAAGATGTTTGCTGTTGACTAAAGTCCACTCCACAACGCAAGATGAAGAGGAGGCTGCTCCGTGGGCTCCTGTCGGAAGTTTCCATCCGGTTGACGCTTTTGCTCGTGTTCCTGTAAGTTGTGCTCTTTCTTTAAGTGACCTGTTGATGTGTAGCTACATTTTCAGTGTCCATTTTTTGGCCATTATCTGAAATTCAGGCATTGTTTGTCCTGCATTCAGTGTGACAGAGCAGCTTCCTCCTTTCTACCGTGAGATCCAGGCGGAGGAGATGTGGCTGTATAAATTCCATCGTGTAGAGAGAGACCACGTACCCACTTCTCTTATGTTTGTAAGTATTTCAGCATGCGATAAAGATGTTCGACTGTCTCAGCAGTGATGAACAATTGTAAGGCTCTATGCTGGTGTGGTTTTTGCTTTTTAATTATTCATAACTGATTGAACTGGGAGGAGTGATAGATACCCTGGATGTTTTAAAAACATTATTGTGATTTTGTTGTAGGAATCTAATGTGAAATACTTTTATTAGTTTTCAAACTACTCATGGAATATTTTTTTTTTTTGTTGTTGTCTTTCTTTGCATCAGAGTATTGCTGTCTTCACACCGCTGATTGTAATCTTGGTTTTCACCCTCTTGAATAAAACTGAGCGTGGAGATCTGAAAGAAGCCTCTTTGGGTAAGAGACAAACACATTTTCTATTTTTAACTTGAACAAACATCATCTAACTTGTTTGAGTTAACATGCCTTTTTCATTGACTCACTTCTTGATCTTTTTTTTTTTTCTGTCATCCAGCTGTGACTCTAACTCTGGTGCTCAATGGAGTTTTCACCAACGTCATCAAACTTGTTGTCGGCAGGTACACAGGGGACATTAGACGAAATTTCTTAACTTTAGCCGGTGTTAAAGAGCATGAAAGCCTAAATTTGTCCTCCATGTTCCCTCTGTCTCACTGCCTCCTCCTTCAGGCCGCGACCAGACTTCTTCTACCGTTGTTTCCCGGACGGTCAGATGAATTTGGAGTTGCGCTGCAGTGGTGACCCAGATGTCATCATGGAGGGAAGAAAAAGCTTTCCCAGTGGACATTCTTCCTGTAAGAGGACTTGCATGCCAGTTTGCTTGTATAGCTGGTACATTTTCAAAATAAACAAATACAAAAAGTGAGGCTGGAGAGAAAATTAAAGAAAGGATTCATAGCTTTAAGTTCTTATTTTGACTGAATCTGAAGGTTTGAGATTCCTGTATTGCTTTAAAGGAAACTCTTGCAGCCTGCTCAACGCACCTCTCTCTCTGTTGTTTCTGACTACTATGTGTCTGTATAAAACTCCCTCTGGATCTGATTACCCTTTTCTCCTTCGTCTCAGTTGCCTTTGCAGGTTTGGGTTTCACAGCGCTGTACATTGCAGGAAAACTGCGTTGCTTCACTGCAGCAGGCCAAGGCAGAGCATGGCGACTGTGCGCCTTCCTTACCCCTTTACTCGTTGCAGCTGTTATTGCCCTCTCCAGAACCTGCGACTACAAACATCACTGGCAAGGTCAGAGCACCAGTTGGCTGTAAAATTGCTATGTGCAGAAACACTGACTGGTTAGTCTTACTAGTGCATCATGTTGACCAGAAGATAAAGAATCAGCTTGGATGGTTTTTGAGTTATGAACCCTAACCCTAAGCTAAGTCTGCTTTGGAGCTTGTCACAAGCTGATCCTGGTGCTAATCTTCCTTATTTGACTAATTTTGTTACCTATATGAAATTGATAAGGTGAATAACGTATCCAGTAATTTACAAGAAGATGGAAAACAGTATGAGAAGTTTAAACAACAAAGCATAGCAGCTTTGTATAACAGAAATTGCTGTATCATCTTGCAATCCACTAATTATCCTGTAAGCCTCGTCTCTACTCTGAGGTGTGTTTGGAAGGACGTTCATTAACAGTGATTTTAATGCACCTTATAAACATGTCAAAATTGAAGGCCTAGTTTTGATTAAAAGCATGTTGATTTTCTTGTTGTGATGTTCAGAATAAAATTAGACCTAGGATTAATGGTCAAATAAAGCCATGATTACATTTAAACTTGTTTAAAGAAGAATGGAAGGTGGTCCCGTTCTGTATTGCAAGTTGAAGAGATGACAGATCAGGTTGACTGTTTCTACCTGACTTATACAATAGTTTCATAACATATCTCACGGTAGAAACTCTGTGTTTCGTGTAGATGTGCTAGTGGGATCTCTGCTGGGTCTCGTCTTCGCCTGGCTCTGCTACAGACAGCACTTTCCTCCACTTCAGGACCCAGAGTGCCACAGACCCCTGCGTCACAGACAGACTGTTCCCACCGCACAAGAGCGCAAGCTGGCCAACTCCAGTTACATTCTGCCCTTGTAGAAAGCTGTAACCGCATTTGTCTTAGCTGGTGTTATTTATACTGGGTTATATTGTGATCTGTGTCATCCTGTTTTTTTTTTTTTTTTTTCTTCAGTATTTCTATTTCACTTCAGTCATGATGAGGATTTTCTGAAATTACAGATTAATCAGAGCAACTGGTCAACTTGGTGTGGGCATCTTGGTTTCTGAATCTAAACCTTTCTCAACAAACTGTTTATGTCAGTTCTGAAACTCTTGGCGGTTATGCTCCAGACCGCTTACAGCAGCTGGGTAGGTTAACTACACAGTCACTGCCCCTCGTTCTCTGACTCAGCTGTTGTGAAACAGTTTGTCATGTGTGTAACTATTTTGTGATGTAAACTAGCTACTTTTTAACAAATGGGGTTGATGCTTTAAGGGAGATATCAGAATAATTTATTTTATGTCTTTACAAAGATGTTCACTCTTGACATTGTGGAACATTAATTTGGTGTGGAGGACCAAAGCTCAAAGGCCTGCTTTCCCACAATTCAGTATTTCAATCTACTTTTTCCCCCGGTGTTGGAGCTGTTTGGGGAATTACGACAACACTAACTCCAGGAGCAGGTTCAAGTCACCTGACCAATTGCAGCAGCACAAGCATATTCCTCAGAATTTCAGAGAATGATAATGGTTACCTATTATCATGAATTTTGACGTTTGGGAACATACGAGTAGCTCTACTTGCTGAGAACAGTGAGATTCAATAAGAACGATGGAAACTAAGTAGACCTTTGGGCTTAGATTTTATCAAAGTACTTCTGCTTCCTCCCACAGTGCAAATATTTGCATGTAAGTTTGTTTGGCTATTCTAAATGGTCCATAGATGGTCCATAAATAATGACAGTTACTGAAAGAAATAACGGGTGTAAGGTTGGTGGTATGATAGAAAGTTCTTTCCCAGTATTCACATTATTGCACATGACAGTAATAACATAATTTGAGAAAAATGCTTTCTCTGGAAAATCATTTTGGTGGTAAGATTCAGATACAGGACACATACAGGCTGAATCCATTAAAATATTTCCCGGGATGGTAACTTTTGGCAAAAATGACTCAAACTAATGTAAATAGTAGATTTACTGAAACTATTCTCAGTAATTTATGAACACATATTTAGTACTCTAGTAAGTTTTGACAATTTAACTTTATGGCATTGAAAAATAAAATGTATGAAGCTTCAGCTAGAAAAGTGGCTGGTTTTAATGTGTGATCATGGGATTTTGTTAAATATGAAAAATCTCAAATTGCTCCTTTGATTAATTTTTTTTAAGTAAAAATATCACGCATGTCTGCCCCTTTAATTTAAACGCAGGGTTATCAAAAATGGTCAGCATGTTTTGTTTATGGCTTTCTCTTTCTGGACTTTCTAGAACACGATTTTAAATGTTTCCGTTCCAATTTTCTGTTATTTTCTATCTAGATGCTCCATGTACCCAGTTCTCAGTTAAACATCCAGATGTAGCAGTGCTGGTAGATGCTCCTCGCCGTTTTTCCAGTGCCTGCTCTACTTTCTAATATCATTATTAGCTTGAGCTGGTCAGCATATCTGATCATATTATCATAAATTAGTTTGACTGTAAAGGAACCATGAGGTCAGTGTTTTCCTGCATCAGAGGTCTCAGGTTTTCTGTAGGTCTGTTTTTTTTTCTCTTATAAATGAACACCAGCACTCCTTCCTCAAATCTAAATGCTCACCAGAAGTGGAGAGAGGAGGTGCACGAGGTTTGTTTTTGGAGTGACCTTTCTGATGAACCTCAGTGGGGTTAGACTGTACCTCTCCAGGTGATGGTGCTCACCTCGCAGTGTTCCTGCTGGTCATCTTTTTTTTTTATGCTGTGAAAAACTGAACTGGCATGTAAAGTGGGATTTATTCTTGATGCATGTTTTATTTTAGTTTTCATCGACTTTCATTTGAAACGAATGCTACATTTTGTGGTTTAACTATATTGTAAGTTTTACTTCTTTGTGATTGTTCTGTACTGCCCTTTAATCATGTTTGAAATGGTCAGTTTAATCAGAAGAAACTTGAGACGTTAATGTTATTACTTTTTTAAACACGTTGGTTCTCATGTTCCAGTGTATGAAGGCAGCAGAGGTTTTTCAGTGTCAGAGTACTTCTGCTTCTTGCTTTGAGCCTAAACTCATCAGGAGTTTCAGAGTAGCTTTGGCAGAAAAAACAAATTTGTGCCTTTGTTTATCACTTTATTAATCTTAGTTAATGAATGAAATCTGCTGTATGTCACAGTGTATGTTCTCTGTCCTAAGTTTGTTCTTCACTTATTTAATTTGAAATGTACAGGATTTTCTTGTGACGATAGTACACTATGTTTCAATGTGGCATGCTGCCTTTCTTTACCTCAAAACAACTTGAATTACTTTTCATAAATGTAAATTTTGATGGACTTTGATTTGAATAATTCTGTGTAAAGGGTGTAAAATTTACATTAGAGTGACAACACAAAGTTGTTGGGGCATGTTGGAGTTTACTTGAATTTTGTTTTGGTAAATGTGATTATCATAAAACTAAGATGCACATTTTAGAACTCTTCGGTTTTCTTTGTTGGACTGGTGAGTTTTGATAAAAATCTTGCATGTTTCACAGCTGCGCATCAACAACTCTTCCTCGCTGCTTCCGTCCATTCTTTTTTTTCCTTTGTGATTTAAGTACATGTATGCCACATCGGGTTGATGATGATGTCTGATCTAATCTCATATCAAGGGACTAGAATAAAACTTGCTTGTTTGCTTTTATATTTCGTCTCATGATCACATTTTGGCAACTGTGATGCTCTCATTTAAGTTTTCTTTTTTTATATATACATTAAACAATGTTTGGGAATAATTCTCAACAAATGGCTCCCCATGAATATGAATTGCAACAGCAATTGAACTGGGCTGAATTAAAAGTTCTCAAATGTTTGTTTTATTGCTGCAAATAGTTTGTTTTGTTTTTTTGTTTTTTTTTTTTGTCCTCCCATGAGTTAAGATGTTGTGTACTGAACTGTATTATATGAAGGAATTATGTAGAACCTCAGATCAAAAAAGGCCTTACCAGTCTTTCTTGTACAAAATATTACAGACTTTCAAAAAAAAGGGAAGTATTGAATCTTAGAATAAACTGATAGGTCTTAACTTTGTGATTTCCCCACAGCAGTGTAAGAATTTCCTTTTTCTTATTCAATACATGATGCATCCAACACAGCTGATCAAATGCATATATGTATATATAAATATACTGCATATACAGTGTATATGTACTTTCACTGTCTAAAATGAAATGACTCATTGTGTGACATTAAATCCAACTAAACTCTTCCTGTTTTAGGTCAGTTAGGATTACCAAATTTATTTCTATTTGCTAAATGCCAGAATAATGAGAGAGAGGATGTTTTGTTACTTTCTTCAAAGTCAGAAGTTTACAAACAAGATGACTCTGGCTTTAAATAATATGGTAAATCCCAGAAGAGGCAATGGCTTTGGAAGCTTCTGATGGATTAACTGACAAGATTTGCGATAACTGGAGGCACACCTCAAACACACTGCTTCCTTGTGTGATATCATGGGAAAATGAGAAGAAATCAAGTTATCAGGATGAGAATTGCAGACCTCCACAAGTCTGGTTCATCCTTGGGTACAATTTCCAGATGCCTGAAGGTGCCACATTCATCTGTTCAAATGATGATATGCAAGTATAAAAACCATGGGAGTGTCCAGCCATCATTACCACACAGGAAGGAGACTGGTTCTGTGTCCCAGAGATGATTGTAATTTGGTGACCCAAAGAATACCGCCAAATTAGTTCCAAAGTGGCTTAAGGAGAACAAAGCTGATGTTTTTGGCAATGCTATATACTTGCAAATACTAAGGAAATGTATGTTAACTTCTGACTTTGAAGAAAGTAATAATAATTTTAAAAAATTCTCTCTCTCATTACTCTGGAATTTAGCAAATTGAAATAATTTTGATTATCCTAACTGACCTAAAAGAGGAAATGTTTGTCGGATTTAATTTCAGACAGTGAGAGGAAAATAAGGTTATATGTCTTTTGATAACGTAATTCATTTGGATATTTTGTTTCTTGTTAATCTGAATAAGTGAAATTCTCAAATGCATATAGTGCAATAAAAACACAATATTGCCTTTATGTTAAAGCAGAAGAGTAAAATAGCATAAAGTAAAGGATACAAACACGATTATTCAGTATGCCTATATTTGTAAAATATAAGGATGACTGAAGTGCTCAGTCAGCTCTTCCAAGTACAAAAAAGCTATTCAGGTGCATTTAATCACCTAAAACCCCAAACCTGGGCTGCCCCAGTACCGCAGTGGCGAGGGCAGGTGGCCCCTGTATCAGAGGCTCCTGTCCTTCTGCAGCAGTCACAGGTTTGACTCCTGGCCTATGACTCTTTGATCCTTGTCTTCCCCATTCTCTCTCTTTCTTTCCCGTCTCTCTCACTGCAAAGAAAGACCACTAGAGCCACAAAAATGAAAACCTAAAATCTTCCAACTGCGGTTGCTTTTAAAATGTCTTTACAAATAATATCTTCGAGGACTCAGACAGGATGCTCATTTTTGTCAGTTGTTTTCTCGACTGGTTGGGCGTGGTTTAATGCGCATGACGCGAGCTAACTTGCCGACAAGTGATTGGTCGGCGGTGACGTGGTGATTTGGCGCCACATTTCCAAATAGGAACACAGCACCGCAGTGTACCGCAGTCGGATCTCCGTCTGACAGCGCAACAAATAAATACCTCTTTAAGCGTATTTTTAGGACTCTTATATCAGGCTTATATCTTCTTAGACGTTTTTTAATCGACACTGTAATATGTTCGTCACGGACATAAGGAAAGGACTTTTATGAAGTTATTGCCAACCAGGTAAGTTTTTTGGGCTCGCGCAACATTGGGTCTGTTAGCAGGCTAACTTAAACTGTGATTCTTAGCTGACAGGCCAGCCTATAACTTTATATTTAACATAGTAATCTAATGTGTCTTCGCGTTTAGAGAGTCGCCCTCCTGGTTGCAGCAGATATAGATGCTCTCTGCGCCTGTAAGATCCTGCAGGTAAGACTGAGCTAACTACTAGCAAGTGTTAGCTTCTCTGTTTACAGTCGGCTGTTTGGATATTCAAACTAGAGTCTGTCTGACCATGTCAACGCTTGTAATTAAATACTTGAATTACTTGCCTGCCAGTATGTACAAATTGCCACAGTCATATCATATACACAGCTCCTGGATATGTTTTGATTTTGAATATTTGTGAGGATTATTAGATGGCTGCATTAAATGTTGATAAATTATTAGCTGTCAGATTTCTCTTCAAAGTCTTTTATTGGCTCCCTTTTCAGTGAAACATGGCTCAGCCCTCTAACTGTTTCAGAGTTAACAACCACAATTCCAAAGAAGTTGGGAGCTTTGCAAAACGTCATTAAAAACAACACAATGATTTGGAAATCTCATGAACCCCAGGTTTTCTTTTCCCCAATACAACATAAAAATTGTATCAGCTGTTGAAACTGAGACATTTTACCATGTCATGGAAAATATTAATTCCTTTTGACTTTGATGAGAGCAACAGATCTAAAAAAAAAAAAGTTGGAACAAGGTAATGTTTAGCATTGTGTAGCATCCCTTCTTCTTTTAACAACTGTCTGTAAACATCTGGGAAGTGAGGAGACCAGTTTGCTGGAGTTTTAGGAGAAAAGTGTTCTCCCATTCTTGACTGATGGAGAATTCTAGCTGCTCAACAGTCCTGGACCTTCATTACCATACCACTTGATACAGCTTTAACTTGCTTGTGTGAATTGCATGGCAAACTGTGTTCACAGTTAGGGATCTGTGGAAGTGCTCCTGAGCCCATGCAGTGATGTCCAGTAGAGGATCATGACTGTTTTCACAGCAGTGCTGTCTGGAAAGATCGCACGGATGTAGTGTTGACCTTCAGCCTTGTCCCTTAGCACTGATACTCCTCCTGATTCTCTGCATCTTTTGATGATATTATGTATGTAGATGGAGGAGGGGATCTTAAAAGTCTTTCGCATTTTTGCATTCAGGAGCATTTTTCTGAAATTGTGTTAAAAGATTTTGGATGCAGTTTGTCACAGATGGGTGAACTTCAACCCATGTTTACATCCCAGAGTCTGCCTCTCTGAAACATCCCCAGTCATGTTACTGACCTGTTGCCAGTTAACTTAATTAATTGTTAAATGCTCCTCCATTTGTTTTTGGTTTTTTTTTGTTTTGTTTCGTTTTGTTTGTTTGTTTGTTTTTTTTTTTGTGTGTGAGAGCTTTATGGACGCAGTAAATGAAGTTAGCTGGTGTGAAAGAAGAGAAAGCTGAGGATGAAGTTAAATGGAGCCGGGTGATTAGTTGTGACGACCCCTGAAGAGAAAAGCCGAAAGGAAAAGAAGAATTTTCCAGGCTTTTGTTACCCCCGTTTCAATTCTTTTGAGATGTGCTGCTGCCGTCAAAGTCAAAATAAGCAAATATTTACCATAAAATGATGAAATGTCTGTTTCAACATCCGATATGTTGTGTATGGTCCACTGGGAATAAAATATGGCTTTATGAGATTTGCAAATAATTGCATTCTGTTTCTATTTATGTTTTACAAATGCATACCAATTTTTTTTTGGAACTGGGGGTGTTGACAAAAATAAAAAATAATCTTATTTTGTGTTTATCAGGCTCTGTTTCACTGTGACCAGATCCAGTACACGCTTGTGCCAGTTACAGGCTGGCAGGACTTGAGCACTGCCTTTCTTGAACACAAAGAGCAGGTATTTTATATAATTTAGCCCGTAAAATGAGTATACATGACAGAAGGCTGAAAAAGGATCAACTGAACAACTAAATGTACTATTTTGTTTGTCTTGTAGTTTCGATATTTTGTTCTTCATAAACTGTGGAGCCAATGTTGACCTCCTTGAGATGCTGCAGCCAGATGATGACTCCATCTTCTTCATCTGTGATACTCACCGGCCCGTGGATGTGGTTCAATGTCTATAATGACACCCAGGTGATGTACAGTGATCTGCTCAGTCCAAAGTTTGGGCATCTGTGTGATGAAAGTACTCTTCAACAACACATAAGGGTTTTTTTTTTTTTTTTTTTTTTTTTTTTTACCACTTATCTGTACTTGGGCATAAATTAACTTTTGCACCTCAAGTTTGTTGCAAATATTAAATCCCCTCTGCTGGAAACTATCCAGATTTGTGTTGCTTGTGAAAGTGAGTGTTACTTCAATTCGTGCCATCTCCTTCACAGATCAAACTCCTAATCAAACAAGATGATGACCTTGGGTGTGCCTTCATATGATGACATCTTTCAAGATGAAGATGAGGATGAGGATGACTCTGGAAATGAGAGTGACGAAGGCTCAGAGCCGTCTGGGAAACGGAGGAGATTTGATGAAGTGGGTTGATGGACAGACCTGACAGAAATGAACCAAAGGATTGTGGAGTGGACTGTAACACTTGTCATGTTATTACAGGGGGCAGTTGAGAGGAGGATTGAGCGACGGCGAGCAAGGAGGGAGTGGGAAGCCCGGAGGTGAAGCATTATCACTGACTTACTGGGATTTTAATAACTGTTCCAATAGTTTTGTAATTAAGTTCATGCTAAAGTTTTATGTATTTCACAGGAGGGAAATCTTGTTTGACTATGAGCAGTATGAATATCATGGAACTTCTGTGAGTAGATCTTTTCTAACTTATTTATGAACAAAGTCTACTGGTAACCGTGGTTTTAGCCAAGGTTTTGGAATAGGGTGTCCAGTTTACTTAGCTTAGCTTAGCTTAAAATCAATAAAGACCATCTGCAGATAAAACACCATTCTGCAGGCCAGGTGTTGAAGATATCACTGCTGTGCTTATAGTGAAGTAGCTTTGATAAGCAGCTGCTTTACTTTTATTACTATTAGTATTTCAGAATTACCACACTGTTATAGCACCCAGCCCTACTACCCAAGTTCAAAGTTAAGGTATTTTAGGCCGTCCGGTTAAAAATGCAGGCAGTCTATTTCCTAAACAGGGTGTCCAGTAGACGACTGGATGCTCGCCTGGCTAAAAACCTGCCAGTAACTGTTCTGAGATCTGATAAAACACTTGAAGATGTCAAATGAAAGTAGATTTTCTGGAACATGTTTTTGCGTGGCTGTGTGTTGACTCATGTTGCACATGATCTGTTATTATTTGTGTGTTGCCTTCCTCAGGCTGCGATGATGTTTTTTGAGCTTGCTTGGATTTTGACGAAAGACGTCAAGGACATGCTCTGGTGAGAAATGTGACGGCTGGATATCTGATGACAAACATCATGGAAATGCTTATTTCCTTGTACAGGCTGCTGAATGTAGACTGATCTGTTTTGCAGGTGGGCCATCATTGGGCTGACAGACCAGTGGGTTCACGATAAAATAACACAGTAAGAATGTCCCTAAGATGTTTTTTTAAAATAATTTTCACTGGAATAAAATGTACCTGACTTTTTTTCTTCTTTTTTTTTCCCAGTATGAAGTATGTTACAGATATTGCTACATTGCAGCGACATGTTTCCCGACATAACCACCGAAACGAGGATGAGGAAAACTCTCTGTCCATCGACTGTATGAGGATCTCCTTTGAATACGAGTATCCTTAAATCAGCTGATATTCAGTCCTGTTTTTAAATAATATGACACGATCATTATGACAGGAATCACTTTCTATTTGTTTTTCCTTAACCTTCACTCCAGCCTGCGTCTAACGCTCTACCAGCACTGGTCTTTGTTTGAGAGCCTGTGTAATTCCTGCTACACCTCATGCAGCTTCAAGCTTTGGACCTTAAATGGCCAAAAGAAACTTCAGGAGTTCCTTGCTGATATGGGGTACGTTCCTTGAAGTTCAGTGCTTTATGTGTCACAGCGGAGACTTGGTTTTGTTAAATATTATTTGTGTGTGTGGTGCTTGCAACAGTCTACCCCTGAAACAAGTGAGGCAGAAATTTAACTCCATGGACATGTCAATAAAAGAGAACCTGAGGGACGTCATTGAAGAGTCCTCCAATAAATACGGGTATGAATATAGACTCAGGAAGAAATCTGCTGTGATTTCTTGAAAGTAACTTTGCTCTCCCCTGTACATCAGCATGAAGGACATCCGTATCCAGACGTTTGGTGTTCACTTTGGCTTTAAGAATCGCTTCCTGGCCAGTGATATGGTGCATGCTGCTGCTGCCTTGCTGGAGAGCACTGAGAAAGATGAGAGTGACACAGATAACTTCATTAAGGCCCTTGATTCTCTTTCAAGGTGTGTAAAGAAAAACCTGGATCTCAGAGCCCTCCTCATACATCCTTTAAGACGTTAACCTGTGTTGTTTGCTGTTTTTTTGTTTGTTTGTTTGTTTTAATAAGGCAACTGGGTTTTATAAATGACACTTTAACCAAACATTTTTCTTTTTCTTTGTGCAGAAGCAAACTTGATCGTCTACATGTAGGTATTGACTTGGCTAAGAAGAAGCTGATTGCCATCCAGCAGACTGTTGCCAGCTGCATCTGTACCAACCTCATCCTGTCCCAGGGGCCTTTCCTCTACTGCTACCTCATGGAGGTGCCACTGCCTGTCTGCATTCCCAGTAGTCTCTCTCTTCATCGGTACATCCTGCTTAGATAATACTCCCTTCCTTCTTTTGTAGGGAACACCTGATGTGAAGCTCTTTTCAAGGCCAATGGCCTTGGCTCTTCTCAGCAAGTACCTTCTGAAGGCTTTTATCCACTCGGTAAGTTCTGATCAAAACCAATCCAGAATGTGAAGATGGCACAGGCTGAATTTATAGTTATTAAAGTCTTCCACTCTTTTTTACCTGTTGTTTCTTGGTTGTTTAGACCAGAAATAAACGCTGCAAACTGCTCCCTCTCATCATGGCCGCTCCCAAGGATGTGGAAAAGGGAACAGTCATTGTTGTGGGAATCCCACCGGAGTCTGAGACATCTGACAAAAAGAAGTGAGCCGTTATTTTCTTGCTTTTTTATGTTTTATGTGAGGCAATGGATTCAGTGAGAGAGAATTTAAAGACACCTGCTGTTTGAATCGGTGCCCCCTTGGTATACTATTTATTTATTCATTTAAATTCCTCTCCGGGCAATAATATATGATGGTCAAAAAATAAGAAATGGTTCGCAAATTTGCTTAACTTTAAATATTAAAAGTGTCACGTGTTACATAAGGCAGAGCTGCCAGTAATCAACTTAATTTAAGTCTGTTTCTAGTATATTATGTTGATATTGCATTACTGCCTAACTTTTTATGGAAGCATTTTGGAAAAGAATTACGTTGCTTATTATATTATATTATATTATATTATATTATATTATATTATAGTATATTATATTATATTACATTATATTATACAACATGCATAACAGATTTTATTTTTTACTTTTGGCAAGGAGTTGACATGTCCTGCATCTTTGGGCTTCTGTATTGATGACATTTAAGTAAACAGCCTTTGGCTGAAGTGAGCCAAAGGCCGCTCTGAGACTGTCACTTTTGTAAATTGATATATCCACTAGATTCTTCTGTATTTAGAAATTATTTGATTTGAACTTTATAAAAACGTGTGTTTGTAAATGCAGATTTGCATCGGGGAAATTCTTTTGTGTTACTGTTGCAGACATCTATAACTTTACATGATGTTATTACACTCAGTAGTTTATAACACTAGAGGATCCCATCAATTAGCTGCAAGTTATTATTCTATTATTTGTTTTGTCAAGATAATCCATAAATTGGATTATCTTGACAAAGATGGATTATAAATTGGATTATTTTACTCCTAAAATGTACAGTTTTGGGATTGTGTAAGTTTGTTTTCAGGGCTTTAAATTTCAGAGCTCCTTTCCTAACAATCCACTTGTTACTACAATATTTTAAGGAGCCAAAAAAAAAAAATAGAGCTTTAAACTCATCAGAGAAGCACTTGTATCTTTCTGAGTTTTGTCTCATTTCCTCAACTATGAATACTATTTTCTGTGCTTTGTCCTGAAAGTTTCTTTGGTCGAGCGTTTGAGAAAGCTGCAGAGAGCACCAGCTCCAGAACACTTCATGACCACTTCGACACTTCAAGTAAGTTCCCTGTTCATGCAGCCTCCTCTGTAGACACTAGGTGGCAGCATTGTCTTTGTGCGATATATATTCTCTATCCTGAAATATAGGAGGGACTGTATATCAGGCAGGTTGAAATAAATGTGACATTTATTATATCTGGGCTTCAAGACAATTTGTTAGTAGTTACATTTCAACATGTTAATCATGTATGTGGATTAATATACGATTATTTATAATCACTCACTTATATTTATTTGTTTATTTGGATGCATAACATTTGATGGCTCGTTTTTCAAATATTCTCTAGGAATCTGGCTCTGGATTTTAAATATGTTAATGTGTTCAACAAACTCATAATTCTTATCTGTGTTTTTCATTGTGCAGTAATCGAGCTGAAGACGGAGGACAGAAGCAAGTTTCTGGACGCTCTCATCACTCTCCTGTCATGAGAACATCAGGAGTCAAAGAACTGTGAGTTTTGACTCTGAGCCCACATTCTTGGTCTGAGCCTGAGCATGGTCACGTCTTCATGCTGGACGTTACTAATAAACATTGTTGCGTCAGACTTGTAAAATATCACCAGTACAGAAGCCTTTAGCATGTTTTAATTTTTTATGGTTATAATCAGTTCTGTGTGTATAGTGTACAGTTCTTTTATAAGTGTTTGGAAATATTGTTTGTGATTTTAAGTTTTCTGTCATTTGTTCCTGTCCATGTATGTGCTCTCTCACATCAAATTACATTTTAAATGCATTTAATAAATCATTTTAAATAACTTAACTGCTCTGATTGTCCACCGGGAACCATCATTTGTACGACTTGTACTTGTGATGCCACATTCCACAGGTACTGTCTCCTGTACTTTCAGCTTCCAGCCAATAGAGATGATCTGATTTCCTTTTTAATTTCCTGTCTGCTTTCATTATCTTAGAGGGAAAATGTCATGAGGCTATGGATAAATGTTAAGCCTTTATCCATAGCTCCATGCTCTTTAATTCTGTGGTGATATGAAATCAATTTTAAGACATAGTTGTTGTTTTAGAAACAAAACACGACAACAGACTGAGCAGAAACTTAAAAATACAATTTGACAGAGCATTAAATCCATCCTTAACGTAAGAACATGTTTATACGCGTTGCACAACATTTCAAAAACTTAATACCGGTAACTGAAAATGGAAAAAAAAAAGCTCCTGCCACTCTAGAGATTTTTCTCCAGCTTTTTATTTGGGAAACTTTTTTTTTAACTTTTTTTTTTCTGCAGTGTTTTACGCCAAGACATACAGGGCATAATCAGTAATGGTTTTACAATGGTCCACACAGAAAAGTATACACAAAATTAACTAAACCAATGTACATGAAGTAAAATTATACATCAGAGATGTTAAAATCATAATTGCTCTATGAAATGCATTCAACACTTTGTCCCATTTATTGAGTTTTCCTGCTTCTCCCTCATGTTTTCTCACTGATAAATACATTGGAGATGATGTGGGTTTGCTGACTTATTGAGAGAGAACAGTCTAATTTGAACAGCCTATTATTACTTTTTCTTCATTTTCTGTAAAGTAATAATACATTTGATCAACTTTTTCATGTTTTGATTTTGAGTAGAATGTGCAGTGTTCTCAATGCGTTTGCGTATTTGGAAATAAAAGTTGTTATAAGGATTTTGAGCTCTACTCACTTTTTTAAAACTCACTGCTGTTATTTTAAACACAACTGTATACATAATCTAATATTCTCCTGTCTAGGACCACATACTGAAGCGATCTGATCATTAGATTTAATGTGTCCGCATATCAGGTGGCCGTGGAGTAGTGGGTAGAAAATATGCTGGGTCACTCCTCAGCCCCATCACATGCTGAAGTGTCCCTGAGCAAGACATTTAACCCTACACTGCCCCAACCAGTCCAGCTGCTGAACCCAAGCCTGGAGAAATGAGGACGGTTGTGTCACAAATATCATTTGAGGTATAGAACAGGAAAAAAACTGACAGGTGAATATGTGCAACACGTTTCTTCTGTGTGGCGACCCCTACAAAAGGAAGAAGCTTAAAGAAAATGATTATGTCAACAGCTGTGAAAGACATTGACTATGAGTCACAACAAAAAAAAGAAAAGATATAGGTCACTTCAGCCGGCTAGTGGTTCTGTACTCTGAGGAGGCCAGAGATCAAAATGCCAACCTTCCAGATGATAGGTGTACATCCTGAACCACAGCCACAACTTCAAAGAAAGCTAAAACATCAAAATAATCAATCATTGAAATGACTGCAGGTCATCCATCCATCATCTATGCCTGCTTAATCAGGGTCACGGGGATCTGCTGGAGCCCATCCCAGTTCTCTTTGGGTGAAAGGCAGGGGTCCACCCTGGACAGGTCGACAGTCCATCGCAGGGCCACACATACAGACAAACAACCATTCACACTAACAATCACTCCTATAGGGCAATCTGGAACCACCAATTAACCTGACATGCATGTCTTTGGACTGTGGGAGGAAGCTGGAGTACCTGGAGGAAACCCACGCAAGCACAGGGAGAACATACAAACTCCTCACAGAAAGACCCCTGCTGAGGTTTGAACCAGGAACCTTCCAGTTAGTGGACATACAGTGCAGGGTAGACTAAACACAAATATTCAAATAAAAAATTCAAATATTTCATGGGGACTTTTATAATGAAAGGCATTTGCTGTGAAATATATTAAAGTAAATGCAACAGTGTTGAAACAGAAACACTTGTCCGTTGCCCCTAATAGGTCATCCTTCATCAATGTGGTTCTCGTTCTGGTTCAGAATAAGGGTCCAACTCAAAAGCAGTACGTGTGCTTTCTCTTTTTGTTTTGTTTTTTTCTTTCTCCTTCTTCCCTTCTCTTTGTTCCTCCCTAAACAGCCAACTGTGAAGAAAGTACAGGAAGAGCCAGGAAACTGTTGTTACCCTGGTCCCAAAACTCCACTGGTCTACATGCAAGGAACTGGTTACGTCAAGGACTAGGGGGGTGGGATTATTGAGAGCAGGCAGGACATTGTGACTTTTGGGTATCTGTGTCAAACTAGTTTAGAACACTAATGAAAATTAATTATTTGAAAAATGCACTACGATCTGTAGTTGGTGTCTGTAAATGCTGGTCAGTGCATTCCATAAAGTGGTATTTACAGTAGCGGTTTTAAACTAAATTTTTTTTCAGTATCACCTGCTGACGATTGTTAATCCCATTCAAAGGGTAGAATTTAGATCTTGTTTGCGGCGGCATTTCTACTGTAAATAGATATAGATATAGAATAACAGCAAAGATCATTCGCAAAAGCCAATTGTTGTTTGCAACAACCTTCATAATAAACTAGAAAAGCACTCAGAGAGCGCAGACCTCCGGCAAAGTGCAACAATTTCCCCCATAAGTGATTTACAGATTGCGTTCTGGATCAGATCCGGATCAGCTTTTAAAATTTGATATAGGATCCCATTGTCAATCTCTGAGTCAAATTTCATGAGTTTTGGGCAATAATTAATGGAGATATTGAGAAACAAAATTGTCGGCCCCATTGACTGCAATGTTTTTGAAAATTTGAAAGTGATCCAGAATCCAGGATTTCTTCCAGATCACACCCAAAATGAAACCAGTTCTTCCTTTTCACATGTCTGACAACTCCTGAAAATTTCATCAAAATCCATCCATAACTTTTTGAGTTATCTTGAACACAGACAGGCAGACAGATAAACGCCGGCAAAAACATAACCTCCTTGGCGGAGGGTAACAATCTGACAATATTTGGACATTGGGTTTGAGGGAAAACCCTGATCTGGGTCCTTTTATGCACCAGGGTCCTTTCAGAATCCACTAAAAGGATGTTCAAACCACACTGAAGGGACTTGATGACGTAATAATGTGTCTGTAGTGTTTCTGCATGTATGTAGGCAAACAAGTTGTTAAAACATTCCAAAGTTGGAGTTGCTCCAAATCTGGGTCAGGGTGGTCAAAAGTAGTATTACCACCAAATACTTATGTGGACTAAAATGAGTTTATTTCAGTCCACGCCAAGTTATCCAAACGGATTACAGTCTTTATCTGGAATAAGAATGTTCTAGCTGTGTTTGTGTACATTGCTGGAAGAAGCGCTGAGCTTTAATGAACTTACCATCTTCTCCTGAACTCGGCCTGCTCATGTGGGACAAAGGTCAACATTGTGAACTTGGCCCACAGAGGAGAATGTAGGCCAGACCTTCTGGAGCTGAGATGCTATCGTTCAACTGTAAAGGAGATGCCGGAAGCTGCTCTCTGCAGAGCGATTAAGATGCTTATCGCTCTCCGTCCAGGATGAGATCATGAACTTTTCGGGTGTTTGACAGGGAAGTCGGGACTTTTAACAGGACTGAATTGTGTCATGACTTGCATTGTGCAGCAACAGGGGCGTTAATGCAAACAGCCCTATTTCCAAGAAGATTTCATTTGCAATCATGTAATAATTCTAAGAGATGTTTATATTCCGAATGAGGTTGTTTACACTTAGAGCAATGTTGTTATCCTGGAGAAATGCCCCAGAATGCTGCTGAGGAAATACTGTGGTTATTTTTAGACATCATTATCACAAATTGCTTTGAATCGTGCTTTCAGTAGCTTCTGTGTTTTTACTTCTTTTTGCCTCCTTTTATTTTTTTATTTTTTCATGTGGAATAATGTAAATATAACAAGCTTACTTTGTTTGATAAGATTCCCCAGCTTTGCTTGGTCTCTGGAGTGTGGTCACCTGTTTTTACTGGTGTTTCTAAGTGGACAAAGCTGCTCATGAATAAAAACAACTTTAAACTCCAGCTCTCAAAGTTGCTGCTGGCTTTTTGGCACAGTCATATGTTTAAATAAAGTATCTGCCTTTATTTTCATTGCAACTGAATACACAAAGTGTATGTTAAAATTTAAATATCGAAATCTTAGTTCCTTAAATTGAGGTATGCAAATTGGTTAACCGTTCTTAAGTTTTTCTTTTTTTTATCACATTATCTCCATCAGCAGATGGAGTTGTCTTGTGCTGGCATGCATTTGCAACTATAGAATCATTATTCCTCGACACTTTTAAAGCTCCCGTGTTATTTAACAAGCTATGGTTGAAATTTTAACCACAGAAGCAGCAACAGAAACGAGGTGTGTTTAGTTGCTGCTCAGGGATTTACTTTAAAAAAGAAATTCTGAAAACACAAAGATGTGAGTAATGAATCAATACAGTGTATGTGTGACAAATTAAAATGTAGTCATACAGTCACAAAAATGTGTCAGTTACCAGGTATGTCTAACGTGTTGTTTACTATTGATGGTGACTGCGTTGCACCAAAGGTGCATATAATTACATCCTCAAAGACCAAGGTTGTGCCGATTCTTCTGTCTGAAGTAACGGCCTCAACGTGCTCCCCAAAATCAACCTTACGTTTTCCTCTGTCATAGTTTAACAAAATCTCATCTTTGTGTCCTGTTGTTAAGTTACTGCTTTGTTGTCTTCACACTTACTCGGCCATTTCCTGGTCAGTGATCAGAAACAGAGGCAACACCGGTCAGCCTGGTGTGACATCCACCTGTTCAGCATCATTTTCCTTCTCCCCTCACCCATCAATCACTGGGCTTTCCACCCCCCCACCCCCGCACCTCTGAAGTGGGGCCGCTGCCCTTTACGCCTCTCTGCATCTGAGGAATGAGCCATGCAGTAAACCCAACACACACATGCTCAAACACTGAAGAAACAGCTCTCCAAAGGGAGGATCACAGAGACAGTGTGTAGATGTGTGGAGCGGCATTGTTGAAGGCTTCACACTCAAACGGTCATGATGGCTTAACAGAGGTGAGCTGCTCAGTGGGACGAGGAGAGATGTTGGAGGAGGAGTGATGCAGCGTTTTCCATCTTGTGTGACGTACTGTGACATAGAATGGGTAGAGAGAGAGTTATTTACGCTGCATTTTATCTCTGTAAAGCCTTTCTTTTGGTGGACAAAAACAATTTTATCCACAAAAGAAGTCCAAATACTGGATATCACTTAAACTTGCATGACTTGATGCTTTCTGAGATGTAAAAATATACTGATATTTGACACTACCCTGTGTCAGCTAACATGCTATTTTTCTCTTTTTTTGGCTCTTCTTTAAAGAGTCATACCCTTGACATTTTGTCCTCAAATATTTTCATTATCAGTTGACATTTACAGTGCTATGTAAAGGCTGATCTCAGCCGGTCCATTTATCTACACTGTGGATGGAGGCGTAGTAGAGGCATTCCTGATCCTCCAGAAGATGACTTGTAGTAGTTAATCAGACAGGAATAAACTTGTTTCATGATACATGCTGGCTTCTACAGTTCAAAGGAGACCTTTAGGCTTTTAAGAGATGCTCCAGTTTTGATCAGTTTCCTTATAGAAATTGAATTTAAAGTGAATTTTAATTTGCCGAATACCTCCCTCTAAACCACTGGCAGCTGTTTACCTTTTCCCCCCTGTCTCCAGAAATCCCAGATTCCAGACGGGATTAGCTTCAGTGGGTGACACGACACAAACAACCACAGCTGTCTCTTTCTGCCTGCTCACTGTCTCTCCCATCACGTTAAGAGGATGATCTTTCACTCGCGCTTCAAAACACAAGCAGAGCCCCGACATATCAAGCGCCTCGCGTACATGTCCAAGTTTCCAGCAGGCTTTTCCGAGCGGTAGTTTCTGTGTTGATGTTCTGCCTTTGTTTCACTCTGTCAACCCGCAGATGGCCTCAGTGATCCCTAACCCCCGCCATCTTTAAACCCCCAAGTCCTCTCACAGCTGGATATCTTACACCCTAAATCTTTCTCTTCCAAAGTTTTAAAGTGTTTGTAGATATTTAAAAAGTATTTGCATAAATGTGATACTAACTTATGCTGTTGAAGTTGGACCCCATCAAATAGTTCAGACCCACCACAACTCAACTAAGAGCTTGCTTTATTCATTTCTAAATATAGGTATTCTATTATCATTTCACCTTGTACTCAGTCATTTTTACATGTTTACAGAACATCTGCCTTTAAAAAGGCTATTACTGGGGTATGCCTTTTATGAATACAAGTTGAGTTACACATCAGTAATCTTTGTACAACAAAAGCAACAAACCAGCAAAAGCATCGTTGTGATCCTACACTTCAATGATTTTGGGCAAGAAAGGGACTCTTTTATGAAGCGCTTGGGGTTAGTATTTTATTTTACAATGCTAACAATCGTGATAACATTTATACAGTATCATCCCCCTTTTAATAACAGTTATACAAGCAGTTATTAAATAACGTACAAATATCCTTCACTGTAAAGCAGGACTCAAACATGCTCTTCAGGTGTCAGTGGTCTTGCTTCAAATTCCTTTTGAACAGTAACATCAAGCGTCGTTTCTATTCTGGGTCTGTTGCATCACATTACTCACCCAGGTTGTTGTCAAACTGCATACAACACTACTAGTGTTTACTGATTTTACCTAAATGTAATACGCTGCAAGCAGGATGCAAGCAATTGGACAATCTGCAGCATGCAAGAACTACCTGGAGAGTGCGTTGCTTCTGGAAATATTTCCAGTGTGCCACTGACCAGTCTTACCAATGCATACTGTCTTATTCTCCGCTGAACCACAACAGGGGAAAATGGTCAAAGTGGTCACTTGACTGGTTTCCTGTTATGCTGTAGCATAATTGCTTTTGCAATGGTAAACTACATATTGACAACGATTGCTGGACCAGTTTGCAGTACATGTTGTATATTCTATCTTAAGCACAGTACAGTATAGTACAGTACAATTCCACATGTCAAGCCTGTCCATCATTCTGTGAATCTCTGCTCTTTTCTTGGTTTGTAGCTTTGCTTTTATAGTGTAGCAGGTACTGGAAGATTAATTTTCAAGCAGCAAAAAAGGCACTAGCCAGTCAAATTGCCTGGGTGATTGCATGCCTGTTCTCGTGACTGGCTGTAACACCCAAATGTCAGGCTCTGCCTCCTTACGGGAGATGGTATGATATTTCATTGCATCCATGTGAATCCCTGCCTTTAAAGGCAGGTTAACTTGCTTGAGGGGCCTCATGCACAACTGGCACCCAATTTAACAGACCTTTCAAGTTGAGAATCCCAGAGAAACTGTCTTTAGGATCTTTTTACACAATAATGAACCTGTACCTGACCTATGACCTTTATTATTCCATGTCATACTTTGGTACCAGATTAACATAAACCAGCCTGACTTTCCAATAGAGATTCTCCTTTCATGTAGACATGTAGAACATCCATGCGTAAATAGATGTTTCTTCCCATCCACATTTTATTTATTTATTTATTTATGTATGTATTTATTTGAGCCACAACAGGGACATATCCAGGAGGTGTGACCGTCTTGTTATTTTAGGATTTGCACACTGGGGTGCCAGGAAGGCAAAGCAGTGAAGTGCAGGCTAAAAACCTCCTTCTGCAGTCGGGTGTGATGAGGGTGTCAGTCTTTGTGGTGGGTGGCCCAGTCATGCAGGACTCCCTTTCATGAATAGCAAGAAGAACAACTTTCATTCTTGAAAGTAGACTATGGTCCCCTGCACAGGATTGTGAAGCGTTTATGAAGCGAAAGAAAACCCCCTTTTTCTTGTTTTTCACTTGCTATAGAGTATTTTATTGCATATTCAAAGTTGTTTATTGTCTTAAGCACCCAGCAGTCCTAAGAATAAGTTTTCCTGCAACATGCAATTAGTGTGGAAACAATAGACTTAGTGCACATCTCAGTTCTTATCTTGTTTGTGTGTGTGCCTAAGACAGGCTGTTTGTTTACTTAGTCGATGATTGCGATATCCTACGCAAGCATGGGAGCCTTAATTACCCCAGGAGGCCCGAGTTGAACGCAGCTCCGCCTGATGAATAGAATGAAATCGTGGTGTGCTTTGTTGCCTTGTTAGAGGAGGTTTCTTGTTTTGTCCTGGGTGAAGAGAGACTGACATCACATACGTTTGGCTAACCATGCCAAATCAGAAATGCTTCTTTATCCCCCACAGACATTCCTTCATGCTGCTAGAATTCCTCTTCATCTCAGCAGAGGCCGTCCATTCCCTACTACTTTATTTTAAATGTGACTTAAATGTGAACGTGTGCAGGTGCAAGCTTTTAGGTGTCCAGTTATTTGAAATGACTTATTTCTGATGGTACACTGTACGAAGGCGTTATCTCACTCAAACAAGCATGAAAGGAGTTGAGACTCCCTGATTCAACTTCTCCTCTCTCATGCTTCTGAGATAAAAACCCTCCCTGTGTGCTTCATTTATCACTTTCCTAAGAAAACACCTCATCTAAAACTGTAAAATGCTGCTGGCTTATCTTAAATTACGCATGAAGACCTAATTATTGTGTTGCTTTTGGAAGTAAAATTAAATATTTGTGAGAACTTTTTTTTTCCTAATATTGAGATATGTTGGGGTTATGGTCAAGTTTATGACTAATCCTTTGAAGAAAGCTGAAATGCGTTGTCATCACCTTTAACTAGCTCAAGTTAGGATACACCATAAAATGCCAAAAGATTTGAAAACTATTTGAACTATGTTTAACAGAAAATGGTTCAAAGTCAAAGTGGATCTTAGTATCAGGCAAACACAAGCTCAGATGAACAACAACGTATAACTTTTCTCACTGAGACATTTGTTTATTGAACAAAAATAAAAACCAAAAAGAAAAAGTCATGTGATCCATATTAAGTTACCCCCCTCAGTGCTTACATAGGATTTAGGAGGGTGAGCTGCAGCCACGTGGTACTAAGCATCAGTCCCTGTATGAACTGATCATCAGCAGAGGTACAAGCATCTATTCAAACAGACCTTTTTGCAGTTTGCTGGTCTGGAGAATTCTGGTGTGTTAACACCATGCCACTGCCTTCAGTGTTGTGTAGTGAGATAAAATTATTCTAAAGTGGAAAATATTCAAGCCCGGAAGTGGACATCTCAGAAAATTGACACCAAGGTCAGGACTGTGCAAAGTTCAGACAAATGCATAGTAATCTGATCTGAGCATGTTAAAGTCCATAACAGCACAATTAGAAGAAGATTGAAAATGTTGGTTTGTTTTGATGGGTTGCCAGAGAAAACCTCTTCAGTCTAAAAAGAACACGGAAGCACAGCTGATGTTTACAAAACTGAACAAGGCATGAAATGTAGCAGAAACACCTCATTACAACTGTCAGAGGTCGAGGGTTGATGATTTGAGGTTGCTTTGCCGTCACAGGGTCTGGACACCTTGCAAGTCATTGAGTGGACCACGAACTCCTCTGTATACCAAAGTATACCGGAAGTTCATATGAGGTCATGCGTCTGACAGCTAAAGCTTGGCTGAAATTGGCTCATACAGCAGGACAATGATATAAAGCGCACAAATGATTTACACTGGAATGGCTGAAAAAAAAAAGAATAAAGGTTTTGGAAAGGCCTTGTTCAAGTCCAGACCTCAACCCAGTTGAAGTGCTGAGGCAGAGTCATGAGAGAGCTGTGTGCATAAGGAAATCCCTGAGAACTTCAGTGACCCACGCTATGTGGAAAAGAAGAATGGGCCAAAATTCCCCCACAGCAATATGAGAGACTGATAATACATGAAACAGCCACTTCAAGTTACTGCTGCTAAAAGTGGATTCACAGGCTATTGACTCAAGGGCTACTTAGAATTGCCCACATTATCATTATTATTATTCTTATTTGGATTCATTTTTTTAAAGAAAGTTGCAGGGGGGGGGGGGGATTTTTTTTAATGCTTTTTACAAAAATAAACATAGGATTAAAAGAGGGGGTTCTAACTTTAGCACTTGCTTGAATGACCATTTTTAAGTTTGAGGCCAGCAACATGTTTCAAAATTATTCCAGACAGGAGAAACAAAAAAAAAAAAAAAAACTGGAAAGGTTGTGTAAGAAAGTATGTGCTAAGAAAAAAAAATTAAAACTAATCAATCATGAAGTTTGACATCAAAAGTCAATAGAGAGAAAGTCATCTTAGAGAGAATAAGGTTCAGAACTAAAGATGGGAAGTGTTCACCTGTCTGTGAAAGACACAGCAGTAAAAGCAGTTCAGCAGATAACAAGGTTTTAACTGAAAAATATTTATATCTTCTACAATGCACAATATCATTAAGAAACTGTGAGAATCCTTTAATTATCTGTCCTCAAGGTCTAAGTTAAAAAAAAAAAAAAAGACTGTAAACATCAGGTTCCCAGGTGGTCGCTGCATCACAGACAGACAGTTCTGAGTAAATCATGGCGTGAGCTCAGGAAAGGCCCTACATAGTTCTGCACATGTCACAACTGCAATGCTCCTCAGTGATGAGTCTGGCTACTAATCTGGCCTGTCTGGAGACCGGGACAGCAACTTGAAATATGTGGAGCATTAAAAAGAACAATGCAGCAGAGACGGCGAACTGTTGAGCAGCTGGATTACACATCAAGCAAGACTTTCACAGTTTGAATCACTGGTCTTCTGAGTCCTCAGAAGAAAACTGGTGACAAATTAGAAAAATGAGACCATTCTGTATATATTCAAACGTAACAGAATATCTCATATTCAGCATTTGATGCAGTCTAACCAATAAGATTAAAAATAGATTTTGATTTTTCCACATAAATTAAGTCCATTGGAAAATGGACTCATAAAATTGAGGAAACTGCTGTTATTATCATTAATCTATTTCTATATTTCCTGGCAGTTAGCAGAATTTATGATCGTTCTACACTGATAAATCTAGATGTTATACACTCATGGTGACAGGTAAGTCTTTAGACGTGCATGTAAGTGTGCTTACTGAATATAGTGATTTGTTTGATCAATTTTAGACATAACTCAGTTTGCCTGTTAACAAACTGAAGTTTTTTTTTCTTTCTTTTTTACTATATTAGATGAAGGTCTTGTGGAAATCTTGTTGAAGTGAGTCAATAGCGTGCATTTCCTCATAATTTAACCAAAGCAGTTTGCTTTTATAGTCTGAGAGTGAATGTGTATCACGTGTTACACTGGGTGAAAGATGTTGTGTTTTTTTATCATTGTGCCACTGCACCAGACAACCTCAAGATACCTCAAGATATTTGACATACGCTGAAAGTTTTGGACCGTGGCTTACACTTCGGTATCTGGATTAAAAGTAAACTTGTTAACACAAATGTAAGACGTTAAACATACTCATAGTCCATCATATAATAATCTCTGAAAAAAGAATAATCTTTCACACTTTGTGCTGACTATTTTTTTTAGCAAA
This sequence comes from Hirundichthys speculiger, assembly GCA_018398805.1. NCBI lineage: Eukaryota > Metazoa > Chordata > Actinopteri > Beloniformes > Exocoetidae > Hirundichthys > Hirundichthys speculiger. The sequence continues at coordinate 1,060,600 of JAGFBZ010002193.1, read as the reverse complement.
TCCACTTGGTTTATAAATTGACTTTTAGCTTCAGAAGTAGAAGAGTATGTGCCAAACAAGTCTAAAATTAAGTGCTTGTTCGATAGACGTTCAAGAATTTGCTTGCACCTGTCTTGGTGTTTTCACTGTGGCCTTCAGAGCAATTTACACAGAGTTGCACGCACAGAATCACAGACTCCATCCTCCTCCTCCTCCTTTCCACACCCTCCATGTTCTTTCCTGTTTCTTGTTCCGTTGTCCCCATGCACAGGAAGCCTGGTTGTGCTACAGGTTTTGGACAAAAAAACTTGTGAGTCACCAAGCTGTAAACTTTGTGGACATGCCAGAGAACCTTTTTTTTTTCTCCCCCCCCTCCCCATGATCTCTAACCATGCTGGTTCTCGCATTGTTTTTCAAACAAACGGCTCATGGGGTCTTTAACTCTTTACACAAAGCCACATTTGTCTTTCACATTTAACCACCTGCTGACTCTTGGCTCTGCTATGTGTGCGTAAGCTTCATTTAGCTGGGAAGCATGGAGAGTGTATGCACCTGCTGACTCTGTTGTAAGTCTGAGTCAACCGATAAAAACATTAATTAGGTCTCCTTTGTGTCAGAAATCAGCTACACTTCTTTGGTTCTGTTTCTATTCTCTGTGCTCAAGCCTATAAATTAATGCACCTTCTATAAATTTCTTTTTCCTGGAATGAGGAGTGCAGGGCCAACAGTTGTGACCCTTGTCAAATAGGGGTGGGGGTTTGGGGGGTGGTGGTGGTGGTGGTGGGGGGGGGTGCTCTGATGAGATCATGCTTCATCAGTGGAAGGAATTGACTTTTGGCCTGATCTGAGAACAGCTCAGAGTTCAGAGTTCATGTCATGAGTAGCAGCTCCTCATCCCATCCTCCCAAAAAAACACACTTCTCTCACAGATGACTGCGCAAATCTGAAACGCGTCTGCAGCCTGACCTCGGCCGTGCGGCCTGTCGTTCCTTCAGGCTGAAGGAGGTCAAGTTCAGACAGCGGGTTAGTGCTTCTCAGTCAGTCATGTCATCTGTTTCCGTGAGATACTGTTGTATTTCTTTTAGCTTCCTTAAACCGTAACACTCATTTGTACGTAGTCACGTTACACCTTTTTTTTTTTTTTTTTTTGGTGGCATGTAGCATTCCCGCCTAAAATGACACACAATGAAGCAAACATGTTTTGCTGTCACAGCTGTTTGCAGTGACCATTATAATGCTTTCAATAAATAATAATTTCCTTCACCCCAGGACTGTTGTGTACATGCCGCGTGTATGTTAGTGTGCGTGTGTGTGTCCACACGCTTGCTGGAATGTCTGCCGGCCGGGCCTTTTATTAGCCTCATCCATACCACCACATTATAGCCACCCGTAGCCAGGCAACTGCAGGTTCTGCCTGGTTACCATGGTGAGTGCCCAGTGAGTGACGTCGCTTGCCCTATTTGCCTCTATTCTCATTTGAATGACATTTTTTTTTAAAGGTGCCTCTCACACCCCCGTTTCCCACCACACCACCAACACCCTCAACTCTCACACATACAAAAACTGAAAATACCCCCCCCCCCCCACACACACACACCGGCCATCCTAAACCTTTTTCTGGGAAGTTTTGTAAAGTAGACTTTATGACTGGCTAGGCTGGCTGACTAAAGAAGTATAATTAAAAAGAGAGAGAGAGAGAGACTGAACTCATCCCAGAGAGGCAGATCAAACTGCATCTTCCAGAAATTGCTCTTTGTGTACTCACACCCGTGCAGACCACAAAGCAGGAACAACTACTGTAAGTAGCTCTTAGCAAGGCAAAATTACTTTGTGTAATCCAGCTGACAAGCTTCACTGAGACACAGTGATCCTACAAGTTTAAAAATATCAGAACTGATATTCAGAACCTATGACTCACATCATCTTGCCCATGTCGGTTTTATTCAACTTTTTCTTTAATTCTGTCTCTTTTCTTTACTCAATCATTTTAAAGTCAGAAATATGGACTCTTTCATTTGAAAAATATCCCAGTTTCAATAGTTGAGCATGTTTACAGCAAAAACATTGTTAGAGTTCTATAAAAAAAAAAGAAAGAAGCAAAACTCATCATTCAATGATTGCAATTGAGGCTAAATGTTGAAGTAACTCTGACATTGATTGAAGGTTGTATCTCCAAGCCCCAATGATCGGTGATCATTTTCAGCTATTTCCCATTAAAATAGCTGATAATAAATTTCGTATTAATTAGCTCCAGATAAATGCCTACTTTTGTCAATGGAAATGGGATGGGACAAAGCAAAAATGTATTACATGTGTTAACAAAACAACCCAAACCTACTGCTCTCCGACAAATCCTTTTTTTTTTAATCACTTTAACAACAAGCAATAATATACTTATAATGGACTAGAGGAACTTTACACAGATTCATCACAACCAAGAAAAGTCCACGTCTCTGACTCCATCCACTGATGAACTGCTGTTTCAACTTGAAACTAAGCTTCTGGCATGTCCCTCTGTGTATGAAACAGATTAAAACACTGTATTAAATGTAAACCTTAAGTCACATACCATAAATAATTTCTCCCTGTGAAGTCCACAGGTGGTCTATAACACACTTTCCTGACTGTATGCAGAATTTTTTTCATTTTTTCGACTTTGAAGAAGCATATGACCTGCTAAGATTCTTAAGTCACCAGGCAAAACAAGTATGGATAAGCTCTTGTAATCCAGTCACAGTTTTAAATCAGAGTGGTGCTACTCGTACGCTGAAATATTTTGTGTGTGTGTGTGTTTTTTTTTTTTTCTGCTGTTGCCACTAATGAAAATGCCCTGTAACCACTGGACCTATATTTCAGTGTTGCAGTATATCAAGGCAACTGGACTTCTTCCTGCAGGAGAAAGAAAAAGAAGAGGAAGTCTAGTTGCCTCGATCCAAGCCTTTGAGTTGCCATGACCTGGATGACTGAGTCTACACCACCGCAGCAGTATCCTCCATAGTGTTTGACTAACTGTGATGCTCCTAAAACAAAGACGTGCAAGCATTTCTCATGCAGCCCATCAGCCTTTTCCTGTTGGAGGTAGCTGAGATTGACGACTGATGAATGAGTGGAATGACTTGCAGCAAGACGATTCCAGCGGCTTCACCGCGGCTTTAATTTGAGCCCCTCGCTGACTGCATATGAGGAGGGGAGGGGGTGGTCTGAAAAAGGGGGTGAGGGGTGAGTATTGTGAGTTGAACAGCAGAGTCTCACTCTTGCTGAATGGGCATTGTCATCTGGATTTCTATGGATAACCAAAATACTTCTCTCCCGCCGTGGGGGTTGGTTTATGGACTCGTGGTGGGAACGGCATGTTTTACGCACAGCCGAGGAACGCGCTCCTGTCTCTGCAGAGACAACACGGTTGTGGCTGTTCAAGAACACACTTGAATGAAGATTTTAAACAATATATTCAGTTTAATTTTAATAAAATGAAAGAGTATTGCATTGCATACACATGAATATGGAATCATTACATTAAACTTCAACACGGCAACAGAAAACAAAGTTTAATTCTGCTGTTTATGGTACTTTCCTGCACAGACAATAACCCAAAGACAGCAGGTGCTCAAAACGGATGAATAACGGGCTGCAGCCTACACGACCAGACTGTAACCTATAGATGCCAAGCTCTCTGCAGGTTAAAGGTCCAAAGGTAGACAGCAAGCTTCAGAGCCACCCCTGTTCAACCTCTGAGATACAACAGAAAGCCAGCCTGAGAGGTTTTAAGGCTTAAATATGCGTGCACTTTTTCTCTCCTATTTTTGTTATTGGACATTGTTGTCAAGATGGCGGTGTAGTTCCCCCTAAAGGAAATTGGTCTTTGGATGCGTGGGAGTGCAACCATTCTCAGTTACTGTACAACTTTGTGCTGACAATGCACACGGAGGAAAAAAGGCAGTGTACATGTTCAGTGGCAAGACTTCCACAACAAAAGCAAAAACAACACTGTGGTTACAACAGCAAACATTTCAAAAATACTAATATAATTCTGAAGACTTACAAAAGCAGGTACCTAACAAAGATACTCCTTTTTTGCCTTGAGCTACCTCTTGTGGTTGATAGTCTTTTTTTAATCTCCTGCAGACACGAAAAGGATGCGTTAATATGTGGGCCGAACATACTGAAAGACCGGTGTAAAAATAACATTAAGGCTTCCATTGATTTCAAAGTTCAGATTTCTAAATAAAAAAAAAAACGAACAAAAAAATAGTTTCAGGTGCAAAGAAAACGTCCGTAGAAAAACAGTTTCTTTTTTTTTTTCTTCCAAAAGCTGCATGTCACTTTTACACACCGCCTGCTGTGAGCCACGTAGCTACACATAATTCCGCTTATCATAGTCCCCGTTCTGCGTGGCTCTCTTGGTCGGTGCGTATTTTACAGAGTATCCAGAGTTTCCGCTGGACGGACAGGAGCAGCACAGGAGAGTTCCTCCGATCAGCAGCAGCGCCGTGGCCGCCCAGCCGATGTAGAGCGCAGCGCCGATCTCCCTCTTCTTGGATGCGGGCACCTGTGGATTGTAGAAGTCCGATATGATGTTGTTGGCCATCCAGCAAAGAGGCACCAGCACAAACAGGCCACTGATGATGTAGATGATCCCCCCGGCGTTCACCACGCGAGCTTTGATGTACTCAGTGCGGATGCAATTGGTGCACTGTGCCCCCGCAATAACAACCATGAGCCCCAGCACGCCCATCACGGAGGAGATGATGGTGAGCGCTCTGGCCGCCTGCAGGTCGTGGCTCAGGGCGAGGACGGAGTCGTGCACCTTGCACTGCATCTGGCCCGTGCTCTGCACTACGCATGACATCCACAGACCGTCCCAGATCGTTTGAGCTACCACGATATTGGCTTCGATGAAAGCCGTCACCTTCCACATGGGAAGCCCGCACGCCACCATCACCAGTAGCGAGCCAATTACGCACATCGACAGTCCCAAGATCTCAAGTCCAGCCGACACCATTTTCGTTCTTTATCTTCGATTTGGTCTGTCTGAAGTTGTACAAACTCTCGACTAACCTCTCCTGTGTCTGAACGTTGGGCTATTTCACACCTTGACGCGCGTCAGTTGTTAGTTGCACATCCCTCGCCACATTCAGTTGGAGATGTGAGGCAGCAGCTCCGAGTCTCTTTGTTAGTCTGGAGATGTGAAAACAACTGGAATCACACTAACATTGGAGCACGGATATCTGCGAGGTGGGGGTGTGTGGACTTGAGGAGAAACTTTCCTCCAATCCGCTGTCGCTGCATCCTCAAGGGACCAATGAAAACGCGGGGAAGTTGTGGGACTGAATAAAGCGGTCCAGAGCGCATTGTGCGTTTGAACAGTTATTTACAATGAATAGAGGGGTGAAGGGCTTTTATAAGAAGGGGGAGTTGGGGGTGTTTTGAGGTTATGAAGCAGCTGAGGGAGAAGATCGGAAAGCTTGTTATTGATTTCTCAGACATGGAAGCTAATGCTACTTGTCTGTGACATACATGGACTGGATGCACAATTTCACACCCATTCTGTTGTGTATAGGTCTTTCCATGGCTGTCTTACAATAAGGAGAACTTACACTTTATCAGTTCCGCGTGCATTTGATTGGTCTTAAGTTTAAAACAATTTTACAGCCATTAAATTCAGATTCCACCACAGTTTAGGCAAGTTCTATTTATATTTATACCAACAGGTAGGGTAGGGCATAAAGTGTTATGTTTAATTACTTTTTCACATTTTTTGGCAAAAATTAATTTAGCTTCAAAGATAAAATACAGATATTTTTTTCAAATTATTTTCATGCTTACACGTTAGCAGGCTAAAATTAACCCTGTCTTCATTGTCTATCAATTGTTGTATTTGTCTGCAGTGTCTTTTTAGAGTATTCTGTCTTTTTGTCTTTGTATTTTGTTTGTTTTCAGCACTTTGTAGCGACCATTTCGTTTTTAAAGTGTTTAATAAATAAAGTTGATTGATATTTTATCTTTTCAGAAGAAGTAGGATATGTTACTGGTAACTGTAAAGAAATATATATGAGAAGTAGCCAATAATGACCTGTTTGATACAACAATTTTGTCAAAATGTGCACCAGAACACTTCTATCAATACCTTTGATTGCATGTGGACTTTCTTTTGTAACTAACTAGAAAATCACTGATGCTATGGATTTGGCCGATGTGTGACCTTTTCACCAGTCCTTATGAGAAAGATGTTTTTTTTGCCAATGAACTGTGATAGTAAAATGTGAACTGAAAATAAATTCTACTAACTCAGTGTGATTACAAGAATTAGATGACTTATTACCACCTGGCTGCTGATTTAAATTCTTAATTTTGGTGTGTTACCTATTCTCAAGCTTATGAAAACATTTTAGCTATCTCATGACCCTGAAATAGGATGGATGGACTTTTAGCCATAAGACAGAATCATTGATTGTGTATCTTATTGCGTTCAGTTTAGTTCTGTGGATATAACATACTTTCAGTAAGCCAATTACAGCCTCGATTAAACAGTTTTAAACGAAAAAAATTATATAAACATCAAAATATCCAGTGTTTGCTACGTTCAATCCAGTAACAAAACAAATGTTAAATGGAAATGTAATACAACAAGGGGACATTTTGGTTCTACCAAACACAGTTTCCTACAGTCTGTCCGCCCAGGCCGATGAGCCGTAATGGCGTCAATGACGCATATGTGTATCCATTGCTAATGAAAAGCTTCAGGGAAGAAGGCGGACTCAGGGAAGTGGTTTCCGGGTTTCCCTTCCTGGGCTCGGACAGAAGCGTCAAGCAAAAGGCTCCGGTTGATTAACTTTATCTCAGAGTTACGGCACAGGTAAGACTATGCTTGGCCGTTTAATGTTATCAAAATACAACGGTTCAGTTCAGTCGGAGCACGGGAAGAAGCCATGCTGTAAAGTCTGTTGAAGCCGAGCTGGCAACATGACACCAGGCGCGGTAACAACTGTTGCATGCTAAAGTTTGGCATGTAACGTTATAACTCAGTTTCGTGGCTCTTTTAAACTCAAAGGTTGTTTTTAATCAACCACGTTTTGGAGCGGACCTCATCTTAAGCAGCTCCTGGGTTTAAGTTAAGCTGTATATGTAAAAGCAGCTGTCAATGTCTGAGTCGGTGTTTGGTAAACTCAGTGAGTGTCTGACAGACTGGGTGTGGTAGACATCAACTGTTACAGACTCAGAGGCCCTCAAAATCATTTTAAACTCCCTGACCAGTGACTAAAGCATTATTGTATATTCCCCCTCATTACAAGACACAACTGTCCAAATATACACTCCCTTTATCATCAACTTTTCAAAACATTCATCATAGTTGCATACCTTTTTGAGTGCTTTGAACCTATTTATTGTCCCAGTTAATTCTTGGAATCTGCAAGGAAACTCTCTACGCCTATTGTAAATGGTCTTGCGTATTTCCTGAATCAGTACCAAATAAAATTTAATTTGACGTGCCATCTGCATCATTGACTTCCACAAATTTCCTGTCAGGTCCTCTTGTGTAGTTCTCAACTCTGAAACTGCTTTCTATCATCAGATTATTCCTTGACCTTCTGATTGTATGGCACGTTTGCACAAAAATAAATACAGCTTTCAGACAACTTAACAATAACAGTGGGAAACAATAACATATTCTCAATGTGTCTAAGATGTGGCGGAGGGCCACCATTGAAGAATTATCATCCATCTTTGCTTGCATATTTGGCTCAGGGAAAACATGCATATTTCACTGAGTGGTGAGCTCGACACGATAGCAGACGTTGTGAGTTGTAATCTCAGGCCAGCAGCTGCCACTTTTTACACAAAACAAATTAGCTTTTCAGGCAGCTGGACAGAGATTAGTTTGATAACAGAAGAACAACATTTTTTTAATATCAAAAGATACTTTTGGCCTTTGATCCTATTTTACCACTCTCCAATCTTTCTCCTTCCTCTAAGCCGACCCCTTAAACACTGTCTGACAAAAGAGAACCAGGGCTCAAGTCCAACATTTTAAACTACAAGGGGATCTTTCCTGTTGTAAAATACCAATTCCACCCACCCTACCAAGATAAACAAAACAAAACCTAGTTTTATTCTGAGCAATTGTGGTCATGGTGGGAATTTGATTTACTTGATATATTTTGGCCCTCACCTGCCATATTGTGGATGCAGCCCCAACATAATTTCCTCTGCCGAATTTCTTGAACTCAGTCTTTGAAGATATGTTAATTTCTATTGTCAAAAAATTGCTTTCTTCTGTAAATCCAACTGAGACATGACTTATTGGTTTAAAACCTGGGTTCTCTGCCTCTGGCCAGTGCAGAAGTTCTGTTCATACCTTTTCACCATTGGCCTAAGTATTTAAAGATATTGAATAAGTTTCTATCCATTTACTAACGATGTAGCTAAAGGTATTACATTAAGCAAGTTTATGTCTTCCAGTCGTCCGGCTGTGTTATTTAACATATTTGATGAATCATTTAGATTAATGTGAAAAATGTCATAGCCGTGCAGATCTTGTCCAGTTTTCTAAGATCTCCTTTTATAAATAGTAGCTCCAATGTCAGAAACTATAAGGAAAATGTTAATATTAACTGATACAAATCTTTTTTCATTCCATGTTAGTCTTTTGAAGAATAAGTATCAAATTGGTCTAATAGAGGGTCCTTTTTCTCCCTTGAAATTCTTAGATTTTTATCTAACAGAAGGTCATCAGATGAACAGCAGTCTGGCACATCATTTTGCTGACTTAAGACTTGATGTCTTTAATCTCTGTTCAAGCTACTAGAGTGCTGACTTAATCACCACATGCTGGTTTATTTACATTTTTGGTAGGCTTCACATGTGGATAAGTTTCTGTGCATCCCAACTTTCTGCAGTTAATCACTACATCCCTATTCTTTCTGTTGGTTTTATGGAAGCAAAATTCTGCCTTCAAGATGAAAGTTTATCAAAGAATCAAATTAAGTTGTTTCTCAGCCAGGGTTACTCTCATCCATAGATCAGTTTATAGTCTGCTTCATGCTTCCACTTTTTGCATCTAAAGTTTTTCTCCTTGGTCAGTGAAGAGGAGAACACCTCCAGCACTACCTTGCTTTTTAGGACAGTTCTCTCGATTTTTTTTCCCTTCTTTGTATCATTTATTTCCACGTGATTTAAAACCAGATAGATGAGTTTATTCGTCATAGGCAGGTTAACAAGGCCAGGTTAACAAGCCTAACAAGCCTCAACAGTACAATGAAGAAGCAGACAACTCGGCAGGTAAAAACATGCAAAAAAATTGAATGATTTTGTCTAAAAGTACATTAACATTGCAAGTTTAAAAGTGAAATAAAACTAAATACAGCCCTATACAGTTTTTACATCATAAATAGGATACATTTTTTGATTAATATATTTATATTTAAAATACATATTATATATTTAATATATATATTTTTTAAACACAAGACACATGAACTTATAACAAATTGGGTTTTGCAGAAGAATTAATGTTTTACACAAGTTATGGAGGAGGATGATGAAGTGTCAAGCGCTTCAGTGCTTTGTATCTTAATCTGTGAATTCCATATAAATACAACTGAATCACAAACCTAAATAACCTGCTTTCTTTCTAAACATGGTCCACAGCTTAATTTAAGGCTGTATGGTACTTCTGAGCTACCAGAATGTTATCCTCAGCCTGTAAACAACCCAGTGTGTGCAAATGAATATGTTATGATGTATGATACGGTATGATTCATTTATATTAATCCTGTAGAATAAGGCAATTCCATCGATTTCATTGCCAGGAATGAGTACTAATGCAAATAAAGTTACATGATCTACCTCTTATAGTTTGATAAGTCCAGATGTTTTTTTTGTTTGTTTTGTTTTTTTTTAAAACTGGACAGCAGTCATGTATGCAGAGTTTGGGTAACTTGCTACTGTGTGACTTCTAGCTGTTTTCTTCATTATGACTAGTCAACATAGTGCTTTTGACTCTGTTTTGAGCAGGCTTCTTGTTTTGATTGAAAGACACCTTTCAGTTCTTCCATTATACACTGTATTGCCAAAAGTATTTGCTTACCCATCCAAATGATCAGAATCAGGTGTTCCAGTCACTTCCATGGTCACGGGTGTATAAAATTAAGCACCTAGGCATGCAGACGGTTTTTACAAACATTTGTGAAAGAATGGGTCGCTCTCAGGAGCTCAGTGAATTCCAGTGTGGAACTGTGTGCAACAAATCCAGTTGTGAAATTTCCTCACTCCTAAATATTCCACAGTCGACTGTCAGCTGTATTATAAGGAAATTGAAGTGTTTGGGAACGACAGCAACTCAGCCATGAAGTGGTAGCACACGTAAACTGACAGAGCGGGGTCAGTGGATGCTGAAGCGCACAGTATGAAGAGGAGTCTGCAGAGTCAATCACTACAGACCTCCAAACTTCATGTGGCCTTCAGATTAGCTCAACAACAGTGCAGAGAGCTTCATGAATGGGTTTCCATGGTGGAGCAGCTGCATCCAAGCCAGACATCACCAAGTGCAATGCAAAGCGTCAGATGCAGTGGTGTAAAGCAGCCACCACTGGACTCTAGAGCAGTGGAGGAACGTTCTCTGGAGTGATGAATCACGCTTCTCCATCTGGCGTGGGGTTGTTTTTCAGGAGCTGGGCTTGGCCCCTTAGTTCCAGTGAAAGGAACTCTGAATGCTTCAGCAGACCAAGACATTTTGGATAATTCCATGATCCCAACTTTGTGGGAACAGTTTGGAGCTGGACCCTTCCTCTTCCAACATGACTGTGCTCCAGTGCACAAAGCAAGGTCCATAAAGACATGGATGGAAGAGTCTGGTGTGGATGAACTTGACTGGCCTGCACAGAGTCCTGACCTCAACCTAATACAAGACCTTTGGGATGAATCAGAGCAGAGACTGAGAGCCAGACCTTCTCAGCCAACACCAGTGTTTGACCTCACAAATGTTCTTCTGGTAGAATGGTCAAAAATACTCCTAAACCTTGTGGACAGCCTTCTCAGAAGAGTTGAAGCTGTTCTGGCTGTAAAGGGTGGAGCCACGTCATATTGATTAGGAATGGGATGAACTAAAGCTCATATTTGAGTCAAAGCAGGTGAGCGAATACTTTTGGCAACATAGTGTACCTTCAGTTACTGATTACTCCGCTCTTGGTCACAACCACTACCTAAGACCTACAAAGGCTACTTGTATGACTAAAACATTGCTTCATTGTGTTCGTTTGTTCTGAGGTTTCTTGTTGTGATCTGTTGCCAGCTTTGTTGTCATGTCAGTGAGTTTACCAAGACTCCTTGTGAAATTATTGTTTTTTTTATGTTTCTAATAAGTTCACAAAGTACTTAAATCCTAGGGAGATCAGGTGTTTAGACCCTTGACACCTCTTGTCAGAAAGTTACATATTCTTCTAACATTACTTCTCATTCATGGCTTCACTCTTGCTAATAAATCAACTGTAAACTCTCATTACATGCCAAAAACTTTGGCTTTTGAAAGGTGGCCTTTTTCTTTTTGGTACAAACTGTTTAATCTCCTCCAAGTCTGGCTCATAGATGAAGGTTTGAATATGTGTGTAAGCAGCTCAGCAGTCTGGCCGATATAAATGGCCATTAATAAGTCAGCATTATTAAAATGTGCCTCCTGCCTGTCTGTCCTGTCGTGTTGTCTTTGTGAGATTACAACTGCATTATTGGAACAGTTTAATTAATCTGCTGCCAGACTAATATAGGTTCCCACAGAGCTTGAAGAGGAATAACAGTTGGGGTATGTGTATGAGTTTGATGCACATGAGATACTCTTGTGTGGGCTGTTACATTAGCCTAGAAGTCCATTAACAATGAAAACACATTATTACTGCATTTGGTGTGGTTTTAGGCTTGTAACCAATGATAAAGCTGCACTAACACTAGGCAATGAGTCAGTTTTTTTTTTTTTTCAGTCAACCACTTTTTTCCCTGGTCTGGAACAAAGCTGTTTTATCTTTATTACTTATTACTTGAAATTGATTGTGATAAAGTTTGAAAGAGAGTGTGTTCTAAAGATAAATCCTAGTCAGTTCAGTGATACCTCGACTTTGGCTCTGACTTTTCATATGTCTTCAACCTTAGGGTAAAAGAGCGGTTAAGGATGTTGAACATTATTTCTATTGAATATTAATTATTAAACATTAGCTTACTTAAAAAAAAAAAAAGCCTTTACTGCTGGATAGCCCTATAGTTACTAGCATAAGTAAACTATAGTCCTGTATACAATTATATTTTTAACTTGAGAAGGGATCCTTCCAAAACACATTAAAGATGAGACTTTCAACTAAAATTAGGGTCAAACTCCTTATTTTCACAACATTTGGATGTGGAGATTTTGGATTCTGCTTTAATTTCCTTACTAAGCTTCATACACAATCCATATGCTTTGATCAGACTCCCCTATTTGACTTTGTGTGGCCATTTTTCACCTTAAATGACTGGTGTGTCCTTTTGCTGCCCTGCATGTGGATGGTCTTGAAAGTTAATCAAGAGTGAGACACGTTTTCTTCCTCCTCCCTCAGCTGAGCTGCCCTATATAGGAAAGGTTCCAGGAACCAAAAGGATAAACAGCCATTGTTCTTCATGCAAGCTCGGTGAAACCACCCTGTCAGTGTGAGGGATCTCTGCCCACTTTCAACTTTATACAAAAATGAAGTGCCAACTATGATCTAATATCATTTATAGTGTGAAATATTTCCTCAACTGTCCACAAAAGTGTGTTTGTATCTTGTCATGGGAAAAGAGTCAAATCAGGGTTGCTGTGTCGCTTCATTTTGCAGCAATCATTACACAATCACATTGTATCTCTATTTGGCAGTGGACTACAGCCTGTCTATGCTTATCAGACTCCAACTGTCAAGGACCAGTGTTGGTGATAAAATGGAGCCAGTTCTTCCTGCTCAATCATCATGCTGCTAATTTATCAAGCAGCTTTGTTGCTCTGTCGTCTGTTCAGAGTCATGAAATGGGACAGGAGCATGGGATACACAAGAATGTAATAGTTCGGTGGAATATTGGGAACAAATCTGCTTCTAGTAATCTCTGCTCCTCCTCCATCTTAATGTTAAAACAGCACAAAGGAACATTTGCAATTTTTTTAGCTCAGATGGTCCCTCTCTAGGGGTGGGGGTTGAGTCACTTTTACAACACTGTCTGAGATTTACTTTTGTTTGGTGTCATACTCACTCGCACTTGTTTTCTCTTCCATCATTACATTAAGTTGCTTTGTCACCTCTGCCTTTGTGTCCACTGTAGCTCTATGAGATGGCACCATTCCTGTGTGACATAGTGCTGTGATACGCAGTTGTTGCAAGAAATGACTGGGATGTTTTCTGGGTTTTTCCAGTAGTAGGGATGAGAGACTGCATGAGCTGAACAATATAAAAATATTCCTTCAAATGAAATTGTTTTTTTAAACATGAAAAAATCTTCTCAGTGTTGCTTGATGTGTTTTAATTAACATGTTTTGTTGTTCAGAGTTAATTTAACACAAATGTAGTATTGAACATATAATGTAAGATAATGGTGATTTCTCACTTCTGTATCACATTGGTAGATGAAACTCATACTTGTAAAGATATTTTAGACAAAAGACAATATGCACTAAGCGAGTAAAAATTGCTAGATTTTTTTTTAAAAAAAAAATTTTTTTTGCTTCATATCTTTACCAAGACAATTGTGGTACAACTTTTTTTTTTTTGTTTGTTTCTTTCCCACTTCCAGGTTGTCAGACGTCCCATAAACCTCAACAATGTCTCAGTCTGGAGAAAAAGGGAAGGTGAGTAACAAAGTCACAACATTACAGTTTTTAAACTTCTGATAGATGGAGAGAATATATGCTGTGGTTTCTTATGAGCTACTGATAATTAGGCAGCTGTTCACACACTTTCACAAGAATCTGTGGAGGATATCCTGTACAAGTGCCTGTTTCGTTGCTTGATTTTTTTTTTTTCTTTATTGCTCATAACAACATGAATATACTCCTCCCTAAAATGAAAGGTAATTCATATTTTTGACTAGTTTGGAACTTCATAATCTTAAGTCAAACACTGATTTTTTAAAATTAATTATTTTTTTTTTATATTTTCTTAATGTGCTCCAGTTTCCAGATGCTGCAGGTTATGTAGGATTTGCAAATCTCCCAAATCAAGTCCACCGAAAGTCAGTGAAAAAAGGCTTTGAATTTACCTTAATGGTTGTAGGTGAGTAATCAGGTCTGTCTTATCATGTGCACTACATTCTTTGTGTGTTTGTGTTTTTAAAGATGGTTTATTCATTTCCTTTTGTCCTTGATTGTCAGGAGAGTCTGGCTTGGGAAAATCAACACTTATAAACAGCCTGTTTCTCACTGACCTCTACCCTGAACGCTACATCCCCGGTGCTGCAGGTACACTCTGGTCCACACTGCCTTCCTGTGAAAACTTTTCACTGTAGCTCATAAACCAAAATGAGGTGGAATCCATTACAAAGACAAATACCACTGCCGGTCTTATAGTGCCACAAGATGGTTTGATGTACAAGATGGTTACAGGAAGAAGCTACAAGATTACTCTAAATATAAAATACATCAACAAGTGGATGAACTACAGATAAACTTCAGTGTTTCCCCTAAGTTTAAAACGCCGGTGGGACTCGAGAAAGACACCAACAATTATAGTATATTATGATATTATAATAATATAGTATATTATATTATATTAGTTTAATACTATATAACATTATATATTATTTTGCTTTATTTCATCTTTTTATATGACATAGACAACACATTTGATGAATTTCCTAATGCTGGTTCGTATATTATATCATTATCTCACAGTTGGATTGTAGACATATCTGTCAAAGCCACATACGACATTTAATACCAAGCACGTCATTTGATCTGACAAGAATCATTCTATGAGTGTGGATTAGGGTTGCCCAGTATATTGAACATTTATCATTGTCACAATATCAACATGCACAGTATCAGTATCAAAGTCAGAGAAACCAGACTGAGTTGGTTTGATCATGTACAGAGGAGGGATGGTGAAAATATCAGTAGAAAGATGACGAGGTTGGAACTGCCAGGCAGGAGGCCTCGAGGAAAGACCAAAGAGGAGATTTATGGATGCAGTGAAAGGGAACATGAAGGTAGTTTGTGTGAGAGAGAAGGATGCAGATGATGGAGATAGATGGAGGCGGATGATTTGCTGTAGCAACCCCTGAAAGAAAAAGAAAAACAAAGAATATATTGCAGTAAATGGTTGTCTTTTATTTTCCAAATCCTGTGTATTTACATGCTAAATGCTACTACATTACAATACAAATGATAAAAAAAAAAGGTTTTGATTTATTTATTCATTTTAAGAAAAACAATAGTTTTATTAAAAATCTAACATTAAGATACTGAGAATTCAGCACAACATGTTAACATATGTCAGTCCTTAAACAAGTGTTCACACAGCTTGCTGACACGTCACTCACTCTAAACCGAGCCAAGTGTGACTTTGGAAATTCCACTGTCACATATTTAGGTAGATAAGTAGGTCAGGAACAAGTGCATGCCCTTGATGTGAAAATTGCTGCTTTCCCCATCCCTTCTAATAGAAAGGCCTTGTGTTGTTTTCTTGGCATGGCCAGTTATTACAGGAACATTTGTTGGAACTTTTCCACCATCGTTCATCCTCTTACCAGCTTACTTGGCCCCAAAGTAGATTTTTTTTTTTTGTGGACTCTGGAACGTCAACATGTGTTTGAAAGTGTAAAAATGACTTTAGAGCTGTGCAGCCGTACTTGCTGCTCCTGACCTTTCTAGACCCTTCAAGCTTGAAGTTGATGCAAGTGTACTGGGAGCTGGAGCTGTCTTATTACAGGATGGTGAAAATGGAGCTGATCATCCTGTGAGTTACTTCTCCTATAAATGTAACAGTAACCAACTCAGTTATTCCACCATTGAGAAAGAAACACCAGCTTTGCTTCGAGTACTGCAACACTTCACAGTGACCCTGGGTCGAGAACTTCATGTATTCTCTGCACAGAGCAGTTAGTGCCACACCAATGCACTGCTGTGGAACAGCTAGCAAAGATGCTGAGGGGCGTAAAACCCTCTATGACACTGTCCTCTAGAAATTATATTTTTCTGCTGCTCATCAGACCCAAACCATCATCAAATAATCGCACCATTGTTTTTAGTTTTACGGACTAGTGTCTCACCGGTAGTTTAGGGATAGCCTTGCGTCTGTCTACCTCGCTGTTGCTGCTGAGAATTTTAAACATGCGGTCATGTAGAGAAATATAATGGTTAGGGAAACACTCACATGGATATGCACATGGTCACTGTATTAATGAAGAAACATCTGCTACAATGTCCCCAGCAAACCTTTATTTCAATAGAAATGTTTGGGAATGCTGTAGATTGGAGATACGACCCTGCCTTTGTTATGACTTCACTTAGAATAGGACTTATTCTGGCTTAAAAAACAATTATGCAGCTAGAAAACACATGCCTTTTATACGAGATGGTTCATAATTGTGTTTTTTAAGGCAGATCCTCCTTCTCAGAGCATGTCATTTTAGGCCTTCAGAGAGACCACGGAGTAAACAGCTCCCTTAGCTTAGTCATTATTTTCGTTATGAATCAACTTGTGTTGAAGGTTTCCATGCTTTGGTCCTACAGAGAAGATTGAAAGGACAGTGCAGATTGAAGCATCCACTGTAGAAATTGAGGAGAGAGGAGTGAAGCTTCGTCTCACTGTGGTTGATACCCCTGGATACGGCGATGCCATCAACAGCCAAGACTGGTGTGTATTTGTATTGTTGGGAATGGATAATGAGTTAGATATGTTTGCCCATTCTTCTTATGTCTCTATCCTTATGTCACTTTCCTTTTTTTTTTATTTCATCCTTTCATCTCTTAGCATTATCTGTGCCCTTCTATACTGTTTGTGTGTAATACATCAGCATCTGTGGTTGCCTGACTGTCATTTTTATGCTGGGGTAGCAATTTAGGTTCCATCTAGGATCATTTTTGTTTGTTTTTTTTTCCCCCCTGAAGTTTCATGCAGCAGTAATATAAGTACCATCTGTAATTTTATTTGACTGCCTGTATTTTTTTAAGTATGCCTTGTAGATTTTAAAAGATTTATCGCTTAGTGGATATAAAAACAACTAAAATTGTTGTTCTGTTCATCATAAAACTGTAAATTGTATTACATGACAGCGACAACAGTCACCTTTCATATAAATCAAGCTATTTCTTGTAATCTCTTATCTGTGTTTGATATAATGAGGTGTTCCTATATGATTGTGTGACACTCCTTGTTGAATTTTACAGATGAATTCTTTCAGAATATTTCACTGACGCTTTGTCTCTACATTTTCTACATCAGCTTCAAGACCATCATCCAGTACATTGACAATCAGTTTGAACGATACCTCCATGATGAAAGTGGGCTGAACAGAAGGCACATAGTGGACAACAGGGTGCACTGCTGCTTTTATTTCATTTCTCCATTTGGACACGGGTTAAAAAAAAAAAAAAAACAAACTACTTGTACTTCAGTTAGTATAAGATGTGTTTAGATTTAGATTTATCACACAGTACCATTGTTTAGTTCGAGTAAGGTAGACCTTCCTCAGTTTGGTTCACTTCTGTCTTGCTAATTATAGCTTAGGTTAACATTAGAGCTACTATATTTTTGATACTCTGACAGAAATGCAGCTCCCCTTATTCAGTTCAGTTCTTCCTTTTTTCCCTCAATGTTGTAATTTTATTTTGACTTGCACCATGTGCATCACTGTTGTTCCTATTCTTTTCTTCTTTTTTTAATCTCAAAATTCCTTTGTTTCTTTTGCCCTGATAATTCTTTCCCATTTGCCCCCCCCTGTTCCTTATTCTCTCCCAGTCTGAAGCCCTTGGATGTCGAGTTTATGAAGGCCATCCACAGCAAAGTTAACATAGTTCCAGTCATCGCTAAGGCCGACACACTGACACTGAGGGAGAGGGATCGTTTGAAGAGAAGGGTGAGTTTGATAAACGTGCACACACACTTCATCCAGAGATGTACAGGTACATTTGATCATTTTTCTCTTACATTTGACTCCTGCGCAAGCTGAACAGTTTAAACACGTGTCATGGACATTTCATCATAGCAGCAGAGCCATGGTTTATCGATGACATATTCTGGTAAGGAATAGCAAAATGTTGTATCCTCATGCTAATGGGGAGGATGGTGTGTCAGGCATCTGTGTTTTGCGAGGACGACGCATACACTTCCCTGTGTAATTATAGTGATGTATTGCCTTTTTTTGTGTGTGTGTTTTGTTTTTGATGACACCGCCAGATAGTTCAAAAGGGCAGGGTGGGGAAACATAAGAGAGGAAACAGCAGGAGGAAAGTGGGACATAGGAAAAAAAAGTGTTTTGTATATAATATTAATGAAGAACATCTCATCGACTCTTAACCCATCCCAGGTACTTCCTGTTTGAGCTGAACTAATTGTTGTCACGCTCCTTAGCTTCCAACTTTCCAGAAAGGCATAGACAGTGTATTACATAAAATTCTACACACATAATAACAAAGGCTCCAGCCACTCAAATGGAAGATTAGTTAGTAAGGGCTGGAGAATCAAAATTAAAAATATTTTCAGTTTAAATTTTGGTGTTATCTTGCATACTAAATCCAGTCAGTCCCTTTCTCTGCAGCATTGCATTTTTCTCCTTTCTAAAATGAAAATCCCATTTTTGAACTGTGTCATACTGTATTCACTGGTAGGTAAAATTATTATAAGAAACACTTTGATCATCAAGATCCATTAAAAAGAAGTAAAAGTTGTACTGTAATAAAATTTCCCTTCCTCTTTGATAGTCAGGGATTTTTTGTCCTCGTGCTTGGCATGTCTCCTCAAGCTTATGAATGCACTGCCTTGGCCTCTTGGCTGCCCTGTGTGTCTGCAGACCTCCCTGGTGGAGGCTGCAGTCAGCAGGGATAAACAGTTGCCCACCAGAGGATGGACTTTGGAGTCAAAGATGCTCCCTTGTTCGAGTCTCATTCCCTTCCAGACAACACTGTATCCACCCCCAACAGTGAAGTTTAAAGTGTGCTGATGGTTCTGGGAAAACTATTTAAAACACCTGTTTTTCTTTTAAATAGTAATAAATGTGTCATCAAAGTCAGAAAGATAAACAATCATGACTGAGACCTTTTACAATAGAGCAGCACTGATATTCATTATACAGTATCAGTTCTTTATAAGTCTAGCTGTTGTTGATTTGTCCTCATTTATTTATTTCATTTCCTTGATTTTCAAGTATGAATGCCAAGAACCAGTAATTGATGATAAAGCTTCTTAGATGTGAGAATTTGGTCATTTGTTTTAATTAAATATGTGATTGTACATTAGATATGTCAAACGTAAAGTTCTGACATGTTTTGTCAACTAACCTTTTTGAGTTTTGTCACATTTTTCTCGGAGAATCACAAATTGAGGAAGTAATTGTCAGGCTAATGGATGATAAGAAGAAAAAACTGGTTATACTCCTTGTTCAGAAACAGGTGGCCTTTGTATGACTAGTCAAAAACAACTTTAACATCTCAGCCCACTTCACACTTTCTTTATTGGGAAGTCAGCCTGTCTCCCCACGTTCCCTGCATGCGAAGACCTCCCACCTGCCTCTCATTCAGGTCTCGGAGCCAGTGGTCTAGCAGGCGTCGGGCTCGTCGGCTCATTAAAGTCCAGCTCTACTCTGTTTTCATCAGCAGTCTGTTTTGTTCTAAGCTTCTACAGTCCAGTTGTTTTAAATCCTCGATGCAGTGTCTTGGTGAAAAGTCACAGTTGGCTAATTGAGGACACAATCTATTCTCCCTTTTCTTGTTTGAAAACTGGAGTTAACATTTGTCACATTATCCAAATATGTTGTAATCACACCAATTATATACAGAATGTCCACCGGTGCATGTTGTTCCAATAAAAAGGGAGAAATTCCTCTTTTATGTTGTCCTAAAGGGACCTACTAGTTAGAATATGTTCTTTTGTAGTGGTGTTTTGTGTTGTGACCTTCCTCAAACCTTTTAAGTGTTCCTTTGGCACTTAACTTGAACAAAACAGTTTCCTGCCACCACTGAGTCCCACCTCAAACTACAGAGAACTCCCAAGCCTGACAAGTTTCAGCAGGTTAGCTGTTTTGTTTTTTCCTTTAGTGTTTTTGGGCATTTGCTGTAAATACGTCGGCCAGTAGCAGAACAGTACTGCTATATTATATGGGCAGCAGTGAAAATGTTGTAGTGGTATCAGTATGATCTGACCTCTTTCTACCACAACTATCTCCAACAGTTTGTTAGGGGAACAGTTAGTAGAGCAAATGAACAGACATTTCCCATTGTACACGAAGCAGCAATTAGCTGGGGAGTTTAACAAAGCTGTCAGTCACGTACGTGTACACACATACAAATGCAAAATCCATAGAATTGTAGAATGAAGAACTATTATTATTTTTTTGATGCATACAATCGGTTTTATACTTGTTTTTTGTTCTGTTCTAAACGAAAGAATATTTAACTTTTATCTCAATGTTTGTGAAATCCTGGAAAAGCCATTATTATCAGGAAATGCAGAGGGCTAATTGAGACAGCTTCCTGACATTTAGAGAGATGACTGTGCATCTAAGGAGGCCGTATTATTTGTACTATCTTTTTTTGGCCTCAATTTGGGCATTTACAACTCTTATCTTCATCAGGGTTTGTATAAATAAAATTCTGCACGGATACTTGTCTTTAGCAGTGCTTTCACATTTATTCGGTAGGCCTGTTGGGACTTGACTCATGAAGCTGTATTTTTAGCAATTTTCCATTCATCAAACAAGTAAATGTATCAAAAACATAATGATGTTTTTACTGGATATACTGATTAAGATGGAACTGAATTCCTGATGGAAGAATTTTTCTCTGTGAACTGTAAACCCGTGTCAGATAAAATAGAAAAGTACTCCATATAATAGGTGGTGTTCCACAGTTGAACAGTACGCTGCATTAGAAGGGCAACATCTTTAACATAGATTTCCATTTAGTTTCAGGCTGTAGTTTTCAAAATGACCGTGTGGGCCGCATCGTGTCAGGTTCATCCAGAGTAATCCATAAAGTACAAATGACACAAAATACCTTATATCCTGACTTTTTTTTGAGTTTTTGTAGTAATCTACACTTCACATATGTAAAAAAAAAAAAAAAAAAAAGTAAGTATGAGCCCATTTATCTTTATTGTGAGTGTTTCAGGAAAACTGTATTGAGTATTTGCTGATTCTGTCAGATTATTTGGAGTGGCTCTTAGGTATACATGCCTTACTCTTGTGCCACCAGGCCTTTGAGGTCAGAGCATTTCCAGCCAAGAACCTGCCAGAGGGCTGGCAGGGTGATTGATAACTCTTAGTGTTTCTCTTTTATAATTTATTAGTTTACTTTGTATGGGGTGCTTTCTCACAGTTTGGAACCATTTGTATCTCAGTAAATACCTCCACCCCTTCCTCAAGGCACGTTCAAGCCTTTCTCTTATTATTAGGAGGAAACCGCTTGTATAGAACAATACCAGTTTCCTGCAATGTGTCAATACTGTTCCATTGACAAGACGCAATCTGGTGCCCTGCACAGCTCTAGCGCTAAACAAATCTTTCATCGTTTACCTCTCATCTCCTCAGTAATGCTCGCCTCTCGGTGAGCCCTTCCTCTCCTGGCAGTGCTTGACTCCACAGCCTTCTTTCTGCCTTTTGAGGAGTCTCTTTCCCCATTTTAAATCTGCACTAATGCCAATTTCCTTTACCAGGGTATCTGGTCTCTGGTTCATAAGTTGCTCTGAGGAGGGTATATTGAAGGGCTGATCCTCTCAGTCTGGGACCCCTGCAGTCATATCCTGTATGAGGCTTTAGTCTCAGAATGTTTCATTGGTTGTTTTCTGTTTGAAAATAGATGATGGTGCACAGCTGGTTTGAACTGGATTTCTGATGGAAGAAAAAAGAGTGAAGTTGTCTACTTAAAGCTAGAAAAAAGTGCTCGTCTCATCTTGGTGTTGCCACTAACCTCGTCTTGATAGCAAGTTTAGAAAATTATTTGTTTGGAAAATATCTTTTCTTCTGCTTTACTTTTTTTTTCTTTTTACACAGATGTTAGTGTTCCATTAGACTGTAAGAAGCTTAGAACAGTCGAACACTAATTGTAGTTTGTCCAGGTACTGAGCATACCATCTGCAGGTGGATTAAACGCTTTATCTCAAGCTAATTGAAATTGCAAGTTTATTTTTACACTTTCATGAAATGCAACTAAACATTGTCTAGGAGATGAAGAAAATATACTACGTTTATTTTTTTAATGGTCGGTAGTAAAAAAAAAAGGTATATGGATTTATGGAAAATGTAAAGAATTTGTTTGGTTTCCCACAGCTAAATCTGTAACACAGTTGGAACTCTTAATTATGAGCTCGTTTACGTCAGCTTAAGGAACCAGCTGGGATGAAGGGCCCACTGCTTTCTCATCATGTTTCCAGCATTCAGGCAGAAAAATGTAACACTTGAATGCACCTCAGAAGAGCAAACCTAACTGCAAACTAGGACATATAGTATACATGTGCATAAGAGGCCATAACTTTACAGTGCATAATGAGCAAAAAGTCTAAATATTATTCAGTACTGGTTTAAAAAAACAATGAAAAAGCAATGTTCAGGATTTGTACAGTTTGAGGAAAAGTAAAAGGATTTAAAAATGGGGATTTCCAGGCCTAATGCTGTCAGCCCAACAGTATCGAACATGTGGGAATCATTTTGGGAATATTTGCAGGCATCAAGTCAGAATTTTTCAATAAATAAAGTTTATTACATATATTTTTGGTGCTCTCTAAATTTTAGAGGGTGCTCCTAAATTCTTGCTGTTGCTCCTAACTTTTTGAAATTGGGAGCACCAGTGTAGCTATGTGAAAAATTTAATTTCAAGCCCTGTAATAATATTGATACGGGTAAATTAAACTTTTTATTGTTACATCGAACAGTAGAGGCAATTGGACATTTACTGACGTAATCTCTGCGTGGGTGTGCTACTACATTCAGAGTATCTGCGACAGTCGAGATGTGACAAGATCTAAGAGCTCAGAACAAGTTAGCACAATACCAGAGAAATATGTGTTTAACAATTGTAACTTCACTTGGATGAATATAAGGTATGGGTCAAGAAAGTCCAGGAGCCAAAGCAGGCCAGATATGGTTGTAATTTCACTGGTGTGGGTGTTACATAAACTGATAAATATTTATCTTGTGTCAAATGACAGAGTGTCATTAATTTTGTTTCAAAGTAGTGACTCTTAACCTAGCAATTCGGTCTTAAATTTGATATATATTAAAATGTTTGGGACTATGTGGTCATGGAGTTGTACCAAAACATCTTGAAAAAAATCATGGAAATATTTTGGTAAAAATGTGTGCAAATCCTGAATAATGATATAAAGGCTACATTATATATATGAGACAGGTATATGAAGGATTGGTACCAAACGTGGCTGCAGCTCAGTTTGACAAGTATTGTGTATATAGCCGGTCCCCGCTATATCCTGGTTCACCTTTCGCTGCCCTGCTATGTCACAGATTTGTTTCATTATTGTATGTGTTTTTCTAGTGCTGAACCCTCACTACATTGTGGAGATCAGTGGTTTAGAGCAATGTGTATTGTAGTGTTGGATATTGGGGTGCGGGAGGTGTTGTCAGGTGCTACAGCGCAGCGACTTGTGGGGTACCATTTCAGGGACCTTCCCTGGTCTGACTCTGGGGTTGTGGGTGCTTTTCTGTGTGCTCTGTTGTTGCTCTATGTAGTTCTTATTTAATTCAGCGCCATAAGTGAAATGAGAGGGACAGGTGATGACTCCCCTGTGTTATGTACTGGTGTGTTCACTGACCTTTATTAAAGTTGGAGTTCTGACTTCTTTCTACCAGTCTCACATGTCCAATTATTCTACACCTCAGAGTTGTTACAGTATTTTCCATACATTCTTTTGCTTGCAATTTTTTTTTTTGTGCAAATTACATTAGTGTGTTTTAAAAGTCAGTTTAAAGCATGTGGGAGGTGTATTTTATGGCTTAAACTAAACTATAAAAGTAAAATGTTTTCTATATGGTCTCGCTACATTTCAAATATCGCCGTGGGTTCTGGAACGTAGCTACCCCGATTGACGGGGAACACTGTATATGGATCTTTTTTAATGATTGTTGGTAGCTATACACGGGCCCGAAGGTGAAACCAGCCAGGTGATTTGTGTGATGTTTTTTTTCTTCATTGCAAAGACTTAACATTTAGCTCAGGAGAGCAACCTTAAAAATGTTGGAGAACCAGCATGTTCTTGCACAAGGCTTCAGGCAGCAGAAAATAATTCAGGCCCTTCTGCCTCCTGTTTTCCTCCTGTCAGTTCCTTATCTTGACCATCCGAGCATTCATCACTTCCCTCATCCTCTTCATCACCTTTTCTCTCAGAGAGCCACCTGTCCATCTCTGCTTACAGCCTCCCCATCCAGAAAAAAAAAAGCCCTATCTGCTTTTCTTCTCTGCCAATATATTTTACCCTTTGCCTGCCATTGTAACAGTTTTCCTCTCATTGTCTGATATGCACTTTTCCCTTCCAGCTGCTATGGTATGGTCCTGCTGGGTGAAATGGCTCCCAGTCTGGACACATGGTCACCGCTTGCACTATGTTTTAATATGTGCAAATAAATTAAGCAGTTTCAACACAGAGAGGAATTCAGAATATATGATAGTAATATGCAATTATTTTTAAGTTCAGATCCATTTTAAGGCTTCTTTTACTGATGCCGACTGCGTTTGCGCGGCGATGACCTCATTCTTTGCTGCTCCTTTGTGCGTGTGTGAGTCCCTCGTCTTGTGCTCGACTTTCTTCCTCCCAGTGTTTCAAACACGCGGATATATTTATTTTCCTGCCCTCCTGCAGTTATTGTACCAGGGCATGCTTCAAATCTCCGCTGATTTTCAAAACAATAAATGTCTTTTTTTTTTACCCCCCTTGTGGAGCAAATGACTCCATTTCACAAATTCTTCTTTTCTCTAGAGAAGATTGCTGTTGCATTTCATCTGAAGTCCAAAAACTTACTGAAGTCCCCCACTAAATCTCACTTGAATAGAAGATTACATGAATACCTTGATTGTATCTCACCATGCTCTTTGATCACAGGAGAGGTGGGTGGTCTTAACTCCAGTAAGGCTTAGCTTAAACAATGGGAGTGTGGAAGGGTGTGTGTAGGTCATTGTATCTCATATGACGGCTTCATGAAACCATGGTTGTAAGACTTCCTATGTACTTTTCATTGCCAACAAGTCCAGCTGTTTTGGTTGTCTGTTCTCAGTGCATCTAATCTTATTCCAGATTGTGTCCAGTTTGCATGCATGCATGCATGCATATTAGCGTCTTTAATCCTGCGGTCAGACGAGTATTGTTCTCCCAGAACAGCCATGTTTTTACTTTTTCAGTCATCTGTGAAGGGTATGGCTCTGTAGATAGCGTGAAGTTCAGAGTGGCTTAAGGAATCTTTTTTTAAAGCTTCTTTTGCCAAGGTGTTCTTCATCTTTGCTGGTTCACCGGCCTCTTGGGTTTGTAAAGCTCCATGTGTGTTACTTGCAAACTCGTCCTTCTGATGCCAGATTATAACAGTTCACAAAGTGAGGCAGTAGCTGGTAAAAGTGTGTGCGCTCGTGGCTGGTATGAGGCCTAAATCCCTATTGTTGGGGCTCCCTCTCTCGCATCAAGTCCCTAGAGACAAGCAAGAGTCTGTTGGTTTAAAGGCGTTTTCAGGAAAAATGAAAGCATGAGTCTTTAGGTTAGCAAATTACATTTGGAAATGCAAAGACTATACATGTAGTCCTTTTGGTAGTTCAATCCCTTTGAATTCAGAGTTGTTGTAAGGTAATTTTTTATCAATATTAAATGTGAGCAGCTGATCTCTGTTCCATGTCTCCCATTTATTTGCCCTTCCATCTGAGACACAAACATTTTGCCTTAAAGGAAATTCATGGATGTATTGGGTCAAAAGTAGGCACCTGTTTGGGCTTACTAGTATCTCATCACAGCAATCACCATGCCAGGATAAATTGTTCAGCCTTGGGAAAACAAGGTCCCTCTTACTTGTTGTTACTCGTAGCTGTGATCCATTATTACAGAGTTCTTCTGTGGTTTAAAACATTGCTCGCTTTCTTTCAGTATAATTGTCATTTACATTCAATGAAATGAACGTTGCAACTGATCCTGTTTTTCTATGTAGGAATGAAATTGAAAGCTACTTTAAAAAACACAAAAAAAAACCATCTAAAAGTTGATTTTGGTAGTTGATTCCTATAGCCAGCCTGCAGAAACCAGCAGTAAGCTGTGAGGTTTAATAAACCTTAAGTCACTGTTGCTTTACTGGTCTCTCTGAGCTCTAAATGAATTCTTTTCTCAATCAGTGTTGATTAAAATTAAGATGTGCTTTTACAGCTCTCTTTGTTTGCATTGTTTTTTATTCAAGGAATGCTCTAGTGCGTGCTTCTACTTCCAAGTATTGTTCTCTGTTACAGTTTAATGGATGCACACCATGCCAACCCAGAGTCTCAGTTTTGTCCTCAAGAGTCACATTAGAAAATGGTGTGATTGTGGATGTGTGGGACTTGCGTTCCGTTCCTTTGCGCTGTTCTTTGACAGCCATTTGTTTTCTACCAGCAATGTTTGTCATCGAACAATAAGAGATTATTTAGCAGGTGTTTTGAGTCATCCATATTTTTGTGGGTTTGCTTGTGAAAATGGACAAATGATGAAAATATTGTGCCATGGGCAGGTTGGCAAGTGACGATGTTGATCCCTGTAATGATGGGTTTGTACCTTGTTTCAATATGATAGATGGTTTTGGTTCATCCTTCTGTGTAGTAGCAGAAAAACTGCTTAGCCACGTCTCCCACATCATACTGTGTAATTATTCTATGTTTAGACCTGCAGGTGTGCTATATTTGGATCACACACAACTGCTATAGCGTATTTAATACCGTCATCCCGATGGAGCCGGACTTTTCTTTCAAAATTCATTTAATTTGTGACACTTTTTTAAACTAATTTGCCAACATCAGCCTCTACTCACACAGCTAATATAACTGGCTAACGTGTCTGAATAATCGCTCAATAGCTCCACAATGTTTCACATTCTGTGACTTGAGCCGGAAGCATAAGGCAACATTCTCTGGCTTCCTCTAATAAATGCTGTGGCACAAGTTTACGCGGCATTGTGGATCTCTCACCCCTAACGCCTCTGAGTAAGCCCTCATGGCCAACCATAACACCATAGATGGGGAGTAGGGGGGGAGCAGGGTGTTATAGCCCAACAGGATGGTCATAAAATCAAAAATGGCTTCCACTGCCAGTGACCCTATGCCAACTAAAATATACAACTCTGTTGAGAGTCTGGTGCAGCATTAGGAGTTTAGGCGTATGTTATGTACAGTAAATCGGCTAGAGACAACAGGGATTTGGAGCAGGCGGTGATTTTGACATCTCGTGATCCCTGAGAGGTCTTGATTATAGCTGTGAAGCCGCCCTAAACACATGTTACGGGACAGAATAATTCAGGTAAACAGCCATTTTAGATTAGCAGGGTCTGGAAACAGATGATGGCAGACAACACACTTATGTTTGTGCATCTGCCTGATGAAGTTTCAAGATATTTAAGAGCTGTTAGTCTTGTTTTTGTTATAGTGTCTTTTATAGTCACCACTTATTCATGAAATTTGTAATTTGCTATTTTCAGTTTGAGTTTTCCTTATATCGCGTATCTCATCTGGGCTTGTTTCTCATCTTATCTGCTTGTGTGTGACTAGATTTGTTGTTTGTCTCAATTTTTCCTCTCATTGTGTTGCATGTGTTTATTTTCCTACTGAGTGTACAGTTTCCCAAAATTCTTCATGTGCTGCCCCACCAGGGTGATGTTTATCCAGCCTCCATGTTGGACGCTTCTGTACGTCGTGTGTTTGAGTACATGAGGAGGGGGGGTGAAAAAGGGCTCTGGTCCACTGTCACGCTCTCCAGTGAGTCCTGCAAAGCCTGTTTGTTTTTAGATCTGCCCCACAACAATGCCCCAGTCACCCCCACACACTATCTCACACACACACTGCGCACAGAACTCACTGACAAAACAAGCGACAGCCATAACAAGGAGTCAAACAGGAGCTCCGCTCTGTAGGAAAACCTGTTCTCACTTCCCCCACGGTTGACTCATTACTGTCCTACTACAGTACTTGAAAGTCTGCAAAAACAACACTTTTGGCTCCGTTATATAAGACCGCTTTGACAATGTAAAAATGCTATTCTTGAGAAAACAAAAGAAAAATGCACCTTTGAAGTTTAGAATAATAAATACAGACATCTGTTCCCGAGGTAGCTCCTTTTGTTTGAACTTGTTTCTTCACCGGTCGGCGAAGAAAAAAAAAGGATGGGGAGAATTTTTTTATTTCTGACTCTGAGAACTTGAATGCAGACCCGGATCTTTTTTTTTTCTCACATGCAGACTTCCTCCAGTTTTGCCTGCCTTTTGTCAGCATGAACATTTGAATTAACTGATGCTGCAACAGGTCCTCTCTTACAACCTGTTATTTCTGTTCTTGGCTGTCATACATTGTGTTTATGGGTTGGAGCAGAATGTGTTATTTAAACCACATAATCTAAACACACTTCACGATCAAGGTGTCTTGGAGGTGATATTTGTGAAAGTTGGTTCTTTCCTGTAATCTTGATGTAAAATGGTATATATTGGCACAGCCAGTTTTACAGGTTGAATGTTCAACTTTACGTCGTATTGTCAGTCTTTCCTACTAAAACTATCTACAGTGATACATCTGCAGGCTATGAGAGTTGGATTTTCTCCATGCTGTGAGGCCATTGAGGTCATGACACCTTCTCACTGTGTTTTTCTGGTTTTAATCTTCCAGGTCCTGGATGAGATAGCTGAGCATGGGATCAAAATTTATCAGCTACCTGATGCTGATTCAGATGAGGATGAGGAGTTCAAGGAGCAGACCAGAGTTCTTAAGGTGAGGTGAGGGTAGGGGGGGCACAAAGCTGATCACTGCTGTAACAATGGTTCATTGGACGTTTCCTTTTGCTGGTTTAGTGATACCAATTGTTTTCCATCTATCCTTGCTTCCCCTCCTGTCTGATACCGTTATTTTCCAAATATTTTTCCACATCCCTTCATCTTACTTTGTTTCTCTGGGCATCCTTTCACTTTAACTTCCTTTCCCAGGCAAGCATTCCCTTTGCTGTAATTGGTTCCAACCAGCTGATTGAGGTGAAGGGGAAGAAGATCCGAGGCCGTCTTTATCCATGGGGAGTAGTAGAGGTGGAGAATCCCGAGCACAATGACTTCCTCAAATTACGCACCATGCTTGTGTGAGTCTCCTTGGTAATTAAACCTCTGAAGTTACAGGATTTTCCGGAAGAAAGTGTTGTAAAATCTTGACTGAAGTTGTGAGTCATTGTGTTAGCTGCAGGGAAAAAAAAAGTGAAAAGCAGAGTTCTACTGCCCTCAAGTGTGTGACAATCTGACTGCATGTGTGGTTGTTTTAGGACCCACATGCAAGACCTCCAGGAGGTAACTCAAGATCTGCATTATGAAAACTTCCGCTCTGAGCGGTTGAAGAGGGCAGGAAGGTAAGATAATGCTTAATATAAACATAGGAGTCTCTCTTGTTTAAAGCAAGATTCATAATATTTAATGTTCGTTTCCCTGCAGAGCTGTGGATGAGGATGTGGTGGATAAAGACCAGATTCTGCTACAGAAAGAGTTGGAGGTAAAAACACAACCACACAACAATTGGAGGAAATGTAATTTTTCTCATCTTTTCACGTGGGGAAAATGGTGTCTTGACTTGCACATAGATCTGCAGGCTCACATGCCGTCTTTATGGTTGAGTACTACTGGCTGCTGTGATCCTTGTGTTCATCACTGGTTTCCCTGTGACTGAGTCATTAGTATGACTGTTTTTGAAATAGGAATTACGCATTCACTGTTTACATTGTGAGACATGGAGCCTGCATGTCATCAGGCTATAACCTGTTTCCTGATGGCTCTAGATTGACCTGATTGTCATCCTGCAGCAGTGCAGCGTAAAGCTCAGCCGGGGTTCAGAACACAGTTGTTGGTAAACAATGTACCTTGGCAGGATATGCCATCACTTCCTGCCTGCAGGTCTCGGTGGGAATGACCTCAATAACATGGGGTCATAAACATGGAGTGTGAAGGACGGTGGTTAATTTGTTTACATGATGTCAGGCTTTTGGTGGGAAGAAATGCTACCACAATCAATAAAATTTTTGCCGATTGGTAGTAATTTCTAAGGGAGGAAATCATTATTTTAATTAAAAAAAGGCTGAAGTCTTTTGAGTTTTGGTTTGAGTTCTGACATGTGCACACGCATCCCGCTTTCTCATCTCATTACTGTTTAATAAAAGTCACTAGTGCCCAAAAATACTTAATAAATAAAAAAAAAAAAGTTCCTGAAAACAGATGTGGACTTGTGTCCCAATAAGTGTGTAATCTATTCAGCTTTTCTGCTTACGATTAGTTGGTTCTGACTAACTGGTTGTGTTGATGAACACCAGATAATTATTTCTTTGTAGGGTTATTTTTGACAAATTACACAAATAAACATTCCTCTAAATGCGCCAGAGTTGTAGTTGATTTTTAACTGTTAAAAAAAAGAGAAAAAGAATATTAGATAGAGAGCTTTAGGGTAGTAAAGCAGTATTGTTAGTTGAATATAATGTTATTGAAGCACTATAAAGAACACTAATATTAAATGACAGGGTGCTATTGAACCCATTTTATCCTGGTACAAGCCTGACACGTCTTTCAGGCCTGGTGCAACATGTTTTTGCATCAGTATTTTAAGGTACATAAACGATTACGTATATATATATATATTAAACTGTTTTAAGCTAGTCATTTAAAGTAAAATCTGAACTTTTAACCTGAAATGACATGGATTTCAGGCTTCTGGTTTCTTTACAGACTGGAAAATAAAAGGTTTTTGGGAGCAGTTTTATATTTTCTGTAAACTTTATTTATCTAATAAAAACCGCTTCATAAATGGTCAAACATGTGCAGCGAGGAGTACAAAAAAGTATTTTACAATATTAACTACTGCAGACTTTTCTTGACAGTTTAATAAGACTTTCTCATGGACTCATGGCCTGAGAAACAACCTGATCCCATTTATCAGAATACATCAAAATAAATAAATAAATCACAGGATGGAAACCAATGTTTTATTGAAGAAAAAGCATAATTCATGACATTACATCCTCAGCCACAAGATGGCGATAGACATTGAGGAAGCGCAGAAGATGCTTCATGTTTGTTATGGCACCCAAGAAAGTCTTAAATCATAAGTATTAAACTATTGTCAGTATTAAGGAGTTAGTTCATTTTTAAGCCACACCAACATTTATTTAGCTTTTGTTCATCTATTGTTGGACATTAATTTTATGCTTCATGCTACTGTCAGTGCAACTGAAACATCATCAACAGACTGTTTTGGTCTTCTGGTTTTTGAATAAATCTGCTCTTAAACCTGCCAAACAGCAGTTTATCTGTAGATTTTCGTTTCTGCTTCCAAAAACCCAGAACTAAACTTTCCAGTGGAGCAGTTGTTTAAACCAGTTTTCTCTCTCTCTGTAGCTGAGACGCATGCAGGAGATGATCGCTCAGATGCAGGCACAGATGAAGATGAAATCAGATGAGTGAAAAGCTTTGAGCTGAAGGGAATCGCCGGGATCTCAGCCTCCTAGTGCACACGCACACCTGGTTCATCCAGTCTCTCCTGCCACCACCATGCAGTCCAACCAGAAGCCAAGATATCCTGGACCACATGATCTTCACCTGCACACCACCGCTTCCTCTTCATTTTCCCTCCAAATCTCCACCCATCAGCTGTCTGGAGCTCTTCGCTGTTTTTATTTCCCTTCAACGTCTTGTCAAGACTCCACTCACATTCCACACCGAACCTAGTTGTTGTGTGGGACTGGATAAAAACTTAGAGGTTGATTATGCTTGACATTTATCTGTTATTTAGCCACTGATCTTTGCTCATATCCACAGAACTGCCAGTGACAACGGTACTAAAGGGCTTAGCCATCACACTTAAGTTTACAAAAATATATATGTAAATTATGACTCTAGATCAAATTCAAGCTTCAAGAAAAACTGTTCGTTTGTTTTGTAGTCATTACAGTTGTTTTAGCCAAGTTGTTTTTGTTTTTATTTACTTGAGGGTACAAAAGCAAAACTGTTCTCATGTTTTCTAAAAGCTTCTGACTATTGCAGCTGCCTGTTGCCTTGACAACTGGTTGATTTCAGCTCTTCAGTGCCTTTTTGCTTCAGTCTTAAACATGTGGTTAATATTCATGTCCAAGATGAGGAAAGTTTTCTTCTGATTTCTGTTAAACTTTATTTTATTATCAACAGTTAAACCTAATGCCACTCCATTGAGAACAATCTCCCTTTAGGATCATGTGATATTTTTGTATTTATCTACAGCTGATCTTGATGTCAGTGCCAAACAACAAACTGAAAACTAATTCAAAGTATTCAGTCCTGTAAATTAATATGTCCGTAAGTGCTTCACTTATTTCATTTCATACATTAAATAGTCTATTTTTACACTACAAGTACAATTTTTAGTATTCTGCATGTGTACCGTACAATTAAAACACTGCATACTATGTAACTGTAGTAGGTTACATGTAACATCCCTCCAGCTTCCTGTGAGCAGCAAGCATCCTAACTTACTCCAGCACTACTGTTAAATCATCCTGTCACCCATGTGCCATTGACTTTAGTTTTTTTTTTTTTTCGTCTTTTGCTTGAATTAACACGACTATTTCTTACCCATGTGACAGTAAAGATTTGTTTTTGAAATAAACTTTAAGTCAATAATAGTTCATTTATTCCAGCGTGCATTTTTCAGGCTCCCTTCATTCTGTTTGCTTTAGCTCAACAGTCAGATTTATTTATTATTTATTTATTTATTTAAATATATAACCCAAATCATTTCCCGGAATATAAATTAAAAAACAGTCTGTTGGAGGTCGT
The DNA here is from genome assembly GCA_018398805.1 of Hirundichthys speculiger. NCBI lineage: Eukaryota > Metazoa > Chordata > Actinopteri > Beloniformes > Exocoetidae > Hirundichthys > Hirundichthys speculiger. The sequence continues at coordinate 1,027,441 of JAGFBZ010002193.1, read as the reverse complement.
TGGTTCGCATCCTGAAGGCTCTTGTGTGACTGGTTCAGAGGAGGAGGAGGAGGAGGAGGAGGAGGAGGAGGAGGGGGTCTCACGTGCCAGCTCGGCCCGCCCTCCTCCTGTCTGTCCGCGGCTTGGAGGCGAGGCGAGGCTGAGCCGTCGCTTCAGTGAAATCGAGGGAGGAGAGCAGTCAAACATGACGACCAATATCAGGTACAAAAGCCGGATTCCGGTTAAAACAGGTGAGTGCGCCTCCTGGGTTTAGTTCAGACTCTTGCTGATGGAAAATCAATGCAATGATCGCTTCATGTTTGTTTCTCGCTGGGCGCCGCTCTTCATCCTTGCACCTGCGCCTCCTCCTCACCCATCCTGTGATGGCCAATAGAGGAAAGTGCTGAGGTAGGAGACATCTTTTGATGCATTTAATTTGATAACAGCATTGATATCCACTCTATGATATTGTCGGAGTGCAATCTTGCATTTCCATTGCAGCCCTGCCAGCAATATTTCAAATCTGATGACTTCACTTTTTTTCCCCTCGATGTGCGCCTTTGCCTTATTTTCGTAAATGGACGATGCGCGGATCACAGCCATGCCATCACAGGCTGAGCGTTTATCCATACACCCGACAGGCAGAGAGGAGGGGGGGGGGGGGGTAGATTTCATTTTTAGACTCGTATTTAGAGCAGGCCGGCGCCACGAGAGGCAGGAGGCCGATATGGTACCCACAGCGCAGCATCCTCCCCCTCTGTCCTCTGCATCCTCCGCTCTGCTGCCTGCAGCATTTTCAGCGGTTATATGTGGATAATAAAAAAAAAAAAAAGAGAGAGAGAGAGACTAATGGACTGGTCCAACCGTGGAAGTTGCATCAACACAGCTCATGACTACAGTCGCTGCTGCTGTCTGTGTTTAGTGAAAACCTTCCTCACTATTGTTCATCCAGAAACCCAGCTGCCACGTGAGCCTGCAGGGGAGCTGGGTCTCTGGTGACCCTTGGCCTTCCTCCTGGCATATACTCTGATGGCATTACAATGGTACCTGTACCATGTGTGTGTCTCGATGTATCAATAAGTCTGATAATTAGTTGATATCAAACAGGAACTCCAAAAAATTTGGATGTTTGAGGGATAAAATGCAAATAAGATAATAGAATATAGCCTATGCACATTAAGGTTTTTGTTTTTCAAGCACGTGCTCTTTATCAGTACCAATACAGTGCAATGAACTGAAGCTTCATGAAGTTGCAGGGGTGTTATGATTTCTTTATTGATTAATCCATAGACTAAATAGACACTCAACCAAATGATGCAATAAACTGAGCCGCACAGCCTTTAGTTAAGCAAAGCATCCTCATGAAGTTGGCTGTATGGAAAGCCCATAATGCAGAGTTACTTTTAGCAGCTAAATAATTGGATAGGACCCAAACGCCGAACACATGAGGCAAGTAGATTCAAAATAAAATGAGGTCTTAAAAGTGCCACAGGGCAACGGTTGGGTGTTAGGAATCCACACATAAATTCAAAGTATAAACTGTCTGGTCAAAGACTGAACCTTAAACAGGAAGCAAAAATCAACAAATTACTCAAGGAAGAAACAGTTTCACGATAAAACAGGAAATTAAGAAAATGCTAAGCAAACACAGAACTTTACAAAAGCATTGGCACAAGAAAACAAAGACCAGAATATTTTAATAAAATATGACATCAAAACACCTAAACCATAATTTATCACACTCACTTAACAGTTTCTAGTTTGAGTATCACTAAATGTTCCTTTGTTTTACTGACAGAATTAGGTATTTGTAAAGGCTTCAGCTCTAAGAGGATTAAATGAGAGTTTGAGACCCACAGAGCTGCAAATGTGAGATTTTTTGGCAAGTCTGGAAGAATGATTTAAAGTAGCCATGTCATGCTAATTTCCAACCATCTTAATTTAAACGCTGGATCCTGTTCAACTCCAAAGGGCCTTAGTTATTTCAGATGGACACAGATCTACAAAAGCATGATGACACACTTGGACAGGGATTCTTCCACAGCCAGGGCTCTGTTAGTTTTAGCTCCAATAACTACTTTCAGGTGTTTTCTGATTGGTCAAATTTCTGGATCAAAACACACCGTCTGGAGTTTATGACCTTACGAGGAAACTCCATTTTATGTATGACAGAACCAGCAATCTCATGAAATTCTTGTGACCTAGGGACCATATGACTTTTTAAATGATGTTTGGTGTATATTCTGTAAACAGGCCCTGCTATAAGTACACCTTATTTTTAAGCTTCCTGTCATGTGTAAGATGATCACTGTAACACTGCAGATAAGTCAGAAAACATGGAAAAACATCATGTGGCCCCTGAAAATAGCACCAGACTCATCTATTACCAGTGAAAATATCAACTTTCAAATGACAGATAATGAAATCGCTCAGAAGTGTTAACAGCAAAATATACTATTAAAAGCAAATAATTCAGAATAGGGTGTTAAATGGTTATATTCTGTTATTTTGTTTTGGTTAGACGGTTATCCGGGGGGGACTCAGAGTAGAGCGGCTGCTCCTCGACTTTGAGCGGAGCCAACGGAGGTGGTTCAGGCATTAGGATAGTATCCCTCTTGGACACCTCCCTGGGGAGGTGTTTCAGGCATGTCCACCTGAGAGACGGCCCCAAGGTAAACCCAGGATACACCGGGGAGCTTTTATGTCTCGGTCGGCCTGGGAACGCCTTGGTGTCCTCCCCAGAGGAGCTGGAGGAGGTGGCTGGGGGAGAGGGAGGTCTGGGCCTCTCTGCTTCACCTACTGCCATCCAAACCCAAATAAGCATGAAGTTAATGGATAGATGGGTGATTTTAGTTTGACCATTTTTACCCTTTTCAGATAGAAAAACAATTCTGGGACTCTGACATTTCATTGTCATCATCTTAATCTATTAAGAGTGGAAGTGGCGTGTGTGTGTATTCACCCTGTTAGGACCTTTGAATAAAAATCTGGTCCTAATAAAGAGAAATGTAATTTGTGGGATCCTGGGTGTAGTTAGAGCTAAGGTGTGAAACGAGATTAGGTCAAAATTGGGTCAGGTTATACAAAATGAATGGAAGTCAGTACAATTTCCTCATAAAGTTAACCACACAAATGTGTGTGTGTGTGTGTGTTCCCCTGACAGGACTGCTGACTGCCCTTCTCCTTTCTCTGATTTGATGTGTACATTTAAATGGTTGCTTTCAAGACATGTGAGGCAGTTATTTATTTTTTCTTTAATACTGAGGATTATGAAGACAAAGACAGAGAAGTTTCTTAGAAGTGAGGTGTTAAATGTTCAGATTTCTTCCTCTCATTTGTTTTTTGCCTGCTTCAGAAGCTGAGAAAAGAAGGTTTTAGTGGTGCAAGTCATTTAGAGGTGGAAGATCATGTGGTTCAGGAGTTGACAACCCTCAGACATCTGAGATTGACTCCACACTCTTGTTTGTGAGACATCAGAGGCCAGAGAGGCTGTAAACCACTGGTTTGATTATTAACAAAGCCTTGAATTCTGAAAAGTATTTATATTATTGTGCAAAATCTTCATTTTCAAAGAAGTTTATGACCAAAGAAATCACTCCAGTAAAGTTAAAAACTGGATTTAAGTACAGTACTTGAGTAAATTTACTTTCACTCACTGCTTGCTCCTTTCATGTCAAAACAGTGTGATGTAATAATAGTAAATACTTTCATAAGAATTCTAGGTGTTAAAATCTAATCCACCGGTAATGTAGATATCTTTGAATTGTATTTGGTGGGTGTATGATTGAGATTACTACACAATTTGAACGCCTCGTGAGTTTTGCTGTTGGCTTTAACTCCCACCTGCTCAGCTACATCTAACCTTATGGGCCACTTTGCCAAAAATATCTCATATTCTGAAAGATCCACAGAGGCGGAGGTGGAGGAAGAGGAGGTGGTAGAGAGTGACTGAATGATGACCTCATAACCACCGAAAGAATCCTGAATGACAATCAGTCCTGAATCAGTGTTTTTACCGAGGACTCCTCCTCCCTCTTCTCCTCTCCATATCTCACTATTTCACAACCTGAATTCTCCCGTCTCTTCTTCAGCTGGCCTGCTGTGTTACCAGGAAACAGGCTTAAAAAAAAAAAAAGAAAAAATCAGTTTTCAACACTTCCCTGATACGAAGGTGTGGCAACGCCAGCTGATTTACTCACAGTTCTGTGTAGTGATTATTCCACGAGTGGGCGGATCTTAGCTGAACATGTTTCCATCAGGGAAAGAGAAATTCACCATTCATTTTATCAGTAGTTTGCTGGAAATTGTCAGCCTGATTGAATGACGCAAAGAAAACTATCTGAATATCTGATCAGCACTGTAAGTAGAGAACTATTACAGAGGATAGTTTAAAGTTTATTGATATGGCAGACTGAATTGAAATTAAATTTCCCCTCCACAAGTAGCTGTTTAAATGGAATGAAAACTCAAGCATGTGTCAGTATTTATTGTCATGACAATGTGCAGTGACAATAAAGCTTGTTTATCTTATCTGTGCCTCATATGCAGAGAAGCACAAATACAATGAAACAGCTGAAAACATTTCAATTAAATACGATAATTTCAATCAAATTATAATCCAGTTGAATAGAGTCCAATTCGGTTCATAAAGATTTGTCTTGTTGCCTGTGAGCTGCTCAAAGTTCACTTCAGTTTAATCCTCCTTTCTGATGGAAGGCAGAAGGTGACAGTCGAGGAGGAGGACATCATCACTAATGACATCACTCAGCAGCAACCCTGCTGCTGCCAATTACTAATCTCTTCTAAAGGGGCTTTTAAAAAGTCTTGTCTTTAAACGCACAGATGCACGTTGCCCGTGTCAGAAATGGGACGCCAGCGAGGACCAGCTGCAGAGCAGGGGCTAACATGTCTCAGGGGGTTGGGTGGGGCGTGAAATCACAATGGAGCCCCCCCGTGGCTCCTGCTCCAAGAAGTCCTCAGGATCCTTTGTGACAATATCTATTTATGTCAAAATAAGGTTTTGGATGTCACTAATAGGTGGATTTTTTTGCCTCAAACAAGTGGTTTGATGTTTTGAGACATACATTAGCTTGATGTTGAAAAACCAGTTAGTTTAGGTTGCACTGAAATCTGGACTCCACAGAAACAACTGACTGTCCAAATGATGCAAATTCACCCCCCCCCTCTCCAAAATCTATCCTCCTCACTCATTTATACCATGCATCATTTGTGAAATGTAAAGACATCAATCCGAGTGTTAATTGTGAGGCAGATGACCCACCAACAAATGAACATTGTCAGTTTTATTTTGATTAACAAGCACGCTGGTGGGTTTCAGACAGGACCAGTCTGCATCCTACTGACTCCAGTCTTCTCAGCTTAATGGACTGATGTGGGAGGTTTATTGATCTTTTTTATGTCATTCTGCCAGAAGGCAAAAGGGCGATTTTGGCCCAAAATGTTAAAAAATGGATTTAAGGCACTTTAGGTTTGGAACATTGTTTTGCTTCTCACTTTCAGATGCTATTACACTTTCTGTGGTTTTTATCTGGACCTTTTTATAAGCTCTGTCATGATCACGAATATTTAACAATCTTTACATCCCCTTGACATAAACAAGATGTATTTTGCATCACTTTTTGCAGATTTGTTTGACTTCTTTAGTCTATTCCGAGGCCACTAGAATATAAAGCTTGTTCAGTTTGATTAAGGTTTGGTTAAGTTTATAATGGCTGACTAGCAGGTACCAACATGTTTCAGATTTCAGGAAAAAAAATTGTTTGAATAAGAATTAACACCCTAAATATATATATATATTTCTATATCTGCTAAGGCATTTATATGTAATATTATTAATTTTTATAACTATCTACTTGCTTCTGTAAGCCTTTTTTGCTGTTTCATCCTCAGTCATGATTGTGTTCTTGTTCAGGTGTTTTATGAGTTTGTGCCCTGCAGTGTGTTTATGTGTGCTTATGCGTGCATACTTTGATTTTGTCATGCTGCAAACATGCGTGTAATGCCATTGATCCAGCTGGGTGTGTGTGCACAGTCGTCTTGTCTCATATCTGGAACAGCTCACATCCTTCTCTCCCTTTACGATCTTGGTTTTAGTCACTGTACAGACTCTCCTTTTCGTTTCAGAAAGCTTTTAGAAAGTGAGCAAAGACTGACCCAGATAACGAAAATAGTTGCAAAAAATCTTTTGTGTTTGGGCTGGATATGTTTGGGATTAACAGTTCTTTGGAAATGGGGATCAGGAGTTAAAGCAGTAATCCAATGAAATGAATGAGAAGAATTAGAATTGTTTCATAACAGGAAAACTTCTTTTATTAGTCACAACCAGTTAATTAAATTACTTTATAAGTAGAAAATGCTGACATGGAGTATTTAGCTCCTGTCAGAGAACAAGGTTGGTATTATTCCATGTTTTTGTTGCACTGCAGTTGACTTAAATCTTAATCTTGAAAAAAAAAAAAACAACAAAGGAAAACAATCTCTGCTGTTTAATCACATGATCACCATTTTCTTATTGTTTTTCTTATTATCAGCAAATCCACAGGAGAAGACAAACTCCACTGATGTGTTGAATCATCTCCCAGTTTAATGAAAGCACATACATATTGCGGTGATCTGGCAGGTCCTGCTGGGTTGTTTCCCAGCATCCTTTGCAGGACTGGTTGTTGAGGTGTTAATCTGTGTTTATTTGTTAGCTCTTTGATTTAATGAGGCCATGTGAAGGCTGTTGTTGGTTTGACCTCCTGTTAATTTATAGCCCTTACCTTTAACATGTAAATTTGTGCCAGAGTTTGAGTTAAGAAAGGTCAGGGAACTAGCAGGAACACAGCTGGAGCTCAGCTGATTGAGGAAGCTCTCAGTGGAGTGGAGTTTTATTTAAGCGTCGACAGTAACACAACACTGATGCAGTGCATCCCTCCGTGTTTTGAATGACCTCAAGGCAGATTTGACTGTCACACCACTGTAAATGTTTAGACCCATAATTTAAACCTATTATTGACAGTAAAATGCAGAGGCAGAAATGTAATATGATGGTGAAAAAAGAGATTAATTCTAAGAGCCTTGCAGTTGCTCCAGACCAAGCCCTTGACAGTAATGATAATGCTGATGTGGCCTGACATCTCCTGCATCAGTTGAGTGTGGAAGTGTAGAAGACACTTTACAACCTTCTTTTAAAAAGATCTTTTTAACCATATAAGGTAATGACCAAGCTGTCACTAATTTGTCTTTCAATGGGCAGATGTTAGAACTGGGCAACAATAGCCAAGTGTCCTTCGGTGAAGCAATTTCATTGGGCCTTAAGTAATTCCATGTTGTCAGATTAGCATATTAAAGAGCCAAGTGCATGCAGGCATTTGCACGTACAAGGGAGACGAGCTGTATTTATGTTGTTTTCCACCCCTTTCCTTCTGTCGCACCCCTCCTACCCCCACTTACCTCCCTCTTTGCCTCACTTTACTGGCCCACCATCCACTCAGCAAGCAACAATTTAACGGAAGCATTCGGGGCTAATGGTGCGAAAGTGTCAACGGGGGGGTTGGGACATGCAGTGAGTGAAGGTCACTGCTCTCCGTGTCTGCATCACTGGCCGCCTGGCTGCTTTAAGTGATCACGCACACGATTAAAAGCCTGGTCACTACCATCACTGTGTGACTGGATACAAATCTCAGCAAATTCATCATGTAAGAAAACATTTTATAAACTACTGAATAGATTTTAATTAAATTTGGACATACATAAAGAAAGCCCTCTGGGTTTTTTACATTTCATTTTAATCACTATGGTGTTTTATCTCAAAAGTAATTACGTTTTCATGAGCCTCAGCTGTACGGAGCTAAACTGATATGCTTGGTGAACATTACATCTGCTTAGCATGTTAACAGTCTCACTGCCAGCATGCTAATTCACCTCAACAGCTATGTCCATCCATCCATCCATCCATCCATCCATCCATCCATCCATCCATTAACTTCTGCTTATCTGTAGTTGAGTCGTGGCATCCTGACCAGACACCTGAACCACCTCAACTGGCTCCTCTCGATGTGAAGGAGCAGCGGCTCTGGAGTTTCTCCCAGGCGACTGCACTTCTCACCCTATCTCTAAGGGAGAGTCCAGCCATCCTGCGGTGGAAGACTCATTTCAGCCGCTTGAATCTCTGATCTCATTGTTTCAGTCACCACCTAGAGTTCGTGACCATAGGTGAGGGTTGGAACAAAGATCGACCGTTAAACGGCGGGCCTTGACGTTTGCCTCAGCTCTCTCTTCACCACAGAAGACGGTACAGAATTAGCACCACAGCCTGACGCTGCACCAATCCGTCTGTCAGTCTCCTGCTCCTTTCTCCCATCACTCGTGAACCAGCAACGCAGACCAAACTCTCACTCCGTTTGCACAGGGACTGGACAGCCGGTAGCAACGGGCCTAGTACCCCATACTCCTGGAGTAACCCCCAACAGGACATCCTGAGGGACACGGTCAAATGCTTTCCCTAAATCCACAAAACACATGTGGACTGGTTGGGCAAATTCCCATGTTCCCTCCAGGACCTTAGTGAGGGTATAGAGCTGGTCCAGACGGAAACCCTATGTTGTTCCTCCTGGATCTGAGATTCAACAGTCGATTGAACTCTCTTTTCCAACGGCTCACAACAGCTGTGTGCCGACTTTAAATCCTGCATAGAAAATGTTCTTGGGTAGTTTACCGTCAATATTTGAGCCTGCTAGAGGAACAGCAAAAGAAAATTTGATTCAGATCATTTTTTCTTGTTGAGATACTTCATAAAGTAACACTTTGAATAGTTTTCATCATATTGCCTGGGACTTCACAATCAGCAAATGGAGGATATCTGGTAACGTCAGTAATATTGTGTGATATCATAGTTTCATTCATTTGTTCTTTTGAAGCTTAATATTTATGTAAGCCTCAGTAGTAAAAGCCTATCTATAATTGTCAGGATTCAGTGACAAAACTTGCAGTACCTTGAATGACCACTCGGGACTTGTCAGTCTTTATTGACCTCATGTCAAGTTACTACAGAAGCAAAGTATGTTTAGTCTGGAGAAGGTTCCAGCAATTTAGCAGCTGGAAGCAGCTAGCCTAGCCTAGCCAAGCAAATCCACTTAACAAAGGCTCTTTCTTTGAAATTGTTCTGGTACCCCTCACGTTCACAGCCATTTGCATTGGTACAGAACGTACCAAGCCGGTCGGGCTGGTGTTGTTTGTCCAGTTCTTGTTATTCAGTCTATGACTTTGATTAGTAGCAGAAATCCATGTGCTCTAACAAAGCTGTCACAAGTGTGACGCTGGGATTTTTTATGATGAGGAATGATTTAGAAATCCTCCTTCAGCCAAACTTTGTGTCAGTGTTGGGATGACTGTGTCATTCTTGAAACTAGCCCACAGCGGGAACTGATGGCACCAAGTACAGTGTGCTTGTGTGTGCATTTTGGCAGTGGCGCTGACTCTTGTGAGACATCGAGCTTCCGATAAAGTCATAAATTTGTATGAGTGAGAGGAAGAAGCTGAGAGCTGCCTGCTGACTGAATGATCTCTGGATCTCTGGATCTCTGGATCTGCAGGGGATCCAACAAAATGATGAACAAAGAAAAGCAGTCAGACTCTTAAATAAAGATTCTTTTGTGCTTGTTAGTTTTTTTTAAAAAAAGATTAAAACCTTTTGGAAAAACTCAAAGTCTGATGTTTCTGAGGACTTTCATGTCTCGCACCTGTTTTCAAACATGTATTTTGTCTAAATGACAAATGATGCACGTGATTAGACAGAATCATAACAACCAAGTGCTGTCAGAGGTTGACTTTTTTGGGGGGGAGAAAATTAATAAATTAAAGGACTGTAGGATTTTATGAATCAGTATTTGAACATTTATATTTGTTAGATTTTTAGCTCGTGTTCTGTTGACTTTATGTTCAAGCAATGATGTCACAGCTAGTTTGGAATTAACAAATGTGATGTGACAAACCTGCCTACATTTGACACTAAGAGACTTTCAGTCATGAAAGCAAATCTTGCATCTTGAGCAATTATTTATTTGTTTCCTCAGGATTTTTTAAAATATTCAATTTAAAACTGAGAACAGTAAACAGAATCTGATGATTTCCAAAACTCAGGCTTGTGTCTTCTTCTCTATAGGTGATAATATGAAGATGTAATATCAGGATAAAGTTCATCTTATTCTCAAGTTTCAATTAAAAAAAAAAGGCAATCCAAGCACAGTTAGGTAGTGAAAAAGGGAAAATAAATAAACTTGGACTGAGTTCCCTTAGCTTAGTTTATGAATGCTGAAGTATCTGAAATGCTTTATTTTATTGTTTGTAAAGTTTAGTAGGAAATCCATCGAAATAGTCTTTTTCTCAATTTATCATAATTATTTTACTAGTAATCATCCACTGCAGTGAGCTGGTCAGGAGCAGAGTTTAGTTTCTGAGTACTCAGTTACTCAGGTTAAATGACAGCAAAAGCAATCTTGAATGTTGAATCTTAATAATTAATTGATCCAGGTCCTGCTCCACGTCAAGCTTTCTTCCTCTTAAAGTGGACTTTTTCCTTGCCACTGTTGGGCTTAAAGGGGGCGCTCAAACCGGGGCGGCTGTAGCTCAGTTGGTAGAGCGGGTCGTCCAGTCACTGGAAGGTTGGCGGTTTGATCCCAGCTCCAACTGCCCACAAGTGCCGAAGTGTCCTTGGGCAAGCCCCCAGTGGTTCTGGCAGCACTTTGCATGGTAGCAGCCACCCACTGGTGTGTTAATGGGTGAATGAGAGGTCACCTCGTTCACCTTGGTGTGGATAAAGCGATATGATAATGACAATTGACATTGTAACAGATGCTATACAAATAAAATTGAGTTGAATCTTAATAAGTGGTTAAGTCACACCTGAGAGTCTAAAGTGGTAAATGAAAATCAACTATCATGACTACATTTCTTCATGTAATGAGGGATGTATATTCAAACATGTTGTCAGAGTTTGCATGTGTTAAAAGGAGTGTGACTGAAAGATTATATTCGGATTGCCTTGTGTTCGTGGGCATGAAAAGTGAGAAGAGACAGCTGGCCACTGAGAGAGACTGACGGTGGGGGGTTTAGCTAGGGGGCCATTGTAAGACCATTTAAGGACATCTGTTCTTTTATTCTACTCGGACCGACCCTCCCACTACCCTCCACACACACAGTCATCTGCATCGATCATGAGCTTAATTCTTCATCAAGCGTTGCCCTTTTTTCGCTGCTCTGCGAATCTTGAATCTGCATCATCCCAGCTGAGAACACCAGGTTTTTTTTTTTTTCTTCTCCCTTTACGAGGCGGCAGAATGCTCAAACCGTGAACTTTATCCCATCCGGGTCCTCTGTCTCCCTCCTGTGGTGTGGGGTGAGTGCATCACATCCTGTACGTGGCATCACCCCGGGGCGTGTCAGCTCAGACAAAGAAAAAGTCCAGCTTCTGTTATTTCAAAGAATGTTTAGGTTCTGCTGCCCACATCATCTGTGACTGAGACACACCCATCGCATACTCACACACACACACACACACACACCGCTGTCACATCTGGAATCAATTGGGTTCAATCCCTGCCATGAAATACCTCAGTTACCTCTATAGACGCATACGCACACTCAGAAAGTGCTCCTAAAATGTTCAGAGGAGATGGCATTGCGGCTGATTTCCTTTACGTCATTCTCATACTGAAGTAGCTGTCTGGGCCACAGCGACTTCACGGTCTGCTTACCCAGAATGCAAATGAGAACAGTGTTTTAGCTGAAAGTACACAGATATAATAGCTGAATAACTGACTCTATAGATATAAATTATTAAAAAATAATTTAGATGTGATACTTGGTTGAATATTGTGCTTTTCTGATAAGAGATGAGAGCACTGATATTAGTCATATTCTCTGTATAAATATGAAGCCGCAGCCAGAAGCAGGAACTCACCATAAAGCTTGGTGTCGTGGGCCCCGGTTGCTTGGCTCTGAACAAGAATGAGATTATTACGTTCAAGTGAGATGATGCATTAATAAGAAGATACGTCAGTTGTAGGTCGTGCTGCTGTGTGGTTATGCATAAAAAGAACAGTTCAGAAATGGTATGCTCGTGTACATATTATCGCCCGTTCTCTCCCCCTCTCCTGTCCGTTAACCCGTCAATATTGAAAGATTCTTCATAGATAAAATGAAATGCTCATTTTATATGGCCATGCAGGTAGCAGAGATAGAGAGAGCCTGTCATTAGCACAAATGTTACTGATGTTTATCTGAAAAAGTCGCCTGCATCAGTTGGTCAGCGCGTTTGATATGGTTTTAATAGTTTCATGGTCTTTCTCTAAATAGTCTATAGATAAGTGCTTCTTTCTTTCAGTCCCAGTTTAATTTGCTTTGGGTCATGTGATTACAAGTCACCGTGAACACATTATCTTAGAAAGACCTATTAATATTTACGGACGGCACAGGCCTTCCTGATAATTTTCGGAGCACTGTTACCTTCCTTTTGTACCCTGAAAGTACCAAGAGAGCAGCGCTGCTCTTTCATTTTTGATACTCTGAATGTTCTCAGTACAGAGAAGCTCTGGCCTGTCAAGTATACCTAGTTTCTTATTTCCACCGGTCCATGTCCGACGGCTGTGACCCGATTGAACCTTCGCAGTCCCTCCACATATAAAGTCCCTGGGACTGACGGCGTGCTGTGATGTTTTTAAGCAGAGACCCACCGTTGTTTTATTGTTTTATTGTCCAAAGTAGTTTTTCAATTACACTTGGAGAGGAGAGATGAGAGTTCTCGCTTGTCACATACCAGAGCTGGTCAGGAGCTTTTCTTCTTCTACACTGATTGTTACCTGAAACATAAAACCCATCCCATCTAGATCAACACACACACACAAACACACACAGGCACATCAACTGATGATTCAATGAACTCTATTATCTGATAATCTCACTCTGTGTGTCTGTACTTGCAACATTTATGCGTTCTTATTGTTTGAACTGCAGCTTTTGTTGCTGTCAAGTCCAAGCAGGTTCTTTTATGTTTCATAGTTTCAACAAAGCAAAGCATCTCTGCTTTCTGTCTGTCTTTCACTGTGAGCCGGTTGTCATTTCTCTGAGTGTAGAGATTTATTTTTCAGCTGTCTGAGCTGGGGGAGGGAATCTAGGCTGAATGAATGAGTTTCTTTTAGACCTTCGCCTTTTCCATCCCTCCCTAGTTTCCTCCCTCAAATTGCCACCTCTCTTTTACTCCCTCTCTCCTTTTGCCTCCCTCTCACATTGAGAATTCATCCATACCTGTCAGAACAGGGAGAACTGGATTGCCGTAGGGCAGAAGAAAGACAGAATAATAAGAAAAGAAGAACTAGGGCTGGGAAAAACAAAAGAAAGAAGGAGAGTAGGAGGAACATATCTGAAGAGAGCTACCAGGAAAGGAGTCTGTTATAGAGCAGTTTACTGAGGTCTAGAAAACCTTCACATCTGCTTTTCCCCATTCCCTTCTGGGTCTTTTTTTTTCTTTTTCTTTTTTAACTTTCTGAAGCCAGTGGCTATTTTGGTCGGTCGGTGTCAGAGCGGTTTAGGATGGATGCCATCATGCTGCAAGAAAAACTGGTGGAACGGCTCTTGTGCCCACGAGTGAGAACGGCCAGACAGAAGGTAAAGAGCTGGATGTGTGGAAAAAGAAATGTGTCCAGGCAGGAAGCTTTGAAATTACACAAACGTCGGCTGCAAAGAGAAATAATGGCTGAGAGCTGAGCATGAACTCTGTGGATGTTATCACAGCATTTCTGTGAAGGTGTTTTCCCTCCGTTTTAGATTTACGCGCAGTTGTATCAGCAGTTTGTCAGCTCTGGCTCTTTTGCCTGTGGTTTTGTGTAAATATGTGAGTGTGTATTCATGAATGTGATCCTCATCCTGGAGGGGCTGTCGGAAATGCCCATGACAAGTTATGACAGCCTATGAGAAGGCTCGCTGTGTGTTTGGCTTGTGTGTTTATTGAGTAAAAAGAGCTTTTCAGGTCTGTTGAATGTAGCTTCTGTCCGAGCCTGAATGCTCTCCACAGGCCTCGAGTGTGGATTTGTATTTACACATGTCAGCATGTCGTAAAGATGACGCGCTGCCAGATGCGGCAGAAGCGACAGATACTGTCCGACACAGTAAGAGGCTGGTATCCCGTGGTCCCCTTTGTGTCTGCGGAAGATGTAGTGGAAAGTCTAAAGAGGCTGGATATTCTCAGCCGCCCTTAGAGGAATGCTGTGCACGTGTTTTTCCATGCAGTTGTAGATTTTTCTCTGTGTTGTGGTAATTTTATTGCAGCAGACGCTGTCACATCCAGTTTCATCTTCATATTAAAACTCTCCACAGTAAACTGGCTTTTTTTTTTTTTTTAACGTGAGTGCAAACAGACTATCAGCAAGAAGTTTAGCTCTTTGTGTTAAATTGAATTCCTGACAAGACACGAGGAGCTTTATTTGGTCTTCCTACCAATTACAATCAAAATCTGAAACAAATATGTTTTTAACCCATAAACAGTTCATACAATATAAAGCAGTTTCTGTTTATAGGCTTGTCTCTGGGCGTAATGAGTTAAATAAAAATGGTGGCCTAAACAGCAAAAAAAAAAAAAAAAATAAAAAGGAACGCAGATGTTGTCAGTCTGTGCGGTTAAAGGATTAGGCAACATAAATGCCTTAAAGTGCTCGCCATGTGACATTCCTTTGTGCTTATACAGTAACCGCATGTGTGAGTTTAGCTGTGTTTTCTGAGGTGTGATGAGTCTGTCAGATTTACACATTTAAGGACAGTGACAAGCCTAACCCTGGTTTCTACCAGCTTTTAAACTCACGGGCCCTGCTTCAGTTTCCTTTTACGTCCAAGTAACGTGTAGGTTAAAGGTGGCAAAAAGTTTTAGTTTTGATGCAGAAAAATGACCAATTTTTAAGCAGATTGATGTTGTTGCTTGTCTATATCTTTATCTATTCTTCCTGTTCAGTGTAACGGGGTCTGTTTTAGGCAGAGATATACCCTGGACCGTCACATATAGACAATCAACCACACACTCACATTCACTCCTGTGGGTTTTTGAATTACCAATAAGTATAACGAAGATGAGGGGTTTTTTAGACTTGCTGCATGTAATTATACAACTCGGTAAAATGATTATAATTATTATTAATCTGAATGCAGCCAGCCACTAAGCCACAGGGCAGCTTTGGATCAGTGGGTAGCTGGCTGTGCTCAAACCAGAAGGTCGTCATGTGTGAGTCCTTCAGAAGGTCCTGCAATGTCTCCCAGTGTGTTCGCTGTGTAAAAACCAAGAGTCAATATGTAATAGAAGTGCTGTCATCTGTTTGTGAGTAGACAAATCACAAACACTTCATAAAGTTCTTTATAGAACCTGGATAACATTTAAAAGGTGTTATTTAAGAGCAACAGTATCCATTTATCTGTCAACTCCTGCTTCTCTACCTGACCACCTCCTCCATCTGCTCCTGAGGGATCATGGATTTTCGTTCTTTTCATTTATTAAATGAATAGAGGCAAAAAAAGAAGCATTTTCTTTCAATAAATGTGAAGAAGTGTAAAATGTACAGTGCTTATCTTAAAATACTCTTAGTGTCTTTCCGCTGCTGTGTTTATAGCCAACAGAACAGTTTGCATTCCCACTAACACATGAACAAAAACAAAAGCGATGTAAGCAAGTCGCTGCAGGCTCGAAGACACTAAAGGTGACATATTTACCTTTCTTCTCACTTACAACCGCCTAATCAATTAAGTGGTTTTTCAAGATGAAACTTGAGGAGAATAATTAACAGCCTTTTTTCAATTCCCGGTTAAGTTGCCAGTTATTTTTGCAGCTGATAAACACTTTGGCCTTAACTGTTAGAAAATAGTGGAAAATTCCTGAAACAACTTCCTAAAACCTAACATCAAGTTCTGTCTGACCAACCAGTCAAAAACACAAAGACACTCGTCAATACTCCCATGTTGTAAGGAAAAGCAACACATGTGAAATGCATTGCTGTATACGAGACAATAATGTCCTTTTTATGATCAATAAGTATGTGGATGTTTGAAATAGTTTTTATAATGGTGTGCTATCTTAACTACCCATCAGCTGACAGTTTGACATATTAGCTAAATAGATAATGTCAGTATTAAGTAATTCCACTACATCACTGGCATTTTCTTTTACACGGTGCAGTTCATTACAAATCACATCCATCCTCTTCTTGTCGTCTTCTTCTGTTCCAGGAGAAGCAGTATGTGGGCTTTGCGACGCTGCCCAACCAGGTCCACAGGAAGTCTGTGAAGAAGGGTTTCGACTTCACGCTGATGGTAGCAGGTGAGGTTATTTTATAATCGGCTCACCTTGCTAATAATCATGGAGCTTATGGTGTTGGCTGTTCGCAGCTGTCTTGACAGTCGGGATGGAGGGATCTCTTTGGCACAAACCCCACCCTCACCGACTACACTGGGTGTTCAATAAAGTCGAACTCTCCGGCCATGAGTTGAATAAATGCGTCAGAACTCATATCTGTGACTGTCTTGACATATTTGTGTGGGTGTGTGTTTGTGGGCTGCAGGAGAGTCTGGTATGGGAAAATCCACTCTGGTCAACAGCCTGTTCCTCACAGACCTCTACAAAGACAGAAAGCTACTGAATGCTGAAGGTGAATCTATTTACTATCCCTACTGTTAAAGGTTTCACCTTTGTTTTATGACCCCTGGAATAAAACTACACGAGCAGAGCCTTTTTCACTGTGTTCTCCTTGTCAGTCTGCGTTGTTCATCCTCTCTGCGTTGATGCTTTCCAGAGCGCATTAATCAGACCGTGGAGATCATCAAGCACACTGTAGATATCGAGGAGAAGGGAGTGAAGCTCAAGCTGACCATCGTGGATACTCCGGGGTTTGGTGACGCTGTCAACAACAACGAGTGGTGAGCTACAGCGCTCGCTGGTCTGATGCGTGCCTCATTAAGACTATATGCTGGAAGTGTGAAGCAACTGGATGAGCTTCTCATGTAGCTTGTTTCGTACTTGTGTGTGTGTGTGTGTGTCCTAGCTGGAAGCCAATCACAGACTACATAGACCAGCAGTTTGAACAGTACTTCAGGGACGAGAGTGGGCTGAACAGAAAGAACATCCAGGACAACAGAGTCCACTGCTGCCTTTACTTTATCCCGCCATTTGGACATGGGTGATGACACAGTCCACACACAGTTTCCAAGTGAATTTTGATTAAATTGCTCTCCTCCTCACTCTGGTTTTGTCTCCACAGGCTGCGTCCTGTGGATGTCGAGTTCATGAAGGCTCTGCATGAAAAAGTGAACATAATTCCTCTCATTGCAAAAGCCGACTGCCTCACACCCAACGAGATAAAAAAGCTCAAAGACAGAGTGAGTCAAAGACATGCAGCTCCATATTCTGCTCTGTAGGATATTGACTAAACTCTGAGCATGTGTGTGTGACTGGACTCTTCCAGATACGAGAAGAAATAGACAAGTTTGGGATCAAAGTTTACCAATTCCCTGAATGTGACTCAGATGAAGATGAAGAGTTTAAACAACTGGACAAAGAGCTGAAGGTGAGTCCTGCTCAGATCCTTCATTTCACACTTATTACCCCCGTTGACTGGGAATAATATATATTTTAGATTTATTAACTTCAGAAGGTACAAACGTGTGTCTTCAACAAGGGACTTTACATTTTTTTTGGATATTTTGATTTGAACTTTATTGATTTCTGCTGTATTTGATTCAAAGGTAAAAAAAAAAAATAGAGGTAAAGTTTGTTTTTGGTTTATCAGGTATAATTTGTTTTCTTTTATTAAAAGCTCACTCTTGCTTCCTTTGTGGATGAGGTTTACCTCTGCAGTCTGCTGCCTCTCAGATCTGTCTCACAGCTACTGATCAGGTCATGCTCAGATTCATAGGCAAACACCACAACATCCAGTTGAAACCGCTTCAAAAAATAAAATGTAACCAATATTTTGTCAGGTGTAGTGACATTTATCCTGGCAGATATTTTCTGAATCACGCAACAAGAATTTGAGGTATCTGTAACTCTTTTTCCTCCATCCCAGTACAATGCAGGTGATTGGAGTTCTGTTTCGCCTCTTTAAAGCCTGAAAGGGCCTCGCAGAAATGTCTCTAAATGTATCTAAGTGGAAACCTTTGGAGAATCCGCAGATTTCTCAGAGTAGCTTACAATGGAGGTATTGTTTAGTAGGAAGAAGTTGTAGTGAAAATGGCAGAGGCTTGTTTGTTTTGTTTTTTTTAAATAAAGTATGTCATGTTGTTTCTGTAAGGTCTCACTCGAAGTGAACAAGGTAAATATTTTTCTTCCACAGCTCTGTGTCCTTTGTGCATCTCTGTTGTCTTGTGAAGAATTGTTCAACTGTAAACAGCTCAGACGTCCGAAAAGTGACAAAAATAAAAAAACACCGCTGAACTAGTTGTGTTGGATGATTTGTTTTTAAATGTTGCAACAAAAAAAAAAAGAAAATCGTCTGCTGTTCTGCTGACAGAAGTCGACCAAAGAGAGACAATTACCCTCAGATATTTAAATGGATCCATAAAACCTCAGAGACAGTGATGTTAAAACCCGAGTACTTTTCTCAAGTTAAATTTACCCACATGACTGGATACCATGATGTCAGAGCAAAGAAATGTCTGATTGTAATTTGGGAAGATTGTAATCATTTGTGATGCTTTTAAACTGAAGTCTAGCAGCAGCTCAGAGGCGATAATTGTGGGCTTGTGACATGAATCTGGCTGTTGTGAAAGTTAATCGAGAAAATAAACAGCGAACTGTCTTTCACCTGTCTCAGAAATTACAGTCACGCTCCTCTCGAGCTGCTCTGTAGCCTTTTGTGAACGTGCGTAGCTCTGTGAATGTGCGGCAGCATGCTCAGTCATCTTTTTCTGAGGCAGAGGGAGGTTAAAATAACAACCTGCCCTTGTGTCTCTGCGCAGGAGTGCACCCCTTTCGCTGTGATTGGCAGTAATACAGTGGTGGAGGCCCGAGGACAGAGAGTGAGGGGAAGGCTGTACCCCTGGGGGAATTGTTGAAGGTGTGCTGCTGTGTTGTTTATAATCTATTCAGCTATCATCATCCTGAGTGCAAAATAGAAGTTGTATGTTTTGATCTGGATTATTAATCCATTTAACATATTTCTGTGTTCAGTGGAAAATCAGTCGCACTGTGACTTCGTAAAACTGAGGAACATGCTGATTCGTTCACACATGCACGACCTCAAAGATGTAACCTGTGACGTCCACTATGAAAACTACCGAGCGCAGTGCATACAGGAGATGACCAGTGTGTGTGTGTGTGTGTCCAGTGAGAAATGAAAGGCTGAGAGTGGCAATATTTAGTATGCTGCTGATGTTAACAGATTTCAGGTGACTGCTTCACCTCTCACCTTCCCTGCCTTCTTCTTCATTTCTCAGTAAACTGGCTCAGGACAACCGTATGGAGAGTCCCATCCCCATCCTGCCGCTCTCCACTCCAGATGTGGACACTGAGAAGCTAATCAAAATGAAAGATGAGGAGGTAGAAAAGCAACTTTAGCTTCATCCATCCATTATTTATAGCTGGTTATTCCTGTTTTAATTCCAATTTCATTCTTATTATTATCATGAGTGGATCTCAGAGGAGTCACAGGTCTGTGCTCTGACACAACAGTGTTTCAAGTGATTAGTCAAAGGCATAGATAGCTGGTAACATCACAATACAGTTCTGTACGATAAACTGCAAAGCTATACACAATAATCCCCAATACATTACAGTTTGATACAAGACAGGACATCAGGATGTGATGTAATGATACGCCACCAGAATATGCTACTAGATGTTCATTACAGGTGCAGAAGTCGAGACAATACATCACAGTCAAACACATTTTAAAATGATGCAATTCTTAACAAAACAATATGACACGTAACAATAAGGTGTCATGTGATTTATGATGACACAATTCAACGCAATTTGTGATTGTGATATCATAGAGGACAGAAGTGTAATACAGTTTGATAAAAGATGCTACTCTGGACCGCCATCACCAGTCACTCTGCAAGAATTCTCCCTGTGAAATGGGTCTGGTGTCCTTCTCCTTTACAGCCTTTTCTACCAGTACACACCGTACTGGACTGATTGCAATGGGTGGGGGAGGCTTTTATGCAGTAACTCATCTGGAACTTTCAAGAGTCTCTATTCAAAACAACCAAGACGACTACAGAACTGCTAATAACATGCTGGATCAGCAAGTGCTTACTGCAAAACTGACTCCAATTGTTCAGTCGTCCGTACTCTACCACACACCACTCTGAAAGTCTTTTGTTGATGCTAGTCTGGTCGTCGCTCTGCCTGCGTCACTTGATTTGTTTCTCTAAATGCTTGTGTGCATGCAGCATCCAGAGGCAGTTTCGTCTGCTTCCATTGCTACCGCCCGCTGGTAATCAGAGTCAAATACAGAGGAACCACACAAATTCTTTGTATAGAGGAAAAAAAACAAAACAAAACAAAACAGGTCTGGCCTAAAGACAGGCAAAACAGATGTGAGACACCACTATAAAAGCTGATGCATAGTGAAATGATGTGAGGCGTAACAATAAAGTATAATACAATTTAATATCATAGAAAGAGTCACAACATGATCTAATCTGACAAAGTACGATATACGGCAAGACAAAACATTGCAATAAAATATAGTGATGAAATATAATGGAGCAGGATTCAATGCTACATGTCACAATATGATACACTGCTGAACAATATGACTAGTGTGTCATGATATCATCATATTATGATTCACACAGGATACACAATATGATTCAAGATAGTGTTTGCTGAAGACTCAGAAGGGCAAAAACATTAATACATTCAAAACGGGAACCCATTTAAAGGAGATGCATGTGAGTCTGAGAGTAAGAGCTGGAGGTTTAACAGGTTCATGTGATCAATAAAATGTAATGCTGAGCAGAAGAGTCAGTAGATTTTAATTCTTTGAGTCTTAAATCACCAAAACGTGTAAAACTGTAGAGAAAGAAACAAAGAATTGTTGTTTAATACTTAAAAAAAATGGAAAACTGTTTCAGTATATCTCATATCAGATAAGTGTATGTATAAATACAGTATAGTTACTGTACATAGAATACTATAAATCAAATACAGATTTTAATTTTTCATTAATACATATATATTGTGTACTAAATGTGTCTTATTGTGTGTGGCATTTACTTAATGGTTTATTCTTCCTTTTGTTCAGAAAACTGTTTTTGGGATAAATCCAGTCCCTCAGTGTTGTTTGGATTAGCTCAGCCTCAAAATCTAACTTTCACCAATTTCCCAAATTCAGTCATATATCTGGCACCAAGCAAGCAGCCTTTTGGCTTTTTCTCTTCTTTAGGAGTCACCACAGTGGATCATTAGGTGCATATTGATTAGGCGAAGGGATTTTTTTTGTCTGTTTTTGTTTTGCCTTGGAGGTCCTTCCTGTTACGACCCTCCCCAGGTGTCTCTGAGCCATTCAGAACAGTGATGTGGACTTTTAACCAACCTGCTTCTCTGTCTGCAGCTGAAGAGGATGCAGGAGATGCTGAACAAGATGCAGCAGCAGATGCATGACAAGGAGCAGTGACATCTCCCAGAGCAGAGCTCTGCAGCAGCACCTCCTGCTGTTTCTCTCCCAATTGACATTGCGACCTTTTGACTTGGATGTCAAGTGTTGGTGGCAACTTTGACTCAACATTTATCTATGTTTTGGTGCTTTATTTTGTCTCTTTGTCCAGACATATTTTCTTTCTCTGAAACTATCCGTTTGCCCATTTTTTTCCCCCTCGCCGTGGTCCTAATATAAATAATATAAAGGCATAATTTAACTATTGAGTGTATCTAATTTATAATGCTACGCTAAACCTTCTGACTATAATGTGAGAGTGTGCTGGGACGTATTTTGTAAAGAAATGTGGATTGTTTGTGATAATTATTGGATTTGGATATGGATGGTGTTTTTTTATTATGCGGTTGTGTGTTTGGGTGTGTGAGTATATGTAATGAAATTTCCTCTGAACAGTAGGCATTGGGGGTAATATTTACACTTGCCCTCTTAAAGTTGCCAGAATACCTTTTCTTTCATTAAAATGAACTTTGCTCTTAAGTTGTTTATAGCCGATTGTTTTTTCTTTTCTGTGTGTATATGGCTAGACGAAGCATTTTCCTACTGGTTGAGCTGAAAAAGCACTTAAAGGTGGAGTAGGTGTTGTTTGAAAAACGGTTCCAGCAATCCAACTCAAGTGAGATTTTGAAAATATACACTCCCTCCCTCCTCCCAAAGGCTCCGCCTCCTCCTCTTCAGCTCACCCCTCGAAACCACGCCTTCACATGATTCACGACTGCATGAACCATAGGGAGGGAGGGGTGATATTTGATGGACGTATTAGGCAGCCAATCAAAATAGTGATGATCACTTTTTTGATTGGTCAGAGTTTTTCTCTGATTATACCTTCTAGACTGGACCAAAATGTTTAGTTTTTTTTGCAAACATTTTATTTCAGTGGGTGCAATGGAAATGTGAAAAGGTTTTCAGGCAATATTGTAAAAAGTGTTGCAAAAAAACAACACCCACCCCACCTTTAATGCCAGTGGCTAACTGTGACTAGGGGGTTTCTGCCATGAAGAGAGGGGTTGTGCAGTACAGGGTGCATGTGCAAGCATGCTGTCATTACTCATATCCGTTGAAACTTGTGGGCCTATTTTAACCGCTAGCTGATTCCTTGTGCTTTTATTAGATGCATCATGAGTTCAATTTGCTTCGTTGCCACTACAGGATGGTAAATCACTCACTAGGAGCAAATACTGCATCAGTGCTTCAGTTTCTAATGTTTCTCCTTCATTATACCGCTGCACTTGTGAAAGCTGCATGTGATTGAAGATTCCTTGAAGTGTGTGTTAGAGTATGTGTGTGTGTGTGTGTGTGTTCTGCTGATGGTGATGATCTGTACATACTTTGCCTGAAGGCTGTGAGCTCAGTGTCCTGTTTGCAAAAGTGTGATGAATAAACTCCAGTTTCTTGTCAGTCCCACTTCTCTTGCCCAACATTTTTTTTTTTTTTTTTGAGAAGATTTCAGAGTCCAGTAAACACAAGTCAACATCCTCTGTCACTTCCACATGTCAATCTGAACAGCAGGAGCTGGGGCTGCTGCAGGGACATGATCTGCTGATTCATATTTATCTCTTGTCACCAATTTTCCTCTGCACGGCTCACAGCATGTTTTTCTTGCCAGTCAGAGGAGGAATGCAAAATCAGACGTCACTTTAATGTGAATGACATTTATTGGTAGGAAAAGTACTCTCTGTTTATTAAAAGTTAACATTCCTTTAATGCAGACTTGTCTGTTTTAGCTGTGACATTACAGTGACTGAAAGTAAAGTGAATTTTCCGTGAAGTACCTCTTTTGATGTTGGTGTAATCCGCTTACGAGACACAGTAAACACACCATAATGTGAAGTGAGATCGAAATACAGATGGGGAGGCCGAAAACTTCTCTGGTCTGGGTCTGTGATGTCACTGGACCCTGCAGGCCTTTCCACAGCGAGACCGCTCTAACCCGGGCGACAAGCTTGTGTTATATATCTCAGTTTTTGAGGTTTTGACTTCAAACCCCCAAATAAATGGCCCCCAGTTGTTCCTAAAGAACACAACTTTTTGGTGAAATGTGTTAGTGCTTTAAAGCCCTTACAAGAAGGAGTTGCTCTCCATGCTGGCTTGTATATTCTGCGCATACGTGAGCGCAGAAGTGTTTGTGTGTGTGCTCATGGCTTGACAGCCGCCTTTATCAGTGAGTGCCAGCTGTCAGCAACACACACTCTTGTGCCTCGTCCCCTCTGAGAGCAACTGTAAGAAGCACAGACGTCTCCAGAGCACACGCAGAGCTACAGGTAAATGCCTTCCCTCATACTTTATTAGGATGCATCTTTTCTGTCCAATTAAGGTTAAAACATGACCTTAAATATGAATTGTGTCTCAACATACATGGGGTTTTAGATGCTGACTGTCCTGATCTTACGTGGAGATGATGCGCAGACTAAAAAGAATCTACAACGAATGCCGTTTGTCATTTAATGGGCAAACTTGATTTTTTTTAGTTCTTACTTGTTAAAGCCATGTTTTGTTTTAATAAATTTTTACACTAGATTGTTGATGAACTGAAAACAACATGTTTGATTATTGATTAACCCAGCCCATGTAGCATTACACATTTAATAGTATGAAATCACTTTGAAATTTGCATTAATACTATATTAAGTTAAGAAATAATCCTTGAAGCAAGTGCTTTACAAGGCTGAGAAACCAGAATATATCAAATACATGTATTATTCAAATACAAATACCTTGGATTAACTATTTATTATTCGCTCATATAAAATCAAAAACAATCTTTCACAAAGATAATAGGACTAATGTTGGGTCCTGGTATTAAATTATATTTTGTGAAAATGTTTCATCCAAACAGTGTATAAGAAATTTTATTTTACTTGTATGTGTAAAAATTTTTTTTTGCTTGTTTGTTTTTTGCCATTTTGTAATTTATCAGTCTTTAGAACTATTATACTCATTACAACTCAGCTTTGGAAAAAAATAACACTTCTCAAACATAAAATCAACCAAAAGAGCTTTTTGGAGAAAAAAAAAACTCCTAAAGAGGTAAGCATTGAAATAAAAGAGAAACATCACATTTTAAATGATCGAAAACTCACAAAGCCAAACTGCAAATCCTGCATCAAAAAGGATGAAATAAAACAAAAAAGACAAATTCAACATTAAATACAAATGGGTGTTTAATTATAATAGTGCATAAAAACAGTAGAGAATTAAATGTGAGATCTTTCAAAGAGACACGTTTTAAACTGGTGGCTTGTTCCTCAGAAGAGGAGCCTCATGACTGGAGACGTCCTGATCTAGTCTGCAAAGTTCTGAGAGCAGAGAGGTCTGGTGGGTTGATAAGGAACAACAACATCCTGGAGCTGTGCCCTTAAGGGTTTTATTTACTATAGTAATTACTATAAATGATATTATTAATATCATATGAAGCAGGAGAAAAGAGGGAAACACAATATGATCTGAAATATAAAATATGATCTTTCGTGGCAGTACAAGTTAGTACTGTGGCCAGGGCCGTCGCAAGGCGGGGCGGGGCCCGGGGCAGACTTGAGATGCAAGGCCCTTTTCAGGATAACCTATTTTCACGTGCACGTGCAGACAGCCTCGCAGCTCTCCGTCGGAGCGAGGACAAATTGCAACCTGTTTGTAGTGTTAGTAGCAACATCAGATAATAATAATAATAATAATAATAATAATAAACAATGGAAAGTAAGAAACAACAATTAGCAGACAGACTCAATATACATCTTTGGCCATCAGCCGTGTATTATCAGCTATTCATAAATACAATAACAAGAGCATAAATGATGTCAAACTATTCAACATTAAAATAAACTTACAGTAAAACTTTCCACATTACACATTGCAGAGACCCATGAAGTGTCTTGTTGAACTCCTCTTTCGTTTTCAGTTTCTTTTGTTTCTCAGCGCCTGACTGAAATTTTCGACAGCAGTCGCGCTTGCGGCTGGCTGCCGACATTATCCCCTTCAGTCTGCTGTTGGCGCCTGCTGCAAGAGAACCGACGCATTGTCTACGTACCTAAGTCATTAAGCAACGTTTGAGGAACTATACTTTATTAAAGAATATTTATATACTTTATTTCATGTAAAACAACCTTTATGTATACTGAAATTAAATTGAAGCGTTTTATTTTAAAGACATTAATGTCTTAGCCTTCTAATGACCACATGAAATTATTAGATAAACAAAACTCATTGATCAAGTGTGAGGCCCGTCATAGGTACGTCACAGCGCGGGGCCCTGGGCGACCGCCCCCTTCGCCCCCCCCCCTTGCGACGGCCCTGACTGTGGCTGCTGTATTAGAAGAACTGAAGAATTTTCAAGGAATTATTTCAACATCCAGTTAAAATGACGTTGCAGTCGTCCAACATAGATGTAATGAATTCATGAAGCAGTTTTTTGGCGTGGTTGTAGGAAATGATGTTCCTGATTTTGGTATTATTATGCAGATGAAAGAAGACTCTAAATGAGACCATATGGACATGAGAACAAATCCTGGTCAAAATTAACTGAGTTACCTCACTGTAGCACTAAAGACCAATGTTATGCCACACTAAATAAATACATTGTTAGACAGTGAATGTCTTTATGGTCCAAATTCAATTAGCTTGTTTTTTGAGTTTTTATTTTTATTTGGATGTAAAAACTTACAGGCCATCCAAACGTTACTGTCTCCAAGACAAGCCTCTGACCTTAGGAACAGCTTAAATTACTCCGGCATTATATAGAGACAGAGCTGATGGTCTTCTGAGTAACAGAGGAAATGAATGCCATGTTTCCTGATGATATTACCCAAAGCAAGAATACAAAAACGAAACTAAATTGATCCGACTTCAGAACCCTGTGGAACTCCATAACTTACTCTGGTATATGAAGAAGATTGATATATGAAGAAGTTTGTACATTTACATGTACAAACTAGAATCTCTCTGATAAATATGACCAATCAGGAGCAATGTTCTTGATCAAGTCACATGATGTATGTAACAAATCTGTAATATAGTCAGTCAGAGACCGAAGGTGTCTATAAAGAAGCTTCCCCTGTATACACATCCATATATAAGACTGAAGTAGGCTCGTCTTAAATATAACACTGTCATAGCTATGCTGTTATAGGTCTACGCTGCAGGGGGACACCATCATGATCTGCTGAGCGGTGTCTCCACCCTCTCCTCTCTCCTCTCCTTTCCTCTTCTTTCTTCAGCTCAACCCATAGTTAATCAAGAGCACCTCATAAATGTAACTGTGCTCCATTGTTCCTGTAGTTATTTGTGCTGTCCCCCCCCCCTTTTTTTTCTTTCTGTATTTTTGCAGGCCAGAGTTTCCAGAGTTACATACTAACCTGTAGTTCCATCCTCTGACCATCCCAGTGTTTACCTCCACCTGTGTGTGTAGATGTCTTTGGGATATCAACTAACATGCTGACCAGCAGTCTGTTTCTCTGACCAAATCAGTGTTGCTGCCTACATCTGTTTATATAGTCATCTCTGTACAGCTTGGATTAACAATGTATCAGTCAGAATATAAGTACATGGAATTCCGAGTTCTAAAGTTAGTGGATGATTATTATTTATACATTTTGTCTAATATAGTATTGCCAGGATGTATGTGCTCTCCTCTTTCTGTCCTCTATCCTCTCTCTGTTCTATCTCTCTTCTCTTTTTCTTTGATTTACCTGGCTGGCCTTCGGCAGGAAGGTCCCCTGTTTTGAGCCAGGCCCTGCTCGAGGTTTTTACCTCTTAAAGTGGAGTTTTCCTTGCCAGTGTTGGTATGAAGGTTTTCTTTTCTCCTGCTACAGGAGTTTTTTTTTTACTTGCCTTTTTTTCTTTGTTTGGATTTAATATTATAATTTTAGTTAATGATATTTGCTTGGGGGTCATGCTCTGGGTCTCTGTAAAGCACCTAGAGACAATTTGCATTGTAATAGATGCTATACAAATAAAATTGAATTGAAATGAATTGAATATATATTTAATCTAAGCTGCCTCTTCTCCTCCCTGCAGTTTGGTAACCATGACGATGCCTCTGGTCTTCTGTCTGCTCATCTTGCTTGGAGGTCAGAGCTCATCTGCGTGCCCCCACCTTTGCTCTTGTCAAGACAGCCAGGTGGATTGCAGCAGCAGGTCTCTCACCTCCTCCTCCCTGCCCAGCAGTTTCCCCTCAGGAACCACTCAGCTCTATCTCCATGATAACCTCTTGACCACCCTTCCCAATGGATTCCTGGATGACCTAACCTCCCTCAGGTCCATTTCCCTTCACGGTAACCCTTGGATCTGTGACTGTGGCGTGCTCTACCTGCGAGCCTGGCTGCGACGTCAGCCCACCAACCTCGCATCACACTCGGGAATCAACTGCAGCTCCCCTCCCAGCTTGAGAGGACGGCTGGTGGTGCATTTAACAGAGGAGGAGATACTGGAGTCCTGCCAGTACTGGTACTGTAACCTGGCCTTGATGTCTCTGGTGTGTCTGTTTGTACTTGTGGCGGTTCAGGTGATTTTCCTGGTGGCTCTCATCATTTTTCCTCAAGCGGTTTGAGAGGCTGGCAAAGGAGGCGAGACGAACCACAGAGGAGAGCTTCACAGCTGGGGAGAGTCATAGGGAGAACGAGTATGAGCATTTAAAGGACAGCAGCATCTGAGATGGAGCTGAGATGTGTGAACAGCTGTTTATCGTATGCACACTCATTACAATATGTCACAAACTGAGCATTTAATCTTAATGACTGAATATTGTAGCTAAAGTGCAAATTATGTGAATTGTATAGATGACTGGATTGAAATCCATCTCCAGGCTGGACCTTTTAGACAGTGAATCAGTTTTGAAAGGTCTTTCTCCGACACTTTATATTCCTTTAATTTGGAACATGTTCATAGATCATCATAGACCAACTACTGGTAAAACAAAGATCAAATTCAATCTGAAAATGAACTTAACCTAGTTTACTTGAAGGTAATAATTCTTGTAACATAACAATGGTGAATGTTATTAGTATAATTTCCTTGCATTGTTAATAATCTTTTAGGGTTCCCATAAGCCTGAGTTGTAAACAATGCAACCGAAACCTGTCCTGAGTGGGAGATTTCACATCCATTTCCATCTTGCTTAAAAGTTATGTAAACTGTTACAAACACATGTCAACTATTTCTAGAGTGCAACTGTTATATAAAGCAGAAAAATGTTAACACTGATTTATCTTAAATGTTAACTTCTTTTTACTGATTTTTTTTGTATGTTTTTTGTATGTTTGTGCAATCATATTTAGAAGTTTCCAGTTTTTGTTTTTTTTTTTTTTTTTTAATCTTAAAATGTGTTAAAAAGCTTTTTTTTTTGTTTAAAAAAAGGTTTCTTTGATTGAAGAACAAATAGTGATTGATGTGTTTGTCAAATTATAAATCTTTAGCACTTTGGCATGTATTATTATCGAATAAAAATCCTAAATGAATTAATGTGACAATGTTTAGACATTTTTATGTATTTTTTTCCCGAACTAAATATTTATCCTTGATCTGCTCACTATTAATGGTATTTTTTTTTTGTCTCATGAATCTTTGTCTCATGAGTGAAAAAATAGTTAAAATAAAAATGTTTCTAATAAATGTAAGTCGATAACCACCCTGTTAATTCTATGTTCATTTGATGAAACTTAATGGTGCTTTAAATCATTTTCAAAAAAATAGTGCAACTGAATCATCTGCCTCTATGTAACTCACAGGTGTCAAACTGATCCATGAAAGGGCCGTGTGGCTGCAGGTTTTTGTTCCAGCCATGCAGCAACACAGCTGACTTGTTTTAGTCAATCAACTAGTTGTCATCACTAAAGGTCTTAACCAGTTCAGTTGATTGAATGAAACAAGTCAGCTGTGTTTCTGCATGGTTGGAACAAAAACCTGCAGCCACACGGTCCTTTCATGGATCAGTTTGACACCCCTGACTCTATCCTCTGTATCCTCTTCTCTCACACCAACTAACTTCTTGTCCTCTTTTACTATGTCCTTAAATCTCATCTGTGGTCTTCTTCTAGACCTCCTGTCTGGCAGTTCTAACCTCCTCCTCATCATGGTTTTTCCAATATATTCATTATCTATATGTCTCAACCATCTCAATCTGGCTTCTTTGACTTTCTCTCCAAAACATCTGACAAGTGCTCTCCCTCTGATGGACTCATTCCTAATCCTATCCATCCTCGTCTCTCCCAAAGAGAACCTCAACATTTTATCTCTGCTACCACCAACTCTGCCTCCTGTCTTTTCCTCAGCACTAGAATCTCTAAACCAGGGATGCCCAGCTTCAGTCATCGAGGCCTGCTGTCATACATGTCTTTAATGGTTCCCTGCTTAAGTACACCTGATTCCAAATGAATGGATCACTGTAAGCTTGTCATCCAGGTCTGCACAAGACCAATAATAATCCATTCATTGGAATCAGGTGTGCTGAAGCAGGGAAACGTCTAAAACATGCAGGACAGAGGCCCTTAAGGACTGGATTTGCCCACCCAATCTAAGACATGCAGGACAGCGGCTGAGGGCCGACTTTGGACACCCCTGCTCTAAACCATACAACATTGCAGGTCTCACCACTGTCTTGTACATCTTTCCTTTCATTCATGCTGAAACTCTTTTATCACACATCACACCTGACACTTTTCTCCACCTATTACAACCTGTGTGCACATGCTTTTTCACCTCTTTCCCACATTCTCCATTGCTCTTTGGTGTTGACCCTAAGTACTTAAAATCCTCTTCTTTTTTATCTCCTCTTCACCTCTTTACCTCTACAGATGTTTCTCCACTTGCTCCCTACTCTCCCTACAGATCACAATGTCATCTGTAAACATCACAGTCCATGAAGATTCCTGTCTAACTTCATCTGTCAGCCTGTCCATCACCATAGCAAACAAGAGGGGGCTCAGAGCCGATCCTTGATGCAGTCCCACCTCCACCTTAAACTCCTGTCACACCTACAGCACACCTCACCACTGTTTTACAGGTGTAGGGGAAAAGCAACACTTTGGTCTTAATGGTCTTGGCCTTGGGGGGCTGTAGCGGGTCGTCCAGTCACTGTAAGGTTGGCGGTTCAATCCCAGCTCCAACTGTCCACATGTCAAATTGGACATTTGGGCAAGCAACAAACCCTAACTTGCCCGCAGCGGGCCTAGCAGTGCCTTGCATGGCAGCAGCCGCCCACTGGTGTATGAGTGTGAGTTACTGAGAGGCCATTGTAAAGCACTTTGGGGGCTCCATGACGGTGTCTAGAGAGCGCTATACAAATAAAGTCCATTTACCATTCTAATCTTTCTAATTTGCTTTTACCTTATGAACCCTCCCGGACCTCGAGGTCCTCTGGCACCTGCTGTTTAATCATTTCCATTGTTAATACAAGAATCCTTGGTGAGGCAGCCTTCCAACATTACGCCGCTTGGTTATGTAACGGCCCCCTAGAGAACCTGAAGGACAGAATGTAAATATTTTTACTCAAGACCCACCTTTTTTAATATGGCTCTTAACTAATGCTATTTAGTCCAGTTTTACTACGTTTTTATTGTTATTTACTGCCTATGTCTTATTTATTTACTTATTTATACATTTCTGTTACATTTTATTTACTTATTTATCTCATATCTTTACATTTGATATTCTACTTTACTTTTATTTCAGTGAGTCTATATACCAGTGTTCTTATGTTAGTTATTTAAGTTTGTTTTCATTATCATTATTATTTTAACTCCAGTGTTTTAACATTGGGAGTCTTCCGCTCGGGGGGTGGGGGGGGGGGGTTGGTCCTGGTTAATATCGTGCTGACCCCAGGTCTGTACATCCACCCTACAGCAGGGGGGGTTTAGCACTCCAACCTGCCTGGGGCTGGGTTGTGGCCCCCTGTGATACTGTAATAAATGTAATAAATAGAAGAGCCAGAGAGGTTCCCTCTATGGTTCTTCTGTGCCCAGCCACGTAATCCACAATATCATTTATTTTGTGATGGTCATGTTTCATTATTGATAGGGATTGGGGATTATGTATGGGGGAACTGGGAGGGTGGGCGATTCTGTTTTTACGATGTTTTTCCCGTGTAAAGTACCCTCTCCTGCATATTTCTGTAACTAAAATGCAATATTAATAAAGTTTGATTGAGTGATTGATTGGTCTTTCCAATCAACAAAGTAGTGCTGCTACTCCAGACTTCTTCATCTTCTTCCAGTACAACAAGGTCCTCCCCCTCGTTGCACCCCGTCATAAGCTTTCTCTACATTTACAAAGACACGATGTAGCTCCCTTTGACTTCTGTGTATTTTTCTAACCATTTCGTTCACGCAAATATTGTATCTGTAGTCGTCTTCTTCCTCTTCTTCTTCTTCTTTTTTTTTTTAATGCATTCTCGAAGCGGAACATTTTTCCGGAATCTGCGTTGCGGCGGGCGGTTTTAATTGATGGACACTGGGATGTTTACACGTGAGACTTGTGCTCCTGTTTTAAATGAGAAGCTCGTATTTTGACCTGTTATAATCAAAAGGTTAGAATGTTACGATATTCATAAATATGTTGATGTTTGCACCGTTATGACGAAGTCACTCTGCCCTTTCTAGTTGAGCTTTATCGTTGTTTGTCTTTGAATTTTTTTTATACCGTTTTATATGCATACTTTATTATTTCCTAATATCTAACTTCCAGTTTAGAATGGGGAAATTAAGGAAAAAACATAACTGGAAGGGCAGACAGCAAAGTGATCTTGAACACTCAACGAATGAAGAGAAGACGGCAGTTGTGGTAGAACTGGAAGGTAGGTGTATTGTACAGATAAATCCGTAAAGTGTTTCCTTTGCTTCTGGTCTCCCTGGTAACAGTATCCTGACTTATCATTTTCTTTGTTGTTGTCAGATGGAACCAGACTGAAAGGTGTAGATGAGAGCAACGCTTTGGTCCTTCCAGCTAGCAAAGGCAAAAAGAAGAACAGCAACTCCTTGCAGACACCTGTTCACACTAAAAGACCTCTCACAAAAAAGCAGAGGAAAGAGCTACAGAAAGTTCTGGAGCGCAAGGAGAAGAAGGCTCAAGTGAGACAGTTTAAAAGTCCAGATTCAGACAGATCTGTGCAGCTTTAAGATTAAATGTATTCTTCTTCTTAACAAGACTAAATGCAGTTTTAACCTATGTTGATTGGTCATGTGTTGTGAGACTATCCCCTCTAAATCAATTTTATATCACTGTAAAAAAAAAAAAAATCCACTGTAAAGCATCTATGGGTTTTGGACTGTCACTGTGGGGGGAAAAAACAAAAAACTTAAAGACAGTATTGTAGCAGCTTTTTTCTAAATGAATGTTTCATTTATTTTTTTTTTTTTTTTAGCAGTGTATGTAATAACTTTATCATCTTTACATGCTCTATCCTATTTAGGGTAGCAGAGATGTGTTTACATACAAAATATGCAAAATTTTTATCTGCTCACACTTCATATATAAATTATTATATCATTTTCAAACAAAAAAAATGTATAGTCAGGATTTGACAAAGAGTGGATAACCTAAAATTTTCTCAGTTAAAAAAAAACATTTAAAAAATCTCAGAATAATTTAATACCTTGTACAAATTAGTCTGAGATAATCCCTACATTTTGGAAAACATTCATGACAGTGTCAGTTACATCTCACTTACATGTTAACTTGTTTTCAGAGAGCAGACATCCTGACCAAACTGGCTGAAGTGCAGCTTCCACAGTCTGAACTAAAGCTGCTGTACACAACATCCAAACTGGGAACAGGAGACAAGCTTTACCAGAGTAAACAGTAAGTGCAATACTCAAAACACTAAGGCGCGTTACCAGCCACTGACAAATCAAAATCAATATCAAATCAAACTTTATTTATAAAGCACTTTTCATGCCCTCAGGCAACAACAGTGCTTTACATAATAATAAAAACATTGTACGTTAAAACAAAATAAAAGCCATCACACACCCCAATATGCTATATAACAATAAAAAAAAAAAACACACACACAAACAAATCAGTCCTTCAAATACACCCCCCCCCCCTCCCCAATGCACCACAAACATAACACAACCCCTTATTTCTGTCTCTTATTTAAAAATAATACTAATTAACAGAAATAAATAAATAATTAAATATCAAAATATCTGGCTTGGCACTGCTGTGAAGAAATTATAACTTGGGAGATCTAGTCACCCCGGACAAGCAACCTTTGGTAAAACTAGTTCCATTTTCACTTCAGCATGATACCTTGTCTCTTAGTGTACATCCAGTTTGTTAATTTAATTCCCGTTTTTATTGATTCTCATTTTTTTAAATGTATTTTATATTTATTGCTGATGAAGGCATTTATGGATTGTATATTTATTTTAGCCTGTACAGCACTTCAGTCAACTGAGGTTGTTTTAATTGTGTTATTTGAATAAATGTTAATCAAGGGTTGAATTAAATTCCAGGAATATCAGCTTACTTACTTTTAATTTTAGTATTTTCTGCATTTGGAGTTGAGACAAAAAGATGTGGAAAGACAAATGTGGTAGAAGTGCAGAGAATCAGCAGTCTACATTTTTACATTTTAACTCCAGAAATAAAATATCATGGATGAAAAGTTCTGGGTGATTTTGGTGGATCGAGATTTAAGTCAAGGCAGGGGTGGAATGATTGGTTTGCCTGTAAATGGAAAAGGTGGGGTAAGTGGTTTTCTGTGCTTTCAGGTCTTTGGAAGAAGTAAAAGATGGAGACTCGGGTCCAAAGATCAGTAGTGTCAGTGGTGCAAACAGGAAGAGAAAATGGAAAGAAGAGGAGGAGGAAGATGACGAAGAACAAAAGGCAAAAGAAAGCAGTGATCTGAACACATCTTCAGGAGGAGGAGGAGGAGGAAGAGGATGATGTGAATAACACCACAGAGATGAGTGACCCTAAGGAAACCAACCCTCCCTGTAAGGACACAGAAACCGCAAAGGAAGCGAAGCCAGAGCTGAAGGCATCAGATCCTGATAAACAAGCAGAGAAGACAACATCTGATCAGGAAGCAAATCCAACACAAGAAGCCCTCTGAGCCGGCTGTCTTCATTCCTGTTGACAGGTCACCAAAAATACAGGTGTGTGTCTGGGAGCGTAAAACCTCAAGGTGAACGTGTTTTTGTGAGTTCAGCTACATTTCGTACTGTCACTGCAGGAGGCTCGTCTGAAGCTGCCTGTGCTGGCAGAGGAGCAGGTCATCATGGAAGCAGTGAGAGAAAATCCCTGTGTCGTCATCTGTGGAGAGACGGGGAGTGGGAAAACCACACAAGTGCCTCAGTTTCTCTATGAGGCTGGCTATGCTAGGTACTTTATTGTGCTGTCTTTGTGTGTTTCTCAGGCTGTTTATCCAGATTAAATGCTGTTGTTGACACCGCACTTTTCTGTTATATCATGCAGTGACTGTCATGTTGCTCGTTTCTGTTTTTCACTAGTGGTAGTGGGATTATTGGCATCACGGAGCCGAGGAGAGTAGCAGCCGTCAGCATGTCTCACAGAGTGGCCAAAGAGATGAACCTGCCCACACAGTAACAAAACTTTACTTACTGTAGACCTAACATTGACTCATCTCAAATCCACAGACTTGTAGAGCTTGGTGACAAGTTTGAGGATGGAGATTTTTGCTGCTAAAACCACAGCATGTTTGTGTGTTTGTGGCTAGGGTGGTGTCGTACCAGATTCGATATGAAGGCAATGTGACGAGTGACACAAAGATCAAGTTTATGACAGACGGTGTCCTGCTGAAGGAAATTCAGAAGGTGTGTTTTTTTTTTTTTACTTTCTACATGATAGATAGATAGATAGATAGATAGATAGATAGATAGATAGATAGATAGATAATACAAGGATGAGGCTTAAACTTGTGACTTCTTGGCCACTTTGAGATTTGAACTCCATATTGATGATGGCCTTTCCTACCAATAATATTTTTCAGTAATTGACTTATTTTTACAGGTATTGATGGTTCTCCAGTTTATCACTGTTTCTGTTGTGTGTTGCAGGATTTTCTGCTTCAGAGATACAGCGTAATAATCATAGATGAAGCACACGAAAGAAGTGTCTACACAGACATCCTCATCGGATTATTATCGCGGATCGTCCCCCTTAGAAACAAGGTAGGACATGCAACCTCCTTTATTTCATGTTTCTGATTTTCAGTGTTTTATTCCTTATTTCACATGTGTTCGCCTTGATCTCTACAGAAACAGATGCCTATGAAGCTGCTGATAATGTCAGCTACTCTGAGGGTCGAGGACTTCACAGAAAACCTGAAGCTGTTCCGGACGCCTCCGCCCTGTCATCAAGGTGGATGCTCGTCAGTTCCCAGTCACCATCCATTTTAACAAACGCACCCCATTGGAGGATTACACTGGAGAAGCCTTTCACAAGACCTGCAAAATCCACCGGATGTTGCCTCCAGGTACTTTTTTTTTTCCTCACTGACATAAAAACTAATTTTGTCTTTAGAAAGATGGAAATGATTTTTGCTGTAAATGTCTTTAAATCACTTGTTTCTAAAAGCAGAAAAGTCCATCAGTAATTGTGAACTGAACAGAGGCCTAATACAGAATACTTTGCAATAAATCAGTAGAAAAAAAAATGCGTCGCTGTTGGTGTTCACCTTTAACACGAACATACTCCATACCAGTCTGATGCCATGCTTCGGTCCTTCAGGTGGTATCCTGGTGTTTCTGACTGGTCAGGCTGAAGTCCACAGTCTCTGCAGAAGACTCAGGAAAGCTTTCCCCTTCAGGAAGGGTAACACAGCCACCGGTGCGTGGTCAGCCTCCTCACACTGACATGCATCTCATCAAGGAGAGTTTTTTTTTTTTACTTTACATCTAATTGTTTCTGTGTCCAGTCGAAGATGAGGAAGCAGAATCTTCAGAGGCAATGAGGAAGTTTAAGAAGACCAAACAGAAGAAGACAGTTGTAAGTCTAGTCACAGTGAAAAGTCCCTAAAATCCTTTAAAACGTAACAGCATTTCCCAACTCTTAGTGGGTACATATTTTTTAAGTGTTTTAACTTATACTCTAGTCTCTTCCCCGAATCGACTTGGATAACTACTCTGCGCTGCCTGTGGATGAAGGGGATGAAGACAGAGAGGCGGGGATTGGAGATGAGGAGGATGGCGGCTCAGACCTTGACCTCGGAGACGACCCCTCTGAGACAGGCAAGTTAGTCCAAACAAATCATTCTTTATGATCCAGAAGGATGTATTTCAGAAGAGCACTTAAACTAATCCTGCCATGTTTCTGTTTTCTGTAGGGGAAAAATCTGACCCATCCATCCCTCTCTACGTTCTCCCACTCTACTCTCTGTTGGCCCCCGAGCAACAGGCTAAGGTAAGAGGAACACAGTGTCAGCAAAACACATGTCACAAAGAGTTAATGACAAAAGAAGAGCTGTAGTTTTCAAATAAAAATATTGTGTAAGATGTTAAATATATGCAGCACCTTAGATTAACTCTTCACATCTACTCCAATACCAGCACAGTGATTGTACTAGCTCAGTAGCCAAAGTCTTGAAGGGGAGACAATTTTTTTGCATTACAGATTGGATTAAAGGTCACTTCTTTTAAAGATTTTTTTTTTGCGCTTTGTCTGAAATGACTACCATTTAAGTGATTTGATATAACTCATCCCTGTTGGAGATTCATTCAGCCTTCCTATATTGACTGGAGTGAAATGGAGATGCCTGTTTTAGGGGTGTTAAGGGGGTGGGTGTTCATAGAAGCCACCCACTATAACTGGCAGTGTAAAGACGTGGTTTGAAAGAGTGCTTTTGGATGTATCCATGTGCTGTTTTGACCAAATTATGGGGGGGGGGCTCCACCACAGTGCAACTGACTAACCTGGACTGTTGTTCAGGTCACACTTGAAAATGAGATCTTGATCTCAATGTGTCTTACCTGTATAAATAAAGGTTAAATAAATAAAAGTATATTGCATGTGTGTGTGTAATTTGTTGCTGCAGGTGTTCAGGCCTCCCCCACCTGATACTCGTCTTTGTATTGTGGCCACCAATGTGGCAGAGACATCTCTGACCATTCCTGGCATAAAGTACGTGGTCGACTGTGGTCGCGTTAAGAAGCGTTTCTATGACAGAGTGACCGGAGTCTCATCCTTTAAAGTCACGTGGACCTCACAGGCTTCAGCTAATCAGAGAGCAGGTAGAGCAGGACGAACAGAGCCAGGACACTGCTACAGGTGACAACCTTGAGACTGTTTTACATCAAAATGTCATGCTTGTGTTTTATTCACTTGAAAAAACATTTTTGCTCTTTTTTTTCTTTTTTTTTCTTTCTGCAGATTGTACTCGTCTGCTGTATTTGGAGACTTCAGTCAGTTCTCAGAGGCAGAGATCACTCGCAGGCCTGTTGAGGACCTGGTTTTACAGATGAAGGACCTCAACATAGACAAAGTCAGTGACAGAGGGGAAAAAATGTGTGAAGCAAACAAACAAAAAAAATCATAACCTTGTCATTTCTTTTTTTTTTTTCAGGTGGTCAATTTTCCTTTTCCTACACCCCCCTCCTCTGAGGCTCTTGTTGCAGCAGAAGAGTTATTGGTCTCATTGGGAGCTCTGGAAGAGCCGCCTCGCACTGGAAGGTAGCTGTCGCTTTTCTTTAAATGTTTTCACCAAAGCCTTAGGTTTTCTTTGGCTTGTTTAAGTTTTTCTTGGAACAATTTAGATACAGTTAATGAAATATAATCTCTAATGAGATTATCCAGTTAGTTAGTGGCTGGAACTTGTAGAAATCACTAATATTTTTTCCTGTTTATAGAGTCCAGCAATCACAGAGACAGTAGAAGTATGATTAGGATTCTCTGTTGACGGTTGATCATTTTGTTTCCACACTTGTAAACAACTTATTTACTTGATCAGGGTGAAAGTCATCCAGCGAGCAAGGCTGAGCTGCCCCATCACCCCCCTGGGCAGAGCGATGGCTTCGTTCCCTGTGGCACCTCGTTATGCAAAAATGTTGTCCCTTGGGAAGCAGCAGGACTGCCTGCCGTACGTCATTGCTGTGGTAGCAGCCATGACCGTCCGGGAGATTTTTGAAGACCTTGACAGGTTGGCAAGTTTCCTGTAAACACCTGCATTTGGAGTCATTTGTTTTGATTGTGGTTATAAAGTAGTTAAAGGGCGACGCTTTAGAAGTGCATATCTCTCCTCAGACCTGCACATAGTGAAGAGGAAAGTGCTAAGCTCACACAGCGTCGAGCTCGGTTGACCCAAATGAGGAGGTTGTGGGCTGGACAAGGAACCTCCCTCCTGCTGGGAGACCTCATGGTCATGCTGGGTAGGTTTGCTGTACTTCATATGCTGACCTTTGAAACCTTAAAGTTATAGTTTTTGTTCTGATTTTAGCTTGAAGCAAAAGGAGACTGAAAGACTAAGATTGAATCAAGTCTGTGAAAGTTTGCGGTTATTCGTATTAAATATATGAAGTCTCACCATAGTTCTGTACACATGTAGGGGCTGTTGGTGCTTGTGAATTTGCTGGATGTACTCCCAAGTTTTGTGAGGACAATGGGCTGAGGTATAAAGCCATGGTGGAGATCAGAAAGCTCAGAGGTCAACTTACCAATGCAGGTACACACACACACACACACACACACACAGATGTATACAGCTATAAGCACAATAACAGGTTAGTTAAACCATCTCTGCTTCAGAAAAGCAATGGAAAATCCTTTGTGTTCCTCCCTCCCAGTAAATGCAGTATGTCCAGATGTGGGAATATTTGTGGATCCCAAGATGACTCCACCAACAGAGCACCAGGTGGTTTGCTTGCGTCAGATTGTTTTAGCTGGACTCGGAGACCATCTTGCAAGGCGTGTGCAAGCAGAAGATCTGCTGGACCCAAAATGGAAGAATGCTTACAAGGTAGGTATCTCCAGAGGCCCAGGCATACCAAACAAAGATCAAGGCAACTAAACCCCCCCCCCCCCCCCCCCCCCCCCCCTAAAGGAAACTGTGTTTATATAGCAGCCCTTCGGTATTAGTTCAGTTTTTAGTATCCAACATATTTCTAGCTCAGACATGTTTTAATGTGTTCCAACTTGAACATATTGTTTAGTAAATGATGAAGTGCTTGTTAGAACTGCCAATCGGAGTGCACTGTCTCATTGATGGTTCTGATCAACACTGACAGTCAGCTGGAAACCACCTTGACAGGGTCTCATTATGCAGAGCACACTGTAAAAACATCAGGGTGATGGTTGTTCATTGATGCACGCTCCTGCCATTCCTGATAGCCAATCTTCATCTCAATATGTCATGGCCCTTAAGAGCTGTGATTATCAGTCACTGTTGCTCTCTTTTACCCCCTACCTTTATCTGTTTTTTTCGCAGACTCCTCTTATGGATGACCCAGTATTCATTCATCCTAACTCTGCGCTGTTCAAAACACTGCCTGAGTTTGTTGTCTACCAGGAGATCATGGAGACCTCCAAGATGTACATGAGAGGTAAATGAGCTTGATGAAAAATCACTCTTGACATGAAAAAAGAAAATACCTAAAAGTTTTGATGAGCTGCTACTAAAACATTTGTCATCAGTTCAGCCACAATGACTGATTGTTTTTCTGAAGTTATCTCTGTTGTGTTGAAGCAAAAATATGATTTGTGGATTTCATATTAATAACCTGTTCTGTCTGTTCTTGACAGTTTGGTCAAATACCTTGTTTTAGATAATCAAAGGGTCTCTAGTTTGAAGTTTTCTTTGCTCCACATGAATTCAGATATACGTGTTCCACCAGCCAACATTTTGACTTCCTTTGATATTATTCTTATGTTTTACCTGAAACTCCTGCTGATCCACTGCTTTTATAATGGCATTCATATTTTTTTTTAATAATAATGTCATTATTGCTGACATTAAAGAGGCCACATGTGTAGCCTGAAAGTTAACTTGGTGAAATGAATCCTCCTATATCTTCCTGCAGGTGTTTCAGCTGTAGAAGCAGAGTGGGTCCCTCAGCTGCTGCCTCAGTACTGTCATTTCGGTCCTCCTCAGGAGTCTCCAGTGCCGTGGTTCTGTTCCTCCACCGGCACCGTCAGATGCCATCGGTCAAGCACCTTTGTAAGTACTCTCCATTAAGTCGCTGGAGCTGATGGGTGTCTTTGTCTGCATTTAAATCACTGCTGTGTGTCTCCTTCAGTCCGTGTGGGTTGGCAACTCCCTGCAGTGGAGATGGAGTATCCAGAGGGCCTTGACCGCTACAGACTGTTTGCACGGTTTCTTCTTGAGGGACAGGTACTGCAGCAAAATTTGAAGTCCCAAAATATATTTGCTTTTCTACGTGCTTTTTAACAATTATAAAAATCATTGCACAAATGATGCTTCCATCTGACCAAACCTTACAAAAACAGTCTCTTTGCTATATCTGATTAACAGGTTTGTCCCAACCTAAAGAAGCACAGCGGACACCTTCTTTCCAACCCCTCCATCATGCTGAAAACATGGGCAAAGTAAGTTGATGCTATCACACAGACTGTCCTGCCAGACTCCTTCCTGCCTAAAGCAGGTCCAGTGTGGGTTTGGAGCCAGTGCATTGTCGTGGTGGAAGCCCAGAGGAAGATGCGCAGATAAGGCCAGTTGGATGGGGTCCCACGGCACTTGTCCAATCGCTTCAAATGTTTACAATTTACAATCTTATCTAAGAGCTTTTGAAGAGAATACTGGAGTCTTGAATCAGCGAGCAAAGAGCCTTTATTCTCTCCGATACAGAAGTACAGAGTTGAAAAAAGGCCGGAATTTTCCTGCAGAAAAACTGAACTACTGATACATAAAGCATCTTTTATTGCTAAAACACAGGGAGTGTCCTATATTCTTCAGGTAATTTCAGACGATCTCATTGGATACCAAGTTATTTGTTTTACCAAGTTTAGGGCAAGTAATTTCATTTGATATAAGTTGTTTATGCTGCCTCAAGATTTGAGGCAAATCATTTCATTGGTTATAGAGTTGTTTATCTTTACTCAGAAAACAGGTGCAGCTGTGGGCATGCCACACAGTCATGGGCGCGCCACACAATCCGAGCTTCTGTCTGCCCTTATCTCTTCTGGCCTGCGCTGGAGTGTAACTTTAAACTGCACTGCAGCAGAGAGACAATGAGCAGCAGAATTTAGTGAGGAAAGCACACATCAGCATAACTTAGGATCCCTAAATTTGAAGTTGATCTGAACTGGCTCCAGCACTTGGCTCGAG
Source organism: Hirundichthys speculiger (assembly GCA_018398805.1). Taxonomy (NCBI): domain Eukaryota; kingdom Metazoa; phylum Chordata; class Actinopteri; order Beloniformes; family Exocoetidae; genus Hirundichthys; species Hirundichthys speculiger. The sequence goes on along the minus strand of JAGFBZ010002193.1, from coordinate 985,543 downwards.
AAGGTCAAAAGGGGTTATTTGATCCATGTTTCTCTTGCTTTTGCAATGTTGCTGTTTTAGGCTGCAGCCCAGAACAGAGGCTCTACTGGGACCACTTGTGTCAAAGAAGGTTGACTGCAGGAATGCACTGCTTTCTGTTTGGAAGACTGATGATAAATGTAAGGATATAAAGTGGTTTGCTTTTTTTCCAATTTGTTTAGCCTATTTTTACCGAATTGTACTATTTTTCCGACATGTTTTACTCTCTCTGCAGTTCTGTTGTCTGCATACCGCCAGTGGTTACCTGAGGCCGTGCACGAAGAAGTTGCAAAAAGTTGGCCTCCAGTATAAATTCAGGCTTCAGAAAAGTAAAATGAACACAATGAACTTATATCCAGCGACACTGAACCACACATCAGCAGAGCCCTTTTCACCGTGGAAACAACCTTTGCAGATTCACCTGGTTTTTGATTTGCTTTTAATATTTTATCAAAGTTTATCTATAATACCACAAACTTGTCTTTTCTACATTTGTGTAATTAAACATTGTATCTATGAATTGCAAAGTTATTTGCAGGCAAAATATAATTCGGATGGTGCTCTGTGATAACTTATTTGTGTGTTGCTGTCATTTATGCATTTTTCTGATTTGGTCTTCATAAGACTTATAAAAATTGACTGATAAAAGCTTGTGTGGGGATTTATTCATGCTTTCTGACAGCTGTCATAGAGATTTAAAAGCATTTTATGTATCTTGAGTATTAACATCAAAAGTATTAAGTATTAACATCAAACATCTGTTAACAGTTGTGATAATCTGTAGATTTAGTTAACAATTATACAACAGAGATCCTGTGGGGAAAAAAAATGTCTGACCAAGACATGGGCATTTACCAGGCTGAAAATACCTGAGGAGTTCATTGAATATTTGTTTTGAGTCTGTCAATAGTTTACACAAACCTTTAAGTAAATGTTTTTCTGAGCATTTAAAAGGCTGGTCATCTTTTGATTGCAAATAGCCTCAAGCTCTATTTAAGAGCTGTTCCCGAAAGAGTAAAAAAAAAAAAAAAATCCTGAACACCTGCTAAAATCGTCTCAATGAGCTGATGTTTAATGATCATGTGTTTCTTGAGTTGGATTTTATTTACTTCCCAACTGTATGGAGGCGCAACTATTGAGTTTCAGTTGTAACATTTAGCTACCACACAGGGATAGTGATTTATCATCTCTATTTCCACCACTCAGATTAAGAAGATAAAATGCAACCAAAATTGAGTGGATTATTAAAGGGAGCTGCTGTGATTGGCTATCAGTGGTCGTGACGTAACTTCCTTCTGTCAGCTTGTGTACTTCCGAGAGAGGAAGGAAGACTATAGTGTATATTTACAGAACAAGTCCAAATAAACCGAAAGAGATATTGAAGCTTCAGTCATTTGGTCATCCAAAAACCCGAACTTTAAATATGGTGAGTATTTCTCTGCTGCTGTTTAACTCTGATGACAAATTTCTCTCCAAACAAGTTGCCGTTGTAGCAGTGAAGCTAACAAACGGCTAACAACAACATTGCCACAGAGCAGAAAGATGCTCTGTCATGATGAAGTTTAAGTCCGGCGTTGATCTATTTAAGCCACAAAAAACTCTCAAAATCTGCGTATGTGTTAATATGTCCTGGTTCGTTCCTCAGTTTTCCTTCCACGTATTTGACCACCCGATGGCCCGGGGCTTTCCGAACCGCTTCTCCACTCAGTACCGTTGCTACTCGGTGTCCATGCTGGCTGGACCCAACGACCGCTCCGACGTGGAGAAAGGAGGAAAAAGTGAGTCCTGTTTAGAAACTGAGTAAATAAATAAGAACTAAAATTGTTTTCGTCATAAAATATTATAGTTGTGAGTAAACTGCACTTGTCCCACGTGAGCCCAGACCTATATCCATATTTAATTTTATCTCTTCCAAATACAGCAACCATCTAAACAGATAAGTCATGGGTTGTAGAAAATTCAGTTTGTTGTTGTTGTTGTTGTTTAAATAAATGTTATTGGCCTAAAAATGAAGTCAGAAGTGAAAATAATCTTCAGCTGACCCATGTTGTGTTACACCTGTTGCAAGATGCTTTCTTATTTTACTTTCATTAACAATTAATTTCTAACAGATAGTATTAGACCTGGATTCCACGTCAATATGTACTCTTATTAAAAAGTACTGGTAAAGAAAGAAAATATACCAATGTCCTTAGAAAACAGCAAATATATGCATGTGGTAATATGATCTCTTTGTGATGCTGAAGTATTTAGAGTCAGAGCATATATAATTAATCTCTTTTATGCCTCTAGTTAGACACTACAGATTTTCTTTTTTTTTATCAATATAATATTTATGAGAACATTGGTTGTTTATGTTGGGACTAATACTTTTTTTCCCTTCAGTAATTATGCCTCCTTCAGCTCTTGACCAGCTCAGTAAGTGCAAATTAAATCAAGCACTTTTTCATGATTGTCCTGTTTGCACCCTCCATTGAAACATATTATTGTTTTCCTTTCATTTGTACAGGCAGGCTTAACATCACCTATCCCATGCTGTTTAAGCTGACCAACAAGAACTCAGACAGAATGACACACTGTGGTGTTTTGGAGTTTGTGGCAGATGAAGGAATCTGTTACCTTCCACACTGGGTGAGGAACAATGAGTTTATTCTCAGGGTCAGCCAGACTGAACTGTCTGCTCTCACCAGTGCTATAGTATATACTATATGGAGTACTAGTTAGTGTTCTTGTTGTAGTTTCTCAGACATGGATATCGATTGTAATAAAAATAAAGGAAAGACTACTTGTTTAAAATCCTAATTAGTGGTGTGATGGTTGGTTCTGTTGCCTTACAGAAAAAAAGGTTCTGGGTTAGAATCTCAGCTATTGTTGGACTGGTGACCAGTTCAGGGTCTACCACACCTCTCTTGCATAATAACAGCTGGGGTAGGCACCAGTCTAAACAGGGTGAAGCTGGTATAAAAAGTGGTTGGATTTTCTTGATTGAACTGTTAACTGGTAGTGGCATTGTTTTAAGTGCACTTGATTAAGTAAGGAATTACTGTTTGTTTGTTTATTTATCTGCTTTATTTATTTGCAGATGATGCAGAACCTCCTGCTGGAGGAAGGAGGTCTAGTCCAAGTGGAAAGTGTCAACCTCATGGTGGCTACATACTCAAAGTTCCAGCCTCAGAGTCCTGATTTTCTGGACATTACAAACCCGAAGGCAGTGTAAGAAATATCCACTGGGGAAAATTAATTTGACCTTTTTTTCATTTTGCATTTAGATGAAATAATCAGCTAAGTTGTCACTTTATTACAGACTGGAGAATGCACTAAGAAACTTTGCATGTTTGACAACTGGTGATGTCATAGCTATTAACTACAATGAAAAGGTAAATTACTTTATTCAAAAAAGAATTTGCATCTTTTTTTTTCCATCCTTTTATTCTGTGCAACCGGTAATAGAAGCTGTGTTTGCTTCAGATCTATGAGCTGCGAGTGATGGAGACCAAGCCAGATAAAGCAGTATCCATAATTGAGTGCGATATGAACGTAAGACCAACAGTATTATTTCAGGTCACAATAAGGCTTTAGTTTTCACTTTCTTGTTCAATTATGTGATGAGAATCTTTTGCACAGGTGGATTTTGATGCTCCTTTGGGTTACAAGGAGCCTGAGCGACGACCTCAGCACCAGGAAGAACCAACAGTAAGGATCAAACCCTGAAAGTCGCTGCACTTTTTCTGGACAGTGTGTTAAAACAAATGTCTTGACAGGAGGAAGAGGGAGATCCCAGCAGTTATGCTGACATGGACACGGGATTCAGAGTGAGTACAAGTTGCCATAGAAACAAACATTCTTAGTCATACCGATTAATGAGGTATTAGAAATGAACTTAACTTGCAATATGATTCTTACGTTCAGGCTTTCACCGGCTCTGGCAATCGTCTGGATGGTAAAACGAAAGGGATTGAGCCCAGCCCTGCTCCTCTCAGCCCAAGTGACATCAAAAGGTGATTTTAACACACACATACATTTACAATCACGTACTTTAGCATACGACAACTCTGATTAATGACATGCAGCCAAAGTTTCTAAGTGGAATTAAACAGGGAACATTGTAGTTCATGGTCAGTGCTTTAATCCCAAAACAACAGGCAGATAATACTGCCAGTATATGACTGCCTTAGACAGGACTTCTCAGCAAAAAGTAGATCTTCCATAGCTCAGCTCTGTGCAGGTTGGTGAACTCATTGTGTCAAGTTGTTTTTGGCGATGTGATCACAATGATATTGCTTGATTTTAACTGACCGCAGTCATTCTGCCCAACAAGCAGACCTTCTCACCAGTGTTCAGTCTAATGTATAATCTCATCACAGGGGCATTCCCAACTACGAGTTCAAAGTTGGCAAACTCACCTTCATCAGAAACTCGAGGCCTCAGCCCAAAGAAAGTTGTGGAGGATGTAAGTAATGGGGAATCATGTTGACCAGATGTTTAAAAAGAAAAACAATTAATGATACTTTAGTACATTTTCCATAACTCTTAAACAGTGATTAATATTGATATCTTAAACGTTAGTTTCCTTATTTATTTATTCAGGCTACATTGTTATAGCTACAATCTAAACCTTTTTATTCCTCTCAGGATGATGCCATGAACAGATTCATTGCCTTCTCTGGACAAGGACAGTCACTACGCAAGAAGGGCAGAAAGCCTTGAAGAACTACAAATAGAATTTGGCCTAAATGGCACCTGCAGCAGCAAACTTAAATAACTGACTGGTGTTCAGAGGAACTGTGGTTTTGGCTCTGTCTATTTTAAATGGAAGCTTTGGTCTTGACTTTTGATAGGTTTGTGATTAAAAGTCTGACAGTTATATTTTGCTGAAAAGAAGCCGTTTAGCATAAATACTGTCAGCTGGAATTGGTGTTCAGGGTGACAGACTTGAGCCAAACTGAATAGATTATATTACCAACACAAAAAATAACTTGAGAAATATTGTTGTAATGAAAAAAAAATTCACTCACCTTTGACTTTCAGCACCCTGTGGTTTCTGGAATTGTTGCATTTTTTTTTTACAATTCACCTTAAATATGCTGTATCCAGAATCCTACTGTTGTGACCGAATGGGAGCAGGGATACTTTTCTTTAATTATAATGAAAAACATTTTATGTTTGAGGTTTTTTTTTTTTTTCCAGACTTAAGAATAATTTGCAAAGTTTTTTTTCCTTGTTTATTTATAGACAAATAAAGAATTGTGTTTTGAAATTGTCATTGTAATAACAACTGAGACTGGAATGTGTTCACCCAAGCTTACCACATTTAAGGATAGGTAGATACTTTGTGTTTTGGGTTTTAATGTGTGATATTGTCTATAAACATGACAATAACTGCAGAATTAATGCTAATAATGATTTATATTAGATAATGGAAACCACAGTAATGTAACAGCTGAGAAATGTCCATATTTGCGGAAGGTTTTTTTGGGGGGGGAGGGTACGTACATGTCCATACATGATTTGAAACCTTTGGTACTTTCGAAGTAAGTGCTAAACAAATATATTGGTGCTTTTGTTATGAAGAGAAATTTAACCGGAAGTATTGCTTCAGTTGCCGCAGTTGCAGCTAGAAATGGACCACCGTGCAGCAACAACGTGGAGGGTAATTTATACAGAAATGTTCTAATAATGACGTTATTTACAACAGTCATTGTCTTATTCTGCTTTTTCTTTCTTGAATGAAATGCTGAGTAGACCGAAGCAATCCCAAATCCATTGTGAAATGGTCACCAAGGTTATTAGCTTACGCTGCTAAATTGTAACCTCAGCTGCTAGCAAGCAGTGATAAACAGATAAAGAGCACGACAGTTTGCTGTTTTATCTGGTCATTATCTTTGAAATATTTGGTTCTCCGAGTATGAATTATTTGTTAAGCGTTTAATTTGTCGTTGGAAGAAATAAACTGAATATTTGAGTGAATCAGTGGTCGCAGAGGGCCGCTTTTAATCAAGTATCAGTGTTAATCAAGCGTCACTGGTTCAAAATAATAATTAAATTATACACCTGGATATTTTGTTCGATCAGCTTCAACTTTGATCCTGTCACTCGTTCGCAGTGGCATGGATTTGATTAGCGTCAGTCAAAGGGTTACAACTAATTTTCACCATTATCTTGTTTTAAAGATGAGAGTTTCGGAAACTTTAAGTCTTTTGCAAATACATCGCAAAAATCCTCTCTGGGCTTAAGGTCATGACTGTTCATCCATGTGAGAAAGAGTGTCTCATGTTCCCTGATGAATCCTTGCGTTGTCATCTTGAAAAATACACTTGCCAGTAGGGAAGAAGAAAAAATGTTCATTGAGAAAAAACAACCAAACCAAAATAAACTAAAAAACAAACAAAAACAAAAAAACAACAACAGAACATTCCCATTCAGTACATTGAGGTAATTATTAATTAGCTGACTTCATTTTTGGGCACATCTAACTAGCTGATGCCAACACCGCCCCCTACAGGCTTTCTCAAAGCAAGTACTAGGCACAGTGGGTTCATCACCTCAACTACTCTTCTTACTCTGATGGCATCGATAACTTTGAAACAAAACCATGTGATCTTTTTTTCTGTATCCTAAAGTATAATCTTTGTTTCCTAGCAAATTGAATTTATTCTTTTCCATTAGCCTTACTGAGCAATAGTTTTCTTAAAGTTAGATATCTGATTAGCATCATTACCTCGAGTTCTCTTCACATTGTGTGTGGAAATGGTCTTACTTTTACTGTAAACTATTGCCGTCAGTTCTACTGTTGACTTTCTTCTGATACTCGAAAACTTCACCAGGTCTTAATAGTGCAGATGACAGTTCAAAACCCATTTTTAGTAGTTTATGCAATCTACTTAGTAGTTTTGCATTTTTTGAGACCAATGATATGACCCTTCTGAAACAGTAATATTTTTGTGGCGATGTTTAAGGAATGAGAAAGTACTCATGGCATCAATTTAGGTTAAATAATGTGAAACATAATCACTGCATGACCTTTACCTATTTGCTAAGTTAAATTCAGGTTATGACTTTTGCTTTAGCTAGGCAGAATTAACCAGAGAACTGACACAGTAAAAATGAAATAAAAATAAAAGTATTCAATGTAGTAAATCAGGCACAGTGGTTTCTTTATACTTGTATGTAGCCACAAAAACATTGTACTTCCCAGGTTGATCCAGAATATGACCTTATAGTTCTGTCATCCTGCAGACCTTTGAAATGAAAGCAGGGAGATAAAGATGACGTAGTCATTTACTATAAATATAAACCAAAAGGTGTCCAAATTTTAAGATTTTTTAATTTATTATTCTGTTCTTGGCTTTGTCTATGCAGCCACCAAGAGCATGTGAAGACTATTGGAGTGAGTTCAGGCACTGCAAAAGTTTTAGAAATTGTTTTCACCACTACTATGCCTACGGTACCTCCCCATCCTGCCAGCAGTGGAAAGAGGACTTCTATAACTGCAGGGAGTGGGAGAAGCACAGTAGCACAGAGGCCAAGGTAAAACTGCATCCCTTTGCTAAAAAAAATACCTTAGCATTTTTCTTGACACATCCACAGACAGTTTGAATGTTGTAGAAAATGACCTTGCTTTTCTATTACAGGAAGCATTACAGAAAAGTGAGAGGAACCGAGTGGCAGAGCAGAAAAACTTCACCCCAGTGTGGAAACTGAGGCAGGAGCCTCCAGGAGACTGGTACCTGCCCCTGAACCAGGAAAAGCCACAGGACTCTTAAACAGCGACTGCCACCCTGCTTCACAAACTTTCACAATATGTATATACATATAATATATAAAATATGCTAAACTGATATGTTTAGCATGTTGAAACAGTACTGGGAACATCTGGTGGACAGTGAAGAGGATGAAATCTTGTCCACCAGTAAACAACATGATTTCTCTACAGAACGTGCTGTTTGTAATAAATGCTGGATTCTGCAGGAGAAACTGAAGTTCAGAGGTTAAACTAACACTCAGTGAAAATCATTTTTGCTAATATCTGATTGTGATTATCCAATTAATGAGAGATCTGATGTGCTTTGCTTTTCTATGGTTTAAATTGGAAGCTAATCTACAACTAACACTTCGTATGCACTTAAACATTGATAAGGAGAATGACCATCTTCAACCAGGGCAAACATGTTCTTGATGCTGTAGTCATGGAGCTGTGATGAATTTTTAATGCCTTTCATGGATTGACCCTAAATGTTGAACAGTTGATAAAGTGAATGAATAAGAAAAATGTTTTTATTTTCTGCTTTCTTTTTTGTTTTTAAACAGGTGTGAATAAAAAAAAAAACAAGGGCATAATTTTCATTAATGTTATGATGAGCTGATGTGACCCAGCTTAATTACTGACAGTTCAGGGGGAACAGTTTTAGAAGTTTGTCTTCACAACGGCTGTATCTGTCATGCTGAGCTGTGTTCCAGCAAGTACACACATTAAATCAATGAATAGGCTCCGCCCACAGCTGTTTTCTGTCCATCACTGTTTGTATACTCTAGTGATATCCTTATATTTCCCATCAGGAGCTTCATAATTTTGGATAGGTGGTGTGTAGGCAGGACCTTCATGAGTGAAGGGGAAAAGAAGTGGGTCTGGCTTCATTGCTGCCTGGTACAGCTCCTGTGACTCCAACTTGAGCTCCTCCAGAGCCTCCCTCTGTGCCTCCAAAGCAAGCTCAACAGCCTCCATTTCAGCCCTGTGCTGCTTCTGCAACAACAACAGACAAATAAGTCTAACTATATCATAGAATAAGTCACAAGTAACATTTTATGTAATAGCTTTATGAAGAAAGGAGCGCTACTCAAATGGTAACCTGTTTGTATCGACTCCATTCCTTCAGCAGCAGAGCTCGATTCTCACTTTCTTCAAATATGAGTCTTGCAGGAACACGCTCCCTTTGTTAGAAAATAATGATCAGTTTATGATGGTTAAAGGCAGACGAGAAAAAAAAACTAGTCCAAAGTCAGTTAAAGACAAATTATAATGTCTGTTCATGAAATATATTAAAATGAAAATATTTTAATGCTGACTAAAGCGTAGTCAGTCTTACAACGCTGTATTACTGTCTGGGGAGTGATTACCAGTCCCTGATATTTATGGACACTGAAATGAGCTGTACCTCGTTTCATCCAAGCATTTGGTTGGAGTGATGAAGTCCTCTATGGGGATAAGCTCAGGTGGAACTTTCTCTAGCTTCTTCAGCTTTTTCTTCAACCGCTCTCTTACCATCTGCTCCCTCCTCGGGTCAACTTTCTTCTTCTTTTTTGGTTCAGCTCTGCAGCAACAAAAATCAGAGCTCTATGTGACAGAATCAAAACATTTGGAATAATATATTCTCACTGGCCCATTGTTATCAAAATAAAATTAGTTTTACCATTAATTATGCTTTTGCAATTTTCATAATATCCAGATTTCTGGAGTGCTGTTAGTAAAACAGGTCCAAGATTAATTGATGGCTGTGTAATTAATCCAGTTTTAAATGCCATTTCAATTTTGGTTCCCAACAATCATAAAAACGATGTACTTGATCAGTTATTTTGCCACATATTCCGTGTTGTAATCTGAATAATGTGGACTTCAGACACAGACTCTACTTGTCTGTAGGTGAAAAATGCAAAAATAAAACTGTTGTTTAATGAAACATGTTTTGGTGGGGAATTTTCTGAAATGTTGGTTAGTTTCCTGCAGAGACGGGATCAATCTGATCCAATATAGGTGTTGAGAGCTGATACTGACAGAATCCACTGATGCTGGAATGACAATACTGATTAGAAAAATAAATTAATACATTCAAATTCAAACCTTTAAGTTTTTACTTTTGAAATGACTGCTTGATTTGTCCTGTTTAGATGAAGCATTATTGTTTTAAACTTATTTAAAGGGCTTGGTAATATAGAAGCTTATTTTAACAGATTTTTCACCTTTAATGCTTAATACACCTTAATAATATTCAAATTAAAAACAATAACCACAGCCCCCTTTGGTGTCAGAATCACTTTATCACAACATACATCCCTGGAAAAATTTTAAGAGATCACTGCAAGTTCTTTTTTCTGAAATCAGCATCTCTATGTAGAGATTCTATCCCACACCAAGCACACCTCATTCTTCTTAATGAGCTACTGATTAGGTGGCATAAAGTCACCTGACTGCAATCTGAAAGACCGGTAGAGAGCATGTCAAGATGCATGAAAGCTGTAATTGAAAATCAGAGTTATTCCACCAAATTTTGATCGCTGAACTCTTCTTAAAGTTAAAACATTAGTATTGTATTGTTTAAAAACCTGTGTGATCAACATACCTCAGAGGCGCGGATGTCTTTATCGCCATCACTGGTGCAAACCAGACGCTCTGTACAGCATCTCCCAACAACACGCTGCAAAACAACACACAGCAAACCCGGTACGGATTAGTTTCCCTGCCCCTGCTTGAGCGGTGAATTGTATAAATCGACCACAGGATCGATTATAGATTGAGCATCGCTTTTCTTCCTCATGACTCTCTAACCTCAGCTGAGTTAGCTACAGGTAGCACCAATGATCCGACGGTCCGACAACAAACACTCACTCACCGTGACGGAGCCGCATGTCGGGATGAAATCCCCCAGAAGTGACGCGAAAATGCCAAAAACATGTCTCCACTGCCTGTTGTGTTACTTTACGCTCATATTCGTGTCCAAAACAACAGGCGCGTCCACACGTCGCTTCACCTGTCCTCTGGTAACAAGAGAAACGAGTCGCAGACATATGACGCACAAAACAAGCGCGTTGCAGCAATTTAAGGGCCGCATTTTCGACTATTTTCTAAAGCGTTCTAAATTTATTAAAACTGACAATTCTTATATATTCCCCGAATATCTTTAGTTAAAAAAATAAATTAATATTTATAATGTCATAACCAGCTAATTATGCATTTTATCAAATGTGAGTGTATTTTTTGTTGCCGAATCTAACTGCAAGAATTAAACGTTAAAGGGAATTTATTTAGGGTAAGGGTTACCGACAGGCTCGCCGTTTCAGATTGACCGTGGAGAGAGTGACAGCTGCCCCTGCAAGATTTAGGTCTACCAGTTTCTGGATTTGTTGAAGAATGGCACTACTAAGAGGTAAACACACAGGTTTCAGTATTTAGCAAAGCTTCACCAGTAAAAATGTCTAAACACTGAAAGTAGAACGTGTCAGATCTGCAGCGCTTTATAATGGCGTTAAAATGCAGAGCAACCTTTTTCAGTCATCTAAATGGATGCCAGACTTGCAAATTATTATTATTTGTTTACATATTTAAATAGTAGAACAATTAAAAACTTTTTTTCTGAAAATTAGGTGAAAGGTGACCAGATGGTGTAAAGATCAACAGTCCTCCATGGGGATTCCTCCAAAATCTCATGGGGGTTTAGATTATCTCAAACTCATATTGTAAATATTCAGCTCTATAGAAAACAAACAACATAACTCCAAAATCTTGAGTCCCACAATCTTTTTTTTTTCTTTGAAGTAGGATATTATATGCACGTTTCCATATGTTTTGCTCCTAATTCATTTTCAGTATGTCATTAAAGATTGTGTAATTTTTGTGTGTATGTAGTTATACACTGTCTGGGTAGTGTTGAACTTGCTGCTCTTTAATTCCATATTTCTATATGTTATTTGATATTTTATTCTATGTATTCTATAGCTTAAGTCTAACCCTAACCTAAATATTGATCAAAAGGAAGAGAAAACAAACAGAAAAGATGTCCTTTGAACAGATACATTCCTGAATTATGAAGAAATGTCACATCTGCAGAACAAAGTACAATGTTTCACTGACTCATATTCATGCTGTTGGATTATAGATATTTTGAAAAAAATAGAGATAGATAAAATGGGGAACAGAATGACTAAATGCAGTTGTATTCACATCTTCACATTTGTATTTTGTTCTATTCCTGCATTTTTTTGGCTCACTTTGTATTTTATTACATCTTTATTGCATAAGTAAGTCCACAACAGTTCACAACAATAAATACACAAGCCAGGTGACACTGTAATGTTTGTCAAAAGCTAAACAAGCCCCAGTGCGGGTCAAAGCAACCTGCTCTTCCTGATAAGTACTAGAGAACAGTCAGTACTTCACTGGGGGAAAACTCAACTTGACACATCAACAGAATAATTTAGACTTCTAGAGATCATTATTGTGAACTAGCTTTGTACCATGAGTAGTTTGTTTTTATAAAGCACAGTGCATCACTGAAATGAGAAACAATGGTTTTCAGATCAGTGCCTGGCAGGTCAGGATGAGATCAAATGAACAGACATTATGAGAAGCAAGATTATTGTTAGGGATGTACCAATTAAATTTTTTCTTCGATGATTTTGATTCCACCCTGCGATGGACTGGCGACCCGTCCAGGGTGTACCCCTGCCTTGCACCCACAGAGAGCTAAGATAGGTTCCAGCAGATCCCTGTGACCCTGCACATGAATGAGCGGTTATAGATGGTGGATGGATTTTGTTTCCAGTTTCTGATTATTCCACTTTTCTGTGAGCTATAATCAACTGCATATAAAACATTTGCTTTTACTTGTTTTAATTCTTCATTTGGCCATGACGCTGGAAGTTGAAACACTAATGTGCTCCAGCTTACTGGATAGAAATATCTGTTCAAAATCATCACTTATCTGATACCAAAGAAAACGAACAAAGGCACCTGCTGTGAGCTCAAATAACTTTTTTTTTTTACCATCCATTCATTTTATAAGATTGAGAATGTTCAGCAGGAAAATTTAACAATCTTCCCCCAAAAAGAGTTTGATTGATTGGTGCCTCACTGGATGATAATGATAAGAGCTGATCAAGGTGAAAACTGATCAAATTTCATTAGTGGCTGACCTCTAATGAATTAAAGATATAGCAGATGTTTTCACTCCATTGGCTCCATTGCCTATAAAATCTTTTTTGCTGAGACTTGATTACATTTCCCCTTTATTTTTATTGAAATTATAGAGGGATTACTTATTATTGTCTCTTCTTCTGTCACTGGATGACCTGACATTGACTCGCTGTTGGAAGATGTTAATATGTTGGTTTACTAAAATGCTCCTTGTCTTCATAGGTGTATTTGTTGTGGCAGCCAAGCGCACTCCATTCGGCACCTATGGTGGTGTGCTGAAGGATCACAGTGCGACAGACTTGGCCGAGCATGCAGCCAAAGCTGCCCTCGCTGCAGGGGGCGTGGCCCCAGAGCTCGTAAACAGTGTCATCATGGGAAATGTCATGCAGGTGCTTCAAGTGGCTCCAACCAGAGAATATTCTTCTAAATTATATGTATTATGGTTTGTTTCTCTTCATTTTAAAATGCCTGTTGTCTATGGTTTTCAGAGCTCAGCTGATGCCCCATACATTGCTCGTCATGTTGGTCTGCGGTGTGGCGTTCCCGTCCCAGTACCTGCTCTCACTGTGAACAGACTCTGTGGGTCTGGGTTCCAATCCATCATCAATGGCACTCACGTAAGCAATCTAAAAGAAAAAAAACACAAGAAAAAAAATGAACTTCTCTCAAGTCGCTCTACATTACCTCCATGTTGTTATCTTTTATTACAACTTATTACAACAAAAAGTGAGTGTTAGCTTCTATAAATTAACTGCAGTTGATCTGAATGATATCCACATCTGCAGGATTTAGGTTGGCAGAAGGCTATTACTAAATATCTCAAGAGAAATGTGCATCAGATAAGTTTATCGTGATATTCTGTTTCAGTGTAAAACAGAAAAAAAACATGATTTAAATGTTGTAGTCATTCCAGCAAGAAATTTAACTTTCTGCTTGTGCCTTTGTAACCCTACCCTAGAAGTTAGCTGGTGGTGCTGGCATGTTATTCAACTTTGTTAATATTATTTGAATCCTAATTTTGTAAGTGAATTTTTCTGTTTCTCAGAATGTGACCAAAAATAATATGGAAGTATGACAATAAGGCACAAGTGTTGTGCACCCAGAAGGAATGAGTGTCTACGTGTTGCTAAGAATTTATAAAGAAAAATACAAAACAACATTATTTCATAATTATGGATGTTGATATGTCTTGCTTTTTTGCTTGTTGCTCCAGAATAAAAGTCTGTGATCACCTCGTGTGTTTGCAGGAGATTTGCCTCAAGGACTCAGAGGTGGTCCTGTGTGGAGGGTCAGAGAGTATGAGCCAGGCCCCCTACGCTGTTCGCAACATCCGCTTTGGTACAAAGTTTGGAGTCGATCTTAAGGTTTGCTATTCCTGTTTTCTTTTTCCTACATTCTGATGTCTGAGAACCTGCACAGGAAGTCATTTCATGAGTAGAGAGACAAGTTTGTTATTAATCTCCATCTTCCTTCCAGCTAGAGGACACTTTGTGGGCAGGTCTGACTGATTTACACATAAAGATCCCAATGGGCATCACAGCAGAAAACCTGGCAGAGAAATATGAGATCACGCGAGAGGACTGTGACAACTACGCATACCAGACGCAACAAAGGTGGAAGGCAGGTGAGCAGGCTGTTTTTCTTTGGTGCTTTCTTTAGACAAACTGGTAATTAATTTTTTTCTTAGAAGAAAAATACGAAAGGGAAAATACTTTAAGGGACTTCTACAGGCAAGAATTTGCTGCTTAAGACATTTTTTTGTCTTAATAGTTAATCTATCACTTTGTCTTTGTATAGCTCATGAAGCTGGCCGCTACACAGCTGAAATTGCTCCTATTGAGGTGAAAGCTAAAAAGGGTAAGGCTTCCATGGCTCAGGATGAACACCCTCGGCCTCAGACCACACTGGAACAGATGGCCAAACTGCCTCCTGTTTTTAAGAAGGGAGGAACCGTCACTGCTGCAAACGCTTCGGTAGGTTCGCGTGCTGCCTGTTCTCCAGAATCTGAGCTTAACCCAACTGTGAGAAAGGACAAACAATAAAAAACATTTCAAGCTCTTGTTACATGAAAATTTCAAAGTTTCCACTGTAACTGTTTTTGTATTTTCATTTTTAAAACAAACATAATTTCAACTTTGTGGTGCTAGGCAAAATTAAATTTAGAAGGAGAATGATACTTGTTAACAACAGATTCAACTGAGATGTATTAAGATCAAATATAACTACAGAAAGAACATTTTATGAAGGAAAGATATGTCTTTTGGTTATATTACGTAGCCTGGTGTATTAGTGGGAATGGACAGTGAAAAATAGTTCATGAGAAGCAGCCAACTCTTCCTAAAGTTTTAGTCTGTTCTCAATCTCCAGGGTGTCTCTGATGGTGCTGCTGCTGTGGTGATCACAAGTGAGGATGCTCTGAAAGAACACAAGCTCACTCCACTGGCCAGAATTGTGGCCTATCACGTGTCAGGCTGCGACCCGAGCATTATGGGAATTGGTGCGTGACAAACTGCTACAGAAGAGTTGAATTGAAAGAGAGGAATGATTAAACAAACTTGAACATTGTTAATTTTACGAAGAAATTCAGCTTTTTCTTTTATTATCTTAGGACCAGTCCCAGCGATTACAGGAGCTCTTAAAAAAGCTGGTCTGTCTCTCAAAGACATGGATCTTGTGGAGGTTTGTTATCAGTGTGAAAAATGAAAATGGGACTTTCTTATGTCATAACTTCACATGTGCCATGAAATTAATACTCCTTTCATATATGAAGTGACAGTAAAAACAGAACCATCTTAAAATGAAGTTATCGGTCCTCATTTCAAAGATGTACTTAAGTAAATGTTGAGCTGTATTATCAGTAAAATGTACCTAAAATATAATGCTTATAACAAAAGTTAAAGAATCTCCTCACTGAGAAACCCATAAGAATGTTTTTCTTTTGTATTTTGGATCATTTTATCTCCTTGAACTTGAAATGCAAATATTAGTAACTGTGGACTTCAGATAGGTATTGTGTGGTAAGATATTGCCTTTCATGTTTTATTTTATTCACTTGCTTAAAACTTAACTTATATCAATGTCGGCTGCTTTGCTCAGGTGAATGAAGCGTTTGCTCCTCAGTACTTAGCCGTTGCCAAGGCTCTTGGATTGGATCCAGAAAAAAGCAACGTTAATGGTGGAGCCATTGCCATTGGACATCCTCTTGGTGCCTCTGGAGCACGCATCACTGCTCACCTGGTCCATGAGCTCAGGTAAACTAGTCCTTAGCTGTTACTGTACACATACAGTGACATATCTGCACCTTAAGTTGCTTTCAGTAACAAATTTTGTGTCTCACAGGCGACGAGGAGGCAAGTATGCTGTCGGGTCTGCCTGTATTGGTGGAGGTCAAGGCATCGCCATCATCCTTGAAAACTGCTGACAGACAATGATATCCACTCACATGAAATGAAATATAGTTGAGAAATACCACAAGGATATTTTCTTTTCAGAAAGATAATAATGTTCTAATGAGGAAAAGTGATTCATAACACTTACTTTTGACTCTGTTGATGCCTTGGAAGCTCCATCAAAATAAAAGTACTGACTTTTATCTTGTGCCTTTAATATACTCCTTTATGTTGGCTTTTGTATCATATAATTTACACAAACCGTCTGCCTCATTTGCTCTTGATCACTCCAGTTTCAGCGCTTAGTGTTATCAGATCATGCAATGGTACCTGCAAGAACTGATTTTGTACTTCTGTATCAACGAATTTAAAATAAAAATTTTCAAAAAGAAATTGTTTCTGATGTTTTCAGTTTCAGATCTAGTGATTTTATGCCCTTTTTGTGTTCTGTTGTTTAAAATGCTTTCATTTCGCTTGTTCAGAGATCTTTATTCATATACCAGTGATTATTTTGTTCCGTTCAGGAAAGTGTAAGATAAAATCATAAAGCTGTAACTGATGGATGTAAACATATTGACAGACCATTCCACTTTCCTAGGAATTATATTCAAAATAAATAATATAAAAATCAATATTTCATAAGAAATATTTGTGTTTAAAATGCTTTAATTTATAATTTGTTTTGCAGTGACACTGCTGAATTGCTGCCTCTGGAACCATTTTTAGTTGGGCCTTTATAACACAAACAATTAGGTTTCTGCCTTAAGGCTGAAATTAAAGGCAACAGAACTTTTTACTATGGTTCTCAAAATTCACTAAATTAAATGTATTTAGTTCCCTTTGATTAACATGAACTGGGTCATGGTTAAAATTGAGAATCAACACCTGCAAAAATCAGATATGCTTTCATAATATTCATAAAAACAGTTGTTATAGTCATTGTTTAAATGAATATTCAAGCTTTTGCTTTTGGGAAACCCAGAGATAAAGAAATTATTTTTTATGTACACAGACTTTACAGAAGAAAAAAGCAACATATATACAATTGCAACATTACTCTTTAGTGAAACAACTAAATATGTCACCAAATTTCCTCACTGTGTGATAAATAATATTTGTCAAATATTTTATTTTATTTGGGGAAAAACATATTTTTTAAATAATCGTTTTCCCACTGGATATGGTCTCGACGCAGTAACGTCAACGTCATCGTTGAGCGTCCTTATAAACGTAACATCCCCGGATGTCGGTCTTTTTTTCATAGCAAAGGTAAGACAGCCTTGCCTTCGTGTTACTGTTGGAATAAAAATCTGTTTTCATCTGCTTTATAGAATAAAACCTTTCATACCCAAACATCACGAGATGAAACTGTATATTTAGACGACGCGTTAGATAACATTATTACTGTGATTTGGCTGTCATGACTTTATATCTGAACAGTTTAGTGAATCGGTAGCTCAAGGCCGCCGGCTAGCTTCCGAACAGTTCATAGTGTGAAACATGTAAAATTAAAACGTCTCTCACATGTCTTTCTCCTTTACTGTTTGCTCGTCAGTACAGCTTGTCATATAATTCACATGTTTCTGTACAATGTAAAGTTCTTATGGAAGAAGACGACGACTTGTCTGCTGGACTGGCGTCCCAGTGTACTGAGTTGCTAACTGCTAGCTAACGTACATGTCATGCTTCTTGTGCAGTGGTGTTGACTCTTGAGCAATTAAACATCACGAAAAGAACTGCATTTTTCAGTGTAGCTGTACTTTTTTTTTTTTTTTTTTTGCATTGAGTCTGTGTATTTTGTTATTTGCTCTGCAATACAGTTACCAAGGTGTAACATCTATTTTAGGCTGTTATAGTTTTTGGGTCCTGTTAAAGTACAGAATCATTTCCAGTCAAGCTTACGTTAATAAACACCTGTGGAACTGTTTAAAGATCATCAGTGTTTCAGTATGTATGCAAACAAGTATGTTTTGGCTTGTCAGATGGCAGAGGGAGACAAGAAGTCTGCCAAGAAGAAGCACGGGAGCCGGAACCCGGTTCTGGCCCGGGGCATTGGCCGCTACTCCCGTTCTGCCATGTACGCCCGCCGGGCCATGTACAAGAGGAAGACCAAGACCACAGAAACAAAGGTGAGTCCAAATCCACTGTGCACTCTCGAGTCATGGATATAAAGATCCAAATACATATATTTTAAATGATAAATTATTTGTTCTTGTGTCAGATGGAGAAAAAGATTAAGGAGAAACCCCGGGCCACAGTTATTAAAACTGTTGGAGGAGACAAGAATGGAGGCACCCGTGTCGTCAAACTGCGCAAGATGGTAAGTAATGTGGGAGTTTAAGTATCTGCACTTAAGTATTTGCTCAAGTAAATCTGATTCAAATGAATGGTTCATTAACGGTCTTGTGCAGACCTTGAAGACAAGCGGATGGTGATCCATTATTTTGAATCAGGTGTGTTTTGGCAGGAAAACATCTAAGAAATGAAAGGTCATCGGTCCTTGAGGACTGGGGTTGCCCACCCCTGTCTTAAGGCCTGGTATAAATTGTAGAATTTTGTCCCGTCACAGATATAAGTCATTAAATCATAGCTCCAAATCACTGGTCCTGCTTCTTACAGTGTGAGCGAATCACTGCAGCTGTTATGGAATCTACAACAGCTGTCTCAAAGGTCTTGTGCCTATAAATTAGTTGCTTAAAATGCAACATGTACAAATTAATGCGACTTGTCTCTTGCACCGCACCATGACCGGGACTGCGTAGTCCTTCACTTCTTTACTACATTTTTTTTTTTTTAACTGATTTTTGGCATTCATGCTGTTGACATTCTTTATTTTTTTATGATCAGCACACACTTGCCCACAATTTAAGAGGTCTCATCGTACAGTCTACACGTTAGGGCTGGGCAGATAAGCTTTTGTGCCGATTCGATTTATATTGCGATTTTGATTAAACGAGTATTTCATTTCGATTTTACCAAGTATTGCAATTTTTATATTTCAATTATTGAAATATAAAATCATATTAAAAAATGTATTATTGTTGTATTTATTATATATACTTATTATTTATTATATATATTTTAATAATAAATATAAAAATTAAATAAGTTTGAATATTAAAAAAAAGCACAATTGCTGTAGCTTAGAGGTCTTCACGGGTCCACCTTCATGGACCTGTGAAAATTCGACCCGAAACTGACCCGACCCGAGCTATTATCATAAGTTTGAAAGTCCGAACCTGAATGGACCCGCAATATTTGGAGCCGAGCCGAGCCGACCCGAGTCTTTAGTTTCCGACCATGAACCGAACTGAGTTACCCGAATAGAACCGAGACAATACAGCCTATAGTTGCTCATTTTAAAAGTTGTCTAGCTTTAAATAAAACTTGATTATCTTACCTAAAGTTGTCTTCTTCTTCCCGGTTCAGTTGCTACATAGGCAACGTGATGTAAACAACAATAAATCCACGTTATTTTCTTTGTGGATACATATGCTATTGGGAGCAACTGCTAACACTGATAGCCTACACCGGTCAGGACGTGTCGTGAATATGTTCTCATGCAGCGTTGTCATGTTGGCGATCCGTTGTGCTTTACAGCTGCCGGTAAACAAACCGGTAATAACACGCTACGGCAACACGATTGTTTCATGACAAACACGCCACGTTAATGAATAATCATTTAACTGCCACGAGTCCTGACATAGGCTGCCACCGCCAGTATCTTTAACTCTCGAGTAAACGTGGACCCAGCCTGTCAGTGAGCACCGACCTCTCTGGGTGGTGGCGAAGGATGTGCGCCGTCATGTTCGTGGTGTTGCCGCAGTAAGAGATTTGACTGCGACAAAGCTTACATATGGCTTTCCTCATATCGAGCTCTCCTGCCCCGTGCTTTTTATAAAAACCAAATAAAGTCCATACGTTTGATTTGAAGTGGGGCGGTGGGGACAGCTCGCTGCAGTCCGCCATTTTGTCGCGTGAATTTGCCCGCATTCAGGTTACTATGGTGACACACGTGCTTCTATTTCTGGAAGTGTAGATGACAAAAGAGACTGGCGGAGCCCAGCGAGCGGAGTATTTCCACGGAGCCACCCGAATTCTTTACCCCACCATTAAATTAATAAAAATCGATCCTTGTACGAGAATTGATTTTTTTTAAAAATCCCCAGAAAAAAAATCACGATTAATATAAAAATTGATTTTCTTTTGGCCCAGGCACACTACATGTACCGTTTTTAACATACCCAAAATTTAGCCAATGCAGGTTGTATAGTAAGGTGTAGTGGTACAGCTGTAGAAAAGATGCAGTGGATAAAAGCCTGTAAAGTTAAATGTGCCTTTAGGGACCGGTGTCTTCCCTGTTGGTACTTTTCAAGAAACTAATCAGAGGGTCCCTTTGAAGAAGGTTTTTTTTTTTTTTTTAAGCCATCTCTCTGGGCGCTAAAATGAAACATCCCTCGCATGCTTTTGTACCAGGAGTGAAAAACCCTATGTGTACACACTTATAATTGCTTTTCCAAATTACACCACTTAAATTTTGAAATCAATATTAATTTCGATTATGTCCTCTTTGAAGCCCCGCTACTACCCAACAGAGGATGTTCCTCGTAAACTGAAGAGCCATGGGAAGAAGCCTTTCAGCCAGCACAAGAGGAAGCTGCGTGCCTCCATCACACCAGGAACAGTGCTCGTTCTCCTCACCGGCCGCCACCGTGGAAAGGTAACATGTGCACTGATAACTAATCTGAATGCTCTCATGCCTGAAATGATCAACACAGCAGACTCAAAAGCTAATATTAGGATTGGGTACTGCAAAAATCCCAGTTGAACAAGTTTAAGAAGAAAAAAAAAAAGCACAGAATAAACTTTTTTTTAAATTAAAGTATAGATCTGTTTGCTTCTAGGACACCTATCCTAACAGTTATAGTTCTATAAAGACTGGTTAGAAAAACAACAAAATACCATCAATATACTGTTTAAAGTCGGTGTCCAATGCGGAAGTTGGTATACATCAAAGTTAATCTTTGTTGATAAAAACTGTTTATAAAAAAAGTATTAAAGCATACGTTATTCAGGCTGCATTCATGTACCATTAATTATGTAGTTGTTACCTTTTGTTAAAAGGAAACAAAATGCAAAATAACCTAATCTTAACATGTGAAAGTCATCACAAATCAATGAAAATGCACATATCTTAACTCAGGATTGTGGGCGGAAATGGTCTTGGTGAAGGAAATACTATGACATTTTTAAATGTAATCAGTTCATGTCTTTCATGGCACTGGCAGTATTTTTAATTGTAATTGAGCTTATAAAAATTGGTAAGATTGCTAACCTAATTGGTATGATTGCTAACCTAATTACTTGTTTTTTTGTTTTTGTTTGTATATTATAGTTATCAACTCAGAACACACAATCAAGAAAAGAAAATGCAAACAAAACAGTAGTGCAGCCAATATTTTCAGTTAATATTCTGGGTTAGGGTGCTGTCAACAGTGCTGTACACATAATTACAGTATTATCAGTCCTACAGACACTCGCCCTTCTATCCATGCACATACTGCATCGGCAAGTAATCAAAGCAAATGTACCCACGGTTTGAGCTCCAGATGACCCAAATAATGTTTCAGCTGGAACTGACAGAGAATCCTCTTCATTAAAACAGAAGTGCATGTCAAGCACATTTTTCCCTGTCTAAATAGCCTTGCATGAAAGTGAGTTGGCAAGCATCGTCTTGTCCAGGTGCTGTCGACATTTTGCTACACTCACAGTGCTAAAATGGTTTAAAGTCTCATGTAAGTGGTAACAATCATGTGCAGCTTCTTATGCAATAAATTGGAGCTTTGCCTGCAGAACACCCCCGTTGCAGCAGATTCATTCAAAGACAATTTTTATCTTTCAGCGTGTGGTGTTCCTGAAACAGCTCTCAAGTGGTCTCCTGCTCGTCTCTGGTAAGGATACTTGTGGAAAAATATCTTTATCGGTTAAACGTTGTGCATCTTAACACACTTTCCCCCTTTATTTTCCTCCTCATAGGCCCCCTGGCCTTGAACAGAGTCCCTCTGCGAAGGGCCCACCAGAAATTTGTCATTGCCACCGCCACCAAAATCGACATTTCTGGTGTCAAGATCCCCAAAAACCTCAACGATACCTACTTCAAGAAGAAGAGGTTGAGGAGACCCCGTCACCAGGAGGGAGAGATCTTTGATACAGAGAAAGAGGTTGGATGTTGCCTCAAGTCACAACTTCTGGAACATTGTTTTTGAAAACTGAGAATCATTTATCTAATGGCTAACTTGTTGGTTTTCTTCATAACAGAAATATCAGCTGACAGAGCAGAGGAAGGCGGATCAGAAGGCTGTTGACGCTCAGCTCCTGCCCCTTATCAAGAAAGTACCTCAGCTGAAGGGATACCTGCGCTCTTCATTCTGCCTGTCTAATGGAGTGTACCCACACAAGCTGGTTTTCTAAATGTGTTGTAATAAAGAGTACCACCGTCTAATGCCATCTCATTTGGTCCCTCAATTTTACATGCCTTAAAATCATGATTCTGAGTCATTGTAAAACCTAATTTCAGTATTTTGAATTAAGGGTTAGGGTAACAGCTTGAGTCTTATGTGAGGTAACTATCATGGTTAAATGGCATTCTGCTGACATTAATAGGTTTGTGGTACTCCCAAATAATGGAGAAAATATTTCTAGATTTCCATTAAACTCAATTCCCCATGGCCACAACATTTAAGGCAATGTTCAGGTTGCCACCTGGATGGAATTCAGTGAAATTGCAAAGGAGGATAAGAAAACTGTCATGTTTTAATTTTTGGCTTTTAAAAATAATTTTAGTGGACGATGAATTTAACAACAAAATTCAAATTTCAGATTCAAATCTTAGGCATTTGTGGTTTTGACACAACCAAACCAAGTCTGCACTTAACATAGTTTGATCTTCCTGCAACACTATCTTAGTCCTTTGTGAATTCCACTTACCATCTTCCCCTCAGTTTTAAAAGATAGATCTTTTATAGTGAACACAAAGAAAGGGAAATCACTGAAATTGGTGACCTCAGTAAACCATTTCCAGTTCAAAAGCATCTGAAATATTTAGTTTACCATGAGCGCAAGGCTGATGGGGGTTATATTTAAATATCTATTAAATATTCTCTGGTTCATCCTGTTTTAGCATCAAGCTGTTTAATGAAATGACCACATCATACATTGAACTGAAACAGCTTAACAGCTAAACTTTAATAAAAAAAATGACAAGTCTAACGTAACAAGACAAAAATAAATACAAGTGTTTCATATCTGTAACATGGTCAATGGGTTTTTGTCCTCAAAAACAAAGTATAAAGTAGCACATAAAAAGGCAGCGGCCCCTTGCCAAGGAATGATAAGAACCTTTTGCAGAGTCAGTCAGTATGGTCAGCTAGAGTTGAAACAGCGCCTTCCCTCAGCCAGACTTAAAAAGCAGAATGGCCACCTGACCCAAATAGAAGTAAATGAAATGCTTGGTCTCATGAGTCACATAGCTGCCAAAGTTCCTCCCAACGATGCAGTGCCAAGTTGGATTATATTTCTTGTCAAACTCCTGTAGGGAACAGAGATGCAATATGATTATTAAACATGTTGGTGAATTAAGAAAGCAATAGCAATAGATAACTTGCAACAATGCATGACCCCAGACATACACGTGACATCTCAAAAACGGTTTCTATACAATTATATGTGATGGATAACACGTGTCCTTTCCTGCACCAAAAATAGAAAATCCACTACAGATCTGGAAAATGTGGGTATGGGGAAACAACAGAAGTCCAAGAATAACAGATTTCGTACGATGTACAGCGTGCTATTACCAAGCTGCCTTTAAATCACGGCCCGAAACTCAATTGAAACATAATTTCTTTAAACAGTAGACCACATTTTGGTTTCGCCTCAGCGGGTTTGATTAATCTTCACGAAGCAAGATAAAAACAAAGATGTTTCTACCTTCTTAATGTACGCAGCAATGTCTTTCTCGATGTTGTACTTCTCCAGAGCCTGTGTGGCACACTCCACAGCATCCTGCTGCATGTCGTCCGACATGTCAGCATTTTTGATCACTGCCTTTCTATCAGACATGGTTGCCCTGGGAAACGAAAACACAGCAGAGAATTCATCATTCCCACAGGCGCATTTGAACACGCACTAGATAAAACTGACAGTAGAGACCGGCTATCTATGAAAAGACTGCATCAACACTATAAAGGTGGCAAAGAGGGGGTAAAAAAAAAAAAACAGTTTTTATTACATAATATGGGCTACATAATATTTGAACTAGCCCTTTCCACAAGTGTTACATAACTTCAATGAGAGCTGGCTTGCTGGACACGCGCTCTGCGTAGTTTCTATGGATACGCAAGACGTTTAAAATGATCGTCTCTTTCTATGCTGATGTTTCCCTCTACTCGTGTGACTGCAGACTGCAAATTTAAACCAAGTACTGTGATCATTCAAAAAGACATTGGTCAGGCGAGCTTAAAAAAATGTTTTGTTACCCAAAGCAACTAGCTAGCTACTAATTAGCTGTTCATACATAACGAGATAAAAACAGTATATTCACAGTAATACAGTTTAAGTAAGATTTAGGAGAACAAATTAAATGCTTTTATAATTTCAGATTTACCTTCTAGACTCCCGTAAACTGTGAGTAGTTTAAATGGGATGACTGCTCCTGTAGCGACAACTCCCGCGAAGTGGTTGACACAAAAGTAATGTGGGTGTGTAACGGTTGGAGACTGCTGCCTTGACGTGGTCCTATTGGTTGGTAATTATGCTCAAAGTGCTTTCATTGGTCAGTTAAGCCCTCTCTTTCCGGTGTTTCTACTAGCGTTTTATTTCAGCCCATAATGCATTGCGAGACGGTCTTCGCTGGAGCATGTGAAAATAAAGCTGTTCATTTGAGCGCCCTGAGACTACACAATGGAAGTACAAAAACAGCACTGTATGTCTCTCTAATCAAGTCCCAACATCTTAAAATAAGCATACACATTCTAAAATTTATCGTGTAATGTTATTTGCGTTTTTGAAAAACGAAGCAACAAAAAGTACCCATTATGAAGTTGACTATTAAAAGAAATTCATTATTAACACATCACTTAAACTTGGCTTGATGCTGGATATTGAAAACACATTAGAAAGATTTTAAGGAGATTTCTCACAAAGGTGATGTTTATGTGTTTGGCAAGGACATCACAATTTTGAAATTCAGTCTATAAAAACTTTCAACAGTATCTTTAGGCTAAATGTAATTCTCAAAAGGCGACTGTAAAAAATGATGTCCTCCAATAACACAAAGTGGTTGACATACATGTGGTGGGTTTACAGCCTACATTTTCAGCTAACAAAACAGTAAAAAATAATCTCTCACTTATTCTAAAAGCAAATAATTGAAAAAGAACACCCTCCATCACATCTCAAGTTTTCTTAAATAAGTTTATGTTTCCAATTATGCACACACAAAACTCAAATTCACTCTTCCTCTAATATTCAAGTCTGACACTAAAGTAATATTTAACTATAGGATGTCACAGTCGTCTCACATCATCATACAATTAATTCAAGAACATTCACATGCTCAATTTGCCATGAAGGGAAACAAAGAAGCTCATTTGTTTCAAGTATTCAACGACCATTTTGTTCCTAGTTCATTTACAATCAGGAACTGAGGCCTTTAATCACAAATAGCTTGCACCATTGTAGTATTTCCAATGAGTCTGCCTACAATAGAGGAGAACCAGTAGGGGCTAAAAACACTAAAAGAACTACTATAATTAAAACAAACTTAACAAAACAACAAACAAAAAAACTTTGCATAACAAAGGCAGTATAAAATATTACCTGTCAACCATTACTCAGAATAGACATAAATGTAACAGGAGTTATTCCAAAATAATCCAAACATTTCTCTTAGGTTATAATCCCTTTTGGTCTTTACTTTTTTAAAGTAAAGGTGAAGTACATTAAGTTACTGTTTGGCATGATTCAGAAATCTTAAAAATACATACATAATTGTAGAGTTTTAAAACTAAGCTTTTTTTTCTCTCTCTTGTCCAAGCATAATCAAACTGAGGTTTAAATATTCATGGAGATCATTTCAACATGTACAAGGGGTAAATGTGGTAAAGAGAGTAACACCCTATTAAACATTTATTTGAATCTTATTTGCAGGACAGTTGTAACATTTAACACAGATCCATCTATGAGCTGTCCCGTTCTTCACTCGCTGCGGTCTTTTGGCTCTCTGTATTTGTACTCGATGTATTCAAAGATGTCTCTCTCACTATCCACAAACAGAGGCTCTCCTGCCACACCTACAACAGATTCACAAGAAAACGGCTCATATTAAAAATTGAAAGAATAAATCAATGGCTTTGGCTGCTGATTGAAGCTACAGAGCTTGAACAGAGTTCAATGAGTTTGGGTCATTTTTGACTGAGACTCACCAGTGACACCAAGTGGCCGTATGGTGTACTCGTTAAGCGTGAAGCCCTTCTCCAGAGCATGAGCCCTCATGTTCTTATTGAAGATGTCACTTCCAGTGAAATACAGAACTCCACAGTAGTACTGATCCTTGGGAATCAACCTTTGGAAATATGGAAAGGTCCAAGAACAAACTACTTATGGAATTCTAAGCAGAGGAGTGAGAAATATAGAAATTGTTTTAATTATTTACTGGGACAGTTTATTGTAAGCTACAGGGAGCATTTCCTCCATCACCGACCCCCCCTTCTGAGAGAATTACAGTTTGATCCAATACAAGTCAAAATTACACCAAACAACTTTCATTTAGTGCTGTTAAGGACTGTTAAGGTTACCTAATATCAATACGCCTGTGTAAGTATTCTTCATCATTGTCATCACTCTGCTGCAGCTGGCAGACTCCCTTGAAAAATAAGATACGACACACTGTGACCAGAGTAATGTGTTATAGAGGATGAGTGTATTACTATTCTAACTTTGTCACCATAAAAACAGCGAAATGCATGCAACTGAGCGCATGAGAGAAAACACACTGAAGCCTCACCATGAACTTGGTGTCGCCTTTGGACAGAGTGTCTGTCACAAACCCAATGGACTCCAAATGGTCCACCACGGCACGAAGGAGCTTAGGCTGAAAAAAAAAAACAGAGCCAAATCTGTTGTAAATGTTGAAGCATTTCTTTTCGATACATTGTATAATATACATCATTACATTAGTGAGCTCCAGAGTCAACAAAAAAAAAGTAAAAGAAAAAGAAAGACACCAACCTGCTTCTCAGTTTCAGACGTGTAGTTTGGGTGTGTCAGTAAAATATCAATATCACCACTTGATGATGCACCTGAAAATAATGAACATGATTAAAAACAGCCTGAACTGATATCAACTGGACCAGTTTGAATGACGACTTGTGATAATTAACTTGAAGGTGAAGATTACCTCTCCTGTAGCTTCCACAGATGGTTCCAATATATTCTGTATCAATTTTCTTCAACTCCATGAGAATAAGAGCCTATGCAAAAAAAGAAGATGACTAAATTGCTACATAACATCATTTCAAGATATCAGAAATATTCAAAAGCACAATCACCTCCATCTCTTCCATTTCAGCTCTTGGGATTCTTTTCTCAAATTCTTCAAAGTACCTGAATGCAACAAATTAAACCATCAAAAACACTGCATACTTAAACAAAAGATGACTTCAACCCACACTGACCCAAGACTTAACCCATTATGACCCAAACCTTCAAAAATCTATGGAGTGGTCTAGAATACAAAACTGGAGAAACTGGAAAACTATTTTAGATTAACTTACTTGAGCCCAATCTTTTGATGATGATTCAGCTTGTGCTCAACCTTTTTCAAATCTGAAAAGTGACAGTAAAACAGCTGAGGATATTACTCAACACAAAACTACATAGTGCACAGCATTTACTGGATGGAGACCAAACTGTATGTCAAAGTCTTGCTGATGAAGAATGTGAATAAACAAAATATTCATAGTTTTTTTTAATGTGAATTAAATGGTGCACAAACCATCCAATGTCTTCACCCCTTCTTCAAAAAACTTTCTGGCCGCAGCAGGGCTAACATGAAGACATAAGACATGTTCCTTATTTGCAAAAACTAAAATAAAAATTTTTGAATGAATATATGTACAGATGGGCATGTGGTTACCTGGAAAATCCATTAAACTTGTCATTCAGTGCATTTTAATAAGTCAAAATGTATCTAATTATAAATGTCAATATAAGCTACTCAATATTTTATTAAACTGTTCATTAGTTATTATACCAACATACCCAATCCCAGTAACTCTGGTGAGAAAATTGATGGAAGAGCTGGTGTCATCATTTCGGATCTAGATGAAGATATAAGTACCAGACATGTGTTTGTGTGATAGATTCAAATCTATAAACACGTTTACACAATGTGAAAAAGTATTCACACACGCCCATGCTCACCTTTTCCAGTTTTCTTAGTTTGCCAGTTTGAAGGAACTCATCAATCTTTTCTGCTATTTTAGCTCCAACACCATCCTGTTAAAATTTAAAAAGGTAAAGATATGGGGGTTGAATAGAGTGATTTTCAGAGGATATGGAAGACATGCATACAAGCTGTTTTGTAGGCTGCAAAAAAGGACATCGCCTATAACACCCATAGAGAAACAATAACATAGTGGTAAGGAAGACATATATTTACAGTGTTACAACAGCCTTTACGATGACTGGGAGGGTCTAAAAATAGCACAGTGTAAGTCAGAAAGATATTTAAACACCTTTACTCAGGAATTCAATGGGCCAATTGCACTGTTGGTTAGCTTGTGGGTTTTTAAGCAACTTAAACCAAAGACCAGAAGTCACAACAGAAATGCCACATTATTAATATAAGACTAAAATCAACATCGCTAATGGCTTAAAAGCGACACAAGATGTCATACCCATGCCCACGAAATCAGTCAAACATCAAACAATCTCCCAACTGGTGGGCTATAATTAATTTGTGTCTATAATGGTACAAGAGCTGGAGCGGCTCAACTGACTTACGCACATACTGAGCTTGGAGGGAGACATTGAGAATGATTACTGAAGATGGCTAGAGCTGCAAACTACAACAATGCAAAGTTGTTTTTTTTCCCCACAAAAACATATGCAAAGATGTTCCATCCAATGGACTAAGTTATCAACAGATTTGGAAATACACATATGTTGATATGCAAAGAATTCTCAATGACAATAATGTGCTGGAGCTGTAAACATTAGTTAAACAACTGTTCTGCTCCTGCTGGATCTTCTGATGACAAGAGAAGACCCTCAGGACAGTGACCGTCCTCCTCCTGTCCTTATAGCAGAAAAACACAAATATCTTGAATCTATGTATCTGTCCTTAGCATCAAAGTCATAATTTGAACCACACTGGTCTAATCTGATAAATGTACCCATTTACATGTGTATCACACATTCAGTACCAAACCTATACACTGAAAATCAAACTGACCAATACTCAACTACAACTCAACACTTTCGCCTTCAAGTAAAATAAACCAGCATTGTAAGCTTTCATAAAGACAGGACTGACCTCAGCTTTCGACACTATTACTGACTTTCGGAGCGCAGTTGCTGAGTGAAATCTCATATGTATGTGCCCCATATTCATCAGGTTTAAACACACGTACCATCACAAATTCACCCATTTTTCACAAACAATGCAGGCAAATGGCAATATTTACACCAAATTTATTGCACGTACCAGTTTCTTGGCTTCTTCTCCACTCTTGATCTTGTTAGGGTACTTAGAAATGGTAGATGCTGCTTTCCTATTCTCAGTACACAAGGAAACATAATGGGATGCAATAAAAAGTCAACATCGACAAGTTAATAATAAGATACCACTGTCATAAAAAAAAAGTCATACAATAAGAACTGTTTAAACGGTGCTTTCAAAAAATGTCAGTTCACACCAATACCAACTAAGTAGGAAATGTTAGGATGAAATACAGCTCAGTAAAGTAATAATAGTACAAATGAACACAAGCAGTCTTTAAAAAAAAGTTGAATAAACATCTCCAGTGAATTACGTCAATAAAACATACATAAATCAACTTCATAAACTGGTAGCATTGTTGTTTTAGGCTGTAATGATTTTTGACTAAAACTGAATCTTAAAAACTGTTGTTTGCACAATATCTACTTCTTAATGTTTTGTTGTTAGTTTTTTTAATAGTCTCTATAAAGTTAATATTATAAAATTATTTTTTGAATAAAGAAGACAGACATTAATTCTTTGACAAAGCATAGGTCACCGTGGAGGCTTCACAACTTACCTGTATGCATTGTACTTGTGTATTGCCCTGTTAACATTTTTCTCGTAGTTGGCCAGCTCTGAAAACAGAAGCAACATAACTCCTACATCAGAGCTCCTGCATTTAACTGCCATCTTTAAAAATCTAGACAGCGAAAGTACAAGACATTTAAATGATAATAGTTTCACCATTAGTCGGTGAAATTGTGCTTCAAATAAATGCATACGTTTCCAGAATTGCGAGAAAGAAACATCACTGCCAGCATTATATATATATGCATCTCCTGGAGTTATTGTAAAGGTATATTTTTGCAGATCATTAGTACGACTGTCACGCTGGCCACGATTAGCAAAGCATAAAATCACGTACCGACTAAAAAGTCTGTTATGCCTTCATTTAAGGACTCCTGTGGCGCTTTCCTTTTGCTCATGGTGGAATTCAAGAACTTTCAATGTTCTCTGGAAATTCGGTTTATTTGCACAAAAAAGTTAAAGCCTCTTTGTGTTTTCAGCTAGCCTCTCATTAGCACACTAGCCAACAGTAGCTGACGCTGAACAATGACCGAAAGACGTCGAGGGGGAGACATGCGTAATACGTCACTGATACCCTCAGCGACGATATTTTATTTTATTGTACAGTTAACATTGTAAATAGAATCACTGTTAGTGGATTGTGTATTACGTATTTCTGGTTAACTCAATTTAACGATTTAACAGTCAATTTAAAAGTCAACAAATTAAAACATACAGTGTATGATGTAAATCCATAGTAACTAAACACATCTCATCTCTGTAAATGATACATGATAAGCTTAAAGCTTTTTCAGTAAAAAATACAACATTTCAGCTTTTCATTTAATACACAAGATAACAACTTGTAGCATCTGCATCAATATGTACATGCAACATATTATATAGCATGTACTATACATATATTATTATTTTAAAGCTGCCATTTAGTAAATTCAATAGCTGCCCCATATAAAATATATATTTTTCTGTTTACAAAATTCTTCTAAAACACTAAAAGAAGCAACTTATCTACACGGTCCAGTGTTCTGTTTCAAAAAAATCAAAATGAAGCAGTGGATTTACAGAACCATCTCCTCCCCTTCTTCTTTTTTTTTTTTTTTTGTCCCTCTTCCTTCAGTGTTAGGAATCATTTTTAATGTAAACTTTGTCCCTGGAGAATATTTTAATGGCCTCCTCGATCTCAGAAAGCCTACAGTCAAGATGAGCTCGACGTGAGCGAAAACTCAGATTGTCAGCTTTCAAGGGGAGGGAGACCAGTTCAGTCACCAAGGTGCTGTGGGCTGAGGAGAAAAGGTCACCAACAGTATGGTTAGACAGGGATGTACTGCTGTATATACTGTACTGATAGATAGCGTACACTAAAGTAATGTTATCATAACTAATGTAAAAGTTTAGACGTACTATCTTTCAGGGTCTTCAGTGTTTCTTGTCTCTCCCCATCAGGCATCAGGGTGTGACCAGCTGGGGTTGTAGGGTCGGGTGCATTCCTCTTCCTCTCCTCCTCTTCTTTACGCCACTGCGCTTTCCTTTCCTGAAGACTGTGTGTGCATGCTAGTTAATGTCTAAATATGAAATATGGGCCCCCCCCAAAAAAAATACTCTTGGACAAATATAATAAACTATTAAACTGACAGGCAACAAATCTAAAGTTACTTGTCAGCTAATTATCAATAAGATAAGTTATGGTATTCAAAATACTCACTACTGAGGAACCTGTCCCTTGACTGCGCTAGGTACAGGCTTATCCTTTAGGCTTGTGAGTGACTGAGACCGACGAATAACAGTTTTTCCTGCTGCCTGGGCATTATGCTTTATGAAGTTTATGGCCTGACCTTGCACCTGTATCCATAAAAGAAAAAAAAAATATATATATATTGTAGATGTACATTAAATATAGCTGTACTTTCTTTCATATCTTACATTTATTGCTTATATTCATTTATCTTTGCACACAAATATATTTGCAGACAAATGACATTTTCAGACAAAAGGGCAAAAAATGTGGAGAAATCAATACACAGCCTCTTCTACTTCTCAAGTGAGTTTGTTTAAATATGCAAAATAGTTTTATTGAGTTCCCACTTTTAAATCCTGGTCCTGTGCAGAGATGCATGAGGCCGGGCGCCGCACAGTAACAGGTGAAGGTCTTAGAGGTGCAGCAGAACCACCATTAGAGTGAGCCTTCAGAAAATTTTGACATCGTGGCTTAACGGGTGGATCAACAATCTACATAAATGAAACAGATTGGCAAAAACTGATGAGAATTAGATTCATAGTTCAGGATCTTCTAAATTATTCCAGATATGCTCCTTGCCTCTAGCTGGGCCATCACCCTGGATGGGATGCTCTGGTATTTTGAGGAGGTCCAAAAAGCTTTAACAGGACTGGCTCGGGACTGTCCTCGCTCAGCCTCCAGTTCTTTGCAGCGTTTCTGGATCTCCCGGAGCCGACGGATATTTTCTTTACTAAAGTCTTGTGGTCTAGGTTCTACAGGGCCATGCAAAAAAGATGACTTAATTACAAATGAACATGTTATCACTGATCTTCATTTCAGTTAAATTAGCTGTTTTTTATATCCATCTTTTGGGATAGAAAAAAACCAAACAATGGTAACAAGTTAACATCTCACATTTTCAGTTGCTGTAAAGAATCAAAAAAAAAAAAAAAAACTGTGAAAATAACAAACATTTGTGATAAATCAGTTTCACTTACTCTGTTTGGGAACAGGACTTTGAGAGACACCATCCAGTTTCAGTAGCTCTCCTACAACCCCTTTCTGTCCACGTTCCAGAATATGGGTGGCATTAGGATTGATGCGCGGGCGACGGACGGGTGTAAGAGCACTGTAGCAGTCTGGGAACAACACAGGATCTGGAGCAAGCGGACCCATGAGAAATGCTGATGTCCCATCAGAGTTTCCCTCTAAACGACCACGAGCTGGAGGAGGAAAGAAAACTACTTATAGTAGCTAAAGCCAACCTTTAGTTGATAATAAAAGTTGTGCATTCATTGGAGGCGCATTTTATTTCTCTAATGAAGTAGCTTTCTAAATGCTTTGCATGTCTCACTCATCAAAGCGACTAAGGAGATCAGTTAAGGTCAGAAATGTTGACAATGATGTTGGTGTAACATCAAACTAAAAGAGTCATTTAGCCTTTGTATAGCCCTGTTTCTAAAGAAGTTTAGAACCTATAGATTAAAAATAGTGTACAGAACATATAATAAATATTTTTTACTGAGAAATTTTGTGTATTGAAAAACATTGTTGAACTTGATGGCAGCAGCGTGTTTTTTTGTTTGTTTGTTTTTTTTCTTCAAATAAGTTGGTGTGGGATCACTGTGTTGCATTACCACTTCTTTCAACAATACGTTTTTGGGAACTGATGAGCTCAACCGCTGTAGTTTAAAAGTAAAATGTTTTCCTATCCTTTCTTGATATAAATTTTAGTTACTCAGCAGTTGAAGGACTTACACTACTCTTTATTTTCTTTTCCAAAATGCAGCATATTTTCCTGTGGGTAACAGCTTTGTAGCCAAAGCTGAAAAAATGAATGCTGACAATGTGTCTGCCTAAATTAATATGTTTTTAATCAGTGCCATATTATCATCAAAATAGTACATCTGAAGATTTACCATTGACTTTATTAAAGGTACAGTGCCTTGTGAAAGTATTCGGCCCCCTTGAACTTTTCAACCTTTTGTCATATTTCAGGCTTCAAACATAAAGATATAAAATTCTAATTTTCAACAAGTGGGACACAATCGTGAAGTGGAACAAAATTTATTGGATATTTTAAACTTTTCTAACAAATAAAAAAATTGTAAAGTGGGGCGTGCAATATTATTCGGCCCCTTTACTTTCAGTGCAGCAAACTCCCTCCAGAAGTTCAGTGAGGATCTTTGAATGATGCAATGTTGGCCTTAATGAATGATGATGATCAATAGAATCCACCTGTGTGTAATCAAGTCTCTGTATAAATGCAGCTGCTCTGTGATAGTCTCAGGATTCTGTTTAAAGCACAGAGAGCATCATGAAGACCAAGGCACACACCAGGCAGGTATGAGATACTGTTATGGAGAAGTTTAAAGCTGGATGTGGATACAAGAGATTTCCCAAGCTTTAAACATCTCAAGGAGCACTGAGCAAGCAATCATATTGAAATGGAAGGAGTATCACTGCAGATCTACCAAGACCCGGCCATCCCTCTAAACTTTCATCTGGAACAAGGAGAAGACTGATCAGAGATGCAGCCAAGAGGCCCATGATCACTCTGGATGAACTGATCTACAGCTGAGGTGGGAGAGTCTGTCCATAGGACAACAATCAGTCGTACACTGAACAAATCTGGCCTTTATGAAAGAGTGGGAAGAAGAAAGCCATTTCTCAAAGATATCCATAAAGGTCTCATTTAAAGTTTGCCACAAGCCACTTGGGAGACACACCAAACATGTGCAAGAAGATGCTCTGGTCAGATGAAGCCAAAATCAAACTTTTTGGCCACATTGTAAAATTATTATGTTTGGCGTAAAAGCAACACAGCTCATCACCCTGAACACACCATCCCCACTGTCAAACATGGTGGTGGCAGCATCATGGTTTGGTCCTCTTTTCTTCAGCAAGGACAGGGAAGATGGTTAAAATTGATGGGAAGATGGATGGAGCCAAATACAGGATCATTCTGGAAGAAGACCTGTTGGAGTCTGCAAAAGCCCTGGGACTGGGACGGAGATTTATCTTCCAACAGGACAATAATCCAAAACATAAAGACAAATCTACAATGGAACAGTTCACAAAAAAACATATCCAGGTGTTAGAACAGCCAAGTCAAAGTCCAGACCTGAATCCAGAATCTGTGGAAAGAGCTGAAGACTGCTGTTCACAAATGCTCTCCATCCAACCTCACTGAGCTCCAGCTGTTTTACAGGAAGAATGGACAAGAATTTCAGTATCTCGATGTGCTGATAGAAACATATCCCAAGAGACTTGCAGCTGTAATTGCAGTAAAAGGTGGCGCTAACGCAAGGGGGACAAATAAAGAGAGAGTTTGATCGATTGTCGAATCCCAGATTCAGGAGGAACAATGCAGGTTCCGTCCTGGTCGTGGAACACTGGACCAGCTCTATACCCTCACTAGGGTCCTTGAGGGAACATGGGAATTTGCCCAACCAGTCCACATGTGTTTTGTGGACTTGGAGAAGGCATTTGACCGTGTCCCTCGGGGTGTCCTGTGGGGGGTACTCCAGGAGTCTGGGGTGCTGGGCCCGTTGTTATGGGCTGTCCAGTCCCTGTACAAATGGAGTGGGAGTTTGGTCCGCATTGCCAGTTGTAAGTCGGATTCGTTTTCAGTGGGAGTTGGACTCCGCCAGGGCTGCCCTTTGTCACCGATTCTGTTCATAACGTTTATGGACAGAATTTCTAGGCGCAGCCAAGGAGCAGAGGGGTTCCGGTTCGGTGGTGTCGGGATCTTGTCTCTGCTGTTTGCAGATGACGTGGTCCTGTTGCCGCCATCGAGTGGGGATCTGCAGCTCTCGCTGGAGCGGTTCGCAGCCGAGTGTTAAGCGGCAGGAATGAGAATCAGCACCTCCAAATCTGAGACCATGGTCCTCAGTCGGAAAAGGGTAGAATGCCTCCTCCAGGTCGGGAGTGAGGTTCTGCCTCAAGTGGAGGAGTTTAAGTATCTCGGGGTCTTGTTCACGAGTGATGGGAGAAAGGAGCGGGAGATCGACAGACGGATTGGTGCGGCGTCTGCTGTGGTGCGGGCTCTGTACCGGTCCGTTGTGGTGAAGAGAGAGCTGAGCCAAAAGGCAAGGCTCTCTGTTTACCGGTCGATCTTTGTTCCAACCCTCACCTATGGTCATGAACTGTGGGTAGTGACTGAAAGAATGAGATCGCGGATACAAGCGGCGAAAATGAGTTTTCTCTGCAGGGTGGCTGGACTCTCCCTTAGAGATAAGGTGAGAAGCTCGGTCATTCGGGAGAGACTCAGAGTAGAGCCGCTGCTCCTTCACATCGAGAGGAGCCAGTTGAGGTGGTTCGGGCATCTGGTTAGGATGCCCCCCGGACACCTCCCTGGAGAGGTGTTTCGGGCATGTCCAACTGGGAGAAGACCACGGGGAAGACCCAGGACCCGCTGGAGAGATTATGTCTCTCAGCTGGCCTGGGAGCGCCTCGGGATTCTCCCAGAGGAGCTGGTGGAAGCGGCCGAGGGGCGGGAGGTCTGGGCCTCTCAGACTCTCAGACGCTGTGACCCCAAGTGGGATTCTGCCATTAAAACCACTCATCCCCTCACTGCAGAGAAAGTTATTAGGCCAGTCTGAACACCCTTTACTGTACTCAAATTAAAGACAATATGAAGTGTAGAGTTTGTTTTTAACCAGATTAATAATCTTTACCAAATAGGATTTAAAAAAATGTTTATGCTGTATCATTTTTACTGAAAGAGGGTTGGCATGAGATGGTCCTGAACATCTGGCCTGTCTCTTGTCTCTTGTCTCTCTCTCTCTCTCTCTCTCTCTCTCTCTCTCTCTCTCTCTCTCTCTCTCTCTCTCTCTCTCTCTCTCTCTCACACACACACACACACACCCACACACATACACACTTAATGTAAACATGTATTTTCATATGAAGTAACCAGTGGTTGGATCTAACCTGAAGACGGTCGTCTGTAGTACTGAGGAAACAGAGAAGGATCTGGGGGGATTGGGCCACATATTTTTGAAGGTCCCTCACACATCAGAAGCTGTAGAAACTGACAAGAGGTTGTAACAACACCATCAGCCATATTCAAAATCAAACGCTGAAATTAATGGATTATGAGAATTATATGATTATAAGAATCCAATGGTCTATAAGAACATTATGGGTTAGTGATCATATACTGTACTCCAAAGGAAGTAACTGCAATGAGCACTGATTTTCTTGGGCCTTCAGATAACATTATGAGTGCAGTTAATGTTTTGATCAATAGTCACTATGTGTGGTTGCACTTATGTGAATGAATGGATGAATGAATGAATGTAAGTTTTTCTTTTCTTCATTAATAATGTAGCCATTGAAGTCACCGCCCAGCAGCTTTTCATTGCTTTCCAAGACTAATAAACTCCACCAACAGCTACAGCTTGGTATAAAATTAGTTGATCAACGGGCTTTCGACGGATTTCTTACCAATATACGCAACACACACAAAGACGCATAACACAGTAAGCTATTTACCGTTGATCAAACAGCTGGATGGGTTTAACTGGCTAAAAGAACTAAGAAGTAAATTAATTTATGTACCTTTTTAAAAGCGCACCGTTGTTTGTCGGTTAAGGATTTTTTTTTACGCACGCTGATATCAACGCTTGTTGGTCGCAGTCAGGTTGCAGTATTCTTCACCATGGCAACGTACTCGCACACAGAGCTACGAACAATAGAGATGCAATGTTCTACAAGCGACTCAACAATATTCGGACTTGTGTATTAAAAAATAAGACACACGCAGACTGACAGCAGACTACATCAGAAAGCAGTCTTTTATCAGTGTTGTTCCTTTTAAACAATAAATGCTAAGTAACAAAACTCAAACAGTGTTTAGCGCTGACGTAATCACGTCGTTATCTCTTACAGTAGGGCGGTTCTAGCAGGTGTATTTCTGCTGTTTTTGCAGCTAATCCCAGTATTATATCTCATGGTATTGCCTGTCAGGCACGGTGAAGACTTTCTTTTACAGAACACGGCTCCAAAACTCTGCCTCCGACAGACTACGCTCCTTATAATTTGCAACCTCAATCAAAACATTGGCAGATAGCTCTTGAAGGTCCAGTGGAAAGTCTGGAAGTGAGGCTTTCCTGACAGGTAAAACTCAGGGTGTAGTCTGGGAGCCCGTATCTATCCAGTTACATGTGTAGGTCATTATTGTTCGTTATTGTTCATTTTTATCGATCATTGCAATTTCACAGCGTTGATTCCTGTATTTTTTTTTTTTTATAATGGCATTGGCAATACCTCTATGACTTTATATTAAAGTACTGGCATTTCAATGACTTAATAAATATTTGTCATAATGGTACTTTGTACCTGTTTCGTCAGTACCTTGTATTGTTGTTACATTAAAACTTACAATTGTAGAATAAACAGTAATTTGATGATTAAGATGATTAAGAAAAAAAACCCATATCACTCCTGGATCTAATCTCACTATATTTTGCATATATTTAAATGAATACCAAAATAGAACAACGCCTATTTCTTTTTACAATGCCATATGGAATATATATCCTGTATTATATCTTTATTTTTTTTAATTAAACTCCTCATATATATATATATATATATATATATATATATATATATATATATATATATATATATATATATATATATATATAATCATAATATTTATAATATGAATGCTTTTCGCTTATAAAACATTACTAATGTAAAAGTTTTTCTACTCAATGTCACTTGCACAACGGCCCCACCCTCGGCTGAAGGTCTGACTGCGCGTGCTCAGTGTCTGAGGTCTGCTTGTGCTTTCTCCTTCACATTAACCAGCTGCTCGGACGGCGCTGCAAAAGTCCCCACACTCCGCTTCTAAAGTAAAGGTAAGAAACGAATGTCTGTAAAGAATCGTTATATTTTAAAGCCGCCCTATACCGTTTTGTCTGAATGATATGTAGTTGCTTTCAACTGACTGTCATAGAGACATGAGTCACACAAAAAGGGGTGGGAATACTGCAGACTCCCATGCCTGGTTTTATAAATACCAGTGTAGGCCTGTTTATCACTATTGTCAACTTAAAATTACAACAACAAATGCCTGAATAGCATTGATCACGTAATTTATCATTTGGGGTCATTACTGGCTGCATTTTGGTTAAAGGTCCTATCCATAAGACTTAATATCATGGTTTCAAAAGTGAGAGGTGGAAATTGCAGGCAGCTTACAAACAATGGAAATCAAGCAGGGTTTTGGCAATAAACATGTTCTCTTTCGGGACAGGGGGACGTGATGACAAAAATATTGTGAAAATGTTTCAAAAAGGTACCCTGCCATGAACAGCCACAGAACCAGAAGAATTTAGTTAAGTTAAACCTACACGTAGGTATGTTTTGAACTGTTCATACATTGATATTGGTGTTAAATTATTGCCATGTACTGTATTTCAATGCTGCTGTCCAAAGTTCTGAAATCAGGCATGTCAGTCTATTGTCAGATTTTCCTCAAAGATTGAAAAAAAAAAAAAAAAACTCTAGTAAAGGTACAGCATGATGTCACAATCAGTATAGGATCCAGACCCACTGGTCAACAAATGCTTATGCACATCATTTCGATGTCACTGTGCACTCAAAACCCACTTGGAGATGCCGTCATGCTAATTTACATTCGCCTTACAGTTGTCTGAAATGTAACTTGATTCCACGTGGCCTTATCTCACTGACACACACACATTCCTCACTTTATATCACACAACGCCTTGGTTTCACTTTATCTGGAGTTTAGGGTGTTGAGTAACTGCCTTTTTACACATTTTAACACCTTTTTTTCCCAGCAGCTACATCTTTTATCAATGTTGTTCTTTTTAAACAAGCCAATTAGGCTATTAAAATCACCATATAAATGTCAGTATTTTTCTGATATTTCTGCTCACATAAATAGTTAAACAAATTTGCTTTACTGATTAGACATTGATTGAACAAAAATCTCAGAAGTTGCAGACTTTTTGATATTTTTTCTCAACAACAGCTTATAGGAATCAAGAGACCTGTAAATCAGAAAAACATGACATTTTGTTTGACCACCATCTTGTGTTTGTGATGGCTCCTTCCTCGTCAGCTTGACCTTTGAGCGCAGTGTAGACGGTCATCTAGTTACAGCTTATGAAACCATTGGGATGAGTGGCAGGAGCGTGTTTGTGTACAGGCACAGCATGGAGGTACAGTACAGACAAACCCATCTGATTTTTATAGGGGTCTTAATAGGCTGAACCTGGAGGAGGGCACATGTTGAAAGGCTGGTCACGTGTTGTAGTGTCAGGTTCACCTGAGCTAAATTTAGAGCCGAGACTTGGTGACGAAGGCTGAGAAGGAAAGAGTCAGAAATGGGCTGTGTGAAGACAGAGGGGCGAGGGGAGTCGGGAAGAAACGTGCGTCAGCTAAAATGACAAAGACAGAGGAGGAGTTGCATGTGTTCAGCAAAAAGCAGGAGGATGCTGCTTGACCAGAAAATCGTGGATCAGGTTTAGTTAATTTGCTTTATATTTCTCCATTTGTGGTATTTTCTTGGAATTTTCTCATGAGACCAGACAGCTATGAGTTTTAAAGTTGCTATAATCTATATTTTTTAGAAATGTACCGACTGCATTTTTAATTTGGATTTTTTTTAAAATTTTTTGTACATATTGATTTCAGATTTTCTCAATATTTTAACCGATTCCAACCTTCTGTCATAGAAATGTAATTAGCAAGACACCTTTACTCAATCAAAAATGAAAGATAGCAGAGGCTGCAGGTTGTGTGATCTACTGGCTTTATTTTAAGGCTCTTAGCCTTTGTTGGCTGCAGAACATTGAGTGTTGCTTTCGTTGGATTATGACACCATGAGTTGTTTTCTGCTTTACAGAGTGCGAAACGACAACAAAAAAACATCATTGATTGTAGTGCATTCATTGTGATAAAATTTCATAGCGTGCTCCCCAGCGACTATGGCATTGTTATGTGCCTAAAAATGGATTTCTTAGTATTCTAAGATGATGCATTTACTGTCCTCTCTCCTCCGTTGTCTATACCTGCTAATTCCTTTTAAGGGTCATAGGGACCTGCTGGAACGGAGCAGCGCCACACCCTGGACACGTTGCCTGTCTGTCGTAGGGACACCAAATTAAATGAATTAAATTAAATTAAAAGTAAATCTATGCATATGATGTATGTACTTGACACACAAAAAAATGATCAGCCAGTATTGGCTGATATCAGCATGTAGTAACCTGGTCAATACTGGTCAGGAGCAATCAGACAGATCAGGTCATCAGTGCACATCCATACACAAGCTTTAGAATATTTTCACACATGTACAAAATACATTTGTTCATCCTTTGCAAGCCTGTGCATGTTACTGTTCAGTGTGACACAATAGCCATTGTGGCTATACAATAAGATAGTAAATATGTCAATAGTCAGAGCCACTCTCAAACAAGATGATACATTGTGTGATGCCTTCTATGTCCCTCTTTGCCTTTCTACTGACAAAGAAACATGGCAAAGAAAGTGGAGATTGTGATGCAGCAGGAAGAGATAGTAGAAGCCAAGCAGGCAGACAACAAAGATGTCTGTGTGACATGTCAGAACCACACACCCAAGGGACATGGTGAGTGGTGGGTGTGCATGTTGAGAAGGAGGAAAAATATCCTCACAGTCCCTCTGCTGCATTTTTGCATGTTGCTCATAGAATCCAGACCGCATGACTTATCAATTTCTGAGAGTAAATTCCAGCATTTGATAGTTCTGCATTCAGCACATGTAAGTCCTGGATGTGTTAGCTGATGGGCAAAGTCTCATTCCTTTGCAGAAATGATGTGATAGGTGAGAGCAGGGTGGGCTGACAGGAAGGAGAGACAGCAGTTAAACATTAAACTAGCTTTACATTGTAAGTGACAGCAGGAGATCCTTGAATGCTCCGCCAAAGTCACCTTGTCAAGATATGTATTCTGAACTCGCATAAAAAGCTCATGCATGCAGACTAACTCAAGGGACCCTGACAAATGAGAGATGCACTACGGTGCAGTGCAGTGGTGTGCAGGAGCACAAGCTGCTGACTAAACAATCCAGCTTACTGCTTACGTTAGCCCTGCTGCATTAGCACTGCTAGGTTTTTTTCCTCATCATACATATTCCAGCACTCTGTCCTGATCAGTGTAACTGAATGTGGACATCATGATTTTGGCTGAAATACACCAGTGACTGGAGTTGCTGCTTCTTTGGGCTTGCACATCTTCTGCCCTTGTCCACTTGTGAAACAGTTCCATTAGCTGAACAACATCTGCTGCTTGCTGCTCAACTGTTGCCGGGGAATCAGTGGGTTTTACATAGAAAACAGAGGGGGAGGAGAGCAGATGGATAACAACAGCACTCAGGCAGGATTCCCTCTTGCTGGGTGATTGTTTGCAAGTGAAGTTTTGTTAGAACATATTCTCATTGTGTTCAGCTTTCAAATCATAAGAAGTTTTCAGTTGCTGTTTGATACATTTGATCTGACCTTTTGATTTAAAGTTGCACTCCAATGTTTTTTCTACATTACTTCAATCATCATTGGGAATACTTTTAGTTTCTGCTTTATTTTTTTTGGCACTAGTGGCCTTTAGGGGGAAGACATGCAGCAAAGGGTCACAGGCCGGGAGTCGAACCTGCGACGGCTGCAAGGAGACTGTAGCCTCTGTACATGGGCCGGCTGCCCTAAACACTGCACTACCGGCGTGGCCCAGTTTCT
Source organism: Hirundichthys speculiger (assembly GCA_018398805.1). Classification (NCBI taxonomy): domain Eukaryota; kingdom Metazoa; phylum Chordata; class Actinopteri; order Beloniformes; family Exocoetidae; genus Hirundichthys; species Hirundichthys speculiger. The sequence goes on along the minus strand of JAGFBZ010002193.1, from coordinate 942,412 downwards.
GCTTTATTAACAGATATTATAGTCATAATTATGGATCAAGATTGTCCCATAAAATGTGTTACAAAGTGGACATGGACCACAGATTTTCAATTTAATGGACATTGTTCTTGAGTTAATGTATGGAAAATGAGTCATCCAGCAACGTTTGAGCTTAACAGTTGCGAGAATTGCAAGAAAAATGCCATTTGCTAGTTCCTCAACATTGTAAAACTATAATGCTGAATTGCTTGAACATGCCTTTTTAGCTACTGCTCAATGTAGTGCTGTGAAACACATATTTGTATGTATATTGTACTGTTTAGAAGAGATTTCATGTTGATGTCTGTTTCCTTAGATACAATGGCTGTCCCTCCTGCATACTCAGACTTGGGAAAGTCTGCCAAAGACATCTTCAACAAGGGCTATGGTGAGTCAGTTCTCTTAACACTCTATTAATATATATATCTTTAATGTCATTGCAGTTGATTGGACAGAAGTTCACATCAAAGAAAATCTGGTTTGTTTTATGCTCTTGCTGTTTATTTTTACAGCAGCTTTGAGAATCCTACTGCGTAGTGACAGGATGTTATTTTTCCATTCTTTCTTTTGTTGTGATTTTTTCCTTTAAAACTAAATTCTTTGTTTTCTCATGTCCCCAGGCTATGGAATTCTGAAGCTCGACGTCAAGACCAAGTCTCAGAGTGGTGTTGTAAGTACTGCTGTTGTCTTTGTGGACCCAATGTGTTTGAATTCCAACTTCAGGCCTCTCTCTAAGCTTGATGGCATAGGGCAAATGGCTGATTCACATCTTTGCAGCTTGTCTATTACAAACAAGGCCTGCGGGGTCTAATCTTGTTCTTGTTTCTATGTTCAAATATGCAGCATAATGCAGCTTTACAGGAAAAACTTTCACCAAGTGGTCAATTTTGTCTTCGATATGCAGCGTTGTCGCTATGCTCCCCATCTGCAGTCTGCTCCCATACCAAAACCATAAACGAGCAGTTGCATACAGAGTTTTGACCAGGCCACAAAACTCCAACTCAATTAAAAAAAAAAAAAAAGCATTCCCTCTGCGTGCAAACTTCTGCTTTCTCCAGCACAACTTTAATTTTTCCAGTGAGAGGATATATACTTGCATGTAAACTCTTGTGTGGTTCTTCCTAACTTCCTCTATTTTCTTTTCTTTTTTTCTCTGCCTCTTCTTTGGACTCCTGTCAGATGGTAAGAGAGAGAAAGTGTGTGAATATGTAGTGATTAAACATAGGTGCACTGTAGTCAAAGCCAGAGATGTGCACAGGCTCTCTGTCAAGTGTTTCTTTGCAGCAGCAGGTCATCCAAGTTACACCTTTACTCCAACTGCAGCACTTTCAGCACTATTCCTCAAATATGCGCACAACCAACCTCTCCCTCACAATCCTGCTTATTTCAGTTTTCCTTCCCAGTTCATTTCTCCATTTTAATGGCTTTTTTTTCCCTTTTGAATAACCAGCCTTACAAACCTAAGAGGGATTGTGTGGCAGAGGAGAAGCTTGTTTTCCTCATCTTTTGTTTTTGCTTCTGCCTTCTAGACACCATCTGCCTCTAGTTTCTGTATCTGCGCTCTGATGTGCTTTTATGTATCTCTCCCAAACTGATTTTCCATCTTTCCCATCCCTTTTTGTCCTGCAGGAGTTTGCCACCTCCGGCTCCAACAACACGGACACGGGGAAGTCAGGAGGTCACCTGGAGACAAAGTACAAAGTGAGCGATCTGGGCCTCAGCTTTAACCAAAAATGGAACACAGACAACACTCTCACCACAGAAGTCACCATGGAGGACCAGGTGGAGTAAAATCTTTTAAATGCATTGCAATATGTGACAATATGGTAAATTTGCAGTTAACTTGAAAACATTCAGGTTGAATATTAACTCATTGTCCATGTAATTTATCTGTCTGAAGCTGGCCAAGGGTTTGAAGCTTAGTCTGGACACATCGTTTGTGCCCAACACTGGGTAAGAGAACTTCTCTTAATGATAAACTGTTTTTAATGTCTTCGAGAGATGAGCGCCAAAGTCGGTAGATAATTGATCAATACATACGTACAGTTTGAGAATATTAGCAATGCAGCTGTGCAATCTAATTGTTCAGTAAGAAGAGTGCCAAACTGAAGACAGGCTACAAGCGGGACTACGTAAATGTGGGCTGTGACCTGGACTTCGACATGGCTGGCCCCACTGTTCACGCAGCTGCTGTGCTGGGCTACGAGGGCTGGCTGGCCGGCTACCAGCTGGCTTTTGACACCGGCAAGTCTAAAGTGACCCAGAACAACTTTGCCCTTGGATACAAGGCCGGTGACTTCCAGCTTCACACCAGCGTGTGAGTATTTGTATCAGAGTGAAGTAAAACAGGAAATGAAAGTCACACACCTTTTGTGTTCAGTTTTTTTTTTCCAACTATTTTTTTCCTCCTCTCCCTTCTTTAATTGCATCTTGGTGTTTTATTCCAGTAACGATGGCACAGAGTTTGGAGGCTCCATCTACCAAAAGGTGAACAGCAACCTGGAGACAGCAGTCCACCTGGCCTGGACAGCAGGCAGCAACAACACACGCTTTGGAATTGGAGCCAAATACCAGCTGGATAAGGATGCCACCCTGTCTGTAAGAGCTGCTCTCATCTGCAGTGATAACAGAGCCTCACCGTTTACTTTGACTTTTAACTGCAATTACATAGTTTTCCATGTTCACTGTCTGGCATTCCAGCAGTAGGTACCAACTCCCAGAAGTTGTACAACGGAGGTTGATGAAAGTGTCATTAGATTATGAGGTATTCATGGAGAAACAAAAGTAAAGGTTTGACCTGATAATGGATGGCAAAAGTAGAGTTAGAGGATCACTAAAACTAATGCTCTTTTTATCCCTTGAGGGATTTAAAGTCTGTACCAAATATTAAGATAATCCCTCTGTCACACGTACACTTAAATCTATTAAAAAAAAAAAAAAATCAATCTGTTGGTGGAAAAGAAAAGATCTCATTCAGTTAATATTTTATGGCCATAACATCCAGTGATTTAAGAGATATTTTACATAGAATGATAAAAATGCTATGAAAAAGAGTATACCTGTAAATGATAAAACTCCATTCTTTTCTGCATGACAAAGAGGCTCTACTCCAAGTCTGGGTTCACCCTGACCTCTAAGGGAGATCCCAACCACCATGCACAAAAAAATCACTTCAGCTCCCTGCATTTGATCCTGTTCTTTTGGTCACTAGCCAACATTCATGACCATAGACGAGAGTAGGAACGTAGATCGACCTGTAAACAGAGAGCCTTGGCTTTTCTCTCGGCTCTCTCTTCACCACAATGGACCGGTACGGAGTTTGCACTGCTGCTGAAGCCATCCTTCTCTCACTCATTAAGAAGACCTCAGAGATGCTTGAACTCCTCCACTCGAGGCAGTACCTCATCTCTGACCCGGAGAGGGAGTTCCATCCTTTTCCGACTGAGGAGCATGGTCTCAGATTAGAAGGCGCTGATTTTCATCGCTGCTTCATCAAACCATTCCAGTGGTGGCGGAGCTAAAGACAAAATTACATAGATATATGCGATAGAGATATAAAAGATATGACGAGAAAACAAATAAATCAGTCAGAAAATGTGGAAATATTAAATTAATGACATGAATAAATATTCAAGAAATGAATGAAGAATAAACATATTTTCTTTTATTTATTTATTTTTTCATTTTGATATTTATGTTGAAATATTTTAATTTGGATTAAAATTAGTGTATTTTTACATTGATTGATTACATATATTTGTAGATTTAAATACAAAACTTATGGTACATTGTATCTTGACGTCTCATATGAATATTTGGTACTGTGTTTGTTATGATCGTTTGTCCTAAATCAGGATTTCTATCTGTAGAAAGCAGAAGCTTTATCTCATAGAGATAGTTTTAGTCCGTTTCTGTTCAGCACGCCTGTAGAAACAATGAACTGGTGTCTTGGGTGGTAGGTGCAGCCCTGTGGTCAAAGAAGCTGATTTACCTCCAAAGATTTTGCTGGTTAGGAGCCAGATACTAGCACCTGATCTGACTGCAGAGTATTATTCTACTCTTCAGTGATGTCTTGTTTCTCCTCACAGACAAAGGTCAACAACGCCTGCCTGGTTGGAGTTGGATACACACAAACCCTGAGGCCAGGTTAGGCGACTGACTTTGTAAAACTGTCATCTGTACGCCAAGGAGCGTCACAAAAGTCACATGATATACATTCTGACACTCTTCCCTGCAGGAGTGAAGCTCACGCTGTCGGGCCTGATCGACGGGAAGAACATGAACGGTGGAGGACACAAGGTTGGCATTGGGTTTCGAGCTGGAGGCGTAATGACTGGGCAGGACGAACGAGAAAGGAGGCCAGCAATACAGGAAGAAGAGGACGGAGGAGGAGCAAACATGTGACGACATGGCAAAGGTTCATCCAGCAATATGTAAAGACATTTTCCCTCTTGAGTCTACACGCATATGCACACATTCTTTGGCCTTAACCCTGAAAACCCACATAGCCTCCAGTCCCTACAGTACTGTAACAATCACCCAATCAATGCTTATATTTGAATTTTAAACTGTTTGCAGCTTCCACAACCAATATTTGTGCTTATATTACACAAACCCCACAAAAGAAAATAATTCTCTAATCATGTGCCACCTGTAACTGGAAAAGTGCAGATTTTAATAGAGAATTTGTGTCTCAGGCATATCTGTGTTCTTTCAGAAATATGCTTTGAAGCACCTCTTCGTTTTGACTGTGAGGTCAGTCAAGTTCTGTTCAGGTAGTCTGGATTTCAGATTTTACTATGCTCATTAGAGGATCCTTGTTTTAATTTGTGGTTCGTTGCATGCTTCCAGGCAAGAGGGAGGTTTTTTTTTTCTGTCATATTGATGACTGACTGTAAATGGATGCAGTAGAGGCTGGCCAGAGTTCAGCAGATCAGATGGATCCTGTTCCTCAGTCCCAGTTGACTGACTTTGATTTCCACCACATGACCTCAGTAACACAGTTGCAAACTGTAAACCCTCAGTTGCCTAAATATCTATTTTTCAGGTCCTGCTTGGTAAAAAAAGGGACCGGTTTGGATGCAATGTGGATCTCTGTGACACCTCTTTGTCTTGTGTCCTTTACCTGTTCAGCCTTTATCACTGCATTTCACATCTTTGCTGTGCTTTGTATAGGAACTTTAGTCATCAGATAGGACCTCAAAACTATTTTATTCTATAAAAGGAATAAAGAATGTCAAATACAGTGATCTTCGTTGTTTGTGTTTTCTTTTTATTTGATTGAAATGACACAGTGAAGGAAAAGTATTGGCTCACTCACTCCAAAAACTGAAAGTCAGGCTAAGAAAACACCCTTTACAGTAGTATTACAAACTGTATACAATGTAAAAAATACATTTTTGCTTTACAAATTATGACAGGAAACTTTCTTCTGACATTACAATCTTAAGAGAAGAAAATTATGTGCATAACAGACAACAATGTTTCACAAATGTCGTTACAAAATGTAACATTATTTTGCATGATCTGCGTACATTTCAACCAGGCATTACAGTAGAAGTAGGAAACGCATCCTGGAAGCAAAATGCAAAAACTATTTTAATGCATCTGTGCAATAATAAATCAATGAAGCCTTCAAATTTAAATTTTCCAATTTTTCTTTTCATTATCTATGAAATATTTTGAAATAAATCTTGTTTTAGACCAGAAATCATGCTTTATTATCATCCTATGACCTACTTAACCTCTAAATACGCTGCAACCTTCATTAACTGATCTATCTTACCATAAAGCCTGAATGCAGCTCAACTTTCTTCATCTTTATGAAAGCAAGACTGAAGACCGGTCTGCCTGGGAATTGTGCTAACACATGCTGACTCTGAGATGGTTGATAGATGGAGGTCCATCCATCAAAAATGTGGATGTAATTATTATTGTTCTGACTGATCAGTGCTGTTTATATGTCATCCTTTTCAGCTCAGCCTCTGCAGTGCTTGCAAAGAGTTGAGACAGCAGCTTTTTTTGTTTTTTATCTACACAAAAAAGTCTGAATCACTTAGAGTAACTCCAGTTTTAGGCGTGCCTTCACTGGCTTCCAGCCTGATTCTGAACTGATCTGAAGAGTTTATTGCTTGCTGTTAAAGAAGTAAAAGGATTAGTACCATCTCATTAATCAGATCTTCTTCACATCCACACTTCTGTAAGAAGCTCTCCTGTAAACCAGATTTAGATTTTGCAAATCTAAAAGAATGTAATCAAAGACTGCAAAAACAGTAAATCTAAGGAAGATGAAAAGTGGCCAAATTCAGAGTTTGATAATGTTGTATAAAAAGAAAAGTACCCACTAATGCACAGAGGCCACTGAATGAATGAGAATCAGCTAAAAGCAGCAACTTTGATTGCAACAAGCTTCACAGTAAAGACGGACAATGACGGTAATAAGTGGGTTACTCTGAAATGTTAACTGAGCTCCATTTTACTCAATGAAGGCGTAATTAAACGTAGAAATACATACAAAAAACAGCTGCCGTCAGATGCACTGAGGGCCTGACAAAACATTATAAAGGGAGATACTCAGTATTATTATTGACACATTTAAAAATATATATATATATTTACTAATTATATGCATTTACTAATTATATGTACATTTAAAGACACAATTTGCTCCTGAAAGCAAATTTGCTCTTGTAAGCTGTTTTAACATTTTTACTAATTGTGCAAATCTCTTCCAAACCTCAAACTGTGGGAATGACGGCGTCAACCTTGGAATTCATAAACAATATATTTTTTTAAAACCATCCAACACCAACTGAAGAATGACTGATGTACAATGAAGAGCGACTCTATCCTAGTCAGTTAGAGGCTCCTGAACAGTAAATAAGATCCCACTCTGCTAAATCTCCCTCTATATAACACTAAAGAGACGCAACAGGCTTCAGGAGCACGTCAGGGTAAAACCAGTTAAAAAAAGTCAGAAATCACATGTCAGCAGCTATAACTCCATTCACACCGTCACAGAGAACAGCTGGTAGTTCATCCGCATGTAATTCAGCATCCCACCCACACAGAGGTAGTAGAGTACCACATGTAAGAGAAGAGTGAAATCCAGTTCAGGAGAGGTCGCTGGAGAAATTCTGGTCTCCGTGCAGCCACGTCCACTCACTCAACATCTAGGACAAAAACACGAAAGGAGCAGTTTTTGAATTATAACTGAAAACAATGAACCGCATGAGGCACAGCAGCAGTGTGTACATACCTCCATACTGTTCTCCGATTCCTGGATGGTGGTGTGCAACAAACTCTGGAGGCGACTCTCAAATGTCCTGCTCTCCTCTAGAAGAGGCTCATCACTGCAGATACACACAGATCGATCATGCAGATGTTGCTCAGGACTTTGACAAAATTATCACAATATGCGCTTGTATCCTCTTGAGAATTTCTCAGTGATGACTAAAGAAAACTGGACCGCATTGGTGTGAAAGATGGGTGGTGTGTTTGTATGAGATGATGATTATAGAAGAACTCTCACAACATTGGCTTAAATGGGTTCTAAAGTAATTTAAAAATAATATTCTTTGTGTTGTGTGAACAAGTGCAACATTAAATCAAGAGAAATTTCTATAACATCAAGAAACTAGAGGAGCACTCAGAGAACACGTCCTCCACCAAGGACAAACTGAGAAAAAAGGAGATCCTGATCCAGATAAAATGTTGTTTTTTTGCATAATCTTGATGACAACAAGAAAAAGAGACATCGAGCCCCAAACCATACGTCTGACTCAGTTCTTGACTTTGAACCCCAGTGGGTGTTTGCGTGTGTATCTCTAAGTTCACTCACAACTGCTGTAAGCTCTGTCGGGGGGTCAACAGGGGCGGCACTGATGAAGGGGTTCGTAATCCATCAGGACTCCCACTCATAGGGCTGCGAACTTTACTCTGCATGAGACAGCGCAGTTCACTTCATCACGTTAGTTCACACACTTAACAGAAGCTTCATACAGTGGAAGATATATCAAAATGTAATGTAAACGCAATGCTTCTGGGCCTCACACAGGCAACTTTCAGCAGGTTCCACAGCTCCCTCTGTCGTCTCTCCTGCAGACCCATCAGGACTTGTTCACTCTCTGCCATCTGCTGAACCACGCCCTCCACTTTTGGCAGCAGCTCCATCACACGCTGGCGGCACACTGCAGTTTTACTGTGTAACACAAAAAAAAATGGATTTTAGAGTTGCCAAGAACTGAAGGAGAACTGTCTGCTCTTATGGATTATCAGAGGCCAAAGACATATACTGCCGTCACTGACGTCAACGCAACATGCAGACTGGATAGCTCAGAGTTCTTTTCATGCAATGTCATTTGTTGCATTATATTTAGCTATATCATTAATTAAATACTAATAATTCAAGAGTTTTCATATCTCCTGCCTGATTTAAGAGTTTGTCTGCAAACCAGACTAATAAACTCCTTTTTCTTTAGGCAGGAAAAGCCAAGGTGTAGCTCTTTAATAACAACTGGTCTCACCTTTGCCTTGCATTCCTGCTATCTGAAAAGTTTGATGTGAGGGTACAAATGACAAAAAAAAAAAAAAAGGACCTCCAATAGTCTTTTTCTTTGCACTGTTCCTTAACCTTTGTTGGAAAATATTATGAGGTTAAAGAAAGATGCCAGGAGAAATTTGCACATACAGGAAAAGATGACCACACTGCAGTGAGAATGTGACCACACACTGCACTGAGCTGATGTGGGTCTGCACCGGTGACACTAAAGGAGCTGTTCAAAAAACTATTACACAAAAGCACATTAAATACTTTGTTCTTATCATGTTGTTTCACTTAGGGTATATTTATACATCATAATAGTATATTTACAATGGGTGAAGGGGGGCAACATATTTAAAATATATTCTAAGCTCTTATTATAAAGGTTCGTGTATTTCCAAAGAAAATGTTGCTCCAGGCAGTTCTTCTTCCCTGCTCATACTCACCGTCCTGCCCTCAGACTTTGCTCCTCTTCTCAGTTTTTAAGAGCTGGTCAGATGCTCTTGTACTGTGAATTGTAGTTGTGATTATTTATTTGTCAAAAACAAATTAGCCATGTCTTGACTGTCACTAGTTGTTCTTGCAATCAAGTGGGTGACCTCTGACCTCTCCTTTGCTGAACAAATACATGTTATTTGTGGCACGATCTGTCCTTCTATACATATAACAATTACCCAAAAAATTGGTAATTGTTTTTTTTTTTTTTTTCAGTTTCATTTAAAAATACTATAGAGATGAATAGTTTTGTGTGTGGGTACCTAAGGTGTGTGTAGAAATCTCTGAGCTTCCTCTCGTAGAACTGCACTGCCTGAACCACCAGACGCACCACCTCCTGACTGTCTCCTGAACACCTCTGGTCTGAACAGGGGAAGTTAAAGGAAGAAAATCCAGAGGCATTTATTTTCACATGCAGACACCATGACGAGTGTTGAATAAGACGCGCGGTGATGCATGAAGAAGGCCAAACCTCTGGGTTTCTCTCTGAGTTTGCGGAACAGCTCCATGGCCTTTCCTTCCCTGAGGATCAAAGAGGGGCAGAGAGCAGGGTCCAAGCTTAAAGAGCAGTTGCTTCTTCTGTTTTTATTGGTATAAATTTAAGCTTGGTTCAGACTTACAGTGTGTCCAAGGCTTCTCCACTCCTCCATGGCTGCCTCTGCACATCAACGATCACTGACTGCAGCTGCATCGCCTCCTCATCCAGTTCATTCACCTTGGCCTGGACACCCACACAGGCTTTTTTATCCTCTTTAAAGGATGTGGATACTCCTTTCATTCACTCATATGCACTGACATGCACTCATGCCTACCTGACCACAGCTGATAGCGGTTTGCTCCATGTCCCTCCATACACACAGAAGTTTCTCAGAAGCTGCAAATGCAAAAGAAACATTAGTCAATTTTTAGAGGCAAACTGCAGTTCTAAACAGGCATAACTTGAGAAATGAGTTTGTCTTATGTTAAAAGCCAGAGATAACTAAGTTAAACCATAAATATATTATGATTAATTTTGGAATAAAGGTGCCTAATCGATTAAATATCACTCTAGTATCTGTGATGTAAGGTCCCTGTGGGACATGTACCAATCCCCGTGGCTGTCTGCTCCTGGTATTTGTCCATGTCTATGTGGAGGCTGGTGGTGAAGAAGTCCAGTTTGGCTGTGAGTCTTTGGTACATGGACACCATCTCATTCTTCTGTTTGGACAGTGAAGAGTTTTGTCTCAGCAAGCTCATGCTGAAAGACAGAGGAAAAGCAAATCTTCATTATTTCACCAAACATGTGCATGTGTACGCGGAGACTGATGTGAGGGTTGATATTCAGCATGTCCTACATGGCAGCTTTCTGGCCCTGCTGCAGTCTTTGCCAGTCTTCTTTCAGCGAGCGGATGGTGTGCCACGCCTGGCCGCATGTCCTCCTCAGAGGGCTGTAAGCCAGGACGTGCTTAGGGTCAATTTCTATGACGAAAAAAAAAAGAAAAAGAAAGAAAGACAGAAAAACATAATGAGTGAAGAATGTTCACCGTTATGTTTTATGATAACAGGATATGGTCTGAAATTTTTCCAATAGGAATTCAGAATGAGGGAGAAAATAAAATTAGTGGTTTATATGAGGCTAAAATTTCTTCAGAAAGCATAAATTACAGTTATCCTTCAGTGTTACCTGAACTAATGCTCTGTTTTTGACTCTTAATCTGAGAAGTCAGTTCTCATATACATTACTGCAGTATTTAAAACGTAATGAAAGACATCATGTCATGACTGACTAAAATTACTTGATATATATGTTGTGGAGCACTAAAAAAAGACAAAGTGTGGGTGAATAGTTCTATAATTCAGTAATCATGCTAACATAGGAAACGTGGGATTTTGTCATCTGTAATACAAACACGATATAATTCAGTTAAATAATTTAGAGCCATTTTGGTGGTGCAGTCAGACCATGCGGAGTAACATGCTTTTTAAGATGCCATTTATGATCTTAAAAAATAACTGCTAAATAATTTTTTCCTCTTCTGAATCCATTAAATCACATTAGCCTGGTATAGGCATAAAAATAAAAATGCACTTACGAACAAAACTGATATTTTCAGGAAGCGTTCGAGGAGTAAACTGGGGCTCGTAAGTGCAAGATGAGCGATCAAACAGGAAAACCAGAGGCAAGTCTGTCCGCCGGCCATCTACCTCCTACAAACAGACAACAAAAATGCTATAACTGCACTCGGACGTTGGATATCTGGGGAAGATGTTGTGTTTGCAGTGTGTATGTTAGATATTATTACCGTGTAATCTACGGCACAGTGCGTAGCCAGTACATGGGACTCCAAGGCCAACCCCGCCTCAAGCAGCAGCTCCTGATTGGCTGCAGGGATGTTCGTGTCTTTTTCGATCCTCAGCTGCAGGTTGGCCACGGTTTCATCATCCGTGACTGAGTATGTCAGGATCTTAGCGGACATCATGTTCAGGACGTGAACCAGCTGAGGGGGCGAAAACGGACAAGAACATTAAAGCTGAGTGGGTAGATGTGTTTGGATCCACAAGCCCATCAAATTCTTTCCTACTTGAAAAGTAAGAAGATTTGTCTTTAACTGAATCATAACAGTTATTTACTGTAGTAATGTTTACAAGTGGAAAACACAGTCAAAAAGTAAATAAATCAGTGAGTTTCTTAGTTAACCTTGAGCTGCAGTATGCGATCCAGCTGGGAAAAGCAGTCTCTGGGTGTAGCACTGCTGTTTTTGCCTCTTTCCTTAGGGGACCACTTCAACATCAGCTGTAGCCACTTCTCCATCTTTTCTAATAACAGACTGCCAAACAACAGGTTTCACATTTGAGTGACTTAAACAGTATTTTCATTTGTGTATATATGTTTGTATGCCAGTTTCTTTAAAGAAAAAAAGAAAAACAAACCTGTTGAGATTGTTGGGTTGGGGCAGATTTTTGGAAAAGCGGACCTCCCCTGACAGGTCCTCGTAGACAACAATATCATCATCCTTCTTCAGCCTGACTTTATTGTGCCTGAGGACAGAAATGGGTCAAAAAAACAACTGGCTTTGAGTTGACTGCTTTTGTGTCTTTATGAGTGGGCAATTAAAATATTTTTCTTCTTCATTTTAATATGACAAAGTTCTGACGTGAGTTTTAGTTTTGACGAGAGTATTTTTCCTCTTGCGTAAAACAGACATTCCTCGAGCTTCGTGTCATTCAACACATTACTGAGGAATAAGGGGCATTGGTGTTGGCACAACTAACATATCCTGCAATTCATATGAAACTCCTGTTTTTTGTTACATATTCACTGTGACTTTGTGTCCAGAAGTCACATAATAACATTTTGCTTCAACAAAGCTTATCATCGCTTGACATATGGAAAACATCATTGTTCAGCCTCTAAAGTTATGACATTCGTCAGAACCAATAAAAAAAAAAAATATATTTGTTACAGGAAAATTAGATGTAACACCCCTAAGCTAAACTTTTTCATTATTATTATGAAATAACAGCATGCTTTGAGTGAAAATAAAACCATTAATCAACTTACAGCAACAGTCTGGAATTAAAACCAGTCTATGTCTATTTGTTAAATTGTTAACATTCAAAACAATGTGAGTCAAAGCAATTTTGAGTGAGAACAGATCATGTGTTTTCAGCAAAATAGCAACTAATGTTAGAACAGGGAGCAATTGTACATCTACATCAAACACAGAACCATTTTAAGGCTGTGATCAAAATCAAAAACCAGTTATCATTCCTTCCGTGTATATTTATAGTAATTTGATTGACACTGGTAGTCAACTTGTATGGATTTATAACAATATACCAGCAACTGGACAGAGATGCATGTGCAAACAGTCCTTTTATGTTTTTTTGTTCACATCCAGTACAAAGCTAAAATGACCTTGGTTAATCTGCAGGGACCTCATCCACACTATCACTTAAGTGTAGGGGTGAGTATTGGCAGTATTGGGTCGCGATACGATATTATCAATATCACAGTATCACGATATATTGTGATATTCTACCCAGTTAATATCAAAATTAAAAGTAGAGATGAAAAATCAAGTTGCTGTATATGTTCATCAGATGATATTGATCATTCAGAGGGCAAATTGAGTCAAAACTATTTGCTTCAAAACAACCTATTTATTGTTTATTATCAGTGTTTTTGCACATTTTGAATTTTCCTAAAAAATAAATATTAGGAGGTGAAAAATCGATATTATATTGGGCGGCTGAAAATCGTGATATATTGCCAAATTGATTTTTTTTCACACCCCTACTTAAGTGGATTACATTTTTGAGTCTTTTAGGTACCCAACTAAAATGTTTACTCTCCTTACCATCTAATAAAAGAGCTAGGGTTGTTTTAACTCCAGAACTTTCCCTTAACATTCACTTGATTTACATTTGACTTGTTTTCAAATACAGTAACTTTTAAAATGCACATCTACCAGGGAACAGGCTGCCAGGTTGGCAGGAAAGGGCGAAATCCTGTGATGCACTCGAACACGAGAGTGCCGAAGCTCCAGTAGTCTACAGCAACTGTGTACCTCTGCCTCTCGATGAGCTCTGGAGCCTGAAAGAAGTACAAGAAAGGCAGCTGTCACAGTCCAGGATGTGGAGGAGGATTGGAGCGTACATGTGTTTACTGAAACTGTACTTACTAAATACTGCAGAGTTCCCACAAATGATACGCAAAGGCTGCTCTGGTCCAACTCTTTAGCATAGCCAAGATCTATAATCTTATGAATCAGCTGAGATTGTGGGAGAGAATGAAGAGAAAAGCGCTGTTAATGTGCAAATCTACTTCTGTACTGAAAGGGGCAATTTGGAGGATATATAGATGTTTTAGTAAATTATGGGAAAGCATTCACTATCGCTCTAACATCTGAAGAGATAGCCTCCCAAATAGCCTGTACGTGAACAAGTTGACGTTTGCTGTATTTGGCTTCTGTAGGAAGTGAAGAAAAAAAGTAAACACGTTAACCATTATGCTTAAAAAGTTGTCTTTGTCAAAGCTAAGAAAGCTGTTTCCTCTTGTTTCCAGACTTATGTAAGCTTTCCCAGCTGGGTGCCTTAACCTCACATTTAATATAACAACTTCTGACTTTATAACCTCTCTTAGCAGAAACTCAGTGAGTATATTGTAATTGCTGTTCTTTTAGTATGCAAGGGAAAGAACACACATTTCTGCAAAACTATAAACTTTAACACAGATAAATATTGTTCAGCTCAGGTTCTATAAACTCTGCAGTTTGTGCATAAACCTGAATATAACCTCTTTAACGTGTCTGCCCTTGGTTATACAGCGTTCTCTGCTTTCCTGTGTCTTTTTGCAGGCTGGAGTAAGACATGCAATGACTGCTTGCACAATGGACAGAACAAGGAACAAGATCTTCATGAAAGCTTGTTGCAACTGCAATTTAAAAGTCAGAATTTTCCATATTAAATATTTGGTGGAGGGGTGAACATAATGGATATGAGAAAGACAAGGATTTGCCACATCTTGTATGGGCCAAAAGTCTCTTTGCTGTGGTCTGGATGTTATTTTGATTCACTGAAATTTCGACTCACTCTCTTCTCTCCCTGCTGCAGCACGATGTTTTCTGGCTTAAGGTCTCTGTGGATGATCCTCTTGTTATGGAGGTAGGTCAGAGCCGAAGCTGAGCGGCAGAACAAGAAGAAGTAACAGAAAAAGAAACCAGGGTTACAAGAAAAGGAGAGGACAAAATGGGAGTCCGATTCAATTCACTTTTACTTGTATAGTGCCAATTCACAACAAATTAATCACAAGGCACATAACCTAGAAAGGGTTCTAAATTTACAAAGTAAAATATAATCCCATTAAATCAAATTGTATCCCATTTCAGTCCAATTCACTGTAATGCATGTGTAATCCAATTCATTCCTATTGATTACTCACTTCATTCCAATTCAGAATTCCAATTAATTCCTACTGAGTTCAAAATTCAGAATTTATGTAATGCCTATTCAGAAAAACTAGCCTAGCCCAGATAGCATCAAATTTTCATTTTGCTGCAATCCCCCTGCCTGAGCTAGTGTGAGGTGACAGGGGAGAGGAAAAATACAAGTACATACATCATCAATGAAGCTTTCCCTTAACTATAAGATTAATCAAAATAACACTTTTAAACCCAGCCTTAAAGGTAGCGAGGAAACTGTTTCCTGAATACTAACTGGGAGCTGGATCCACCTGAGTGACACCTGATAACTGAAGGCTCTGCCTCCCTTTATACTTTTGGAAACTCTGGGAACCAAAATTAATAGGGGTGTAAAGTTAAACCGATTTGAATCGGTTATTGGTCTGTGACGTATGAGATCCGAGTGCATCGGTCAATGGAGAACTGGATCTGTAAAAATGCACTACGAATGGTCCGATGTCCCATATTTACGGCCTCGAGTCAGTTTTCCTGAGGTCCAGCAACCCATACCTGCCATTGTTGTGCCAACGTTGTCACGTCAGCTATGTAGCTGGAGAGAGCGGGTAGCAACATGTCAGACAACGCGGATGAAATATACAGCGCTTCTCACCACTGGTAAATGTAGGTTGGAAATGTGAAAGTACGCTTGTCTGCCTCGTCCCCGGCGTGGATATCACTAGGTCCTGCTTCTCGTCTCGCTTAGCAATGTAACCTCCAAACATTCCAAGTACACAGGAATGAAGAACGTATGACTGGAATAATGGAACAATTTGGTGTATGATTGGTTCTGGACAGGATTTACTGACTGTCCAAGTGTCATTTAAATTGCCAATTTCTGAAGTGCTCAGTTTGCTTATTGGGGCAATTGTATGATAATTAAAAAAAAAAAAAATCTCTCGACTCCGACCCTTTTCATTCCTGAAGTATTAGTTATTCAGTGTTTAGAGCTTTTTGTGATTTAAAAAAAAATTAAGAAAAGCTAATGTTCAGAGTTACGGGCATCAAAAAGACATGTTGAATTTAACATGCTATTTTCTATAACTGCTTACTAAAGTTTTGGATCTATGTATCTTGTTGTCAGTGATATGTTTTACTGTTGAAGTTCACGAGTGACTGAATCACTAGTTATTCTGCATTTTTGCCTTTAATAGGAAACTTAATTGTTTCATAACAACTACTTTTATTTTTGATATCTAACCTCAGCCTTATGATCAGTGTATTCTCACATTAGCAGGAATAATTAAACTTTGTGCCATTTTTATCTTTTATTTTCTGTTGAGGGAAAGTAAGAATTGGATTTTAAGTATGGAGCAGAGTTTTGCAAACCTGTGAAGTGAGCCACACCAGATCGCGAGTTTTGCGTTTCACTATGTAATGTCAATTATCCCCCCAGGTATATTGTAAAGCCTTAAGTTAATGTCTGAATTTATGTTCAGTAAATAAACAAAACATTAAATAAACAAAAGAATACTATTTTGAAATTAAATTTTTGTTTCTCTTTTTCTTCTCAGTAATAAAGCAATTTTTATTGAATCGAACTGAACCGAACCGAACCGTATCGAATCGTTTACTATTTTTGTATGAATTCGTCCCTGAATCGGATCGTGGCCGTGAATTGAGATTTGAATCGGATCGTTTTGTGAGTGAAAGATTCACACCCCTAAAAATTAAGTCTGCAGTTTGAGAACAAGTTGCTCTTTTGGGAAGATATGGAGTTCTTTAAGTTCTTTAGGATAAGGGAGAGCCAAGCCCTAAGAGTTTTACATGGAAGGAGAAACATCTTAGTTTCTTTTCTGGATCTTATGGAAAACCAGTGAAGGGAAGCAAAGATTTGGAAAATATGATCTCTACTGCTGATCATCATCAGAACTCTGTTGTATATGTTACAAATTATTTGATTAAATGTGGTACATGAACATTTAGGGGAATATTTGAAACCTGACACATTTTTGTGGCTCAGTCTCAAATGAAAGAAGCCAAAGCTGCATGTAAATGAGATAAGTTTTAACCCAAAACTATCTAAACAGGTGTATGAGGTGATGTTAACAGACTGTACAGGTCCTCTTAAAGCCACATGAGGTTTTATCCACTTTTGTTTGGGACATCAAGCAGAAAAAAAGCTTAAGTTACAAACTTCAGACACAACCAAATATTCTTCTTATCAAGAAAAATACGCCATATGCATTGAAAGCACTTGAATTCAACAACAGATACAAAACAATGCTTTTTTTTTTTACGTTTTGAAAGAGAGGCTCCCTCCTGCAATAGTTGATGTCCAGTAAGTAGATACTGCACAGGTTAACTTAATTTTCAAGCGTTTAACAATTTATGAAGCACTTTGGTTTAAATGTGCAATATAAATAAAAATGAGCTGACTTGACTTGACAGGATGATCTACTGGCAAACATTTAAATACCACAGTAATAATTCATGACATCATAAGTTATGACTCTTTCACTTTTATAGAAAATGTGTAAAAAAAAAAAAAAAAAAAAAAAGCTGTCATGTTTTCATTACTTTGGAAAAACAAGTTTGACGTCCAAAGACATCACAGGTCCCACTCATCCTTTCATCTGTCTCTTAGTACAGTCATGTTTCTATCATGTGGCTTCCTTTTATATCTGATAGTTGTACGTGCTTCAGATCTGACCCGGACACAGAATACTGACAGATACAGTCAGTATTCTGGGTAATATGGTCATCAGCGTGTGACACACTCTTGTCTGAACATGAACTGTTTTGTCAGCTGCCATTTTGAACCCCCAAAGTTAACTGCATTTCGGTCTTTTTGGAGCCAGAAATGACCATATTTGGGAAAAAAGGTGAAGCTGGAGGAGGATATTTAAAACCCAATTGCACAAAAAATATACATCTTTGAAGCCTAATATGCAATTAATTATAAAATTCTTGGGTGATTAGCACTGTTGCCTCACAGCAAGAAGGTTCCTGGTTCGAATCCCAGCAGGGGCATTTCTCTGCAGCGTTTGAATGTTCTCGTTGTGCTTGTGTGGGTTTTCTTTGGGTACTCCAGCTTCCCCCACAAGTCCAAAAACATGTATGTCAGAGTTACTGCTGACTCTAAACTGCCCAGAGCAATGAGTGTGTGTGCAGTTGTTTGTCTATGTGTGGCCCTTGGAGGCTCAGGTCTCCCTTGTAAAAGACTAACCTTGTTAAATAAAGGCTAATAATAATAAAAATGAGAGTCACTGGAGCCCAAGGTGTTTAATCTATTAATTTATTGTAGCTAAAGTTAAAGTCCAACAGCTTTGTTCTAGTTTATGACTGAAACTCTGAAGTCACCGTACATGTGCGTCAAAGGGTGACTAGTGCTTGTGCTGGCAAAGACCATTTAGAGAAGCGGAACTTATATTTGGGTGCCTGAATATAATTGTGCGTAACTGTGTGTGTGTGTGCAGTGTGGGGTGTGTGGTGGGTGTGGGTGTAAATGCCTACGTTGTGTCCTTGCTCATGCAGTACGTTAAAGGGGATCACTCATTATCAGGAAATGTTCACCAGCTTGCAACAGGAAAAGGAGTTTCTCTCTGAGTGTGTATGTGTATTCACGTGTGTTTTTGAGTCCATCTCTGCTCTCCCTTGTAGATTTGTTATGATCCATATCATCTGTCGCCTCTCTCAAACATGTTTATACAACAAGACGCATACAGCGCATGTTGATGCTTTAGGTCGTACACAGTATTACCGGAACAGCATGCAAGTGAGTATCCAATCACTGACGTAAGCCTTGGTATGAGTGGGAGCTGTTGTCGTAGTGACTAAGAGGCTGGTGGTTTCAGGTCGCTGATGATATCATGATCCTTTTCATCAGGACCTTTTCCTCCCTTACTCCAGGAAACTAATCACTCTTCCAGCTCACTCAATCATTTAATTAATACAACAACCTGTCGCTCACACACACGGTTTTAAAATTGTTAGAATAGTCATACTGAAGCTGGAGACTAAAGAAATACTTACAAATATCACGTAACAAAATCAAAACTGAGCCCTCCCTCATTCCACAGCAGTTCTCCAGGACGTTTAGATACTGCAGAGAGAAAAAGACACAAACAAAGTAACATTAGCCCTGGGAAGAGAGAAACACAAGTGGACAATTCAGGAAACAGTTCATTCATCTCTCTTCTTTTTCATGTTTTAAACTTTACGTTCTTCTCTCTAACAGCTACTCTCAGCCCATGAGTTAGATATCTTTATAGGATATCAGATGGACGAGAAGGCCCACTTAGAAGCAACTAATTTTTTTAACAAGGCATTTATGCATTTTTTTAGCAATCCTAACTGCTTTAAAAAAAACCGTAAATATTTTTGTTTGATTTAAAACAATAAAAATAAAGTGTTTCTTTACCAGAGGCTTGAAGGAGACCCAGTAAAAGGAGATGGTGTATTTTTCCGCTTGTAGTCTCTTCTAACCTCTCTATCTACCCCCAAGCCGCCTGCTTAGTTTTCAACCATCTGTGATGCTTTGAAACTTTTATGATTCTGTGGCTTTCAGTGGTTAGCATTTTTCCTCTATTGCAGCCAACATATTTGTGCATTCTCTTGGTTTCAAATAAAAAAATGGTACCACATTTGCTCCTCAGAATGCACATCAAACAATCACCTGACTGCTGACAAAAACAAATCAGACTCAACATAGATGGACTCGAAAATAAAGTTAGCAGCATTTGTGGTTGGAGCTTTTATGTGCCTCCATTTTTATTCAACCTCAAATCAGAAAAGAGTTGCGCAGTATATTTGGTCACATTCTTGCCTGATACAGGTTTCCAGCTGCTGAAGAGTTCTTGGTCGTCTTTGACATATTCTTCATTTAATGATGTGTCAAATGTTCTGTATTGGTGAAAGGTCTGGACTGCAGGCAGGCCAGTTTAGCACCTGGACTCCCTGATATAGATATTGTCTGGAGGGGAGCATATGTTGCTCTAAAACCTTCATATACCTTTCAGCATTCATAGTTCCTTCCAAAACATGCAAGCTGCTAATACCGTATGCACTTATGCACCCCCATACTATCAGAGATGCTTCCTTTAGAACTGAATGCTGATAACGCACTGGAAGGTCTCTCTCCTCTTTAGCCTGGAGGACAAGGCGTCTGTGATTACCAACAAGGATGTCTAATTTGGACTCATCTGACTATAAAACATTTTCCCACTTTTAAATGAGTCTTGACTCACAGGACACAACGGCGCTTCTGGACCATATTTAAATATGGCTTCCTTTTTGCATGATAGAGCTTTAGTTGTTTTAGTATTCCTGGGCCCATTTAGTAAAGTCATTGACACAATCATGTCGATGGGTGCAGTGTCATCTGAGGGCCTGAAGACAGACATCCAATCAAGGCCTCCGTCCTTGTCTTTTACGTACAGAGATGTCTCCAGTTTCTCTGTATCTGTAGGTGATGTTTTGCACTGTAGATGATGAGATTTGAAAAGTCTTTGCAATCTGACATTGAGGAACATTGTTTTTAAAGTATTCCATAATCTTTTTCTGCACTCTTTCACAGATTGGAGAGCCTCTGTCCATCTTTACTTCTGAGCGCCTCTGCCCTGCTTTGACGTCCCTTTATAGCGAAACATGTTCCAGATCTGATAACAATTAACTTTCTTAGTTGCTAGATGTTCTCCAAGCTGAATTTTTTTTTTTTAATTTCTTGCTTTTTCAGCCATTTGTTGCCCCTGTGCCAACTTTTTTGAGACCTGTAGCAGGCATCAAATTTGAAATAAGCTCATTTCGTGAATAAAAGTGTAAAATTTGTTCTGTTGTGAAGAAAATACTGGCTCACGTAACTTGATAGTCTTTTAGTTTTCATCCATCCATTATCCATACTTGTTTAATCCTCTGCAGGGTCACGGGGATCTGCTGGAGCCTATCCCAGCTCTCTTTGGGTGAAAGGCAGGGGTCCACCCTGGACAGGTCGCCACTCAATCGCAGGGTCACATATAGACAAACAACCACGCACACTCACAATCACTCCTATGGGCAGCAGTACGGGGAGAACATGCAAACTCCACACAGAAAGACCCCTGCTGAGGTTTGAACCAGGAACCTTCTTGCTGTGAGGTAGCAGCGCTAACCATCAAGCCACTGTGCTGCCCTTTAGTTTTCATTTTATTCAAATTTTAAAAATGTCTCAACTATTCCAAAATTTGAGTATATATACAGTATGAATGAACATGCCCCCTGCAAAACTGAGATTCTCACATTTAATTAGACTTTTATTGACCTATTCATTTATTTTTATTTCATATTTCATTATGAATCAAATAAATTTCACGGTTCTCTGCTTGTTTCATATGTAAATTATATCCGTTGTTACATATCAGGCCTGCATCAGACAGCAATTTAGAGTTTGCTAGAAGGTAAAATAAAAGATAATGATTTCATTTGAAACATCAACAACTCAATTCAACTAAACTTAACTTTATTTATGTGGGACCTTTAAAACAATAGTCCAAGTGTTTTATATAAGAAATAAGGCTGAAAAGGTGATTGTAATGATAATTTGGTACAAAAGCAGTACCAAAAAAGACCGTCTTTGAGAAGCAAGGATGGGCAGAGGATCTCCACTTTGCCAGCAAATGCACGAGAAACTTTTTGAAAAGATCAAAACTAATGATCCTCCAAGAATGACTGGAAGAGGATGTGTACATTTCTTCTTCCACAGTGCAGAGGAATTTAAGTGCGTAAGGGGCAAGGGTCCAAGCATAACATGTACCCTTTTTATTTCTCAGATGGCACCGCATCAAGAACCATCAAAAGCGAATTAACAGCGGATATGACCCCCAAAGTCTTGCTTTGAGAAGGCAAAGCCTTACTTTGGGAAATCTTCGTGAAGCAATATGATGCAGTTATGTTGCTTCACAAAGTTTCACAAAGACTGTAAAAGTTAAATTCACAAATGCCACTTAAACTGAGTACTGCAAAAAAGAAGCCTTATTTTAACCTTATCAACTTGCCGAGGCTTTGATGCAGCTGGGATGGACGATGGTTAATTTTCACACATGTTGGTGCACATCCTGGCATGGCCTCATGCACTCCAGATTACATCATATCATTTTTCAGTTAGTTCAGTTTGTGTTCACATAATGACATGTGACAACTGTCAATGCTGTCATTGGTCAATGGCAGTCTATGCAGAGCATCATGTTTCCATGACAATCAGCCTGAAGAAGAGCTGAAAAGCATGGTGACAAAACCACTATTCGCTGCTGACCCAGAGTGGGCCATGTTTCTCCATATTATTTATTTGTACCACTCTAGATGAGCTAAACAGCTTGTAAAAGAATCGGTTGGAAGTTTGTCCACGACTGCTAGTGTGGCTTTCTTTTGTCATGTTTACGTTCTCCTTCACTACCAACTATGTGCTGTCCAGCGGACTAAGGAAGCCTCTTTGGCTCAAACAGGCCCGAAGTCTGGAGCCTTCATACCACAAAAAAAATCAGAGTTCGATGACATTCGCTTTCAACTACTCTCGGTTACAGCCACTTTGGTGTGCACCAGAATGCAGTTGTTGTGTTCAGACTGACCAAAGTGAACCCCACTCATGACCAAAACCCTTTTGGGTCAACCTAAAAAGGTTAAGTGTGAAACCGACACAATCTGTGTATCACACATACATTGTGGTCAGATCAACCACTATTCAATATCTGTTTTTTTTTTTTTTTTTTTTTTTTCGGAAGAAATGGATGCTGTGTGCTCTGGACCAAAGAATAAAAGTCCATCCAGACTGTCCAAAAGGTCCAAAGGCCAGAGACTGCTATGCTACCGGGTTGCATCAGTGCCCTTGGCAAAGGTAATTTCAGCATATTTCCTTCAAGATAACATCCTTTCCAGGACCATGAATGCATTTTTTTAAATAAAACAGGGCAGAAACACATTCTGTTACACATTACAAAGGCACGGCTGAATAAGAAAAGAGTCTAATAAGTACCAGACTGGGCTGTCTGCAGTTCTCCTGACCTGTCTCTAAAAGAGGATGTGTAGAGGATTTTGATATGAAAAATCAGAAAACAATGACCCTATACTCCTGCACACCATCAGACATATTTGGAGACAAAACTGGACTATATAACAGTTAAAATGTTTTCATTGCTTAAATCCTCAATGTAGAATAGTTTTCCAGCACTGAAAGAGGAAACGGTACCACTGCAAAGCTGTAAAAGCCTTACTGTCACAAACTTTATTAATCTTTTTATGTGTTGCAGTCCTGAAATGCCAAATGGATGTATATGAACAACTTAAATGAAGTTGAAAAGAAAAAAAACATCAAGTTCATACGCCACTTTCTATGTCATTCCAGCGTTTTTGTTGTTTGGTGTAGTATGTCTGACATTGATTACACGGAAAGAGAAAGTCAAAAATGGTTCAATAATGTTAACATTTCTCATTCGATGTATTTTTGCTCCGGGGGGAGTGAGCCGAACCATGTAGCAAGCCAATACACACTCCCAGACTAACACAACCTTTACCTTTCTCAGGTCTCCACCCTGACAGTACTCCATGGCCAGCAGCGGCAGATCATTGGTGGCCACGAGTTCCTGCATCCCCTTGGGAACCTCTCGAGCTGCAACCACGTTAACATGATCCAACCTGTGTGATCACAGATTGTCAGATATCAGCCAGTGACACTGAACCATAACATATTCTTATCTTTCTTTGAGAATCTTCAATGTGTTTAATAAAAATCTACACCAGAAGTTAGTGTTTTTGGCCTGGGACTCCGGGTCACATGTCAATAAGAGGCTCAAGCTGCAAAAGGGCTGAAGATATAAATTACTCAGTAATTCACATAAAAAAACATTGTACATAATTCAAGACAAAAAAATTATAATTCTTGACACCAAAACACATTCTTCTGATATTCTCTCTCTGTTAACCTTCATCTTCTGACCACTTCATAGTCTCGAACACTGATCTAAACGATTACTTTCACAATCTACCAATATCATATACAACAAGCAATCTGGACAATAAACTTTATAGAGTATAGAATATATTCTTTTTAATAGCAGTTTAAACAAATTAACTTCAACCACTATCAGAACGAACTGGATAGAAAATCTGATTGCATAACCCATTTTCTGCACCATATTTGAATCTCTGACCTGTTGTTTAACTTTCCCCTCCTTAGTTTCTCATTCTTTGTGCCTCATCACTCTGTAACATGTTCCAGAAAAGCAAAGGATAATAAACCCAAAGCGATAGCAGACGTTCCAGGAAATGATTGAGACTGTAATCACGATATCGAACCGATGCGTAATCAGTACTGCAACAGCTCACACAACAAACAACAATCATCAGTGGAATAATAAGGTGTTCTTAAGCCATTACCTGTAATTAAAATGTTTTTGAACTGAACACTGACATTGTTAGATAAAATTACTGAACAATCAAACATCCATAAATGTTTTCAGAATTCATAACTCTGTAAGTCTGAAAGCAGTTTGCAGACCTTCTTGTGTTTTCCACATTGTCACACACCTCTAAAAACTGATCTTATTTATCTTATTCTCCACATCAGTCTCACAAAATTATCCACAATGATAAAAAAAGAACAGTGGATTGTGGAGTGTTTTGTGAATTCATTTAATAAAAAGAAGACTGACAGCAGGTACTCAGACCCTGTCTGGTGCTCTGGTGTGTCCCACCATTATCAGCTCTCTTTTCAATCTCTTACACATTGACTGGAGCATACAGTAACTGGGTTAAAATGTAATTTAGGACACTTGAAAGACTCCTGATCCATCCATCCATCCATCCATCCTATTCAGGGTCACTTGAGTCTACTGGAGCTCATCCCAGCTGGCAAAGGGTACACCCTGGACAGGTCACCAGACCATCGCATGGCCCCACAGAAATAAACAACCGCACACATCCACTCACTTGTAGGGACAATTGAGAATCATCAAGTACCGAACAAGCCGAACATGTTTAGACTACAGGAACCCAGTGAAATCATGCAAGCTGTGAGGCATTATTCTAGCCATGAGCCAAGAGTGATTACATCATTAATACCATCCATGCAGTCAAACCCGGCGATGCATCATTTGGCGGCTTTTCTGTGAGGTAAACCTGGAAATCGAGTGAAAATATTTCACTGATTAGTCAGGATCTCATGTTGTGGCAACAAGAAAGTGACACAGCAGTGTCAACACAACGACAAATGAAATGCAAAAGTGAAAAATGCTGGTGCAGCAGGTTGTTGACACTGACGACAAATATGAAAAGTCTGGAACTTGAACTGGAGAGACTCTAAAATGTGCACCAATATTGCCTACTGAATAATGTTGAGTTTAAATGTTTCTATGAAGAGGAATGGGGGAAAAAAAAAAGTGAAGGGAGTGAATTGGCTACCAAAAACATAATTTACTTTGTCATTGAGGACAACGGTATATAGATTTAAGAGGAAAACAATTTGAATCAGAAAAGCAGACACAACATTGGAAAACTTGAGTGGCTCTGAAATCTTGGAAAACAGGTTTCTAAGAAAAGACAAAAACAAAAAAACCAACGTGAAGGTTGCATCAGATTATGTGACACATATGTTTTTTTTTCTTTTTGGTTCTGAATAAATCTTTCAGCAAATTTATAAATAATGCAATATAAGGTCTATAAACACATCATAACTAAAGAAAACAAGGTGTTTTTCAGTCTATGCATAAATCTGCGTTAAGTAGCAGTAATAATACAATATCAGGCTGCCATGTCCCCTGCCCTGTGGTTTCTCCACGAGTTGTGCGTGGGTGAACGGCAGGGTTGTGGTTGTGACCACGTCTGTCTGAAAACAACACGCTTGTTAAAGTTCAATTAAGAAAAAAAAATGAGTTTATACACATGTTTGCCCCATCAAATGACACACACACACACACACACACACACACCTCGTGCCTCAAGAAATCACATCCCACATGAGCTGGGTTAGAGTTAGTGACCTGACACCTAAAAGGAAACTGTTAACAGATGTATGTGGCAATAAAACGCCCGTCTAAACAGACTGAAATGAGGAGGCAATACATTATGCTGCTAGAAATAACCAAAGTCACCAAAATAGTCCAAACATCCACACTGCTGTAATTAAATGTGCGACTTTTACTATTTAGGGATACAAATTTAGTCTTTCTTTTTTTTTGTGAGAAACCTTGTGAAACAAATGGGTACATGTCAAATGTCAAACGCCCCAAAACCTGTCATGGAATGTCACAACATATCGAACCAACAAAAAAGATGCCTTTAAAGGCATCAGAGAGCTGTGATTAAAAAAATAAAAAAGTAAATAAAAAATTTCTTCTGAATTTAAAAAAATAATATAAAAAGAATCCATCACACACCAAGATGCACCAATGCAGAAAGAGAGACTCGTGAATCTTTGTAAACAGAGACAGAAACTTAAGCAACAACCTGTGATAAGACACAAAACAAGCAAAACAGCTTAGATGTCTGGTCTGTTTCACTCCCTTCATTTTTCTGAGCAAATGCTTTCTGACTAATTTGAAATAAATTGTGCTTTAGTGCCGTAAAGATAAAGTTGTCCCTAACCACTGAAAGAATAAATTATGACTGACAAAATACTACAAAGTAAACATATGACATTTTAATGTATAACATCACAATGACTTTACTTTGTTAATCTTGAGGGTCTGTGTTTAAAACCACGTTGTGCCTAAATGTCCTACATCCTCTCTCTGTCCTGTCTCCTCTCTTTTCTTTCTTTACCCGGCTGGCCTTTGGCAGGAAGGTCCCCCCATATGAGCCAGGTCCTGCTCAAGGTTTCTTCCTCTTAAAGTGGAGTTTTTCCTTGCCACTGTTTGGCTTAAAGTTTTTTTTCTCCCTCTGTGGGAGTTTTTTTTTACTTAGGATTAGGATTTAATATTATAATTTTAGTTAATGATATTTGCTCGGGGGTCATGCTCTGGGTCTCTGTAAAGTGCCTAGAGACAGTTGACATTGTAACAGATGCTATAGAAATAAAATTGAATTGAATTGAATTGATTTGAAATGGTAGATGATCCAACACAAAGTTGGTGGATGTACAGTGTGCATTTTTTTGTTTGTATTATCAAATAAACTCTTAAGGGGTCAGATGAGAACAAAAGATGACAATGATGCAGATAATGTGGATAAGACCTTTGGATTCCCAGCCAGCATTTACATGTGTTAAAATGGGCTGCACATATGGGTCCAAAGTAGATCTGTCTGCAGGTTCCTGGTGCTCCTGCCTGTCATTGCCCATATGGACTCTGAATGGGATCAACCCGGCTTTTAGGTGGGATCCAGCTGGTTGGTTTTTTTTCAGTGTGAAGCCTATGTTACTAAAACTGACAAAACTGAAATCACTGTCTGTGGCCCACAGAAACAAAGAGAAAGTGTTATCAGTCACCTTGAGACTCTCTCTCTAAAACCTAAAAATCAGGTCAGAAATTTAGAGGTAATATTGGATTCAGACAAGAACTTTAACAGCCACATTAAAGCAATAACATCAGCGGCTTTTTACCATCTAAAAAACATTGCCAGAATCAAAGGAATAGTGTCTAAACCCAATTTAGAAAGACTAATCCATGCGTTCGTCTCCACCAGGTTAGACTACTGTAACTGCCTGCTCACTGGGCTCTAAACCAGCTGTAAGACAGCTGCAGTACAACCAGAACGCTGCTGCACGAGTCCTGACTAGAACCAGGAAATACGACCATATTAGTCCAGTCCTGAGGTCTCTGCACTGGCTTCCTGTCACTCAGAGAATAGACTTGTGTTCAAGTCTCTTCATGGCCCCAAAGTACATCTCTGACATGTTAGAGCCATATGAACCAACCTGGACTCTGAGCACCTCAGGTAGTGGTCTCCTGCTGGTGTCCAGAGTCAGGACTAAACAAGGTGAAGCTGCATTTCAGTTTTATGCATCTAAAATCTGGAACAGTCTTCCAGAAGATGTGAGACAGACCTGAACTCTGACAATGTTTAGATCGAGACTGAAAACAGTTCTGTTTAGATGTGCATATGACAACTGAAAGGATTTTATCTGCACTCTTAATTTTTAAATTAATTAAATAATTTTTTCAAAATAAATTTTTAATTTAATTTATTAATGATTATTTTTATGCTTGTATGGAATGATTCTATTTGCCTTCTTGTGATTTTATGCATCTGTAAAGCACTTTGAATTGCCTTGTGTATGAATTGTGCTCTACAAATAAACTTGCCTTGCCTTACTGGCCGGGTGAATACACGTGGAGGTGAAACTCACCTCTTCATGATCTGAATTTCCAGACACCATCGCTCCTTGTTTCTATCACTCAGTTCCTGGCGGCACTGCTTTATAGCAATCTGCTCCTCCGTGTCCTGAAACCACACAAACACAGAGCCAGAGTTTCATTATTTCAGAGCATTTCCATTCACTTACGTTCATGTCTTATGGACTTACCATAATCCTCTAAAACTGGTTTTAAGGAAGGACCAATAGAGTACGATTTTAAGGTACTGTTATATTTGAATTTTGCTTTACTGTCACTTTTTACTTGAACTCTATTCTTCTGTTTGAGCTTTTTATTTGCTTCTTTACACAGTTAGGTTTTTGCACCTGTCCAGGGTGTACTCCTACCTTAGTGACAGCGCAGATAAACTCCAGCAGTCCCCCGTGACCCTGAATAGGATTGAAGTGGGTACAGAAAAATAGATGCACTGCCTAAAAAAAGGGGGTCTTCAAACAAGATAAAAACACTACAACTAAGGAAAAAGGTACTCAAAACAAGTGAAAAAATCTGTCCATGCAGCAAGATAATTTCATTTAGTAAGAATTCTTAAATTAAGATTGTAGGAACACTTGTTTCTAGATTTAAGAAAGGTTTAGTTTGTTATTGAATCTTAAAACAAGATTTATTTTGATGAGGGAGAGGAGATGAGGAGGAGGAAAAACATAATACATCTTATTTTAAGTGTTCATTTTAGGATTCCCTGCCTGTTTGAGACAAAAAAAGTAAGGTTTTACTTGATATAAGATTATAATGATAATTGAAGACTTAAAAAAAAGAAAGTAATTATTAAAACAAGAAAAAATATCTAACGCTTCTAAATTGTAAGTTTTTTTTTCTTGGTAAGAACCAAATAATTTGCAGTGTGGATGGAGGTTTCTGCATAAAAAAAATAACAGTCTGTAACACTCTATTAATTCTAATTTCTTTTCAGATCAGGACATCATAAAAAAAGCCATCTGGATTCTTAATTCGGCCTGAAGATTACATACATGCTTCACATGAACAGCAACACATGGACATATAACATCATGTTATTATCTATTTCTCAAATACAAAGTGAAAAATCAATAGTTTGAAGAACAACTTTTGGCAGCAATAACTTGTTATAATTATTTTTGTAAACGTTGCAGTCTCTCACATCAAATATGGAAGAATTTTGACCCATTCTTTATCCCGATGTTGCTTTAGTTTATGAAGCCTTGAGAGCACTTATTATTACACAGTTCTCTTAAAGACCTGCCACAGCATTTACTGTTATTGTTCTGAGCTCTGGATTTTAATCTGACCATTGCAACACCTTGATAATGTCTTTTTCAGCCATTCTGTTCTACATTAGCCACTGTTCTAGGAAATAATATCGTACTGCATGACCAAGTGTTGCCAAGCTTTAGCCATCAGACAGCTGTCAAAACAACAACTTTGGTATCCACACAAGTTCATGTTTAAATAAATGTCTACAAGGTGCCCAAGTTCTGTGGCGGCTAAACAAGTTCACATCATTGCTGCTCCGCCACCATGCTCGGAAAATGGTATGAGATATTTGCTCTGATGTGCTACTTTTGGTTTTTTTTTTTACAAAATGTGGCAGTGTGCATTGGGGAAAAACATCTAAACTTTAGTCTCGTCTGTCCAAAGGACATTTTTCCAGAAGTGTTGTGGTTTCTTCAAATGCAGCTTTGCAAACCTGAGCCATGCTGTCATGTTGTCTTTAAAGAGGAACAGACTTTCTCCTGGCAACTCTTTCAAACAACCCATACTTTTTTTTCTGACTGTGCTGTCATGTTAATATTGAACATACTCAGTGACTTAATATTGAACATACTCACTGACCCCTGTAGAGTCTCAGTTGTAGCTCTTTCTTCTTCTTTTTTTTTTTTTTTTTTGAGCACTGACCACTACTGATCCTGGCAAAAACTTGCAAGAATGTTCATTCCCACTTGTGAATTATCTTCATCATAGTTGGATTTTGAACTCCCAGTTGCTTAAAAGTGTCCTCACAACATTCCCAGGATGATGGGTAACAACTGATTCTCCAAGATTAATGCGATTAATCTCTCCTTCCTTGATATTGTACCCTTTTTCAAACAGCAGTCCTCAGCTGCAGCTGCTCTGCATGGTTTGTATAGACATTTCTTATATTATTTACGACCCTATGTCACACATTTGTATGATACCTGCCAAACAGCTACACCTTATAATAAAGCTACTGTAGTTAGATGGAGGGTGGGCTAGAGTATGTTAGTGGTACTGCCAGAATGAGCATTCACTGTTTTCTTCAGTGTGAATGAAAATTCCCTTCATCAAGATTTTTAAAGGATGTAAGAGAATAGTATGTCTTTAAATAAGATAAAACAAATGTTACATTATAATTTACATATTTATAAATGTCCTAAAACAGCAATACCAACATTTCTCTTAAGTCTTGAAAGTAAGTTTTATAGTCGGGTAACACCTGCATCTGCAAAAAAATCAAATTGCGTAAATCAAAAAATCAAATTGCAAATTGCAATTGTTAATTTTGTAATTATCCAAAATTAACGATAAGAATGGCCCCGCCTTGCTACCTATTTGTCATCAAGGAAAAGGCACTCCCCTGCTTCCCCTCAATGATCTATTAATAACCTACAGCATTGTCAGTTATGCAGGTAGACGGGAAATTTTCTATAGCGGAAGCTTATTCATCGCAATGACAGTACTCTCACTGGGAGAGCTGGGATACACCCCAGCTATCATACGTAAAATTTCACACAATAAATGAGTGCCTAATACCAGATTGATGTTACCAATGCTAACAAACTACAATATGAACTTCTTTTTATCAGCAAAAGCAGCTACTAAAGAAACAGTGAGGATATTCGTGCTACAGAACAGATCCCATATTACAACACAGGTACTAATTTTGCCTTTAAAGTAAGGATGAGTAACACAACTGTAGCACAGCTGTGAGGAGAGGAAGAGGAAGGTCCAGTAAGAGGGAGTTTTTGCCTTCCCATACTGTCCTCTTCCTCTTAATACAGATCTACAATACAGTCACCCTGTGACTTAGAGTGATATCACTGCAGTATAACCCATGTGCTGTATTTGTGGCACAAGGAAGACAGTTTCCTGGACTGATGTCATTCGAAACGAAGCTGGTGAAACCCCAAATGATCTTTTTAAACATATCGGTTTTCAGTTGAGATGATGAAATTACGGCTCTGAATCATAACTCAGTCAAGCAGTGAAGCCTAAAAGCATACATGCTCAATCTCTCCCTCTCTCTCTCTCTCTCTCTCTCTCACACACACACATAATACAAACTTGGAGGGTTAGTTTTATGTAAAGAAAATAAAAGTAAAGCTTAAGTTGTACCTTGAAGTTAAAATACAATTTAACATGATCTGAGCTGTGGCTTGGATGATGGGAGCGAGCCAACGTTGACGTTTAGTGAACTCAACTTAAAGCATGATGTGAGACACTTTTGTTCCTGCAATTTTAAAGGTATTATTTAATAAAAGGCTGTTTTGACATTTCACTTCAGTGCAGTTTCACTTGGATTCGACTTAATTCCTATAGTCTCAGTTCAAAACAAAAACCCAGTTTAGTGCACTTTGTGTACGGAAAGTCCCGACGATTCACCACTTCCTTCTGAGCATGAACTTGACGAGCTGCCTGTTGACTTATGAATTTCACTGATGGTGACGGTGTTGATGTTATTTGGAAAAAGCCAGCAGGGGAGTCTTACTCTTAGGACGTGCTGGAGAGATTGCATCTCTCAGCTAGTTCTAGAGCTCCTCAGTGTTCCCCTTGAAGAACTATAGGAGGTGACCGGGGAGCTCCGGGCCTTTTTTGCTTAAGCTTCTGACCTGAGCCTGGTTAAGAGGAAGTCAGTGGATGGATGGCTGAATGGAAGAGCGTCTTGCTTACATTCCATCAGTAGTCCAAAATGTTCATTGTTAATGACCTGTTATTCAAACATCAGCCATTACAGTTAATTTTATATCCTATGGGAATCATATGCAAGATTATTCTAAATGGGCAGTGAAAGCATACCACTAGGTTAGAGCTGCAGCTAAAGCGTGTAGATTGCGTACCTTATTTTGCCATCTTGTGACATTCCCAAAGCCTCCAGTGCCGAGCCTCTCCTTCAGCTCCCAGGGCCCGCAGATCTGCGGCTGCTGGAGGGGGACTCGGTTCATGGCCTCCTCCCCTGCACCCAGTACAACAAAAAACCAGGATCAGGTTAGTGGCTCTGCGCGGCTCATCACCACAGCTACGACAAGAATGGAAAAAAAAAATGTAACGGCAGAAAAGTAGCTGAGAAAAAAAGAAGAGTTATATAGCTGAAAAATAAAATTTAAGTCTACACATTTGATTTGTTGCACTAGAACAATCATTCTTGCTTAAATTTTGGATTTTGAGTTGGAAGAAACATGCAAGAAGACAGCAGCTTGACAAAAAGACAAAAAACAAAAACGGTTCAGGAGCAAATGAATAACATTGATTTGATCGCTCGTCAGACAACTTTCAAAGGTTTCAAACTGGTGAAATTGAAACTGGTAAAGATGTTAAAGGCTGCACATGAGCAACATGAAAAATGTCTGCAAAGGTGTGAAAACTAAACTTAAAGGCGGTGGAATTTCTTTTACTGGCTTCAGTTTCAGGCTCTGAACATCGTCTGTGTTCGACTTTGTTACGTTAGATTCTAATAAGGTCGAGAAAACATACAGGCGCAAATCTCTTAAAGGTTCAGACTATATGGAAAATGCTAAATATATTAATAAACGGACAGTATAAATCCACGCTTTTTCTCATCAACTTCATTTCACTCAATATACATTAAATTGTGCATTTTAGGATTTCTTCCTCTTTCAGCTTTTCCCTTTAGCCACCACGACAGGTCACTTGTTTCCATGTTAACAGGTTCCAGCTTGAACCATGAAATCCTAACACGTGTGTGGGCTGACTGTGGTTGTGTGGACTGGTGACCTGTCCAGCTGTCCTCCGTGATCCTGGATAGGAACCGTGTAGATATTATGGATGGATGTCATCTCATGTCAAATGTTATATAGTAATGTTGGATGAAAAACCATGAACTATCTTTGATTCGTACTCTCTGCAAAGAACTAACAATGAGAATCACTGCATTATTACTTCATGTAGTGCACTCCCATATTATCCTAACTTTCTGCTCATTTCGGGGTAAAACAAAAGTTGATACTGTGAGGAGGATTTGCTTTTCGTGCAAAAAAAAATAAGGAAAAAAAAGCCAGATATATGTTTTGAGTAAAAAGCAATGATAATACAACAGCCTTTAAAATGTTCATATCAACATCAGTTTAGAGCTCTATATCAAGAACTCTGCAGAAGTTTTAACTTCTCCTTGCTTTTTTCCAGAGCTGCTACACTGACCTAAAACACTGAGTATATGAGGCAGGTCCGAGTCATACAGGGTTCACTATATTTTATGCACGTAGTAAAAATCCAGTTTGTACAGTACAAGTATTAACGAGGCCTGCTCAGTTTGCAGAAGTAGCAGCATGCTTTAATGCTTCCGTTTTAAACTCTGTTTTCAGGAATACTGACACAAACTCTCTGCTCATGACTGAAACATGTGGACCCAAACGCTCAATGAAACATATATGTTTTAAATCATGTTATTACAACCTGCCACAACCACTGTTACTGGTTTATTTTCACACAGACAAGCGAAGTCCTACCTTTGAGTTCGTGAGCTCCGTTCACTCACTTTCTCACCTAACTTTCTTTTCAACAGTGCTGTGTGTTTTGACTCCTTGACCGAGTCAAATTTTAAACGTTACTGTATTACTGTCCGTCGACATAACAAATCTGAAAAGCTGTCTACTTCCTGAAACTCATATTTCCTGTAAACCCGATGAGGGTTGGACCCGCCCACGTGGGGCAGAGCCACGGATCACGTTCATAGGTACCTGGTGCCTTTTCTTTCCTTTTCAAATGTGGGATTTTTTTAAAACCATCTTCTTGTCATGATATTTCAGTTGGGTTTTCTGTGTTCTATGTTTTGGGACCTCTATTATGTGTTTTACTATTTGGCTGAAGTGGTTTCAGGGGGTTTGTTTTTGTCCTTTTTGCCCGTCTCATATTCATTTATGACATATTACTTATGCATAATACATATACTGTACCATCCAGGGGTAGCTACATGCTGGTTTTCATCTATAATCTCTGGTCACAGACAAAGTGACGGTACAGGCTACACCATAAAATTACATCGGTGGAATATTTAAAATACAAATATTAGATAGAACATGACAACGATGGCCACCACATGGATCAGATTAACTACAGCCCACACATTTGAGTTAAGCAGAAACCACAACATCATCACTACCACCATGTCTATGAATAACAACGACACACCTGATCATCTGTCAGCCATATTATTACATTCAATTTAAAATGTTATAAAAGGTAATAGTCTGGGAGACTGCTGGAGTTTCAGCGCTGGGATAGTGAACTGGGTGTCGAGATAACAGAAGAGATGTGGGATGCTATTTGGGATAATGCAAATAAAATAACTGTCTGTAACTGGACAAAAGCAATGCAATTAAAGATTCTGCATAGAGCTCATGTTGCCCCAAACCGTCTCTACAAATGTGGACATGATGCTCTCCTGTGTGTCTGAAATATTAGACAGGAATTGGTGATCTTACTCACTATTATTGGTCTTGTGTAAAACTACAAAAATATTGGTCTGATATCTTGTTAGAAATACAGAAGGTTCTGAAAAAGAAACTTGATTTGAACCCAGTTTGACTTCTGGATCCTTCAGATGATCGTGTTACTGATGTGTTTCAGAAAAGATTTTATAATGTCCTGACATTCTTTGCCTGCAAAAATATTCATATGCACTGGATCACGGAAAAGGCCCTTTCAATGTTGGGATGGCACAGGACAGTAATTGAATACATACCTCTGGACATTCTTACCTGTCTTCTACACATCAAGACTAATGCCTTTCGGAGAACATGGGGACCACTGAATATATCGATGTAAATGTTTCGGCTATACTGACAAGGGCATTTATATAAAAGCACAGTGTTGATGTGGTTTCCCCTGTATTGCACCCTAGGTTGTAATTCTACGGGTCACATTCACCCAGACTCTATTTAGGCTTCCCAGCTTGTTGTGTTTTTTTTTTCTCTCTTGTCTTAGTGGTTGTATAGTACTGTTGTTTTGTCTGGTCCTTGTCTCTTGTATGTTTGTTTTTTAAGAAAAAAAAAAAAAGCTTAAAAAAAAAAACAGAGAAGCACTTCTGTCCAAAAGAAGTAGACATAAAGTTAATAAAGTCTTCTGTGGTGGCTCGTTTTATTACACAATTTCACAGACATTTTGAGGCTCTGTAGTACAAGGTAATGAAGAATCTTGAATGCTAAACTTGCATTAGCCATGAAAATACAAATTTCCATTTGTTTAAATATTAGCTATTTATATTTTCTAATAATGACTTAGAAGTTATTGTAACGCTGTGCTGGTTGACTGAGAGCAGGACTGTTCAACCAGTTGCTTGACTTCCTGTCTTATTTTGAAAGTGTTATTTCTTGTGGTTTAGGTGTGACTTCCTCTTTTTTTCCTCTGCTCTGATTGTTCACACCTGTGTCTTATATCTGTTAATTAGCTGTTATTCAGTATGTGTACTTGTGTGCATTTGCGTTCCCGTGCACCTATTAAATATCTTGAGTCACAGTTGAAGTACTTCTCTCAGTCAAAGTCTACATCTGGACGAGTTCAGTTGAAACCCCGGATGTCTTGCTTCCTCTTGTATTGAGGACTCATCCAATGGAGAAGTGTAGGTTTCAGATAGCAAAGTATCCCAGAATGCATTTCACATCAAAAACAGATGTGAGAGTGGAGTAGAGGAGGAGAAAAAAGAAACAGTAAGAACTTTATTTTATGCAACAGAATGTAGTTTTAAGTTCTTTACATGGGACAATATAGTTGTGGTTACGATAAAAAGATAGAGCCTATTGAAAATTTCCAACACCCCCCCCCCTCCACCAAATGCTACACATCATATAAAGTAACAGTTATAAACACCTTTGCCAGAGGTTCATGGTCTGTTCTGAGTAGTAATGTGTTTATTTTATGTTAAATGAAATTGTAGACACTTTTGAATATCATGTTGTCCTAAGTCACACTTGCCAAGTATAAACTATCAAGGGAATTGAAAACTTGGAACTGAGAAGTGGCTGTTGTTCTGTCTGTCCTTACTTTCCTGCTGGTCCATCATCTTTCAGCTTGTCTTGCTCCCTGTGTTGCTTCCTGTATTGTTCTGTCATGCATTAGTGTGTATTTTCAATATTTGGTTTTCAGATTTCCTGCATTTCCAGCACTTTTGGTTGAAGTAAAAATACTCTTGGTTTCTACTATTATTCTATTTTATTTAGCCTTTATTTAATCAGGTCGATCCCATTGAGACACAAGGATCTCTTTTTCAAGGGAAACCTGGCCAAGAACCACCTTAAAAACATTAAGTTACTACACATAGAACAACAATAAAATCAACAAAAGTACAATCTTGTCACATCATACAGAAGAATATGGGGCTTTCATGGGCAGGAACAAAAACGATATGAAGCAGCGTCTAGGTCACTCATAAGGTTTTTAAATTTTCCAAGAGAAATTAGTTCCCTCAAATTTAAAGTGCTCTGAGTGCTTGTATCTTTATGAACATTAAGGGAAACAAAAAAAAAAGAAATATAGATCAACTTATAACGAAGAATAACTTTATCAAAATTATTTTTTAGTCTGTAAAGATTTAAACTGCATTATTCCCACCGGTCACAGTGAAGCCAAGCGCTACATCAGTGTCGTCATATTTCCTGGTCTTAACTTTCTGGTGACTTTCGTTTGTCTTATTATCTCCGTCTTTCTCCGCCTTTCTTTACATTCCTGTTAAAAATTTTTCCGTGGTGTCTCTTGAGGGTTTGTTCACTTCATATCTCCTGCTCTGTGCTGTGTGTGCTTATGTCCGTGCAAAAAACCTTGACACAATATACACTATGGGCCTGATTTACTAAGATCCTAAATAAAGAGTACTAAATTGCGTGTGCACTGAAAAAGTTTGCGCGTGCTGTTGTTGTGTGTTTTGCGGGTGATCAACTAAGAATGCTCGCGCAAATGATAACGGGTGCAAACCGCAGTATTTAAATGAGGTGTTGCGTGTCTTACGGTTTGCGCCATGGAGAGT
Organism: Hirundichthys speculiger; assembly: GCA_018398805.1. Lineage (NCBI taxonomy): Eukaryota > Metazoa > Chordata > Actinopteri > Beloniformes > Exocoetidae > Hirundichthys > Hirundichthys speculiger. The sequence goes on along the minus strand of JAGFBZ010002193.1, from coordinate 904,948 downwards.
CTGGATGGAAAGCAGGATAGACGCAAGCGCAAAATGAAATTTGACGAGTTGGAGTTAGAGATATTAGTGGAAGAGGCAAATAAACACATTCATGAACTACAGCAAAGAAATTTAAACATTACCAAAAGAAACGCAATATGGGAGAAAATCTGCGATAGAATAAATGCAGTTGGTAAGACAAAAAGAACGGCAGATGAGGTTAAAAGAAGGTGGCAAGATATAAGACAAAGAACTAAAGAAAAAGTGGCCTTTAATAAAACTTCGGCAAACAAGACAGGTGGAGGGCCTGCGGAAGAGATGCCTCTAACCAGCATTGAGCAGCAGGTGCAGCTCACCTTCTGCGAGGAGCAGATAACTGGGATGCTGGGGTATGACACGCTAGAGCCAACTGCAGAACAAGGTAGGCGCACAATAAGAAACACTTTTTTCTCCATGAAAACACGTGATTTATTTATTATCACAAATAAAAAAATGAATGTGCCTCCTGTGGCAACCTTTTGCTGAATAATACTCGATTTAACATTCAAATAAAATATTTCTCCTTTTGCATGTGCTTGTGACCGGCTCCAAATCAGCCCTTAAGTTTCAACTATCTGGTTTTCATTCATTCCAAACAAATTTACACGAGTCCGAAAGACTCTCTCTCTGCGTATTCTTTGATTTTGGCGATGTCGCCTCCTTGCCACAATAACAGCAGCCATCGGTGCGTAATGCTGGGCAGATTAGCACCTTCCTTTCGAACGTATTAAATACAGACGCAATCACAATCCCCGCAATTACTTTCAGGGTTGGTAAATCTCATTGCGTGTGGTAAATGAACCTATTTGCATTTTCCCCTCCCAGTATTTAGCGCTTTCTGGCGGGTACGCCCCATATTGATTATTCATCAGGGCAAAAGTACTAAATGAACAGCGTGTGCTATTTTGCTCATTTGAGAGGCGCAGTCCTCTTTGCACGCTGTTAGTAGATCAGCTTGCACATTGGTTTGCGGGTGGTGTCAAGTTTGCACACGTTTTTACGCACGCAAACCTTTAGTAAATCAGGCCCTAAATTGCCAAAAGTATTTGCTCATCCATCCAGATTATCTGAATCAGGTGTTCCAGTCACTTCCATGGCCACAGGTGTATAGAATTAAGCACCTAGACATACAGGCCGTTTCTACAAACATTTGTGAAGGAATGGGTTGCTCTCAGGAGCTCAGTAAATTCCACTGTGATAGGATGCCACCAGTCCAACAAATCCAGTCATGAAATTTCCTCGCTCCTAAATATTCCACAGTCGATTGTCAGCTGTATTATAAGGAAATGGAAGTGTTTGAGAACGACAGCAACTCAGCCATGAAGTGGAAGGCCACATAAACTGACAGAGCGGGGTCAGCAGATGCTGAAGCACATAGTGTGAAGAGGTCGCCAACTTTCTGCAGAGTCAATCACTACAGACCTCCAAACTTCATGTGGCCTTCAGATTAGCTCAACAACAGCACAGAGAGCTTCATGGAATGGGTTTCCATGGTGGAACAGCTGCATCCAAGCCATCACCAACTGCAATGTAAAGCGTTGGATGCAGTGGTGTAAAGCAGCCACCACTGGACTCTAGAGCAGTGGAGGAACGTTCTCTGGAGTGACGAATCATGCTTCTCCATCTGGTAATCTGATGGAAGAGTCTGGGTTTGGTGGTTGCCAGGAGAACGGTACTTGTCTGACTGCATTGTGCCAAGTGTAAAGTTTGGTGGAGGGGGGGTTATGGTGTGGGGTTGTTTTTCAGGAGCTGGGCTTGGCCCCTTAGTTCCAGTGAAAGGAACTCTGAATGCTTCAGCAGACCAAGACATTTTGGACAATTCCATGTTCCCAACTTTGTGGGAACAGTTTGGAGCTGGTCCCTTCCTCTTCCAACATGACTGTGCACCAGTGAACAAAGCAAGGTCCATAAAGACATGGATGGCAGAGTCTGGTGTGGATGAACTTGACTGGCCTGCACAGAGTCCTAAACCTGATAGAAGACCTTTGGGATGAATTAGAGCGGAGACTGAGAACCAGACCTTCTCAGCCAACATCAGTGTTTGACCTTACAAATGTTCTTCTGGAAGAATGATCAAAAATCCCCATAAACACACTCCTAAACCTTGTGGACAGCCTTCCCAGAAGAGTTGAAGCTGTTGCAAAGGATGGACCCACCCTTTGCACCCACTCTTTCCTATTAATTGGGAATGGGATGTCACTAATTCAATTAAATTCAATTCAATTTTATTTGAATAGCGTCTGTTACGATGCCAATTGTCTCTTGGCACTTTACAGAGACTCAAAGCATGACCCCCGAGCAAATATCATTAAGTAAAATTATAACATTAAATCGTAATCAAGGATAATGGCAAGTAAAAAACTCCCACAAAAGCTCATATGTGAGTCAAGGTACACTGTAAAAAAGTCTGTAGAAATTACGGTAAAAAACTGTCAAATAGCAACGGTTCAAGGCTGTAAAATGTAAAATAGTATATCATCATAATAAATATATTGAAATACCTTCAATCAAGAAATAATGCATAACTTTATAATTTACAGTCATAATATTTAGAAAACAAGACAAAACAAAGTCAAACCTTCATTTCTACAGGAAGAATATTTAAAATATGGTATTTTGTGAAGAAATGTTCATTTTAATGAGAAACATGTTTATGTAATATTAGTGCTGTAATTTTCTATAGGGTCACATACAATAAAAATAGCTGTTGGCTATTGTGATGTCACATCATTTAGGAAATGTTGGGATTATAAATTACATGTTTATGTCAAAATATTACAACATTAATCAGTGGTCTGCTCTGCCTGTAGGCTTAGGTACAGTCTATGTCCCTATTTAGTTACCATCCAGATATTAATAATCCTAAGGGAAACCATTTGAATTATTTTAAACGCAAAACAACTTATTGATTTATATACATTTCAAAAACATGATTTTAAAAGCATATCAAATAATCTTATTGATCCTAATAGTTTCTCAAAACTTTTACATTTAAAAACATCTCGAATGGGAATAAGCATCCCCAAACTGCATTTGTTGACATCATCGACTGGTTGACATTAATGCGCCGAATTTCAAATCGGCCAATCAGCGCGTAATGTCTGACACCAGCCAGTTCGTTTGACCAACTCCTGGACTCTGACTTCATCCGTTCATGTTCATGGGCACGTTTTTACCGGAGGCGCTTCGTCATTAGCGATTACCTGAATTTGAGGAATTTACCACAACCAGAAGGTGAATCTGTCTCCGGTAAGTAGGTTATATCAACACATTAAATGTTTCAGCTGAAATGGACTTCGGCTGATTAAAGGTATGGTGAAAGATCTTTGAAAAAACGGTTCCAGCAATCCAACTCAAGTGAGATTTTGAAAATATACACTCCCTCCGTCCTCCCAAAGGCTCCGCCTCCTCCTCTTCAGCCCACCCCTCGAAAACCACGTCTTCACACGATTCACGACGACATGAAAGCGCATGCAGTCGTGACGTGTTAGACAGCCAATAAATGTAAAGATGATCAGTACATTGATTGGTCAGAGTTTTCCTCTGATTACACCCTCTAGACCTGACCAAAATGTTTGTTTTTTTTTTTTTTTGCAAAATATTTCAGTGGGTGAAAAGGTTTTCAGGCAATATTGTAAAAAAATGCTGCAAAAAAAGAGTTCCCATCATACCTTTAAGAGGGTTACATTGAGGACAGGTAACAATTGCTCATTTAAAAGAGCACATAGCAGAGGGCTGTCAGGTGGCTTGTCCAGTGACAGGATGCAAAAGTGTGTTCACTGCTAAAACATCTTTTACTTCTCACATGTCCAGAAAGCACAGACATTGGTCAGAAAATGTAATTTGTGCACCAGTTAAAGATACACATTGTGAGAGTCCCAATACAAATGCTGCCATACAGGAACAGGCCAGTGTGTCAAATGATGACAATGTAGGGGATGTGTCTAATTTCAGTGACTTGTGTTTGAGGAATATACAGTGATCCCTTGCCACTTCATGGTTTAAATTCCGCGGTTTTAGTTATTCGCGCATTTTTTTTAGAAATATATAATATAATATAAAAAAAAATTAAAAATCGCGGAAACATTACAGAATTTTGTGCACGTTCTCTCACAGTGAAGAAATGCTATGAGCCAGCCTGGCCCCTTTAAGAAGGTAGCCTTATGGGTAATGATGTGGCCTTATGGGTAATGGAGTGTGTGTGTCGTGGGACGGCAGAAGAAAACAGGGTTAGATGAAAAGTGGAGTGAGCATCAACAGCAGCCCAGCGTGTATAGATTTACATTCTCTGTTAACCGACAGGAGCCGAACAATACAACCTGTGTGATGTTACAAGTTCCTGCAGTGCCAGAATAAAGTGCTCGTTCCATGCAGAGAAAACCGGACTTTTTGTTTTGTTGTTGTTAGCGTGTTAGCCGCTAATTACGAGCCAAAAATAGCACAATACCAGCAGTTTGTTTACTACGGTTCAGAGACCAGAGGCTGTGAAGGTAACAGAAAGACCACAGTTGAGCCTTTGTCTTGTTTCGCTGCAGTGCCTCACTACTTTTTTGGGTTTTTTAAACATATCTTAAACACATTATTGAGGCTCGGGGGGCTTTGGATCCAGATCGCGGATTTTGATTGTCGGGGGGGTGGGGGTGGGGTTGTCCCCATTAACTGCGAAAAATAAGGTACCACTGTATGCATGTTTTACATGAAACTACAGGGACAGCATCTTCTTCGAATGTCTACCATTGAAACCATTGTTGAAGAAATGCAGAATATACATGAGTTGGGACAGTCATATACTTTGAATCGACTAAACTTCCTTCTAAAAGATATGTCCTTGTCAGATGAAGACGTTGTAAAAATCAGTGACACAATTAAACAATCTGATGTGTTTACAGCTTGCCACACAGGGCCTATGAGAAGTGCTTATTCGAGAACCCAGTGTTTTAAAGACATGTTTAAGTATGTGGAGCCCAAAACAAATCATCTTTGGCAGAGATGAGAACAGGACAGAAAGATCTGCCTATTATGTTCCTGTGCTAAAAACCTTAAACCAGATGTTCTCTCTGACAGTTGTGATGGTAAGGTGTTTATGTCAAACACTTTTTTTTTTCAGGAAAACCCTAGTTGTCTCAAACTGGTCTTATACCAGGATGCATTCAAGGTGGTGAACCCATTGGGATCTGCAAAAAAGAAGCATAAAGTTTTGGCTGTGTACTTCTCTCTCCTTAACATGCCCCCTCATGTACGATCAAATGTTGACCACATGCAACTGGTTTTATTGTGTACAGAGAAGGATTTTAAGAACTTTGGCCATGACAAGGTTTTTTCTGAACTGCTTACTGATCTGAAAGAACTAGAGGAAAATGGGATGACAGCAGGAGATGAACATGTAGTAAAGGGAGCTCTCTACTGCATTGCTGGGGACAATCTTGGCTCTCACACCATCGGCGGTTTCACAGAAAATTTTAGTTCATCTCAGTACTTCTGCAGATATTGTCTGATTTCTCAAACTGAATATCAAGGTGTTGATCCTAACATCTGTGGAGTGGACCTGACTCCAGAAACGTACATATCTGCTATCGAACAGCTGGAAACAGAAGATGCTCCACAAGTACAAGGGATAAAATTCAAGTCAGTATTTAATGCTCTACAACACTTTGATGTTTGTTCACCTGGTATGCCCCCCTGTCTTGGTCATGACCTATTTGAGGGTGTTCTCTCATATGATGTTGCTCTTTACCTGAAGAACTTAATCAACAAAAAGAAATGGTTCACCTACACAATATTGAACAGGCCAATCAGGCAGTTCAAATACAAAGCAACAGATGTTTGCTCCAAGCCTTGTGAGGTCAGTCCTCAAACAGAGAAGCTGAGTGGACATGCTGTCCAAAATTGGAACTGCTTAAGATTGTTGCCTCTGATTATTGGAGACAAAGTGCAGGACCCCCAAGATAATGTATGGCAGTTAATTTTGCAGTTTAAGGACATTGTTGACCTGATTTGTGCTCAGCAAATATCCAAGGCTCAGGTCGCCTATCTGGATGTTCTCATCCAAGAATATTTGGAAACCAGGAAGGCTCTCTTTCCAGACATCAACTTAAGACCAAAACACCATTTCTTGAAGCATTATCCAGAACTGATCCTGAAATTTTGCCCACTCATCAGGCTATGGACTATGCGTTTTGAGAGTAAACATAGTTACTTCAAAAGATGTACAAGGCATCTGAAGAATTTCAAAAATCTGTGTTTGACCCTTTCAGAGAGGCATCAGATGTGTCAGGCGTTTCTCTTAGCTGGGTCAGTGAGTCCTTCACCCTTACAAATAAAAGATGGGTCCCCATATTACTCAGAGCTTTACAGTGAGCAAGTTAAAGGCACAATCCTCCATTTTGGCTTCACTGAAAGAAATACAAAAATTCCTCTTGATGTGCAATATAAGGGGATTATTTAGAGGAGGGGTTAATTTGTTATCACTAAGAATGCTGAGTCAGTGGAGTTTGGGGAAATCATCCTCATTCTCGTGAAAGATGATTTTGCTCTTCATTTTCTGATGAAAATGTATGATGGGGAATTTCTTTCTCAAAACCACATATACTCTATAAATTACACTGCAAGATTGGAATGCAGACATGTTAGTGAACTGATTGTACAAGTTTGTCTCATTAAAGCAGTCTCTAGTCACACTAAATTAGTACGGCAGATGTTAAACTGTTTTTTTTTTTTTTTTTGTTTCTTCACAGATATGGCTGAATCACAGACAATAAGTGATGCCATAGCAGTAGTGCTCCTGGATCTTCCCGATCAAGTTCTCAAGTCAGTAGAAGACACTTTGAAAGCAGTTGGTGCAGTAACAACAGATGATTTACAGTACATTACCGAGGAAGACTTGTTGCCAGCATTAAAGCCCATACAAGCTAAAAGACTGGTCGCTGCCTGGGCCCAAAACAGTGAGTGTAAAACATTGCCAGCATAACAAAGCACACTTCTGATAGTGTGTAGTTAAAGTAATTCATTTTTCTCCTCTTTCAGTGGGTGTGGGTGTGAATGCACAGGTGTTCTACTGAAAATAATGAGAAGAAAAACGCTAAAGGTTTAATGATGTCAAATCTTTTATTGTACTTTTACAGACTCATCCAGTCCAACTCCAGTCTGGGCATGTTCCTCTCCAGGGTCTCTGCTTTCCTCTCTTTCTCCATGCCCGAGCACTCCCTCATCATCATCATCAACCAAAGCTTCATCATCATCCTCAGGAAGCTGTAATCTACTTGCACCAAAATGGGGAGACACTTTTCAATTACCATGGCAGAAGCTCCCTGAAGAGTTAGTACAGAGTTTGGAAAGACAGAAAAGGCCAAGCCTGCATCTACGAAGAGAGATGGTAAGGATTGTGGTTGACGAAATAATGAAGATTCATAAGAATCCAACCAAACACAACACCACAGAAATAGCTAAAAGAATGGTGGCCAAGTATCCGAAGTCTCTTTAAGATGTTATTGATGGTAACATTATTGGACTTGGATACCATTCCCTGGCAAAGCAACTTCAGTCAAGAGTTGAAAATGTCAAATGACCTGACTAGGGATGCACATTTTGGATTTTTTTGATGATCGTTAACCGACGCCCTTTAACGATTAATAACCGTTAACCGATACGATTTAAATGCCCTTCCATGCTGCCAATAACACGACGCCCATTAACACATTAAGTCTGTAATTTACCGCCAGCTGCAGTGTATGTGCAAAACGGGATCGAGTCCCAGCTGACCCGTCCGGGAGAGTTGGCTGCCACGATGTTGCGCGTGTTGTCATGGACGCATGCGGACACTTTCCCACCAAGTCCCCATGTCTCCACTGCATCAACCAGTTTAGCTGTGAGGTTATCAGCTGTGTGTCTACCTGGCATGCTCTGCGTTAACAGGACGGTAGAATTAACTTTCCAGTACTCATCAATATAATGACATGTAATTGTAACGTAGCTCCCTGTTGTGAGCGCGGTCCAGCAGTCCATTGTAATAGCCATGAACTTAGTACTTGCAAGTCACATTTTCAGTTCCTTTTTCCTCTCCTCAAAACGAGCCTCTAATCGTCGGGTAATGGTCGGTCTTGATGGAATTTAGTAATTAGGCTCGATATAGCCCATTAGCTCCTGGAAACCTTCACCACTGACCACACTGATGTGCAAAATGTCTTTTTCCACCATTGAACAGATTTTTTCTGTTATCTTCTCAGACCACCACGCGTCACACTTTCTCCCGGCCATCATGGAGGGCAAAGTTCGCTGCAATGGTCCTCCATCGTCTGATGCTGGATGCTTGTTTCTTAAGTGGTACTGCATTGTACTCGTACTGCTGGAGTATTTCAGTGCTGTACCGCATAATTTGCAAATGACCTCCTCCCCTTTCCGGTCGAAATTGTCCCACACAGAACTCCTTTTTGCTCTCTTCATCTTCGCTGTAAAGTGGGCTGTGATGGAAAGCATAGCTTATATCCCCTGCGCACACTGTGACAATGAGAACTGCCGCCAACTGTAGTATATGTGCAATTACACTTGTATATGTGATATGTGGGCCCCTCCAGGGGTCGTGTCCCACTATTTGAGAAGGACTGCCATAATCCAATAGAGGAAGAAAGGTGGCAGGTTGAGTTTTTGACTAGATTCCCTGTATGAAATTTAAAAGAAAGGCCATCATCAATCAAAACACCCAGGTAGCAGGAAACTAGCTCAGTCGTGTTTCCCTGTAGGGAGAACACACTGGGAGGGGGCTCAGGTATCTTCCTGCCATTTGAAATCATGAATTTGGTTTTTGCTTCTCATGCTCCTGTATTTTAATTCCTGAGCTTGACACTTCTCAAGTTTTGATTTTCTTTTTTTTTTTTTTTCTGAATGGAATATCTTCACTTCCACAGCCACTTTGGAAGCCATCGAGTCAAGTTATGTAAGTTGGAATTTTCCACACAATTTTAAATGATACACTATGAAACAATGATATTTTCCACATGGATATGGAAATTCTGATTTGCCAGCAGCTACAAATTCTTTATACAGCTGTGTTTTTCTCAGTTCTTCTTCCTCCCCCTTTGTGTTGTTTTGACAGTCCTGGATGAAATTACAGAAAGGGATTGCAGCTTTTGAGGGAGCACATGTGTTTGAGGTAATACACCAAGTAAATACAGGGAATTCTTAATATCTAACAAAATTAATGCATTTGTGCTGACAAAATGTAATCTGTATGTTGTAAATTTCTTAGCAATTTATCTCTAAGTGTGCATTGATAAGTTTCCTTATGATCTCAAGCCATATTTAAGGATCCCCTACAAGTTGTTCATTGTGACTCCTAAGGTATAAAATAAGGATTTAAAACTGATTTCCTTAAAGATTGTACTTCAGCTGGAGCCTAGATGCCATGTTATAGAGGTAAGAGATTGATGCTGTTTATTGTAGCCAGATTAAACTAAAATCAACGGGAGTTACAGTATGTGAGCGATGACTCCAGAGTCTTGAGTTTCCAGTGTAGAGCAGATAGTGAAGAGGAGTCCAGCAGATTTCTTCAGAGATGGATAAGTAGGATGGTTCAGAAGTGAGGCATCCTCTTACATGTGGTGGAAGACCATCAGGGAACAGAGAGTTTAGGCACAGAAATTATGATTAAGCAGGCAAAAATTCACAGAATGTTGTTTGTTATACTTTACCAAGGCAAGACCATCACATGACAGGACCATCTGCCAATGAACCAGAGTCAGACCATCTCAGCTATGAGTGGATGACCTGCAAGGTGTGCAGGATCTGACAGAAGGGCTCAACCTGGGACAGGATAAAGTCCCACAAACACTCCCACATGTACATAGTAGGCTGCCACAGGGTCCTGACAAAAATGGCTTCATGACCTGTCACCCTAACAAATGAATACATAAATTAAAAACGAAGCACATCATAAGTGAGAAAGAGGTATTGTTCCTGCAGTGTCCAGGCCATGAAATGTAAATGATTTATAAATCCTTGCTAATGTAAGGATTTATAAATGCGTATGGGCAACTACTTTGACAAACACTTTTTGGATCAGCTTGTCAGAAACGGGCCTGGCTGCAGGCTGTGGGGTCCTGGACCTCCACTCCTGACCAGAGACACGTGACCTCAACTCTACGAAGCGTCTCTCCCTGATGCGTTACCCTAACCCTAATCACTCACGACTGGAGGTCACATGTTTCCGGTCTGGAGTGGAGTTCCAGTTTCTCCACAGACTGCAGCCAGATCATTCTCCCAACCCCAATTCCCACAGCAGCTCACGTTTACTGTTGGCTCACTTTTTCCTCTTAGACCATTTCAACTGCAATGTTTTCTTTCCTGTTCTCAGTGTTCCATATCTTTTCTGGTTAGATGTAGTTAGTAAGTCAGAATCATATCAAAAGTACACCCACAAGGATACTAAAAAAAAAAAAAAAAGGGTTTTCAGATGAAGTGTCTCGAAATGTTTGCCAGTGCTTTTTCCCATCATGAAAGGTCTCACTTTACTTAGATAACACTATTGACATAATGATTAAAAAAAAAAAAAGAGTTTCAAATGTCTGATATCCCCTTAAAACAAGTATTTCTTTCAGGAAGTTACATTCTTTGATATTGCAAAGTCATTGTTGAGCCACCAGATGTTGTATTTGAAGAAGCCGCACTTCAGACTTTCCAGTGTGTAGCAGTGATGTGACACACTGCTATTTTGGGGTAGAGTTACTTACGCAAAAACTAAAAACCTACCAGCAAGTTTACACTCGTAAAACATCTGACGTTTTTTCAACGTAATCTGTGGGTGTGTAAAAACCAAGTTATCAGATCGAATAAAAGAATGTTAGGATCTGTGAGGAAATGTTTAGACAAACAGAATGAGATGCTGCCTCCAAGGAGGATAGAACGAGGCACAGACTGGTTTTATAGACGCATACATGGAACTCATGAATACAGACTGCTGTTTTGTTATTTAGCTTCATTGTTTAGTCATGTAAACCTAGATTGTGGAGATGATTCAGATGTTATCCTCAGTTACATATTATTACACTAAAGCTTATCTTCCATGACTTTCTTTAGTAGCTTTTTCGTTTTTCACCAGGTTCAGGTGAGCGTTGTGTTGCTTTGCTGCTCTAAATAACTGTTGTCAGCACTGTTCCGCCTGTATATCGGCTGAAATTTTTTTTCAAATATTGATAGACAACAGTTCATTTTATTTGTTGTTGCTTTTGTTAAATCTTATCACCAACTTTTATTTCTCACTAAGCATTATTAATATTGAATTTTAAGTAACTAGACCATGCAATTCCTAAATAAACTGCAGTGGCATTGCACAGACTGCCAGTCGCCAGTTTGATGCCACCTCTAAAAAGTTTAAGATTAATCCGTTTAAGGGTTGAGATGCAGGAAGCTGATAATTACCAAGTGTCTACCAGTTATGAGCTGGAGGTTCCAGTTTTTTTTTTTTTTTTAAAAAATCAAAGTTTTCTTTGCTTTTTTGGTCAAACCCGTGTGTTGGGAGAGGAAAGTGATAACTGCTGTTGACAGGGTTTAATAACCATGAGTATCACTAGTAACCCACCAGACTGACAAATCTTTTTTCTACTGTAATTCGAGGGTATTTTATTGTGCGAAGGAAAATAGTCAGTTCTTTTATTTTATTGCTGTCAGCTTGAGCTTGAAATATATCAAGTTTAATTGTCCTCAGCTTCATGTAGTTTGTTAATATGCATCTACATTGACTAAAAAAGCTGGGATATTAATGTTTTTATGCCATTGTAATGTTACCATTCCTTTTCACAACGCTTTCTCACACTAAAGCGATGAAACACTTCATTTGTTATTTTGCCCCCTCTTGCTGAAAACATATTAGGTGTTTAATAGTGTGATATCGTCATATTTTTTTATGTTAAATTTTCAATTTTGTCTTTAGTGCAGAGCACACAGCATCTGTTAAGTCCAAAAAGAAAGAATATTTGTGGATAATGCGCATCTCCACGATATGATTTCCACTGTGTCCATCCCAGATACCTCCAAGCCCAGAGGTGTTGATTCTGCATCAGGACATGTATATATTTGTCTTAACATAGGCAACTCTTGTGTTATGTCTCAACACAGAATTTATATAAAAGATGGACCAGTGCTGAAAAACTTTAAAGTGCAATACCACTGAAAGCAGCTTGGCACTGGCTCCAAAACATCCCCAGCTCAAAAATGACCTCTTCCTTCCAGTGTAGTGGTTATTATTTTATTGAAATAAATTGAGACTATTGTTCATTTTCTGTACCCACCTCAGGGTAGCGGGAGGGCAGAGCCCCATCCCAGCTGTCGGCTGACATGATGAGGCAGTTACGTGTAAACTCCATAGAAAGGGGTCCCAGCCAGGAACCCTCCAGCTGTGCGGGCGGGTAACCACCAGCTACTAGGGTGCCCTTTTGGTGTATGCATGCTTTTTTAAAATTTAGTTTTAACGTATCCTCCAAAAAGACCAGAAGATTTAGTACTTACTGAAGAGTTGAAAACGGTTCTTTTACCCAACAGGGGCATCAGGGTGACTCAAAACCCACTGAGATTCTTGTATATTGATGTACTTTTATGGGTTGGATGACAGTGGACAAGAGACCCGTACAACCCCCAGGTTGGGACGGGAGGATCAGTAATTTACGTCCATGACTCAGCCATGGACGGTATACAAAGAACAGGACAAAATGTCTGTGATGTCACCAGCAGGTGTCCCGAACAGTGGATTTAAAGTCCATTAATCATGAAGATCATTATGCTCACCTAAGTCTGTGTTTGCAGGTCAGAAAGTCACAGAAGCTAAAGTGATAATAAGTAGCTGTTTGACACAATAGACAATGCAGGTGTGACTCAGAAAACCTTGTCCCTAATTACACATTAATAAATACAATCAATAAAAATGTATCCCCTTTGGAGTGGACATGGATGTGACATCTAATGAGACGGAAACTTTTTTTTAATGTTGGGTGTTGATTTCTGCTGTAAAATCGGTTTAACGTGGGGGTCAGTGGAAAATGACTCACTTTTGGAGCCAACCCCTGGTGGTCATGTGATGAACTGCAATTTTCTTTATTTTACAGTGGCTTCAGCTTTGAAAACTGGACGTCACTCTTTTGACTCAACAACTTTGAATCAGAGTGTTTTGGATAAAAGGTGAACCGAGAAAAAGAAGTCCAGTTGTCGATTCAAGCCTTTGAGGAGTATATTAATGTAACATTTGATACACTGATTGCAGATTTGGAGACTGAACTCAGGAAATTGTAAAAACTCATGAATACATGGAATAAATGTTAAACATCTGCGTTCATGCATCGAATGCTCTACCATTTACTGTATAATTTTAATAACTTCACTAAAAAAGAAGAAAAATAATAACATTTTCAATCTCTCACAAAACATCAACCTGATGAAATGTAAAATTACAAAATTAAAGTGTATTTTTAAAAACAAAAACCAAACAAACAATAAAAAAACACTGTTAGAAAGTATGTTTTTGTGAGCTTCACTATTCACGACCTGAGAGTAATAAATACTATAGGCTAATTGGACTGACGCCGCCCAACATTACATCCAAAAATGCTCTGCTCTAATTGATGTAATGTGGTTTTCACAGCCAGCGAAAAACACTGAACATGAATTATCCAAGCAAATTAAAACCACAGCGGTTCTGTTCTTGAGGATATGTGACTGATTTCCTGAGGAAGGGGTGGGTTAAATAAAGGGGGCTTGTGGTTGTAACAAATGAATCCTGGTGCCAGTTGGATGAGCACACAATTACAGTGTCAGCCACAGCTGCTCACAGACTGTTACACTGACTAGACCTCTGTCAAACAACACCTTTCACAATAAACGCTGTAGTAGTTAGTGACTTATTTTACCACAAACTGAGTGAAGATCAAAATGTTTGTACTTTCAGATGATTGATTTCATTATCTATACTGTATGTGCACATACTATTTGTTATGCATTTATCTTTAGTTTGTGGCCCTCCAGACCCAGTAGATTATCTTAAACCTGCACGTTTCTGAGTTTGGGAAAGAATGAATGTGAAAATGTCCACTAAGTTAAGACCATACAGGATGCTAAAGATCAGTGTTTGAATTGTTGATGTTCAGCTCTATGAGGGGAATGCAGAGATTCTTGTAATTACTCTAAAGACTTGTTTCTGACTTTCCTCTGGGCTGGACTGAAATTTGTCCCAGCTATCCTCTAAACAGCTGCCTCTGAAAGCTTTACAGTGGTTTTAAAGAGAAAATGGATAATATTCTACCAGAGTAACAATTCTAAAAACAACAACCTTCAGTTTTCAAAAAAATAAAACTACCTTTTAATGTTTGTAACATTTTATTTTATTTTTTTTTTTGGTAATTGACAACATTATTATTGATCAATCATATCAAGATGTTTGCTGGTCGTATACAAAAACTGAATGTTCTAGTTTTTATTCATTTATTTATTTCTAAAGGTATTTGGACTGTCCCATCAGGGAGAATTCAATTCCTGGAAGGATTTTCCACAGGAAGGTTTTACTCCCCATTTGCAATTTATATAACTTCTTTATTATGTGCAAGTTTTTGAAAACAGGGGCTCTTCATCATACTTTTCACTGGCTTTAGTAAGTGGGCTTGATCGTTAAAATGGATTGTATTTTGCCAGGTGGCAGGTGAATGTCAGCACAGTTTAAAAGTCAAAGAAAGGTTTAAAGTCAAAAGTTAAAAAACCGTCAACGGTTTTATTTCATTGAAATCATTTTTGACTTTTAAACTTTTCTAAGTGCGTGTGCTGACATTCACCTGCCACCTGCCAAAACACAATCTATTTTAACAATCAAGCCCACTTTTAAGCATCTCTGAGATCAGACTTGGGCAAGCTTCTGATCTGATTTTCTTGCAGGTCCTGAGTCTCAATGAATACAAGCATGTGTGAGACTAGTGTTAACAACAAATTAAAATTCTGCAAGAAAGCCTTATCTAGACTGCCTCATTGGTGTTGCAGGGTAAGTCCCCATTACATTACTTGTAAAATTCCTCTTAATTAAAAAAAAAAAAAAAATAGAAAAGAAAATGAAAAAAAAAAAAAAAAAAAAAGACCTAGTGCGTGGATTCATGTGAAACTCCGCTTGAGACGGTCCCACCCCGCTGACTGCATCATCATCATCCGGCCCGGTAAGCCACGCTTCCCCGCTGAGGTCACGTCAGCCCTCCCCCTCCAGGCTCCGGTGGGACTGGAGCACTCCGATAAAAACGGGAAGAGCCGGGACGGAGCGCCAAAATCATAAGGACGAGGCCAGCACTCCTCCTCCTGCAGATATACCGAGAAGCTGCAGAAGATTGAATATTTGGTAAGAAACTATTCCTTTTTTTATGCATATAAATATATAATTAGATGCTCTCGCGATGCAGATTTTTGCACCGCACCGTTTCTTCCTGCGCCGACACAGTTGTTTTCTCTGTTTCCCTTTCAAAGCGTAACATTGGGCGAAAACACAGTTATTTGTGAAGTTTATAATACGGCCTTTAAAATAGATACTTATATTACTCCGTTTTGCATGCTAAGCTTCTTGATGTGTAAAGGGAGGACTCGCTGTAATCAGTCACTGACTGTAACATTAATGACTGATGATTAAAACATGCGCATTGTGGCTGCGGGTACCTCAGTGTTTTTGTGCATAGAAAGAATCCCTTAGACAGTGAGGACATCTTACATAGTGATGAAGAGAAAAAATCACCAAAACCAGTCACAACTGTTCAAAGTTAATGTACTTATAAAAATGTGTTTCTAAACCTAAAACTCAGTGCAGTCATACTTGCATGTCACATTTCTCTTAATATGTGACTTTACACTCATTTTTAGGACTGCATTGGTACTATTACTTCTTTCTTCCAACCATATGGCTTTCAACTAAGCTGAGTGAGGAGGTGAAACTGGGATTTTTAATTGCTTTGAGTTTTCTCATTCATTTGGCCACGTCCACCTGCTAAATCAGGTTGGAGTATAAAATCTGGCACAGCCGCTGACTTCACTTTCCGTGCAGTTCTCAGAAAATGAATTAATTGCTTTATGTGAATAGTAATTTCCTGCTAGTTTATTAAAAACTAAGATCAGTGACTGTTCAGCTGCTATAAGACTAAGAAAGAGCGTGTCTGTGCGTACCACCCCAAGCCAGGCTGCAGACCCAGGAACCCTGACATGTAGACTCTTATCAGGCTAATGAGTTGGATATGTGTCTGAGCCAACACTTTTGGATCCATCTCCTCCACTGTATCTGTCAGGCACCGGTATTCTTCACCACACTGATACTCTGAAGGGTTTCATACTGAGGAAAAACAGAGTTTGTATCCATTAGCTACATTCCAGGCAGGGCAGTCAACTGGGTCTGTGCTGCATGCAGATGTCTGTGAGTCACAGGGTCTGTGGGTTGAGTCTTAAAGCTTTAAGTTAAGAGAAGATAGAGCAAGCCCAGACTGTGGGAACATCAAAAGATAACACTGAATTCTGTGAGTGTTAAAAGGTCCTGTGTTGGGGTGTTGATTTAGACAAGAAAAAAAAAAAAAGAAAAATCTTTCACATCTTCAAGTCTTCCTGCGTGATTCTATATTTAAATTGCATCTTCAACTAAGTGCTTTGATCTTGACTATAAATCTCATAAATCTGTCTCTGTAGTCCAGGAAGCTGGGGTGACTCAGGACTACTCATTCTCTTTCTGCTGACCTCTGGGATTTGATTTCTTCCTCCCCCTCTTCATGCCAGCCTGTCCTTTCTGTCTGATCACTCCATCTTTTCATGCCCTTCCATAAAAATGCCTAATGTTCCATTATATATTCAGTTCATAATGAACTAATTGCTAAGTATCACCACCTCCTCTTCATATCTGTCTATCTTGGGTTTATGAGTCTGTGTTTCTTTCTGATAAGGTCTTCATAGTGTCACATTGCACATAGAGGGAGGCTGGAAGGCAACAATGCAGCTCTCTGTTCTGCGGGTACTTAACAGAAACCAGATCACAACTGGCTTATTGAAGACTGACTGAATAACCCCGAGCAAAGAATGCATAATACCTTCTAAGAAGCTTGCTTGGCAACCATGACATCACATGTAATGAAACATTATTGGAAACCACCCATGTACCGTAAATCCCCTTTATTACAGAGCAACACGTTGTGAAGCTGTTGCAAAACTGTAGAATAGTTACAATGTTACAAAGCTTCAAGTCCGAATGTAGTTATTGTCTCCCCGACTGTACTCTTGAGATGATAAAGAGTCAGTGAGACACTTATTTTTTTTTTTGCAGGGACGTTCTAACTAATAATTTGTATTGCCTGATATATACGCAGAACTCTGCATCATCATAATCAATACTGAAAAACAATCTGGACATAGCAGGAGGGACAGAAGCTAAATTAGAAGAAAGAGGAAAAGGAAACCTCAAGGAGCTTAGCAGCCAAGTGTAGTTCTACTCCAACACTATCAAACGATTCTCACGTTGGCATTTTGTTTGTGTCGCGGGGAGACAGAGGTGTCTCACATTCAACCTTTACAAGATCAGCACACCATCATCATTCCACATAAGTGCTAATGGTCTGGTGGACTCACCACTAAGATGTCAAAGCCTGAGGTCATTGCTGAGTAGTGGTTCCTCAGAATACACAGAATTGTCACGCAACTAATGCCACTTATCTGAAATTCAGGATATAACTGCTCAGAGCATGGGTGTACATGCGTGCATTTGCAGTTATCTAGCTAACCATTTGTTGCACTTGTTTGTCGTGCTAATGTGCTGCATCTTAAACCTGCTATTATGACTCACAGTCTGGCTTCTGTTTCTCCAAAGATGTTTTCATTTCCTCCATTCATACTTGACCTACTAACGAGGGGAAAACACACTCTGCTCAGGCTGCATAAATGTTGCACGTTTCACCTGACAGACTGAATGTAACAAACAAGTGCCTTTCACTCACTGCCAGTGGAAAAAAAAAAAAGAAAAAGAAAATGTTACTTGAAAGTTACTTACTCATTAACTGATTTTTTTTTGTGCCTGGTTATCAGTCAGGTCTTGTCCTCTCAAACAAAATTAGCTTTCATGCACGTTGCAACAGTGATCCAAGGAAGGTTGGTTGTGGTGCATTTTTGAAGCGAAGAGGCTTTGAAATGTTCACTGAATGGCTGCTCTTTTAAACAATCGAGTTTATGGGTCTTGACCTTGGTGCTCATTGAAAGGTTGATATATTTTGGTGTAAGTGCTGTTACATTTTATCAAATTTTCACTGTGTTTCATATCAGTCATGAGGTTCTTGGAAGCCCATATTGCTTCCCAGGTCTATCAAAAGACTGGTAAGTTAGATTTGAACAAAAATTAAGTGTATGAATAAGATTCTGATTTGATCACCGCAGTCTTTATTTACAAATGCTTAGTTCATGTTTTTATGTCTGTTTATATGCATCAACAGTTGTAAGACAGAAAAACAGAAATAGTTTGGTTCGAACAGAGGAGCAGTGTGGATGAGGCCCAAACTGGGCCCCTGCATGTCAGATAGACTTTTAAAAGGGTGGGATGCACATGTGTTCACAGCTGATGCGTACACGCCGGCGCGTGTTTTTGTGTGTGCATGTGATGATATGTATGCACGTTTCCGAAATTCACGAGGCCTGCCTGCACTGGCAGTAGCGTAGCAGGAAACACATGTTTTCAGCTGACACGGCTGGAGAAGGGGGCGACTGAGCAGAGCTGAGCAGCTGCACAAAGGAAACACAAAGGAAACTGGTGTGTTGTTGTCGCTGTGCCAGTGAGGCTCTGTTGGGGTTGTAAGCGCACGACAGTGCGGTTTCTTTTTGTCTGAAGCCAAGGGACCTGTCCTCTTCGTGGTGAGTGTGTGAACTTGTGCATGTGTTTTATAAGTCAAATCCTGACTGGGATCATTTGTTCTGATGAACAATGAACAGAATGAACAGTAAATCTTGGCGTGCCAAGGTGTTGATTAGCTTCACGTTCCTGAGCACTTTGTGAAGGTGTGCGTGAGGGTGTTTGCATGTATGGTTGCCAGCGTAGCAGTATTACCTCACTGATATATCAAAAGGCAGTGTGGTTTTTAATAAGCCCAGTCAACCACAGAAGGTGAGTCAGCGGAGAACGAGGCAGAAGATAATGCAAAACTGGCATGCAGAGAGTTGTTGTGTCTCAGTCGTGCATGTCAGTTCCCTAATGTTAGTTCCCTAGTGCTATTTAAAAACAATGTAATTCCTCTTTAGAGATTATTTTAACTTTGGACCTCAGACAGAGAGCAGCTTTCCCATTTTCCTTTTTATCCCTTCCTCTCCTGATGCCCCTGATGCCCTACCTCAGCTGTGACTCATGTTTAGTCACGCTGGATCGAGGAGCAACGCAAGGATACAACACAAGGAACAAGTCTGAAATCAAATAACTTTTCTAGGTATTCAAAGGGGAAATACAAGTTTAGAAATCATCCTTTGTCTCTTTTTACTTTTGCGTATGTTTCTACCCAATTTGTGCTCATACAGCTGTTGTTTTCTCTGTTAAGCTTTAAAGCTGTCAGCATCCTCCTGGGTGTGCTTTCATCGCTCCGTGGATGTCCAGTTGATTGATGTCGTGGCTGCTGTCTAATTTTTTGTCATTAGGAAGATAATCTACTTCCTGTTTATTCCTGGAGGTTAAAAAAAGAAAGAGTCTATGATACATGGACTATGGGATCTGAACATAAGCAAACAAAGGTGGGGACTCATTGGAAGAATGTAAACAAATGTGGGAAATGAATTCAAGGTGGATAGAAAACTTCTTCGCTATAGAAACATCCTGCTATAGTCAAGAAGTCAGCTCAACTTCAAGTAGCTGGAAATGACCTTCATGTTCCCACAAGTGGCCCCGCTATTTCCAGGCTTTCCTCTCCAGCGGTGTCCCTCAGCAGGCATACTGAAGACATGGAGGGAGGAAGCTGGGGAACTGAGAAACAGCAGAGTTGGGTCAAAGAAGACCAATTACAATCATTTTCCTGCAATTGTTGTTTCAGCGCTGATGACATATCTGTGAAGAAAGATTTACAAACATACAACAATACGTACAACTCCCTCCTCTGACTCAGACGAGGCAGTTACCTCAGTGTGACTAAACAGTATGTTTACATGTAAAAGAGTTTCCTTATGTGAGTGCTGGATTTTGCACAGCTGCAGTGCTTTCAATATGGTCGTGTGTTTGCCATGTCGATATTGGCAGTAAATGTTGCATTGTAGTCAAAGAACACATTTTAACTTTAAAAAAAAGGCAAGTTGTTAATCTTTTGTTTTTTTTTCTAACTTCGTAGTGGCATGCAGTCAGAAAAGAGCAGTTAGTCTAGGGACAAGATCTCAAGACGTCATCTTAAACATATATAAAAGCAGGATTAGAACTGTCTAATCCTTGGCCTGCTCTTCTAACATGTGCTTTTATTCTGTTGGCAGCTTATTAAAGACTACTTGAACTGAAGAGCTCTTGGATCAGTCATGACAAGCTCACTTCAGCTGCTGTTTCTCCTTTCTGCTCTCTGCTGCTGTCTAGCGGACAAGGTAGGTACTGTTGCAGTGTAATAAACTGGAGCTTAACATAAATACTTCATATTTAATAAGGGCTTCTCTCAATGAAACCCACTCTCAGTGTTCTCTAATTTAACATGTAGTTTTTTTTTGCTGTTTTATTGTGATGTTGTGTTACTACCTCTCCTTGAAGTGTATTTTTTTTCCGGTAATACAAGTATTTGTCTGCCTGGGTGGGAAGGCAGCTTCATGCCACCAGCTTCTACTCAGGTGCTTTTCAGGAGTCTAACCTCTCCTTTGTGTTGCAGGTGGAGATGCTCCGTACTAAGCGAGGGACTCGATTTTACAGAGGTGAGCCTGACAGGCAGCCTGCTAGACGGACGCTTTTGATTGTTCGTGTTGAGAAGTCTTCACCTTCCTCTGACACCTCCTGTGAGCGTCATCACACCTGCGTTTGTTTGCACTATTAACATCATCATGATCATCCCTGTCACTGCTTTCTCATTCCCTCTCTTCAATCATATATTTGTGCTGCTCTTTCCATTTTTGTATCAATCGTATCATTTGTTTGTCACTTTGTTTGATTTGCTTGTTTACTCATTATTTATGTTTGTGTGTGTGTGTTTTCCTCAGTACTTTGTGTGGATAGTGAGACGTCGGCAGTGCATAGTTATGGGGACACTTGGCTGCGATGGAAGGGACAGCGTGTGGAGTATTGCCATTGTGCATTGAGAGGACAAGAGCGTTGTCATGTTGTCCCTGTTATCAGTGAGTGTGACATCATGGATGCCCCATCACATAAACACGTCAACAAGTCTGACTTGTCCTCTTTTCTCCTTTTTCTTTGACATGAATACATCATCTGCCTGATAATGTGTGTCTTACTCTGATGTTCGGCCTGACCGAATTGTCTCTCTTTCATTATGATTTTCTCTTACCTCTAACTCGCTGTTACAACCTCAGATGATTATTTTCTGTTGGGTCGTCCCGGTCATGTGACCAGATCCCTGTTATTTCACTGCATCTAAATGAAGAGCTGCTGGTTTTTGTTGCTGTTGGGTGGGTGTAGTTTAGTCTGAGATTATTTGGAATACTCTTGCCAGACCAGCCCCTGTGCGCACTTTCACCTCCGTTGACGAATTCTTTGAAGCATGTGAGCACCCCTCCCTTAGACAAATTACAACCACATTTTGGGTCTGCTAAACTGCTGTGAAGTAATGTCACTGGGAGCTTGGGGGGGGGGGGGGGGGGGGGGGGTGTTATTCTGAGCGGTGCTAGAGTTTAGGAAATGTTGAAATAATAAATGAAAAACTGGAATGGTGAATGCATGAAACCATTTCTGCCCCACAAAGAAATTGGCACGATCGTTTAAAAGAGAAGCCACGTGTGGTGAAGTTTGCTTTGATGCAGAAAAGTCAAAATGAACCACACAAACACAGACTTTTGCTTAAAACGCAAACCCACATTTCCGACTCGCTGTAGTAACTCATGAACAATCAGTCATGTTCTAATTGTTCAAGCCGTTGCTGTTCGGAGGAAGTGGATGACGTGTGACTGACTAAAAAGCGCTCTGTCTGCTTTTTACAGACTGCTACGTGTCTCAGTGCTACAACGGAGGAACCTGTAAGGAGGCTGTGTACACGTCAGACTACATCTGCCAGTGTCCCCCAGGCTTCAGCGGGGCTCACTGTGAGATCAGTAAGTACTCACGAGACATCCTTACATGTGCCACAGCAGCCTAATTAAGTGAAAATACTGTATATCAGCCAGCATATTTATATGTGGACCCCCATATGAGCTATAAGTGGGATCTACTAGGATTTTAGGAGGGGCTTAACTGGTTAATTTTTTAATTAGGGGCATATGTGTCTGTAACTGTATGGGGAAGGGACCCACACAATGTGCCTCGTTATTCGTCCATGTTACAAATTTTTCACCCTCATGGGCACCATATGTTTGGCCCACACAGGCTCGATGGCCCCATAATACTGAACCCATATAGGACTCGTGCTACTTGCCCATTTCAAGTGCAAATAGCCCACTTTTAATCCATATGGAGCCCACATGGACATGCTGGCTGGGATGTAATTACTGTATTATCAGTTCAATTTGAAAAAGCCTCCAAAATCATATTTTATTTAGAAAAAACTATTCAAAACCACCAATATTCAGTTCACAATGAGAGTGAATAATAATGATTATAATGGAGAAGCTGCAGTCAAAGAATGGTTTCTCTAAATCCTTCTTTTGTTTTGCAACAGGTACAACTAGGTGATTTTATCATCGTGCTACTCAATATTTACATGTTTTTGTGTGTTTGTTTTTTGCTTTAAAGCAGCAGTTATTTCAGCCGTGTCCATAAACTGGTGGTCTGTGATGCAACACTGATCAAAACTTGTTAGTGACTCTTGATACGGTCACAGTCTGACTGTGTGACTCCACAGCTGGTGTCATGGCCTTGTGGTTTGAAGGGAACGAAAAAAAGTATCGTAAAATGATGGAAAGACATTCTGGAATATGAATGTTTTTATTTCTGTGGTTTGAGGAACACCCCACCCTGGGATAATTACCCAAAACCCCAAGCCTCACAGTGATTTTAGCCAAAGGCCAGAGAGTCAACGTGGTCATAGTTTGTTTGCTCATTATTTTAAACCGCTAATTGAACAAAAAAAAATACAGTATAAATGTTATAAGAACAGAAGTTGTGAGTTTATGCATTTTATAAGCAATTTTTATTTTCCTAAATGTTTGAAAGGCCTTTCCAGATTCAATAACCAGGCTTTAATGTGTCAGAAAAGATTTATGAAACCAGTTATTGGGGTGATATCAGTCTTGTATATAACTCAGTGATTATATCCAGGCTCTCTGTCTCTCTCTTCATCAGACAACAATGAGAAATGTGCTGCGGGGAAGGGTGAAGGCTACCGTGGTGCATGGAGCATGAGCCAGTCGGGAGCAGCGTGCATCAACTGGAACTCCACATCTCTGAGAGGAAAGAGATTCACAGCTGGAAAAACAGATGCCAGCAGTCTTGGACTGGGGAATCATAACTTCTGCAGGTGCGTTTGCCGTGTGCACATGCATGGCAGCAGGAGTTGCAGATTTTTCATTTTGTTTGAGCAGTTATTACTAACAGAGGGATCTGATTATTCAATTGAAAAATAGGGGATGCTAAAGCGAGTGGAAGCAGATGAGTAAATGAGGAACAGAAATACTGACAGTGAAATGATGATCTGGAGATAAATGAGGATAACAGAAGGGATCTTGTGTATGAAACTAAGAAACCAAAGAGAAATTGCTCAGACTTACAAACACCATAAATTGGGCCCAAAAAAACTGACAAGATAGTGGTATCTCAAAGGATTTGGGTTTATTGTCACGCCAGACATCCAATAATACACATTCAAGCACAATCATTTATAATAATTGTGATAATTAAATAATATTTCAGTTATTAAGAACATAAAAGCTTATAAACCTTCGAGGACTGTACAGGCTGTCCAATAAAGCCGCCATCTGTTTCAAAGTCATATTATTTAGAAGAGACACATATTCTTACTGTTGAGAAAATGCGCTCTTCTTCAAATACTTTACTTTTCCCTTTAATCCTCAGGAACCCTGATCAGGACAGCTCTCCCTGGTGTTACGTCTATAAAGGCACCCAGATTGCCTGGGAGTTCTGCTCTTTACCCAAATGTGCTAAAGGTAAGGATTCACCAGCGCACTAACACACATAAAGCTGAATCGTCATTAGCTCAAAGCTTACACGCTTCTGTTCGCATGTATGTATTTTTTGGAGCAGATAAGAACAGGGAGTGCGTCCTGGGCTCTGGTCAGTCATACAAAGGCACGGTGTCTGTTACTAAGAGCGGCTCTCGCTGTCTCTCGTGGGATTCTCCTGCCGTTAAACGCAAGTTCTACAATGCTTGGAGGTCGGACGCGCTGGAACGCGGCCTCGGCAATCATAATTTCTGCAGGTAGGGATGCCAGAACATGTAGTATATTTTAGAAAAATCATCATGAGAAGAGATCATTAAAAAACTCACATTGTCTTTTATCCTGCAGGAATCCAGATGGTGATGCAGGTCCATGGTGTCACACCTACAAAAACATGCAGCTCACCTGGGAGCTATGTGACATACCTAAATGCTGTGAGTTCCTTTATTCCTTTATCACTGCATTAATTATGAATCTTAATGTCCTCACACATCAAGGGGATCATATATGCATGCTTTTCTATTTTTTAGCGAGACGTCCATCTATCATCACCACTCTTGGCCCTCGAGCTCCAACCACCAACAACAACAACAGAGGTAGGGCATCTTTGAAAGTCACCAAGACTTTATTACACAACATGGGGGTACGTAGCGACTGTTTAACTCTTTCCTCCGACCTGCTTCCTTCTAGCGACATGTGGCCAGCGTTTAGACAACTCCCTGCTGAGCCGCCCAATGTACCGCATGTTTGGAGGCAGAGAGAGTGACATCACGGAGCAGCCGTGGCAGGCCGCCATTAATGTGTACCAGGCCCGTCACAAACAATACTTACACCGCTGTGGGGGAATCCTCATTGACTCCTGTTGGGTTGCTGTCTGCTGCACACTGCTTTGGAAATAAGTATGAGTTACAAATCCCACATGAACTTTCATGCAAAATACCTTGATACAGTTTATTAAGTGTTACATCTCTTTTTCAGTGATACACCAGAAAAACTGGAGGTGATTTTGGGAAGAACGTTTCGGAAGCAAAACTCCAGCGGTGAGCAGATTTTCAAGGTGGAACAGTACTGGATCCACGAGAAGTTTGACGAAGAAACATTTGACAATGACATTGGTGAGGAGGCATTTTATAATGGCAGTCTTTTAATCTTTTAGATTACCTGAGCGCATTGTTTGGAACACCTAGCCATTTAGGAGATCTAGATTCATGCAGAAAAGTTAACAAAGAGAACAGAATGAGAGACTTAAGTTGCAATGTTTTCCTCTATGAGCAGTAGTATGGAAAGTTTAAGTGGGCAGTGAAGGCTTGTTAAATCTCTAAATCACCCCTCGGTCTTCAGCCCGCATCTTCCCAGTCCATTACACTGACTTTCCCCTGGCCACTTTCCTCTTGCAGCTATTTTAAAGCTAAAGACGGACATTGGCATTTGCGCTGTAAACTCTCCAGAAGTCTTCCCAGTGTGTCTGCCTGACCGTGAGCTGGTGCTGCCCGACTGGACTGAGTGTGAGATCTCAGGCTATGGAAAAGACATGGAATGTAAGCAAATCTGCACCTAATTTCTGAATTTGCATGACGACTTATGCAGTACACAGTGAACTGTTTTCCTTAACATGCCAGCAGGGGGCAGTGAAAGCACGCTTTTGCCCAGAAACAGACTTAATTTCTGAGTTTCTAAATGCTGAATTTAATTTCGCTCTCCCCAGTCTCCCCCGAGTTCTCCCAGCGTGTCAAGAGAGGATACGTCCGCCTGTGGCCTAACGAGCGCTGCATTCCAGATGTGCTGTCTGGACGCACAGTTACTTCCAATATGCTGTGTGCTGGTGACACCCGAGGCCTCGACGATGCCTGCAAGGTGACAATGCCTGATATTACATTAAGCCTCCACATGAAATCAAAATTGATAATGTCACCTAATATAATTGCATGTTCAATTTTTATCAACTGCAGGGAGACTCTGGCGGTCCACTCGTCTGTCGAAAGAATGACAGGATGACTCTGATGGGCGTGATCAGCTGGGGAGATGGGTGTGGACAGAGGGATAAGCCTGGAGTGTACACGCGCGTCACGAATTACATCGACTGGATAAGCAGCAAAATTAAAGCAAACCCGGTCTAAAGTTAGCCAGACTGCTGAGATGTTAAATGACCCATAAACCTGGTGGGTGAATCGTAATGTTTATCACTGAGAAGAAACCAAAGCTCTCTAGTTGTTTTGAGAGCTGGTTTTCTGCTGATCAGTTTTTGAAGTGAGCAGGACAGAGACCTACGAGAACAATCTCAGTCACAAGTGTTTCTGCTTGGATGTGGCTTCATGTTCTCAGGTTTTCTGTTTCTTAATATGATGAGTGTTAACAGTAAATCTAGACAGAAACAGAAGTATTATTCCTGCTTCTGGGACATCGGAATCCAGGGATGTTTTTGTCTCAGTAACTGCAGAAGTTGATTTTCTCAGTGCGGCTTTCATAAAGACTGTCAGGATGGACAGTTACTTTAACAAAACCAATAGGAAGTATTATACCCTTCATGTAACCCGGAGAATAGTTGAGACCAAAGATGACTCTCAGAAGACATCTGAAACAAGCAGAAACAGCATAGTCACAGCAACAATTCACAAAAGCATAAGAATAACAAAAGATTACGCCAAATTCTTTTTTTTTCTTTCTTCTTCTTTTCTTCTTGTGCAAAAGTGTGAGTGATGGTGAGTGTGTCCTTCACCAGTTCTCTTTACGCTAAATTCAACATCGATTGAGGTGTTTAAGTGTAAACATGAACACGATTAACTATTTGACAGTAATAGTTTTTTTTCTTGAACATATGGATATATATCTGCTCTGCTATGCTGGTTTATACATGGAATCTGAGATCAATAGAACTTTAACACCAGAGAACCTTCTTCAATAAATGCATTTACTTTGCACAGCACAGTAAATTACAGGGACTTTTTACTACTTCAAAATGGCATTTTTATTTTTTATTTTTTTTGCAAGTTCAAGGCCAGATTCAAGTTTATATAGACTTGATTAATTTATTTAAAGTGTTCTCAGCTTGCTTATGAAGGCTTCCAGACCTGGAACCAAACCACATAAATGATCTGCTGGTTCAGATTCTGCCACAGTTAGCACAGTTCTGCTAACTGTGAGCCTTAAGCTCTCCACTTCCTTGTAGAGGAGAACAGACAAACATGTGGAAGGAGGAAACAGGAGGTCATCACTCCATTCAGCAAGCTTTTAGCCAGAGGAAGAGCAACATTTCATCTCTGCTCAATATACTTTGTCCCAGAGCACCAGATGCCTGGGTTGATCCCAGCATGTATATTACATGTACATTTCTGATTATCGATCTTATATTGAGATTTTTCTACATCAAACTGCATCCTGACTGCAAAGCTGAACTCCTTAATTTTGCTTTGTTATATGTTATGCTCTCAAGGGAAACATTAGTTTAAGATATTTTGTACTAAGTTAATATTTATGTGCATCTTACACTGTTTTGTATAAATTTTAACATGTTTACTTACATCCTGTGTCTGCTGTTTGTTAATAATTTATTGTCACTTTAATTATAATCACATTTGGTATAGCTCCTTTGTTAATAAATAATATTTGGGGAAAAAATTGAGTGTTGACTTATTTTGGTGTGCGTGAGTCCAGCTCAGGTTTGGCTTTTCTGATGTTTCAGTGTTATAAACAGTATTATAGCTGTTCCTAGGAATGCCCTCTTCTGGTACCACTTGGGACTTTACCTTCCACATTTCTAATCTTCTTTCTACTCTTGGTGTGTTCCAATCTTCCCACCTTCTTCCTGTTGTTTCTCCTCCTGTGGTTACTGTCCCATTTTATAAGTTGCAGGCTGCACAAGTTAGTGGCTTGTTTCCTACTCTCCTCCTCATGTCTCCTTGCATCCTGATCACAATCGCTCTGTGGGATACATAGACATTTGTAGATGCCCTGTACATCTGCTACCCTGTCTACTGGGAGCACCTCCTCATTACTCCTAATGATTTCCCCTCTCTTCACCACCATGCAGCTACACTTGTCATGCTCATGTTTTGGACACATCTAGTCCCCCTGGATCTTTTTTGCATATCCACTCTGGATGATGACATGGCTCTGGGTGTAGCTTTCCTTGTAACAATCAGAATTTCCCTTCAGGGATTAAAAACGTTATTCTGACTGATTCTGGTAAGGGCCATGAAGAACAGCAGGATGGGACCTCTGAGGCTCATGGCGACATGGCCCTGGAGTTGGCTCCTATGCCACGCACTGACAAAGATCAAGAGCTTTGTTAGCTTTGTATAGTGTCAAGCATTTACTGTCCAAGCATGGCTCAGATTGGTCTGTATTACTCAGAATCCTGGATGATTCCTCAGTTGCGTTTTGCTGGTGCCTCAAAACTCCGGTGTTGTTCTTCCATGAACTTCTAAGCATGCGTACTTCACTTAGCTGCTCGATGCCTGAGAGGAGCTTTCAGGTTGTTGAGAGGCTCAGCAGTGTTTTTCAGGATGGTGCTGCCCTCTGCCAGACAGTCTGTGTACGGTAAATGTTGTAGAAAAAAACTACATGCTGTAGTTCACTCATCTGTGTCGATAGTTGTTCTTAAACCAGATCATGTCAGGTCCTGGTGCCATCCTGACCTTTCATGCCTGAGATGTGTGTACTTCTTCCTACTCCTTTTTCGAGCTTATGTGTATATGAAGATGTTACTTTTTGTTTTTTTGTTGTTTTTGTTTTCTATGTACATGTTTGTTTGAAATAAATTCAATTCAATTCAATTCAATTCAATTCAATTCAATTCAAAAGAAGTCTGCTTTGATGATGGCCGGTTCAGGAAGGTTGCTGTGGTGCTTTTTAAGGGTCTGCCAGTGTTATGCCCCTGTCTCCCCCAGATGCGGTGTCAGAATTACATCCTGTATTGCTGTGATGATTAGTTGAACGCTGGTCTGCTGGATGAAGGCCCGCTCCATATCTCCATGACGTTTGATTGTTTTACCATTCTCAATTCCTTGAAACCAATCCAGCTTCCCACTGCAGTTAGTAGTTTCCTTCTCTCAATGATAAAACACAAGGCTAGCAGGTATACTGAAAATCACTATATTACATAATATTACAGTATAACATTGTTTGATAACATATCAAATTACAAGTACATGTGTAGGAAAGCATTGCAAAGTGATAGCAAATTAATAAACATACTAATAGAACAGTAAATAACAATAAAAATTACCTTTTTCATTTTGGAGAGAGCTTTCTGTGGTCTTTTAGAGTCTCTTCTTTTCTTTTAGTTGCAGCTCAGTTTAGGAATCTGGTGATTAAGAGCATTTAAAGCACGACCTCCTTGGTGTTTCACTTCTAAATTCTTCAAAATTAAACTAAACTGCATCTGGATTCTTTGTTTGTTTGTTTGTTTCAGCAAAAATCATCTAAGTCAGTGGCTTAATAGAGCGTTGCAGTATGGACATTTTTTTTTTGCGCTGCATATCATTTCGTGTAGAGGAAGGCAGTCTGGCTGCAGTTGAGGCTGTCTGACTGTTGGTCTGCCACAGGTAGGAAATGCAAATAAGGGCAGTGAGAGCTGCTTCACTTTTTCACTGTATCGCACGCTCTCAAGCTCTAAAACCATTTGCACACAGGACTTGAATCCAGGGACATTTCTTTATGACTTGAGTGCCAAGACTGGACCCCAAATCATGACAATGGTAAAGTAGACCTTTTTTGTTATATTTAGCATTACAGTCTGTCAAATTTGGATGGAGTGAGAAGGAAGTGAGCAGGTGTTTCACTTCAACATTCTTCTTCTTTTGGAGTTTTGAATGGGGTACGATATGACAACAGCAACGCTGTTAAAGAGAATCCGAGACAACAGGTGTTCACAGGTGACAAATGCTTCCCTGCAACATCAGACAGGTTTATTCTCTGCCCAGCAGTTTACCAGTAATCAGCTTTGACCTAATAGGTTGAAAATTCTCCAGCATCTTGATCATGATTTTGAATCTTCCATAATGTTTGTTTTTGTTTTTGTTTTTTTGTGGCACTTTTGGATGTTTTGCATGATATGCCATCTCTTCCTCGTATGTTTCAGACAACCATGTGAGCGTTGATAAGGTGTGGCGTACTGTTAATCATTCTAATTTAAGCAAACAATTCTGAGGCATTTCTCGTCTCATTTTCATTTACTAATTTTGACGGTAATTGTTTTGCACAGCTCAGATTCAGTCGTCTGGCTACCCTGTTTAATAAGACGTGTCTCGTCCCAAACGGATGGATGCAGTTATGTATGAGTGATGTCCAGAAGTTACTCAGGTTTTTTTTTTTTTTTTTTTATTGTGACTTATTTTGGCAGACATCCCTTTTTGTACTGTTGTTACTCAGTTTCGCCCACCTCAGACAGAGTGTTAAATAGTTCCTATCATTTATTTTCTTAACACCTGACTGAGCTGCAGATGATTCATTTTAGACGTGTGATAGCACAGAAACACTATTTCTATTGTGTGATTCCGGAAAACATTTGAATTGTGGGTGTCTCATCCTTGTTGGCATCAGATTTCACTTCATTGCCAAATAACTTTTTCCTTTTTCCTGCTGCTCGCTCACTTTTCTCCAATACTTTTCACTTTAAAACTCCCATCAGAGAGACGTCACAGTGGGTCGCAGTGCATGCTGCAAGTGACAAAAGTAAAAAACCCATAACATTGTCTGTCTTGTCTCAGTCATAAAATAGAGATGTTTTTGATGATAACTGCATGTAGATAGGGTCATAAACAGCAGAAGAGTCAGACAGCCCTCTTTTATCACCTCACCTGCTTCTCATGACAGTGAAGCAACTGTCTCCTGACATGGTTTGTGACCGTGAGTGACCCTCAGAAAACACTCCCTTCCTCTCTGCTTTTCCACCCGTTTCTAATCATTTACCCAACACCATCACTTCCTCTACACTCATCTGTCACTGTGGGAAAAACTCCACTTCCTTATTTCACTTGGCATGTGTGTTAATCTCTCCTGCTCACCTCAGCTACAGCACACGGCTACATTACACACTAGAATGAAATTTAGAAGTGATATTAACATTTGACTTCTGATTCTAAATCAACCACAGCAGCAATCACGAGTCAAAGATATTCATAAAGGAGAAAGTATGACTGTGAGATGAAAAATGCTGGAAACAGGACTATTTTTCTGAGTATGCAAAGAAAAACTCAGGGGTAGAGGACCTGAATGCAGGACACCAGGAGACAGAAGTAATCCGCAATAAAGTCCTTTACTAAAAAAAACAAAATCGCTGGCTAAGATGGATATTCCAAAAACCATCAGACAACACAATGAGTGCCAAAACACAGGTATGTTTGGGACAGAGAAGACAGCAGAAAGACAACTACACAGTCACAGAAAGACATAACAACATCAGAGAAGGAAAGGAAAAGCAGTATGGTAGTAATTTTTACACTGTCAGTGTTTGTCGACATCAATAACTCTCTGATTCAAGTCGATTCAGGAGCCAGAGATCGATATGAAAAGATGATGTGCTGACTAAACATAATTCATATCAAACTGCAGGAAGTTGCTAAAATATTGTGCCACATTTTTTATTTCTGAGTTAGTACAGTTAAACGACAAACAATCTGTTTCTTTACTAAAGATAAATGCCTAACCCTAAAATAATTACTAATGCTTTGAGAGTATTCATCATTAAATCAATATATCGATGTAGATTGAAGGACCATTCCTCCCTTAAAATGCAGAACATGTTTATGAACATCTAACGCATGATGAGGGTGTCAAGACGGAAGCGTTCACAACCATGACACAGAACAGGGAAACTCAAACTCACAAACAAGGAACAACAATTTCAAAAGAAAACAGGAAGTCAAGCTAAACACAACAATATGGCAACAAAAGGAGGACAAAACACAAGATTAAAACTGAGCCAAACAGGAGAACCATAACAAAACCATAACAAAGATTGGCTCAGCTGTCAAGGGGTTCTGTGCTACAAAAAATATCTACTGTAATATGAAGGTTAAACTATGCAATCATATGAAGTAACTAGTAACTCAAACCTGCATTTGTACAACTTTAAAGTACAACACACATGGAGGCATCTAAAACATGCAGGGCAGCGGTACTGCAGGAGCATGATGGAGAAACATTGATGTAGGCTGCATACCAGCAGATATCAGGATGACGGACATCCTCCACTGTGTTGTCACATATGTATTTACAAAGAAGTGTAACTCCTCTACAGCATTAGTGATTGCTGTGTAAACAGCGTTCTTGCATAATGACGCAATAATTATCATAAAGCACATTTACAACATAAAAGCTATTATCGGCCTTAGTTAATGTTTTATGAAGTATCCCTTGAATGTTAGCAAAACATATACAGTATAAACTGAGCTCAGACATTCACCACTTTGTATTTGTGCAACACCAGTTTTGTCTGCGCTTTCCAAGCTTCTGCATGGAGGGTTCACAAACAGACCTGGCCAGTGAAGTTCTGTCACAGCAGAGATGTTTAGTTGTAGCGGATAGACCTGCTTTATAACAAGTCAATTTATAGAGACATATGATACAGAGTCCTTAATACATAAACCTTTGGGCTTCATAGATAAAGCTCTTGGCAGAGTCACAAAATGATGTGACACAGCCAAACCTGCTCCGTGCCAAACAAAGCTCTATTCAATGTGGAACCTTCCTCAATGTGCAGCCACTGACTCAGGCTGATTAATGAGGCTGATAGATAACTAAAAATACATTCTTACAAAAAACAAATGCAGTTTCAGACTAATTACAACACAGGCAGAGATC
The DNA here is from genome assembly GCA_018398805.1 of Hirundichthys speculiger. NCBI lineage: Eukaryota > Metazoa > Chordata > Actinopteri > Beloniformes > Exocoetidae > Hirundichthys > Hirundichthys speculiger. Next base: position 871,882 of record JAGFBZ010002193.1, on the reverse strand, counting down.
TCAGATATCCAAATGCACCTGGATGACACTGTTTCTTTGTCCCCTGAAACCTCTTTGTAACATACTTTACTGTGTTTCTGGTGTTTTTCAGAGTTTTTTTGGAAAACTGAAGAACCTGTAAGTATAGTGACGCAACCCTGAACTGTTCTGGTGAAAAACAGCTTGTGTGATGTACTGAAGTCTGCATTGTTTGAATGTGATGTCTCCTCCTCCTTTCAGACACCCTGGACCTCCGGCTCCCCCTCGAAGGACAGGTGAGATTCAGCTTTACGTTAACAAAAAACTGTTCATTTCTGTTGTGCATCGTAATCATGTGTGTTGCATCTGTTGCAGACAACAACGCAGGGTTTGAATGGCCACACGATGAATTTGTAAGTAGGAGGAAAGGAAGTAGTTCTTTCCACTTTTCTGATGATCTCATTACTCACTGCTTGTGTTGTTTGCATAAGGGGGTTATCTTAGTGCTGGCAGCTCACTGACTCATCAGCTGTATTCTCATGGTTGTACAGAAAAAGGTTACCTGGAAAATTTTACTATTTTGGGGGGGGGAACAATGTGGGACAAGACAGTTTTTTTAGTCATGTGGCTTGTGGTCTTATTTGCATATGTAGCTCACTCATCACTTTCCTGTCCTTCGTTCTGAGGATGGCTCAGTCTTATATCAGCAGTGATACAAGTGTGGAGTGACTTTTTTTTCAATAAATGCCACATTTAGTCTCTTACTTATGTTGTCACAAAGCAGGATGATGAGGACAATGACATGTATGAGGTGCCTCCCTGTGAGCGCCCACCTGTGAAAGTCCCACAGAGACAAGTGCAGGAGAACATCTATCTCGGTAAAAGCACTGTAGTTTACACTGGAGTTTAAATTTTGAACACAATGCAAAGATCATTCTTTTCCCTAAAATGTTGTCCGATTGCAGAGAGGACACCCAGTCCTGCCGTTCCACAAAGAGAGGCTGCTCCTCCACCTCCCCGACCATGCAAACCCTTGGTAATAACTTCTCAGAGATGTATGCATTTGTGTGATTTGTGTGTCTAAGCAACAGCTGTTTTAATTCATTGAACTTGAATTATTTCATAATCTCATCTCCACCCAGAAGCATCTACAACGTGAGGAATTCTACCATGATCCCAACGCCAAGAAACGTGAGTCATGCAATCTCCTTCATCTTCATTTTTTAACCTCTCCCTTTAATGTAACACAATTACATCCTCCTCTCTGCAGCACCTGAAATAGACAGAAATGAGAAGCCCGGGAGGAAGAAGATGATGCCTCCTCCTGTAGTCCGTCCTGCTCCTGCTCCAGTCCCTGCGGCCGTTGAGGAAGGTGCAGTAATCACGCTCACCGTCACAAATATAACTTTAAAACATTGTATACATAGGAGAAGGCAAGTGTCTCAATGACAAAACAAACTCAGTGCTATCATAAATATGTGCTTTCTATGCTATTTATAGAACAATCCACTAAGTTGCAACACCCATTTTCTTCCCCAACAACATTATGGCTGCAGCACAGCCATAATTTGTTACTTAATATATCCTGTCATATCATCAGATTTTATTTTTATTTTTTATTAATTTATTTTTTAAAATGTATTTATTTTTTGGGGGGCACGGTTGAGAAGCAGCAGTTTATAAGTGTGATGAAAGCAAAGAAGAGAGCGCCCCCTACTGAGGTCTCCCTGAGCTGCAAATTGATGTGCTTCAGAAGCTTAATATTGCCTCCTCTAAGGAGGTCATGTTTTTGCTGGCGTTTATCTGTCTGTTTTTGTTTGTCTGTGTTCAAGATAACTCAAAAAGTTATGGATGGATTTTGATGAAATTTTCAGGAGTTGTCGGAAATGTGAAAAGGAAGAACTGATTTCATTTTGGGTGTGATCCGGTGGAAATCCTGGAGATCACTTTCAAATTTTCGATAACTGCGGTCAATGGGGCCAAAAATGTTGTTTCTTAATATTTCAGTTAATTATTGCCCAAAACTCATAAAATTTGACTCAGGGATTGACATTGGGAACCTCTATCAAATTTCAAAGGCTGATCCGGATCTGATCCAGAAGGCGGATTTTATCGCAATCTGTAAATCGCTATATGGAGGAATTGTTGCGCTTGGCGGAGGTCTGCGCTCTCCGAGTGCTTTTCTAGTTTTCATAGTGAAACTGATTTCAAAAGGATCTACAAAATCAACAAAACAATTGGCAATTTGCACTGAAGATTATACACTTAAATCTTATACATTATAACTCTGGCTGGAAACACACACACACACACACACACATATATATACTCAAATCTATGCTTGCATCCAACTTCTTCTTTCATCTAAACATAAAAAGACAACAAACTGATGTTTAAATGATATATCAGTAAAGCAAAAAATAAAAAAAAAAAATCAAAGCAGAGTCTTTTTTAAAGATGTCACAGCAGTCCCAGGAAACAGCAACATGAGCTCATCAGCATGCAGTTCTGTTTTATTTGTTCTTTCCAAATCTTTGATTATGTACTAAGTTGAACATTTTAAACAATTATATGACTCTTTTAAGGTAAAAGTCCCACAGGTTACTCCTGCAAAAGTATTAATTTTACAGAATATCATTTATAAAATTGACTTAGAAAAGTTACTGCTCATTTTAACTTTGGTAATAAAGATTTTGTGATTTTAGTGTTGGTCCAGTTGAGTGAAAAGTGTAATATTCACCTTTATTAGCTGCTGAATGAAAATAAAGTGGAAGCATGCTTTGGCTTTTAAGTAGTGACCAAACACTGTGTGGTTGATGGTTGAGCGAAGAAGTGACAGCCGAACCTAAAGAAATGATATGAATGAGGTCACCTTGGTAACATGTTCAGATGGGCTTATAATATTATCTCTCAATGACATCATTTACTGAACACCGAAAGAAATTTTCATCATCGAAGTGGAACTAAAGGGCTTCAAGATTTAACAGGGTTAGACCTGACCTGCTTTTGCACCTCTCAGTCTGGAGTTATGGAGCTTAATCCCTGACCAATGTACTTAAAAATTCTCTTATGCGAATTATTCTGTTATTGCAGTGTTTCATTTAAATATTTTCATCTTTGTTACTTCCTCTGGCAGCGGCTACATTTATTGAGAAGCAGAAAAAAATAGTTTACTTCATACAAAATGTTCTCATCATCATAATCAATCATCATAATCGAGGCGAATGTGTTCTAATACTCAAATGATCCCAGCTTCGTTGTACTTCAATTCGGTACTCAATTAGATACTCAAGTTGGCCTTGCACGACTGATGCTGTGCTCCTTTAGCTAATTAATCTGTTAACTTACAGAATATTGGCTTCATTTTATGTCATCTTTTATTATAGCGAGTGTGTGAAACCACATCATAGATCACTAGAAGTGCTTCTTTTCTGTGTTTCAGATGTGTATCTGGATCCAAACGAGGAGCAGGTGAGTTTAACCCCTTCATTTTACTGAGTGACTCTTATGGAAATGTTTCCTGGAACAGTGAGATTGATATTTAGAGGTCATTTATAAGAAAAGTAGTATTAGTTTTAGCTGGACTATTTAACATGCCATTGCTATCAGATTATTAAATTAGGCCAGTCATGCTGAAAGGCCCCAGGCGTTAGAGCACCTGATAAAAGCTGCTATTAACATTTCTGCAGGAGAGCTAAACTGTGCTCTGTAAATGCAAAATGCTTGTTTGTTTGTTTTTTGTTTGTTTGCTTTTTAATATTCACTATCTGCATGATATCTGTAGAACAACAGAGTATCAGCAGGGAGCACAGATCTTTTAGTCTTAGAGTCTCACTCCCATGTAGGAGCTGTGAGGAGCATTTCAATGTCAGTTGTTTCATAAGGGCCTGGTTAAGTGGTTCATTATCTATTGCAACATGTAATACAGCAGTTAGATGCGCTAATGCACAAGCACACAGGGCTCAAGGTCCACTGTTGAGCTAAAAAAAAGAAAAGAAAAGAAATTCATATGAACAAAATTATATTGAAAGAATTAAAGGGAGTTAAAATAACTCAGTCAGTCACCCAAACACCTGTGAGCTGAAAAACAACAGAGCTATCCATCCATCCATCCATCCATCCATCCATCCATCCATCCATCCATCCATCCAATAGCTTCTATGTATCTGAAGTTGGGTTGAGAGGGCAGCAGCCAAAGCAAAGAGGTCCAGACCTCCATCTCCCCAGCCATCTCCTCTCACCCGTCCAGGAGGATACCGTGAGGAGCTCACAAGCCAGCCAAGAGATCTAATCTGTTCAACATGTCCTGGGTCTAACCCGGGGCCTCCGCCTGTTAGGACATGCCCGAAACACCTCCGTAGAGAGACATCAAGGAGACATCCTAACCAGATCCCCAAACCACCTAAGCTGGATCCTCTCGATGTGGAGGAGCAGCAACTCAGAGTTAATGATCCTCCTGCATTTTCTGTCATAACATTTTTCATTTTTTTCTTTCAGGAAGATAATGATGACCTGTATTTGGAGCCAGAAGCAGGTAGGTTCCATGAGGTGCTGACTACTAGTCTGCATATGAAACACTGATCACCCAAAAGCACTATTTACTACTTTAAAATGTAAAAAAAAAACCCATCAAGATCTCACGTCAAGATGATGTAAAGAGAGTTAAAAAAAAAAAAAAATATATATATATCATGTATTCCTGTCTCCCTGCTCCTAAGCTTGCCCTCCTGGTCCACGTGGGCCAGCTAGGATGCCTCTGTGTCCCAAGACAGCACCTACGCCCATACCCATGTAAGTACAGCTCACTCATCAAAGCAGTTTTCATCTCTCTTCCTGTTCAGATGGTGACATTCAGTAACCCGATGTAACATATCATATGCCTGCATACCTTCTCACTCTATTAAAATGAAAATGTGGTATTTATAGTATAAACATTGCAGTTGTTGGATAGTACATGCAATGACAAAGGATTCTTCTTGTGATCTGCAGGATGAAGCCTCCAGTTCCCAGAGCTAAGTCTGTAAGTTTGATCGCCATATTCTCCTGCCAAGCTCTGTTCAAACTAAAAGTAATGCAGACGAATCTCTGTTACAGACTTCAACATTTCCTTCCATGACTGAGATGAAAACAGGTCAGGAGTTCATCACCTTCATCAATTATAATAAATGAAAAATCTATACTACATTTAGTTTGGGACGATGAAGAGTTGATATTTTACTTCTGCAGCTCTTCCAGTTGAAGACAGACGTACATCATTTCCCACCAAACTGCCCCCACCCACTCCAGGTGTGAGGCCCCCGCTTCCAGCAAACCTGAAGGAAGGAAAACTAAGGTAGGAAAGGAGGAAGTGATTAGATTTGTCTGACAAAATAAAAGTATTTTAAGGTTTCAAGAGAGCAGTAATTTTACAATCATTTTTAGTTTTCTAACTTTTGTCTCCATATGAAAATGCTTGTCTACATTTAAATGAAAATGAGTAAACGTTGAGTTTTTATTTTTTTTTTGTAATTCTAGCCCTCCAAATACTCCTGCAGCAAACACTAAGACAGTTGGTAAGCTCAATTTAGATAGTTTGTTTGCTTCTTCTTCTTTAATGTACATCATTGTGCAAATGTTAGTATCTACTCTTTCAATCTTATGTTCTTTTTTGTGTAAAATAAACAAATAAATGAATAAAATAATCTCATCTTAGTGGGTCTTAGCAATGGGCAAATGTAATTTCAGACAGGCAAGAACACAAACATTTTTCACCATACCACTACTTATCTGACAAACATTAGGTGAAAAAGAAACCTATGTATCCTCTTACTGTTTTCACAGGATGTAAAATGGTAAGTGGCTAGTCCTTGATAAATTTATCATCAGCTGGTGTGCAGACCTCCATAAAAGCAGACATTTTTTTCATTTAATATGTTAAATCCTAAAGTTCATCACAGCACAATTAGTAGAAGACTGAAAAAGTGCATGGAATCAAGACTTCTGGAACAATGTCCTACAGACAAATAACATCAAAATTTAACCTAAATGTCCAGTGCCATATTTGGTAAAAACCAAATGCAACATTTCAGCTGGAAACACCTCAAAGACACAGTGATACGCTCGGTGGTGAAAACATAATGATTTGTGGTTACTTTGGAGCACCTTGCAGTTATTGAGTGGACCATGAACTCCTCTGTATACCAGAGTATTCTCAAAGCAAATGACGACTAAAGCTTGGCTGAAACTAGGTCATATGACAGGACAACGATCTGAACCACACACCAGCAAATCTACCTCAGATACATTCAGAATGACTGAAAAATATAAGCTACAAATCCAGCTGAAATGTTGTGGCAAGGCCTTCATGGTGATTACTTCATGTTATTGCTGCTAAAGGTGAACTCTACAAGATCTTGAATCATGGGGATACTTCGTATTGCCCACATTTCTTTGCCTTAATTTTTGTTAAATGAATATTGACACAGTGAAAAGCTATGTTGTTGTTCATCAGAGGTTGATTATGTTTGATATTAAGATCGACCATAAAGAGGTGAAAAACAGGTGGTACCAACGTTTACACATGACTCTGTCCCAACTATGCATAAATCATATCGAACAGTTATTTTAATTTCTCAAGACCATCTGACTGTTGTAAAATATTAACACACATAACATGTTTTCTTAAGGTGGGGCGAGACTGACTAAACAAAAGGGGAATGAGGTATGGCATCCGTTTGCACCAAAGCATTCAATAACTTAAAAATTCAAATATAATACAATTGAATAAAGTTGTGGGATTTCCCTTATAAATATGTTATTTGATTCATAGTTTATTTTAATCGTATGATCATTCCAAACAGTGTGCTTAAATGTTCAGTTCGTAAAAGATGTTTAGCAACAAAACCAAACACATGAAAGCATGTATAAAGTTTCTATGAACCTAATTTGTAGCTTTGCTTGTGTTTTCTGCACTTTAAAATAACTACTTCCCCTCTAAAATAATGATGAGTCCAAGAATAAAGCAGCATAGCTCACATGTCTCCTCAGGGTGTATCGGTAAATGTTGATATATTTGCTTTGTGTCATGTTCCAGGATAAAGAGTGGTTTGCTGGAGACTGTGGCAGAAGGACAGCTGAGGAACTCTTAGAAAGAGGTCAACAAGGTAAACAACACAGTTGTGTACACAGCATATTCATTCATGGTGAAATAAACAGTTGGTGGTGGAAGTTTTAATTCAGTCACCATTCATTTTTATCTGCAAAGGCCCAACTTAAGTCAAAGGTATTTCACAGACAGTGAGGAAGTCTTGGGTGTCTGTGAGCATCTTTTTTTGAGTGAGATACTTTTCAGGTCTCCATTACTGTGTTTTAATGTTTCCATTTCCACAGCTTCTCTTTGCATGGGCTGTGTTGTTGTTGTTCAGCAGATTTTCCAGTTTTCCTCTCACATCTGTGTTGTAGGATGGTGCCTTCCTCATCCGCCACAGCACGGCTCAGAGCACCCGCCAGCCATACACCCTCGCCGTGCTCTACCAGCAGAAGGTCTACAACATCCCCATCCGCTTCCTGGAGGACACGCAGGGCTACGCTCTCGGAAAGGAGGGCAAGAAGAATGAGGAGGTGAGGAGCTAGAATAGGGAGACGGAAGAAGACACATAGAGGTGAATTCTGGAGGGATGAAGGTTAGAATACCAAGATAATAATTTCATTGCCTTTCTGCTTTTATTCCTCTCTCTCTTAGATTTTTACCAGCCTTGACGAGATGATTTCTCACCACAAGAATAACCAACTGCTTCTGATCGACAGCAAGAGTCATGCAAAGCACACCGCACATTTAACTCACCCTGTACGCCCTTAAATCTATATTTACATGACGTTGGGATAGCATGAGTCATAAATTTAAAGGTACAAACCAAAGGTTTCCTTCATGGAAATACTGTGGGCTCAGTGTGTCTTTCACGGAGGTGCAGTCACACCTCTATAAAACCTGTCATAGCAAAAGCAGGGACATTTCAATGCACTCAAACACTTGGAGAGATGTTGAAAATCCTACACGACACACAGCAGTCGCATGACATGACGATAACCCAGAATAAAGGTCAGAGATTATGTTTGGCTTGACAAGGCGATGTATAAACGTTTCACCCAGTCATCGTTTTAATCAATATTGCACAAGTTCACATTTTTCTGGAGGAAAGGAAACTGCATCACTCTGTTACTGTAAAAGTCAGTTCCTGCCTTCGGAAGAAGAAATAATACTCAGATGACAAACCGCTCTTTTTCACTGACTTTAAAAAAAAAAATTCTGTAAGACACCAAATTGCTTCAAAGACATTCACAGTGTGCAGTTACAGTCCTCACTGTCACTTCTCCCTTCCACTCATTTTCATTATATTATTTGATTGAGCACAGTTTGAGCAGTCCTATGTATCTGTATGAACCACTCACTTTAATTTAAAATGCAAGTAGTTACTGTCTTCTTGGTTCACTTTAATTACTTTAATGTTGAATCTTTTTTTGTTTTTACTATGTTGCTGTAGATGTTGTACAATATAGACAAAGGAACACTTACTTGTTTGGTCTTTTTTTTACTTACTTACTTACTTACTTACTGTACTTACTGTATTTACTGAATTTACATAAACACAGTTCCCTCTCTTTGCAGGTGAATCTAATATTTTTACCATTCTTCTCACCTGATATGTCACTAAAATTTAATCCATGCCAAGGAACTGAATCCATCCTTTAACATATCAAGTTTTGGTAGAAATGCTCCTAAAGAAAGCAAAATGACTTTTTTGAGCTTCAGTACATTTTACTTTTTCACAATGACCTATTTTTTTTAACAGTATAACATTTGCTGTTGTCTTATGCTGGATCGTGACATCAACATGATGGTAAAGCTCATCAGTGACTGTATATTCAAATAAGTTTCTGATTACAGATGCTGTATTTGCGTGAGGTAGAGAGGTAAATGAGTATTGAACAACTTCCTGGTGCCATTTTTATGTGACAGATGGGTGTGGAGCATATTACATAATCAGCATCAAATACATCTTCCCAACCAGTGTGCTCCATGAGGATTTAATTAGAAAATACAAACAATAAAACATTCAAATGATATGAAACATAAAACCAAAATGTGCTTCAGATGCTTGAGATTGAGACAGTTAACGGGTATCACTAACAAGCTGGACAGGGTCACATACAGTTTAGACCTTAATCCCATCCAGAACCATTGGAGGAACAACATCTAATACTTGGAAATTGTTTTAATGGAGTGATCCAAGATCCCATGGACACAGGCAGAAAGCCTATTTGGAACAATATTTATAGCTAATTGCAAACAGAGACTTTGCCTGATTTCAAGAAGACAATTTAAAAACATCAAAATCTCCTATCAGCTCCTTAGAGTCTGTCATTTGTCTATTTTTTTTTTTTTTTTTAGCAAGATTAAATCACTAAATTAAATCAAATTAAAACCCAAATTTTGGCATGGTCACAAATCACTCTGGCCTTAACTGTGTTTATTCCTTTTGTTTTACCAGTGCTGAAGGTTAAAACCTCATTATAAAAATAAAATCTTTTTTTGTTTTTAATGTCAGATGTCTGAGCTCTCGCTTCATGACTTTCATGATTTCTTTTAAAGAAAGCATTTTCAAAAAAGGCACAAACTGAAAGCCAACAATGTGAAATGAAATGACTAAGAGTTGAAACTAGAAGTTAACATCTACTGCATAAAAATACCTTTTTTCCCTCACTGTCTGACATTAAGTCAGACTTAAGTTTTCCTGTTTTAGGTCAGTTAGGATTACCAAAATTATTTCTATTTGCTAAATTCCAAAATAATGAGAGAAATATTTGTTTATGACTTTCTTCAAAGTCACATGTACACTATACATACACTAAAATTACTATGCCTTTAAACAATCTGGGAGAACCCAGATGATGATGTCATGGCTTTGGGAGCTTCTGATAGGTTAACTGACAACATCTGAGTTAACTGGAGGTACACTTGTGGATATATTTTAAGCCACATCTTGAACACACTGATTCCTCATGTGACATCCTGGAAAAATCTAAACAAATCAGCCAAGATATCAGAAAGAGAACTGTGGGCCTCCACAAGGTTGGTTCATCCCTGGGTAGCATTTCCAGATGCCTGAAGGTGCCACATTCATCTGTTCAAATGATTATACACAGGTATAAACACCATGGATGGTCTAGCTATCATACAGCTCAGGAAGGACATGGGCTCTGTGTCCCAGAGATGAACGTACTTTGGTGTGAAATGTGTGTATCAACTCCAGAACAACTGCAAAACAGAGAGAGTCATCATCCACAGTCAAACGAGTCCTTTAAAGCCACTCAGTGAGGAAGAATCCATCACTCTAAACGCAGCATGAAAAAGCCAGATTATAGTTTACAAATGCACACAGGGACAAAGACCTATATTTCTGAAGACATGTCCTGTGGTCTGATGAAGCTGAACTGTTTGATCATACCATCATTACATTTGAAGGAAAAAGAGAGAAGCTTGAAAGCCAGAGAACACCATTTCAACTGTGAAGTACGGGGGTGGCAGCATCATGTTGTGGGGGTATTTTGCTGCAGGAGGGACTGGTGCACTTCACAAAATAAATGACACCATGAGGAAAGAACTGAAGCAAGATGAAGCAACATGTCAAGACATCTGCCAGGAAGTTAAAGCTCGGGCGCAAATGGGTCTTCAAACTGGACAAGGACAAGAAAGTCAGTGTTTTGGAGTGGCCGTCCGCTCGAAAGTTTGTGGGCAGAGTTGAGAAAGCAAATTTGAGCAAGGCGGCCAACAAACCTGACTCAGTTCCACCATTTCCATCAGGAGGAACAGAAAACAACAGAAAACTATTGTGTCAAGCTTGTGGAAGGAAACCCAAAATATTTGACCCAACTCATAGAAAATTAAAACCAACGCCATCAAATACTAAGGGAATGTATGCAAACTTCTGACTTTGAAGAAAGTAATAAAAAATTCTCCAAAAAAAAAAAAAAAAAGTCTCTCTTATTATTCTGGCATTAAACAAATAGAAATAATTTCAGTAATCCTAAGTGACCTAAAACAGAAAAAGTTTAGTCTGACTTAATGTTAGACAGTGAGAAAAAAAGGTTGTGTCTTTTATACGCTATATGTAAACCTCTGGTTTCATATACAGTTATATAGGCATGCAAAAATATCCCCTCAGCGAGTCATAAAAGACTAAATTTAATAATTGTACAAGGCCAGAAGGCTTTGTTGTTAACTGATATTTATGTCAAAAATGATCATTGCTTTAGTGTTAGTTTATTATTAAAATATGCAGAATGCTTGAGCAGTGTACACTGCATGTTAGAATGATGAAAGTGGAAGCAAATCTTGCAAAAGTCCAAAAGATGCAGCTACTTATGAAAATATTTTAAAACTTCAGCATTTCTCGGGATGTGTACTCACCCATACAACAGTACACTTATCGGAAAGTGTAAGTGTGTCATAGGTGTGTGAGTAATATTGTGTAAATCATGCGAAGTAAGAGCGCATATCACGAGCCCTGTTCAAAGTTGGTGGAAAGGAAGGGGGAAGGGGTTGCGGCGGAGGGGTACACCAGGGGTACACAAGCACCACAAGTCTAACGACGGGATTTGACAGCTCCGTGGGAGAAACAAAAGGGGTTGACACGGGGTTATTAAGGGAAATTATCACTCGTCGTAAATTCGTGTGGCTTTTTAGGACAGCCCCGTATCCTTACAAGGCTCCAGGAAGAACCGCCTCGGCTCAGTAGCTAATAGAGTGGACTAGTTTTCTTAGCGGAGGTGCGGAGTGTTTAATTCAGTACTGGAGTAGGGGGGCTCCTGATTGGGAGCAGTCACTGGATTCGTGCGATACAAGCGAAAAGCCGCCCAGTCTCTCCACCACGGCCCATTAATTCGACTTTTTGGGGCATTTAGGGTACCCATAAAAGAAGACCACCTCTTTCCTCTTGTTGCCCCCTTCCCCCTGTCCTTCCTCACGGACTCTCCAGACAGAGAAAACATCCAGAAATGGCTCAGATACTACCCATACGGTTCCAGGAACATCTGCAGGTAAGCGTGCACAGAGCAGCACCTCAAATTAATATCACATCTTTCCATTTTATTTATTTATTTATTTATTTTTTGCGCCGCTCGTCGCCCATGTAGCTCCGCGCAGACACAAAGCACATGTCGCATTTAAAGGGAATCTGAAATAGGGCTGCAGGGTGGTGCTCAATATAGCTACAGGCCTAGTTTTCTCCCGCTGGGAAGATGATGACTTGTAAAAAATTGAACAGCGTAGTTGTACACAGCTCCAATGCGGACCGGTGTGTGAAACGACCCGCAGCAAGTTGAAAACGCCGCTGTCATTATCAGGAGGAGCTGCGGCGTTTTCGCTACTTTTTTTTTTTTTTTTTTGGTGCCAACCCCCTCAGCTCAGCTGTTCGCGGGTACAATGTATGCTATCTGAGACCTGCCGCCCGGCTTTGTTGCTACCATGTTGTTGTCATATTCCGCAGCAACACATTTCCACTTTGTAACCTTTATTACCCGGGTAAATACGTGCGCTGGTGTCTGGTATTTTGCGCGCAGCTGGGCGTCACTGACAAACCCACCACACACGTCTCGACAATACGAGGATAATCTCGTGTGTTTAGACTGTCCCTCCTCGTGCAGGTGCGCGTGATAGTGGGATATGTTATTTTGAACTTCCTCGCTTAATCGTGTCTGGGCCTGAAGCCCCACATGAAAACCCGTCTCGTGTTACAGCATCAGCATTATATTGATTTTTAAAAGGCTCTACTTGCGTTACACGTCAGAGGAGCGTCTGTGCAGCTCCAAAATAATCAGCACTGGTCCACAAGGGCCCTGCAGTCTCCTGGTGGACAAAGACAACACAAAGTGCCTTTTTACATTCTGTGAAAAGAAGAAAACAAACATCCACCCATATGGTCAGATGTGGTGCAACTGTTGCCACTGACGCCCCCCACCTCCCCTTTCCTTGTTTTGGACTTTTAGTTGTCCCATAGCAGTGCCTGGCGTCTTTCAGCCCGAAGAGAAACTTTGTGACGCACCCCTCCACCTCCACTGGTCTGCAGCCTGTTGTTATGGTAACAGCAGGCTGTGAAATGGCCTTTCAGTCGAGGAAAAAAAAAAAAAAAAAACCACAGTTCCCACCCCCCTTTTTCCCTACTCCCTTCCTCTGGCCAATAGCCCCACTTTCTCAGCCAAAGATCCTCTATCCAGTGAAAAGAAAGAGGGGCGAAAAAAAAAAACAAAACAAAACAAAAAAGAAACTGTGCCGACCAAGAGAGAGCTCGCGGCCCACTCTATCAGCCTCTTCTTCTCTCGACTGACACAGCAGTCGCACAGGAGCTGTGCTCCTGCTCGCTGATGGAGCGCAGTGCAGTACTTGGCAACGTCGAGCTCATTAGCTCAAATTGCTCTCAAAAGCACATACCTTTCCGTTATACCTCTGTAAAGAAAATTTAGCCCTGAGACACTGATAAGCAGGAGGCTGCTTCACGTTCCCCCCTGTGCTGTGAAGTCCCAGCGTTGGCCCGGTTGTATCCCCCTGTGAGTATAGGTGGCTCCAGCAGAGGGAAAAATGCATGGAATTTGCAAACCCAAGACTTTGGGCCTCAAGTTGTTTAGCTTTTTTTTTCTTCCCCCCCTTCCTCAGCCTGGTATTTACAGAGAAATGTCTGCTGTCCAGGCGAAGGTTCCTTGATAAGCTACCAGTCTGTGGAGCCAGTTAAATGGGAAGTTTCAGTAGTTCTGATGGGAAAAACCTGGATATCAGAGCTCTGATTTCAGTCGCAGTAACTTTGTCACTCCACAGACCACTACCTTTGTTTTGAAGTAAACAAACAAGTCCAATGCCTATTTAATTGTGTAATTATGAAAAGTTATTAACTGATGGAAATTGGCCTGAATTATAAATGGAGCAAAGTGAAATTAATTTGCGACCAGTGTGGCCCTGCTGCCGACTGTCGTGCAGCAGAAACATACTGTAGCAGCTTTGAAGCTCTCCAACACTGGGCTGCGTTAGAAACGTCCAACCTGCAGCTCCGCGGCTGCTGGCGGTGGCGGAAATGATGCCACCGTATCAAACCGGCGGATGTTCTTGATGGACAGATGAGGTAAACAGGCCTCATTTAAGTCTGGCAATTGCATCAGGAGCGGAAGTAGGAGGACAGAGCAGGAAAATGGAACGCAGCGGCGGCTGCAGCGGTGGCTGGCAGCAACGAAGATGAGCTTCTGTGTTCAGTCACCAAAACTAAATCATGAGTGCACTGAAAGATCAGTCAGTCACACTCGCAGTACTCTGCGTGTATATCTGTCTGCAAAGCTGAATGAGTCATTGTCCAACTTCCAATAAATTATTTGGAGCTGCAGCTTACTACCTTCAGTGATCAGATTAGAGATGATCTCAGACAGAAATTTACCACCACAAATGTAAGATTAGAAGATGATTTGTTTAATTTGAAAAGCTTTTTTTTTCTTCTCTCTCTCTCTTATTGAGGTCTTGGCAGCACTGGAAACAAGCTTGACAACAACATTGAGATATTCCATTTCAGAGGTGCAAGATACGGTCTTAGGAAAACCCTGGGTTTAAGCACATGAGCAGTACATCGTACAGTCCAAGACAAACAGAACCGAAACTGATCACTAAGTGCTTTAAACAGTTTGTAGATCTCTCTGGAAGACTATAACAGTGCTGATTGTGGCCTCTCTTTCTCTCTCTGTTGGGGACTTTATAACTAATAGAGTTTATTCATTTCCAGAAAGCCTGAAAGTGCGTCATCTCCAAACGACACTGACATGCTCCAGCAAGCGGGTGCTGCTGGCTTGGTTGCTTAAAAAATGAATAGTTTACATAAGAACTTATTTTTGGAGTCCTTTATTGTAAAGTAGTTACAACTCTCTGCAATAGAGGCATCTACAGAAGCAAACTGCAAGTGATTAATTCATTAAAATCACTTGTGTAAAATGATGACATCAGTGATCATCATCTTCAGTAGCATTGGCTGAGACGTCGGGCCTCGGACGGTCGAGCAGGAGAGGGTCAGTCTGTCAAACTACTGACTCTTCCGGGCTGTTTCACTGATGATCATTCAGCCTCTCCTGATTCAGGGGTGAGATAGCAGTGGGCGACGGGAGCAGCCAGTCGGATTCAGAATGACGACGATGCTAGATGGTTCTTAAATATCCTGCTTAGCACAAAAGAGTGTGAATGTTGGCGAGTGTTAATTTAATGGTACTTAAGCGTCTCTCTGAATGGTCACTTTTCCTCTCTCGCTGTGCTGCAGACTGTCTGAGGGCAGTAGTGGTTTATTGGCTACCTTTCCATTGCATAGAGTTGCGACAACTTGCAGAAATGATAATAAACAAACAAAAGTGGTTGCTCTGTTTGGGATGGTGTGTAAAACAACAGATAGATGGGAGAAGAGCAGAAAGATTTCTGTCTATATATCGCCACTGCTTACTAGTCTCAACTGTAGAATTTCTTTATGCTGGTTTTACACTGACTTCTAAGAATATGGACCAAAGTACACCCCTAATCAATTCAATAAGCATTACGTCTTCTAGATGGTTGGCAGTCTACGGATTTGTGCCTGGCTATAACCTTCAATATCAAATATCTGTCCTCTTCTGACTCAGCTGTAAATGGTCTTAATTTTGTCCTGCGTCATAACTGAAGGGAGCCAGCTGATAAAAATCTGTGGATGTCTCACTTCGAGCATCACCATGCATACTGATTAGAACAGTGTCAGCCTCTGTGTTTACTTGTCTCTGAATATTTTAATCTCTCAGTTTCATACTCGACCTGGCCCAAATCTTACCCTAGAAAAGAGGCAACGCTCATTACTCTTTATTGCTGTAGTCCTCACTTTTGAGAGAACGTAAACTCTTCAGCTGGCGAGTCCCCCGGTGCATGACTCACCAAATGCTCGTTCGTCATTGAAGCTCCACTGCCTGTGTTATTGTGATATTAATGCTGATTTTGTGACACTTAATCTTAGCTATTGAGGGAAGATGACTTGCAGGCATCTGTGTTGCACTGCTAGAGGTGGTTTATGGGTCTGTGGAGACTCTGGGCTGCAGCTGATGTGTGAATTTCAGTCTGGAATCTTCTACCAAGAAGAAACGCAAAGAGGATTGTCTCCTGGTGAGTCAGTTTGCCCCACCCTGAACCGTAAATTGCCACGGGCCTGTGTTACTGGAACTACTCTGAACAGTCCTACCTATCGCTCTCATCCTTTCCTCCCCTTTTTATTCTAAGAAGTATATAAATCACTCTTTCTTCTTCCCACTGGTTCTCCCCTTTCACCCATCCTCTAATCTGTTTTATCAGGATTCAGGGTTGCGTATTCACTCCTCCTATCCTTATCTTCTCCCCCACAATCTTTATTGTTGTATCCTTCCTTTCTCTACCCAGAGATGATTTTGGCAGTCTTGAGGAGACGCAACATATGTCTCCAGTCTTCCCTCCGGTTTTCTCTGTGGCCATTTCAACATGCCATTATCTTGTACTTCCATGTAACGTCCTAGAAAGCAGCAGTGCTGTAAATTTCAGCTGAGCTAATTATCACGTTGACAGTTTCCTTCTGATCTTATTCACATACAGACTGATATTTTTTTTTTCTTCTCCTCCCCCAGCTGATTTAACACGCTGAATAGTTGTTGGTTGCTCTGTGAGAAAGATCCTGATTGGATGTTCAGCGTAGCAAATGAGAGAGCAAGCTGGGAGGTGGCACTGATGACACAAAGCAGATGTCTGGATTAACATGTCCCAAGTTCTTCTCAGTTATCACTCTCATCTCTCTAAAACGAGCAACGCATCACAACCACATGTTCATGTGGCTTTAGGAAACTGAAGACCAACTGATGACAATGGCTCAGGAGAGACGAGCTCTCAGATATTACTGAAAAACACAAAGCAAAGGCTGCTTTGTTTATGTTTTTAATGGTTTATTTTATTTACAATCTTTGGGTTTCTCTTCTTGCGCGACATATGTGCTAGCACCCTCGTCTGCGCTGTTAGATTTATGTCCTGAGTCACAGGCATAGATCGTATGTCCTGACAGCTGGAATCTGGTCTTTGTTGTGTGTTCAAGTGTGACTTTTTTTCCCAGGAGACAGCAGGGGGTCCTTTAATCAGTGCTGGCTTCTTAACACCCGTTTAGTGTTTAAACATGCTTTCAGTTTAAACATGCTTACAGTGCATGACAACAGACTTAGTGTTTAAAGCAAAAATATAGCAAACATACATTTTGTGTGTGTGTGTGTTTAAGTTAAAAATGTAGAATATAATGTTACCAGATGGAAGTCCTTTTTCTTTTGTTCATACAAAAAAAAGATAATGAATTGTTTCTCTTGGAGAAATTCCAACACACAATGATTTGCCACTTCTTTAATATAAAAATGAGTTAATATTGCCTTAATTATTAAATCCTATCATATTTAATCCAAATTATTTAATCCTAGGTGTTAATTTAAAAACTGAAAATGCTCTTTTTTGTATATAATAAACCTTTTCATGACTGAAAGCAGGTCTTCGCTGACCTTTGCATCATCCCTGTTTTGAAGAAGACTTGGATTAAATGGGTGAGCAGTCATGACTTGTCCTGCTCTACCAGCCAACCGAGAGATAGTACTGTCCTTGTGATGAGCGTAAAGATTCCTTTCTGCTTGCCTCAGACTGCATAATGAAGTCTGTTCAGTCGTCAGAGGACAAGTGCATGTTTTGGTCTCTTCTCTCTGTTCACTGTTCTGTTCTCTCCATCAGTAACTGTTCACCAAGCTGGAGTGGTTCATGATGGTTGGGTTATGATAACTGAGACCTGATGGGGGTTAAAGTATGGGAAATGAAGGTACAGTGCTTGTCAGAATTCCTTTAGTACGTCTGGGAACCTATAGATGCGTAAAGGAATGTTTTTTGTAGTTGTTTAAGTGCTCAGGCTTGTTTCCCGTCTCTGTGTATCACCAGACTTTCTGTCTGGAAAGCAACCAATGAGAGTATCCCTGGAAAACTGAAGCAGACCTGCTGCTATTTTAATCAAAAATCTGTTTTGATCTGCATCTTTTTTCCCTACAAGCCAAATGTCAACTGCTGCCACTGATGTTTCCCATGACTTTCCCACCTCATGACCTTAATAGTCCCTGAATCTGCAGTATTACTGACTGTAACATTTAGTCCAAAGTCTTGCTGGCGCAATATGATGTAGAAGACACTTAATTTTTAAAAACAGATTTAAAATGTAATGATCTGACCACACATCTGTTCAGTACTAACTCATACATGAAGTTATGAGTTAGTACTCATAACTCATAACGTGGAAGACGGACTAGTCAGAGTTGAGTTATGCTGGTGGACATGAGAAACTAGGAACTGTTAAGTGAAGCTGATGAGCATCTTCTCAGTTGAAAAAGCCCTCACCAATATAAAATGCTGTACAGTGGTACCTCTATTTACCAATATCTCTACATATGAAAATTTCAGGATACGAAAGGCAAAAATACAGTAACCGCTGCTACTCGCAGTTCCCAGAGTTTACCGAACGTAAACATATTTGTCGGTTCTGTATCTCGGTTTTAAAGCGGTGCGTCCGAGCTGCTCTGCCATTAGCTATCGCTTAGCATCTTCCTGGCATCCCATTGGCTAGGAGGGCCCCTTGTCTGTATGAGCGTAACCCAGCAACCCAGGTAAACGAACAATTTTTACCTCCGCCAAGAAGGTAATGTTTTTGCTGGCGTTTATCTCTCTGTTTGTCTGTGTTCAAGATAACTCAAAAAGTTATGGATGGTTTTTGATGAAATTTTTAGGAGTTGTCGGAAATGTGAAAAGGAAGAACTGATTTCATTTTGGTTGTGATCCGGAAGAAATCCTGGATTCTGGATCACTTTCAAAGTTTTGATAGTTGTTGCACTTGGTGGAGGTCTGTGCTCTCTGAGTGCTTTTCTAGTTCTAACATGTATTTCTTACAGGTGTTTTTTTCATTTCATGTATTATTTATAATTTATAAAGAATTTATGTTCGAATTTTGGGGGCTTGGAACACATTAGGGCATTTACATAGAGAACGCATCTCTACTTACGAAATGTTCAGGTTACGAAACTACTTCCAGAACCAATTAATTTCGTAAGTAGAGGTACCACTGTATTTTTAACTACCCTCTTTCCAATAAGACATCATTTGTAGCTGCTCTTTTATCATTGTTGCTCCTAAAACTCTTTTGGAGCCACAAATTGTAGCTTAAAGTCCAGAAAGGTGCCATCCTAGGTTATTGATAATGAGGCTAGACAATAAGTTTATCAATAAACAGTTATTACTCATGTAGAATAACACTAAACTGTTGGTTTAAGCAGATTTTTGGATAATCTTGGTAAAGAATATAATTTATATAGAAAGCTGCCTTTTGGATCCACCTTCATGTTTATTGTAAATATATCAAAGCTCCATTCTTTTAACTCTCCTACAGAAGCTTATTATTACTAAATGATTGGAGTCTTTGCTTTAGGGCTCCTGGTGGAGTCAGTGATTATTTGAATAGAGAATATATTTGCAAGGCCTTTTTATTTTTTAGTTAGTTTGGTTGGTCAGTAATAACAAAAAGAAGCTAGAAAGCTTCACGGCCTATCCAGGACCCTGCCCATACATAAACTCTAGTTCCCTGCAACCCAATTACAGGATGAAGAGAGTATTGTTAATGTGTGGACTCTTGTTTATTTATTTCCCTCCCTCAGTTGCAGAACCTGGGTGTGAACCCAGCCAACATCGGCTTCAGCTACCTGACCATGGAGTCGGACAAATTCATCTGCATCAGAGAGAAGGTGGGTGAGCAGAACCAGGTGGTGATTGTGGACATGTCGGACCCCACCAACCCGTTGAGGAGACCCATCTCTGCTGACAGTGCCATTATGAATCCCGCCAGCAAGGTCATTGCCTTAAAAGGTAATGGTGTGACACAAACAACCATAGACAGCCACATCACAGACAGAAATACTGTGTTGAGAGAAAAAAATAGTTTGCTTTTATTAGCCTTGGCTTTAGGCCAGGTGCAGAGGCCAATATTGTGGCTTAAATTCCCAGAATGATGTCTGCATGGCATTTAAACTGTATATTTGTTTCTAGTTTTAACAGATGTAGCCATCAACTAAGATTTTTGCTGGAGTGCCATTGCCTGGAAAAACTAATGCTCTGTAAATATGTGGACGTGCACTCGCATCTATTGCCTCAATGTACTAAATTGGTTGTGTGAATTGATTGTCTGCCTCTGTATCTAGCCCTACAAGCACAAACGCTGATCAGGATGATTTGCCTATAATGCTTTCTGTCTCCCTCCTCTCCCCTTTCTCTGAACATAGCACAACCCTTTGCCCTTTCCTTGTGGTCTGTCTTTGTCTTCTCATTCTTACCTGATTGACACTTTGCTTTTTCTCCCTTGCTTTCTGTCATTTGTCAGACGGTGAGTTGCTTTCTGTCTGCCCGTCTGGCACTCTGTTGTGATGATACAGTAGCCATGTCTCTCTCATAAAAGCCTCCCCCACATCCCTCACAAGTACGCAGATCTATTTTGACCACTCATCAATTACAAGACAGACAACAGTATGGAACTTTTAATAGCTCGGCCCCTTACTCTGATCGAACCTGCGGGAATATACTATTCTTTTATGAGAACTTCTCGTGTTAGCATGACTTGTACGCTAGTGGAGTGTGTGTGTGTGTGGTATGCATCATCAGATATGACACAGTAAAAAGAGCTGGGCCACCGTGTGTCTTTGCACGCTTGTGTCAGCGTCTGCCAGCTGCCATATCAGTGTTCAGATATTTTATTGCTACATACAAAGGAAGCCATTTAAGTTCATGACGTGTGTGTGTGTGCTGATGGCAGTTTGTACAACAGCTCCAGCATTCACCTGACTCGTGCATTACCTCACCTGTTTGTTTTGTATCGAGTTCATAGGTCAGTGGAGGTGGTCGTATAGGATTAGCTACTAAATTCTAGAGCACAAAAATATTATGGCTCAGTCACAAGGCCATGATAGCCTTTCTCAAAGCTGCCATCTGCTCTTTGTAGCTGGAGGTCATTTGGATCCAGGTGCAAGTGTCTGCTGGGTTATAGAGTGCAGAGGGCTGCTTCTCCTGCATTTTAATCCTTATTTAAATAAGATAAAAAATATTTTTTGCTAGGGTTTCAGAAATGCTTACTTTTCCCCAATGGAGAGGAAAGGCATTTTCCCCCTTTTGCTTACAGCATTTTAATACAGTATTAGCTGCATTAAAAAAACAAAACATCACCTATTGACTTTCAACATCTTGCTTCTTGCTTATCTCACGTCTCCCCTCTGCCTCTTTACCTCCCCTCAGCTGCAAAGACGCTGCAGATCTTCAACATTGAGATAAAGAGTAAAATGAAGGCCCACACCATGACAGAGGAAGTCATGTTCTGGAAGTGGATATCGGTAAACACTGTTGCCTTGGTCACGGACACAGCCGTCTACCACTGGAGCATGGAGGGGGATTCCCAACCAGCCAAAGTATTCGATCGGCATGCCAGCCTGGCGGGTTGTCAGATCATTAACTACAGAACTGACGAGCAGCAGAAGTGGCTACTGCTGATAGGGATCTCTGCACAGGTATGAGCTTGCACATGTTTACTCTTGCCTCATCCAGCAGAAAAATACATGATGGAAATATGCACTTGAACAGGATTTCTCCTTGCTCTGCAGCCTCACTGAGCAAAGTACATGCCAAGATCAATTTGTCATACTTTTCTCTCCATTTTGCAGTTCTGGCCCTTCAAAGCCTGCGATCCCACAAATGGAGCTTTAAAAACCTCTGAATATCACTTTTTTTGTGTGTCAAAAGCAATTTATTGGCTGATGATTTAGGAAGAAAAGAAGATGCAGCTTCTTTTCCATCTTAGTTTCATGTCTTAGTGAGGGTTTGTAAGGCCACTAACTAACCAGCCTGTCAGATAGATGAATAAATCCCACGTTGACATTACAATTAGATCCAGCATCTTTATTGTGTGGCTTCACTGATGTGTGCAGTACATGAGTGGCTACAACAGTTTGGCTTAATAAAGACACAGTGCAACATGTCAGTTTTTAATTAATTATTATTTTATTTAATTATTTTCTTAATGACCTAACTTATAAAATATTTGACTTGAAAGAGGGTGTGCTTTCTTTTTCCCATGACTGTAAATCTCACACACAGAAATGATGATGAGCAGAGTTTCTGCATTAAAGATGAGTGCTGCCACTGCGGCGTCAGTCTTGGTGTGTGGTCTACCACTTTGAAGCCTTGAGTTTGTCAATTTGTTGTTTTCATCTTGGATTTTTGTGAGTAGAATTTAACATATAAGGGATTAATCTGACTGAGAACCCAAGGTCATTTTGCAGAGGCATTGGGAAGCGGCCATGGCGGCAATCATGGTTTTGTGTGCAGAGTTCCTGCATGCAGAAGAAACCCTTGGTGTTGATGGGATCCTTTGCATTATGGCCCTTTTCAGATATGCAGCACTCTTTCATTAATCCGTCCATACTGGTATCATGTACACAAAGTCCAGCTGAAGTCTGAACTGCAGCAGTCACAGTAATGGCAGACTGTGCAGAGCAGTGCTGGGGAACTTTGATGCATCAACAGCTGAAGTTAATTCAATAAATTCATTAAGCTTCAGTATGTAGAAAATTGATATTTTCAGCAGCTTCCATCCTCCACCTCTGTTTTATGCAGCCACTGCATGATTCACACCCTCATGACTGTTTTTTTTTTTTTTTTTTTTTTTTGCTGAAACAAAACAAAAACCTAATTTCATTTTAATTTCCAGTCTCAGGCAAACAACAAATGTTTCTTTGGCTCGTGGCCACTTTCACAGGCGTGTCTGAAGGAAGCCGCGAGGACCCTCGATGTAAAAGTCACGTGTTTTAAATACTGAAAGCTATCGCATTCACAAATTGATGAAGTAATGAATGTTTAGTATTTCAAGCTCTAAAAGTTCCTTCGGTTCATAAACAAACAGGCCTATCACCCAAACTTTAATGCAGTGTTCTTTTTGCCTCTCTGAAGTCTAAATTACCAACGTGAAAGTGGAACTGGTTACCTTCGCTTGTCATACGTGGGAAATGTGTGGGAAATCTTAATGTCCAGAAAGACTGAATTTACATATTTCCTAACAACTCTGCTTTCAATCATTTTTTACTAAGTATTCAAACTTAATCATCCAGCCAATATTTACCACTAAAATAAACTGCATACTGCTTCAACTGTAAATATAACTACACATGAACTACTTTGCTATGTAAAAGGTTTAAAGATGAAGTGAATTGTGAAGATTTATGGACTTTAAAGACTCTTGTTTGATTTGAAATGCATTTATGGTCACTTTCACTCCTGTTTTTGGCCCGCAGCAAAACCGTGTGGTCGGGGCAATGCAGCTGTATTCCGTTGACAGGAAAGTATCACAACCCATCGAGGGCCATGCTGCCGCCTTTGGAGAGTTTAAAGTGGAGGGAAATACCAAACCTTCCACCCTGTTTTGTTTTGCTGTGCGCTCACAGGCTGGAGGAAAGGTGAGGGCCTTTAGATTGTACTTCTGTCACAATCTTATTAACCTCTGAACAAACAAAAACCATTGACATTGATAGTTTGCCTGTAATTTTTTTACTGAGGCACTTCATCCATGGGGGCTTTGTTTTCTAGCTGCACATCATTGAAGTTGGTCAGCCAGCTGCAGGAAACCAGCCATTTACTAAGAAAGCAGTGGATGTGTTTTTCCCACCAGAGGCCCAGACAGACTTTCCTGTAGCTATGCAGGTACGGTGTGACCTCTACCACTCATTACTTTTTAGTGCTTTAAAAGTGGCGTCTAAATGCTGAAATTCTCTCTCTGATCATTCTGCTTAGATTGGCAATAAGCACGGTGTTATATATTTGATCACGAAGTATGGCTACATTCACCTCTATGACCTGGAGTCAGGAGTGTGTATCTACATGAACCGAATCAGCGCAGAGACCATTTTTGTAACGGCCCCTCATGAGTCCACGTCGGGGATCATCGGTGTCAACAAGAAGGGACAGGTGAAAATCAAGCAGATAACATTTATTTTATGGAGAGGTTTTCAATATTGGACCAGCAAGAGGTCTACTTTTGATGTCAAAGATAAATATTGAACTGTTAATCTTGATTTTCAGAATAAATTTGCGCGAGTGCTGATAGTAATGTATACTGAACTGTATTGTTTTACCTGGTTATGCATGGCAGCCAGTGTTTATCTAGAACAGTATTTAAATCATAATTTATTATTCTCTTTCTAGGTCTTGTCAGTGTGTGTTGAAGAGGAGAACATTGTCAACTATGCCACAAATGTCCTGCAGAACCCGGATCTGGCCTTGAGGATGGCGGTCAGGTCAAATCTTGCAGGGGCTGAGGAGCTTTTTGCCAGGAAGTTCAACACTCTGTTTGCCCAGGGAAGTTATTCAGAGGCTGCAAAGGTTGCTGCATCAGCACCTAAGGTACCAGTCTCTGCTGCTATAATGTACTTCTTGCACATTCTAATCCATACCAGGTGTGCTGGGAAAAGCAGGGTTTTTGTGCATTGTGGTTATCAGCTTGTTAAACATTTTTGTGGGATGAATTATAGCCTACATGTTATGCTCAGTGTAATTCAGTGTTCTAAAAAAATCAGGGTTAGTAAATATTTTTCATGTAGATTCACTTAAGCAACTGTAAAGCTCCTCTGAAGTTTATTTAATCTTAAAGTAATAATTCATCCGTTTTCTTCCCTGCCCTCAGGGTATCCTGCGAACGGCAGAAACTATCCGTAAATTCCAGAGTGTCCCAGCCCAGCCGGGTCAGGCCTCCCCTCTCTTGCAGTACTTTGGTATTCTTTTGGACCAGGGCCAACTCAACAAGTTTGAGTCTCTGGAACTGTGCAGGCCCGTCCTGCAACAGGGCCGCAAGCAGCTTCTGGAGAAGTGGCTGAAGGAGGACAAGGTAGGGTGGGAGTGTCAGAGCAACAATGCAGCTTTGTTGAGCTTGGCCAGGGTTGTTGGCTTTGTGATGGACTAGCGAGTGTACCCGCTTCTCGCACGATAGCAGCTGAAATGGCTCCAGCGCCTACGCATCCCTGAACGGGATGAAGCGGGTATATAAAACGGATTGATGAGTAGTGGGCCCTAGACTGTGTTTTGCTGGGTGGGCTTTACTACAGGTGTCTGCTGTTAACTGTTTAGCAGAAAGGTTTAGATGCAGGTTTTCTCTTAACTTCCTGGTGACTGACTGATTGATTGAATATAGTCTCTTTTGTTTTATTT
The DNA here is from genome assembly GCA_018398805.1 of Hirundichthys speculiger. Taxonomy (NCBI): domain Eukaryota; kingdom Metazoa; phylum Chordata; class Actinopteri; order Beloniformes; family Exocoetidae; genus Hirundichthys; species Hirundichthys speculiger. Next base: position 846,591 of record JAGFBZ010002193.1, on the reverse strand, counting down.
ATTTATATTTTTAAAACCGACTCTCAATAAATAACTGCGTGTTTGTGTTGCAGCTGGAGTGCTCAGAGGAGCTGGGAGATCTGGTGAAAACCTCTGACCCAACACTTGCTCTTAGTGTGTACCTCAGAGCTAATGTTCCCAACAAGGTTATTCAGTGCTTTGCAGAGACGGGACAGTTCCAGAAGATAGTATTATATGCCAAAAAGGTATTCGGGCAACACTGCTTTTCTATTACATTATTACTCTATCACTGCTTTTCTATTACTATAATTGACAATAGGTATATGCAAAATAAACATGTATGTGGGATTATATAGTTTACTCGTTCAAGTCTTTCCCTTTGGTTTTGTTTTCTGGTGTTCTTGAATGTTAAATTACCTCGTAAACTGTAGACATAATTGCTGTTTCACTCCTCCTGCACTTTTGTAGGTGGGCTACACCCCAGACTGGGTGTTTCTGTTGAGGAATGTGATGCGGGTCAATCCAGACCAGGGACTGCAGTTTGCCCAGATGCTGGTTCAGGATGAGGAGCCGCTTGCCAACATCAACCAGGTGACACATCAGTATAACCACTTTCCTCAAAAGAAACATGTAGACTGCTACATGTGCTGTCCTTTATAAAAACACTTCTGTTCTGCTCATACTGAACACATGCGAAGTGCCTGGTGTGGGAGCCGCCATCTGTGTTGTTCCAGATGTGCCAGCAATCTCAGGAATTCACTGAGTCAGTGACTCCCTCTTTTATAGCCCCACCATCGCTCTGCTTTGTCTCAAACAGAGATGGATGAAACAGAAGTTAAGTTTTCCTTTTCTGCCCTTGCCTGCAAAGATGCCATTGACTAAAAGCAGAAACATCTGGCTGCAGGGCCTGTGGTGTTTAATGATGAGTGTCCTAGCAGGCTATATCAAATAATTCTTTACAGGTGGTAGGAAGTAAAAAAAAAACTTTCATTCTCCTGACTGGTTTGTGTCTTTTCACTTTTCTTTTGCATTTTTCCCTCTGATAGATTGTAGATGTTTTCATGGAGGGCAGCTTGATCCAGCAGTGCACTTCCTTCCTATTAGATGCTTTAAAGAACAACCGGCCAGCTGAAGGACACTTGCAGACGCGCCTGCTTGAGATGAACTTGATACACGCGCCCCAGGTGAACTTTCTGACATTTCCCTCTCTTGTTTACACACACTCACACACACAAGAACTTTACTGCTGATAATATTGAAGAAGATGCTATAGATGCTTTTTACACCTATATGCCAGTGGCTAAGAACGCCATTTACACCCAGGGTAGAAGATCCACTGTGGGTATGTGGAGCGTCGCATATAAACTATTGCTGAGACATGCACTCAGGTGTTTATAGCCAAAAGTGCTCTTTGCAATGCCAGAAATGCTGTACAGACAAACTGATATTTTCTTCAACCTAAATGGGGGGAGGGAGGGGTGGATGGGGCTCACCAAACTTCAACAGAGAACTGAAAATATTTGGAGAAGAATTAAAGTAATAACTTGTCTTGATTGGCACACAGGCTGGTTCCGTGTTCTGAACTCAGGGAGCGAAGATGGTCGAGAAGCCGCTGTGTGACTGTTTTCACCCAGATGCAAAATGACACGCCGTAATATCAAACGTGATTTGTGTGTTCATGTGTGCATGAACATTTTTAGGTAGCAGATGCGATCCTGGGGAACCAGATGTTTACTCACTATGACCGGGCCCATGTCGCTCAGCTGTGTGAGAAGGCGGGGCTGCTGCAGAGAGCCCTCGAGCACTACACCGACCTGTATGACATCAAACGAGCTGTGGTGCACACACATCTGCTCAATCCTGAGGTACGTCTATGAAACTGTGATCATGCTTCTGAATGCCACTCCACTGGGAGAAGCTCCGGCTCATCTCTCCTCCCTACTTTTTTTTTTTCTTTTTCTAATACTGTTTTTTAATTTAGTGGCTGGTGAACTTTTTCGGCTCCTTGTCAGTTGAAGACTCTTTGGAGTGTCTAAGGGCCATGCTGTCAGCTAACATCAGGCAGAACCTGCAGCTGTGTGTCCAGGTAGCATCTAAGTATCATGAGCAGTTGGGGACTCAGGCATTGGTGGAGCTCTTTGAGTCCTTCAAGAGTTATGAGGGTAGGTGTGGTGATATTCCTCTTTTTGTCATGTTGGATTAACAACCTGCTGTCCTCACCTTTTCTGCTTGTGTTCAGTTATTAGAGTAACAGCTAATTGCTGTGCTGTTTCTTTCACTGCACTCTTTATCCAAGGCTTGTTTTACTTCCTTGGATCCATCGTGAATTTCAGCCAGGAGCCTGATGTTCACTTTAAGTACATCCAAGCTGCCTGCAAGACGGGACAAATCAAAGAGGTTGAGAGAATCTGCAGAGAAAGCAACTGCTACGACCCAGAGAGGGTTAAAAACTTCCTCAAGGTACGGAGACTTCCTTGTCTTAATTACCAAGTTTCTTCTTTGACCTTTTGATACATATAATTGACATCAATTGATTCTCACCGTTCTACGGTTCACAGGAGGCTAAGCTAACAGACCAGCTCCCTCTTATCATTGTGTGCGATCGCTTTGACTTCGTCCATGATCTAGTGCTCTACCTCTACCGCAATAGTCTGCAGAAATATATTGAAATCTATGTACAGAAGGTAAGATCAAGACTGCAACTGGGTCTTTGCACACAAACAGTTGCTACCTTGTACATGTCTAGATTTAATTGAGCTGCATGCTGTCTCTTCATTCAGGATTTTCTATCTGCGTTCTCAGGTGAACCCCAGTCGATTGCCAGTTGTGATCGGAGGCTTGTTGGATGTAGACTGTTCGGAAGATGTAATCAAGAACCTTATCATGGTGGTCAGGGGGCAGTTTTCCACTGATGAATTGGTGGAGGAAGTGGAGAAGAGGAACAGGTACTGTAAGGCTAAAGTTGAATTAATTCTCTGCTGGACATCTCGCATTGCATCCACTGTGCAGCATTAGACCCACTAGCAGTGATAATTAGAAATGAAAATTCTATTTTATTATTATCACATCCTTTATTTAACCAGGTGTGAGTCTCATTGAGATTAAAATCTCTTTTTCAAGAGAGACCTGCCCCAGAATGGCAGCAGTTAGTTAAAAAGTGTGTATTATTGATGAAAAGGAAATGACGTGTGATAGGTAGATCATGCATCTCATCCTAAAGGACTCTCCTGTTGTGACACATTCATTGCAAAAAGGATATTGCAGTATGCAGCAACACTGGCCCTTACTGCAGTGTCAATAACTGTTGTCAGTAATGCTGATCATTTTGTCACATTGCGGTATCCCGCTGGGAAGGTTGACAAACATTGACACAAACAGAAGTAGCTTAAATATGGGTAAATATGAATGAATCTGTTGGTTATTGTCTTTTGCTCCATTTACACTGATAGATTGTGGATTGCTGATACTAAAATATTTATTTTAGAAGAATCTTTAAGTGCTGACCTTTTCTTCTTTTGCTTCTCTGAAGAATTGTACAGTATTTTTCATGGATGCCTTAGTGATGCGAGACTGATGAGCTGCTCTGCTTTCGGTGTCAACAAATATGAATGTGAGAGTAGAAACATGTGTGACGCTGAATGCACTAGAGCACCATCTAGTTTTGAGCATGCGCATTACACTGCAGAGCAACAACAAGAACAAAAGTCCTCCAAAGCAAGGTTGCTGAATCAAAAGCTTTTCTCTAGATGTTATATAATACTGTTGCAGTGAGATTCACAATTAAGCCATGAGCATGGCAAAATGTGCAGTCACAATGGTTTTTCACAAGATGCAACAAAACAAAGAAGCATACCACCGAAAACACTAAAACGCCTCAAAACACATTGGAAATACAAGAAAAACCTAATTAAAAAGAAGCTTGGTGTCTCAATAATAGCAATATAATTTAAGAAAATACAGTTTTAAAGAAATGGAAAAAGCATCACAAGTGGAATTTTTTTTTTTTTTTTGTGACATGTTCTTTTCCATGTCATGTTTTGTGTATTCTGAAAGGTTTTCATTTTACACCCTTGGGCCAAATTCAGTATTTTCCCTCCCTCCCCAATGTCTCATCAGGCTGAAACTTCTGTTGCCGTGGCTGGAGTCACGTATCCACGAAGGGTGTGAGGAGCCAGCGACCCACAACGCGCTGGCCAAGATCTATATCGACAGCAACAACACGCCGGAGCGCTTCCTGAAGGAGAACCCGTTTTACGACAGCGCCGTGGTGGGACGCTACTGTGAAAAGAGAGACCCCCACCTGGCGTGCGTGGCTTATGAGAGAGGACAGTGTGACCTGGAGCTCATCAAAGTGTGTAGATGACGTCGCATCACATTCAGAGGACTCTAACAAAGAGGCAGTTTTCACGACTGAATATTTCTCTCTCAGGTGTGCAATGAGAATTCATTATTCAAGAGTGAGGCTCGATATCTGGTACGGCGCAAAGATCCTGAGCTTTGGGCAAACGTGTTAGAAGAAAACAACCCCTACAGAAGACAACTCATCGACCAGGTTAGGCTTTCTACAGCTCCACTCCTTAAATGGCTTCAAATAAGTGCCGCCTTTTCTATTATTGTCTTATTTGATCTCATCACAGGTGGTGCAGACAGCTCTGTCAGAGACCCAGGACCCCGAGGAGGTGTCGGTCACAGTCAAAGCCTTCATGACTGCAGACCTTCCGAACGAACTGATCGAGCTGCTGGAGAAGATCGTTCTCGATAACTCAGTCTTCAGCGAACACAGGTACCTCATGCTCTCAACCTGTTCTGAATCAGCAAAATCAGGCTTAATGCATCTTTTTAAAATAATCCCATTCTTTTCTCCAGGAACCTCCAGAATCTGCTCATTTTAACAGCCATCAAGGCTGACCGCACTCGTGTGATGGAGTACATTAACAGGCTAGACAATTATGACGCTCCGGATATTGCAAACATCGCCATCAGTAATGAGCTCTTTGAAGAGGCGTTTGCAATTTTCAAGAAGTTTGATGTCAACACTTCAGCTATACAGGTAAAATAAATTGCTCAGCCTGCACAGACGCTCGAGTTTGACACGCTTCAGTCAGTGAACTGGCTCAGTTTGAGCAGGAATCATGTTTGCTTTTGTTTGACATTTCAGATGTAAATGAAAAAAAAATAAAATTAAATAAAAGCTATCAATTCTTTAGTTCAGGGCGTTGATTGATTGAGAGATCCAATACAGACAGACTTTGCCATTACTGAGTATGAGAAGGTTGCATTTATTAGAATAGATGTACTTTATTCATCCCCCAAGGGTGAAATTCAAAAATCTCATATATATATATACACAGTGGTACCTCTACTTACGAATCCCTCTACATACAAAATTTTCAGGTTCCGAAACGCCTCAGCGGTAAAATATTGCCTCTTGTTACGAAAGAAATTTCAGGATACGAAAGGCAAAAATACAGTACGTGCTGCTACTCGCAGCTCCCAGAGTTCACTGAACGTAAATCGGCTCTGTATCTCAGTTTTAAAGCGGTGCGTCCGAGCTGCTCTGCCATTAGCTATCACTTAGCATCATCCTGGCATCCCATTGGCTAGGAGGGCCCCAACCCAGATAAACGAACAATTTTTACCTCCGCCAAGGAGGTTATGTTTTTGCCGGCGTTTATCTGTCTGTCTGTCTGTCTGTCTGTGTTCAAGATAACTCAAAACGTTATAAATGGATTTTGATGAAATTTTCAGGAGTTGTCAGAAATGTGAAAAGTAATAACTGATTTCATTTGTGTGATCCGGAGAAAATTCTGGATCACTTTCAGATTGTTGCGCTCGGTGGAAGTCTGCGTTCTCCGAGTACTTTTCTAGTTCTAACATGTATTTTTTTTTACAGGTTTTTATGTCATTTCATGTATTATTTAAAATGTTTAAAAAAAGTATGTTTGAATTTTGGGGGGCTTAGAACAGATAAGGGCATTTACATGGAAATCGCATCTCTACTTACGAAAGTTTCAGCCAATTCAACCAATTAATTTCGTAAGAAGAGGTACCACTGTATATATAAACACACACAATGCTTATTTGGTGTTTAGTAAAAGGTAAAAAAAAGACTGTAAATTAAAGCTGTTGAAACAGATTTTCCGGCTTGTGTTTGCTCACATCATACACTTCTCTACTTTACTCGTTGCTGTAGGTATTGATAGAGCACATAGGAAACTTGGATCGTGCGTATGAGTTTGCCGAGCGCTGTAATGAGCCTGCAGTGTGGAGCCAGCTGGCCAGAGCGCAGCTGCAGAGAGACCTGGTGAAGGAGGCCATCGACTCGTACATTAAAGCCGTGGACCCGTCAGCGTACATGGAGGTGGTCAATGCAGCCAGCAAGAACGGTAAGCATTGGTTTTACAGCTTACCTCAACCGCAAGTGAGCAGCTCCATGTTTTGGTGTTTGTGTGTGGTTGATTTGAGTTGATGAAAGTGTTTTTTGTTTTCATTGTCTCTTTGTCTTTTGTAGATAACTGGGAAGACTTGGTGAAGTTCCTCCAGATGGCTCGAAAGAAAGCCAGAGAGTCGTACGTGGAGACGGAGCTGATCTTTGCTTTAGCTAAAACAAACCGTCTGGCTGAGCTGGAAGAATTTGTCAGCGGGCCCAACAATGCTCACATACAGCAGGTAAAGAGTAGAAAAAAAATAAAAAATAAATCTCAGCTGTCGTGTGGCAAATGTTTAGTCTTTAGAGGAAGTGAAGGTTTTAGTGGTCCCTGACAATTCTGTCAATTTTATAAAGTAAACCCTGATGTTTCTGTTTTAAGGAGATCCTTTAGGTCATTCAGGATTTACAGAAATGAGTCGCTGCTTATTTTTCTGATCATATTTTTTCACTCCTCAGGTGGGAGATAGATGTTACGAGGAGGGCATGTATGAAGCAGCTAAACTCTTGTTCAACAACGTGTCCAACTTTGCTCGACTTGCGTCTACGTTAGTCCACCTGGGAGAATACCAGGCAGCTGTGGACAGCGCCAGGAAGGCCAACAGCACGCGGACTTGGAAGGAGGTGAGTGAACTGTCGACACCTTAGGTCAGCCAGCTTTTGAAAATGGATTATTGGGATTCTTTATTTTCATAAGGACAGGTTTAAAATATTTACTAGTTTAAGTCTCAGATATACTAATTTTGGCAAATTTGCTGTCACCATAGCCCATTGTCCACTGGGTTGTCTGTAAAGAGCTATTATTCAAGCGACTTATTATATACATATGACGGCTTATTAATGTAAACTAGTGCATCACTGTACTCCCAGCATTTGGTAACATTATTTTAATTTGCTCTGAGTGATTATTGAAAAACAAAACATGAAGTCCTTCCATTTACTGTTTCCAGCTTGTTATCCTGTATTCCTCCAATCAGTCAAGAATAATATCGCTTGTCAATGTGCTCTAGTTACATCTACTATTCCAAATAAATTTACAAAAATGGAGAGTACATGTCCTTCACTTTCTTCTGTTGTCGAGTAGACCAGGCTCAGCTAGTACACCTTAGTTAATAAATTTTTTGCAAACACAAAAACTAGAAGTTGCACCATAATCTTTCACATATTTGTTGATTGTCTGCTAAAGAAGTAGTGATTTAAAAATATCTACCGGTCATTTGATTAATCAGACATGTCGAATTTTACAACTCTACAACCAGAGACGTCCACAGAAAAACCTCCGTAAGGGAGAAGCGCAAACATGTTGTTGAATTCTCCTTTCTGGTTGGTATCGGTAGGTCTGCTTTGCGTGCGTGGACGGTGAGGAGTTTCGGTTGGCACAGATCTGTGGCCTTCACATTGTGATCCACGCTGACGAGCTGGAGGACCTGATCAGCTACTATCAGGACCGCGGGTACTTTGAAGAGCTCATTGCTCTGCTGGAGGCTGCGCTCGGTCTGGAGCGAGCCCACATGGGCATGTTCACCGAGCTCGCCATCCTCTACTCCAAGTTCAAACCTCAGAAGATGAGGGAGCACCTGGAGCTCTTCTGGTCCAGAGTCAACATCCCAAAGGTAGAGTGTCTCTACATATTTGTTTTTGCTGTGTTGAAGGTTTTGTTTTGTATTTTGTCTGTACATTTTGTGCTCAAAGAGCGCACAAGGATGTTGCCATCTCCTTGATTTTTTTTTTACAAGACTTCTGGTTCTAATCAGCACCCTGGGAGGAAAGTGATTTGCCAGTTTCTGTCACAACAAGGCCTGAGTTGTTCTGTTCTCACTGACTGTTGTTGACGAAAATCATTCCAGTTGTACACAGCAGCTTGTTCTCCTGCCTTTATATAGTCACCTAAAAACCCAACAACAGAGCTAAGAGGCTTGTGAGGAACTTAATAGAGCTTAATAATTAAATAACGACAGTTACTGCAACATACAGTTTCTCTACGGGGGATTAATTTAATTGAATTAAACTGAAGTGAATTGAGCCCTTATGACAAATCCTAAAAGCCTTGGTAGCTTGTAGATTAAGATCTGTAGACCCCCCTGTAAGTTAGATGCCAAATAGACTTGGAAAGCCATTAATTTGCATCAGTGACTCCCATGATAATGTGAATAATGTCAGTGTTTTGACAGAATTGTGACACACTTGAGTCTAAAATGTCTCAAATCCTGGGATTTAGAATGAATATCAGTTTCTGTGTTTTCCAGGTCCTCCGTGCAGCTGAACAGTCACATTTATGGGCAGAACTGGTTTTCTTGTATGATAAATACGAGGAGTATGACAACGCTGTTATCACCATGATGAGTCACCCAACTGATGCGTGGAAAGAAGGGCTGTTCAAAGACATTATTGCAAAGGTAAATGCAAGAATCTGGACAAAGCTGCCTGAAATGTGTGTGTTTTTTTTATTGTACTTATATTTGTGCTTTCTTGTTCTCAGGTTGCTAATGTGGAGTTATACTATAAATCTCTTTCTTTCTACCTGGAATATAAACCCCTTCTACTCAATGACCTCCTGACCATTCTGTCTCCACGGCTGGACCACAGCAGAACTGTCAACTTTTTTAGCAAGGTATGCAGCTGAAAGGTCAACCTCTGTAATACGTTCATTAGGTTTAATCTATTTACTATATATAGTGCTTGGCTTGCTGTTATGATATGATGAAGGTTGTTTTTGCTTGATCAGATGAGCCAGCTGAAGCTGGTCAAACCTTACCTGAGGTCTGTCCAGAATCACAACAATAAGTCTGTCAATGAAGCTCTGAACAACCTGCTGACAGAAGAGGAAGACTATCAGGTGTGTAGATGACTGTAAAGCGAAATGAAAGGGGAAAACGACAAAAAAAAACATGATGGAGAAGAGGCACAACTTCAGCTACCATTAACTGTTTTTGGTTCATTCAGTCTTTCCAATCCTCTAGTTTTTAGAATATTTGAGGTGGTTTCCCCTCACACAAAATTACTCTGGTAATATATATACATATAATTTGCTGCTGCTACAGCCTTTTAAATGTGTGCATCCACAGGGCCTGAGAGCCTCCATCGATGCGTATGACAACTTTGACACCATCGGCCTGGCTCAGAGGTTAGAAAAACATGAACTGATTGAGTTCAGACGTATCGCTGCTTATCTGTACAAGGGTAATAACCGTTGGAGACAAAGTGTGGAGCTCTGCAAGAAGGACAAACTCTACAAGGTAAAAAAAACAAACAAACTACTTTATCGGATCGAAATTAGAGGAGGTGAACGCGCAACACTTAAGTGTCAAATACTTAAACATTCCAGTAGATGGCGCTGTTTGCTTGCTTATTCTTTCGTCTCATAACAGGGTTAGTTTATTCATCACTGGTGCAACAAGAAAGCATTTACATTTTTCACGTTGTCACTTAAATCCACAACATTTCCGTCTTTTCCAGGATGCCATGCTGTACGCTGCCGAGTCCAAGGATGCTGAGCTGGCAGAGACTCTGCTCCAGTGGTTCCTGGAGGAAGGCAGGAAGGAGTGCTTTGCTGCTTGTCTGTTTGCCTCCTATGACCTCCTACACCCTGACGTGGTGCTGGAGCTGGCCTGGAGGCACAACATCATTGACTTTGCAATGCCATACTTCATCCAGGTCATGAGAGAATACCTCACAAAGGTTGGGACGTAGGAGAAGCATGGGAGCTTGTTTTTTTTTTTTTTTTTTTTTTTACTCTTTTCTGCAAAAGAAGTTACTATAAGCACTGAAATATTTTTAGAAAAACTTTGACATGTTTACCTTTTTGATTAAATGTGGTTTAGATTGTTGACTTTCCTGATAGATGAGCCGTATAGAGCAGCTTGTAATACCTCTGGAGCTGTTAAATTAATGTTTAAGATGACCTGAGACAAGAATGCAGGAAGTAACGGTAGTTAAGCTTTTATGCCCGTGGTCATTGTAATGTGTTAAAATGCTGACCTGTAGACATGCGAGGTCACATGCAGTCATCTCTGTGGATTCTTTTTCAGGTTGATGAGTTTGCAGCGCAGGTGATGGTCTCTGGCCCTCTTTTTATTTCTCTGTTTTCTGTTTGTTCTTGTGCAGTAACTTACGGTTTCTGACGTAGGAACCTAACATGGACTAGAGACCGAGTACGGCCTAACTAGAGCTGGTCCTGAACAACTGTAGTCATAGTCTGCAGGCTTTTGCTCCACATCACCAAAAAATAAAAAACACATTTCGACTTCATCTGCAGGAAGCAAATTGAAAGTTATTGTCCTGTGGAGGCTCAGTTTTAGTTTGAGCATGAATTTTCTGTAATAAAACAAGAAAAAAAAAATCCTTCCCCTGCTGTTTAATAATCTTTAGTACAAATGTATGAAGCAGCAGCCAAAATATGGAAGTAGTAGTAGCTCTTTTGTCTTCTGAAATCCCACCACCATCACAAATGTTGTTTTGTTTAGAGAATAAATAACATTTTGGGGGTCATACAGGGTGTCTGTAAAGGTAAAGGGTATTAGAAGCTGCAGTATTTAAGGAGGGACAGGTACTAGTACATTATTAAAATGAAATAAACATGATCACTTCATTTGAATCACAAGGATGATATGTTTTGGACTGTTTGATAACCACTGACTCATCTCTGTGACAGTAACTGGAGCCAAAGCCTGTTCAGAGTATTTTTTACTTTTTTTCATGACCAGGTTCAGTTTGTCTCAGCCTAACAAACGCCTCTCACCTTTAACTACTCTGTCATGGGACTGCGTCCAGTGTCAAATAACCCCCCACCCCCACCCCCCCCCACCCCAGATGAACATTGAGCTATTGCTCATAGGAGCTCAGAAAGAAGAGTAAGGTGAATTAACAACTGTAAAATAGATGAATCCCCGTGTTTCTAATTCCAGTTCAAGTTTTAGTGTTTAACTGGACCAGTGCAGGGCTGCAAACACACACTTCAAAAAATAACATTTCTCTTATCTGCTTTTTTTTTTTTTTGGTTTCAGGAATAAAATAGAAAGTTAATTTGAAACACATATTTAGGAAACTATTTTCCATTCATACTAAAAAAAAGATTTTTTTGTTCAGAAAAGGGCTTTTCAGGTGCAGTTTGACCTTCATTATTTCATCAAACTTTTGTCTCTTTAAGTTGTAACTAGTTAAAAAGAAATCCACCTTGACTGAGCTGCCCTGCTATTCCTCAGAAACATTTTGTGTTCAGCCGCTTTCACAGTAAAAGCTCAGTGGTGGAATATTTCTTTGCAATTAATTAAGAAAACTGTTGCCAGGATCAAGTCACTTCACAGTGAAGCCTGTCAACGATGAGTTGACCTTTGAGCCTCTGATTTTTAGTCTAGCAGAAAGATTTTAGGAACTGACAGGAAATGTAGTATCAGCATATAGGCATGTGATTTGTAGCGTCTTCTCTACTTAATACTTTATACAATGTTTCTCTAACCTTGATGCCTATTAATATTATTATTATTATTATTATTATTATTATTATTATTATTATCTTTTAAAGGGTCAATTCACTCGCATATACAAGGCGCCATCTAGTATCAAGTCGTGATGTATTTTGAAACAGTTGGTTCCCTGTTCCGTTGATGTAAATCTATTATTTCTGATGGTCAAAACGGTAAAAGTGAAACTTTAGAAATTCAGAAATTGTTTTTCAGACGTCAGCGTTGTCCTCGTCTTTTTGATAGTTGACCCTGTTTTCATTGGAAACGGTTTTTCCTTCTGAAATAAGAGGGGCAACAACTCGTAGATCAGTAAGTCACCCATTATGTGAGAATATTTTGTCTGTAAAGCGAGATCGAGTTGTTAAATGTCGTTTTTCAGTGCTCCAGGCAGAATGTAGTGTATAACATTTAATTTCACTCTATTCAATTGTTGATACAGTTTCATCTTTCACCTCTGACATAATACAAATTAAGTTTTTTAGGTGAACTGACCCTTTACTTGTTGACGTAATCGTTTGTACTAGAACTGTTTTTAGATATTCTCGCCTGACCTGCATGACATCTTGTCCTGGGTAACCGTAGCTGCGCTCTTGAGCACTGGGTGTGACAAATTAACGTGTACTTTTGTTGGTATTAACTTTTATAAGAAAAAAAGCCTTTGATTGAAGCTTTAAAGTTTAAGTTGACCCCCCACTCCAAAAAAAAAAAAAAAAAAAAAAAAAAAGGAAAAAATTCACATACGGCTTGTGCATGATTAGAATAACTACACTGTAGATGGCCCTGCAAAAATACTTTATTTTGCTTATTATTATTATTTTAGCTATGCACTGGGGAAAATCATGAAATCGTGCATTTGAAATGTTTGCTTGGGTGAAAAAGGTTTCTGCAGGACACCTACAGTGGAATAACTCAAACCGACTCTGAACAGCGTGAGTGAGCAACGTATCTGTTTTGCTCAGGTGGACAAACTGGAGGTGGCAGAAAGCCAAAGGAAAACTGAAGAGGAGGTGACGGAGCCTCAGCCGATGGTGTTTGGTGAGTTTACAGGCAGCTCAATTTCACAACAGTGTAAATAAGCTCCATACAGTCAAACTGAGGTTTAAGAACTACTGGTGGGCTTTGTGTTAGTCATTAACTGGTTGGAAACTGGTTTAATCAGCATAATGTTGTGAATATGCCCCCTTGTTTGCTGTCACTTATAGGTTTATCATGTGCATGATCAGTTTCTTTTATTTTACTTTACCTCAAGGAAAGAAAATTGTAGCCTTCTTCTTTTTTGGCATATTTACAAACATTTGTCCTTCTTGATTGACCAGTAACACACGTTTGTCATGTTAAAGTAGAAGCTTTTAGGTCACGGAAAGCCTGCTGACCAAAAAAATATTAAATAAGGTTATTTATTTATTTTGGAACATTTGCCTTGCCAGGATGTAACATTTAAAATAAGTTTGTGTTATCAGGCCAGCAGCTGATGCTGACGGCTGCTGCCAGTCCGGTGACTCCTCAGCCAGCGTATCCAGGGTACGGCTACCCCGCCAACGCCGCAGGTTACCCCACTCCGCCTGCGTATGGCTTCAACATGTAGAGTCTCACCTTCTCCTTCTTTTCCATCCATCTCCGCTGTTTTCCCTGGCCACATACTCACGCCTGACCTGAAATAAAACTGAAAGCTGCCGCTCTGTGTCTCAGCTGAGGGCGTGGCAACCTTCATTCCCAATAGACTCCACCCACATTCAAGGAAACTGCAGTATAAAGCTTCATCTGTAATTTCTCCACGCCCAATCAAGATGAATGGCATGAGAGACACTGGAAGGACTTTGGTGGCATCAAGGATCAATGTGGTTGGACATGACCTCCGTGTTATTCCTTTTGACATCATTATCACTGATGTAAACGGCACGCAGTCAACTCTCATCTCCCGAAGGAATGAACGCATCTTTAATTTCACCAAACCACTGTCCTTTTGCTGTTCCATGTAGCCTTAATTAACCATAGAGCAGTTTTTTTCTTTATTTTATTTTCAGCACTGATGAAGAAGAGACTTTACTGTGGAGTGGAGGGGACATGAGTGTCTCCCACTTCTTCCTGAAGCACTGTTACAGCCTTGCATACTCTGAGGCAACGCTCGTTTGTTCACATTTGATTTCAAGACTGTCTCATATTCTGGTTAGACAGTTACAGTGCAATAGTTTTTTTTTTTTCCTTTCACAACAGGTACAATGTGTTAACTGTATATGGACTAAGGACATTTGTTCAAGAGGTTCAAGTCTCTGTATGTGTGTGACGGTGTGTGTAGCCTCTGAAGCTTTTATGGGATGCATCACAAAACCAAGAGACGTTGAAACTATCGCCCCTTGCAGCATCCATCTTTTTGCTTGGTCAGAGTGAGTGATTTCATTAGTCAATGTTTCAGATTCCAGTAGAGGATATTTGGAGTTTTGGAATGATTGTGACAAAAAGGTGATATATTGCAAAAAAAAAAAAAAAATGCTCTCGTTTGTGCATGTGCTGCCGAATTATAATGCTGCACCTAGGAGCACAATTGTCATGTTAGTTTTAAGTATATAAAGCACTGCTGTTGTTGTGTCCAAAACTGAGCAATGTATGATGAAATTTTCTTACCCAACTAACAGAAATTGGTGGTGAAGCTCCAAGGCTCAAGATTAAAAACGCATCCTGGTGCCAGCTCGGTACAAGTCCTTATACTTTAAACAGCATATAATTTAAATGTATTGACACATCTAAGTAATCAAAGGAGTCAAATGTTATGGAATACCATATGTATTGTCTATAGTCTGTTGTTGTAGTCTTAAAAAAAATATATGATTTTTGTAAGAAAAGAACAAAAATGCAAAAACAGCAATTTAATAAATGGCAAAGCCTTGAGGTAAGGCTGCTCAAAGTGGTCATGGTTCAGTTTTTATTTACTTCTGTGCTTTCTGACAGTCCTTGTTTGATGAAGTCAGACCTGTCTATTAACATGGTCTCAACAAAGGATTTAACAAAACTCCCATTACTTGCACAAATCATGCACTTATAAGAATAAAGTTTATGCACCGTGTTTGTTGGTTGCTATCCCCCCTGTCCGTTCACTTTAAAATCTTCCGTTTAAGTGGTTGATTTCTGGTTTTTAGGAACAGGATGAACTGGACGACTCTACCGATTTTTTTTCTTATCTTCATTCACATGCATTTTCGGTTCTGGAAAACACATGGACGTGATTCATGGTTTCTGTCAGTCGCCTTTTTTTTTTTTTTTGGAAACGGGTGTGGTTGTTGCGTTTAAAGCTCTTGTTGGCAGATGTAGGGGAAAGTCGTGAGGTTTTGGCAACAAATGTTTTAATCACAAAGGAATAAGACCCGTCGGTGAGCTGTATTCGTGTGTTAACGCGAGCAGGGAAGCTGCGCCCCACCCTTGTTTTGTTGAGGAAAAAAGTGGTCGCTATATTGTGTCTCTTTCTCTACGCCTATAAACGCACGCGGACCACCATATGTTACAGTACCGTCGGTGGTTCTTACATTTGGAGCTATAAAGTGCAAAGTTCACTGGCACTGTGGAAAAATTAATTCCTCGCAGCATTAGAACATAAAAAAGCGCCACTGCTTATCGTTACTTCCGGTTTGCTCTGCGCTCTTACGCACGAGCGTCGAGACACGGCGTTGCCATAGTTACAAACAACATATATTGGTAATAGTCGATCCCAACTTCCTTGAGACTACCCGCCCACTGTCATCAGAGAAATCCGGGAGTCATCGGGCGCAGCGGAGATCACCTGCATCCAGGAGAGCGCGCGTCACAGCAGCGGTCCATGTGTTGCGCCCTCCTCTCTACTTTAGGAAAAGGGGAAAAAAAAAGAAACAATCTCTGCCATCCATAAACGGAAAGCCACATTACCTCGGAAGCTTTTGTAGATTTAATCGTGTAATTATGTATGATAAAAGTCAATTTTCCAGCCCGTTTCCCAGACCGCGGTGTCTGGCGGCAGCGGCGCCGTCTCGGACGGCGAATTTGACCCACCCGGGAAAAGCGATTCTGGCAGGTAAGATCAGCGGGATCTGCGACGCTGAAAAGTCACAGTTCAACGGAATGTTACTGCAGATGCGGGTTACAGGGACATTACAGTCAAAGACAACAGCCGTGCTGCTTTAAGGTACTTTATGTAGCCCAGTGCGCAACAGAGCGCTGAAAGAACAGTAAAGTAGCTGTAGAAAAAAGGAAAACTGTTCAATGTAAAACAATTAAGTTAATTTGCATCCTTAGAAGGAAGAAAGATACAAAATGCGTTTAGCACCAAAACGTCAAAGTTAGTGAAAATGTCACTGGAGTATTTTTTCTTTGTTGGGATTTGGAGACTGAGAAATTAATTGAACGTGCAAATGAAAGGGAATCTGAAAACGCTCCACAGGAACATTTAGTCATAAATCCGAGACACAAAGTACATTTACACAAAGTAAATGTCACTTTTTTGTTTGCAGACTTGCTGTGAAGTGAGTAATTGAGTTGAAGCTGCTGTGGGTTTCTGTGTCCTCAGAGAGAGGCATGAACTGATACAAGATTTGAACAGAGTTGCCACCTTTTCCATCAGTTTCTGCCCAAAGATCACTCTGAACCACTGATCCTTGAACATGTTGCAATTTCAAAACAGTCTTGAGAGCTCAGTACAGAAATACTTTCATCGTCTGTCTCTGTCGTGTCATGGTCAGTTCATGTCTACTGCAGTGATTTGATTTCTATCCGTCCTCCACATAATGTCATTAGAACAGAGTAGTGCAGTGATGCTACTGAGAGGACACTGATGAGACAATGGAGCCATTCTGTGTCTCAGGGTAGCAGCAGGCTGGAGAATGCAGTATAAAATATTCCTTAAATGCTGAATGCTTGCTCCTCAGTTGATAATTTTTTTTAAACAGATCTTAACAGTTTCTCCCCTTTGGTGCTTCTTGTCTTAACCTTGGAAAATTCCATGTTGTGACTATTTTCTTTTGGCATACGGCTTCAGTGTGCATGTTCTTGCTTGATATATAAATATAAATTCTCCCACAAAGACCTGAAAGTAACGATCATCAAGCTGCAGCAGCTCTGTTTGATTTAGAGCCTCTTTTTTCAGATTACATGCTGATATTTCGCAGCGCTCTCCTGATTCCAGTGTTGTGTCCCAGCGGCCGTCACTTGCTGAATGTTTTACAGATCTTAATAAATTCCTTTTGATGGAACCAAAAAAAAAAAGAGAATTAATTCAGCTATTCTTCAGTTTTTTTCTTTAAATACTAAATAAATGAATATGTAAGAATAACAAGACAAACAATCATTTTTGAATCAGACAACCTTAAACCTTTTTTTTGTAATCGTATGTACATTTACTAAAGATATGGGATGTCTGTACGGAGATGTGGAGACTGTTACCAGGGCACGAAGTAGCCGTGCATCAAGCACATGGGATATTGAAGGGACCTATAGAGAGAATCATGTGGCTGTTATTAGATATAACTTATTAAATGTTCATTGAGGCCACTTAACTAAAAACCTGCCCCAACAATCTAGTAGAGGATGCCTGAAATTTTAATTTAGGATAGATTTGTACTTGTCTCTCAGATTGTTTTCCAGTCACTTATACCTTCATCCTACATCAATCAACACATTGTTCTTGTGCATCCAAAAGAGCCGGATTGAGTTATAACATTAAAAAGAGCTGCCAAGTTAATTGAACACACAATGATTCTGTAGTCAGTGGAGTGTGAGGAGGAGGGAAAAGAAAATCTCCAACCTCATGTCGTCCTGTCAGCTGCTGAAAAATGGTAATGTGACCACGGTAGACCTTCCTTTTCCCCTATCGGTCCTGTGCAGCCTGATTGACTGGTTATGGCCCAGGGTTGCTCCCCGTTCCCTGCACTGTGCAGTGCCGTTTTAGCTTGTGTCAAGCCTGTCTGTCTAGTTTTGCAACAGCGTTGTGATTTCATTCTAGGTCTCAATTCTGTGCTTTCTGTGACTCTTTCAGGCCTCGCTATCACCAAGAGATGACTTGTCTGTCAAAGCTTTGAAAATGAAAGTGTGTCAGCGCCTCTCTGGGTTGACTCAGCCATATAGATGATCTGGCTCTTTGAGCCTGACTTGAGATATCCTTCATGGCTGATAGATTACCTTGTAAAAGCAAAAAGTTTTCTGAGATCTTATGGTTCAGAAATCCAGATGACACCACTTCTGCTGTTTTAAAGCCACTTTAGATGTATCTGTTATGGTTGCCAGTGTGTCTTTGCAGACAGAGCGAGTCACTTGTACAAGCCCGTTGGCTCCTCGTAGACAAAGTAAGTAGAAATAGAAGGTCAAAGCTTAATGGATTAGAGAGACCACACTGATAGTGGTTGGGAGGAGGGGTGTATAATTTTTCTGTGAGCTCTTTCTGCTCCCATTGGTTAGTTAAAGCCTCTTCTGAACAGCCAGGGACAATGACTGAGGCTGAGGGTTTTCTGAGTGACAGGCCTGAGGGAAAGACTGTAGTCTAAATGGGTTTGATGGTTTGCTTTCATGCACTGGAGTGGCTTTCATATATTTTCCTCAGAGGTTTCTACAGTACTTTGTCACAAATTCATTATTGGACATTCTTTATGTCATGTTTCCTGTTCTTTTCCTCCCCTCCATCGATCTCTCTCTCCAGCTTCAGGGCATCCAGTGAGGTTTTTAGAGTGGCTGTCTCCTCTCAGGCTCACAGGGCTCATCAAAACGTGGCTTACTCCCTGCTTCCTCACGTCAGAGGCGACACACTGAGTCCACTCCCATCCACTGTTCCTGCTGCTTGCAGAACCAGAGGATCAGGAGACGAGATGATAAATCACAGCGTAGTCATCCGTTTAAACCCTCTCCACTGTAACAGCTAGATGCTGTAGATGTAACAGTAGATGCTGGTTAAATGCACCAAAAGAAATAAATAAGCACAATAAAAGAAATGAATATACCAGTTTTAGTACAGCTGAGACTTAATGGTTCAGTTTGTCTTGAATACCTTGGCAAACCTATAGAGTAAAACTCACAGATTGCTGTGCAAGTTTTTTTTTTTTTTTAATTTAATAACAATGGTTTTCTACCATTTATACTTCCATTTATCAGCCACAATTTCTTTCTTTCTGTTTTAAAGCTACTATTACATAGAAAAACAAACTAATTGAGAGTTAATCCATTTTCAAAGTAATTACATTGTGGTGTTCAAAATTACTAATTAGACTAGAAAAATGGTTGCACCACAACAATCCTTTAAAGGCAGCAAAATCCCATTTTCTCAGTCAGCTTTGGTTGTGTAGTCCTGAGGGCAATATCTGTCTCTGTGAGGCTGAATGTTCCACTATGTTCATTTGTCACAGTCATATTTGTTTATTTATTTTTTCAAAAATGTGATCAAGAGAAGGTAGGGTGTACAAGATTGGGATTTTTTTCTTCTTCTGTTTTCAAGTTAAGGTTCTTTTCTGAAAGCAGATGTTGACATCTGCTCCTAAAATATACTGTATGTGGCATGTGAACATTAGCATGCCAAAAACAGGTGACATTGATGTTACACATTTTCTTGATATTTGTAATTTGGGCTATGCATCTTCAAATATTCAAGACCTTGAGTTATAAAAGTTACACAAGATTCTGTGTAATGGTGCGTCTCATCATATCTGGTCTAACCCCTCTGGCTGCCATAACTTCACATTATAATATAAGCTGCAGAAACTCTGTGGGTAACATGGATATTATTATAATATTGGTGAATGTGATTTCTCCCTGAGTATAAATGATCATTGTCTTTTTACCTTTGTGGTAAAGGCAACAATGATCCCATGACCCCCTGCTACATCACACGAGGCTCAAACTCCATCTGATGTTAGTTGGATTTGATTTAGAGACTCCTTAGAAGTGAAAATATTTGTTTTATGTTTGGGAGAGCAACAAATCTTTTGCAAGTGGTCATTTAAGATAGAGGCTATGTGTTGAGCATGCATGTTTTCCTGCAGCTGATTGAGGTTTTTATGACATGGACACAGGAACTATTACAGAGATGGTTTTGAGTGCTTTGTCGAGTGTTTCGATGGCTGTCTGTCCATGTGTCTGTTGAAAGGTGTTGTCAATGCAATTGTGTCAAAAATCATGGAGGATTTGGTCATAAAACTATGTAACTGGGATCAAAATGGGGTTTCAAAATTAGCTGTGCTCTGACTGATCCATGACAGTGGATGTTAACTTGTCTACTCCCATCCCACATTTGTTTTCATCTGTAATCTATCTGATCTACAAACAAATATTTTCAATCAAAAACGACGGGGGCAGCTGAGGCATGATGGATGGAGTTGGTTACCCGCCAACCAGAAGGTTGCTGGACTGATAGCCTGTCACGTGCCGACACATGGGCACGTGACACTGATACTGGCCTGCGTTCAGTGTCAGTTTGACTCTGATGTGCTCTTTGAGCCCTACCTAAGCAATGTTTAGGGACCAACTGTTGTCCTGCTGGAGAAAACTGCTACTGTCAGGTCGTGGTATCGCAATGTGGACTGTCTGCAAAGATATTTTGGTAGGTTGCACATGTTAGATGAATTGCATTGCACTGGACATTGCATTGTAACAAAATGACCAGTGCGCCTCACTTAACCCATATGTGGCCACAAGGTTCAAAAATCAGAACTTCTTACTGTGAGGCAACAGTGCTAACTACTGCAGCACTGTTGTGCAAATGTAAAATATTGAAAGAAAGGAAAACAACTGGTTTTACCCCTTAGCTTTAAAGAAAAGCTCTTGCAGCCCTGTTTCCAGCTGTACATGATGTCAAAACACTCAGCATGTAGTTGTCCTGCTAATGTAAATTAGTAAATAGTTTTCATGCTGCAGGGTTCTAAGCAGTTAGAGCGGTTCCCATGTTAAATTAATCAACATCCGCTGTGTAATTAAGAATCAGTGGAAAATTAGAGAGTGTTGCTAAGGACAGAAGAAAGGCCAGGCATAAGATGAATAATTCCTTTCATCTTTTTCACAAGCAAACAGAAACATTCCAGCTCTGTTAATAAGATACCTCATGTTTGAAGCAGATCAGTCCTCTGGCTATGTTCTCCATTTGAACTGGAGATATGGACATAACATTTTTCAATCAGACACTCTGCTCATCCCACCAGAGGATTTAACATGTGAGAATAAAGTCTAAAAAATCCCATCTGAAGTAATATTGGATTCTGCTTCAAAACTGGTGATTAATATGTTGCCAAATGCAACAATTATTCATTCAAAATACACTGAAAGACATAGATTGTTGTTGGTTTTGGGTAAAGTGTTATACTTCAGTGATGAGCCACATTGCAGAACAGCCACTTTAAATTTTTCTGCATTAGTGCTTTAAAAAAAATCCACAGGTACAAAGCGAAATGTCAAGCAAAAGAGATAATGAAATGAAGGAACTGGATCTTCACATATGTAGAGTCTGCTATATTTACCATGCTGAAATCTAATTTCCTGTTGACAAAAAGGCAAGTTCTTGTTTGACCAGATGTGTTGGGTGCTCATTAGAGCCACTGAACATCAGGCAGGACAGAATTTCAGAAGATGTTCCTCCCTGTCAGCTGGGTTTCTCAGCATTTCTCCAGAGAAGTGGCTGTGATATATTTTTGAACGTAAATATGCACACTAAACACTGTCTTAGTTTAATTCTCTGTTTTTCTTTTCTGTGATTGGAAACTGAACATCTCCGAGTGTTTGGACCCCTGAAGTGGGCTTGGAGATTACAACAGAGTATTCACGCCTCTGGTTCTGGAATGGGATATTCTGTAGACATGTGTATATGTACTGTGTTTAATCTTCATTTTGTTCCACGCACTTTTGGCAAGGTATGACAACAATATGAGCTCAGGCTCAGCTGTGAAGGGTGTTAATTTAAAAGCTGATAATTTATCTGGAGAGTGACAGGGTTGTCACGTCAACTCAGGCAATCTGGATTTGATTTATTGAACTGATCTTTAGTTCGTGGATGCTTTCTTTTACATATTTATTTTTTAGCCTCTCTAGAGGTGTATTTGTATTAGACACTCCACTGTTTCTCACAGCTTCTGAGTTCTGAATATTACTCCTCTAGCATTTATTTATTTATTTTTTACATGTAATAATAAGTGCTAGAATCTCTGTGAATGCATTGATTTTTATCACACAATCTGGAGAGGTTGGCGGATGAGGAAGGAGAGGAGAGTGAGTCTGTGAAGATAAAGATTAATGGGCATTTTGCTCCTGTAACCCACGTTTGTAGGGTACATGGGAGTCATTTGGGGTGTCATCTGTGAAAGTGTGTGTGTGTGTGTGTGTGGACATGTGTGTATATAATGGATTTCAGCTGCTAAATAGACAAGAAGACAAACAAGCTGCATCTCCTCCACAGCTGCTGCACATCTGATTAGAAGTGATCATGTGGTTGGTTGTGTGTGGTGCTGAACTGCTGCCTCTGACTGACTGATGGTTGGCTGAAATCAGGTAAATGAGGTTTATTGTTTCCTCCTTGCTGAGACACACTGACCCACTGATCCCTGATCAGGATGGCTGGAACAGAGCTCATGTGATTTCTGTTACGTCTCAGCTGGCTCACATTTACTGTATTTACTGCTCCATCAGGATAAGACCACTGGCAAGTGACATAAGTGTGTGAGTGTCTGTTTGTGTAGAAAGAGTGCTACTAAAGAAAGAGATTGGATTTCAGGCAAGAAGACATTTCTTTCCAGGCCTAGTTTTACGGTTAATATTAGAGCCTGTACTGGCGACCTGTCCAGGGTGTACCCCTGCCTTTCGCCCGTAGACAGCTGGGATAGACTCCAGCAGATCCCCGTGACCCTTCAAGGATGAAACGGGTATAGAAAATGGATGGATGGATGGATTAGAGCCTGTTAGGTGAGTGTGAGTTGATGTTAAACACACACACACACACGCACACACGCTTGTACATTCATCTGGAATGTGTAGAATGCACCACTTTAACTGCAATGTTTTTTTTTCTCAGAAAGAAAATTATGTATTTTGTATTATTCAGAGGACACTAAAATTACATAAAGACTCATCCAATATGGGTATTAAAATTGGCCTTTTTTTCTTTTTTTTTTTTTTTTTTTTTTTTTTTTTTTTACTTTCCAGTCAAATAAAAAACAAAAAAAAGGCCAAAAACAAAAAACAGGGAGAAATACTCTATTAACGTAAGGGAAAACCATTTTTAGGTCTTAGCAAACCATAATGGGTAATTTCCAGAAACTGAAAAATAGATTGCACTTTCTTGCTAAAACCACTTGAGCCACATGGCTTGACTAATGTTAAAAGTATGATATTAACCTATTTTATCATCAGATATTGGTTTGTTGTGGATAATAGTGGCTTTTCTGAATCTGACTCAGCACAAATGCACATCTGTTGCTGCAAAATATCACTCAACAATAACAAGACGTATTTTTTTATGAAAGGGATTTTCTTCTTACTATTTGGAGCCTATGTTTGTATGTTTCTGTGAAAACACATGATGTTGGTGTCTTCCCGTATTGTGAGTGTGTGTGTGCCTGTGTCATTGAGTTAATGGATGGTCTTGGCCCTGGAACGGAGCTCCTCCCTGCAGGCTGAGTGGATAATTTAATTAATGTCAGCCCTCTCTTCATCCCTTATTCCCTTGACTCATCTGTGTTGTGCATAAGCTCTAGTTTTGGACACTTGTCATCATCTGCTCAAATGTGGCTGGTTTTCAGGCTGAATGTTCCAGCAGTTATTCACATCTTCATTTCTTTTTTTCAGCATAGTTCCTTTTCTGAAAATACAGGACATAATTAATGTAAGGCAGTCCAACATTTAAGGGAGATCTAAATTTCCTCACGCAATCTTTTTCCGTTCACTCAGTTGAGCTTATCCAAGGCAGGAGCAGTCGATTCATCTTTGCCCCGCTCGTTACTCTTCCTCCCTCGGCAGCAGTGCTTTTAATGTTTATGGACTGGAAGCCATTTGTAATGACCCGTGACGTAATGGCACCGCCTTGTAATTCTTAAATGGGACTGAGAACTGAGAAAGGTTTTGAAAGGCTGCAACCACACAGATATGTAGTCCTAAGTTTATGTATATCGACAATTCTCCTTGATCAGTCAGGAAACGGCTTAATTTCCGTGCTCAGTTTTTAATCAGCTCCAGTTTCATATATAACTGCTCATTATGTTTGTCATTTTAACGACCACTGGCTGTGTTCTCCAGGTGGACTCGCCGGTGGCATAGAGATCTGCATCACCTTTCCCACAGAGTACGTCAAGACCCAATTACAGCTGGATGAGAAGGCCAATCCGCCAAAATATCGAGGAATAGGTGAGACTCTAAATCTGTCCATCCTTCCATCCTTCCATCCTTCCATCCTCCCATGTTCTGCTTTTCATCTCCTCTCTCAGGAGCTCATTATCTAATTACCCATCTTCCACAGGTTTCCACATTAGTGATTCTGGCAGGCTGTCACTGTGCTTGTTTATGAGACTTAGAGCAGACAAAGGCACATGCGCACACTTGCTTCCCGTGCATAGCAGCGCACACAAACACACCCAGGATGTGGTGATGTCAGCTGGTGCTCTGAGGACTGGAGACTATGCTAATGAGCACTCAAGACAGCTGTTGCTTTTCGTGCTTGGCTCCGCATTTGGCTTAATAGCAGGACACGGGCTGACGTCTCCAAGACGCAGAAGAACGTGCAAAGAAAAAAAAATTACCCATGACATAAATGAGAAAGGTGCTTAATGTAACTCTTTCCTTTTTCCTTTTTACCCAACCAATCACAGCAGGTTAGGGGCAGGCTTTATGTGACACTTTAAGTTACACGTTACTGTACAAAATATCTAATACACAGACAAATTTATACAACCTAAATGTTCAGCAGTCCAAACAAGGAGAGCTGGACTGATAAGTGCATTTACTGATTAGTCAGTTGACAGAAAATTAGATTAGAACATCTTGTACTAATTTTGTAATATGTACCGTATATGTATGTGTGTCTTTCTGCAGCTGACTGTGTGAGGCAGACTGTACACAGTCACGGTGTTAAAGGCCTCTACAGAGGACTCAGCTCACTGCTGTATGGATCTATACCCAAATCTGCTGTCAGGTATGTTAAACTACTGAATGGAAGACTAATGCAGTTTTTTTTCAGGACGTCAAGTGTTTGAATTGGTGTGTAGCTCTGCAAAAAACTGTAACAGTAATGTTAGTTTGTGCGGTTTAATCATGTAGATGTTGGTTACAAGTTTGTGTGGTGTGAAATACTCTGCCCTTTGAAATATGTTTCTAATCTGAAGGACACTTTAAAAGAGATGAGTGATGAACTTGTTACTGCTGTAACAGTAACACACAGTTCTTACTGGGGGAGATGAGATCTGACAAACGGACAAATTTGCAACTTTCAGGTGCTGTATATCTATCCATGATGTCTGAAATAAATAGATCTCAACCGCTATGTTCATATATCTCTAATAATTATAAAATATTGACTGTAGCAAAGTTATGTTAAATTATATCAACACTTAGTTAAAATGTGGTGATTTTCTACCTTGCACCTCCAACTCACACCTTCCAATTATTCTACTCCATTACCCACAAGGCTTCCCTGAGAAGCCACACAAGCCTTCAGCATAATTATGCTACTTTTTCACAGAAGTGA
Organism: Hirundichthys speculiger; assembly: GCA_018398805.1. Lineage (NCBI taxonomy): Eukaryota > Metazoa > Chordata > Actinopteri > Beloniformes > Exocoetidae > Hirundichthys > Hirundichthys speculiger. The sequence continues at coordinate 821,081 of JAGFBZ010002193.1, read as the reverse complement.
CATTTATCTACAGACAAGCGTGCACATTATAATTCTTGTGCGTGCACACACCCACACACCCACTCACACCCTGAAAAAAGCCAGATGCTTTTGTAGTCGCTTTTTTGTCCACCATTTCATTCTTTATTTCTGTCTGTCTTGCTCTTTCATTTTTTCATTGTTTGTTGATTTGTTGTTGAGTGTGTGCATGTGTGTGCGTGTGTGTGTGTGATATGCTCGAGGGAAAAGCATGCTTCCACTATAAAGAGATGGGCCCAGCCACGCGGAGCAAAGATGCCATTCAAACTCAGACAGGGTCTCAGAAGGGCTACAGAGACTGAGACAGTGTTGGTGCTTGGGTGTGTGTGTATGATTATGCAGAGCGTGTGTGCAGACGTGTGTGTGTGTGTACAAATTTGAACATGTCAACCAGCCTTCACCATCATTTTCACAAAGAGCTGAAATGGTTTTGACTCAACTCAAAAGAGAATTATCACAGAGGAAATTCAATTCACTTTATTTGGATTGTGCCCATTCACAGCAAGTCACCTTAAGGCACTTTACAAAGAAGGTAAACAGGTGTTATGCATTCCAATTGAATACAGCCAATTCAGTCCAATAGTAATCTAGTTATATTCTAATAATATCCATCCATCCATACATCCATCCGAGTCGCAATATGTATCTCTCCAGCATGTCCTAGGTCTGCACCGCGGCCTCCTCTCGGTTACCTATCCAGGGAGTTGTCCAGGAGGCATCCTAATCAGATGCCTGAATCACCTCAACTTCCTCTTCTCGATGTGGAGGAGCAATGACTCTACTGAGTCTCTCCAACGTCAGAAATTCTCACCTTCTCTCAGGGAAAGTTCTCCCACCCTGCAGAGGAAACTCAGTTCAGCTGTTTATTCCCACCATCTTGTTCTTTCAGTCATTGGAGGGTAAGGAACATAGATGAACCAGTAAACTGAGAACTTTACCGTTTGGCACCGCTCTCTCTTTAATACTGTAGACTGGTTTATATATATAACTTTTTTTTCCACCTTAAAAGGTGAAACTTTCCAGTAAATCATAAGAAAATCATCCTCTGGGTGATCAAATTATCGACAGATTCTTTGAAAATTCCCTTCACCAAAAATTAAAAACCAAATACTTAAAAAAATGTCATGGAAAATTAAGATGTGGACAAAAAAAAAAGCTTGTAGATGGGACTAGTGGAAGCTTTAGTTTAGATTCATGAAGCATACTTTGGCACTTTTCCAATGACCGCTATTGGTCTCTGTTTTTTTCCATCCATTATTATCTTTCATCCTCCATCTTTTTTCTCCTCTCTCACTTCCCCGCTCTTTTTTCCTACCCAGCCCTCTTCCTCCTCCATCCCATTAACTGATTACCTTTGTACCATCATGCACCATAGAGTGCTGCAGGAGATTGTCAGAAAGACATGAGAGTGGGACATGCACTTGAGCCTCTCACCTTTCCCTCCCATTACCTCTTCACCTGCATCAACTCTCTTTCCCAAATGCCCATTCCTCTCCTTTTCCTCCCTTCCTTGCCTTCTCCTCTCATCTTAAGAGATGACCTTGTGTGGAGACTCTTTAATGAAGACTGGTCAGCACTCCGCTGTCTAGGATGACTCATTTCTGATTCTGGATGTCATCCAAAACATGTGTCACATTCTAACTGAAAAGTTTAATCCACACGTAAAATGGGGAGGAGAATAAATTGGTGTAAAAGCAGGCCTGACAGTGGCATATTTCTGCCTGGCAGGCTTTAATGAGTGGCGCTTGTTCCACAGGGTTAGTTATTTAGTGGACTGCCATCTCTGTGCAGTCTAAGCTACTATACGTGGACTCCATACCTCATTTCTTCTTTCATCTATAGCTAAAATGTGTTTGTTGTTGAGTGTGGTAAACAAAGAGATAAAGGATTTTGTTCTTGTGTTTTTTTGGTTCGTGTTGAACAGTACGAATCAGTTAACTGGAGAAAGCATGTTTTTTTTTTTTGAAGCATAGTGCATCTGTGAGAGGAGTTAGAGGGCCAGATGTGGAAGCCTAATGAGCAGAGGAAAACCTTGCATTGGAAATGAAGATGGGGAAGAAAATGAAATTTATATGAGCCGGGTATAACTGGTAAATGGTTTGCACTAGTTTTTCACCTCATTCTTCGACCTATCACACAAACATTAATTTAGTTCTTTTCATTTTAAATGTACACTTTATAAATGCGGTCATATACCAGATCAAAGACTGCCTATCGTTCAGTGTCTTGTCAAGGACACTTCTACGGTTGGATGAGCCGAGGATTGAAGCACCAATCTTCCGAATGGAACACAACCCTGTATGAGAAATAAAAAAAATAGTTTGAGCTGTGATGACGGTTCAAGCAGACTGAGAAAAGATGGAGGAAAACAAGGCATTCATCAAGTCCAGGTGTCTGTCCTCCCCCTCCCCTTTGCTAAATGTAGCAGGCAGTGTCCTGCTGTCACCACAATTCAATTCCAACTATAAATAACCTTTCTCGTAAAAGACTCACAGGTACAACGTTTTCTGATTGCAGAGATACACAAACCATGCATTTCCCTGGGCCTGCGTCTACGGCCGCTGTCGCTGGTCACACATTGTTTTCAGCGACGCTGCAGTTTATCGGTGCATCTTTAATGAGAATGCAGGCAGGACAATTAAGTAAAAGCACCCAACGCATTTTGCACTTTGAATGAATTAGAAGGAAGTTCCTTCCCTTCCAGTCATTCCGCTTGAATTTGTGCTCATCAAGAGGAAGCTAGCTTTGCATCTGCTTCAACTTCTTCCTCTACAGCCTGATTTCAGAAGACAAGAGGCGCTTTTTTCCATCATATATTTTACAAGGAGGCTCATTAGCTCTTTCTGCAGTCTTACTTTTACCATCTGTTTGTTGTACTTTATTGTCTTATTTATGACTTTTAATTAAACACACCAGCTGAATGTGGTCTCAGATAATGCACTGAACCAGAATTTAAGATTTAGATTGAGTTCATTTAGCACAACCACCTTTAATATCCAGGTAATTTGTCAGTGTTGTTAAATGTTTCTTTTTTTTTCCTGAATTCAGTGGAAACCTTTGGGAAATAAATGAAGGCATAATTGTAAGACTTAGGAGAAATAATTTTCCCCTTTCTCATAATTTCTGCATCTATTCTCATCGTCAGGTTTGGGGTGTTTGAGTTCCTCAGCAACCGTGCGAGGGATGAGTCTGGCCGCCTGGACAGCACCAGAGGCCTGCTGTGTGGGCTTGGAGCCGGGGTCATGGAGGCTGTGCTGGTGGTCTGTCCCATGGAAACTATTAAGGTACGGTACTTACTGATCACTGGTGAACTAATGTGAATTATTTATCTAATTTCTTTTTTAGAGTCATGCATATTGGATTCTCAGCCGGCCTGATTATACAGTACATGAAATATCTGTCCCACTTATACTTTTCTAATTTGTAGTTTTGTAAAATTAGGATTTGAACAATGTTTCCTTTAAGTTAGATTTACCTAATAAAGATGTTGTTGTTTTTGTAAGGCTCAATTACATGTAATATCTGCTACACTGTTGTTTTCTGAAAGAGCCTATCAAGAACGAATATTATTAGAGAAAATATCCCAGTATATAATTAATATTTGCTGAAAAATTGCTTGATACCATATCTCTCTGTATTCAGTGAAGTCAGTCTCAGTAAGAAAACATCTTTAATCAAATATTAGACTCAATACACGTGTATACTTTTACCATCCTAAGTGTTTTCTCGGTAAAGTATCATTTTCTGCTCTGGGTGCTGCCGTGATCACTGTTTCCCTATTTCTTTATCTCCCAAGGTTAAATTCATTCATGACCAGACTTCAGCCAACCCCAAATACAAGGGCTTCTTCCATGGTGTCAGAGAGATAGTCCGCCTGCAAGGTAACAAACGGGCTTCAGTGCATGTAGTTCACCTGACATCTGCTGGTCAGACTGGGTAATGCAGCTGAAGAGCTGCTGTTGACTGTTTACCTGTGATGTTATTGACCAGAACTGAGGAGGTTTTAGCCAATTTCACCTCTCACTTCCTACCTGAACAGGACTGAAAGGCACGTATCAGGGTCTAACTGCGACAATCCTGAAACAAGGCTCCAACCAGGCCATTCGGTTCTTTGTCATGACATCTCTCAAGAACTGGTACAAAGGTCAGTGTTCATCAGGACATGTGTTGTTATTCAGTTTGCTATAGAGATTGCAGATAATCTCTACAGTTGGGGATGGAGTTTTAGTTTAGGTCTTTGCGTGCTATTTTGAAGGCCAAAAAAAGGTCCTCTGTGCATATTTAGTGGCGTGTTGTCTGAGATTCAGACCTTGGGCAAACTGCCTGCAGGGTTACATCAACAATCAGCCCTCTTCATGAGCTCAGGGTTACTTCTGATTTTGTGCTGGAATCACCGTTTATACACTGTCTCTGACTTACACCAGTGTTTTTCACTAGGTGATAACCCAAACAAAACAATTAACCCCTTTGTGACTGGAGTCTTTGGGGCCATCGCAGGGGCGGCCAGTGTATTTGGGAACACTCCTCTAGATGTCATCAAGACAAGGATGCAGGTGCACAGGACTGTGGCTGCAATAAAGTACTTGTGAAATTGTTGCATTTGACACAAATAACAGACATAAATGCTGTTATTTTCATTTTTAAGGGTCTGGAAGCTCACAAATATAAAAGCACACTGGACTGTGCTATGAAGATCCTCAGATACGAAGGCTTGGCGGCGTGAGTATATCTCCACTTCGCTCTTAGTTCAACTATACTTTTGCCTTTTATAGTTTAATGCCATAATATGGTTGTTTTTAATTCAGAATATGCTTCATGATAAAAGTAAAAAGGAAAGAAAATACAAAATAAGAATCTTGAGTACTTCAATTTTGAATGATTTTACAATCTATATTAGTGGTGCGCAAACGGTGGTACGCGAGCGCTCTTTGGTGGTACGCGGGACTTTCCACATTTTTTCCACATTTTCACTTAAAAAAATCGGAAACATACAATGCATTATAAATACGTTTCAAACAAAATATGTAGCTTGAGATAATTAAAACTGTCTTTAAAAATAATGTTGCATATTCAGTTGCAGTGCAGATGTAACAACTTTAGAGTGTGTTTATTTTGCTCTGTATGAGAATATGAGTATGTGAGAATTGTTGGAAAGAGTTGTAAATGTCTGATTCAGTAAAGTAACAGATAACCACAATAAGGTACTCAACATCTCTGTGTGTTTAAAGCTAATTATGAAGACATATATGGCTATATTTTAAAATTGGTCATCATGGAGAGCTGAACAGTTTCTCAGGTGGTATGCAGTATTAAAAGTCTGAGAACCACTGATCTATATTAAACAAGATATTGCAGAACTGCAAACTGTATATATGTATATATATATATACCCTTCAACTACAAATAAATATGGATTTTGCTTAAACATTAATGCTTTTATTTTCGTCCTCTGATATTGTCCATCCATAGTTTCTACAAAGGGACAGTTCCTCGGCTGGGCCGTGTGTGCCTGGATGTGGCCATAGTTTTCATCATCTATGAGGAGGTGGTGAAGGTCCTGAATATAGTCTGGAAAACCAACTGAGGCTGCTGCATATTCAGAAAAGACGGGAGCTTCTAACACAGATCTAAGTTCAGCAGACCTCTGATGTATTATACAACCAGCTCTGAAGTATGTGAGAAAGTGAGCTGAACTTAGATCTGTGTCATACGCTGACCTGGAAGTCAAAGTGCTTGCGGACAGAAGCTTCAGAAGGGACGCCCACATCTGGACAGCTGGAGTGGGAGCACCATCAAGATTCCTGAGAAGATCAAAAACCAAGGGTCTTTCACAAAGCGGGATTATAAAGTTAAGTGAATAGCTGTGAAGAAAAGATGCTTTAACCCGGAGAAGCAATACAGGCTTCTAAATGTGAAATAAAACTGAATGCTGCTGCTGGCAAAAGCAGATTCTCTGTCCAGTATATGCTTCTCTTTCTTTGTAAACCTGCTCTGTGAAATCCCCTCCAGTGGAGAACATTACTTCTGTCCGTCCACAGCTGTTTTACTGATGTTTACTGCAACAGTGCAGGTGTTATTCTGGATTTCCTTGACATGGCATTCTTCTCTGTCTCTTCTTGTGCCTAATATGGTTTTAAATCAATGGGAGCCAGACTGCAGCTGGTTGCAGTTCAAAGCCACATAAAGCGCAGAAACTTTTGTAGCTAGGCTTTTAATAGATTTTATTTTACAGTTATATTCAGCCAATTATTTTTCTACAGCATAGATTCTAATGTTTATTATTGCCAGCCTTATAGTTTACTTTATCATACTTAAATCCTGTGTGAAATGCCAAACCTATTATGGTAGAAAAGTTTAAGAGTAAAAATGATACAACTGATGTGACTCGTGATGTGAAGCATATTGGGAAAATAATGTATTTATTTAAAGCTGAATGTTAAATGTAGTTGTGAGACTATTACCTGTTCATCTGTGCCAAATAAGTCATGTTTCTTATGTTATCAAGTGTTTTAAAGATGTTTGAAGACTATATTATTGCCCTATGTATCATGGATACCACAATGACAGAGTCTTTTAGAAGAGGTAATGCCTTCCTTCTGTCGTGGAAGGTAGCACTGCTGTTTATCATCTTTAAACCAGACTCCTGCTGTTCAGTTCCTATTACAGCTATAAATTGCAAGTTTCATCACGATACAATATCACATAGATTAACTGGATGGATGGGAGATTTGGTGTTTGCCAGCATCATGATATGACTTTGATTTGATTCAGGAACTGGTGATCATCATGAGATGACATTTGTTAATTAAACACAGTCACTTCCATTCATATCAGATCGCAGTCAGTAGTTAAAATATAATTTTACATATTTATTTTGGGGTTCTACTTGATTGTTAAATAACAAGCTTTTTGTTTCTTTAATAAAAGTAAGCCACAAAAGACCACGTGATAATATGTATTGATGAGGATTACATGTATTGATAGCTTGTTGGTATTATCATTTTGTATCAGTGCTGTTGGATCGTTCATCATTAAATCAACATATTGCTGTAATTCAGCAGATCACCCTTAATTCTTACCTGTAATCTGGTTACAATAGAGACAGATTTTAATTTCTGATTATTCCTCCTGCATTTGTTCCTTGCACAGCCTGCAAGATAAATCTGAGGGGTCACAAGATGGGAAAAATAGAATAAGTATCCTATCCCTCATATTTATGAGTTTCTCCCAAAAATCACACACTGGTTTGCTCTTTTCACATTTCTTAAATGTGATATGTAACTTGAGATGAGGAGTTGTGAGTTGGCATTGCCTCCTCTGATGTAAAACAGGTTCAAATCCATTTCCGGTGCCATGTTCCATTCTAGTTCTGCCTCTCATTCATGTGCCTTTTTCTGCTGTGTTTGCTGGTAAATGTTTCATGAGCGGTAACAAGCAATTATTTCAAGTTTTTGTTAAATCATCTCACAAAGCTGAAAATTTTTGTGGAGCAGTCAGATTGTTTTCATATAACAAATGACAGCTGTTTGTACCCTTTGTTACCACTGATGACATGAAAACAGTTATAATCAATAAGTGTTACTGTAATGATTGTATTAAAAGAAAAAAAATATTTTATTTCCCTATTTATTAAGATAATAATTGTTTTTGCACTTTTACATTTAACCAAACACAATGCTTGCATTCCCTACTGCCAAATAACCATTTATTGTGTTGGTAAATCAGTGTATTTCAGGCTTTGTATGTGAGGATGTTTGCTTAGGTTTTGTGGTTCATTAAGGTGACACTTGTGCAATAAACATTGCCCCCCCCCCCCCCCCCTTCATGTCTGTAAATTATCTGAAGTCCTTTGTTACAGAGGATTTCACAACTCATTAAAAGAAGCATCTGAAACCTTGAAAGCATGCAGGCTGGATGTTGTTTTTATGCTCCCTTGCTAGCTGGTCTGCTGTTCTGCCCTTTTGGTTACAACAGATAACACTCGGGCAAACCATGGGGGGCAGGTACATAGAGGAGGAATCAAACAGGGAACTCATTGTTCCAGTTTCTTGGCAGATGCTCATGAAGGATGAATTAACTATCCATCTCTCCTTCTCCGTTTCTCTCTCACACACACACACGCACACACAGTGTTTGTTGAGTTAAGGAATGCACAACTCTGCAGAAGACAGAAGTGAAGAGATCATGGAGAGAATATTTTTGCCCCATTTTTTTTAAGTGAGAAAGGTGCACTGAGATATTGTAAGGGTCTAGGATATTTTTTTCCTATTTCCTATTTCCTAGGGAAAAAAGGAAAAAAAGGAAAAAAAGATTTTCCTGAACGTATCAAAAGTACAGATAATATCAAGTCTACAACATGAGCTAATTTGCTAGTGTAACAGGTTTATTTATTTCAAACCAATAGTTAACACACCTGTCTGACAATAAAAACTTGTTTTTTGAAATGTTTGAAGTTGTGTTGATTGTTTTGGAGACTATGAGCAACCTGTCCAGGGTGTACCCTGCCTATTGTCTGAAGACAGCTGGGATGGCCTCCAGCTGTGGCCCGACATTGGATACGCATGTACAGATGATATATAATTATTTTATTTCTCTCCGGGGATCAATAAAGTATTTTTGAATTTGAAATGAATTGAATAATACCTTATAAGAGGGGAATAAATGTATATGAATTGCAATTACTGTCATCGAAGTAAGTTTAAAAAGAATGTAACATTTAGTAAAAACTTTTTAAGTGTGACTTTTTGGTTTGATCAATAACTGTAACTAAACCCTTGATAAAGTACAATATATTCAAATTGTTTTCAAATAAAGGTATATATATATATTTATTAGAGTTCTCACATCTCAGCGCCCCTTAAGTAACCTACAGTTACAGCTTCATGAACTAGCAACTGTACTGAGGCAGAAATACAGCTCATGCCGCAAATTAAATCTCAACACACTAGAGGGAGTTGTGGCTCAAACACATCTATTAATCTCTCCTTTCGAGCGCCCACAGACACACATATAACTCTGTGATGAGAGACGCCTCGTCACTCGTCACATCTGTACAATAGGGCTTTATGGGGAGCGTCAAAGCGCCCACCAACTCCCTTTCATCTTAACATCAGCACTCCGTCGTTCCCTCCTCTCTGCTGCTGGAGATGGACTGCCAAATTATCTAACAGAAAGAGAAAATAATCTCCACAGACAATAACCACACAGGTCAGACCTTTAGGTCATCTTTACACGCCACAGATGAAAAGATGTATTTTTCTCAGTCGCTAAACTACCTTCATTTCCCCCAGAATGTAGGATACAATCACTCACAAATGGAAATGAAATGAATATATTTACTGAATTGTAATCAAGTTATCAATTGTTATAAATTGTTACCAAGGAACTAAAAGAAACCAATATTTTTTTAACTGTACTGGATTTAAAAGTTGCAATGACTTCTCTTACTTTAAACAATTTAGGGACATTGAAAGATTTGAATATTTTATTTTCGTTATTTATAGAGATAGATTGAGAAAAAGAAAAAATAAACCAAATGGAAAAAAAAGGTCCAATTTTTACCGCAACTATTGACGTTGTCCATTCACTGCTTCACAGAAGCTTCACAGAAGCAGTGGAGAGTGAGTAATGTTATTGTTCCTCAGTCTTTTCATCAGTAGGATGGATGCATTTAGTTGCACGGTGTAAGTGGAAATGATTTGTCGCTGCAGCTCAAAAAGATCTTGTAACTTTACACAGTGGCTGGACCATAACGCTTGTTTTTCTGTTATTTATTAATCATCTATATATAAAGGGGACTTAGCCGCTGTCCGCGGTGCTGAATTTGATTTCATGATTGGGAGCTAAAACTGGTCCGGACGGTTCCTTTCATGTGTTTTTTTTAATAGGGTGTAATGGAAAACACGTAAGATGCTGATTTATTTTCACCCATGCAGCTGTTTTGAATTAATTTAGAAGTTTTTGCCACCAATTTTGATACAACACTATAAACGCTTATACGTCCATCCGCATTAATGGTAATTTTATTTTACCGGTTTTTCCTAAAGATGACCCTTGTTTGCACTTTGGCACCAGTATGTTATTTATATATCTCAATATTCAACAACTGAGCGAGCTATAGGGAATGGACTCAAGAGAGAGGCTGGTTGTTTCCCAACATCTATCAGGGGCGGTGTCTGACAGATTAATAGCGGGGCGCTAGTGCGCAAACAGCTCTACTTTTACGCATCAGTCGCGCGTATATCAACTGAAGTTACGGGACCATGAGGCATTCGACTTTTAGATAGAAAATACCATCGTTTTCATAACTGAACAACTGTATTCAGGGTTAAACCGTATTTAGAGTGAAACGTCAGGAGCGTGTGAGCTTAGAGCAGGTGGTCCCAGACAAATGTCCGTGATGGGAACACATGGATGGAGCTCAGCGCGTCTCAGTTTCGTCGTCTGTGGATATTTAGCGTTTTTTTGCAGTGAATTCGTCCCACCGACTGAAGCAGGCTGCAGGGAGAGAGACAGCCCAAATTGCTGCACCGGCCGGAATAACGAATGTTTCGAATACACTAAGAGAAAAACTGTGTGCTACTGTGATTCCTACTGTCAGAAAACCAGAGACTGCTGCGACGACTACCAGCGCGTGTGCCAGATATCTGGTGAGTTGCTTGTTCTGTTTGACATTCAATAACTCTAGAAAATGCTTTTCTTTTGTGACTTAACACCTCAAAGCTCTGGGCCATAGTGAACAACTGTTTTACCTAAATTCCAAAAACGTAGTGAAGCCTTTTGTTCGTTGTTGTGTAGTTTGGGACAGAGATGGTTGGCATGGAGGTGACACAGCCACGGTGAGACATACTACACATAGCTGTCTCCAATTTACCCTCTATGGCTGTTTGTTTTCAATGACCACTCAGAGGTGATCTGTTCAAGGACTTCAAAAAGTTGTTAAAGTCTTCGTTGTTCATGTTTCAAAAGAAAGTAGTGTGTATGTGTTTTTAGGTTTGTACTGTTGACCCTTGGTCTTCACATCAAAGTTTGAAATTTGGTTCACAACCAGGCCATTCAATGCTTGGACAATATTCTCTTCAAAAAAAGATAGAAACAAAAAGCTGCACTTTGATGATCAACACAAAAGGAAAAAAAAAAAAAGCTTTGGAAACATTTTTCTCTCCTCATTCTGGCTGCAGCTATATATGGACAAATAAGGGAATGGAACACCACGGCAACAGTCTGCCAAAGATGGTCAGCATTACAGTAGAGCTGTGTCCAAAAGGTGACAAGCAGAAAACACTGAGCTGTAACTGAAGCAGCTAAGTATGATGAAACATCTCACAAGAACTGATTGTCTAAACATTGTCTTAGGTGTGCAATAACAAGCACCTGCAGGGTCAGTCCAACAAGTTAAAGATCTTTAAGTGCTGTGACGCGTCTATTTAGTCATCTTCAGTGCAGCCATCCTTTACTGGAGTTCTGTCTCTGTGCTGTGATGCAAACAGACGGTCTCATCATGACTGAGGTCATTAACTCAAAATGATCTACAAAACTGCTTTGGTGGATGTAGAAGTATCATTGTTTGGCTCCAAAGATAGCTGAAGCACAGATTAACTACAGAATACTGTTTTACTACAATTATTATCAAAGGTTAACTGTATTTTATACATTTTAATCTATTTGTGTCTCTTGTATACTTTACATTATAATAACCCTTTACAATTGTAATAAAAATACATTATATTATATATAAATTTAATTTATATAAATGAATATAAATTTTTCAGTTGTCACTTTACAGTTCTGGCCATGCTAAGAAATTTTGAAAAGAAACATTTTTAGACATTAAGACGCAACAATTTTGACTGATAGCTTATTAGTTTGTTCAGTGTTCTTTAAAAAGTCAAAGAGATGTGCAGAGACAGACTTTACAATCCCACAGGCAGTTGAGTGGATTCCTGGCATCATTTGAGCCCATGTGTCTGCCAAGCTGAGAGTTTACAGAATATGTACAGCCAAGTTCCTCAGCAATCATCAGCATAACAGGCTCTGGTTCCTCAGAGGTCACAGCTGCCATGTGTACCAGTTCATGTCTTGCTCCTGCACATTATTATGGTGTGACAATCAACAGTCGCTTCATGGTGTGATGCGGGTGTTGAAGGGTTGGTTATGTTCTCCAGCTAAATGTGGGCACTATGCACAAGTGACTGTAAATCAAATTATGTCTTTTTAGTCATAGTCTTGCCAGAGACAAATCTGAGCTTGAGAGTGATGCTAACTTAACCATGATGCTTAGACCATATACAGACCAGTAAGCACTGAGTGATGGCTGGAAAAACACCTCGACTTCCTGTGCAACACAAGCACCTTTACAATGTAAACACACTGTGGATCAGTTACATCAAAGCACCCTGATATTTTATTAATCGCTCTACCCTTTATCTATCTGATCCTACAGCAGGGTAATGTTTCAAGGAGTTTATCTGTGTACCGTCTGTAATTATATGGTGTCAGCTGAAGCTGAACAAAGAGCTGAGAGTGGGTGACATCAGTGGACAGGCTTGAACATTGGACTTCTCGTGGCTCCATTTGGATACAAACACTTACAGCTCTTTGGAGTGTGATACCTTTTTCTCCAGGTGTGTCCTTGTGCTAATAGTAACAAGGATATTAAGGATGTAAAGTGATGGATAAGCAACAGCAATCAGCTAACAAGGGCACCAGCCAGATTTCATTGCTCTCCAGGGCTGTAACGTGTAAACTTAGCACAAGTACTGATAAAAAAAAAAAAAGAAAAAAAAAGATGAATTCAGTCATGTTGAGGCCATTCCAACAACTTCCTTTTAGGTCCTTCTGATGAAGATTTGCTGGTGTGCTTTGGATCATCATCCTGTTGCGTTACCCCAGCGTTTTAACTGTCGCACAGATGGTCTCACATTTGCCTATTGTTATAGTTGTTGTTCTTTTATAACCCTCTCCAGATTAATGTGCAGCAACAGTTACCTGTCTAAGACCATTGATTATGTATTTTCCTCTTGGTATCAAGTTAACACACCTGATGGTCCAGATCAGCAAACTGCTAACAACCTCTTAAACCCTCCTAAATCCCGTGGAAACAGTAAGGAGGCACTTTGTTTTGCCCAAACAAATTATATAATTATATTTATTTAGGCTTAATCTTTGTTCAAAAGATAATGACATGGGAAAAAAGTTATATATTGTTGTTCATCTTGGGTTGTATTTGCATAGTACAACGCGTCACTACACTTTTCATACAAGACAAACAGAGGATCAAAAGACATCTTTGATAGCACTCACTGGACCGACTGATCACGACAGAGTACTGAGTCCAAGGAGTTAAGAGTCTATGTCAGAAAGAGATTCAGAGCGCTGAAATTTAGACATCGTGGGGTGATTTGGCAGAATATTGACCCCAAACACATCAAAACTGGTTGAAGAAGGAATAAGGCAGGCTATCCTTAAATCTTTATAATGAATCCCAAAGCCCCCAAAGTTCAAAACACAATCATATCGAAAACATGTGCTAAAAAGTCAGGTCTGTGGCGCTAATTGAAAAACTTAACTGAATGCTAAGATTTATATCAGAAAATGAGATCAATCACTCAAACAGAATCGAGCCATTCTATTGGTCGTGCCTAACAGAAGTCAAAAGGTCACGGTACGGCTACTTCAGGAACATTTATATTTTTCATCTTGGATATCTGATTTTTATTGTGTTTAACTAAGAAAAACAGAATTCATCAAAACTTGTGGGTTGTTATTATTATTGGGTACAAAAGTAATGAAATCATTGAAGGAAATCAAAATAAAGAAAAACAACATTTCAAAGAAATCACTAAAAAGTCATGTTTGTGTTTATAATGATTTTTATTTTCAGCTGCAATTGAAAATACTTTTTTTTTTTTTTTTTTTTTTTTTTTTACATCAGTAGAAAGTTACAACTGAAGCTGAAATTTTATTTTGATACAATGGGTAGAAAGCTTCTATCTCCAGCATTAGACTCAGAATTTTCAATTCAGTTCAGTTCAATTCAGTTCGAACAATCCATCCATTATTCATACCCGTTTAGTCCTCCACAGAGTCACAGGAGATCTGCTGGAGCCCTATCTCAGCTCTCTTTGGGCAAAAGGCAGGGGTCCACCCTGGACAGGTCACCAGTCCATCACAGGGCCACATATAGACGAACAACCACACACACTCACAATCACTCCTACGAGCAATTTACAACCACCAATTAACCTGACATGCATGTCTTTGGACTAATGGAGGAAGCTGAAGTAACCAGAGGAAACCCAAGCAAGCACGAGGAGAACATGCAAACTCCACACAGAAAGACCCCTGCTGAGGTTTGAACCAGGAACCTTCTTGCTGTGAGGCAACAGTGCTGACCACCAAGCCTCAATTCAATTCAATTCAATTCAATTCAATTCAGTTCAGTTAGTGTAATACATACAAATACATGCTTAAACTAACCTCTGAACTGACACATATTTTGACTTGTATATGATGAGTCCTTCTCTTATATTTCAGCTTCAAATCAAGTTTCCTACGGAGATATTAGGTCATTCCTCATTACAGATTCTTGAGATCTCAGAGGCCCACAGGAGGCTGGCAGCTCCTCTGCTTTTCTGCTGTGGTGTCTGGTAGATCTCACTCTAACAGGATGTCCAGTTCCACCCTTTTCCTTAGATACATGACAGGTTTTCTCATCATTCGCCTCTCCTGCATGGCACTTCTGCTTCTCTCCAGCGTATTGAATGTTGTAATCACATGATTTCCGCTTCTTTCCCCCTACATTCACTCCCTTGGTTTCCACGTGATCTCTCTTTATCCAGAAATGGTCCAGCTGCTGAAGATGGCTCACAAACTGCAGGACTGCTGTTGGTCACAAATTTGATGTTTTGCATCTGTTATCTGGCCTTTTCAGGATCAGAAAACACATTTTTAATTTGAAGTCTATCAGTAGTTTTCATATGAAGTTGGAAGGAAAACTGCTGGTCTGTGAATGATCCACAGTAATTGGGGCCATAAGGTTGTAACTGTGAATTGTAAGAGTTAATTTTGATGACTCTTATCTGTGTTTAGGTAAAATATGTCCCTTATCATATATCCGGCACTGTATTTCTGTTAACTGGCCCAGATATGTCACATTATCTCAGTCTTTCACAAACTAATATCACTGCATTTCCCTTGTAAATGACTTCTGTGTCAGCAGTATTAAGTGGTTAAACGCAAGGATTTGACATACTCAAACTGCTGAGGGTGATAAGGCAAGTGGAAACAAGAGTCATATTTGACAGGTGAAAAGCCCCATATCTCATTTCCCAGTTTTCACATTTTGAACTCCTCTCAAAGGACTCCTTTATTTGTGTCTTAAAAGGACCCTTATACATCGATTAAATGGTGCACAAACTTCACTTGCGCTATGCGTCGTCATAGTCTAGATGTGGACCCACTTCTGTATGAAAAGGTTAAACAAAACAACAGATCAAAATAAACATTATTATGCATCAGCAGTTAAAGACATGACTTCACTCAGATTTAAGTTAAGCCTATTTTAGCAATAAAGGTGCTTGTGATAAATATAATATTTTGACAGTACTGAAGAAAAAGCTTAGGGAATCTGAAATGTGGGTAAGAGCCATGTTAAACATACCCATAAGCCACTAATGTTTGTTTCTTCCTGTTAAAAGGGAGTTTTTAAAAAAAAAGTCTGCTATGGTCAAATGCTCGTGTAAATGAAATTGTTGGGTTTGTCTCTTTGTAAAGTGCCCTGAGATTTCTTGTTTATTTGAACGGATGAAACATAAATAGAAATGCATTAAATGGGTGGAAATAATTTGCGTCAGCTTACTATCGTGCTGAGTTAAAACTGGATCATGGAAAAAGCACCTGGTGAGAATCGAAAAAGATACGTAGAATTTTATTTTTGTTCTTAACAACCAAAGCACGTAAAATTGGAGACTGTCTACTCCACAGGTCCCAAACAAAACAGAAGAGTGAAAACAAAAATAACCAGAGATTGAAAATCAAACTGACCGATGTTGGGATAAGGCTGGAAGCCATGTGGTCTCTGCCTTTGGAGTGCACAGAGTTGATCCACTGATGTTTTGTAAGCAATTACTTAATTATTTTGATAAACTTTAAAATTACTCTAGCCAGTGTTTTTCTTTGTCCTTCCAATTGTTTTTATGTCAAACTTGAAGCTATAAGTCCAAGCTATCGGACCAGCATATCCATACTAGTTAGGGCTTTAAATTAGACTGTTGATATCTCATTTTGGTTTCTTCTTTTTTTTTGAAGGTTCTGAGTGACTTTCCTTTGCATAGTTCTGCAGTTTTAACAGTAAATGTATTGTGTTTGTAGATAATATTTAATAGGTTGATTTGTTTTGCTCTCCTTTTCAAGGTGTCATCAGGACATAATTATGTACTATATTTTCATTCCAGCTCAGTCCCCTTGACCTCTATCCCAGGTTCTGGTGTTGCTGAACATTACAGGGGTTGTCTGATGGGACCAAGGCCCCCACTCTGGAAAAGGGAAGGAGTGTGAATGTAATTAGGTTTTTAGGTGTAGTGGACCACCAGACCAGCTGGTCATCTGGGTCCCATCAGCAAAGAGGTGGGGGTGGATGAAGGGTGAAAAGGGAGTGAAAAAAGGGAATAAAAAAGGAGACAGATGGGGGAGAATAATGGAGAGTTTAGGGCAGAGCGATAAATGAAGAGGAAAGTAAGACAAACAGGGCTTTTACCTCTTTGAAACCCTAAAATAAAAGAACAACTCAAAATAGCTCAACTCTGAGTAGATACAGTTCACCACTGTCTAATGCACAGGCTGGAAGGTTATACAGTAAGTGAAGATGTTGGTAACACTATGATTGGTTTGTTTGAAACTGTATGAATCTGAAGTTTTGTTAATTGCTCATATTAATCATTTAGTCCTAAACTCAACTAGTTCAACTAAGCTGCACCAACGACCGTCTTTTGAAAAGAGCAATGTTGAAAACGAACAAACAACAGTCTCTGATGAAGAGAACAGATAATTGAGGAAGCTGGGTTTCCATACATGTTTAGGGTCTTTGTTTCCATTTTCAAATTACCCCCCTCATTTTACACTTACTATTTCAAAGTTCACTTTAACATCAACTTTGCACTGCAAAGGATTCGACTGTATACATCTAATATCAGTTTCAGATAAAACACTGTCTCTCTGATCATATGATTCTTAACTGAGGGTAAAAATAAACTTTAAAGTTCTCTAGATCAGAGTGAGAAGCGGCACATGCTGTTGAGTACTATTTGTTTCCTGCACTGGGGTCAAAGGTCAGCGGTGGTTGCAGGCTTTCCAACTGGGGACTTTCTCGTCGACAATGCAAACGGGTCACAATAGTGGCTGTGTGGGTCAGACTGTCACCGGGGTTATCACGTGGGTGGTGGGACTGTTGCACTGACCATACAAGATGCAGAGTCGGGGACCACCACAGTTAAGTAATTTCCTTCTGACCCCTGTGTGTCAATCAGAGAGATAATAGGCCTGTTTCCCCACGGGTACAAGAACTAGCCGGCCCTCCTGGTTTCACAGCACACCCTCTGCAACAGAGACAACAAGTGTCCCGAGTGCTTGTGTTTGTGCTGCAACAAGAAAAGAAAACAGCAACTTTATGAACGTCAGAGGATGTACCGAAGGGAAGGAAAGGCAAGCAGGCAGAAGCGAGGATAGGAAAAGATGGAGGAGGCAAGAGTAGGAAGTTGATTGTGGTATCAGGTTTCATCGCGCACTTTAGTAATTTTTCAAGAGAGTTCATGCCTCTCTACAAGTTTACTCTGGGAAAACTGTATGTGTCTGTATGTTTGAGGGTGATGGATGAAGGTAGAACAAGCCCAAATGGAAAAAAAAAAATATCTGACCGATGTTTTCTGTGTGTGTATGTGTGTGGGCGTGTGCGTGAGAGACAGAGAGAGTATATTTGTGATGATCTGGGAAAGGCATGCGTCAGGTGGGCAGCACTAATGTGCAGGAATCCAGAGATTCCACAGTGGCTTTGTGGATCGGCTGTGTCACAGAAGCAGACGCCCCCCCACCCCTCTAAAACACCAGCAGGACCATGGGAATGAACCCAACAAGCGGCATCTTAAAAGCTCTCTTTCTCCTGTTCACACATCCACACAAGATTATGCACTTGCATCACTGTAAATAGATGGAGGTAGATGAGATGCCAAGAGAGGATTAGATGCAGTTATGGTATATTTATCCATTCCCCATAGTTTCACCAAGAACATCTTGAAGCATCAAGCTGTGTGCACCTGCTCTCATTGTATCAAACATCTATTGTCTAACTGGGAAAAATGAAGCTACACGCCACAAATGTCACACTGAGAAAAACGTATTGTGGTGTAAATGTGCACGTTTGCATTTATTAATTTTTGCTTTAGCGTTTGAGTGCCCCTCTCCTTTGTGTTTATATGTTAATGAAGTGTGCACTTCCTCCCCAAAACAAGGCTGTTAACGTCTGCTGCTATTAAATCTCTGTGCTGGACAGGGCTTGATTACTACAGGAGTCCCTTGGCTTTGATCATAGCAGCAATCTAAGTAAAGCAACTTCCTCTTAGCTCGATGTAATTGGCTAAATCAGCCAACTGAATGGGGACTCTGATTGCTCCTGCTGCTGTTTATGTGGTGTGCATGTGTGTGTTTGAGGGGAAAACCAAAAAGAACAGGATGCAAAATTAGCCCCTATGTAAATGGGCCCCACGCATAAGACCTGGGCTGCAGACTTCCTGTGTCTGGGTTTTAGCCAATCTGATATAAATAGTTTGTAATGCCACGGTCACTCACTGCTGCCAGCCTACCTGTGTCCATATCAGTATGCTGTTGCAGCTCAGAAATTACGGGACAATTTATCACTACCTCTAGATTAAAGATCACTCTTAACGTTTACAATTTACAACAGAGAGTAATAATAAAGCAACCCACAAAATAAGAATGGTCCTCTAGTTTTGTCAATGATGTATCAACATCTTACTGCTCATCAGCTAAAACCATCAACTGATCTCTATCTTGCTGTTTTCCCCAGCAGCCATCGACTGTGTTGTGGGATCATGGGGTCCCTGGTCATCATGCACATCTTGGTGTGGAGTTGGCAGCACAGAGAGGAGTCGTCAAGTATTTGTGCCTCCCAGGAACGGAGGTACACCTTGTCCCGACCTGAAGCAGCGAAGAGGATGTTATGGAAACAATGCCATATGCAGCACTGCCAAAGGTAAGAGCATGACTTCTGCTCTTCTGCATGTGTGTGTGCTCCTGGTCTGAACTCTGCTACATATTAATTTGGTGTTTCAGAGCTCTCTAGGGGCCCTCTACTAATAGGCAACAGATTAAATGTGTAAAGGCTTACCTCCAACTGAACTGTTTCAACATCTCAGTTATGCTCCTAACTGTTGAGACACTTTTTCAGTTATAAAACATGAAAACACAGATCTAATATCTTTCAAGTAGAATGTATCCCTGTACTCCACATCCCTCTGAATCATCTGATTCATAGAATCAGCTGGATTTACAGGATCAACTGCTACAGATAAAACGTGGAACGTAATTTTAAGATGATTTTAAGAGCATACAATCGCATTTGTTCTCTTTTTCATTTCCATTGTTGTGACTGATCCCCAGAGGTGGCCAAAATCTTGCCTGATTCTTTCAAGAGGAAGTTCAAGGACCCTTGGAGGCGACCACACATGTTGATGAAGGAGGAGAAGGACAGGTAAGACGTCCATATGAGCTCAAAGGCAGCAGCTTTTCTTTTGTCTGTCTCAGTGCAATCCATATTTTTGTTCATTCATTGTCATGCAGACAGCAATCCTAGCAGACACAGAGAGAACATGCAAACCCCCCTCAGAAAGACCCCCGCAGGTACTGAAACAGAGACCCTTCTTGTTCTGAGGCTAACCACCACTAATTAGCAACAGATCACTAACATGACCGAGTATATAGATTGCCTCTTAAGAGACTGATGCTGTAAAAAGGAAAAATTAGTCCTATAACAAATAGTTCAAACAACCAAGTTGTTTCTCAACTTGCCAACGAAGTTGGCAATCTACTCTACATATCATCAATGAAAGATTCAGAGGATTTAAGACAATCCAGAGTAATCTCTGCCAAAGGACAAGTGTAAAACAAATTCTGAGTCAGTGAGTCTGATCTTCAGGCTCTGAGGTGCCACTATATGAAAAGAATTGTGTTGCTGAAATTCACTGTATGGCCACAGGAACATTTGAAAACTAACTAATAACATGTGTTAACAAACTGAAGTTTCACCGTGCAGGGACCCCCCCCCCCCCCAAAAAAAAAAAAAAAAAAAAAAATGCAGAAAAACATTTGCAATCAAAAAAAGTCAACCTCAGATTTTTTTTGAAATATGAAATGTTTCACAAGCAAAGCTGATTCTTCTTACAAAAGTGGAGCTCTTTAATGAAAAAAAAAAAAAAAAGTAATTATATGCTCTGTTTTGGAGCCAGCAAATATCCTGTCCAAGATAGCTTTCAGATCCAGCTCATTCTGGCGTGAATCTCCAGCTTCAAGGCTGCTGGACTTCATTGTGGGTTCATATCAGTTTTTACTCAGTTTAAAGGTCACCTGCTCTATGATCATCTTTGTGTGAAGATTAGAGACTACAGACCAAGGCCAAGGTTGTCATGGCACGTACATGCACCAGCTTGAAATTGCTGTGGCTGTGTAATATGAACTCTGGTGCTGAATATTTGCATCATGAGCTGACCTGTACTGATAGGCCAATTATAATCCGTGGACTGGTAAACCCACACTGCATTGAAGTTGTCTTTGATCTGAGCTGATTGCAAACGTTCTCAGAGATGGAAAAAAAAAAAAAAGCTAAGATGAGGGAATAAAGTCTTGGCTGGTTTCCTGGCAGCCCACATAATTTTAAACTGATTAAAATGGACATCAGATACTTTTGTTTTCGGCGAAACATAAAACAGCGGGGAGGTGTACATACATTACTCATGAGTGAGTCTGAGTGACGGTAATATCACACAGATATTTATGTCATGATGGTAGTTTCATAGATATTGACCTTGGAAATGAGGGCGTGCAGAGACATTATCTATCTGTCTTTGCAGTCGTCTTTGGACCTCATTTTATACCCATGAAAGTAAAGAAACAAGAAATTTCTCTTCTTACTTTACTTGCTGAGGCTTGACATAAATCTGCCTTGAATTTTTTTTTTTTTTTGATTCCCCCAGGAGTCAGCAGAGCAGCATTTTTAGTGGAATGAACAGGGATTAACCACAGTGGAGATTAGGTTTTGCAGCAAGTCCACCCCTAATTATGGAAAGGAAATTCCATTTTCACAGCTCCGCGTACATATTTACAGTACAATATGTGTTGGAGCCTCATTACAGTTGTCATTTGGAATAAATCCATGATAAAATGAAACCTCCTCAGAAATGTATACTATGGTCAAGTAGCTCAGTCACATTTTCCATGTAGCAGTATCAAAAATGTTGTTTTCATAAGGACAAAAAAAAAGAAAAAGAAAAAGAAAAGAAAATCACCCCACTGGGGATTCTGTGTGGCCACAGTTGACTGAGTCACAGACAAAATAAATAGTGGAGTGAAGTTCAAAGTGGCCTCCAGAGAACAGGGCTATCAGAAAAACAAGACTTTAATTGTTTCCAGTCTGCAGACTGAGCTGTGTTGACGTCAGGATAGTCCAGATGACCGTGACACTGCTGGATCACCTTTAAAAGTAACAAACGTCTTATTGACAAATTTGTATTTTGTCTGTTTATATTTCATTGCATTTACACTTGACTTAAAGCCAGGGTATATTGTTTTAGAGGCGGGACGAGGAGTGAGCAGGAGAGAGGCCTTCTGGGGAGTGTTTAAGCCGGGCATGTGTCTCTGTGTCTTCATCTGGACATTTTCCATTTGCCTCTTTTGTTAGAGAAGGTGCACTGGCAGGAGCCCAGAGCATGAAATATTGGATGATGTGCTCTTGGCTGCAGATCTGTGCAAGAATAGCTGCTTATTTAGCTCTTACATCTGGAGATTTATGAGTCCCAAAAGTAATGTGTGCATGCGTTTGACCTCTGTATGTACTGATGCAGTTTTAGGGGAAATTGCCTTGAATTGTCAATGATGCTTTTGTTTTCTAAAAAACCTTTCTCTCTCTCTCTCTTTTTTTTTACATTCTTGCAGTTACTGTGTGTACCTGAGAGTGAAACAGGCCTAGTCCAGCCTGCAGACTCAAGCTGTGGAGCTCTCATCTGGTGAGAGACAGGCTGATCTGTGCAGAATGTCAGAGCGATGCCATGTCAAAGTCAGAACGCTGCGGAGGTGATGGCCTGGAGAACATCAGGTAGATAGAAAATGCTCATGTGTTAACTCCTGACAGTTTGGTTTTCAGTGTAGTGGGACTGAATCACTTTTAATGAAGCTTAAGAAGACCTAGCTTGGATCAAAAAGCAAATTCTTTTGAAAGAGGAATCATCTTCACCTCTGATGGCAGATCACATGCACACTGTAATCATGTTTAAACTACAACAGACATCTTAGTTTTACACTGTAGTGCCATTTGAGGAATTTGACTTGTTTCCAACAGCACTGGAGGTGAACAGGATCAAAACCTTCTCAGTTGAGTACTTAGAATATGAGAATTTTCTCTTTCATTTTAAGTTTCAAGTAGAATTTTTATGTAAAAAAATAAAATGAAAAGAAATTTAAAGACTGGATAAGTCCAGCCGGTTGAGGCTGTTTGTTGAGATATTACAGTCAAAGATCTTTACTGAAAGAATGTCCAGTCTCATTATATATCATAGACGAGTAAAGAAATATAAATAAATAACTATTTTGTATGTTTTAGCAATAAAACAAAAAACAGTAAGCTACAAATAGTTACATCGACTTTATACAGAATTAATGATAGCATTATTTACTTTAACATTATTTTAACATTATCAAACTTATTGTAATTATTGAATATTTCTACTGTTATTACATTAACATTACTACATGTTAATTTGCATACATTCAAAAACACATAAATGTTTATTTTGACCATTTTTTTACCCTCCTCTGACAGAAATGCAGTTTCTCAATATAGCGAGCTACAAAAAACATTTTTAACATTAAGAACTCTTGTAATCTTCCTAAATCTTGGGTATTACAGTAATGTTTTGTTATTCATCTAATTCAAAAAATACAATAAGAGCCCTGTGCTTTCATCCAAAGATTGCTCCAGAGTCAGTTTCATATGTGTGCCATCAGAATATTGTGAAATATACTACAACTGACACTAAAATCCACTAACTTCACTCATATACTAGCAGTCATTGTAGTTTTACATTCCCGATGTGGTCCTTCTGTTACCTCTAGAACCTTCTGGGCCGCAGCTGCAGCCCCAGGCTGTCATGGTTCCTGGGTACGAGAGTCGTCTTCTGACCGCTGCCAATGTCCTCCCTATTCGGTCCTCTTTGTTTGAGCCAACATCCAGCTCTCAGACATCCAAATGCAAGGACGTTATTACCCTCAGAGCTTCTTGCTGACTGCAGAGAGTCCTGCCAGCCAAGCCAGACCCTCCCGATCCAGAGTACTGGACGGGTAACTCAAGGATATCAGCTACATCCTGCCACTTTTCCCTCTCACCTCATACTCTGTACTGTATACCTAATTATTAAGCACACAGAATTTCATGCATTTAACTTCTGATTTTACAGCCACAGTAATCGATGTTTCTCCTCCAAGCACAGCAATATGTGCATTTCTATTTACCTCTGAATCTTTGCTATCTACCTCCATCAAAGCAAGTGCATCTGCTAATGCCTAATGTATAAAAATATAAATATATTATTTTGCTTCATACATTTTCTACTTATGACTGTTTACATGTAATTCATATGTGTCTACATCGCTATACCTATTTGTATCCATTATGACACGGAAGTTGCTGCCCTTTAATTCAAGTTCCGATCCAAAAAGTTCATCAGCCGGTTTGAGATGCTACAGGCTGGTTCATCCCAGCTGCATCTTTGCTCCAGACCTTGAGTTAGTATATTTGTGTTCTACACTGTTGTTTCCTGCTAATATTCCTTTTCAACAAACACATCTCTGTCAGCAAGCGAAAATGAAAATCAGCTACTGATTGTCAGGTGCTTGGATTTGTGTCTTTGTTGCTCATCTAGCCTCCACTTTCATAACTGTATGATTCTCAATCCCTGTTAGACGGTATTTAATAGCATGACACGGATCACGTGATCACGTGATGAAACTGTTTGACAGGTAAAGGGGCTGTATCAGAGAAATCCCATGGTGGTTCTCTCTATCCTCTGTGTTTGAGGCAGAAAAGAAAAGGTTTCAAGACTGTTTTTCCTCAAAGCCTGCCCTCCTCACAGGGGAGTTTCATCAGCAGAGCATCCTCCAATATAAACACTGCATACAGCCAAGTCACTCACATAATATTAATTACCAGAAAATCCTCCCAGTGCTCCCCACAGCTTCTTGCTTTTCTTTCTGACATAGTGTTTTCTTTAAATGAACAACCTTTTGCATTTTTGACGTAAAAGCAAAAGTCAGTCAGCTGGCTTATCTCCTCCCATGTCTCTGTTACAGCTGGTTTACGGCAGGAGGATGGGTGAGCTACCAGTAAAGTAGTTTTCTGTCTGGACTCTCCCATGTCTATTTTTTGTGTGTTTATTTATTTTTAAACAAGTGATGATTTTATTAGTGCAGCACAGCATATTCTGTACACTGTCCTATAGTGGAAATAAACAACTCTACTCTCATTTCTTCCAAGTCTTGGTCATATTTTACAGCTGTGTTCATCACATGTTCCTCAACAGAGGCTGCCATTAGCATTTCTGACTCCACTCCTTCCACTTGACTAGTTTTTACATGCAGCGGTTTACAGTTAAAAGTTAAAAGAAAAGAAAAGTTTGAAATATTTATTTAAGTGCAAACATGTAACCATGAACATATCATTGTTGCATTCCTGAAATTTTTGCCTGGTGTCTAAATGTCATGAAGAGGAGGACAATAGCAACTAATGTATATAATTATGCTTTTCCTCTACATCTTTCATTTTTTGCAGTCGTGTTTTATAAGTGACATAACATGATCTGTGAGCAGATGGAAGGTGAAACATGTAGCTCTCGTGTGTGTGTACATCTGTTAATGTTTTTTATGGTGATGTAGCTGACTGGACATGAAGGAGGATGTTTCAACTGTATATAAGCTGAAAGGTATATAACTCCTTGTGTTTATAGAGGCAATGGACCTCTATAACCTCTATATGAGATGCAGTTTTCTCTGCATTTTGCCAGTCAAGTCATCCTAACAATACAAAGTTAACCACAACTCCTGGGGGTTCTTTGCTTTCCATATGTGCTATTTGAAAAACTCGGTTCATCACTTCTATTGTTGATCCTTTAATGCAACGGCATCACAAGCAGTGTGTCAGTGGGGATGCTCAGCAACATGCTGCATTTAACATAATCACCTATTTGTGTTTCAATATGATAAAATAATAGATAACTGAAATGTACTTTTTTGTTTGCTTGGGTGAGTTCGGTTAAATAAGTTCTGAAAGTAATCCTTTCAAAGAAATTCCTCAATTGCTTGTTAAATGGAGTTCATCTCAGAGGTACTTGAACTTCCCCTCCTTTATTAATCGTTCCAGCCACCCTCCCTCCTTTATCTGCTCTCCTCCCTCCATCCTCTCCCCAGCTCTCCACCAGACTCGGCCTTCGTCAGCACAACTCTTTATTTTCTCTCCCTACAACAGCGCCAATAGAGCCTGATAGTCCATCCCCTCGTCTCTACTGCCCCTGCTGCTAACCCGCTTTCTAAAGAGCAGGAAGACCCATCTCTGGCCCGGTGCCTGATGGGCTCCGACAGCAGTGTGTTCTGGGATTACAAATGCTGAAAAGGGGGGCATTCCACCACTGGCGGCTTTTGTCACAGCGTGACCACTGTTTGCTTTTGACAAGACAGCTGTTCAAAGCCCTCCAGGCCCCCGTGTATGGCGTGAAGGCAAAGAAGCCAGAGGTGACTTCCGTTTAGTGGTTGTATCGGTGGATGTGTGATAGAACCTTGACCTCCAGGTCTCTTCTTCAGCATTTTTCATTATTCTTGCAGATTGACTGACTCGTCTCAGCATGTTGTCCTCACATTGGAAACCACTATGATAACAATGAAATTGATATAACTTTACAGTGTATGAGGTGACATTTACACATTGAGGGAATTGGCCAAGGGGGTCAAAGATTTCCTTGTCCTCTCCTGGAGTTATAATACTGTATACTGTATGAAACCAGGGGTGCAGAGGAGAAAGCAAAGAGGTGTAAAACTACTCATAAGGACACAGAAAGGCATAAAAACAAATGCAATATGTCCACAATATGACACAAAAATGCCAATAAGAGACATTTAGAGGCCACGGAGAAATCATAGCGCTCCATATTTTGACACAAAATGACCTTAATTTGACTGAAGCGAGATAAGAAAGATCAATAATGTGTCAAAAGACAACATCACAGATGTAGGGTTGCAACAAAATAAGTAAAATGACCAAAATATGACCTAAAAAATGTAGATGAAAAATTTAGAAAAATTAGATGCCAATGACCGCAGATGCAAAAATTACCAATAATGACCACAAAGCAACCGTATAAAAATACAGTCACCAAAAAGAGATGAAAAATGACCAAAAAAATGACACAAGCAGATCAAAATGAAACATATAATATGACACAAAAAGGGCAGAGAAGAAAAGAACCGTAACTGTACCATCAAATTACCAGAGCGAGATGTAAAACACGCAACATGATACACAAAACGACCATGAAAGTGTATGAAAAAGATTATAAATGATGTAAAACATTATACATACCTGGAGACACACAAAGATCAAACATATCTAAGTGGCTGGCAGATGTTTTGCACCTCTGTCTGTCAGTGGTCTTGCTCCTCTTCAGGAAGAGTGGTTGGCCTTTTACTGCGGAGCTGAGGAGCAAACACCGTCCACATTCCTACATCCTCTCAGCCCTGCACCAAAAATATTTGTTCAAATTCATCTTCAAGTTTCCCAAACTAATCCTCTCTCCTGACACCATAAAAACGTGAAACAAGCTAAAAACAGTTTACATGCCTTTTTTCAAGTTCCTAATATGTTAATGATGTTGCAGTTGCATGACAAGTAAAACCATTTTTTTTAAACTTGTGTATATACATTTCATTTGCAACAGAGTATCACGCACGACGTATCACAAAAATGCCTTTTTGTCCAGACGTGCAAAGGCCTTCCTCAGTTGGGACCCTATATTGCTGGTACCCCTATTTTCCCGTCTGTGTCGCCCCCAAATTGCGTACAGCTTAAATGTGGTCAGGAAGCCTGTACTGTAATTATCAAGTCATCCTAATGAAAGCTTGTTGGGTCTGTAGGAGCAGCTGGTCCATCACAGAGGAATGATAATGAATGGACGCCCTAACATGAGGACATGAGCTAGACACAGTAGTGCAGATGGTCCACAACACAGCCAGTAAACGCTCACGCATCATCAGATGATAACAGTAATTAAAAAGAAAAGCAAACAAACAAAAAAAGACCTGTGCCATTTTCCAGGATGTGTAGCATTACATGACAGTAGGCAGTTTATTGTAACTGTAGAACACTGAATATCTCTAAAAAAGTAATAACTATATTTACTTAAAATTGTTTCTTATGCTTATAAGACAGAAATGAGTTGTAAAAATGTATTATTCTTTGATCTAAAATCATCAGACCAATACCTTTTTGCCACGGAAAAATTAAATACATTATTAGATACACAAGGATGATCAAAAATGATATTTTATTACTGGGGTTGCTCAAATATCACCTGTGAAATTTAGTGTCACCTTGTGGTGCTTTTAACTTCCTGCTCCATCTAAACACAAACTGTAGAACACCCGAGAGTCCTCAAATCAATGTTTTATTGAGTATGGTGGTTTGACTATTTACATGGCAGAAACAGAACATCAAAGTGGTGAAGACTCCAATAACACCTGTAGGATGTGGAGCAACTTCCACGATGTGATGCCATTGATCAGCCTCTAAAGAGCTTTAAACTCCAAGTAGAGATTAAAAGGGATTCTAAATGCTTAGTGGAATATATACTAAAAACTACTTAGTTAACATGTTTTCCAGAAAATCTTTCATTGGTTGCTTCTCTCTTCAAGACTTGGCTCATTTAAAAGCTGAACAGCAACTGTCAAATATTAAAGTTGTTCTGTTTACTACAAGAACTACAAGCAGGAGTCATGAAGTCTTCAACTTTTTTATCTGTGCATCTTGGAAGTTGGTGAAATTGTGCCAGAAACTGTGAGACAATAAATGATGAACATTTGCTTACTTAGTACAGACTTCTTATTTCATTTTTCCAAAAGAGAGAAAAAAAGAGGAAAAAATGTTTTTATAATGGCTCTTCAACTTTGGAAAGACATTTCACATTAGGATTTTGATAAAAGAAATATTCATTCAGTTCTGCATTTTATATACAAAACTCAGTTTGTTGACATTATTCCTGTACAATAATTGATCCAGTTTCATAATGCAGCAATGAATAAAAGTAACAATTTATGCAAAGCTAGAGAAAATAGTGGGGATAATAATTCAAACAGAAAATTCTGGGAATAACTCAGACTTATGGAAAGATATGCTACTTGAGATAAAATCATGGCACAAATCCAGACTTTTTTCCCCCTATATTTGTAAATATTACATCCCTGTGACATCTAAGGCAAATGTGGTCTCAGATAGGCTTGCTGCTTGCTTGTGTTTTTAAATATTTGTAGTGGTAAGTTCAGATATCACTGTCAGTTTGACATAAGGATGATGCACACACAACAGGGAAAAGAAAGAAATTTTTTTTTTTTTTTGCCCATGAGTAAACACAAACAACAGTAATGTCAAAAGAAGAGAAAAACAGACCACACATGGAAAAAGAATATGTGATTTTTTTTCTTTCCAGATGAAAGAGTGGAAAAAAAGGCATACTTTATTCAACAAAGGCCAGATTGAAGGGTCGTGTGCACATGACTTGTTGCCAGTTTTTGTCGAATGGAAGATGAGTCCAAGTAAGGGTCCTACTTAAGGTTTTTAATCTGTTGGTTTGTTTTATGGATCTTCATGTCCATCTTGTCCGCTTTGTTCAGTATAGAATCAATGGAGTCGTCCTGGTCCTCAATTTCAGTCTGGAGACCAAGTCCAAGGTTCTTCAGTCTTCTTAAGCCATCGGACATGTCATCTAAGTCATTCACATCAGACATTAGATAAGTAGTAGACTGACACAAACTACAAACATCTATAAGAATATATACCACTTATATATATTCTCCCATGTATATTTCATAACCATAGAATAAGATGTTGTGGTGAATGTCAGCACCTGACTTGTTCATCTGAGGTTGTATTTATGTTATAATCCAATAAAAATAACAATAATAATAATAACTAGAAAAGCACTCGGAGAGCACAGACCTCCGCAAGCACAACAGTTCCCCCATATAGCGATTTCAAAAAAAGGTCCCAACTTTTCCAGAATTTTGGTTGTATTATTGATGATAATAATAATAATAATAATATAATAATAACAACAATAATAATAGTGTCTGCCCTTCACATCGCTGCAGGATTAACATGCTTATCTAAACATTCATACTCTGGTGGAAGTAGAAGAAAAGATCAATGAAAATGAGGTATTTTACCCAAATTTCTGTCAAGGGTGTGGTGAGCCTCTCTGAGGTGTCTGTTCTGAGAGTATCCATTCTGTCTAGACGCGCCGTCATCCATTGACGCAGCAGCTCCAAAACCTGGAACACAGAATTCATTAATTATGGCAGCAGTTTGTGGCATATATACACTGAGGTTCTTGTGCCAAGTCTTACCTCCTGTCTCCAACTTTCTTAAGTTGGGGTGGCTGGCTTGGTACTTATCTTCATACTGTCTGCTGTTTGACATGGCACTCTGTAATCTGGGACAATGGGGAAAGTCTTCTTCAGCCATTTAGAGGAAGTCAATCAATAAGGTATACAATACAATTAAAGCTTCATAGTTTTGCCAGTTTCTTTTTAAATTAAAAAAAATATCTCCTATTTGGTCCCTAAAACTGCCTGGAATAATCAGAGGACAGTGATGGGTTAGTGGAATATATTTTGCTGGTTTATGTTTGACTATGTAAAGTTAATTTGTATATATGTATTGTGATATTTAAATGCTCAGTGTGAAGGAGGTAGTTAAATCCAGAGGTAAAGCTGCATATAGAAACAACCAAACTTAATGACCAAGCTCTGTCTTGTCTAAAAATGCCATTGTTCCCCATCATCTCATAGGAGCTCTTCGTTTTCTGAAAGAAGGCTTGCTGGTAGTTCCCAGAATTCCCAGGACTAAAATAGAAGACAGAGCTTTCAGTTTTCAGTCTCCTTTTGTGTGGAACCCACTGCCAGATATATACAGGAAAAAGGGACTCTCTTTGTTTTTAAGACTCAATTTAACAGCTTATTTTGACCCAATGATCTTTTTGTAAAATACTTGTTTTGATATGATCCTTTTTTTTTTTTCCTTTGTGTACTTTTAACCATTTTATTTTAATTTGGAATGTTTTCTTTCATTGATATTTATGTTCATATTTTACTGTTATTTGCAAATTGCTTTCATAAATGTTGTTCATGTTTTAGAGATTGTTTTACCTACACATTTGATTCTTCTTATATTTGTCTCTTGTTCTGTGTAGATTGTTGTGAAACACATGCTTGGAAAGTCTTATGTAAAGCTGAGTATATACACAAATTTGCAGTTATCCACAAACTTTGTTTTTTTTTTTTTTTCTAAATCAAACACATTACACGTTTTAAAAGGTATGTATGATAATGCATGTCAGATACTATTTAAAACAGCATGATATACGTATGTATGTCCTTGGTAAAATGCTTCAATTCCTACACATTCTTGGTTGATTTAAGTGTTCATAATATAAGCAAAAATAACATAAGTATACACAAGGTGTACATTTTGTGGATATGGATGACAGCTACAACACACCAGGAAAACCTGACACTCACATGTCATTGGCCTGGTAGGTCTTTGGCTCCTCAGGTGGTGGCTTTGTCTCTGGTTTTCCCTTGAAGTAATTGACAAGTCCACCCCATACACTTTTGATGCTGTTAATATGCTTCTGGCTGGTCTTCAAGTCCTGATCCATGTTGTCCAACATCTTGTCTGTCCTCCTAAGAGCCTCACCCTGTCGCATCAGCTCCTACACGGACAAAAACAAAAAGAATGGGACTGTCTGTCTCCCTCTCAGAGACGATACCATGAATTTGTGTGTTGCCATAAACCTGATGAGAGTTGCATACCTCTGCCGTTTCTACGCCCATCTTTTCTGATTCGTAGATGAGGCCAAGGGAACGGTTACTGCTGTCCACAGCAGACTGAGCTGTGCGCATCACCTCCTGTTGCAGGTACCTCTGTCTTCTCTCTGCTTCAGTTAAACCACTGTCACTGGGTTCGACATTGAAATCTCTACTTTTAGGCTTAAAACTTTCCTCGTCATCATCATCATCTGCAAATGGGTTATGGGATCTAGGGTAGGCCATCTGTGAAGTAAAA
Organism: Hirundichthys speculiger; assembly: GCA_018398805.1. Lineage (NCBI taxonomy): Eukaryota > Metazoa > Chordata > Actinopteri > Beloniformes > Exocoetidae > Hirundichthys > Hirundichthys speculiger. The sequence continues at coordinate 789,403 of JAGFBZ010002193.1, read as the reverse complement.
ACAAATAAAATAATCTTATTTAAGCGTTCATTGTCAATGTCTCATGATCCTTTCCAGTCAGGAGTGGGCTTTCAGCCTCAGTCAGTTGAAAAACAAACAAACAAACAAACTAGACTATGCAATACCTGGAGAAATTGTGGTGGGATTGTCGCTACTGCCTGTCCCTGGTCTCTTGCATAACTCTTTAAAATTTGAGATCAATCTTTAAATGTGTTATACAATATAGAGCATAAAACAGAAAAGCTGCTCATCATCTGTGATGTTGCATATCTTCTATAAGTCTGTTTTGGAGAGTGTAGTTCTACCGACAGTCATCTGCTGGAGGAGCAGCATCAGAGCCAGAGACTTAAAGAAACTGAACAACCTTTTAAAAAACTGGCTCTGTTTCAGAGCCTCCTAAGCTGATTCTGAAAAGGCGGATACTTTATAAAATGAAGAACATCGTGGACATATCCTGTAGAAACTGTTTAGCATCCTCTAAACAACACAGTGATTCAGCAACAGAGTGTCTTCAGTCAGAGGCTTCTTCAGATCTGCTGCAACAGCTACGGCAATATCCTTCTACAACGAACCATTGAGGACACTAATTCATGACAGTTACTGCAACAATGAAATTTCCTTTCGGGATGAGTAAAGTATTTTTGAATTGAAACTGAACTGAATTAAATGAATTCTGGGAGAATTCCTTGATCCTGAGTTAAGTCAGTCAGTTAAGCAACTCTGAGCTGGAGTCTTTGATCTCCATTGGTAACCTAAAGTCATGACTCAGACTGAAAACCTCTCTCAACATTGTGTGAAAGAATCAGTTCTTACAAAGAGAGTAGCTCCAAAGCAAATGTTGTTGCCACTGTTGTTGCAGGAAAAGTATAAGTCTTTTGCTTTTGGGAGATGACAGAATTTCCTTAATAACTGAGTCCTGTTGAGTGAAAACTGGGCTCTAGAGCAGGTTAAGGAACAAGTTCCTCATTTTCCAGTTGCTACTCACTTTCTCAGTTATATACTGGCACAGGAACATTTCACAATCAATTTCTATGGCATATTTTTTTTTTTTTCAAAATAACAACAATAATAAACGTATTTTTGTGACAATGACATATACTGGGATTGCTGTTTTTATGGCAATCCCACAAAAACAACGACAAAAAGAGAAAGTTAGTAACAGCTAGTTAACAGACAATAGATTTGACCGTTTCAAAAAAAAAAAAAAAAAAGCATTTACTGATTAAGCGAATCGTTTTACACACACACACGCGATAATATTGCTAATCTCAATCTCGGTAATACTGGAACGAGCAGCTGACATAGTAATTTGAAAAATGATACTGAATCCTAGCTTACTTAAGCTTCAACAGGCATACCACTTCCACACAAGAAAGCGACTTTTGACTGTCAGTCAAACAATTTAACACTTATGGTCTTCCCTTAAGACTGTTACATTGTGTAGACCGGGGATAATATTGGTCACCGTCATAAATGTTGTTATTTTTATTAGAATTTTACGAATATTTCACGGGTGTTGGCCAGCTAGTCGAGGGCTTTTCTGGAAAGACTGCCTGTACAAAATTATATAACCACATCCGCAAACGAAGCAACAGCAGTGCAGTGCCATTATGAAGATTCTATCCTCTGGGAATATAGTGTCTAAAATGAGACCGTAAAATCATAGTAACGATCAATTTAAGAAACAAACCTTTGACCGTCGCCTGTCGCTCTATCAGCTGACTGCTTGCCACTTAAGACTTCCTGTCGTGTTTGGTGACGCCGCAGTGTGATCTCCCAACGGCTAGTCCTGCGCAAGAAAAACGCATACAGAAAATTACTTGCTATAAAAATGTGCTTATATATGGCAATGTACAAGACTGCGCGGTGTTAAATATTCATATTCAATTCAATATATTTTGAAAAATAAAATATGAATAACTTTTATTTTGGCGTACTAATGTAATTGTATGCCTTCCCCGAGAATGTCCCTTTGGAGTCGCCGTACTGCGGCTGCACCAGTTGCCGCTGTTCGCCTAGTCGGTCTGCTTGCTGGCTGGATGTAGGGACAAACATGTCTGTAATGGGAGGTGGTACGAGAGGGTTTTATTTCAACACAGTTCTGTCGCTGGCTCGCTCTCTAGCTGCCCACCGTCCCGCGCCTGTCGAAAAGGTGAGTAAAGTGTTCTACTCTTGTCAAATTTGCTTTAATTGGTTAAGTTGGCAGCGACAGGCAGCAGTGTTGTTCGAGGTGTTGCTTCGCTTCCGCACAGGCGGTGGCTTATTTTGATAACAGATGTGACAGCCAAGCTAATGTTTAAATGATCAGCGTCCATATTTAGGAGTCACTAATGCTGTGTCTTCATACTAGTTTATTCACTCTTACATAGTGAAAAGGCATTGCGGAGGAAAGTGGCGTCGCTGCTTATGAGGTGCCTGTTACTGCATCATACAGGCAGACTAGTGAGGCTTGATGAGCACTGCAGTCAAACAGGTTATGACTGTGAAGAGTTCACAGTATGCTCAGGGTGGCATTAACAGTATGCTCAGGGTGGCAAGATAGTTACCAACCTGTTGAAACCGGAGCCTGGATGTTAAGGTCTAATATTAGTTTTTTTTTTCCATAATTGACAAAGATGAGTGCGTTTTATAAAGTATTAATGGCGTTTGGTGGAGTTTTGAACACAGCATATTGATGGAAATTTCAATACATCATCAATACAGCCTCAGTGTGCAGCGCAGTATATCATCCATAAATCAGTTGCGTAATTCCCAGTGTTGAGCTGTGGCGAAGGCTGTCTGGCTGTGTGTCAAATATCTTGGTATCCAATAGGAACATAAAAGTCTGATCACCATGCATACATTACATCTAATTTATGAAGCAGACTCTTTCATCTAAAGTGATAATATATTGGGAGCAATGTGGGGTTCACTATCTTGTCCAAGTGCACTTCGACATGTCAACTGGTGGACTGATCTAACAATATTACTCTGCAAACGGACAAGATGGTGACAGCAGTACAAGTTGAAAATGCATGCACAAAAATCATAAGGTATATTAAAAAAGCAATTGTGTCATTTCTTGACTCGGGTTAAGAACAAAGTTCAGTGTTGGAGCAACACTGAAATATTTTTTAAACAAAACTGCAAGACCAGAGAGAAAAAAAAATGTGCAAGTTAAATAAACAGCTGGATCATGGATACGATAAACATTTAAATGGCGTGAATGTTACCATCCTGGACCGTCAGATGCAATGAGTTTACACTTTACACGAAGTGCCAACTTTTCTGGGATTGTGATCAAAGATGTATTTAAAACTGATATTTGTGCTCTTTTAGATCCAGAAACTACAATGCATGTGTCCAGTGGAAGTCCGGGGTGTGTTCACTTTAGATGTGCGTCGCAGAGATGCTGTCATTGCATTGGCTGTGTTTCTGGTGGAGTCTGGCTTACAGGTGGGTAGTAAAGATCAGATATGTTGACCCGTCTGAATGCAGCAGTCTCATTTTATTTCATGTCGTCCTTTGCGTTAATACATGATATGATAGCTTTATGCACGAATTTCTGGTAAATCCAATTGTTAACAGCTTATGTTATTACATAACAGTGCTGTGAGGAGGTATAATTTAAATGTATTAGTAATGCCATATTAAGACTATTAGTCCCTTTTTGCTCAAGCCTTTCACAGGACTCTGTAAACTGTATATCGCCATGATAAACTCATTCCCCTAATCTGATTAAGATGCTGATTAGACTTGCAGTTGAGCACATAAGCTGCTAACCTCATCACATCGAGACTCGGTGTCAAACGCTTCTCTTCCCTCTGAGTGTGGGGAGATAATTTTACTTTTTTCTTTACAAGTATCATATATTTACTTTGATCTTGGTTTAACTGTCAGAATTAATGACTTGTTATAATTTTGAGTTGTCAGAATTTGTGAGGCAAATAGAAGTGCTGGCAATTGTAGTTGTTTATGGTGTCCAATAAATTGCTTTACTCTGGCAGCACAAAGACATTCTTGTTCCCTACTTACTGAGCCTATTGAGAGGGTTGCCACGGGTCCAGTGGATCGAAGAAAGCTTGGGAAAGAAAGGAAAGGGTAAGAGGAATCCTCTTATATGGGGGCTATTTGACTTACAGTAGCCTCTATTTACATAAGGTTACAGTGAATTATTTACCATTTTAGGACACTCGTTCACTGTCACCACTGTCTTACTATGTGTTAAGATAATGTTGGTTTATCTGTAAAACACTGCTCTCAGTTTCACTTGTAAAACTATACTGGCCATATGCAATATTGGAAAAATATCCCATGAAATATAGCTTTTCCATTATGATGAGTTAATCCTGTTGTTTAGTCTTTACCATCTGATTGTTTTTTACCCTTTTTTTCTTTTCTTTTTTTTTTTTTTTAACATATCTTTTTTTGAAAAAAATTTTGGCCCATAACCTCATTTTAACTGCATGTTTGTGTCCATTTCTGTTCCTTAGAATTTCTCCCAGTTGCAGAAAACTTCAGCTTCTGTCTCGTAACACTTTTATCAGATGTGGCTCAGAGAGACCCAGACTCCCGACAGGAGGTCAGAAAGTGATGGTTGTATATCATCATTTGATCAGTGTGTAATATTGTAAAGTGCTAAGTTATTATTTCTACTGTTCTGTCTAAAGATCTTGAACACCATAATGGAGGTGATGCAGGAGTTACAGGAGATGTGCCAAACACCTGATAATCATGACAAAGGTATATACACATATTCAACATGGATGGTGTGACATCAGCCCTCAGTGAAGAAGCTTCATGGCAGCTGTCTTGTTTGCAGTCTTCCTGTGCAGGTACATTGTCCCCGGTCTGCTTGGCATGGCTCGAGCATTTGGCCGCTACAGCAACACAGATGAAGCCCTGTTGTCCAAGCTGTTCCCCAAAGATCTGCCTCAGGCCCGCTGCGTCGCAGAGGAAACAGAGAGTGTTCGGCGAAGATCCTTCAATGACTTTCGTTCAATTCTTCCATCCTCGCTGCTCACCGTGTGCCAGAGTGACACTCTGCGCAGACGCACGGGGACTAACCTGGATTCCTCTGCACAGGTCAGTGTATGTTTTTATAGATCTGGTTGATATCAAGGTATATATATCGTTTTCAGCAAAAAAACTAAAGGATGGTGAAGATCTGTAATTGTCTTGTATTCTTTCTGATTCTATTTCACAAAAATAAACAAAACAAAAATTGTTATAGTCAATGATTTTTTTGATGTTTGGATTGTGATTTAACAAATGTTCTATAATATGCTGTTCTTTTTTTTTTTTTTTTTTAAGATTTCTACAGATCCAGCAGGCCACTCACCCTGCTCTCCCACAGCCCCAGGTCCACATTACTTTGAAGGTAAAAAAAAACAAAAAAAACCCTGCTTTGATTACTTCTTTATTTCACCAATTTGACCCAGCGTTCCTTCAGCTTATCAGGGTTTATTATTGTAAGCCATCAACGTTATGTAGCAACTTGTACTTGCATATTTATAATTTTACTTAAGCGTAATGCTGAAACATATCACGTACACTAAACACAGCAGTCTTTACTGGTTAAAATCTTTTGACTGGAGTTATATTTTCATTGCTTCGTAGTACCTATTACAGTGTTCACCCCATTATCTTTTTCAGTTTTACAGGGAACCTGTCTTGTTTACAAGCCCTAGGTACTTAGTGGCAGTGTTTTTTTTCTTTTTTGTACTTTATTTCCAGGTAACAAGGCATTTTTAAATTCGTGCCGTCCTGCCTTTGGAATTCGTGTCCATATTGGAAGAAATCCAACAGAGAGACCCTGAATTTCAGTAGAAGGATTTGTGTGTTGACTAATGCAGTTATGAATTAAACTCATTTTATGGATTTGAAATGTTACTCCTGGGTCCCACAGAGGCACTGTGATGTGGCTGTGTCAGTCATTATGAATCGTGCTTACTCTAGTCAATGACAGTGGTCCCCCCAGAAGCTCTCCAGCATGAGTCAAAGCTGTCCCAAAAACAGCCCTGTGCTCTGCTTCATCAGAAATGGCATCAAGTCTATTTTGGTGTTTAGCTGCAGCTGAGCCACGTCATGGCAGATCAAGCTGGCAGGAAGTCAGATACAAGAATGACATTAATAATCTAGTCCATTTTTAAAATGAAACACCACGAGCGAAAGGATGCTGCCCCTCTTGCTGTTGTTTCTCAAGTCTTCTGGTTCTTTTGCTCACAGGTGCCTATCTTCCAGACAGCAGTGCAGTAGACCCTGAATACTATTTCTCCACCGTCAGCTCCAGTTTCTCAGTGTCTCCCCTCTTCACTGGAGAGGGTGAAAATGAGGTGGAGGTGCCTGTTGACCTGCTTCGACAGCTCCTTGGCATGGTGCGGATAGCCTACTACATGCTCACCAAACAATTGCCACTATTGCTTTCCATGTGGAAAGGGGATATTTTATATTTCTTTTATGTATTGTTGACCCACAGGTGAAGAAGTTTGTTTCCGACTCCTTTCTGAAAACTCTGGAGGCCACTATGATGGAAGTCACAGAAGTAACTATATAACCACTGTCTGCAAGATGTACTGATTGAAAACTGAAGAGTAGCCTATGATCAGTGAAATAATCCTGTCACTTTCTCTCTCTTTTTCTTTTTCTTTTATCCCATAAAGTCTAATCCTGGAATCAAACTCTATTACAAAACCTTCAGTGATCCTCTCTATGTGTGTGTGTTTAAAATGCTGAGGGACACGCTGTACAACATGAAAGGTGGGGCATCATTTTTATGTACTAAAGACAAACAGCCTCTTTATTGTTAAATGTGTTAGTCCTTCACACAACTACACTGTAAAACTGTTCTCTTCTTAGCCTTGCAGCCAACATTTGTGCGAGAAGTTCATGACTTTGTCCTGGAGCAGTTCAGCAGCAGTCAGTCAGAACTGCAGAGGGTACTTCATGACACGGGGGGGTTGCCTGGGGAACAGAGCCCCCTCAAGCTCCGTTGCCAAGCCAACGCCGCCTGCGTGGACCTCATGGTTTGGGCTGTCAAAGATGAGCAAGGTAATCAATTGTAATGGAGGGTGAGCTGTGCAGTGTGTTCAGACGGCATAACCGGAGGGATGCTGGATGGGTTTATTTGTTCTGCTTCCATCACTTTTCCTTTCTGGTGTTTGTCTGGTTTTTGTCAGGCGCTGAGAATCTGTGCACCAAGCTGTCAGAGAAGCTGCAGTCAAAAACATCTAGTAAAGTCATCATTGCTCATATGCCCCTGCTCATCTGTTGTCTACAGGTATAATACGAGAAAAATCCCTGTTTAACAAGAAACGTACCGTATTTTCCTCATCACAAGGCGCACCGGATTATAAGATGCAGTTTCAGTTACGGGGTCTATTTCTGTACTTAAGGCGTATAAAAGGCGCAACGTATTATTAGGCACATGCTAAAACAAGGCAACAAAAGCAAAACAGTTAGTTTGGTTAAGCTTTATTCTTCTACATATTTAAAAAAAAAAAACAATTTTTTGATCACTCTTCTGTCACAAAGCCATCGAAGTCCTCATCTTCTGTATCTGAATTGAACAGCTGGGCAATTTCTCCATCAAACATGCCGGGTTCCCCTCTCATCATTGTCAGAGTCAGTCTCGCTGCCGGGTGGCTGTTCAACAATGATGCCGGCTTTTGCGAAAGCTCAGACAACAGTCAAAGCAGAAACCTTCACCCAGGCATCCACAATCTACTCGCATATGGTGGCATAACTCGCCCGGCACTGCCTCCCAGTCTTGGTAAAGGTGTGTTCACCGTCTCTCATTCCATTGCTCCCACAGTGCTCGCAACTTCACTTTGAACGTCCTGTCTACACCAATGTCCAGCGGTTCTTTTGTTAATCCTCCCGGAATGATGGCAAGCTCTGAATTCATTAGCCTCACTTGGTTTGTCACAGTAGCGGTGATGTGGACGTGGATGGAGATCAACAGAGACATTGATGCGTTGAAAAAAACCATCCGGTTTCTTTACATACACCTCTCCCAGCCACTCGCTCATTTTCCCCTCGTCCATCCAGACCTTTTGATCGGCCTCAACAATGACCCGGCTGGAAACTTTTCTTTTGGCCGCGTCTTCCGCTTAAAAATGACCGCGTACTTAAATCACTCAACAACATTTTTACAGGTTTTGGAACTCAGCGCGAACCGTCGACTTTTGAGAAATTAACAGCTTTTAAATGCGCCTTATTGTGCGGAAAATATGGTACCCATTAAAAGAAAAAAGTCACAGGAAGCACATGTCATGGTATCACAGATTTTTAGACTCATTATTTTATGTCACTGAATGGTTATTAATTCATTTTCTTTATTTAATTTTATTTTATGGATTGTGTTTCCCATTTTAGGGCTTGGGTCGTCTGTGTGAGAGGTTTCCAGTAGTTGCCCACTCTGCCACAACCTCTCTCAGGGATTTCCTGGTGGTTCCTTCCCCTGTTCTCATAAAACTCTACAAGTATCACAACCAGTACAGCACAGGTAAACACTGGTTACATCCACATCTGAACTGAGATGCAACACTCCTCTCTTTATCAACATGCATGGTGTGGTTTGGAAGTTTACCATGGCCATAACGGCGATATTACAGTGTTTTTGTAAGAACATCGTTTGCTCGCATTTTCCACATAAGGAGTGTTGAAATATTTTGAATCCTAATTCACAGCGGCAACATTTTTAAGCTCAGCTGAAGGTGAAGTTTCAACTGCTGCTGAAAAAGAGAGTGACATTTGCAGGAGTTAAATCAAAAACTGGATTGAGATGGTTTAAAACATAACATTAAAACAACTCAAACAAACATTTATAATCGTGTTTCTCAAACAAAAAACATCCTAGAACATTTTAATATCGTTTTTTACAGAATGTAAAGCAGAGCACAGTTTTACATTAAACCAACTCAAATGAACATTTATATTTCTTTACCAAAAAATAAATTTTAAATATCCTTCTTAAATAACACAATATGCCTGTAAACAGGACAGAAGTGGCGTGACTAATGATAGAATGGCAGCTGGACAAAATCAATAATAGGGCCTCTGTCACATCCAAGTATCCCCCGTCACTGATGTCAATAGCTATAGACACAGTCAGTTGGAGATACAATTCAATTTGTTAATTTTCTCTGCTTTCCCCTCAAGGCTTTTCCATTGATTGTTTATCTTTTAAATTCAAAATGCGCTCTTTAGGTTCGTGTTACACTTGGTCCTTTCTTTTTTTTTCTGTGCAGGATCATATTTTACATAATTTTATAAATTCTGTTATGCTTCTGTCATCTAACTTTGTTCTGTTGTCACTTTTTTAAAGGCACAGGGGAAATTAGGATAAATGTGACCAATGAGCATTCTCAGTCTACTGTCAACGTCCTGTCAAACAGAAAGGACCAGCCCTCCATGTACGAGCAGCTCAGAGATATTTCCATTGATAACATCTGCAGGTCAGATATGAGCACACTTGCACTGCTGGGATTAGAGATTTAAAAACATCCTTCTATTTAAATCCTTGATTTTCATATTTGTGTTCTTCTCCTCCATCAGATGTTTGAAAGCTGGTTTGACGATGGACCATGTGATCGTGGAGGCCTTTCTGGCCAGTCTGTCTAACCGTCTGTACATTTCCCAGGAGAATGAGAAGTGAGCAACATTTTCCAGTTGGACTAAAAAAAAGAATTGGGTCATTTAGTCTCTCAGATTATGTGAAAATTGAGATGATACAAATGGACAGTTTTATAAATAGAACTTGTTTTTCTCTCAGGGATGCTCATCTGATTCCAGATCACACCATTCGTGGACTGGGCCATATTGCAGTCGCTCTGAGAGACACTCCTAAAGTCATGGAGCACATCTTACAAATCCTCCAACAAAAGTTCTGCCAACCTCCGTCACAGCTGGATGTACTAATTATAGATCAACTGGGCTGTATGGTCATAACAGGAAACGTAAGGACAAAGTCCCCATAATTACACAGTTTTGGAGCAGCTTGCCTTCATTATTTGATGTGTTTGTGAATGAAGGAGGTAACAAAAGTTTACACAGCTACAAGGGCATAAAAAAATACTGGTATTGTTCAAACCATGATTATATAAAAGTAATTCATAAACTTTGACTTAAATGGGACCAAAGCATTTTTTTTTCTTTAAGCCACATTGGTATTACTATAAATTGGCTCGCTGGTATTTTTGTTCAGCACACTGGGCGTTTAGAGAAAAAAAATCCAGTGTTCAAGCTGACACAGCAGTGGGATTTAATAAGCTGTCTTTTGACAGCCTGCCAGCTTTGAAGGTGATAGGCTACAGTTAAGGACTATAAATTGATCAGTCTTTGTGCTTGCAGTCTTATTCCATGCCCCCCCACCCTCCCGCCCCTCTGTCTTTTTGTCTTGTAGCAATACATCTACCAGGAGGTGTGGAATCTGTTCCAGCAGATCAGTGTGAAAGCCAGTTCAGTGGTCTACTCAGCCACCAAAGACTACAGAGATCATGGTTACAGGTCAGCTTCTGCTCTCATGCTGCACATTTCAATATAAAATAGACAAGGAGACTACTCTAATTTTAAACGCTATGTGAGAGACTGAGCTGCAGTTTAGATATACGGGAATAATCATGTTTTTAATTGTCAATGGGTAAACACCAAGCACATACAGGCTTTACCACAACCTTCACATTAATGCTTAAAACAAACAAAAAAATGTTATTTATTGATTCCTGTCTGGACGAATTGTAGTGTGAAACAACACTGAGGAAGTATATAATCTGGGCTAATAACATTGTCACTTTAGTTCTCTCATCTATGAACACAATCTTTGTGGTTTATATTGTGTCATTATTGTGTGTGACAGGATGCTGACAGCAGTTTACTACCTGTAATTAATAACAAGAGTATTCTGCAAGTTACATTTAAAACTTTGACACCTTACAATCCAAGGTTTAGCTTTTAAAAAAAGGTTCGTGAAACCACAGGGTTTTCTTTTGAAAAAATAACTGTCTACAAACATTCAAACCTCATCCTCTGAAGGAATTGTACACATGAAATGAAAAGCTTTTGAGTGGTTAAACATGTAGTTTTGTGATAAATTACTGACTTTGCTATTTAGAAAAACAAATCTTGTGTTTCAAAAATGTTGATTTAATATAAATATTATATCTGACTTGAAAGACAAAGCACACATACTTCATGTTGCTTGAGTACATTAGAACTGAAAGGGTTTAAAAATAGACAATATATCTACATTAAAACCCTCACAGCTATTTGGTGAGATATAATATTATTTGATACAGTCAGTTATTAAATCACTGAATTCAGTTAAATATAATTAGCATTTAGCATAGTACATTCATGTTGACATGTTTATGGCTACCTGTTTCTCCCTCTGAACTGCCTTTTTCCACAAAAGGCACTGCTCTCTGGCTGTGATCAATGCTCTAGCCAACATTGCAGCCAACCTGCAGGGGGAGCAGCTGGTGGACGAACTGATGGTGAATCTTCTAGAGCTGTTCGTCCAACTGGGCCTGGAAGGAAAACGAGCCAGCGAGAGGGCCTCAGACAAGGGACCAGCACTGAAGGTATGTGATTCACGGCTACACTGAAACCCTGCAGGAAACTAGTACCAGCCACTCTGGTAAAATGTTAATAACTCTGTACCTCTTCCATAGGCATCAAGTAGTGCTGGGAATCTTGGAGTTCTTATTCCAGTTATTGCTGTGGTGAGTGCTTAAGAGACAGTTTCCATTCATTTGTTTCAAGTGGTTGTATGATAAAAGACCCACACAAAGCACAGCTAAATGATGTACACGCGTATTTGAGCTCCTACAGATGAATTCACTGTGTTGGTTAGGTTTTAACCCTATGGGCAAATATTTACCCAGTCACAAACAGATATCTATATTACCAGTTCTCTTCTTGTGCATTTTTACATCTGAGTTTGCCTGTAAGTATTTTTTTTAATAACACAAAAAGATAAATAAATAAATATATATGTGTGTGTGTGTGTGTGTAGAAGAAATAACTGTACAAATAATGTTGACCAATTATGTTTTCTTTATATTGGCATACATGCTAATGTTAAATGAAAAAAAAACATGAAAAAAACATTACTACATTTTTTACGAAACAAAATTCAGAATGCAATATAGTAAATTTAACTTTTATTCACTGATTTTTTTTGTCTGTTGTATAGTTGTGTTTTGTATTATTTTATCCACTTTATTGTGTCATTTAGAGATACAGTTACATAATGTCTTTTTTTTCCAGCACAGTTCTCCTGTAGCCTTGCTGCAAACGATAAAACATTAACAAATACCAAAGTTTCAGTGAGTTACTCTGACAGACTTGGGACTTTGAGCTATATGATATAATATCCTTAGTAAAGTAACTAAATACACATCAAGACACAAAAACACTCCTCAGCCAAGTCACTTATGTGTCTGATGTTCTATACAGCAAATCTAGACTTCATAACTAGACTTTTAACTTGTCACAAATAGTTTAGCTGTTTAGCTTTGTGAGGGGTTGACCACCCGGCCCATGAACACAAGGCAGTCTGTACGGTGCTCGTAGATCAGGAAGAGGAAGGGATGATCAACGGTGAAGCGAATCTGAGAGGAGAGTGGCATGAAGCCCACTTGGGTCAAAGCAGCAGCTTCAGTCCCCTCTTCATTCACGGTGATGGTTCCCTGGTGCTTCAGCTGAGGAGGGAGATCAGAATTTATCCGAGTTGTAGAAATAGTTAGGATCATTGATTGCTTTTGATTTAGAGCCTATGGGACGGAATGAGACTTATATTTTGCTTTTGTTTCCTTTGCTTTAGTTTGTTTTTTCTCATAATGACTGGTTTCATACTTACCCAGTTCATGGCAACTTTTTCGGAGGTCATTCTAGTGAAGTTTCCACTCTCCTGAAATATGTCAGTGAGGCCCATCTCCTTCAAATTTCCAATCAAGTCATAGTTTTGCTCCAGCTTAAAGCGGGGTATTGTAACCTCACGAGTCCTGAGGGGAAGCATGAAATATTTTCCTTATGATGCAACTACAAAATCACAACTTAAACAAACAAATTTCCAAACATTTTTTCTATTAACCTAGTTCAAAAAGTTGCTTGACTCAATGACTCAACGACAGTGTTAAAGAAAGAATTTGTGAACCTTTTGGAACTACCAGGCTGTCTGCATTGATTACCCAATTGATGTCACAATTATAGTCAAACACACAGTCTGACTAAATTCATTACTCAGTTATTTATTCCTTTTGTTGTTTGTCATTTTGAGTAATCATGCATTGTATAATGGGAAAAAGTCACTGAACCTTTGTAAAAGTTGCTTCATTTAACACACTTATTACTCAGTGTTCAATGAAGACATGGAAGCTACAACTATTTGTTGAGATTGTAGTTGTTTGTTTATAAATGATTTCGTCAAAGATCTCTTGAGTAATCAAAGTAGTGAACATGATGTTTCCAAATGATTCACAGTGTCTTGCAACTGTATTCATTAGTTTGTTGGAGAAATGCTGCTAACCTGTTGGTCATGTTTTTGAGCCACTTGTTGACAACAGTTGGAGAGATCTGCTGCTCCAGGGTCCTCATGCCAGTGATCTTCCTTGGCAGGGCAATGAGCATGCTGATGTTTCCTATGTAAGGGAGCTGTAGATGAGAATACATGATTAATATGTTCGTTGGTTGACCAGTAAATGGATTGGTGTATGCGCTTATAAGACATTCTTGTAAAAAAAAAAAAAAAAAAAAAAAAGGCTCGCCACTTGTCCATTTCAAAATTTGCATAAAAGCCACTCACTTGAAGGATGTCGCAGTCCAGTTCGTGGTCGGCAGCAGCTAGGTAGTTCCCCTTGTTGGCCATCATTGGCACACGTACGTTTGTCTTTTCATTAACTCTGAAGTTGCGGTAGTAAGTCATTTCTTTAGGGAATTTCTGTTCCCATGTTCCTGTTTTGCAAATAAATCAAACCAAAGAAACATTAGGACAAAGACTTACATTAAAGTGATATAAAATAGAAAAAATGAACAGTAATTTGTATTTTTCCCTCACCTTTGAAATACAGGTAGTTAAGCAGCATCAGTACCATATTTGGATCCACACTCTTCAGTGGATCTTTGATCAGCCCTTTGGTCAGTTTTTGGATGCGAAGGTTGGCCTTGTCAAGGAACGCAGGCTCCCTGAAGTCTACTGACTGCGGCTCTGCAAAATAATAAGCCTTTGTCTCTGCACGGAAGGTGTCTTTAACAGGAACATCTTTTTTTATGTAGACATCATTTACGGAGCGGAGAGTGTAACCAAAGTTTCTCCTGAAGAGCCTGTGCGTCAGCTTCCTGAAGAGCTTGTGCACTGTTGTGTTGTCGTAGTGATGGCTAGCATTGACAAACTCGGTGAATCCCAGAGCATCGTAGATCTGAGTGTGAGTCCCAGGCCCAGCCCCTAAAGCCATCATCCCCATGGCGATGGAGATCCCAGCTGGTGCTAGCAGGATGTTGTCGCTCTGGTTTGCAGCGTTCCGAAGACTTCGATAGAGGTTAAAACCAAAACGGGCATTCACGATGTTGAGGCGCTGAAGGCGAGAGCGACCATGAAACAGCCGTAGAAGTCTGGCTCTGCGTATCTTTGGGTCGGAAGGTTCGGCAAAGATATCTATGTCTGGGGCTGGAGTGGCAATCTCGTCAATCTCATCCCCCTCTCTGAAAGACATTCAAAGTTTCATATTCTTTCTATTAAAAATCAGAATCAACCTGTGCTGGTTTTTAGACGATGGATAGCACACATTTTTTATTGTTTGCATTTTTAATTACTATTTATTGTTTGGGAAAATGAAGATACGAATTAGGGCTAGGCAATTAATGGAAAATTCATCAAAACTGACACTCAAAACCAATAACCACCACCAATTCTTTCCACTATTAGTTATTTCAATTTTTTCCTTTAATTGTGTCATCATTACTCTCCCCAGTGTGATGTGGCTTTTCTCTTAAAAACAAACTTCTGCATGTATATTTACATGGGATATCAGGATATGTTTCTTATTAGTTGAGCATATCTATAGGAAAAACATTGTCAGTAATATGTCGGACAAATAAATAAAAGTATCGCTCATTAATTGTAATCCAGGTAAAATGTTTGAGTTCATCATAATCATTTGAAGTCATGCTACCCAGCCCTAACGCACATTTAAATGCTGAAAATGTGCCAGTTGTAAACAAATACTGGACTATTTTTCACAGCGTAACATTTTGCGTAACCCAGCACAAGTAAATCTGCTGAAACTTACATGTAATCATCACTGCCTGCAGCCAGGATCTTGTCAAAATCAAGATAATCTTCATCCTCAAAGCCATCAAAAATGAGGTCATTAGTTACAGTATTTTCTTTGTGGTACTCCAAGGGAATGGCATCTGCATCCACTGCAGCACCTGATTGTAAGCCTCTGGGGTCTGGATCAGGGTCGCTGAAGTGTAAATCGAGATCTTTGATGCCAGCCAGTGATGGACTGGTCAGCAGACAGGCCACAGAAATGACAGTGAAGACCCACATCTTTGAAGGCAGAGATACAAAACATGCCGTTTAATACATTCAGTAATCTTATCACCATTTTAGTCGTTTTGACTGCATTACATTTAACATAGCTGTAGTGGTAAAATATATTCTGTGTTAAAAAAAATCCCCAAAACTTACTCCTGAGGGTAGCAGTTTTAGAGTAAATGTCTTACCTTTGCCGTGTGCTGGTGGGAAGTGCTGTGTCGCTTCAGTTTCTAGGACTATGAATACAAAGCTGAACTTTGATGTGGGCTCCTCTTGAACAAATAGAACAAATCAAACAGTTCAAAAAATCCGCTGACTGTTTAACTCTTCGCCATTCAGCCCACCAGTTAAAAATATTTGTCATAGATTAACAAAGGGTTTTAAAAAAAAAAAAAGCGTTTTTACAAAACTTTGATCAAATTTATACTCATGTCTTTATTTACTAGTCCATTTATTTACTGTCCATAACAAATTTACATAATTATATTCAAGATAGCTTCCATTGAGTCATTTCTTATCTTTATTTTCAGTAATCTTATCATTTATGGGAGCATTAATTGTGCTACATTTTTCACCTTTTTCCTGTCTTTTCTTTTTCGTCCTAACACACAGTTAACCAGGCGCCTTCCGCCAATCAAGGAGGCCAAGCCCCGCCTCCAGAAGCTGTTCAGAGACTTCTGGTTGTACTCTGTTGTCATGGGTTTTGCTGTAGAAGGATCAGGTGAGCAAGATATGAATCAGTTTTGGTACTTTTCATGGATCACAAAGGTTCTACACCTCTCTTCTTCTGCATATCATAAAGTGTGGATGTAAATATTTAAAGAGCCTCGAGCTTGGTTTTGCAGCCTTAATTTGTCCAAAGCTCATGGAGGTTTAATGACAAGTAGGAAAATATAAATATTATACATTTTTAAGTCAAATGATATATGTATGGAATCTTCTGTTATCATGATATACTGATCTATAACAAAAAACATACAAGTCATTGATAATATGTCAAAAAAATCTATTCAGAGGAGATATTAGCATATTACGCTGGCATACCTTGATATATATCCTTTTTTTTCTCTTTAGGTCTTTGGCCTGAAGAATGGTATGAAGGTGTGTGTGAGATTGCTACCAAGTCTCCTCTTCTCACCTTTCCCAGTGGAGAACCCCTTCGCTCTGAGCTGCAGTACAACTCTGCTTTGAAAAATGACACTGTGACACCAGTACGATGATGAATATTTCTGCATTCAAGTTGTTAAAAGACTTCTTGAAATGGCAGCACCAGGACTAACTGTCAGATCGCTAATTCCTGTGTTTCAGGCTGAGTTGAGTGAACTACGAGCAACCATCAGCAATCTCCTCGACCCTCCTCCTGAAGGATCTGCCCTTATCAACAAGCTTGACTTTGCCATGTCCACATACCTGCTCTCAGTCTACAGATTAGAGTACATGAGGTCAGCTCATCTGCTGTTACAAATCATCTGACACGTTTTATGTTTGTCTTCGATGATTGTTTAGTATGTTGAGGTTTGAGCGAGCAGGTTTTTATTATCTTCCCCTGTTTTATACCCGATCAGGATGCTGCGATCTAATGATCCTGACAGGTTCCAGGTGATGTTTCGATACTTTGAGGATAAAGCCATCCAGAAAGACAAATCTGGTGATTTTTTTTCTAAACCCCTTTGCCTCTCCTATTGCTCATTTTCTGTACTTCACTTTTTCACGTTCTGTGTTAATCTTTACAGGCATGCTGCAGTGCATTATTTGTGTTGGCGATAAGGTGTTTGATGTCTTCCTTCAGATGATGGCTGAAAAGGTGAGTAGCATGGTTTCTTTTAAAAGTGGTAAGAAATAGCTAAAGCTCAAAACCTTTTTTTAGTGCAGTATCATCCAACAACATCGGAGGATAAAAGTCTGTGTTTTTATTCATGTTTCTAGCCAAAAACTAAAGAACACGAAGAGGAATTGGAGCGACATGCTCAGTTCTTGCTGGTCAACTTTAACCACACACACAAGAGGATCCGCAGAGTGGCAGACAAATATCTCTCTGGTTTGGCTGAGACGTGAGTTGTAGTTACACAATATATGTGTCTCCCTCCACTTTGTTAATCTCCGTTTACATGTTAAATTTTTATTTCCCTCAACCTACACCAGATTCCCTCATCTACTTTGGAGTGGTCGAGTATTAAAGACCATGTTGGACATTTTGCAGACGCTCTCTTTGTCCTTAAGTGCTGTAAGTATCAGGACAGAGCTGCCGTGAACAGCACAGTGGCAGGTTGTAATCAGTTTTAATGAATGGAATAATATGAACTGTGATAAAAGTACATCCCGATTAAATATCAGTGAGGTATTTTAAATAAAGGCAACTATAAACTTCAGCTGCAAAAAATTTCTTCTGCATTTTCTTAGGACATTCACAAGGATCAGCCATACTACGATATTCCAGACACGCCATACAGGATTACTGTTCCTGACACGTATGAAGCCCGAGAGGTGAGTTTGGATCATAGATGGTATAAAAACAACCAAATGTGGCTTGTTTTGGGCTTGTATTGAACCTACAGCCACTAGGTGGCAGCACAATACCGGTTTAGAATAATAATAATGACATGACTATTTAAAACTGTCATTTAGGTTTGCCAAATCAGTGTATAAACTAAATGGATCTGGTATTGAAAGTCCTACCCTTCTGTTTTTCATAAAATAGTGAATTCCATACTTATTTCATTCCAGAGCATAGTGAAAGACTTTGCTGCTCGCTGTGGTGAGATCCTGAAAGAAGCAATGAAATGGGCCCCTTCAGTCACAAAGTCCCACCTACAGGTTAGTTTTTTCACCTCGATGTTGAGAGATGGCTAATAAAGGAGTTAATTCAATTTTAACTACCATTTGAAAATACTTCTTTATTTTGAATGTTACATTGAAGTTTTTGTAAGTCATCATTATCTTTACAGAGTTCTGTTTTATTAACCTTTATTACCCTTTCTGGCTGTCCTCACATGGCTGCAGGAATACCTGAACAAGCATCAGATCTGGGTGTCAGGACTGTCCCAGCACACTGGCCTTGCTATGGCCACTGAAAGCATACTGCACTTTGCAGGCTACAACAGACAGAGCACTACACTAGGCGTGAGTCACAAATTCACATCTACACATGTTTGCATGTAAAACCTCCCAAAGGACCTTATCTGGGGTGTTAAATAAGAAAAAACTCATAGAATTTGAACTGAACCCAGGTTGAGGGTGATCTTGATTCAGAAAGGAAGATACCATACTTATGGCAAAATCTAAATGTAGTTTGTTTATCCTTTTCACCAGTTACATATAATGATACTTACAGCTCCAATTCCAAAAAAGTTGGGATGCTGTGTAAAATATAATCAAAAATAAAATGCAATCATCTGTAAATCTCATTAATGCATATTGGATTCCCAACAGAACATAAAGAGCATATCTTATGTTGAAAGTGAGACGTTTTTCCATTTCATGGAAAGTATTAGCTCTTTTTGACTTTGATGGCAGCAGCACATCTAAATAAAAGGTTGGATCAGGAACAACAAAAGACTGGAGAAGTAATTTGCACAATTTGAAGCAAACCGAGGGGCATTTGACAACTAATTTTGTTAATTGGCAACGGGTCAGTAACATAACTGGGTATAAAAAGAATATTTCAGAGAGGCAGAGCCTCATGGATGTAAAGATGAGCAGAGATCCACTAATTTATGACAAACTGCGTCTAAAAATTGTGGAACAATTTTAGAAAAATATCCCTCATTTTAAATTGTAAAGACTTTGAAGATCCCATCATCTACAGTACATGATAGTATCAAAAGATTCAGAGAGTCAGGAGGAGTATCTGTGCACAAGGCTGAAGGTCAAAACTGGAAACACGTGATCTTCAGGCCCTCGGGTGGCACCGCCTTAAAAATGGGTGTGATTCTCTACTAGACATCACTGCATGAGCTCAGGAACACTTCCAGAAATCACTGTCTGTGAACACAGTCCACAAATTCAAGTTAAATCTGTATCATGCAAAGAAGAAGCCATGATCATGATCCAGAAATGCTCCCATCTGGGCCAAAGCTAATCCTAATGGTCAGAGGGAAAATGGAGAACTGCTGTCTGGTCAGATTTAAAATTTCCAAATGTTAAATTCTTTTGGGAAACCAAGGACGCAGTGTACTGCAGAAAGAGGAGAAGAACCATCCAGCTGTTATCAGTGCAGTTCAAAAGCCTACATATCTGGTGGTGTGGGCAGATAATACATCTGGAAAGGCTCCATCAATGCTTACGAGGACATAGAGGTTTTTAGAGCAACATATGCTACGATCCAGACAACATCTCTTTTAGGGAAGGCCTTGCATGTTTCAGCAAGACAATACTAAAACACATACTATATCCATCACAACAGCAGGGCTACAGAGGAGAAGAGTCCAGGTGCTGAACTGGTCTGTCTGCAATCCATCGTTAAATGAAAAATCTGGCCAACTTTTTGAGATGTATTCCTGCCATCAAAGTCAGAATGAGCTAGTATTTTTCATTAAATATTAAAATATATAATGTTTTGTAGAGCTTAGATATGTCTCTCTCTTTCTCTCATATGTATATGATGTGTATATATATATTTTTCTTCTTTTTTTTTTCAAAATACATACAACACACCTTACACTTTTTAACTAAAACTGTCTATTTATTAGTGAGTCCCCCTCCCCCCTCGGCTTCTTGATTTGATGCTCATTAACCTTTGTCCAACATTAATGGCTTTTTAATATAACAAATGTGCCATTCACATTAGCTGCTTTGTCAGAGCCTTTGCATTTTGCATTTTTTATTACTGAGTAGAAGTGTTTTGTATTCTTTATGCACTTATGTGTTTTATTCTGTATGAACTCGACACATTAGTTCTGTAAACAATCAGGATATTATCAACACCAAATCGGAAAAAGTTCCAATGAGATAGAAAATAAAATGGAAAAAAAGAAATGCAATGATTATTACTTTCCCTTTTACTTTACAGAAAGTACGAAGCCAGGATTATTTAATGTTTTTCTCTTCAACTTCTTTTTTAGTCATTAAAATACATCGATATATATTGATATACAGGCTATTAGGTTTTGCAATTCAGGCAGGCAACACATTAAGAAAAAAACAAGTTTGTATGTGGCCAAACCAGGTTTACTGCTAGTTAGGTGGTAAAAAGAAAAAAGAAAAGAAAGTCCAGGCCCTGTAATAGTATGGGGTTTTATCATTGTATGTGTCAAAGGGCACTAATATGTCAAAGGCCATTTACACTTCTGTGATGGCAGCTTTGTTGCAGAGCTGTGTTAAGATTTAGACACCCTTTAAATTAACATTTTTTCCTGGAATGTCCAATCATTTCTTTAGCAAGACAAAACAAAACCACATTCTGCAAACATTGCTTAGTCATGCCTGCAGAAGATGAGTGTACAAATACTTGAAATGGGCTGCCTGCAGTCACGTCCTGTTCCCAGTAGAGAATGTGTGGAGAATTTTGGAAGCAAAGATGCAACAACCGCTACAACATGGTGCTGTTGCTCACCTGAAGTTGTTTGCCTGAAGAACGGGAGAAAATAACAATTGAAATGCTTCATCAACAGCACAAGGTTGCAAAAGCTCTCCTGTCCCAACATCTTTGGGAATATGATTGAGATGTCTGAGAAGTCTGAAATGCAAAAATGGATGTATATCAACAAATGAAGTTAAGTTAATGAGGAAAAGCATAGCATTTCTACCTTTTTTTTAGTTTACACTGAAAACAAAAGTTAAAGTAAATATGTGAATCATTGCATTTTTTTTCCCCTTTTTGGAATTTCCGTTCTGTTCCAGCTGCTTCTGATTTGGTGTTGCCGTTGTTTACAGTACTGTATATCTGTGTGTGCATGCTGACCAAACTGTGTGACATTATTTTGCTTGCTAAGCATTTCTTATTTGTTTTTTTTTTTCTGCCTGTATTCTGCTATATGTCTTTTCATTTGCTTCATTTGTTGTATTTTGTCTTCATTAAACTGCACCGAACTACCTACCTGGTTTCTTGGCTGGTTTACGGATTTGCTGGTTGCCCGGTTACTTACCTGCAATGGACGGGTGGGTTGGTTGGCTGGTTGCCCGTGTGGCTAACTGGTTATGCTGATGCTGTCCTCCACCATACGGCCAACCATAGGCTGCTTTCCCTCAGGTTGGTCTTAACACTAAATAAAGCGAGCTAGGGCAAATACATGACATCTGTAGTGCAGTATATCCAGAAGTGTTACAGATATGGATCCTCCTTTCCTTGGTTGTAACTGTTAAGCCCCAGGTTGTACATAACTGTGTTTTCCTATCAGGCCACCCAGCTGACAGAAAGACCAGCATGTGTGAAGAAGGACTACTCAAACTTCATGGCATCACTTAACCTACGGAATCGTTACACAGGAGAGGTAACACATGTTTGAAGCCTTAGTATGCTCTTTGGGGATTCTCTGAGGACAATATGTCTGTATGATTATTGTGATTAAAATATGTTTTGTGCCATTTAGGTGGTTGGTATGATCCAGTTCTCAGAGGCAACTCATAGCCAGTCAGACCTCAAAAAGTTGATGATCCATCAGATGACAGTGGCTCTTGACAGAAAAGACCCAGAGGCCTTCACTCAAACCATGTTCAAGATGGCTGCCCTTCTCATAACCACCAAAAGTGAGTACCATCTCTTTCTCATTTAATCTTTATAAATTATCTTTATAATTTCAATTTATAGTACAAGTTGTGTTGTGTTATAATTCAGTTCATTTTAATGGGTATTTTTTGTTCTGTTGTTTCTCAGACTGTGATCCTCAGCTGCTGCACCATCTCTGCTGGTCTCCACTGAAGATGTTTACGGAACATGGCATGGAAACTGCTATTGCCTGCTGGGAATGGCTCCTGGCTGCCCACAATGGTGTGGAAGTGCCAGTATGTATCTTTATCGCATCTCTCAAAGTGACACGAATGATTTGCGTATGAATACATATTATTTTTGCTTTCATGAACACTGTAGGATAGATGAGTTCTTATCCTTCTGATCGGTCCTTTTAGTTCATGCGTGAGATGGCAGGAGCTTGGCAGATGACCGTGGAGCTGAAGATGGGTTTGTTTTCAGAGGCTATAGTTGAAGCTGGGCCTCTCGCTGTCTCAGAGGAGAGTCAGCCTGCTCCTTGTGCTCCTGACGTGATCCCTCACTTCCTCTGGATAGAGGTCAGTGACTTGAAGTCATGAACTACTGATCAGTTTTTTGCTGTCATCTTCTATTGTTGTTAAAGTTGTCTTAATCTGCATAAATCAGAAATTATAAGACTTGATATGAATAGCAGTACACTCAGGCTTGGAAATCTACCTCAATGAAATCCTACAATCATGATGTTCTTGACTTGTTTTCCTGGTGATTTGTATTTGTTACTTATTATAAATATTTTACTAGAGTAAAAAGACACTGTGATAAAGTTTATTAATAGGGCATAACATGTATATTTTCTGCACGTTCTACCTAGACAAACCCATCACTCCTCTGGATTCAGTCAGATTTTTATTTGCAATTATTTCAATGTATTTTTCTTAGAATATACTTGAGTTAATAATTTTCAGTGCATAAGGGTTATGAAAGAATTTCATATTTTTTTTATTCTTGTTTGCATCATATTTGTGTTTAGACATGTTCCCAAACACATTCCAGTCGACACATAACAAAACCCTGATCTCTTATTTTAAGTTTATTCTTTATCTTCTGTTCTTCTTACAGTTCCTGGTGCAGAGGTTTGAGATAGCCAAATACAGCAGTGCAGACCAGGTGGAAATCTTCACTAACATACTGCAGAGGTCTCTGTGTCTTAGTGTTGGAGGATCCAAAAGCAGCCTGAACCGACATGTTGCTGCCATTGGACCAAGATTCAGGTATCACTTCTCATCATCATCATCATCATTATTATTATTATTATTATTATTATTATTGTTATTATTATTATTATTATTTGCAGGTGCTTAAATACCTTCCTGAACTGCACTGTCCAAATCACTGAATCCTAAAATAATATCTATACTTTTTTCCAGACTGCTGACTCTGGGTTTGACTCTGCTGCATGCTGATGTTGTGACAAATGCCACCATCAGAAATGTGCTTCGAGAGAAGATCTATTCCACAGCTTTTGACTACTTCAGGTGGAGAAAAATCAAATATATTCTTTTTTCATGAAAAAAACAAAAACAAAGCTCTCCAATAAGTGAAATTCAAGGTTTTTTTTGTATGTCGACTGATATTTCTGCTATCTCTGTTTTTTTTGCAGTGTCACTCCCAAATTCCCCACCCAGACAGATAAGAGGCTAAGAGAAGACATAAGTATAATGATAAAGTTCTATGCCAGCCTACAATCTGATAAGAAGTATCTGACTGCAAACCAACTGGTCCCTCCAGGTACAGGTTCAGAAAAATGTGTGGATGGTATATGGATTAAAATAAATAAATTAATTAAAAAATAGATTGCTTGTTGCTGTCGTGTTAAATCTTCATATTGAAGTGTAGTTTAGTGAAAGTTAATATCTTGACCTAATGTGTCTGTTGTCTAGATCCTCAAGACATGTCGGTGAACAGCTTGTCTGTGATGACAGTGACTGACAGTAGGAGCAGTCTTGATGCTGCAGTTGGTCAGAGACAGCAGGTTGCTCAGGGATGGATCAACACCTACCCTCTCTCCTCTGGGATGTCCACCATATCCAAAAAATCAGGTAACATACACAGAAAGTTAAAGGTAAATTTTCTAAGAAGAAAAATGGCCTCCATCTGCTCTTCTGCTCAGTTGAAATGGGTCATTACAGTTTTTTGTAGAACTATGGATTGCTCATGTATTGTCTCTGTATTGTGTAAGGGCTATCTAAAAAAAGCAACAGAGGCTCCCAGCTGCACAAATACTACATGAAACGCAGAACTCTTCTACTGGCTTTATTGGTATTTAACTCTCTCTCACCTCCATTATATTGATATATAAGTACATAAGTGGATAATATAATGATATACCACAACTAAACCTGTGTGCTCTTCTTCAGGCCAGTGAGATTGAGCGACTGACAACATGGTACAACCCGTTATCCACTCAGGAGCTAGCTATTGCTACAGAACAGTCAGTAGAGACCAGCATCGCTAACTGGAGGTCCAAATACATCAGCCTGACGGAAAAACAATGGAAAGACAATGTCAACCTGGCCTGGGGCATCTCGCCTTACCTTGCCTTGCAACTGCCTGCCAGGTACACAGAAAACAAAATGCAAATGTGATACATTCTAGTTTGAACATTTCATGGAATAGTGTCCAGGTGATGCCAGTAAGTGAAGTAGAGATTCAAGCCTTTTATTTGTCATATGCATAGTTAACACAGGGTCAAGGATGCAATGAAATGCTTGCTGGGAGAAAGAACCGCTTATGACTCGCCAAGGGAATACTGGTAAAAGAAAAAAAAAAATAAGATAAAAATACAGTCTACACAGTAGAGAATTCCAACATAATATGCAATGGAAAAATTTCAAGCATATGGAAAAATTCCAAGCATATAAGCGGTAAGTGTACAGTAGGTCACAGTGTGTAATATAATAATAATAATGATAGTATAAGTATAGATAATGTAAGTGTATATATAATGTGATATAGTATAGTATAGATACTCAGTATATATATAATAATATGATTGTAATTGTATAATATAATATGGGTATGTAATTATGTATATGATATGTATATAATATGATAATAGTGATAATAATGATAATATGAGATACAATATACACAGAGTGATACAGTATAAACAGAGTGTATTTCAACAATATATACTCTAACATTTTCAGAAAAAAAGAAAAAATATACAATAAAGTGGAATATAAAAAGATATTAAAGTGTATTTCATCTATTTAAAAGATGAAATACACACTCATACAGAAGACTTCCCTTGCAGTAGTAACTGATTGAAGAATATTAGAAGAGGATTTACTATTGCAACAACACATCATCAGTAGGGTAAAACTAACCTGTCTCATGACGGTCTTAACGCAGCTCACATTGCCTCTGGTGTCATCTCATTAATGTTACTTTTAGGGATGCACGATAACTGTTTTTTAAAACCGATACTGATAAATCCTCCCTATGTCATGTTATGTTATATGTATTGTGCCTAGTTGGCACAAGTGTTACCAAAAGAAAATGAATAAAAAGTAAGTGGAAAAAAAAAAACCTCATACCGATAACCGATAACTTTCAGCTCCTAAAGGCCGATACCGTTAACTGATAACCGATAACACACACATATACCTAAGATCATTACATCAATACTATGAACAAAATCAAAAATAGTTTTGACTCTTTCCAATGAAAAACTACTGGTAAGCCTCTCAAACATTTTCATAAAGCTATCAAACAAACCTATTTGATATCTCACATTAACTTGAATAAGGTGCATTACTGACTGATATAAAAAAAAAATAGAAGCTTCTTGAACTGATGGAAATACATGCATCAAAATTACAAACTGAAAAAAATTTGAATTTAAAGGATTTTGGCTTGTGGTTCCATTTAAATTAATACCTTTAATTAAAATAAATGAGGTTGAGTAGTTTTTTTTTTTTTTTTTAATCTTGTGGAAGCTTTAGATGAGAGAAATTAGGGAAAGCACAGGAGAGCGGAGGAGAGGGGAGGGGACACTTGCTGCTGGCTTGCGCACGTTAGCATTAGATCACGTTTGATCACGTTAGATCACGTTAGATCACGTTAGATCACGTTAGCGCGATTTCAAAACTCCATGGAAGCGATTTTTATGTTGTAGGTGGCTGATCAGGTTTTACGTATTAAAGCTTATGCTTATGCTTCCCTCCTCCTAGAATTCGCTAAGACTTGTCACAAATAACCACCAAACTATCTTCCTCTGAAACTTTAATGAAGTTCCAAGCAATTGCCGCCATGTTTGTTGTGATCAGCACCCTGTGCTGCATGCTGCATTCAAGGTGTAACATAAATTCCCATGTTCCCTCGTTTGCTATCTGTTCTTTCAGCCTTTCCTATTCTTTTCTTTTTTTATGTGTAACATGTGGGAGAATACTTCGAATATTAATTCAAGATTACAGTGATCCCTTAGTTTCCGCAGTTAATGGGGACCGGCGCCCCCCCGCGACAATCAAAATCCGCGAACTGGAGCCAGAGTCCCCTCGAGCCTAAATAATGTGTTTAAAATATGTTTAAACACCGCAAAGAAGTAGCAAGACACTGCAGTGACACAAGACAAAGGCTAAACTGTGGTCTTTCTGTTTCCCTCACAGCCTCTGGTCTCTGAACTGTAGTAAATGCGTCTCGGCCAATCAGCGCACAGATTCTAGAGTGCTGGGCCTTCTGCGTTTCTCCTGTTGCTTACAGGAGGCTGTGAGTCATTCTTTGATTTTTTTGCTGGCAGCTGCGGCCTCTCGTCTGCTGTGGGCTGGGTTTTCGCAGAATTTCAGCAATTATTTCTTGTTTTTTTTATTGTATTTCTGAAAAAAATCCGCAAAGCACTAAAACCGCGGTTCTCAAACTGCGAAGTGGCAAAGGATCACTGTATGACCAAAATTACACCAAAATTATGACCGAGTTACCAAGTTATTTTCTGGCAAGAGGGGGTATTCTTGATTTTTCTTATTGAGTAATCGATTTTCTGATTATGCCGACAGAACTTGAACATAACATAACACTACTGGTTATTCAAGGCTCAGAGGGAGCGAGTCACTGCCGTGTTATCAGGGCTATTCGTCGTGATATCAGACTTATCAGTATGACGTCATAATTTCCTGTTATCGGCCTGATAGTTATTGTGCACCCCTAGTTGCATTTAATAGTAGATTGAAACTAGACATTGATATTTTTCCCTTTTTAAACTGTCCGTAATTTATTTAGTTCATAAAATACAGCCAGAATAGATGCTGTGTGGTTGTCATCTGAAGATATTTTTCTTTAATTGGGTTATTATTTGATTTCCAGATTCAAAAACACAGAGTCCATTGTCTCTGAGGTGACTCGTCTGGTGCGAATGGATCCGGCTGCTGTGTGTGATGTTCCTGAGGCCATCAAGGTGACACTTTCTGGTTGATGGGAGCTGTGTGTTGTAGTTACTACAGTTATGGTTCAAAATAAGAATTAGTATCTTAGCATTTTGGTACATAAACATAACATAAAATATATTTTCCAAGGTAATGTGAATACATATGGTAGAAGAGGAAAGGGAACTTTGGGTGTGTATTTGAATTTATCTACATTTAAGACCTGGTGACGATCAGATTAATTTATAAATCTTCTGATACGTAGAGCCCTAAAACTAAAGAGGGTGTTCTTTCTTTTTCACGTGACTATGCATTTTGTGGTCTGACTCTGCTTGGCCACCAGTCACATAGTTAGGCTTGATTAAAAATGGACAACTAACAACATATTTTGCTTTCATATTACATTGGTTGAACTGAATGAATATAGCATAGCCAGCGGTTAGTTTGTCTTCCCATTCTCTTCTCATTTTTCTTTCATAATTGTATGTGCAGTCTAAATATTTGTAGTGATAATAACTGTCTGCCTTATGTGCATGTGTGTATATCCACTATATTGCATGATTACCCTTTAAAGCCACAGATTTTCTGATAGGCTTTCATCTTAATGTCTATTAAATTTTGGTGAGTCTTGGCAGTATTTAAAAAAAAAAGTAGATCTGACATTGCTTTTTAAGTAATTTGTTCTTTGGCTCTTGAAGTTTTCCATCAACATCATGTTGATACTACTTTACATCTGTTAAGCTGAACGTTAAAAAGAAATCACTTATCACAGTTTTACTTTGAGTGAGTGTACTGTCACATGAATAACTTATTTTGTAATGATTTATTTGTGTTTATTTCTCCTGATTGAGCTGCTAATGAGCCCGGTATTGTTTAAAGAAGAGTCAGGGGAGGCAGATCACAGCCCTCCCTAAAGAACACAGTAATTTAGCTGATAATCAGCTTTAACGTCTTCTACTTGTTTGTTGCTCTCACTTTAGTAACTCATTAACATTGCTTCCTCCAGAGTCTAGTTAATGCCCCATCAATGTGATTCAGGATTCTCAGTGTGATATGTGTTGAACATTGAGACAAACCTGTTGTGACACTGATGCAAATGTTGTCTAAGTTTGATTTTTTTTCTCCTTTTTTTGCCTTTAGTTCCTTGTGACATGGCACACCATTGACGCCGATTCTCCAGAGCTGAGTCATATCCTGTGCTGGGCCCCAGCAGATCCCCCTACTGGCCTGTCCTACTTCTCCTCCATGTACCCTCCTCACCCCCTCACTGCCCAATATGGGGTCAAAGTGCTGCGTTCTTTTCCCCCTGTATGGTGTTCTTCATATTTTTTTTTATTTACTCTGCAACAAAAGTTAGTTTTTATAAGCATGTTTATTTGTGAGTTTTGAAAGCATTTTCAACACTTTTTTTCTTTGCTGTTGCCAGGATGCCATTTTATTTTACATTCCTCAAATTGTACAAGCCCTTCGTTATGACAAGGTAATTATTGTTTTTTTTTTTTGTTTTTTTTTAGTGCTGCAAATAATTTTAAACCCCTTTCTGATGCTTTAATTTTAGATAGCTTTTTTTTGTTTGTTTTTTTCGCCCTTTTCCATCCCATTGTAGATGGGCTATGTGAGAGAGTACATCCTGTGGGCTGCTCAGAAGTCTCAGCTGTTGGCTCACCAGTTCATCTGGAACATGAAGACCAACATATTCCTGGACGAAGAAGGACACCAAAAAGACCGTGAGATTCCCTTCCCTCTGTCAGTAAAACATGTGCACATCAGCAACGCAAGAAAAAAGACATATAATTGTTTTAATAAAAAACCCTTTTCGCCCCTTAATATTTTCTCTGCAGCTGACATCGGTGAGCTGTTGGAGCAGATGGTGGAGGAGATCACAGGCTCTCTTTCTGGCCCGGCCAAAGACTTTTACCAGAGAGAGTTTGACTTCTTCAACAAGATTACAAATGTTTCAGCCATTATCAAGTATGAATGCATCATTTTTTCTTTCCCCCTTTTTTTTTTTTATCCCTATGCACCCGTGGTAGATGGAACCATAACTTCCTCACGTTTTTCAGTCATGTCTTGCGTCACTCTTATAAATGCTCACAAGGACTCAAGATTAGAATATTGCACTTAAAGGCCAGGCATGAAAATCCCTCACCTTTCGGCGAAATTCGCCATTTTGAAGTCAAAAGGGGTGACCTACATTCATGTGTAGATCCGAGGAGTTTTCTTTTTTTTTTTTTTTTTAATTTAATTATCATACAATTGCCCTAATAAGAAAACTGAGCACGTCAGAAATCGGCCCTTTAAATGACACTTGGACGGTCAGTAAATCCTGTCCAGAACCAATCAGGCCAGATTGTTCCATTATTCCAGTCATACCAATGTTCTTCATTCATGTGTACTCGGAGGTTACATTGCTAAGCGAGATGAGAAGCAGGACCTAGTGATATCCACGCCGGGGACAAGGCAGACGAGCGTACGTTTACATTTCTTACCTGCATTTACCAGTAGAATGAATTTGGTGAGTTATGGTTTCAATCGTTTTCATATTTTGCGGTAAAACAAAGTTACTGCTGTTCGCTACAGCTAACGTTGAATAGGGCCCTACGGAATCCGCGATCACGGAATCGAAGCGGAGCTTCCTCTTCTGCATGGCTGTCTTCAGACTCAGAATCAGTTCCAGTTCCAGTTCTAATTATTCCAGTCTTTCTGAATCCAGGCAGGATGGTCTCGGTTGTCACTCAAGACCATGCTTGGTTGATCCATTCCAAAGCTTGCATAAAAGTTGCGTGGCACATCCTCCCGGTTGCTGCGAACTTGTTCCTCTAGCTGTGGCCACCTAGCTTTGAGCCCGCAATTAGCTTTTTTTGTTTTTTTCATCGCACTTAGACTAGCCTCCCGCTTTACGCCAGTCCCTAACAAGTTTTTCACTTGATCCAAACTTTCTCTCTGCTGCTCGATTACTGTTTTTAGCTGCAAGATTTCACGACTTGGAGCTTGTGGTCTGCAGAATATGATTTTCTTTTGGTGGGCAATTTGTGTTCAGTCTGTCTCAGTTGTCTTTGTAAGCTAACGTTTACTGTTTAAATTTTTAACTTAAGGAGTAGGAGATATCGGTGAGTAACTATAGAGTGCCTTCTTGTGGCTGTCTGTGAATTTTATTTATTTATTTTTCATGAAAAAGTCGCTCCGGAGTATAAGTCGCAGGAACAGCCAACCTATGAAAAAATGTGCGACATATAGTCTGGAAAATACGGTACTTGGATTGTAAAGGGCCAGATGACCCGGACGCAGCAGCAGTAGTTTAAGAAGCAAGAACAGGCAATTTGAAGGCACTTAAAATGCTTAGAACCAGGATGAAAATCAAAGTCTGTTTTAGGTGTCTATAAAATAAAATTTAGTTTCAGTTGATGGGCTCGTAGATGCTAAGCGACCTTCAAAGCCATGACGTGTCAGACCTTGTTTTTTCCCTTCATATCTATTATTTTGTCTGACACGTTTTTATCTTTATCCTTTTTCCACACCCTCCATCTTTCACTACCTTAATTAAAGCAATCTCAACTAATGTTAATATAATATAACTTATAGTTTGGTCAAATTAATGGATTTGAAAGAAAAATACAAATATGGATCTGTTTCTGATCATTTACAGAGAGTTTAAAGTTGTTATTGCAATTAAACAGTTTTTTTTTTTTTTTTTTTTTTTTAAGTAACTCTCTGGGTATAGTATTGTACGAAATGATGAGTCTCCCATGACTCAAGATGTGTTTTTTCTCCTGGCCACAAGTGTTATGTTCTCCAAATCCCTTTGTTGTTCATTAATTTAAGTAATGATTGCTCCTTTGTCACTTTGATTATGCATTGTTCTGGAAAACACTGGACCGTAATGCCTCTGTCTCTGACTACCTATCCGCTTGTGTGAACACTCTGCAGCTTATGAGTTGCTTTGTGACATCTTCCACACAGAAAGTGTTTTGTCAGCCCACTAGAGGGTGACAAATTCCCCTCAGCCCTCATTACTGCACTAATTGCAGCAATCCAGGGGAGAAAACTTAGCTGTCCCTTGGCTTCAGCCGGCCCCAGTGACTCCTCTGTGACAGGAAGCAGAGCCTGGATGTCGCTTGTGGTCTGGACTCATTCTGTTAGACGCCCATAGGTGCTACTGCCAAGAACAAATGTTCAAACATAGCAGTGATGGCAGCCTGTTTTCATGCTGTTTTTGTTTGCCTTTGGCAGGCCCTTTCCCAAAGGGGAGGAGAGGAAAAAGGCCTGCCTGGAGGCCATGTCACAGATTAAAGTCCAGCCCGGCTGTTATCTTCCCAGTAACCCAGAGGCCATAGTTTTGGATATAGACTACAAGTCTGGGACTCCCATGCAGAGGTGGGCCTAAAAACAAATGTATCTTCTTGAAATTTAAATAAATAACTCACACATTTCTTCTCGCAAAAAAATATGAAAGCGTCACAGAAAATATTTGGTCTTCTCCTTGTGCACATATTTAGCGCTGCCAAGGCTCCATACCTGGCCAGGTTCAAAGTTAAGAGGTGTGGAGTAAGTGAGCTGGAAAAAGAAGGTACTGTTGGTCTTCAAAAAAAAAAAACAAATCTCTGCTCTGAATGATAATGTCCATGCTGCATGCAGAGATGCAGCGAAACCACTTTAGATTTCATACCTCGTAATCTTATGTGTGATAACATCTTCCCCTCAGGTCTGCAGTGTCGCTCAGACTCAGACATGAAGAGTGAGGAGGAGGTCAAGAGAATCTGCTGGCAGGCAGCCATCTTTAAAGTTGGAGATGACTGTAGACAGGTCTCATTATCATACTCCAAACCATTATGTTCCCACTCTCATATGATCCATTATGAACCTGAAGTTACTTTCTTTTACATTTGTACATTTTGTTGGTGTTGGCAGGACATGCTGGCTCTCCAGATCATCAGTCTGTTTAAAAACATCTTCCAGCTGGTGGGACTCGATCTGTACGTGTTTCCTTACAGAGTGGTGGCCACAGCACCTGGAGTAAGCTCTAATAAAACATCTCCATCTGTACTTGTTCTTGGTAGGAAGAGGAGGTCTCTATGTGTCAAAAATGGACAGGATGTTTCCAAAGAATTTGGACTTGAATGCTAAAAGGTTGCCTGAAACTTAATTGGACCAGATGTAGTGTTTCAATTCAAGCACCTGGACTCATGAAAAATAAAGACATGCCAAACCTGAACAAGTGGAAATCAGTCACAGACCTCCATGGCACAGATTTAATCTTTTTAAATGTGAATCACAGTGGTTTGTTTGTTGCTGCTAATGTTAGGATTGTGAATTTGGTGTAGACTCTGAAATGAGTCTGACTGCTAAGCAACAAGATATAATTGTAACCGTTGTAATCGACATTGGTCTCCCCCCCACCCCCCTGTGATGTTGCCCCATAGTGTGGAGTGATTGAGTGCATCCCGGACTGCAAATCTCGTGACCAACTTGGCCGTCAGACAGACTTTGGCATGTACGATTACTTCAGGAACCAGTATGGAGATGAATCCACACTTGCCTTTCAGAAGGTAAACGCCAAGTCTCCCATCAGCCCCGTAAAAAGGATGCCATATTCATCTGGGTTTAAGTGTTATTCTTGCTGACTCTTCCCTTCAAACTTGCATTTTCAGGCACGGTACAACTTCATCCGCAGCATGGCAGCTTACAGCCTGCTGCTCTTCTTACTGCAAATAAAAGACAGACACAACGGCAACATCATGCTGGACAGCCAGGGCCACCTCATCCACATTGGTGTGTGTTATGTGCACTTCCAAAAGGAGTTTTTTTTTTTTTGTTTAGACTAATGACTAAAACTTTTAGGCACTAACATTAGCTCAGTCACAGATTAACAAATACATTAAAAAAAAAAAAACAATTATGCCTAAGCTTTTGAAAATATCTGGGACTCCTGACTTTAATTTTTCATTTTCCTTCTGTCTGCAGTCCTTGAAAACACCTCTGCATAGTTGTGTTTGTTTTTATAGTGCCAGACTTTATTGTTATGTGTTATACTGGAATTTGTTTGTGTGTTTCTGTGTATGGTTTTAGACTTTGGGTTCATGTTTGAAAGTTCCCCTGGTGGGAACCTGGGCTGGGAGCCAGATATCAAACTCACTGATGAGATGGTGATGATCATGGGTGGGAAGATGGAGGCGACACCTTTCAAGTGGTTTATGGAGATGTGTGTGAGGGGATATCTGGCTGTCAGGTGAGTACGTAGAGGTGCTGAAGTAACTGTTGACTGCAGAAAGGAGATGGACAGCCTGTTAAATAAGACATGTTCATTTGGTAAATCAGGCCGTACATGGACGCTGTGGTCTCCTTAGTTAACCTCATGCTGGACACTGGCCTTCCCTGCTTCAGAGGACAGACCATCAAATTACTCAAGTGAGTCGCACGTGTTTGGTAAACTTGGTTGTGTTTGTGCTGCTGTGACAGTGAATAAATAGATAAGCAGACAGACGATATTGGCTGCTGTAGCTCAAATTGTTTTCTTTTTTTCCTCATATCTAGGCAACGATTCAACCCAGGTTTGAGTGAGAAAGATGCAGCTTCTTTCATCATCAAAGTCATCCAGAACTGTTTCCTTAGCAACAGGTCAGTGCAGTATGTCTTCGCCACATTTTTTTTAATGTCGTGCCTACAGATAAAACACGTCTGATCGCATCCTTCTTGTTTTTTCTGAACAGGAGTCGAACCTACGACATGATCCAATATTACCAGAATCAGATTCCATACTAAATGTTTGTGCCTAAGCATGTGCATATATTGGCTGGTACCGTGTGTGCGTGCGTGCGTCTGTGCCTTTGTTAAATTCACCATTGAAGGTAGTGATTCACTGTTTCTGCTTGTCATTGGATTATGGTCTTTTGTTTTTGGTATACCTTCTTGTTTCCTCTGTAAATCATGTCATAAAAGCTGTATTTTTCCTTATTTATTATATTGAGATTAATGTCATTCTTAATTATGATAGCATCTTGACTTCTGTGTACTTAGAGGAATAATTGTTTGTCATCTGCATGTTGGGAAGAATAATTTATCAGACTCTGTGCCAATTTTTAATAATAATGTTTGTGAATGTGAATCCTGTTGATTTTAGATGGGGTTTGAAATGTTAGTGGGTACTTGAAGTAGCTGAAATAGACTGGTTTCACTTCTGACCAATGTGGCCTCCTCCGTCATCTTATACTTGACTGTACTACTGTGCTCCTTTTTTTTTTTTTTTTTTTTTTTTTTTTTTTTTTTATCTTTGGCATGGTACTCAGCTTGTATTTGACAGTGGGACTTGACTGTATAGACATGGGTTACACTGGCTGTATTTCTGAGTTGCCATATTTCCATATTTTAAGGATTCATGATATGCACAAGTTCTGGGACGTACTTGGGCCGAGTTTTGTGTCGCTTTGCCAAAAGGGCAGGGAAAAATAATGCACTTAAATTAAATATTCTTTTGCTCGCAGGGGAAGTTAAAGCACAGTTTAAGTGTTGGACGGTTGCATGAAGTAGAGTGTTAATAATCATGAAGCTTGTGTCTAATGTGGCTTTGTTAAATAATAATTTAGTAATTGAAAAGTGCTGTGCCCCATGTCCATACGGTAAACTTAAACCTTCATACATTGTTACTGGTTGTAAAGATTTTACATCTCTTTGTATATTTATATCATGATCCATTTTCTGTCTCTTTTTCTATCTTCATGCCTTTTGAATGAGAATGCATAAGATTATTAAATGAAATAAAGATCTTGAAAACCATTTTCTCTTGGTATAATAAATAAGCTTCTTATTGAATGCAGAGTTAGGGTTTGAAAGACAAATCAGTTACAGTTTTATTTGATTTAGATTTTTATTAAGTAGGATTGAGGAGTTTGGAACAATTTGATATTTTTTAAGTTAAAAAAAGGGAAGTTGAGAAAATAAGTTTTCCCAAATGCAAAAAAAAAAAAACAAACTTAATTCTGTAATTTATTCACTTGAACATTTATTCACATTCACATACAAGCAAAATTATTTTCTGTCATATCACTGACCAGCTTCATTTTATTTAGAAAATATACAGCGTTAAACAAATATATGTCAACCCCTTTTAATTTAGATTAGACAAATGCTGTGCTTAAGCAGATAACAGACAAAACATTAATGTCTTTATCAGGCACACCTCATGAAACATTAACAGCGCTGGAGGAAAATGATGTGAACCCGCAGACATATTCAAAGAAAGCTAAATAGAAAGCTATTTTTTCCAGATGTGAGGGCTCAGCCAGAATCATTCAAAAGCCCCAGTGAGGTAAAGAAGTTACGGTAACTAACAAGTTACAGGCTTGAAAACATCACTGGAGTTAGCTCAATAAATAAAAACGTCATCCCAACGTGAAATATGGTGGAGGGAGCTGAAGGTTTGACTTTATCTCTGCAGCAACATTTGTGAATCAAAATTTTGCCACGCAAAGCCAAAAACAGATGTAAGCAAACTACATGCCATCAGCTGTACAGCAGCAGGCCAGCTTCATCTCCAGTAGACTGGATCACTGTAATGGTCTTTTCACTGGACTTCCCAAAAAGAGCAATAAACAGCTTCAGCTCATCCAGAACGCTGCTGCTAGAGTTTTAACCAGGACTAAAATCTAAAATCTTTACACTGGTTTCTGGTTAGTCAGAGAATAGATTACAAAATCCTACTGATCGTCTACAAATCCCAGAATGGTTTCGGTCCAGAATACATCTGTGATATGTTCAGAGAGTATAAACCCAGATGGGTTCTTAGATCCAAGGACTTGGGTCAACTAGTCCAGACCACAGTTCAGACTAAACATGGAGAAGCAGCATTTAGCTGTTATGCTGCAAACAAGTGGAACAAACTTCCAGTGGAGATTAAACTTTCATCAACTGTAGACACTTTTAAATCCAGGTTGAAAACATTTCTCTTTTCATTTGCCTATCCATGAAATCTGCACGGAATCTTTTACTTTGTCTAGCTTCTTTTAATTATTTTTGATTTATTTAGTTATTTTATATCACCTTATTATGATTCATTCTATTGTTTTTTCTTTCTTTCTTTATATGTTTTTAATGTTTTATGTAAAGCACTTTGAACTGTCTTATACATGACTGTCTTATACATTGCTTGCTTTAGCATCCAGCAGAGGGCAGCGTGTCCTCACGTTTTCAGCATCAGTGAGAGCTCACAGGTTGGCAGGGATGAATGGGTGAAAAAGTAATCTGCACCCTGCCACTTTACTACTAGTCCTTTTCTTTCAAGGACTGCTCATATGTGAACCACCTGGACTACTAAGAAAAGTGTTTAAGCAGACAACATGCCTGAAAAAGAGTTAAAGGCTTTCAAGTTTCCGCACACCAATAATGAGATTGAAAGTGAGCGGGTGTTTGAAAAAGATCTTACTCTCTGATGGCAGACTGACTTTTTATTGAAGCTAATGTGTATTTGCATGTTTCTACTGTTTTAAGACTGCATAACAGGAAGTCTTGTGTTAATTCTTTAAAACAACTTGTATTAAACACAATGAGACTGGAAAATGAATTAAAAGTTGCAGACCAACCCAAAAGGTGTTCTACACTGGCAGACGTGTGTTCGTGATGTTGCGCCTGGGCATGGCTGCCCTCCTTCTGCAGATACGCCTGCAGAACTACATGGAGAAAAAAAAAAGATGTGACATCAATAAACTACTGAAGATGAGAGCAACTTTTCACTAAATTATTTCAAAGACAATAGACTGAAAATCTTCCTGTTTAGTGAGTCTGTAATTTGCTTTACAAATTATTTTCCTTATGTAAGCAATATTCATTTTTCTAACTTAAATAAGAGCAGCATCAGTGCAGCATTTCAGGGGTATGGGGGTGGGCTGTTGGATGCGTCAGCGAGGAGAGTGAGAGCCCTCAGGAAACAGCCGACGCAGCTCAAGTCAACACGCTGGAGGCCAAAACAATCAGCATGAGATGGCAAGAGTAGGAGCGGCAAGGAGAGATAAAGAGATCCCATGGCACCACACTGGGTTGCTCCTCGCAGCCAATATACCAGCAATTTTGATGAAAAATGTACATATTCAATTGGAGGACAAAATGCTGATGGATGTATGAATTCTCAACACTATTTGTTTAATATTTAATTGCACACCAAATGGGGGAAGCACAAAAACACTGATGTATTTTTGATGAAGCTGACCATCTTAGGTACTTCCTGTGGTCAAACAGGTCTACTGTTCCAGTTCTAGAGTTTCAATTTCAAGATGTTGGCGTGTGTGTTTATACAGCAGGTGGGACATGTGCACAGCCTCGGGGTTTAAACAAGTATTACAGCAAAACAGACAAACAAAGGAGACATTTAAAAAAATTATTTGCTTGAGCTCATGTGACTTTGGATGTTGTCAAACCAACTGTGGAAAATTCAACATGACGCAACCATGTGGCATTTTCTGGGGAATTCATTTACTGAGGAGTTCAGATTTGTGACATTACAGATCCAGGTCAGAGTAGAATTATCCAACCACCCCACATTTATCTCTTTGCTCATCTTCACCTCATGTTGCTCTTGTTGTTCCTCAGAAGCAGGCAGCAGAGAGGTAAAACAACTCCCCCTAAAAACAGCTGCTATGAACTGAGCGGTAAAGACATGGCTGAAAGGAGAGCTGTTTTTCTGTATGTGTGTGGTTCTATTTATTTTTTTGTTGTTGTTGTTTTTATCCAAGAATGTCACAGACGCTTTATTGATGCCTCTGGAAATTCTATCAGTGTATGAAAAGAGTTGAAATACGTCTTTTTAAAATGAAAAAGCTTTGATATCTGACAAAGGCTCATATTTGTTTCTGATATATTTTATGAGGGCCAGTGGCAAAACAGGAATCATAAAATACACATAAAAATATGCAATAAAAGTGAAAAATGTTATCTTGAATGGCTAGCATTTTCTACTATAAATTAAGATGGCTGTAGTTGGATATTAATAATGAGAAATAAAACATGTATCCCAAATATTCAAATACTTTGCTATATTTAATTGGGAATTAATATTTACAATATTTCACATTGCCAGTGAAATCTTATTCATACTAAATACCTGGATGCAGGCAGTATGAGTGAGTTTGTTGGTAAGAGAAGGTGACTGATGAGTCAGCACTTGTGATTATCCAGCGTTTGAAATCATTGTCTTAATTAACTTTTTTAAAATCTTTAACAACACTTTGCTTTCTTTTGATTG
This sequence comes from Hirundichthys speculiger, assembly GCA_018398805.1. Lineage (NCBI taxonomy): Eukaryota > Metazoa > Chordata > Actinopteri > Beloniformes > Exocoetidae > Hirundichthys > Hirundichthys speculiger. The sequence continues at coordinate 750,593 of JAGFBZ010002193.1, read as the reverse complement.
TCTTTGCTCAAACATGGCTCCATGTCTTTTTTTTCCATCACATGCATCAAACTGCGGGGCGTCTTGTGACACAATCATGCTTTTTGAGCCGGCGCACCAGTGGCCCGGTATGCCAGCCATGTGCTATGCAATAATTATCTCCTCTCTGAACAGTTCCGGCCATTAAAGCTGTAAGAAGTAAAGTTGAGTAGAAAGAGCTGTTTGTCTGAAGGATCGGAGCAGACAGTCAGGCCTATTGATGAGACGCTGCAGCTAATCAGGAATAGAGGTTGCTGTACCCAGAATAGCAACTTTGGTGGGGTTTTTTTGATTGGCAAAAGGACAGTAACTCCACACAAAAGTCAGACTGTCTCCCTTTGCATACCATAATCCTTTTTTTTTTTTTTTACCATATTCACATCATAGGATCGTCCAGTTTTTTAACTGTATTATCTGAATTATGCATCTGCATTTGCATGTATTGTTAGTTGTTATGTGGCTACGACTACAAATGAGCCTGAAACGTGTGATTTAAGTCTGATCGCTGAGAGTCATGGTGCACAACAAATAGGTGTAAATGCCCCCAAGCAGTGGACCTCCGGTTTGATTCCTGGCTGACTGGATCGTTCAGTCCTCAAACTTCTTGTGTCACACCATTTTTATTCTCTAACAAATGTAAACATGAGTTGGGGTTAGGGAGGGACCAGCTGACAAAAGTGACAAAGTGAGTGAACTTGTCGAATAGCTGGCAGCAGCTCCCTGCCCTTGGTGTTCAAGGTTTAAAATATGATTTAAGGAAAAGAGATTAGGTTTTCAAAAAGGGCATTTTAAGGTGGTACTGTACATTATCCAAAACAAACGAGTCTGAGTTATATTTCACTATATATACTATGCGCATGGAAAATGAAACATAGCACATTTGAAAAAAGACAATCTTATTACTTAAACAGCGATCTTTCTTAAACAGCTCTCACGTATAAGCAATATATTCTTAAAGAAGGTGAAATTTCCAACGGTAACTGTTGTGACAGACTAGAAAAGAAACTTTAAAACAGTAAAATGCAACTGAACAAAAATGTTCCCCTTGATTGGTGACACTTCGTCTGGCGTGGCAGCATTTTGCTCATACCTGGAGGGCAAGGGAAGGGCTGCGCTCTCGTCTGCACTGTTGATAATTCGTGTTATCTGATGTTGTGATTGCTTTTGGGAGTGGTCGGACCTAACCAGCACGGGGTTACTGTTTATCTGCGAGCTAGAGGCTGGTGAGCAACAAACACTGTTCGTTTGAAGACAGAAGCACATGCAGAACTACTCCCCTCTGCACTGCTAAAATGACATCCATCATCATGATACATTTCAATGCATTTGATACACAATGCAGTACTGGCATGAAAAATACTTTTTTTAAAAATGGCAGAGCTAAAGAACAGACTGGCAGTGCTCCCCAAGGGCTTGTCAAGTTAGTTTCTTTTTTCCTCTTTTCCCTTTTCACTGTTTCTCGGTGCCCACATGTTATTCACTGCTGCTCGAGCTGCTGAATAGGCCCCTGTGTTTGCCCTCTTCTTATCGTGTGACCTTTGATCTGTTTGGACAGCGTGACCAACAGAGGCAAAGGAAGAGAAACAAGGGAGCAGAGCTGAGGAAATCCAGGATTATTATAATTGTAAATACTTTTGATGGAAATTCATCATTGTTCCTTCTTGAGAAACAAAGCATTTGTGGTATGGAATCAGCTGTGCTGCTTTTACAGTCTGAAAGCCACAGCTCATAAATTAAAGTGTAACACTTTCAGACGTGAGAGAAATGCCACGCCCACCCTGCTGATAAATGCAGAGCCTAACAAGAAAACTCTGACATTAACAGAGGTTTTTTTGTGTGTTTGTGGAACATCATGACACTGGTTTGGATTTAGAAAAGAAATCACTGTTTTTCAGAATAAAAATAACACACCCTCCCTCCTTTTTCCTCTTGTCTTGTTGCCCTAACTGCCCTGGCTCTGCCTTTCCATCCTGACTTTAACTTTGACTGATCTTATACAGCTGATGCCTTTTTGGGGATAAAGAAGTATTCAGATCCTGGTCTTTCATGTGTGAGATGCCTGTTATTGTTGCGAACTTTCTGAGGTGAAACTGGCTTGGCTCCCTGAATATGCAGTTTTATTAAAAGGAACCAGCAGATGAATTTCTGCTACAAGATCTAATCATCTTTTTCATCAATTTAATAATTTTGAAAGATTTTTTTCAGACTTTCATCTGATAAGAATAAAAGGGGAAGAAAAAAAACCCATTTGTTGGTGTTGTTATTGGCTTACAGACACCTGAAATGTGACTCTAACTACATCGCTTGTTGGAAAGCGTCAGAAGTAAAACTGCTTTTCTATTCTTCAACAATGTGTTGCATTTTAAAAGTTTTTTTTTTTTTTTCTGTAAAATCTAAATTTTCTAAGCAAGTAATAAGTAAAGCTGTCAAATAGATGTCAAGTAAAGAGAAGATTAATGTATTTGCTAATAATCAAAATCTGTATGGATTGAAAATCGTTATACTTTAATGTCAAGCTGCTTAGACCCGAGCTCTTCCTTTTGAGATCCATTCATGTCTGTTTGAAACAAGATTGAATCTTTTCACTGGATCCGTCAAGAAGAAAATATCCAAACTAAGATGTGCAGTATTCGTGTCACACCGCAGCCATGCTGAAGCGCATGCACTGCTCAGTGGGTGGTGCCAGGCTGGAGCACCAAACACTCACACGTGTGTCCAGCAGAGGGCTGAAGAAGCACCAAGCTGCAGAAACATCAGCTCACAGAGGAGCTGTGAATAATACCAGCAATCGTTCTCCAGAACCAAGTTCATTTGATATTACTTATATATTTCTGGATTTAAGATTTGTTTCCTCTTAAATTTGATTATACGTGTTAATATCTTGGAAAATAAAGTTAAAAAACAAGAATCTCAGCATCGCAAAGTTACATCAGTCTGAGAATGGCAAATTTTGGGCTCAAATCAGTCTAGAGTTTTCCCCATGGGGCTGAATCTGATTAATTAAGCACTGTCCAAGAAAAAAAAAAAAAAAATCTTTGCCACTCTCAACCACCACGGCCACTGTTGCCACGGAGACCCATTCAGATGCCCGGTGGTGACCTCTGACCTGAGGGGAGGCTGGTGAATGTAGCTGAAAGGGGCGGCTGGGCTGGGGCATCTGGGGTATCATCTGGCGCCTAACAAAGCCCCTCGCCAGCTGGGGAGGAGGGCAGGAGATGCAGAGAGAGGGAGTCGGAGGAAGGGGCACAGAGGAGAGGGGAGTGGAGATAAAAGGAGAGCGAGCACCCTTTTCTTCTTGCCCTCTTCAGAGAGAGTGGCCATTGACACTGTGCATCTCATTAAAATCTGTGCACCCCCCCTTCTCCCCTCCTGTCCTCTCTAGTGCACAGGGACCAGGCAGCTGCCTCTCCCTGTTTGGCCATTCAAGCTCAAGTGCAGTCCACTGCAGGGAAGAGAGAAAAGGCCTAGAGAGAGAGAAGGTTGGGACTCGGAGGGGTGATCGGGGGGTTGGGGTGAGTAAAGAGGCCTTGGACATATGCCACCACCACTGGGACTTGAGAGGCTGCACAGAGAAAGACATCGCTGCCTTCTTACATCTCACAATATACCCTTTGTCTTTCTGTTGGAAAACTTCAAATAAAATAACAATGATGCCAGTTTTAAAGGTGGCCTGGGTGCTTTTTGAATCCTACTGAAAAAGCTCTCTTCCTCACCTAAATGAAGGCTGTCATGCACTGGCTCACTTTTTTTGCAGACAGACAAGAGGATAAAACATGCAAACAGCTGCTGGGTGGCAATGTGCGTAATCACAGACAGCAAACAATGACACACACACCCATCAGCACCCCCTGCCCCAGTGCACCCCCCATCCCTGAAGGACATTGTGGATATGCACAGGTTTCTCTCTGAGGGTCATGGTCATGTGGTGTTTGTGCGGTGTGTGTGTGTTTTTGTATGTGTATGAGGCCAAGAGAGCACAGTGGGGCTTCTGTCAAAACAGAGAATCTGCCATGGGGTGCAAAAGGTGGGGGGCCCGTAATAAGGGAGGGGAGAAATTACCGATATGATAGGGAGGGCTTAGACACGGGGATGTCGTGTGAATGTGATGATAACAGGTACTGGAGAGGGAAACATAAGCAACGCAGCCTTTACGCACAAAAGTATAGCATGTTTTAGGCCTGTGGACGCATTCATTTGCATGCGCGACAACACTTCCAGCCCGTGATTGTTTAAGAAACGAGTAAGAAGCTGATAGACTGAAAACAACATGGATCACATGCCTGAAGAGATCAGCTTCAACTTTCCCTCCCTTCTTCTCCTCTTTCACTGTTCACAAGCGAGTTGGAGATCCTAAATTCAAGGGTACAGCAGCAGAACACCCCCCCCACCTTCTTTTTTCTCTCTTCTTCTGTCATCTCCACTGATGAATGGGGCTTTGCGTGTGGATTTTAATTACTGCTCTGTTGAGGTGGGAATTGGCCATGCATTAAATTGGAATGAGACACATTTTTTCCCCTCAGCAGGGGAGGGAGGAGATTGGAGGGTAAAAGGAGAAATCGGTTACTGTATATTAATTGAACCATCCAGAGGTGCAAAGTTCTCCAATGGGTAAGTCTAACAAAAAGGGAAATTGAAGAGTCCACATATTTACATGCAGGAGAACTACTAAAATGTCAAAATTAGAATTTGAATATGAATAACATTATAAGCTTAAGTCTCGATCGCTCTTTCCCCAAGTAGGAATTTATTTAGCCAATCTCCAGTTCAGTTAGTGGAAGACGTCATGAAGGCCAGCACAGGAAGGTATTTTACATGGATGGCAAGGGCTTATACAGTTATGATGATAGTCTATTTGTGTCAATTACTTCTGATTATAAAGGACATAACAAAGGTCAAATTCCATTTTGCAGTCTGCCTGTGTAGCTTGGCAGCATCAAAGAAAACTGGCTGGAATCTGTTCACTCAGACACACACAGAGGAAGGTTCCTACAGCAGGAGGGGTGTTCAGTGGAGCAAGGAAAGCCAAGGAAACCACTAGTGGTCCACTTAGTCTTTTCTTTACTTTCAGGAACTGAAAAAAAAAAAAGAACCCATTTCACTTTCCTCTAGAATGAGCAGTTACCAAATCTGCAGAGAGTGGGGGCTGATTCTGGAAATGTTAAAGTTTATGAACAGTGCTACATACGCAAATAACTGATAAAATGTTGTCACAGTTTGAAGCCTAAAGGACAACTTAGTTCAATTCAACTTTACTTTACGCAACTTTACGCAAATTCTGTTTAATGCCACTAATTTTTTTTTAAACACAAGATTAACGCACACACGTCTCTGTAAATATGACCCTTCGGCCAATAAGTGTATTTACAGTCAACGTGTGGGACAGACATGGCGACAGAAAAGAGTCTTATGAACGGCAAGTTTAGCTTTAAGGTGCTGCCAGATGAGTTTGTTGACAAGAAAAAGGTTATTTGTATTTGTTGTCGCTGTGAATTGAGTTACCACCGCAGGGCGCAGTAAAGTTAGTTTTACATCTGACATTCGCTTGTTTTTTTCTCTTTAAACTTTAATAGCGTCATGAAAACAGCATTGATTTCATCCAGGATGGTATCATTTTGTAGATATAAGTATGCCAGACATTTCACAAGTGTCATCAACCCTCCAAGCTCAGTGAGTGTGGCTAAAACTCTAAGGAACTGCGTTGAATGTCCTTCTGAGTACTTCGCTGCTGCCGTAGAGTTTAGGGACCGTCAGCAAATTACTGCAGTCAAGCAGCAGTCCGACAAAATACACTAAGAAGCTGATGAAATAAGCCTCCAAAAAGTACGGCAGCATTGGTGGACTTCCGGTTTTCAAACTAAAGGCTTAAAAAAAAAAATAAAGCAGATCCCCGTGACCCTGTATAGGACAAATTGGGTATAGATGATGGATGGATGGATAAACAAAACATTAAAAAAATGTGATTAATGTGCCATTAATCATGAGTTAACTATGAAAATTTTTCGATTAATCACGATTAAAAAATGTAATCAACTGACAGCCCTAAATTAAAATAATCTTATTAAATCATAATCATAGAAACAATGGAAAATTTAAAAAAAAAACCCTAGCAGGAGAAAAATCTTTAATCCAAACAACCTCACTGATAGAAAAGTAGTACTTCATTCCTCTGGAAAATAGAGGCAAGTTCATCCAAACAACTCTTATTTTCCTTCAAAGCCTTGCCAAGAGTAAACTAGGCTGACAAGAAGAAGCAGTTTTTCTCTCATTAGTCTTGTTCAAGGTATTCTTTTGCTGGAGATCAGTGGCCAGAAATGTGAAGGCTGATTCCAGCAAACGCTTGATGGTTGCCATGGTGATCTGATTGGATTTCTTGTGCTCTGGCTTAAGGATGTACACTCTGCAGAGCTGGTAAAAACAACAAGATGGACTAGCAGTTGGTAATTTAATGAAAGGTTCATCGGTAAGATAGGAGTCGCCTATCAAGAGTTTTCTTGCTGTATTTTTAAGTGCATTTAATTTCAGGCTGTCCACGACATACAATGCACCTGTTATGTGACTGAGTGCATGAATTACAAGCACTGGATTCACTTATACAGGCCGAAAGTATGAAACGTAGGCCAAGACTAGTTGCATGAAGTGACACAAACATGGAATTTTGATCCATCCATCCACCGTCTATACCTGCTTCTGCCTCTTCAGGGTCATGGGGTTTGCTAGAGCTTATCCCAGCTGTCTTCAGGCAAAATGCAGATTCTGCTTTCATGTGTACAAACTGAACCGTTTGACCCCATTTGAAGCGTAGCAAGTACACCAGGTTAGAAGTCTCCGAGTCAGATGGAATTGACATTCATAACGGATCACTTGAGACTGCGCTGTGAGCTGGAGACTGTGATCATGAAAAGTAAAAGAATCAGAGACGATGGTAAGACTTAGAAGCGGGCATATCGCAGAAAAATAAAATAAAAGACACATCTGAGCTCAAAGGCAAATATTGCTCAAATCCTTTGTTTGACTCATTTCAGCGAACTCATGAAATTCTTTCGTTCTGGAGGATGAGTACGTCCAGCTGACTGTGGTTCTGGGGAAAATGCGGCCATCACATGATTTGATTGAAGGTTATGGGGGTCAGTACATGGTCATCTGTAGTCAGCTGACAAGATGAGCTCCTCTCTGATAACAGGCCAGACGGGCAAAGGACAGGAAAAGCATGAGCCAACAAACAACACATGACCCTGACAAAGATCTTTGTCTCTTTGTTCTGGATTTTGTTCCTTGTATTCTGTCAGACTCTCCCTCTGGCGTTCACCTCTAAAATGAGTCATGCCCAGCTCATCTCAAAAAGCCCTTTTCGTTTGTCTTCCTTCACTAAAAGAACTCCATACATTAACTCCACACAACTACTAACCGCACAAAAACCAACACTAAACAAAGATGTTACAACAATAGACTTGACCAATCTCATAGTTCAGTTGATTCATGAATAGATGGACATGAAAGGTTTTGAGGAGAAAGGTTTGGAAGACAACCACGTATACTGTAGCTGTGATAACTACCTAGGTTCAGGTAATTTATCTTTATCTGAATTTATATCTATAACCTATTTTTTGGTTTTACATACTGTGAATTCCAAATAAAACGTACATATAATCTACAGTTCAGTAAATGTATCTTTGAGATGAATAAAACTTAATCAATTCAATTCAATTCAATTCAATTTTATTTATATAGCGTCTGTTACAATGACAATTGTCTCTAGACGCTTTACAGAGACCCAGAGCATGACCCCCATGACAAATGAATGACTTGATTAGCTGATTAAGTCATTCATTTGTCATAAAACATCAACTTTGCTGGCTATCCCTCATTATTTATACCTGCTTCTCCCTGTTTAGGGTCTCAGGGGTCTTCTGCAGCCCGCCCCAGCTCTCTTCAGGTAAAAGCCAGGAGTACACATCAGTCCAATGCAGAAGAACGAGGACAATCATTCCCACGGGCAACTTAGAATCACCAACTTGCCTGGCATGTATGTTTTTGGGACTGTGGGAGGAAACTGGGACACATAAACTCCACACAGAAAGACTTCTGCCATGACCCTAACCCCTAACCCTAACCCCTAACCCTAACCCCTAACCCTAACCCCTAACCCTAACCCTAACCCCTAACCCCTAACCCCTAACCCTAACCCTAACCCCTAACCCTAACCCTAACCCTAACCCTAACCCCTAACCCTAACCCTAACCCTAACCCCTAACCCCTAACCCCTAACCTAACCTAACCCTAACCCTAACCCTAACCCTAACCCCTACCCTAACCCCCCTAACCCCCCCTAACCCTACCCCTAACCCTAACCCTAACCCTAACCCTAACCCTAACCCTAACCCCTAACCCTAACCCTAACCCTAACCCTAACCCCTAACCCTACCCTAACCCTAACCCCTAACCCTAACCCTAACCCTAACCCTAACCCCTAACCCCTAACCCTAACCTGGAACCTTCTAGCTCTGAGATAACTGAACACCAAACTAATCAACAAGCTAATAATCATAAAAGATGACAAAAAAAAAACCAATAGATATTTAAATCTTTAAAAAAAACAACCATATTCTCCTTCCATGTGAGATCATATGTTTTGTGGGTGGGAAACAGAAAATGTGGCCATAACCAAACAGTGAAAATGAGCACAATGAAGTTGAGCAGCGCTCAACAAGGATGCCGCTCCGGTTTTTGCATTTTGCCAACAAAGAACATACGCTTTGACCAGAATTTAACAAGGAACTTAATAAAGTCAGCATCTAAACACTATTGGCATGTTTACATTTTTTTTTCTTTTTCTTTTTTGTGCTTGGCTTTTAAAATAGTGTTTTGTTGAACAAGAAAGACATCTCACAGATCAGGTTTCTGTCTACAACACAAAGAGTTTCACTCAAAACTATTCAAAGCATAATTATCCCTTTTGGCACAATTCTAAACGAACTCAAGAAAAAAAAAAAGAAAAGAAAATGTAAATATTGGTTATGTAGTATATCATAAAACTGTAAAACAGTCTAAGCCAACTTTTTATCCAATCAAGCTGAAAATATGCATCCAATTATAAGCTCGTTCTTCCCCCTACTTCCCCAGACAATTAATGTTCCCTCTCCTCTGCTACTGTCTCTTTTGCCCTTCCTTCTTTTTCACCTCCTCTTTTTCTCACTCTTCATCCTGGAGCCATACCCCCCCTCCTCCTCTACTCCTCTTGCTCCTCCTCCTTCCTCCTCCTCAGTGTGTTAATGGAGTGTTGGCAGAGAGCCAGGGGAAGCCTTGCTCTGCGGGTCTTCCCTGCTTGGCAGAGCTCCCAGTGTGTGTGCCTCTCTGTGTGTGAGACTGTGGGTAGGTTTCTTTCATAATCACTGCCATTCAGCACCTCGTCGGAGTGTGTCCATGTTTACACGAGAGGGGTCAAGGAGCAGGCAACAACTCTCTCTGGCTTTCACATCAAATGCATGCACACATGCAGACATGCGCACAAACAGAGGCCAAGGCACATGTTGAATATATTTATAGTATGTCTTTCTCCCTGAAATAATACATTATGCTGTATGAGCTGTATTTTGCATGTTGGTCAGGATGAATACTGAATTCTAAATGGCTGGATGGACAGTTTGTTTTCTTTAGACTGCAGTATACCCATTTAGCGGATACTCAAATACAAAGTAACTTGCAAGTAAGTAACACAGGGAAGTGTAATGTGGGGTTCAGTATCAAGTGTGAAGTCTCCTATCTGAGAAGTTTCAAATATTATCTATCTGAAAGATGACCTTCAGAGCTACAGGAGCATCCTTTATATTACATACAATAAATTCATGAGAAATGCAACAATAAAAATTCTTTTTTTTCATAAAATTGAAATTGTGAGATATTTTTCTTGAATCCTTTTGTAATGGTGAATGTTTACAGTGTATAACATCTTTACATGAACTAACAGTATATAGCACCTTTTGATCCTTTAATCGAGCGTCTACAAAGCCCTCTGTTCAAACAAATGCTTCTACAAAGTTTCGAGGTCTTCAATCCAGGTCCTCAGGACTCACTTCCCTGCATGTTTTACACATTTTCCAGCTCCAAGCACAACTGGCTCAAATGAATAGGTTGATTGTGATTGTGAAACTTCATTTGAATGAGGTGTGATGGAGCAGAGAAACGTCTAAAGCGTGTAGGGAGCGTGATCTGAAGAACACTGTTCTACATGTTATTACATCGCTCATCTTATTATATAGGCCAGTGCTTGGGGAAATATAACTGGCATCAACTGTAACAAAAACTGGATTTAAAGTGGTACAAAAGTAGCCTAAAAGAAAGTAGTAACTTTCATGTGCATATAGCCAATATAGCCAGAATCAGTGTTAGTTTGCAGAAAGTCATGCTAAGAAGTCAATATTTTGCCCCTTCTTTTGGTATGAGGAGAAAAGCCAACACACACACACACACACACACACACACACACACATATATATATATATATATATATATATATATATATATATATATATATATATATATATATATATATATATATATATATATATATATATATATATATATATATATATATATATGATGTGCAGTGATTTATCTCAACAGTCACACATGAATGAGCATATATGTCTCATCTAAGAGCTCTTAAAAGCAATGAGGGTCTGGAGATTGAAGCCACACAAAAGCACGATTGCAAATCTTATACAAAGTAATCAAGGGTTCTGCAGGAGATGAAGGAAGCTAAAGGTGAAGCCTCTTAAGCTCCAGCACATTCTGAGATTCCTTCTCAACAATGTCATGCACCCTCTTTACAGGGGGCTCTGGTATTGAAAAAAAAAATCCATCTTTTGAAAATTCAAGACATGATTAAAGCTCCATCCAGACAGCTAGTTTGTTATGCAGAGTGCTGTAACATTTTGCTCTAAAGTTGTTACGCCATTGTTCCATTTTGGGAGATAATAAAGAGGTTAGAGAGTTAGAGGCTAAATGAGTGCTATGTGAAATGATGATCCAGAAAGGTGTAACAGGTGGATGAGGATTGCTGAAGACTGGAAAAACACAGTGTAGAGGATGAAAATGGCACATCTTCGAAGGTATGGCTACAAAAGAGACAAAGTCCAAGAAACAAGCAAACTAAAGATGGTGTAGAATAAAATACTGCAAGGTTCGCAACTGCAGTGCAAACCTGGTAGGCAAACTCTCATTTACCACGGGGAACCAGCCACTCAACAAACCCTGCTGCCTTGCTTAGCAACCTGGAGGAGCCACCATCTGCCATGGCAAACCCAATGTCTCTGTCCTGCATCAGTGGAAACACCACTATCACCAGTTGTGATGGTGAAACTGAGGCCACCAATACTGGCTGTTCCACTATTACAGGTGGAAACTTTAGTTTAAGTTAGCGTTTATTCAGTGCTGTGATGATAGGGACTAGCTGCTGGATGTGTGAAGATGAAAAAAGGAAGTGCCCTTAGAGTGCAGATTGCCGTAAAGCTTTCTGAAAGCACACGCTGGGGAGAGTTTTCTGCCTTATGTGGGATCACTGTTAATACACAGCTGGAGGGTTGAGGGGGAATTAAGTGGGGATCTTCAGTGCATCTTTATACCACTCTGTGTGAATGCTGCTTTAGTAACAAAATGGTAAAACTAATAAGGGACAGAGAGGGGAATTAATAAAGAAAAGGTAAACAGTGCAGTTGAGAATCATGGTTTCTCAAAGATTATTTCAGCAATAAGCAATATGTAGGTTTGACTTCCTTAAAATGGCTTTTGTGCATCTGAATGAAATTGTTGCCAGGTTACTGGAACATAAACGAAAACCAACATGCTCATGTTGTTTCATAGGATGAAATGCAAGTCTTCCTGGACCCAGTGATAAAATTCAATAAATAAACATATAATTTCTTAATGTGTTTTTTTTCTATTCTATTTTCTATTTTCTATTCCTTCGACGTGTTGTGGACACCTGCTTGTGTGTGCAGAAGGCCAGGAGCTGCCAAGGACGAGGCTCTCAGATAACCTGAAAAGAATCAGCACATTGTAGCATGCTGGCTATCCAGAGCTGTTATTTCTGCTCCAGTATCAAAAAGTCCTTCAATTTATGTCAATAAAAATGAACATGAAACAAACTCACACCAAGCCCTTTTTTCTAAAAGGTAACTCTGCGAAGCCTTTCAATGACCTACAGTTACCATGGTTACTGGAGGTTCATGAGGCACCAGTATCACCTGCAGTAGCATGAGGAGTTCACACTACTTCACTTAGAAGAGGTGTGGTGACTGTTTTGAGTTTTGTTTTTGAGTTTCGTTGCAATTAATGTGTTTCCAGTGTACATTGACTGTTTTATTTAACTGTTTGCATAATATCCCCACAAATGATGAGTTGCAGTCTACGTATACAGAAAACCAGCAAATCGGATCATACTGTTGCTGTTTTATCCCCTTTTACCTGCTTCTTATCATCTGTTTCCATGATTGCAGCATATGAGGGCATCACCAAAGTAAATGTGGGAAGTGTGGCAGACACACCTGAATGTTGGAGTTCTAGATAACCGCTACACATTCTTCCTCAAGAATCGTCTTATTGTCACATGAAGTGGAGATCAACAACTTTATTTTCACAGCCCCCATGTCTGTTGATAAAACTGACCTTCCAATGAACTCTTTTACAAGAAGAAAGAGACCTTTGTTTCTTAATTTGGATGGCATTACCTTGACTTCCACTACTACTCTGAGGAACCTTGGAGTCATTTTTGTCCTGGATTTTTTTTTTTTTTTTTTTTATTGTAGGCTGAGTGCACACATAAAACAACTTTCTGGCGCTGGATTTCTTTCACCAACATAATGTTGTCAATATTAATTACATTTGGAATCAGAGAGATGCAGAGTAACGAGTCCATGTATTTGTTACGTCTAAGTCAGACTATATCCAGCTGCTTACTATCAAGATGTCCTCAAAAATCTGTAATAGCGTACAGCCGATCCAAAATGCTGCAGCCAGAGTTCTGATGAGAACTATCAGGAGACATCATGTGTCTCCCATTTGGCTTTTATCAAGTTTAAAACTGAACAGAATTTTAATTCTTTCTCCTCAAACACAGCCCTTAAGGACCAAGCTCAACTGAATCGTAAATACTTTATATCCATATTATCCCTGAAAGAGGACTTTGTTCTTAGACTACAGGTTTAGCCTTGATTTGTAGAGTTTTATGAGGTAAACTGGGAGCCTTCAGTTATCAGGACTCCTCTCTTTTACAATGAGCTCCATGTTTGGGTTTGGGAGGCGGACACTTTTCTCTACATTTACAGCCTCATACAACCGCCATTCTGTGTAAAATGCAAATAAAAAATAGAATGCAATGACCTGCAATTCTCATAAGCCCTTACTGTATTCACAGAAGAATATAAAGAACATATCAGATGAAAGAAGTGAGACATTTTGCCATTTCATTGTAAATATTAGCTCATTTTGACTTAATGGCAGCAACACATCTCAAAAAAGTTGGAACAGGAACGAGAAAAAGTCTGGAGAACTAATTGGCACAAATCAGAAACAAATGGAGGAGCATTTGACAGCTAATTGTGTGAATTGGCAACAGATTAGTAACATGACTGGGTATAAAAGGAGTATTTCAGAGCGGCAGAGACTCTTGGATATGAACATGGGTAGAGGTTTACCAATCTGCAAAAAAACTGCATCTAAAAACTGTAGAACAACTTTAGATAAAAATTGAAAACACTTGGAGGATCTCTCCATCTGCAGTATATGATCAAAAGATTCAGAGAATCAAGAGGAGCCATGATTCTCTGCTGGACATCACTGCATGGGCTCAGGAGCGCTTCAAGAAATCACTGTCTGTGAACAGGGTTCAAAGTGCAGTTCACACATTCAAGTTAAAGTTGAATCATGCAAAGAAGAGGCCATATGTGAACACAATCCAGAAATGCCTTTGTCTTGTCTGGGCCAAAGCTCATCTAAAATGTTCTGAGGCAAAACGGAAAACTGTTCTGTGGTCAGATTAATCAAAATGTAAAAGACTTTTTGCACTGGTCTGTCTGCAGTCCAGACCTTTCACCATCAGAAAGCATCTGGCACATCATAAAACAAAAAAATCCAGCATTGAAGGTCCAGGACTGTTGAGCAGCTAGAATCCTGCATCAGCAAGAATGAGACGACATTCCTCTCCTGAAACTCCAGCAACTGGTTTCCTCATTATCCAGCCGTTTACATACAGTTGTTAAAACAAGAGTGGATGCTACACAATAGTCAGCATCTCCCTATTCCAACATACTTGAGATGTCATCAAAGTCAGAATATTTTATTAGAAATGGTAAAATGTCTCAGTTTCCAACATTTGATGTCTTCTTTATGTTCTATTGGGAATAAAATATGGGTTTGTAGGATTTGCAAATAATTACATTCTCTTTTTATTTACGTTTTAAGTGCCAGCATTTTTGGAATTGGGGTTGTAGTTAGAGTTGGCCCAGGTTACTCTGAGACGTCGCTGGCTTGGTTCTAAATGGCATACTTTTTGTGAATGCCCTCTAAAGCAGTGCACTATGTGCACAGTGTACCTACAGGCACAGTGTGGAACTGAGGCACATTCCTGAGCATGTCATGCTAAGGAACGTCAAGATTTGGCATTTTCCAAATGCTATTATACCGACTTGAACAAGGTTGAATTGGATTATATCTGGATTGAATTTGACTCTACTGGATTATGGCTTTCTGTTGCCCTTGAAAAATTATGGCAAAATGTCTCAGAAAGGAGAAGTGGCGCTTCAACAACAGTGGCGCTAACCACAGCTAAGGATATGCAGTAGTTCAGGACTGGAAGGAGTACTTGAGAATCTTCTTGGTCTGACTAATGGATACAGAGGCAGAGGACTTTATCACTGTGGCTGCGGTCACTGACATAATTAAGCAACTCTGCAGTGACAAAATCCCAGGGTAGCATGAAATTTGCCTTAGGGCACTGGGTGTTGCTAGACTGTCTTGGCTGACATGACTGTGCATGGAGGTTGAGAACAGTGCCTCTGGATTGGTAGACAAGGATGGTCCACCATTTTAGGATGGGGGATGATCCCCCTGAGGTGTGTTTCAGTTGCAGGGGGAGTCATACTTCTCTCCCACCCTACTACACCAGGGTGCAGATCTGAGAAGTACTGCTGGTTCTGGTAACTGAACCTCAGATTCAGGATGAAGTATACCAGTATTTCCTGGTTGTCTTCATTCCTCTTACAAGGGTATCGGTCTTGTGCCAATCTATCCCTGTGCAATCAAAGTGAAAGCCTGCAATGTCTGCAGTAAGTCAGACTCATTTCCTGTAGACGCTGGACTCCACAGAGACTGACCTTTGTCATTGATTTTAACTACCTTTACACACAGAGTTTTCTGGCTGCATCCAAAGAGAGGAGAATTTCCACTTTGTTTAGCTCATGTTTTCATATTTACTTTTTGTAGTTGACACGATGCCTTTGGTTGTGAAGCAGCTGCCATAAAAGAGAGCTGAGGCCAGCTTTACAAAAACAAGAAAGATCCTTTCAACAAGGTTATGACTTTAAATGAACAAAAATGTGCATAAGCTTCATATTTTATGAAGATGCAAATTGTGTCGTGTGCATTACATATGTGAATGTTTCCCCTTCTCCTGCTGATGAATTTTTCAAGGATTCATGTTTCACAGAGTTGATTTTCCATGAGGATCAAATGTATTTGAAAGGTGTCTCCTTTATCTTCATCCTTTTTCTTTTTGCTGAGAATAAACTGAACGGCAAATTCCCATTTGCAACATCCACATAACAAAGTGGGTTTTTGATCATCTTTTAGATGGTGAATGACAGTTCTTCATATGTAAATGATGTTTTTATTTCATCTTATTAACCTATTGGTATGGTATTCACGACTCTGATATTCAAATATCTCTTTCCAGTAGAAGCATGTTAGTAACACCTCACGGCTCTCAGCAGGATAACCTGTACCACAGGTTTATATGAACAGCTTTACATTTTTCACACAGAAAGGGTGCTGGCATGATGGAATGTGGCTTGTCTCTCTTGCTCGGCTTCTCTATAATTTGCTATTCTTTTTTAGCTCTCATTCTAATAGCTATCCTCCGTGCCTCCCCCTGAGGGCCTGGGGACTATCGCCTTTATATTTGCATGTCAGGAGAGGGTGTGTGAGAAGTCAAACTGTCCGTGTTTGAATCTCAAATAGCCCCGGGACACTAGTCATCAATGGAAAGAGACCCTGATACTTGAGAGAAAAAAAAAGAAAGATATAACACCTTCATCTGCGGCACTGACTACCTCAGGGACTGTCCAAACACAATTACCATTTTTCAGCGTTAGAAAGTGAGCTTGAGTGTTTTTATGAACGGCTGCACCACTACTGGTGCTTTTCCTACTTGCCTTGCCAGAGTGTGAGGTAATATTTCTGTGTGTACCTGCTTTTGTGTTTCACACATCATGTCAACAGGTCAGGGAAACAAATAAATACATAAATATTGAGTCAAAGAGGCCTGCCTTTTTTTGAAAAGGCATACTATACTGCTAGCATGTACTTTTTTCCCACTAAATATAGTACATAATATGCAGTGTGTGAACAACTGCAGTGAACGAACGGACCAATAAATAATACATTCTGCATATACTACATTGCAAGTGCAGTAAATTTTATGAGATTTTGAAACAAGCCGGCACTAGAAATATGAGAAAGTAGACAAAGGATTATTCTTATAGAGCTGAGGATGAACAGGTGACACAAATGAGACATACCTGGCAAAAATTAAAGGCGTCAACAAGAGGTGAGTGCAGGAAGGGAGGAAAGAAACAGACCAAACAGAAGTAAAAAACAACAAAACAGAGCAGAGTCTTCACAGCAAAAAGCACAAGAAAACCAAAAGCAATAGACCATACTTTAATGTTAACATCACTGAACATAATCAGGATTGATTAAAAAATATGATTGCACCCTATATGTTAATCATGAAACAAATTAAATAGCTTTGACTATGTATCAGTCTTGATTATTCTGCACTGATGGTATATAAGCATCAGAGTGGTTAACTCATCACCATCTAGGCAATCATCATTCAAAACGAGGAGAAACATGAGTGATCCAAGGCTACGGGCTCAAGATCCAAGCAAAACTTCGTAATGAGGAAGTAATCTAATTCTGTAGAGACTACAATAAATTTAGCATAATTAACTATAACATACAATAAACTATGGCCACAGATGAGTTGGGTAAATGTAGAGTGCAAAACACCCATCCTTTTCTCTCTTTAGTGTATATTTAAGAAACAACAGCCTTGAGCTAAGAGCTGGTGGAGTAATTTTTCAAGCAGATTAGAATGCCTAATGCATGCTTGCAGGGGATTGGGCACACGAGCACAACACAATTCAACAATGGAGAAAGGCAGATTACTTCTCCTGAGTGGCACACAGCTGACCACACACTTACTGCTGTTTTCTTTCTACCACCTTCTTTAATCCACATGCATGCAGGCTTTCACAAGCAAACATAGTGCAACTCTCTCCAGACATGCGGGCGCAAGGTAACAACACACTCACACACATACACAAGCAGCCATATCCTGCACACACCAGTACCCAAGTACTTGAGCCAGATCATCTGGTGTTGATCTCTTCTGTATTTACAGAGGTAATGCACTCAATAATACATTGTATTAGCTGCAAGAATGACTCTATAAACATTCACATGCATATAAATTCAACCTTTATTTTCACATTACACATTTTTATTGCGCATGCTTCAAGTTTTTGTCTGCTGTTCATTTCCTACATTTTCCTACATTTATGTTAGCAACCTGGAGAGTACCTGTTCCCACTACTGCTTAGTTTATATATGATATGAAGTGCAGCTAAGAAGACCTTGGAAAAACAGCACCATGCTGTTGCGAGGTTGTGAGAACCACAGCACTGAATTAAATTAGACCAGCCGTGGCTGCAATGCATGCTGGTCTACTGCACCTGCACTCACAGGGGAGTTAGGCATAATGAATGTATGCTGTTCTGACTGTTAAATAAGCAGGAAAAACTGAAAGAACAGAAAAATAAACAGAAAATAAACCTGTATTTTTTTCAGAACATACACTTAATTCAATGTTCATTTTATTTGATGTATAATATTTATCTAATAAAACCCCAGTCCAATATAAATTGAAAATATCTTGTCTTAGGCTGCGACTGTTAAGACTTGTCTGTCTTCAGGGGGAGAAAAAAAAAGTAGATTTGCACCTAAAATAAAGCCAACATGACCTCAGTAGCCTCTGTGCTAACTTCCTGCCTTTCTATATTATGAACACTGCCATTAATTTGATGGTATAAATACTGACTTAATAATTCTCATGTGAACCCTTCCCATCTGCTTTGCTGGGGGAAAAATAAACCCTTAGCTGTTGGATTTGCTTCCATCCATTATTCCGAAGACCGTTGTTTTCTATTAGGGTTACAATGCAGCTGTTTCATTAAAAACAAATGAAAAAAAATGTAATGTGCTCTTGAATCATGCCAATTATATTACAGTATAATGCACAGCTATCCATTTACTAGCAGCAACATGTTCACTCAAGTCTGACACAAAAGCTGTTGTGTTGGTGAAAGCTTCCTCTGCATGTACACATGGAGCAGGCTGGGCCCAGTCTAAGGTCTCTGGGTCCCAGAGGGCCAGCTAGGGTCTCGGGGCCCTAGTGCTTGAGAACAGCTAGGTGATCTATATTCATTGGGCATCTTTGGAGACGCCTGCTGTCATGACCTCCCCACCCCCCACAGAAGACCCAGCCAGGAACCTATATACGTGTGCATGTGTGTGTGCGTGTGTGTGTGTGCACTCCTCATGGCACTAATGCAGTGTGACAGAGATGAATGGACCTGGACCACACGGTTTTCAGCAACTCAGGTTCCAGAGAGCACAGAGTGGAGGGAGTTATCTACATAAGGAATGGAGAGCATGTAAGTGAGGACAGAGGAAAGGAAGAAAGGGAGAGACTCCAGGGGAGAGCAAGAGAATTAGATAACACGAGGAAATGGGGGACGAGGGGTGTGTGGATGCTGATGTTGGATTGGAAGCAGAGTGAGGAGGGGGGAGGGGGTGCAGCAAACTCTTTATTGGCATTTCTTCTCCTTTAGAGAGGAGGATGAGGAGATCCTTAAGTTAAGAAGACAGCGAGGGAAAGAACATGCTGATCTTGAAAGAGGGCTAAATAAGCAAAAAGATTAAAGACAGAGGATAGGAAGAATGTAGATGCACCATGGAGGGTGGTGGTGGTGGTGGTGGGGTGGCCAGAGAAAAAAGGCAAGAGAAACAGTTTCCTTTATTTAAGTTTGTTTCATAAATAAGCAGGTAAAGGAGGATTACTTCAACACCTTTGTGAAGCTTAACAGCTTGTAAACATCAAACATTTTGTCTATCAAATAAAGATTAATTTAGTTTTCTTGAGGATGTTTTCCTTCACAAGGCTTCTCTATACCATTTTCACAACAAAAGTGGCATGTTTATGATTAGCTGGTGATTCCCAGGTAAACATGTAAAAGCATGACTGAATAAATAAAATCCTTTCCCAGTAGTAGTAGCTTACTTACTTTTCTATAAACCTTCTTCTACATCTCTTCCTTTGTTCCTGAGTTTCAGTGTAACTTTGGTGCCCCACAGAACTTATTTACTTTACTGTTCATAATTTTATAAATGAACTTTTGCATTCATCTTTAAAATATCATCAATGTGGGCAACTTTACAAACATACAAACTTGTACGCATAGACATAATGCTTATCTTCTAAAGTTTTTTTTGAGAAAAGTGGTAAAAATCAACTCTAAAATAAAGGTACACAAAATGTAAAATGAAACTGAAGTGATATAGGCTCTCATTATCATTTAAATTTTTTACATAGACCTTCATCCTATAAACATTTCCAGCGTATGTTTATGGTCTTGCTTTTTAGCAGAGCTGTTGGCAGAATCTCTTACATTTAAATGGGTCGTTTTGGATTATGGACAAACACGGTAGTATTCAAGTTTTTGTTTGTGTTGTTCTCTCATCATAATCATTTAAAAAGCACTTGACACTCGCTCATTAAAGAAAGTCTATATATATATATATATAGATATATATATATATATATATATATATATATATATATATATATATATATATATATCTATCTATATCTATATATCTCTCTATCTATATCTATATATATATGGTGTGGGCGGCTTACACATGTGGAAATAATTAAAAAAAAAAAATATCTGTGCGGCGCTATCCTTGTGGGTGGACGTTTGTATCTCTGCATCATTTTTTGATGCTTGTCTTAAAGATGTGTTCAGGCTGGGGATTTTAGGGGCTTTAGAACCGCACGTAAAGTGGATGCACCACAGCCAGCATAGATTCATCCTGTCATCTGAAAGCAAAAGTCCCTTTTCAAACAGTCTGATTTCCAGCGAAACCTTTGTGCTTTTATTGCACCTGATGTTATATAAGAGTGGTGCAGAGGTGTGAGGATGGAATATCACCGAGCTGAATCACAATGGTCTCTTGGCTTGTGTTTAGTCACATGCCATCTTAGACTCATTTCACGTGTTCGCCCTCATATATACATATGAGGGCTCATATGAGTGCAAAATTACCAACATAAAAACCAATTATTATTGTGATAACCTACAAAACTACTTGGTGTGTCATTTGTAAGCTTAAATCAGTGTGTGTGTGTGTGTGTGTGTGTGTGTGTGTGTGTGTGTGTGTGTGCGTGTGTGTGAAAGGAAGACGCTGCAAGGCCAAACACAGCACGGTTTTACAGAACTAAGTCGTTTTGTTGCAGGTCACACGTCTTCTCTCTGCAGTGTCAGCCTGCTGTTTGAAAAAAGCCACTAGAACACCAAAACAAAGGTTTTGTTTGGTTCAGTGTTTAAAGGTATAATTATTATGGGTGTCACAATTTGCATGTGAGGAGTGTGAAAGACACGTCTTAGTGGCGCCTGGTGTGTCCTCTAAACACTCTGAAGTGGTGAATAAACAATACAAAAATACTAATGGTCATTTGTTGAGTCAATATAAAGAGAAAAGGTCTGTGCACACACTTTAAAGAATGGCAAAATAGAACAATAATCAGTCTTTAAGATGTTTTCTAATAACATCATCTGACTTTATGACCATCACTCTTAACTACAGCCTCCATTTGAGGTGATTATCCTGCTGGATACAATGGCTACATATAGAACAGGTGTTGAATAAGAATCTACATTGTTTGTCTGGATGTGTGTGGCAGTCATGAATGTATAATCCATACCTATAACGATCATGATAATGATTGTTTTGCAGACAATGTGCACACAAACAGTTCTTCACTTCCTTTCTGTACCTATAGGTGTTTGAGGTGGCAGCATGGATGTGTTTATGCGCAATATGCATCATGCTGGTTCCTATTATGGATCCCGGGCTCTCTTGGCTCCCTCCTCCGCTCACCACGATTAACATCGTTCCCCTTTCAGACTAATGAACATGGCAGAGAGCAGAGAAAGAGAAAAGACTTGGAGGAAAATCAGAGAGGGGGTGGTAATGAGAGAGACAGAACCTACAGGGAGGTGTGCAGAAGGACATCAGAAAAGGGATGAAGAAAGAAGGTACTGGGGAATAGATTAGGCTACAGAGAAAAGAGGTGAATTAGAGGGAAAAACAATTTACAAAATCAGATCAGGAGCACTGAGGGTTCATTGTGACAGCGGGAGGAACTAACCTTAAGACTGTGTGGAGGCCTTGACATGTATATTAGTTTGAAAAGTGATGGAATAATGTCGAGCAATAAATAAATGCACACAGTAGGCCTGCATCTAAGAGAGGATAAGTGTTAAAGTAGAAAGAAAATATTTGTCTGTTCTCTGCCGTAGTGTGCAAAGTTCTTAGGGACTCCAGGTCCTATTCTTTTAGTAGAATAGAAATGACCATCCAATTTTTTTCCAGCGTCTTAATTAAAATACAAATAGATTGCACTGTAATAATGTTGAGGGTAGACCGATTGACTGGTTGGCTGACTATTGTTCCTTCTTATTGTTCCTTTTCTTTTCATCACTGGCTAAAGCAAAACCCATATCTGCCCACTTCAACATACACAAAACAACATCGCAGGATATTCAGAACAAAGTTACTCAACAAGCAAAATTCCGTAACTTAAACACGACCTCTCTCAGAACCAAGCACAGATTTAACTTTCTTTAAATAGACTGTCCTATAAAAATGTTTGAAGTTATACTAATTGGGATTGCAATCTATTTGGGCTTTAGGAAAGTCAGGTTTCAGTATTTTCTGTTTGTATCTCAAAGAAACTGGACAATAATACTTTAAACAATACTATATATATATATGTATGTATATATATATATGTGTGTATATATATACATATACATATATATATATATATATATATATATATATATATATATATATATATATATATATATATATATATATATATATATACACAATTTACCCACAATGCAATGTTACTTAGCAATTAGCTTTGGACAGTAGAGTCTTTAAAGATTACCCCCCACCAGCTTTATATACTGAACATTTAATTTTATTGACCGCAATGAAAATCAGCATTAAACTTGTAGATGTGTCTTTATTCTTCATGACTGTGCTAGACTGTGGATTATGGTGCATTTTTGAGTGTCACATAAAAATATCAGTCACTCGTGTCATTTGTTGCACGCACACACACGATTCACACCAAACCACAGCTTTCCTCCTGCACATATAATTATGGCCCTGTGGTCTCTGGTTCATATTAGAGAGCTACATTGTTTTCTATCTTTCTAACCTTGTACCACACAGATGGCACAATTCAGCCTTCAGTGCTGCAGACAGCCTGACTGACACAATGATGGCAGGATTATTAAATCTGATAATGCTGCAGATGCCGCGCTCCTTTATTCTTCCTGCCATGTGAATGTGAGCGAAGGTAAGATGATAGAGGTGACTACCTTAAATGCCCAACTCGCAAATGACTATTTTTAAGGCAAATTAAAGAACGTACAATGTCGCATTTGTGCACTTTGAGAATTAATGTCCATGAATGATGATCGGGAATAATTCCATCAACTCATTAATAAATCATTTACTGCCACTTCCATGTATCTGTACTAGATTAGCAGGAGAAAGTCACAGAATGAGGAAGGGGGTTGATGGAGGTTGCTGTGGCAACACTAATGACACCCACCCCCCGCTGTCTTTGTGTGCTGTTTTTTTTTTTTCCCTGAAGATACAATGTAACTGAAGCTTGTGCTTAGGTTGGTGCAGATGGGAGAAAATGAAGAGTGATAAGATAAAGGCAACACCTAAATACAGTATGTGGGTGAAGAAACACAAAGAATGGAGATGGAGATTCACACTGGTGCACAGCATCCAAGAATTTAATAAACAATCATCATATTAGGTTTCTATAAAAGACTGAGCAGACCCATTTCTGACATTGTGCCAAAATAACAAGAAGAAATGTTCAAAATGATATAGAAAGGGTTCAGCTTTGAGATATCAGTAGCAGAAGCGTTTTGCCACGAACATGTTTTAAATGGCTTCAGGTGTTCTATTAAGAGAAGTTCAGTGACATCTGCAATGGGAAAGATATCAGTGAATAGAGTTGGAAACTGTGGTGAGCATTGCAGATTTTATGTCTGTGGTATTTGATCATTAATGTGAACGGGAGAGCAACTCCTCTTCATGCAACTGAGAGCATAAGTGCAGCACTTGATGGAAAAGAACAGCTGTTTCCAGAAACAGTTACACAGTAAAGAAGATTACAGCAGGGTTGCAATGCACATAATTATCAAGATCAATGTACATTTAAAGGCAAAATCAAAAGCTCTGTTCTGTAGAGATGTGGAAACATAAGTCAGGCTTTACCATATTAATAAATAATGCAATAATGTTATAGATCTGAATGCTTCACCTGTTTAAGAACCGGGTCTCGTGGCTCCAGTCCTTGAAGAAGACTCTTTATGCTCTTGAGGACATGCATGGGTTTTTTTCTTACAACAATGAGAATGTTCCCTTTGTTTCTCTGTTCACCTGGAACTAAAGTTTCTGCACAGATTGATGAGCTGAAAATGATCTTCACATAGCTGAGATCTGGTTGCTGGGGAAGATTTAGAACCTATGTGTTAGACCACAGGTAAGAGGGTGCTCCCAACAATCTATCAAAACACTAAATGAGGGAATATGTTTTAGAGGTAGTGCTGTATCCCTCAAGTAGACATGTTGGAGTAATTGACCTGACCTGAGTACTGATGCTCTTCTGGTTTCCCAAAACGTTTTTAAATGACTTCTGATATGTCTTTTATTTTGTCACCAGTTTGAAAAGTCAATATGTTTGATATTTCAATAGAAGAAAATCTACACTCTGTTTCTGGTTTTCCCAAGCCACTGCCAAACGTTTGAAATGAAACTGCCAAGACTGTGATATAGTTGAATCAATGTGCCAAACATCAATAAATGGAAAAGAAAGCATCAAAGATGTTCTTAGTATAGTCTAATTATCTGCACAAAACGCAAAATAGCACAGTAGACTTTTGCATAAAAAGCTAATATTCCTGATATTCATGAATTAAATTTGGGCATTGTCAGTGAACCTGACATGTCTATTCACAAAGTATAAGTCTACAGTTGCATTAAGTGTGCAGCTATTGCAGCTACTGCATACAATATTAAGAGTAGAGTGTAAAGAATCAAAGACATTAAACTGCACAGTTAATTAAATAGCAGCTATTTTATGGAGGTTACAATTCTGAGTTATCCAAATTAAATACAGTAAGTACAATTAAAGAGGGTATTCAATTGCATCCATCAATTATCTATACCCGCTATCCCAGCTCTCTTCAGCCGAAAGGCAGGGGTCCACTCTGGAGAGGTCGCCAGTCCATCGCAGGGTCACATGTAGACAAACAACCACGCACTCTCACAATCACCCATACGGGCAATTTACAACCACCAATTAACCTCACATGTATGTCTTTGGACTGTGGGAGGAAGCCGGAGTACCCGGAGGAAACCCACGCAAGCACGGGGAGAACATACAAACTCCACACAGAAAGACCCCTGCTGAGGTTTGAACCAGGAACCTTCTTGTTGTGTTTTATATATCAGCTGCATGCAGCTCTATATATAGTTTTATACTTCACAGTGTTGTATTTAGTTCTTTAATGAATACAGTGACCGTGTTTTTTTTAGTAACTTCAATACAGAACTGATTATCCAGTTAAGGAGTGTTTAAATGTCCACTGACTGGTAGGAAAGTGACGAGTGATGATTGCAAAGACTACATAGCAGCTACCATGCAGTTCTTTGTGCAGTATAAATGTGTGTCAGTTAGTTTTGTGAGTTGAGGAGCCCAATGGCCTGATGATAAAAAAACAAAACAAAACTGTTCTTCAGTCTGTTTGTGCGTGCAGCCAGACTTCTGTATCATCTGTCTGACAGCAACAAAGAGAGCAGTCGATGTCTATGGTGCTTGATCTACTTTGATAAAAGTTTCAAGTTTGGTACTCATAGTGTTTTATTTCTGTTTTCTTTTTGCTGAATCAATGCTTCAATAAGCATAAGCATGCAGAGCCTTCATTGTGGATTTGTACATACTCCTGCAAAAACTTTGCTGTTTGCATCGGATTTTTTTGCATCATGAAAATAAAATCTTTGACCATAATCTGGACTATAAGCATGTTTCATTATTCAAAATTCTACATTGCCTCAGAGCCAACTAGAGTATTTGTTTGCCATTGATAAAACAATCATTAGCCCTGGCCTGACGCTGATGCTTAGCTCTCCTGACTGGGATGAGTCGACAGAGGAGCCAAGGCTCTCGTGTGAAGAGAGGCTTAGACCCATAGGCTGATTACTGATTACCACAGTACTGCTGAGCATGCTAAAGCGCATAGGCTCAAGGTGGGTTGGGTCAGTATGATTAAGGAAAGAGAGGGTAGTGGATGCTGCAGATTGGAGAGCAAAAGAGGGGACAGTACCACTGAGACCCCACCAGGAGAAAGAAGTGCTGAGGTGGACCAAGTGAAGTCATTACAGGTACATTCATTTCCCACCGCTCTCTGAATTCATACAGGAAGCCCCAGCTGCAGAGAAGAAAATGACACCAACATTGTACTGGAATATTTGATACAATGCTTGAGAAACCCAAAGTGTGGACAGTCAGTGCTAAAAGTTTTAAAAAACTAGAACAATATGAGCTGCAAAGGATGCCTGGAGACATTTTTGTATGTGTAAGGTGTAGTCTTAAACAGGTTCATCATACTCTAGGAGACACAGAGAGATGTCTGCTTTAACACAGGAAATAATGGAAACAAATACAGAGGTTACCTTTAATCTAGTCTCTATATGTGTGTGTTTAAAGACCTAAAGTGAAGATTATCAAAGCCACTTTTGGGCACGTGCATCTATTTATTATACAGTGTGTATATGTGTGTGCTCATTTGTCCCCTTAAGGTAACTCAATATTTCACTGCCTGTTGGGTTATTGCCATGGTATAACTGCTTAACTGCTGGGGGTGAGACCATAATGAAGTTGCCTTTTGTTGGCTCAGCATTCAAAGTCAAGAGGCCATTTCCCAGTTCAATAACACAGTTTTTAATGCATATGTGTCCATATGAGCACAAGAGAGATGAAGGGAGGAACAGTTTTCCTAAGCCCGAACATATTTGAAGGAAAAGTGTAAACTTGCATGTGCAGCAGCAGAGCAAAATCATCATATAACCCATGAGAACAAGATCTAAATGAGATTGTTTTTTTTAAGGGATTAAAAACATTAAATGCTTTAAGATAAGTTGTAGCAAAAGAGGGGAAAAAAATCTACCTACTAAGAACTTGCTAAAGTCATCTACTAAACTGGTCAAGAAACCCAGGGGCAGGAAATTGAGAAAATGAACAATCATTCAGACTTGAAAGCAACTCAACCAGATAACCACCCAACCCACTGAATCAGGTAGTGGCTTGGTTTGTCATCACCACATGGAGGTTAGTAACCCACAAAGAGGACTGAAAGAGTCAGTCACAGTTGAGAGAAACAGGAAAAATTTGCTATGTTTATCCCCTACGTGGCAGCACCAGTTGTAACGCGTTGCATTTAGGACTGTCTTTTTGCAGACACCACCACTTCTGGTAAAGGAAGCAGTGCCTCTATTTACATCTCTGCAGTCAAACTACCCAGTAAAGTGGCTTATTTGGTTTATTTCAACCTGCTGTATTCTCAGTTAATAAGGCTGTGTACTGTATGTCACGTTACCTATGAGATCTCCAACTTTGAGTAGATATAGAAGAACAAATAATGAAACCTACCTGCAGCCTTCAGAAACTGGTGGATTGAAATGAAGTGTATGTTAATCAAAAGTAGACACTGTTCAGCCATTAGATGGGCTTGAATTTTAAGCACATATGGTTGGCATTAACATTAGAGAAAGAGGGGAGGATGAGAAGCAACGCTGAGGAGCAGCCACCTTGGCTGAGGAATGACCCGTCTGTGGCCTGCACAGACTCCTTCGTCACCTGGAACAGCTATTTTGCAAACAACCGCTCTATCAAAGGCAACTTGTGTGTGCATGAAATCTCTACTCATTTAATTGTGACATTTTGTTTACATGAAAAGCTGACCTTGTAGAAACTCAACCGCTACATTAAATCTGGAATTCTCACATGGAGAATTAAAAGGATGGTCGCAGGTCATTTCGGCCATGTTTAAAACACCGTCCTCTCACAAGGAGACCAAGAAAATGAAAAATGTGACACAGTGGAAAGAAGCAGAATGAAAAAGAGAAACATACTGGCCTGAAAATCACACTATATAAATCTACTAATGACAACACTTGTAAACTGTGTAATTACAACATATGAATCTGCAGCTGTGATAAATATCTTTGTCCAGCTGTGTCTCACCTCTCCCAAAATAAACTGGAAGAGGAACAACTGAATGTCTAGAGACCAAATCTATATAAAAGCACTATAACCACAAAAAAGGAGAATATCCTTGGTAGAAGCAAACCAGAACAATTCTTTAAAATCAGTATATTTATTCATTCATGCTAGTAACAGCTATGACCAGACAGATTATGTTTCTAGGCTGTCTGCCCATCCTGTTCTTGGAAAAAGTCATATCTCAAGAATGCAGTGAAAGAACTTTTCCAGATCTGACACGAACATCCACTAGAAGTAATCTAATAAGGCTGATGACGCTCAGGTCAAGAATTCCTCTGTGAATTCACGTATATATTCGCATGCAGTCATGTGGGAAAAAAAAGAGCAATGCCCTACTAATATTTTACATAACACAATATTAAAAAAAAAAAGTCCACCCAACGACTTAATTGCTTATTGGACCAACTTCAACACCAATAACTTGCACAGCTGTTCTGTGTAGTTTTAAAATGGTTGATAATTGGATTTGGACTGGCCCAGCGTAACACGCTGATACCTTTCTCTTTTTAGTCATTCTTTCATAGATCTGCTTGTTGCTTGGAATCGTTGCTCTATTCCGTGACAGGATTTTGGTCATGCTTTAGTTGTTGGACCGATCATAGAATGATCAGAATATTTATGGGGGTTATAGGAGTGTTTTTACCAAGTTACAAAAGACAAACTGTCTCGGCTACAATTATCTCCAGTTGGATATTTTCATTCCTCAGGAATTTCCTTTGTAAGAATACTGTTCTATAGCAGATTTGTTCTCCGGTAAACTGTAGAATAAAAGCAGAGGGGTGTTTGGGTCTTGGAGCGGATGGAAGCCCTGCATCTGCATTTGTTAACTGATCAAAGAAAATGTTTTCCCCTTATGCTCCATTTTATTGAGTTTGTTTTTTAATGTACTAAATTAATCAAAGTGAAACCAAAGAGGTTTTTTTTTTTCATGTTAAAACATCAGTTTCAATTTCAGTTGAAGGAACATTTGATTACTTTTAGGAAGCACTGTCAAAGTCTTGCAGTCTGCCATCCCTACTAGCTACTCCTTCCTCAGGACTCTGCATATCAGTTTATGAAACTATGAAACATCAGCAGTGAAGAAGCTTTCTCACTTAGCTACTGTGGACATCATAGTTGAAACAACTGGAATGCTTTCTAGAGTCTCGTAGCCTCTACATGTGAAATGGGAGAGAAAATGAGAGAGTGACCGAGTAAGACAATAAACAAGCGTAAACCTCAGTCGGTGTTGTAAAAGCAGCTAAACCTCCACAACTGTAGAGGGATGTTCAGGAATGTTAAATAAAAGAAAACATACTCATTTACAGTATTTTAGTGTCCAAAGTGACTGGAAACTCCATGCAGAGCCATGCATCTTTCCCACCTGTATGTCAACCCAGCTGTACATCATGCTGGATTCTCTGCCAGTGGGAAGCAGAAAGCTGTAACACAAAGACGTTCATCCTGCAGAAAAGAGGAGTAGAGTGAAGGAGGTCATGGCACCCCGTAAACGGGAGGTGTATTACCGCAACCCTGTGCTACTTTGTCCAATGTGTGTCACAGACATTTTATTATTAACTCAGGAAATTGTACATTTTTGAAAGTATGCCCTCTTTGAAGCAGAAAAGACGTTCAGTTTGCTGGGATGGATTCCTCTGTTCAAACGGGTTTCAGTAGCCTAAGAAATTCAATCTGAAGTCTAAAACACATTCAAAAACACTGAAACCCAACAGCAGGTAAACAAAATTGCCTGCAAAATAACAACTATTTGTAATAAGAGGACAAAAACAAAGATGACAAGTAGAAGTGGATTCATTCAAAAAATTTGATTGTCAGATCACAGCAAAGAAATGAGCTGCAGAGAGATGGTGCCTCTAAAACTGGAGAAACTGGTTTTCTGAATAGCCGTCGTCGAGGGCCAGTTAAGGAGGAATGACCACTGACACGATAAGAATAAGTGTGACAGTAAAAGGTCTTATGACCAGCAGCCTAACTGCCATGCCAAATCAATAATAATTAACATTTGTAGCTATGTAATGTTAATTCCATACATTGCATTACACTGCGTCACACGAGGAGGAAGCTGAAATGTTTGCTCTAATCAATTGTACAGACTCTTTCTTATGACTCTCTGCATTGTCCACACTTTCTTTGTGCTCATGAGAGAAGGGCTGATGCACATATAGAAACCAAATAGATAGGCTCCTTCCAGGTCTCTCATGTGAAATCTGGAATCCAGTCACAGGTTGCAAGCCACAACATATTTATGCTCCCTCTTGCTTGCCTGCCACACATGCAAACACACACACGCACACATCACTGCCTGGCAGGGTGGAATTACCAGAGATCTGCTTCAACTTGCCCCACAACATTCCCCAGAAACCATGGCAACCTCACAAGGTATGGCGAGAGCGTGTGTGGTGTGTTTACTCGCCTTTAAGGGTCTCCGGTGCCCATCAGCCTCACACAGCCTGACTGACTGCGTTGGCCCTCACTGGAGCACTCCACATCTTTCAGGAGCTGAATAGGGTCAAGCTTGCATGGCAACAATCTCTCCTTCCTTTGTGGCTCTCCAGGATCCTTAAAAGAAACCAGGAGGGCATAAAACGTATTCACTGACTCACCCACTCACTTCCACATACGTACACACACAGGGACACATTCTTCTTCTTTCTACTGCGCACATGCACACAAGGACATGTACTGCTGCAGAATGTGGCCGTCTCCTGGGAATGGAAGGATAAGTGCAATGTAACCTCAAACTGACCCTTGAATGGAGGTGCATGCATTTCTGCACACCCACGCTGCACACAAACTCACACTGGAGGTCTCAGGCACCATGTTTCACCATCCAACTCGATCTTTAACCCTTTCCAGTAACCGGCTGGTGTAGTTTGATACCCAGGTTTCACGCAGCTGAAGGTGGATTCCTGGGCAGGCCTGGCTAAAGGCGAGGACAGCTAAGGGTCAGCTTTCACGTCTCCCCCTCGCCTCAATTATTCATACACTGTAGCCTCCTCTCCTGCTCCAAAGCAATCACCACTAGTAGGGATTGAGGAGAGGAAGCTTGGGGGAGGGCATGGAGAATCCTGGGAGTGAAGAGGGAGTTGATGAATCCGTGAGCTCGGCAAGAAGCTGCCACTCACTCATCCACTGCAGGCTCCATTATCTCCTGTAAGGTATCAGACATGGAAGTATCTGATTCCACAAGCAATAACTGTTGATGGTATGCACAGGCTTGTTCACAGTACACACAGCAGCCTCACTCCCTTCCCCTCAAGCCCTAATACACTTATACTGGGCACGTTCAGGAGAGCCCTGACTGAACAATACCGCCACAATTGCTGTGTAAGCATTAGCATAGCAATGCTGTTGTGAATACAGGGTTAGGAGCAGCTATAAGGTTATTAGACCCATTCCAGGTGCCTTCAGTCTGAAATGACTCTGTTCAGCTGTGGGTGCATTCTGGTTTTATGTGTCAGTGCAGCATGTTTTTTTAATTAATGGGGTAGGCAGCTGTATAAATTTATATAAACTAAGTACAAAAGTGAGGAAAGTTGTGTGTAGTAGATTATTTCTTTGTTGTAACAATGATTCTGGGAAATAAATCTCATACCATCGAAGAGCCTGTTCATTTTCCTTTTAAATGGTGCCACATGCATAAGGAACATGCATTTGTGGATGAGCAAAAGAATTGAGTTTGTGGATTATACTCATGAAAGATTTGCCAAATCTTCTCTGCCAATGCTGAACAGCTTTTTTTTTTTTTTTTTGTTCCTAATTGAGTCCTGTTTTGACCATCTGGTACCCCCAGGTATCAGCACCTGTGATCATGGGTCCTGCTACAGTGGGGCAGTTGGTGTCTGCTCCTAGAATCGGCGTGCCATGTTTGACTGATCTGGATAGGGCCAAGGCAATAGGGCAACTTCAAGTTGGTGTTCCTCAAAACCAAGCTGAGGCATTACCTGGAGTAATCAGTACCATCTGCAAAATGAAAGCCAAGTTCCATTTAACAGTTGATGTCAGAGACAGGAAGAAGACTGTGCACTCATTTTGTGAGCTCTGGGGAACCACAGGCGGTCTCCAATGGCTCTCTGCTCAGGCAATGTCGATCAGACTGCACACAGCCAGTCTTTGGTCTCACAGGGCTGCCCAGAGGGCTGCCATGACTGCCCTTCCATGTCTGGTATATTTGCGCTGGTTTCGGCAACACATGTGCTCTAACCTAAACACGTGGACGAACGTTGTGTTCAGCAGTGAGTCCAGATTGTGGGGTCAATGTGTGGAGAAGGCTCTGAGAATGCTTTCATGATTGCTGCACCAACATTTTTTGGTGGAGGCAGAGAGATATTGAGATGAAACTCTGGTACCAGTGGCAAGCTGTTCTCCAAGATGACAACGTTCACCCCCACAGAGCGGGGTTCATCAGCACTGGGGAGTGAAGAGGATGGAATAGCCTGCCAGCCTGCCAACAGTTCTGATCTGAACCCCAAAGAACACTTGTGGGATCAGCTTGGATCTGCTGTTTGTGCCGTGTTGAGAGTACCAACACAACCACGTTGGCTGACTTGCAACAAATGCTGATTGAAGAATGGGATGCCACCCCACAGCAGTGTGTGACCAGCATGAGGAGGAGGTGCCAGGCTGTGTATGGTTCTTCCACACGCTACTGAGGCTCCTGTTTGATAAATGAATATTTTTTTTAGATATATGTGTTGTTCCATCAGACACCAAACAGTCAACAGTAAAATAAAAAAAAAAGAAAAAAAAAGAAAAAAGAAAGAAAGAAAAAGCTCTTTGGCATTGGTAGAGAGGATTTGGTAAATCTTTCATGGGCTTAACCCACATACTCACCACATACTGTTGCTCATCCCACAAATACATGTTCCTTACAATGTGGCACCATTTAAAAGGGAAATAAACAGGCTGTCCAAGAGTATAAGATTTATTGACAAGAAGCATGATTATAACAGATAAATAATCTACCAGACACTAATTTCCTTACCTAATCTTTTTTGTTTTCTCACTATCTGACATTAAACCAGTCAACTGGAGGCACACCTGTGGATTCCAGATGTATTTTAAGACACGCCTCAAACACTATATTAGATAGATAGATAGATAGATAGATAGATAGATAGATAGATAGATAGATAGATAGATAGATAGATAGATAGATAGATAGATAGATAGATAGATAGATGATGAAATGATGAAATAATGTGTTTGTATTGCCTTCTAGACTGCTTGTATTTCGATGTAAATGCAATATTGATGAACAAGTGAAAAACCTGATACTTTCCCTGAGCTCCCTGGTATGTTCAGGGCTTATGCGAACATTTTCAGGGATATAGGTGCCTGTCTGGTGTGGACATTCATGCTCTCTTTCAAAAAATGTTCAGATGTTTTCAGTGTTGGAGTTCATGTGTAAAGGCAGCTTGTGATTCTGGCTTCCCACCATGCTGAAGACTTCAGTCTATCCAAGATAAAGGTTGAATATTTTATCTAACAAAGCTATAAAGGACTCAACTAATGGCATGCAACAAAGACATTACAAATGAGCCACCAGGTTACTATTATCAAACACAAATGCATAAACTGAATTAATAGATCTAGAAATATTGCATTTTCTTGTTAGAAACTGGGCAAACAGCTTGCTAGATGATCCTCCCCCGAGTGAGGCTGGCAATGACCTCTTTCCCACAATGCACTGTGATAGCTTCAGGGCAAAGGGTGGAGTTCTGTGCCGCCAGGGAGTTTTTCTCCTATTTTGTAACCCACAACCTTTACCTTTATTTTAGCCTTCCCTTACTTTCTGTCCCTGCTCTTCCTGTCTTTGAACATAAAGTAAAAGCACAAAAGGGAGCAGAAGAGAAAGGTTCAAGAGAGTGCAATGGAGAGCATCAACAAAGGCTTCAAAAACCTGCATATACTGCCTTATGGGGGACAGAAGCAGGAGGAGGAGGGGGGGAAGGAAGAAAGAAGGAAAAGAAATCAGAAAGAAAGAGAAAAGTGAGCTAAAGTTAAAGGTGAAATAGTTAGGAGAAAGACAAGATATTCTCCTTTAACATAAACTGGAAAGGAAAGTGGATGTTTCACATGGTATGTTCTGATAAAAGGACTGAGATAGGGTGTACTTTATTTTCCTCATGACTACATGTTATCTATTATCTGGACACCTCTGATTATTTAACCAATTGCTCATATATATCAACACGAGTGGCCCTTGATATAAACTTTTAATATAGACAGAACAATAACATCTCACTGGTTCTGATGTGTGTATATTCTGCACATATCCATACTTGGACAGGTTTAAACACAAATCACATATCATTTCATTGTAACTTTAAACACAATTACTGAATTTGATTTTGAAGATTAAACTGAACAACTCCAAGTTAACAAAGTGTACTATTTCCCATTTTAATTAAAAAAACAAGTCAATATCAGAGCTTTGCATAAAGCATCCCCATGTTACATGTTTGCTACATGTAGGCTTTTAATCAGGAGCAAAAAGGAAAGAAGATGAATGTCTTTGAAACAGAATTGCTGGTCTCTTTAATGAACTTTGCTTTATCTTTCATCTGTTCTTTCATGCCATCATTATTACTTTGTATACAGTCTACAATATCTATCTACAATTTTTCCTTCACATGTGCTACTTTGATACACATGACTAGTCACAAACATTGATAACTGGAACTGTGGTGAAAGCATTTAGTGTAGTGCAGACAGCAAATGCACATATCAGTTTCTTTGAAGAATGGTTTTGTCACATAGAAACATGTCATGAATGCGTCACACTCCTGTTATTAAATAAACATTTGTGTTTCACTGTAGCCAGTAGCCAGTCCTTTATCTGTTGCTTTGACTCACGGTTATCTGCGGGATTATCCTCATGTGATATTAGCGTGTTTATGCACACACTCTGATTAACACTTAGTCATTCACTGAGTCATATATTGGGAGCAAGTTTTAATTCTCTCACCGCTGAAGGGAAGTATAATCAGAAACAAAACCACCCACACACAAACACAAACTGGACAAGGGTTGTAAACAAATGATTACAAAGGAGAGGAGATTAGAGAGCAAATGAGTTTATTCATACTCCATGATGCTGATTACTCTTTGAGACAAATGGCTTCCCCTCATGATTATCCTTCCACTGTTCCTGATTTGAATTCACTGTATGGCTTATCTTTGAGGGCAAATGGTTGGAAAAAGGGTCGAGGACAGTGGAAGGCCTGATGCTGGAAGGAGACTGTGTGCAGAGGTTTGTTGGTTCGCTGTATGTTATATTCCTCTTCACCCGGTGAAACAGCCTGTCGCTGCAATCAACAACTGATTTCTTCATCAGTCAAGCTGTTGGTTGATTAAAATTTCCTTGATTTACTTTAGTTGAAAAAAAAAATCTAAATATATGTAATTTACAACTGCATAAACAATGAAAAGCAGAAAGTCCTCATTTGGTGAAGATGAAGCCAACAAATATTGAGAATTTTATCCAAATAAAAAGGTAGGAATAAAAATCTCTAAATTGATTAAATCAAAGACCCAAAAGAAAGATGCTCAGAGATATGTCACTCTGAATTTTAATGAGACTATTCTGAGACAATTTATAAAGAAGCCTTGACTTATTTCTTTCTTTTTTAAAACGTTTTTGTGGCTCTAGAAGCCCTTATTACCAGTACAGAGAGACAGGACTGACTTCTTTCTTGAGTGATTTGTTGTTATGATCTAGTATTTCTACAGCGCCCTTACACAAACTAAAGAAAATAAAAACTCTTAACTGTTTTTATTTTAAAGCTCAGTCAACTGAGTTTATTTATTTATTTTGCATTACTTTCCTAAAAAAAAAAAAAAAATCAATCAATTCGGCCTGAGCACCTTAAGTCCATGACAGAAACATATTGGCTCATAAGTTTTTTTTTCAATAGCAAAATATCCTACTGCATCAAAAAGAGACCTGATAGAGTGAAATGAACGATGGATATGTGTCACCGGAACATTTCTGAACTAATGACGCTCAGTGTCAGTTTGTCAGAGCTGTTCACTGTGATGAAACACTGTATTATCAAGCAAAACATGATATTGTGTTAACCTCAAACATACCATATGTTTTGGTCAAAACATAACCAGAAAGCAAGTGAGCATGAAAGAAAAAATAAATAACTCATCTCTCCCACTGTCACCTTGATGAAGATCCCCAGGCTGTGTGTGTCTTCATCCTCCTAAGGTGGATTTGTTTGCTGGTTGATGTGGTGCCTGATCTGATTGGTTCCCAAAGTGTTTGCTAAAAAAAAAAAAAAAAAAAAAGCATAAAGCTTCAACATCAACCTGTGTTTCAGAGGATGTTTAGATTATGTAACCTGGATAATTTAAACAGGAGAGGAGAAGCAACATCAAGTGTTGCTGAGAGTTCATAATTTACTCTGTTGGGGTGGAAATTTTATTTTGGCCGACAAAACATGAGGAATGAGAACAAGAACCAGAAAGAGAATTCAGCTCCACCTTCGAGTGGCAAAAGGTCCTGATGCAGATATCTGTGGTCATCTGGGAGGAGGACCTTCGGCCTTTAGATGTGATATGTTCCAGTCCCGTTTAAAAAAATGCAACGGTACTCGGTAAAATACCGAAACATTCAGTACGACCTGCACGGGACAATACACTTTTATGTCCCGCGGTATTTATGTTCCAATAACTTTGCATTGGATTTGCATGTGATCGTGCGTGCCTTTTAGGCAACAGGCCCGCCACTGCATGTCAATGTCCACTCACCTCTGCTCACTCATAGTGACCAGCCGATCACACTTTGGCCAGATGGCGGTAGCGGAGAAATTGGGAAAAACTTTTTTTAATCACCGGTGTGGGAGCATTTTGGTTTTACTGTTGAATACAACGGCGAGGGAGTGAAAACAGTCAACAGTTAACAGAACACAATCTTCCACCTCCCAAAACCCATTATCTTACCTGCGTAAGATCCAGTTGTTACCAGTTGTGCGTCTTGGCGCAGCTGATGTGCCTTTTAAAATACTGCAGAACGAATGATTGGATGCGCATTTGAAGATCACGAACAATTAATGTTCCTGTCCCTCCTCGACCACCAACAGTTTCAGACATATCGGAAATAAATTCCCACATCCAACCTTTTCCAGCTTGACATCAGAGACAAAGATCTCCTTGGTTTCCTCCACGGCAGACATCTGAATGAGATCATGCCACAGCTGTACAGACTGATGTGTCTGGCCGTGACTATTCCCACATCCACCACAACTGCTGACCAGACATCCTCTGACCTCAAGAGAATAAAAACGTATCCAACTAATGTGAAATCGAAAGGTAGAGCCGTTTGTGCACATCCACATGTGACCAGGTGGACGCACATTTATTCCATTTGGACGTGCTCTTTTACGCGCTGACATGCAAGTTGCGCTTTCCGCAAACTCGGTATCTTGCGATCGCGGGTTTAGGGTAGCAGGTGGTCCGAAACTGTACTGAATCTGTACCGAAACCGCGACACAAAAACCGCGGTATGGACCGTACCGTGAGCCACCTGTACCGTTGCACCCCTAATATATGTATATATATATATATATATATATATATATATATATATATATATATATATATATATATATATATATATATATATATACTCCAGGTTTTGCCCTTTCAACTTATTTCTTTTTTTTTCCTTATGTTCCAAACTTTTTCCAACTTCTTTCTAATGACACCTAAAAGACCTTAAAGATACATGCAAAGGGAAAAAATAAATTAATTAATAAAAAAGCATTTCAGGTGTTATTTTGCTTCCACACGTTTTCAGTTAAGACAGGCCGTGACTGCAGGGAGGCCAGTCCAGTCTCATATCACCTTCTTTTACATTTATGTTTTTGTCATGTGCGCAGATCATTATTATTATTATTATTATTATTATTATTATTATTAATGACTCTTTCATTTAGCTCTGAAAATTGGATGATGTTAATAATGAGCATGATTACTGAAACAGAGTTCTTAAGCACAATAAACTAAACTGTCAGAAAAAAAAGCATCAGTGCATTTTTCTCAGAGCGTGTCTGTTACAGCTTACAGTAGTACTCTAAAATGAGCTGGCATTAGCATGTTCTGAAAGGAGCAGAGCTGGGGTTAAAGAGAGCAGGTGAAAATCTCACTATGAATCATTTCCCCTCCCTGTCCCTGCTATTGTTCCCGTCCTCACACATGACAGAGGCAGAAAGAAAAGATCCTATTATTCTGGCCCAAGCCTGTTCTCCCCGTTTATCGTTTTATAGAGGGGAAAGAGCGGGGGAATATTCTGATGGAAAGCAGGGCCTCTGTGGCAGCCAAGCAGTTGTGTGCCAGCTGAAAAGACTCAGAGGGTTGAAGCTGTGGCGGTGCCCACCACCTGCCGAGTTCTTTCTCCTCCATCTCTCCCTCGCTCTCTGCTCTCATTCTCTGCTTTCACGCCAAATGCTTGGTGACTCAGCAGTCCAGGTTCAATTCAGGCTGAGGCCTCATAAAATAAAGAAAAAAAAAAGAGGGGGACAAAAAGATTAATTTCTTAAGTGGGTGAATGAAGAGAAGCAGGCAGATACATAGATACTGTATTTTGCTTTGCATTAAAAAGGAAGCCTAAGCTGCACCTGGTTCAGGACTTTGGTGGGGATTGTCGTGGATGTTAAAATGGGACAGGTTCATCTAACCTTTTCTCAGAGATCCATATCTTTTCATGAAGCATAACAGCCCCACACTCTACCACCAGCTCTATATCTCATACAACTCATCTGTGCCTTGTTTGGCCTTGTGCTTTTGCTGCACAGGCCTTGGATATCCTCCCTATGCTCCATAAACAAACCCTCTGAATTTAAGATCAGGTATTGATGCTCAGTGTGTGCTTAGTCCCCATCAATACTGATGGGTTATTGATGAAGGAGTGAGTGTGTATATGTGCGTGTGATGAAATAATGAGACAGAGCCAAAGCCAGGTGTTGTCATATATATGTCCACACACCCGTTAAAAAAAAAAAAATCAATGAAATCCCACATAAATTGAGATATATACATTGCCTGCAGCATTACACTTTTGTGCCAAAACATGTCTTCCCAGTGGGATGGGATCTGATGCCCTCTTCCCCGAGGAGGAGGAAGAAGGGAGGAGGCAGAGTTGCATGGAAAGACGGATCGGCCCCCACAGGCAAAGACAAGCAGATGAAAAGCTATGAAAAGGGGAAGCAGTGTTAGAAAAGGGGAATAAACAGGACAGAGTTTTGTAATGAAGGGAATAGCAGCAGTAAATCAGCGTTTCCTGAGACCTCCTTCCGGCTCTACCAGCAGCATGCTATCACAGCTGTGCAGACAACCTGGAGCTGCTAAGCATTTATTCAACGCATTGTTAATAATTAATGTGCATCAAAAGATTGATGATTAAAAAAAAATACGCATGATCAGAATGCCAGCATTCTACTTGTGGGCTAATCATGCTGTCCTGGGGGTGGATACTTATTGGTATAGTCGCCAACTATATTTAGTTGTGCCTTGCAGCAACTCTGCACCAATAAAAACTCTTGCAATGACTTCTGTGTTCATAACCATCCATCCATCTATTATCTATGCCTGCTTAATCCTGTGTAGGGTCATGGGGATCTGCTGGAGTCTATCCCAGCTCTCTCTGGGCTTGTTTTTGATTGTGCCATTTGTTTGCTGCCAAGATTGTGGGAAAAATGTAACACTGCTAAGTTCATAAAGCTTTTTGGAAAGATGAAAAAGTAAAAGAACCTCCATTAATTTTAGAGTAGATGCATAAGCAGCTTCATTAGACGAGCAAAGTTTGGCCTTGGCAGAGTGCTTTTTTGGCACTCGTGCTCGAAGTTATACGCAGTCTCATCTCAGAAGATAAATGCTACAATAAGATGACATAAGAAGAGACAGTAAAGTATCTAAAATCCTTTATTCAAGCATTTTCCAACATACAATAATATTTTTATGTGTATTCATACTGCTTTTATGAAAAACTAGAATAAGCTGACAATGTGATAGGATAAATTAAAAAAAAAATCTATCAGGACACAATCAAGAATTTGAATTTACATCTGAAAATCTAAAACATTAAGTTAGATTAGAACAGAAATGGAATAATTAGCCTGGTTTGTATGAATATAACAATGAATTCTTGTTTATATCTAACTAAAGTGCCAGCATTTGTTTAATGTGTATTAAAATGTAAAAACTGCAAAAGTTCTTTAGCTCTTTAGAAAGCAGATTGCATGCTGGATTGTTCACAAAATGACTGCCTCCCAGCTGTTGCATCATACTCAAAAAGAAATAGATAAGTTTCTCCATATGACTTTCAACTATCCCTCACACAGATGTTAAAACAAAACCAGTAACCAAGACAAGTCCATCTGCTTAATATCAGCAAGGAGCCAAGAAAGTCATCTGGCACTGGAGATAAAGGTGGGCGTGGGGCGCGTATGCACTTCTCTGCGTTTGTGTGTGTGTATACCATTTATAACAGACACTGTCCATCTCCCTCGCCCAGCATGGGCAGGCCAGGCATCTCCCATCCACATTCCTCAGATTATAGAGGGCCATCTCAGACGAGCAGAGGCAAGTCTGGACCCACCTGGGCAGACCCCGGTAAATTCCACTCATGCTCGCAGACCCGCAATGTTAGGAAAAGCTGGGGGGGACTGGGGGCATTTCTGGGGATTGCTGCTCTTCTGTCTTCACCAGGTTACACCAAGAATGATCTGCCTTACAACATGTGAGAAGGCAAAACAGAACTCTTTGTGAATGACCCCTGGCTGGCAAACAGGCCCTCCAGATCTTTGCTGTGGGTAATACTCTGTACCCACCCACCCCCCTCCACTCACTCCATTGTATTTGCCTGGCGCTGATGTTAGTAGAGAGAGGGGCTCTGGTGGGGGAGGGCAGGATAGGGCTATCGACACCAGGGCTATTGTTTCTCAGCAGCCCCCCATTCAGGGTCATTTAGCATGTGACACCTATAGGGGCATGGTGCATTACAAATGGCACAGAGGAGAAACAAATGTGCCAGCTCCCTACACTCTGACCTGAGCTAGAATGATGAGAGAGGAAAGGGAAAAGTGAGAGTATTGAGTCAATATTAGAAGTAAAACAAAAGCAGAGGGGGAAAAAAAAAATCTGACA
Organism: Hirundichthys speculiger; assembly: GCA_018398805.1. Taxonomy (NCBI): domain Eukaryota; kingdom Metazoa; phylum Chordata; class Actinopteri; order Beloniformes; family Exocoetidae; genus Hirundichthys; species Hirundichthys speculiger. Next base: position 709,417 of record JAGFBZ010002193.1, on the reverse strand, counting down.
TGGTGACATAAAGCATGAATGATCTCATCCACATACCAGAGAAGAACACAAACCAACAACTGTGTGTTATATATGCACGTTTGTGCTTAATGGAAGCCATAGGTGAGAAGCCTGCAGCCCTGGCATTCCTACCAGGGCATCAAAGGAAATGAGAAAGACACACTGGGGGAAGGGAGTTGCAAACAGACTGAAAATGGCCCAGTGTTTTAACACAGCTGAGTCTGTTCTTAATAGATGAGATGAATCACCAGCAGCAGCTGAGTCAAAGAACAGTGAGGTGAGCCATATCAGTCAGGACCGTACGGCCACATCAGTAGTACCCATCATCCCATGCTACTAGGTTGTCAACAAAAGAACAAATGATTGTGGGTTTTTTTTTTTTTCTAGCTTGTGCCGTTGGCAGCATGTTTGCTGCTAAGTCTCTGAGGTTTCTGAGGGGAAAAAAAATGTCTGAACACAAGGTATACACTGGAGTGATCATGTAAAAGCAGCTGATTCAGCAAAGAACTAGCAAGGTAGCCACACAGGCGAGTTATATCAACATAAATATCCATTAGCAATATGGCAGCTACAAGAAAGAGCTGATGATTTTTATGGGAAGGTTTTCTAGTGTGTAGAAAGAAAACTTATTTGGAGGGCTGAGATGGTACTGGGTGTTGCAAACAGAAATGTGCAATGAGAAAAATCCAAATGTTTATCTTTTACTGATTTAAATAACTCTTTCTAGGTCTCTATTGTGTCAAAAACTCAACAGAGTGAACTTCACTGATCTGATAATGACTGAAAAGTTTCATTCTCACTTTTCACAATTTGTTGGTCCCAAGTAGCATTTATAGCTATCGTCTTTGCACGTTTTCATTTCACAGGGATGTTACATAACCCATATGAACCCATCACTCCGGTTTGTCTGGAGAACATACATTAATTGACCTTGAGGCAAAAAAAGTAGGAGCAACAGAATAAGACCTCCCTGACAAATGTCACCTGCTCTCTTTTATCAGTGCAGATCACTTACAGCAACTGAATCAGACTGATTCTCAAAAGAGGAACAAAAATTAAATAAATGAATAAATAAAAAACAAACACAATCTTGGTTTTCAATCAAGCTTTTAATGAAAAGATCATAAAATAACAGTTTATTTTTTTTCTCACTGCTGTACATTAAGACTGCAAGGTTGTGAGTGCTGAGGTCAGCTGTATTACACTTTTATGACACTTTGAGTTTGCGAGCCCCATCGCTATGCACGGCGGTGGCTCTGACCTGAATACGAGCTCTCTGAGGAGTGGAGATAAAGAAAGAGCCCAGCCTGGGTGCTGCCATAAGCCACAAAAGGGTCAGAGGATCTCACCTGAAATACTGGTGTGTGTGTGTGCATGTTATGTGGCGTTTGCGGTCTAGATGGTGGCATCTGCGCTTGTATTGGTGGGGGGGAATCGATGCACAAACATGCCAGCAAAAGTGCACCTGGGCGTGTACACCTTTGCATGTCAAGCGTGTTTGCCAAGGGGGAGGGGCTCTTGCCCTTTAATTATTCATCAGCAAAAGACCCTACATGTCCATTTCAGAGCCTCTCAGGCCGTAGATCCTGATACATTATTGAGAGGCTGTTCCTGAAGAAAACCAGAGGAAGCTCAACACATCCACTTCATGAGCAGCTCCACTAATCAACTCTTCAAGTACTCTCTTTTTTAGCAGCTAATCATGTCTCTCCATTAATGTGGCGCACATCAAGGTGACAGTGTGCCTGTATGAAGTCCTAAAGTTATGAAAATGAAACATTTTTTATGAAAATATGCCGCTAAACTCTTTCAAAAGAACATTTTGGTTACAGATGGACGGCAAAAAAAGTATAAATGTAATGGCAAGACAGCACATTTCTGTAAACACTGAAGGTTTTGAGGTAATTTGGTGTTGTTTTTTTTTTTTTTTTTTTTTTTTTTAGTCACTACTGCAAAATGTCACTGGAGCTCCAGTAAATACTGAAAAATGCAGCAGAGTGGAGAATACAGACCCCTGTGCACCAACACAGATTACTGAGGGCCAAAGGGCTAAAGCAGGGGTCAGGTGTATTTGAGATAAAGCAAGGAACAATAAAGCTTAGACAGGGTTTAATGGCACTGGAGGCCATTTTAAAACTGGCTTTGGTTCAGTCTGCCGTGGTAAGAAGGAGCATCTCCATTAGTGGACAGAGAAGCCCCTCAACATTAGAAAAACGAAGAGGATGGTAGAAGTAAGAACTGTAGAAAGATCAAGAGTTAAGATGAATTCTTGAAGGAGTTTCCTGCTTACATCTATGCAACTTTAAAGCTTTTCTAACACTGCATAATGATATGGTCATCTTACAAAAACACAAACAACAATGATGAGGTAAGAAGAGAAAGAGTAAACCGTTATAATTGAACTGATATAAGAGCGCCCGGGTCCCCCCAGAGGCTTTGAAAAACATACAAAGTGCACTTAGTAAAGCTATCTCATCCGATGTTTCTAAAAACCTCCGATGTGGAACTAACATACACTAAGAACTTAGAAGTGTAAAAGAGATGGAAGTGATGTGGTTACAGATACGCAAAGAATATTCAAGAGGAGAACATCACTTTTCAGAGAAGTGTGGATTATGGGCATGTTTCTGCTGTGTGTTTATATTTTTCCTTTCTTTAGCAATAAGCAGCATGGCAACACCCAGGGAGAGCATAAAAAGATACAGTAGCCTCCGCTCTGCACGGGCAGTGACGGTGTCCGTGCCCGTGTCCACAGACAGACACACGGAGGGGTTCAAATTCAACACCCCGCCGTGTGCAGCCAGTCAGTGAGAACTCAAGACAGCATGGGCAAAAGTCACCCACAGAGAATTACATGGAATAAAAACCCTACAGTCAGGTATAACTGAGAAGATAGTAAATGCCATAGACCATTTTCTTTAAGTTGGAAAAAAAATACATCAGCTTTCCCACAAAAAGTCAACTTCACAGATTGTGGTTAATGGCTATGTTTTGTGTCTCATTTTTGATTCTCAGCTTGAAATCCTCAAAACAAAATCAAAACAAAAAGAAAAAAAAAAGGGGGGCTCTGCCTCCACCTCAGTCTCACACACTGAGCAAATTCTTTGAAGAGGTGAGAGCAGGCCCAGAAATAAATACATTCATCACTGACAATAGACATTTGATAAAAAAAGAACACTGTCAATAAGTGTTTGCGCCAACTTTGATAAAGGCTCGGCCAGCCAGAGGTTTGTGCTGCTTTTACCCACAGAAGACAGGCAAGGAAAGAAGTTAAAAATGTCACAGAAGCAGAAAAACCACAAGAACATTCACATTTAAGACTATCAGATAAGCCTGTTTTCATGCAATGAATAAATCAATGCTACATTCTTCCAGATAGGTTTCAAGAACCGCCAGCATAACAGTTGTACCATGTTAGACAACAAGAGGCGCCCAGAACCAAACAGAGGAGGTACCTCAAGCGTGTTTGGGCAAATCACAGAGACAACACTGAGCTAAAGACTAACAATGCCTTCTGAATAATATGTCAAAGATGCCCCCCCACCCCGGGGTCCCATCTGAAGACAGGCCAGAGGGCATGAGGATTGGGGTGCAGGGTCACCCCAAAGCCAGCTGGCAGGGAGGGTAGGAGGGGGAGTGCCCTTAAATCACACATATACTCTCCCCCTAATAGAATATGCAGTAGTTCACGCCATGTTTGGAGCTATGCTTTTTGTTTTGGCAGCAACCTCTGTGGAAAAGCATATTTAAAAACTAAAATAAAATTAAATAAAAAAAAAAAAAAACACACCCACACGCACACACAAAGCAACCTCCTGACTGGCTGAGCCTTGACTGAGGTCTGTAAAACTGTAGAAGTTCATGTAAACAATGAGATAAATACATATGTTTCTTTTTTAGAGCCACACATGGTTCAATAATCATTCAAATGTGCTTTGGTTTAAAAAATAGTTTGTGGATTTGGGCATGAGCTTTTCTTTCTTCTAGGTTCTTTGTACAAGTTTGCAACTATTCCTTAACGTACTGTGTTACTAACGAAAGTGTAGACTTGCTTCGAGCTGCCTCGCCTTTGTCAAGGCTTTTCGTGTTAGTTGAAAAAGTACCCCCCGTCTGCTTAAATATGAAACTAGTGTTTTGATTTTTCCCATGATTAAAATACAGAGAAATTGATACAATGCTATATCTTACAAATGTAGCTGAGAGTCTGCATTCCCAGATGCAGAACTATCCCTGAAGTATTTGAATAGTAGTAGTACTAGTAGTAAATAGTAGTAGTAGAAGTAGTAGTAGCATGGTCACAGTTTAGAGTTTTTTTTTTTTTGTTTGTTTTTCTTCTTTATGTCAAACAAGCAAGCATTCAAATGCAGCTGCAAAATCTTTTGCAGAGATGGCTAAAGATCATACTATACAGACACCTTTTGCTTTACAGACATTATACTGTTTCGCAGTGAGTGCTGAGAAGTACAATGACGTTTGAAGGCAATGCATTGTGGACTCCCTCTCAAGATAGAAGAGGTCACAAGCACCAATGTATCGGGGTGATACATAGCATGTTGATGGGTGGGGGTGGGGGGAGTAATGAAAAATTCACATGTACCATGCAATAATCAAACAGCAACTGGCGAACAGCAAGACACTAAAAATACAACATAACCAAGTAACAAATGTGGGAGTCCAGGATGCAGGTACCTTAAAACGATGGCGATGTTTGTGTAACTGTAGCGGCATCCCTGTTATGGTGAACATTTCACAGACCTTGACATGAGGACGTTAGAGGTATTAGGGAAATAAAAATAAAAAAAACAAAAGCACAGTTAAACCAACATAATAGAGGAATGCCTACACCAAAAACTTGTAGTGAAGGTTTGTGATCCACAGTGTGACTGTTAAAGAGTAAATACACTGGACAGGTTACAGCAATCCCGAAAGACAACAGAGGGGCAATTCCCAACGTACATTTGCTTATGTTGAGGTACAGCTTCAAACATTTTAAAAACAATTTAAAATCATTCTGTGAATTAATGGAATACAATCAGCAGACACGTAAGGATGCTGCAGGAGATCAATGAGTTGTCAAGCTGTCCAGTGCATTTCTGCTTCTCCCTTATTACAAGTTTTCACAAGTCTGGCTCAAAAAAAAAAAAAAAAAAAAAAAAAAAACTAACAAGCAACTCGAACTTCACATTAAAATTTTGATTATTATTCCTATTTTTTTTTCTTTTTCTTTCATTTTTTTCTTTTTTTTTTTCTTTTTTCTTTTGGTCTGAACTGAACACATAAAATGTCATCAAGTCCTGTTTTTAAAGTCAGGGAATATAAAGTGATAAGGACTCTGGATACAAACAAAAAGGAACAAGAAAAACCATGTTCAGAAAACATGTTTTTTTTTTTGTTTTGTTTTTTTTAACTTTACCAGTTTTGTTAGTTGGTAAAGTTCACAATACACCCGCCCACCAATCAGCACAAGCTTTCCTTGCAAACCACAAGAACCTTCGTCAGTCTCAGAGTCATTGGCCAAAACTCTCTCAAAAGAGTGGATTTCTTTGTCTGCACTTAGAATATATTTCATAATTTGTTTTATACAGCAAAAAAAGAAATCAAAAGAGAAATAATTTAGTATGCTATATATCTTAAGTACACATTTTTAAAACTTTGGTTATGAACTTGTCTAGCAATGCTTGTTAGTTAGCTTTGTTCTCCTCAACATTCATTAGATCTTTGGAACACTATATATCTAAACTAACCAACTAACTTCTATTTGCTCCAGGCAGAACGCTACAGTACACTTTGAAGTGGAGCCACAATGACCAGGGCATCCCAAAAGCTATATCTGACAAGTACAAATGTCTAAAAACAATATTAATGTGTAAAATCTATGAGCATTAAAAACCTGTGTTGAGAGATGGGCAGGTTAAAGCATTAGGTGAAAACTTACCATAAATCTACACTTTATACAATTAATTACATAGGAACTTTAAACTAATCAACAGAGTTCATAAGAGTAATCAGAGGTAGCGAGGTCACAAGCCTATTTAAATAGACGTTTCTTTTTTCTGAGGGGAGGAAAGCTATACAGACAGAGAAATTAACGTACCCACTGAACGCAATGTTCGGTCTACAACATCCTCTCCTTAGCCCCATTAACCACCCCCACCCCCGCCCAAACCCAGGTCCCTCCCCTCCACAAGAAAAATCCCAAGATCTTCCAGTTTAAACATTCACTGAAACATGACAAGTTCTTTAAGTAAAACACGTACCACGAGGGGTTCATCTTTCCAGCCAGGATTCACTCCTGGGAGCACTAGCAGGCAAAACTTAAAAAGAAAAAAAAAAAAAAAAAAACATTGAAAATCTCCTCTACATCAATGCAAACAACCAGAGAGGACTGAGAATCTGTCAACATGTCCTCCCAATGTGAACCTTTTTTTTTTACCCCTCATTCAGGACTTTCAGTTAAAGCATGAAGATGGTCCCAAACCCAGTTACCCCTCCTCATTCATACAGATATCAATCGCCAACTTCAATGATGGATATAAAGCTGTCAAGGTTAAAATAAAATTTTTTTTTTTTTTCTGAATTATTGCCAGTATGGGTTTTTGGTCAAAATAGCTCTGTAGTACAGATGACACTCATGAGTCAATCTGTTTGACAAACAATCTGAAAAAAAAAAAAAATCTAAGATTTAATGTTCAAAGAGAGAAGGCTGCTGAGGGGTAGGAGGTGAGGGGGCTTGACATTACATCAGTACCCACATTCACATTTGACAAACCAGAAGTTATGCCACTCCATCGTGGCTTTGTGACTTTGGAGAGAGACAGGGGTAAATTGTCTCTCTGGAACTCCTGAGAGGTGAGCAAACGTCATTTCAAACAATCAATAACTTGATCCTTGCAACAACAAGATCTCACCTGTCACCAAGAGAGCACTGTGGCTAACAGCTACATCATTCACGCAGCCAGGGCATCGTAAACTGGAATTAATAAGTAGAACTACGTGTGTCTGCATGTGAATGTATGTGTGCATTTCTTTGCTTTCAAAATGGAAAAAAGGTAGAGAAATGTCTCTTTTTTTTTCTATTCCCAGAGTTCTTTGGCTTGATGCATTTCTAAGAGGGTGAAGTGTGCATTCTCAGGTGACTGATGAGGTTGCGCTGCTGAGTAAACTTCCCACCACATAGCTGGCATTCATACGGCTTCTCCCCAGAGTGGACGCGCATGTGCTCCGTCAGGCGGTACTGGCGTGTGAAGCGCATGCCGCACTCTTCACATGCAAAGGGCTTGAGGCCTAGGTGACTGCGCATGTGGCGTGTCATGGTTCCTCTCTGGGTAAACATTTTGCCACAGATGTTGCAGGGGAAGGGCCTGGTCAGCCAGTGGCTTTTTTCGTGTTGTCTCAGTGTTGCAGGGTCTTTGTAGCTCTTACTGCAGACTGTACACTTGAATGGACGTGTTTCAGGGCCAAAGCTCGAAGGACCTACGGGTGCAGAAAGATCCTCTGCCTCCTCCTCGTCTTCCTCTTTCACACAGGTCCCCCCTTCCTCTTTGATGTAGAGCTCATCCTCAGTGTGCGTCTCCACGTGAGCGTTGAGCTGCTCAGAACTGGGGAAGCCCTTACCACATGGAATGCACACATAGAGGTTGTCCCCGAATGCTGGCTCGAACCCTTCCTGCCGGTACACATAATTGGCGCTGTGGTGTCCCCCTCCACCTCCTGCACTCTCGCCATCACTCTGCCCGCTTTCTTCACTGTGGTCCTGGCCATTCTCTCCTCCTTCTTCTTCATCTTTACACTGGAAATACTGGTCAGATGTAAAGCTGCTACCACTACCTCCACCAATCCCAGAGGAGCGACCATCTTTAGGACCCACAATCACCCCATTGACCAGAGGCCTGTCGTGATCCTCTGACTTTAACCCTGATGCTTCTTTCTTCGGCCATTCACTCTTTCGAGCACCCTGCCGGGTTTTCTTCTGGGGAGGAGGACCATCAGACTGGTTTTGGGATTCCTCTGAGGTCTTAGAGGAATTGTTGAGCTCCATGGTCTCCGAGATGCACGTGTCCGCACCCGGCAGGGTGGTCGAGGAGTCATCCAGTGAGGCACTGTTGGTTGTGGATACTGAGGCAGATTGAGGGGATTCTTGGGAGTTGCTGTGCGGGCTGAGAGCATCAGTGGCTGTTCCTGCAGAGTGAGGGCTTTTCTTGGAAAGGTCTAGTCCAAGATCTGGCTCCCCAGCACTTGCCCCACTGCTGAGATTACCGTTACTGCTGCCATTTCCCCCATTCCCGTTCTTCCCAGAGCTGCCGACGAACATCTCATCATCTGAGAGCTTTTCCCGAAGGCCTTCATCTGGCTGTTGTTGGTCGGCATCGGAAGGGGTCGGAGGATAGTGGTTGTTGGGAGCAGAGGGAGTAGACGAGGAGAGGCGCTGGTTATTGAGGCGTAAGCGGCTAAGGGGACCCGGAGTGGAGGGCTTGCCCGGCAGAGGTTTCCCACTACTGCGCTTGAGCTTCTTTCTGCACAGAGCAGCGAGGTCATGTAGCTGGAGGTAGCTGGCTGCGGTCAAGAGGGCACTGAAGTTCTGCTCATTGCTCTGATCTGACGAGGACAGGAGCTTCCCGGTGTAGATGAAGTCCAGAACTTGTCTGAAAACAGAGGGGTTGACCATCTCTGTGTCAAGGTTAATGAGGTTATCGTGAAGGACCAGAGATTTGAAGTAAATGCTGCTTCGCCGCCAGGATGTTCTTGTGGGCACGGAAGAGCGCGTTCTCCACCACAATGATGACATCACACAGGAAGCCCTTGGCTCTCTGCTGGTTGAGTTGCAGCAGCAGTTGTTTGGCATGATTTGGCAGTTCCATTTCCTCCGTCCTTCTTTCCTTCTCTCTCTCTCTCACGCTCTCTCTCTCTCTCACTCTTACCTACACGGGCACCACCTTAAGCTGAAAGAGAGAACAAAGAAGGTGGTTAGATCAAAAAAAAGAAAAAGAAAAACTAAACTCCTTAAGTTCAATACAGCCATATTGTTAGTGTAGCACCAGTTAAAGTATTTAAAAGTACAAACAGAACATTCAATAGTCTGAAATCAACAAGATAACAAAAAAAATTAAATGTGACAAGACATTGGGCTCCTCCTTCTTGATCAAAGAAGCACATTTGGAATTAGTAGCGAAATAGTCCTTGCTCTGTTCAAAGCAAGTATGGTTTTGGGCAAGATGGGTTTATTATATAGTTCACAGATACAGCATTTATATGTCTTACACAGTAATTAAGCTGCATCTGTTATGACCTCGACCACAACGACATCAATTCCAGCTTTAAGCCAGAAACTAGTTTACTGCTGCGTGCCACATAATCACATGGCAGTTTAGAAATTGGAACCCTGCCCTCACTCTCATCTTCCCAACAAATTGCAACCCCACATGGGTCAAGTTCTGATTGTACACACTGCAACCGCTCCCGCTCTGGCACAAAAGCCACAAGGGCGGGGAGGAAGAAAGGATAAAGTGACTCCTTTTCTTAGACGCATCTTCTCATCCGTATTTCACCGAGGAGACTCTAGTTTCAGTGGGGTACCCTCTTTGGAAACACTCCTGTCTCCATTAGGTCATGGTAATGTCAGTCCTGGCCCCATTGTCTAAGGGTGAGGGGGTCGGTGGCACCGCAGGCCTAGGGGGAGGGATTAGGTGACACCTGAGCAGGTAAAACTACACAAGAGCATGGGCAAAAGTGGAGGGGGAGGGGTGTGGTTTAAAGACAAGGACAGCACAACTCGATCCACCAGAAAGGCCCTCATCTATGGAACTGGGGCAGGTGAATCTTTTTCAGCCATGACCTCCTACAAAACAGATTGCTCTTTTCTAGTCAGTCAGTAAAACTACATTTGGTAGAAGAAATTTAATGCAATAGATACAGCAAAGACTGTGGTTGTAATAAGAGTATGCTGGTTTAGACTGTCTTTGGCACATATTTAATTTTTTTTTTTTTTTGGCTCAGGGTACAATATAGCCTATTATAGAAGATCACAGTTGTGCAGAGAAATGCTTTACTCTGAATATGTGTGAAAAATTTGCTATTTTTAACTGTTATGACCGAGTGATTTACTGAAAATCATGTTTCAGAACCATCAGCAGTAAGTAAGTGCTGATGGTTCAGTGAGTAAGTGACTGCTCCTGAGTGACAGAGGCACCAAGCCCAAATACATTAACAGGCAAATAAATAGCACTCGACCAACACTGCTTATGGCCAACATTGCAAAAGCCAAGTAACAAGAAAAATATAGATCTGACCAAAACTTAAACGCAACTGCTCTATCTAAAGCAATTTGAATGCACGCCAGCCAAGAACAACCGCAAGGACTTAAAATTGTTTTGTTCATCATTGGATCCATTATAACAAGAAGGAAAATATGCACACAGGCTGGATCTTAAGCCTGATGCATCTTAGAATATATCTCTTAAAATTACCAAACATTTTTCCTTTTAAAATATTCATGATGGGTGCCAAGTCAGGAATTCAGATGCATTTTATCTGCTTCAGGGGAATCGAAGATAACAACAACTCCTTAGATTTAAAGTATTTTTTTTATTTTTTTTATTTCTTTTTTTTTTTTTTTACAATTTTGTAGCAAACCTATGGGAGGTTGTTTTAAACTGACACATTAGTATCAGAACGGTTTAATACACCCCTGACGGGTTAACTAGTCTGAATAGGTTAAGTTTTAGTTCACATTGAGTGCTTTTAGACAACAGCAACTTTTTCATAGTTGATGGAATTACTTGTGTTATTACTTGCATTACTTATGCTTTTTCTTTTTTTTCTTTAAACATAACTTCCCAGAACAAGAGGAGTGATCTGTGATGTAACTGATTATTAGTCCAGAAGTGCACATTGACTGGTCAGAAACAAGACAGCAGCTCTGCTGACCATCACTCTCAGCAATAAGCAGATTTGATCCATAAATGCCACTTTAAAGTTTATGGCGGCGTTAAATAATTAAACATGATTTTCATTTTAATATTTATAACTATGGTATGGCACCTCCACTGCTTTCACCAGCTCCTGTAATGCCTCGCCTCCCAACAGTATGCACAACTGCTTTTAATAATCGGCCTTAATAACATGGGCCAATAGACAGTAATAAACTCTGAGCGGTGTCGACCACGCTTCCCTATTTTCACACCAAGACATCCAAATACTTTGCCTAAGATTATCTCCATCTTCATTGTTTCTGTATTCATAATAACTATTGCACATACAAGTGTCCTCTTCCTCATATTCAAATGTCTGTGAACTTGCCAAGATGGATCTAATCAGGATCTGAACAGTTCCTGGTGGAGTTACAGGGATCGTCAGTTTTTTTGTTTAACAACAGAGAGTAGGATAACAGAGAGCAGAGAGAAAAAGGCCAACATGAAGGTCTTAACTCACAAAATTATACAAAGCTGAATGTTCATACGACATATTTTTTGCTGCTATATTAAGAAACCCAGAGAATATATGATGGCCTAAACTACTCTAATTTTTTAATCAACATATGCTCATATTCTCATTTCCTGACTTCACAGTTAGGGTCTAGTTAATGCAATAAAAACCTTTCTGCTGTGGCATGCAGATACCAGAAGTAACCGCACCATTAATTGAAGTGAAATGAATTACGATGATTTATACTGCATACAATTGGACTTAACTTAAGAGTTCAGAGACTCTTTTTTTTTTTTGTTTTGTTTACAGGAGCTAGATAAAGAAAACTCAACTGACTTTAAATAAAATTCACGCATCTCCAACAGTAGTTCAGTAACTGTCAGAAAGAATTCTGTGAAGTAAAAAGAAAACGAACAAATCAAACCCACAAGAAGGCAATCATGTCAGAATCAGATTTGCCATTTTATTGGCTGGGACTTCTTACAGGAATGTTTACCAGAAATCCCAGAGCAAAAAAAAAATTTTTTTAAATCCAGTAGCTGAAGCTTCATGAGTGAACAGGAGTCTGACTGTTCTGAAATTATGCAGGGAATATTTGAATGTAAGCTGAAACTTGGAGTCGGGAGGCAGTTTTGTTGTTTTGACTTGTCTACCAGCCACTGGCTATTATGTCACAATAGCATTCCCATCAGTGGTGCAAACACAAAGAAAAAAAAACTCCCTGTAGTAATGTAGTTTGCAATAGACCTCTCCAGTTCCCAGTTACTGTCAGTAATCCTTAGATCTGTTTGGGCTAAAAGTCCCTTTATAATAAATCTGTATACTTAACCTAAACGTCCAGGCTCAATATTACCATTCTGCCTCTTAAAGCCTAAAAGATACCACACTTATTCAGTGGTTAGGCTCTTCAACCATCACACACACTAAAGATAACAATATACATAATACGGGACATTACTATAATAATGGAAATAGAGGGAGGAAGTTTATCAAGGATGTGCCCATTACAGGTAATACTAAGCATGATATAAGAACGGCCCAGGCTGAAACTTAACTGTAAATGGCAGCGGCTGTCACAGTCTGACTGGCTGATACAATCAGCTGAAGTGATCATTACCCTCAGATCCACGCCTGGGCTTGCCTCTTCTGCTTTGACACTTCTCCTCATGGTCTTCTTCCCCTCCCCCATCTTTCCTCTGAACATCTCCTCTCTTACCACCCTCACCTAGTGTCTCGCTGAGCATGCACACATCCAACGAACAGTGCACTGTCCCCAATGTTAATCATAACAAGCCACTGTGGAATATATAACCCAGATCTGTTAATCACAGAACATGCTAAAAGGGGTCTGTGGCACTCAGCCCTGCAGGCTGTAATAGAGAAGAGGGCTTCTTGGGGAAAGGAAGTTGTCCGCTACGATGCCAGCCAGGAAGCCATATATCACTCAAGTCTCTCTTAACATACACACCTCTGCCTGCTTTATGGGGGGATTCAAGAGGCTTTTCCAACAGACTGACATAAAAAGGGGGCTGGGCACACAGTAGAGAAGCAAGCTCAGGAGAAGAGAAAAAAAAAAAGGAGCTCTCCCCCACCCCCTCCTCTTCTCATCCCTCGTCCTCCCTCTCCTCCCCCCATCACCCACACAGCTACACTCTCTGCCTGGCCCCTTCAGTGCTGCGCCTTGCCGGCTGGATTCCAGGGAGCTCCTAATGGATTACGGCTGATCTATATGCAGCTAGGGTGGGACACATGTAGTCCCAGCTCCCCTTCTAATGATGCTACCCAGGAAACAGACGTATTACAACAGGGGACAGGTATCCCCATCTGTGAATGCCAGGTATTCTACGCACTTCTAACACAGCCTAAACATCTGCGCTTGTTCTTCTGCACTGCACCCCCGCAGTGTAAAGTTGGGGATAGATTAAGCGTTAGAAAGACAGAAAGACGTCTTCAGCATGCAGAATGACTGGATCATGTGTATAATATTGGCAATGAGCATCAACTGCAGAAATGGAAACTGTATTTTTAATCTCTCTGCAACTGCAGTTGAGAGATGAGACGGTCACTGGTCAGAAGAAGAAACAAGAGTTCCTCTAACCAAGTATGGCACCACATACCATCTAAAGCAAGTCTTTGGCTTGGACTGTAACAGAACATCATAGGTGTTGGCCTTCAAGCACAGGCACCGCTTTCCCTGCTTACACCTTCATCATAGAGGTTGTAACCTTATTTTAAAGCTCAATTCTTATGTTATCTCAGAAGTCTACTGAAAAGGAAATGATGTGGCATAGATGTTTACTCCAAAACTGACAGACGTGATCAGGATGACATACCCACGTTTTGCTTTAGGACTAAAAATTAGCGTGAGTCAAAGGTGCCCCAAGCAGTAAATTAATTTCAGCTTCTTTCAAATTGGACTGGTTGCACCCGAGATCCGGATGATCAGGTTTGACCTCATTTACTGGTGTCTGTTGTTGCATCCTTCTCCCGAGGAGTGTAGAGCTTTAACATGAAGAAGGTAAAGCTTACAAATTCGTTGTTCATGCAGCAAAGGTGAAAAGGAGCAGGGGGCTCTGGGACTAATCTCCTGAACAGAGGGTAGAGAGCCAAGAGAGAGGCCAGAGGTGAGGCAAAGTCCTGTGGCGCAATAACAAAACACACCCTTCTACTGTGAAAGGTCATCTGCTCGCAACCGATAGAAAACAAGACTGAGTAGAATTTTAAAAACATTTTCAAACTAAGTGGCGTGTCTTTTTATTTTTCAGTCCAGTTCCTTTAAACAATAACCAGTAGCAACTTTGCAGAACTGAAACTGAACTCGAACAGTCTTCACAAAAGGATTAGTGGTGGAGACAAACGGACTAAATGAGAGGCAATCATATACAGCAGCAAAAGGCCTTGGTGCGTACGTGCACTGAAAGACAGTGCACTTAAAACGCATGCACACCGACACTCACAGAAAGAGGAGTATTCTGGTGGGCAGAGGGGGAGGGGTCGGGGGGGATGGTGCAAAGCCAGTTTGAAATACAAACACCAAGCAACCACCTCCGAGCCATTTCAACATGGCCGACCTTGCTGCACGCACACGACTGATCCATGCACGACTCATGGGTGCTGCATCTGGAGTTCACTTTCTTCAGAAGAGAAATGACAGTTCAAAATACAAAAACCAGATTAAAGCAAACAGATGGACTTTTCAGCTAACTAAACTTTACATCTATGTGGTAAGTATGGCATATGAGGAAATGACAGAAACCTCTCTCAGAAATCTATCAGTCTGCAGTAATGAATTAAATTAATAAAAAAGAAGAACCAAGAAAAAGAAAAACAGTTTCAAGCTGCATATTGAGTTACATCAGGAACCAGAGAACAAATGCATGCAGATGAACCTGATTATGGTAAAAAAAAAAAAACACAAAAAAAAAAAAAAACAAAACATGGCTCCATAAGTAATGTTGTTTTCGACTCTTCCATACTTCAAATACAGTTGTAGGGTGGAGAAATTTCACTTCCACAGTATTTGGGTTGGGCATGTTGCACAGTGAGAGATCGCATAGGTTATTACTTAACATGTGGATGTTTTCCAAATCATCTGCTGCAGAGACAGTACATGTATTTCAGTATAAGGGTTTGGTTACCAAGATACACTAACTGAAATAACAAATGTTTCTTCTCATAACCACAACACTGCTCCCAAAATATTACGCCTACCTGAATTGTGTCACATAACTCATTCAGAAAGTCAATTGAAGACATAAGATGCAATAAAGCCAGTGAAACCTAGCGGTGTGAACTAGGCTTTTCTAAATCCCTAAACCTGTTTTAGATAAAATACAGTTTAATCCGAACCCTTACTGAATACATTACTTATCTATATTTGCTCCAGTAACACATTAACATCAGGGCTCTTCAGTCAGGAGAGCATGGATGACCCACTGAGCAGATTTGTTCCAGAGTCTACAGAGCTTTAAATCATGGGCCAAATCACTTGCTGAATACTTAATAGCTGAATGGTATAGAATCTTTTATTAAAAAACTAGGAGGGAGACATCCAACTGTGGAGGGGGGGAAAAAAAGCTTCTAAAGAAGATGTGATGTCAAGGTGGATTTGTTTTGTCAAAAAGACATGAATTTTCTTCAGAGCTTCTGGATTCAAGATGTTGAACAGTGGCGTGATCACCCTGCTGCATGGCTGAATGGGAAGTACATGGCATACGGTTTCGCTGCTGCAGTGTGGGGAGAACCCCTCCAATTAAAATTCATTTCAATCTGGCACTTCAGCCACACTGCAGACTAAAAGAGAGGAGGAAAAAAAGTCATGTTCAGGTTGCAGTGAAATGAAAAGAGCCCTGTTCATTTCATCATGGGAGGAGGGGCAGAGGTCGCCAAGCACCCCCAAATGTACCAGTGCTGTGCTGCAAGGGATGCTGAGACAATACTCAACCTATAATAAAGCTATCCATCCAATTTGGAGTATATCTTGCAATAATTTAAATAAAAACAACAAACATGTGCTTAATAAACACTTTCTGTATTCCACAATCTATCTATCAATGACACAACAGAGGATGCAAAAGTCACAGCCAAATCTACAGGGAGTAACAGGTAGGCGAACATTCACATTTACCAGTCCGCCCAGCTATATCGTGGTGTTTTTGACTAAACTGAGCAACAAACCCCACTTCCTGTCTTGTCTAATTTTATCCATCTCCATCTACTACCATGGTACAGTTTAAGGCTATGATGTAATGGATTTAAGAAAATGTTGAAAACAGGATGTCATAATGCAAAAACAGATGAAAGAAGGTTAAGGAGGCCAGTGGATCTTTTAATAGCAACAATTTTTGTTTGAAGATTATTCCAGATGAAAATGAGAAATTATGTCGTTATTTTTTAAGAGCAGCACTGACAACTCTCAAGTCCCCTGAATATTTCAACATAAGAATCAGACTGTACAGAAATATCCTGAAGCTGAAAGCTTCGAGTCCCCACCCACCCACCATGGCTGGGGAAAATCTTGTTCTTACACCATGCAACGGACAATCTTTTGTCAACAAAAATGATTGTGAACAAAACTGGCCTTATCAAAGTCCACCATTAAGTTGATAATATTATCAGGACAGGGCATGATGAGTTTCTGCCATTTGTCTCCCTTGATAGTCGGTTGATATGTGAATAAAGCCAAAAATCAATCATCCAAGCATCTTATTTTTTTTTTTTTTAAAAAACACACACACTCCTCAGAGATGTTTTGTCAAAAAAAAGTTATTTTCTCTTTGGCCATTATGACTTAACGTGAGACGATTCAAATCCAAAAATCAGATCTAGATTGCAGTATCTATGACTCATCTTTCATTTACTTGTTTGATGGAATTATTGTGAATCTTGAGTCGGTACATCACATCTACCGTACATTTCTTCATTCAGCGGTTTGACGTATTAAAATGTCTGCTTGGGTCTCTTCCAGATGACCAAGTGCTTCAGTTACGCGTTGATGTACGAGTCTGCATCGCTGCTCTGATTTGTCCACGCTGCACTGAATTTTGTGGCTCACCCAAAGTGCCCCCCGGCCAACTTAGACACGGTCTTAAATGAACACTGAAAGCTTCATCAAGTTGGCACCCATGAACACTTTATCCCACTGCGAGCCCTCACCAGAAGTAAAGCAATCAACCAACTCACTAACAAATGAACATATGATTGGTGTGATGAAGGGATCTCTGTCTTGAATAAAGTTCATGAGATAACACCCCCCACCCCCCCGTGCTTTCAAACCCACATGACCTGGTGTATAATGGTTTGGCTGGGGACAGTAGGTCAGGTGAGTAGACAGCCTGTGTGATCCAAGACTTTACAACCCCCCCCCCCTTTCCTCCAGCCTTCAAACACTGCATAACCTTCTGGCTATCTCCACAACATTCCACATTCTTCTTCTTTAAGAACAACAACCCTGCCCCAAGGTGCTTTATCCACTGAACAAACCAAACTGCCCTCAAACAGGCAGCACTGAGCAGACCCATCTGCACAGCCTCACACAATCTATAAGTCCTCGTCCAACATGTCAGCAGAACATATAGACTAAGTAGCCCTGCTTACTGCATTGTGCTGCCCACACAGGCCACAGTAAGCCATGATGACACTGTACACAGGATGCTGGGTGTATGCTGAGAACGGGCAGGGACAAGAAGGGCGAGGCAACCATCCGATCATGAGGATCATGAGGCACACGGAAACACCCTGGCCTCAAATTAACCTCCGGGCCAAAATCTGATGCGCATAAACCAATCAATGAAACTCATCTAAGTGATCAGCTGCCCTGGTCATGTTAATACCCTCAGTTTAATTTGTAGGTTATCTACTAGTTTCTCCCTTTTTTTTCTTTAAATATCATCTCCAATGGGCTGTGAAAGCTTAGGCAACAATGATGAAAAGTAGAGTCACTACGCATGTAAATTATCGCTTGCTACTTGTCCCACATGCAACACTGTCTACATAAGATCTTCTCAGTGATTGCTTGCAGATTCTTCATAGCTTCATGCTCTTATGAGAGACAGAGTTTAGAAAGTAATGATATCAGATCCACTAAAGACAGCCGTTTGCTACATGCAGCACTGATATCATCAAATGCGGAGGGCAGCACAGCCAGGAGTGTTATTTCTATCTAAATTAGATAAAACTGTTTTTTGGTGAGATCCATGCAGGCTTGAAAAATATGTATTTTTCACCTGCAGTGTGGAGATAAAACAAAACAAAACAAACAAAAAAAAACAGCCCACACAATTAAATTTTGAGAACAGCAGGCAAAGCACCAGTTTGAGTGCACTTTAGGCTGGGTGTGACCAGCCAAAATAACAACTGCAACTCTGAACAGGATACGAGATTGTGAAAACAGATGAACCAATCTTAATATTACTCAATTCAAGGCATCCAGAGAGGAGTTTAGGAACAGCGGTTTAAAGGAGCGTACAGCAACAATGGGTAACTTAGTGTGGAGAAACAGGACTATAATTTTTTTTTTTTGCCATTCTTAACCATAGTTCTTATGAAGGGCAAAACATTTCAAAGATAAATTTAACAGGCAAAGCTAACTGTTGATGTATATCTGTCACTTTTCCTTCATCAATGTAGAGCAGATCTACAGCGGAAAAGCTTTTCCAGAGCTAAAATCTGATGATACGACACCAGCAGCCAGTCAAGAAGAACACATTACTGACATTCCAGTGCCTTATTATCACCATGCCCCTTGGTACTCCAACTACACTGATTACCTTGGGAGCCGAGCAGCCTTCACACCTGAGCACATGCATAGTTTTGAACGTGCATGGCCTGAACTCCCAATCTAATACTCAAATGTGCAGCTCAGGCATCGGGATTCAAATCAGAATAACCATTTATACACAAAAGCTCTACGTCATGCACCGACTGCTCCTATACAATACTGTAGTTCTGGGCTTGTGGTCGTGCAACATTACGACCACAAGACGGTCCAAGCACAGCACCGACTAACAAGGAATATGGACTCCACTGCATCAATGAAACCCATCCTATCAGAATACACGTTTTTAAGTGGACCTACCTAAGACCGAGGTGGCTTAACCCACATATAAACAATGCAGGTTACAGTCTAGGTGTCGGCTGCAACTGTTAACATATCTGCCATTATCAGCTGATTGCGCAAAATAACGTGCGTAAAATCCGCTCCCTTTAACAGAAAGGTGATTTTAGTTCCATTTGAAAGGGCTGCGGTGCTGAGACTACACGGATGAAATCAATTGAACGAATCCATAAGACTAATCAACTAACATTTTAGGGGACAAAAATCCCCGAACAAAATGGATAACAACACAGAAAACGTGTTGGCTTGTGGAAACGCACCAGAATGTCCGAGATTCCGTTTTTTTAGGGGGGATTTTGTTCCTGTCGCCTTACGTGCTTTGCCAGGCTTGGTAATAATCTGGCACACGCTCCTGCAGTTGGGGCATCTCTTTAAAAGCCAACCACGCCAAAATAAACGCCTTAGCGTTGGCAAACATTTCATTTTTTTTTTGCGGCTTACATCGGGGATCCGCGACAAACTCCCGGCGAAATGATGTGGGATTTCCCTGGTTTGCCAAGCAAGCTGGTGGAGCCGGAACAGACACCAGAAAAACCCCCCTTTTTTTTGTTGGCACGCCGTAGAAAAAAAAACACACACCACGGTAACGCCGAAAAGCCTTGCGATCCGTGCGCGAGCCGAGGGAACGCGATCCGACCGAAACAGACGCGAAAGCGGCCCCGTCGTGCATTTACCACCAAGCTCCCAGAAAAAACACGGCGTTTTAAATACCTTATTACATCGGTAGGATCGTTCTTAGGCGTTCTTTACCATCCTCTTGCTCATCTCACAGCCTTCGGGACGCCATGTTGCAAGCTTATGACGTTAGGCTTCCTCACCCCTGACCCACATTTGAATAGAAACCAGCCCAGAGTGCAGCAGGAAAAAACATCCCACCGTGGGAGGGTTTGGCCACTTTCTCAACCCAGGACCCCTGGCAACTTTACCTGCAAGATGGCAGAGTGGGAGAAAGACAGGGGGGGGAGGGGATTTGTTGATTTGAAACTGTGGTTTTAAGTGGTTTTGTGTCAGCAGCGCCGCTCAGCCACGGAGCTGCAGCGAGCCAATGCAGCTCTGCGCCCTGAAAAATCACTACTATCTTTCTTTTTCTTTTCTAAATACCCTTCATTTTCTTCTTTTTTAACAATAAAGAACACGTAGAAAGAAAAGGTGACGGGGGAGCTATGATCCCAGTTGATCTGAACTGGTGACGTCGATGAACGTCCAATTTCCTGTCAAATAAGTTTAGTTTGACATATCTAACTTATAACTTTTTTAAAATACTGAAACCTTGAAAGTTCAATTAACGTATTGTTTCAGCACAGATAGTTTATATGTTTTTTTTTTCATTGCCTGATCCGCTTGCGCAAGATCGATGGTCCTCTATACGGTCAACTGTGCGTTTTAAATACATAGGCCTAATATAACTCCAGGCTCTACAGAAAACCACCAGCTTCAGAAGTCAGTTCATGAATCGACCCCAAGACAAATTTTAAACCCCTAAAACTTCATATTTCTAGAGTTATTGTGACGATTCACTCACGTTCTGAGCATTTTTCTCGCTTGGAACGGCTCATACAAGAAATGTGTGTTTCGTATGTTTGTTTTTTGATTTAAGAGAATTTGGGGGTATTTTGGTAGGGCTAAATGTCACATAGTCTGTTAAACAGGGTGGTAGGTAGATGTTTTATTTCCTCAAAGTAATGGAAAATAACATTGAAGTAGAAATGGAATTCAGAAAGTGGGCACCAGATGTGCGGAAGTGATGCCCAGATCTCTCTCTCTGGGAGATCAGACCTCACTGGTGGGTTTCACTCTTACACATTTATTCAACGTCCATAATCTCCATTTAGCCTATGACTTAACTCACAATGAAGCTGCAGCTGATGAGCAACCTTATTGATCATCGGCCACACGGCGCAGCAGACAGCCAGATTCAATCAGATGACATAAGAGCGTTATCTGCTGCTCATGTCTCCTGTTTCCTGCAGGGCATCGACGTGATGGCGGCGTGCATAGGTCCTCTCCTGACACTGTGTGGTTGCCGAGGAAACTGCATCCTCCAGACGCCGTGATTTGATAGCGCGCTCTGGAGTCAAACAGTGGTGGATATGTAACGCACGTGCGAGTTTCAGTCAAAGCCTCTTTAAAAGTTTAGTGATTAACGTTAGGAGACACGATACCATTACCACCCAATACCATTTTATTTCAAAGAAAACGGTAGGAAACAATCCAGACAAAAACATGTTGATGGATCGATTATAGGCGAAATGATCACATTTACAAAAGCTGAGATGGTTCAGTTTCACCTGCTTTATCATCAGTGTTTATTAATCATTTCAGTTATTTCTGGAGACTCGCGCGTCTCATCGTGATGAGACCAACAAAGGGGTAAGAAGATATAAAACAGCTATGAAACAATTCCACTTTCTTCATTAAAAAGCAAATAAGAAAATGTTTCCGTGTTACAAAAATAAGTCACGTGCATCCATCCAGGAGGAGCCTGATCCAACAGTTAAGTTATGCCGGGAATGAGTGTTTAAAGGGGCCGAGATGGCGACGAAACCTGATTAAAAAAAAAAAAAAAAAGAATAGGAAGAGAAAGAAAAATAGTTTGGGTCATGTTTTACCAGACAAACTGGACACAGAGAACATTGACGTTTCATCAAGGACCTACAAAACATGAAAGTGGCACAAACAAGCCCTGACAAGAAATATACCGGAGGTTAACACTGCCATACAGTTAATGATCGCTTATTATAAAGGGTAAGAATAAAACTTAAACCAAAATCAGCATCTGTGAGCATCTGTGAAACGTGAAGACTCACCACACAACATCAGCCTCTCACCTCCTCTTACAGCAGGGTCTCCAGACTTTAGAGAAGAGCGTGGCTCTGAGCGCGCCGCTCCCCCTCAGGTACAGGATGGGGGTCAGAGCCGCATTGACTCGGGGCAAAATACGGAGAGGATCTGTGCCTTCGTTCCTGAAGACGTAGCATGGGGTGCCAGTTAAATTACAGGCGGTCATATGACAAAACAAAGGAAGCCAGGCCCCCAGGAAAAACACAGCCACCACCAGTATGAGAAACACCGATGACCTCCTGCTGTCCCTCTCCTCAGAGGGCGGCTCTCTCCCCATCTGGACCGTGGCTATGATGAACAGTCTCACATTGAGGCCTATCATTATAGCCACTGTCAGGATGTTCCCGGCGAGTGTACCTATGCTCAACATCTGGCGGGCTACCCCGAGTTGAACCAAGTTATTAGCAGCCACCATGAAGAAAGCATAGACCCAGTAGGAGAAGATGACTATCAGCGTCCTGTTTCGGGTCATGCGCTGGCCATATCTGAGGGGTGACACGACCGCGTGGTACCTGTCTGCCTGCGCAGCCAGGATGGCCATGAAAGACACCCCCAGAAATGTGGGCACAATGTGAAAGGTTCCTGTAGGAGAGCGAAAACTGTCCCTCACATCCAGAACACCTACATAGTAATAAGAAACCCCGGTGCAGATGTCACTGAGGCACGTGCTCAGCATGTACATGAAGCGGTTCTCGCCCCGCAGCGCGCTGTTGAGCAGGATGGAGACGGACACGGACACGTTCAGGAAAATAATAGCTGCAGCCAGAAAACGCTAAACAGAAACATCAATACATTGCCAAAGCTGTTGAGAGGCAGGACAGGAGACAAAACATGGCTGATGTTTCTCATCAGTGCGGAGGAAATGTGTTTGTGTTCAGGTCTTCTTGACACAGCAGAGACTGGCAGCGATGCAGCTGTAAGTTACAGCTGAGGAGGATTACTTCTGATCCCACTTATGTAGGAAGCACGAGCTGCAGGAAGGCGGCGAGCTGAGTGACTTTAATTCCCATGGATCACAAGTCCACGAGCTCATGAAAAAAGAAACGCAATAAGATCAACAACTTAATGACAGCAGGGACATGAAGAAGTGTTCTCGTGCAGATTCATTTGGTTAGCTTTTGTCATTATAGTCCAAGTAAGAATAATTGGTACGTTTTGGGCAGATATTTTGGAAACATGTCCAAATAAGTAATACAGTGCAATACAATAGATACATTGTGTTGCCCTCATTATATCGGACTCATGCTGAGCACTCAAAGGCCTCCAAATTTACAAGAATTAAAAGTTAAACACATTGCATGCTTCTAACTATTCCACTACCTCGATTATTTGCACTATTTCTCTCTTGCATATCTTTGTACACTGATCCGCACTGTTTTGTACTTTGCACTCTTTTTTGCACTGTAACCAGAGATGCTGCTTTTAATCTCATTGTACCTATGTACAGTCACAATAAAAGATTCTATTCTATTCTATTCTATTCTATTCTATTCTATTCTATTCTATTCTATTCTATTCACACACACACACACCTATGGAGACACCAATAAAGAACAATGAATGAGTAAATTAAAAATTAACAGGATGGGGATTAAAAATACTTAAACATAATGTCAGAAGCTTTTTAACAGTAACAAAAAAAAAAAAAAGTTTATTAAAGTGATTTAAACAAATCATAAAATATACTCCTGACATAACTGCTGCCAAAAATGTAATATCTTATTTAAAATCAGGCTCAATGTTGTGATTACTGAAGTTATACTGTTTTTCTGTTGCGTACAGTTTTGGTATAGGTGCTGACAGTGTTGCACCATGGGTGACAGCGCATGTACATTTAATACAATTTCTAGGAGGTTTGCTGTCATATTAGTACAAAAACAACAGAGGGCATTCTACAGGTCATTTTCTGAAAGACAACATGAATGTTAGGGGATATTTTTCATAGCTGTAAGGGAAGGTCACAAATTTAGACAATTCAAACATAATTGAGAGTGACTTATTGTTAGTTAAAAATGAGACACTATGCTGTATAAAGGAGACATGTTTTGTTACCGACAGCATTATTGTGACTTTAACTGTGGCTTGAGAAACAGCGGTTCACTCCGTTCCAATGCAGTATGTTGTTGGAAGCCAGCGCTCTTATTAAAGAGCTGTAATGAAAATAAAAAAAAACAACATGGATAGTTCAGTCATGACTAGGAATTTATAGGTGGGCCGTGTAAAAAAGCTGGAAAAAATGGCAACAAAATGGGTCCTAGATGGGTTTTTCTGCAGGTTCCGGTGGCCCTACCTGTGTTAGACCCTGTGGATCTATATTAGATTCCACTCAGTAGCATATATTACTGAAACAATATAGGACCCAGACATTTTGCCCCTTTCTTAGACCATGAGTACACTTGCATCCGTCATGGGCCCCATATATGTGGTCCATCCATAGGTTTCCAATTTGGGGTCCATAATAATTAAACCACAAGGCACCCATGCCATTTGGCCATGTCAAACCCAGGCACACCCTGTACCAAGTAGCCCACTTTCACTTCACATGGGTCCCACATACATGCTGGGAGGGTAGAAGCACTTAATAAGAAAACAACATGATGTTGAATAAACATAACATTTGGTTTTAAGTGCTCCTCTAACTGATTTTGGATGTGAATTTTGGAGAGGCTTCTGCTCTCTTCTCAAACGCCATGCTATCCAAGAACAATGATCATGATTCATAAACCTAATTTCTTTCCAGTGTCTCACATCTGGCAACAAATAAAGACCAGAAAGAAATAAACTTGTTATAGTAAAGCTGGAGGTTCTGTCAGGCTGTGGAACTAGTTTGCTGCTTTTGGAGCTGAAGGCAGTAAATATCAAATGAATAATAAAATCTGATAATGACACCATTTTAGAATAAAATATATTAACCCTCCTGTTATGTTTGTTTCCCAGGAACAGCATTTATTTCCTGGGTCAATTTGACCCGGCGCATGTTTGATCATCCAAAAGTGTCTAAAATTAAACACTCCCAATAAAAACTGTTTATATCTCATTATTAACTCCATCACTAACTATTTCACTCAACATTTAGTGCATTGTTACTCTTTACCTCTCATAGTTCAATGAAAATAATTCACTCGTTTTTTTTTTGTTTTTTTTTTTTTTAATGAATGTTAAAACATTTTTAAATGTGCATTGGATAGACCTATCTATAAAATACAATAGTTCAATCTTGACATTGACTTTTTTTGTAATTATTCTATATTTTGAACTTTTCTTTTTGGGGTGATGTTGATAAATTAGCACAAGAAAACCTCATCTTCAGGGTCAAATTGACCAGCTGAATTAAAATCAAAATCTACTGGATTTACAATGAAAGAAAACTTAAGAATTGTTTTTGAACCAAAAATTTATAGAAATAAGAAAAATCAAAATAATAGCTTAACAATATGAACATGGTGTGTGTTTATATGTGTGTCCTGTGAGTCTCCACAGCACACAAGTGACACATCATCACATTGTGACAATAAATACTACGCAGTGTGTAGAACAGAAATCCATGCATCCATTATCTAACCCACTTATTCCTGTGCAGGGCCATGGGGGTCTGCTGGAGTCTATCCCAGCTAGATGGAAGATGTGCCTCCTTGCAAGAGCTTTGATGTGATCCACTCTGGAAAGATCTCCTTCCAAATGACAAATGCGTTGTAGGCTGATCTATCAGTCATGTTATAGGAAGATGACCAGTGGTCAGCTTGCAGTCATTCGTTTGGTGCTTTTAGACCCCAAGACTATGTCTAAATGATCCACCTCCCCACATACTTGGTTTCTGATCTTCTCTTGTGCTGATTTCAGAATCTTTGTGCAAAGACATTTTTGTGCTCATGACATTTTGACAACATTTCCCTCCTTTTTGGGGCAGTAAGGCTCTCTGGTCTGTGGTGTCTGTGAAGGCAGACATGGAGGACTCAGGGGTCCTTTTCTTGGTTACCAGCAGCTCAGCAGAGAGTTCACACTGGTTCTGTTGGACCGTTCCAACTATCGTGAGCTTTCTCTGTAGAAGTCTCTGACCCAGGTTATAGCTTGTAAAAAAAAATTGTCACAGGTTATAAATTCTCCCCTCTGAGACCACGTGTCATGTCAAGCACGACCCAAAGGAGAGGGTGTGTGTGGGTGTGAAAATGGGGAGAAATGGGAGAAAAAAAAACTCATAGTTTTAGATACTTATGACCCCTTTTATTCTCCATTTTGGCTGCCGGGTCAAATTGACCCAAACATAATCCTATGTAACATAAACATGGAGAGGGGGGTTTGCAAATATGTTACATGAACCATTTCATTTTATATGTTGATTACACTAATCAAGCCAAGCAGAAGTTTTGTCCTGAAAAAAAAAAACCTTTTAATTTTTTTTCTTAGATTTTTAATTTTCAAAACGGGTCAATTTGACCCGCAACATAATAGGAGGTTAACTAGACTCGGGAAATGAAGTTTGGGATCAAGAAAGAAAGAAATAATAACTGTCCTGACCCAAACTACCTTGAACACCTGCCTATAGACCTCACACATGACCCCAGGTGTCAAAGGCGTACAAAAAAAAAAAAAGAAAAAAACTTGCAATGATATAAAGATTTGATTATCAACGAGAGGCAAAATAAAGGCTACTGCTCCCTCTAGTGGCTACAAGAGTCTTAACAGCGTGATTATTGTTCATCGAAGGTTCAGTGGATTTTAAGAGGTCAGTCGATGTCTTGACACAGTGATGAATGAATTAAAGAAAATATATATATATTACTAAGCCCCTCATGTTGAAAAGGGCACACAATTTGTAGTAAATGTCTTTTGAATATTTTTGTGAATGTTTTTCTGATTCAGTGTTTCTGTTATTACCAGCTGTGTGGTTGTTCCTATTTTATGTCTAAAACCGTTTAGGTGATTGAAACAGATTAAAACATATAACCATTTTACACTGTATGGTAAAACGGAAGGAACATTTATTTACATAACAAGTTTAAAATAATATTGTTCCATAAAGAGGGAGAAGCTTCTAGGAAGTGGGCCCTCTAAGGCCTCTAAAAAGCTCTTTTTGGGGTAGGTGTACTTTGTTTCTTTCCGTGCGTCAGCTTCACCTGTAAACGTGAATAGTTCCTGCTGAAGCCTCGGTCCTCAGGAGAATAAGGAGGTTTGCTTCAACGCAGAAGAGTGACGGTTCAGGTATAAATGCAGCATAATCAACCCCGGCGTCGTGGCGGAGCGTCAGGATGCTCCTGAACGCCACCATCCCTCTGTCGGTGAACTTCGACAGTCCGGAGGACTACCTCATCTTCATCTTTCATATCCTCTTCGGCTCCAGCGCCGTGCTGGTCGCCGGCTCTGTGGCCGTCGGGATATTGGCCTCGCGCTCCCTGAGAGGCCAGAACCGTTTCATATTCATGTTGAACACGAGCATCAGCGACACCCTGACGGGCTTCTCCGTCTACTACCTCGGCCTCTTCGATGTACAGGAGGGCTACCCCTCCAGGAACGGGACCTACTATATCTTACCTTCATTTCTCGGTGTCAATGTCTTAACTTTCCTCTTTGCTCAGTTTGACCGATATTTTGCTGTTCTGCCACCCGTTCTTTTACAACCGCTACGTAACGAGGTCTGTCGTCGTTGCAATTTGCGCCTTTTGTTGGATTTATACGTACTCTATTCTCACTGTGCAGAACATGGTGCCCATCTCAAAGGCCGCTGAAATAAACGCGTTCGGAGTAATGACCCTACAGATTATAGTTCTCATAAAAGTGATCATGACAATCAAGTTGTACATCATAGCCAGGAATCACCTGGTGAGAGAGGCGCCCAGCGCTGAGAGGGACAGCAAGAGGGAGTCCCTGCGCATCATTGTCTTCGTGGTCATCTGTTTCCTGGCGCTGTGGTGTCCCTCCTTCGTCAACATCATTGTCAGACAGTTGACGCACAAGGGTCTGAAGTCCAGGAATGAAGCGACCAACCTGTTCGCCACCATGGCGCGCCTGAACGCGCTCGTCACTCCAGCTGTGTACATCTGGGGAAGCCCGGCGCTGCGGAGGGCCGTGTGGAGGACGGTGTGGAAAAAGGGCTGCCCCAGGCGCACGGCGAGGTAAGGGACTGTCTGAACATGTTGGTCCAGTTTGTGTCGAGGAAAAAAAAAACACACAATCAACATATCTGACCTGATTCCACTTTGATCTTTTGCAGAATTGATGGAGGGACTATTTTCTCTGCGTCGACATCATCCAAGGCGGTGAACTAAAGAGACAGGTGTAAAGTCATGTTACTCACATTTGAATTTTTAATGACTGACTGGATGCCATTTCTGAATTTTCCCTTGTTCTTTTATTTTCTTTTTTGTGTGTGCAGGAATGTATCATACTGAATATAATCGTGTTTATTTGTCATAGTGACACTGATGCCTATAATTATGACATTTGGTATCAAAATGACGCATTGTGTTCTACAGAGCCCACACCAGCACCATACTTTAATGCGTTTAACATAGTAAATCCCGATGCCCTCCTGTATATTCCTGTCTGACAGCAGTTTTTTCTGAGAAAACTCGCGTTTTGGGACAGTTTTAGACCTGCAGCTCGACTAAGATGGTTGACCGACTCCCCTTTATCCAGACACCCAACGTCTAAACTCGTTTTTTTTTTTTAATGCTGTATCTTAGATTAACTACAGCAGCGAGATGTCTCATGTTGGAAACATCGCTAAAAACGCATCTCAGGTGGATAAACAGATTCATAATCTGTGCCCCGAGATTCATTAGCTCTGCGCGCGGTTGGATAGTCGAAGTTTGCGCTCAGTTTCGAGGATTCGTTTTCAGGGCTGACACACTGACGACCCCGCATCCAACAACTCAAAATATGGAGAATGTCCTTATGGCCTGCAGATTGGATAACTGTGCGCGCAAGTTTTGCGCGAGTATGTGAGCGTAGTGTGGTGATTAAAACTGATGAAAATAGAGCAATTTACAAGTATAATGAACGTTTTCATGTGTTTTCTGTTGCAGGTCAGACTTTCATTTCTCACAGAAAGTGGTACCATTATGACATAAGACCTCGTTTTCAGAAATATTTGTGAAGTTCAAGTTTAAATATTAGATTTGAAAAGGACTTTATAAGATGTACTGAAATTCAAAGAATTTCAAGAAAGTTAAAAAAAAGAAAAAGAAAAAAGTTAAACATATGCAATGATTATTATCATTTACTGTATATTATTGGAGGCTTCGCTTATGGTTGAAATAAGTTTTTATTCATACATCTAACTTGATTTAACTGTAAGAACTGCTGTCTGGATTATTGAAAAAATGTAAAAAAGGAAAACAGTTCAGAGTTTAGAGTTTTAGGACCTTCAACAGCTGCTCATTACTGCTTTACTCTGGAAATCATCTGTTATCATCGTCATTGTTAATATTATTACTACTACTATGTTTATATGCAGCGAAGCAATATCCAAACTATAAAATTCAATTTGACTCTCCAGCCGTATTTTTTTTAAGTTATATATATATATTACGAGTATTTTTACTTATTTTAGTTTATTTTAATCCTGTGGATCTGCTTGTTGTATGATTTGCTATACTGTTGTTGCCCCCCCCCACCAAAAAAAAAAAAAAAAAAAAAAAAACAAAAAACTATATTGAACACCTTTCGTTAAAATTACCCTCCTCCTGCCATAAAGGTGCCCGAACTTTAAAAACTACTATACAGTCGCTAAACCTGGACTACAATTACCTCGGCAGGACTCCAGGTGTCGCTAAAACCAGACAATTTATGTTTGTCTCAGATCAGAACTTTTTTTTCTGCTTCATTTCAAGACCGCGAAACACATTCCGTCAATTTCTGTGAATTCAATTCTTTGTGAAATTCTGTCCACACCTCCAACATAACAATATGTTATAAACCAGCTGATATAAAAATCTGAAATGTTGTACAGCCTACTGGGCACAAGGACCTCTGCACAAATAATTTAAGTTTACTGATAAAACAAAGACAGAGAAAGAGAAAGTACACCTAATTCCATGACATTCAAACTGACATTCATTTTAATTTATTTTGTGATATATATAGCTTCTCATTTTATAAAGGCTTTAACTGTCAGACAGGAGGCTGAAATCTTTCAATTTCAACTGACAACATATTTTCATTTTGCGACACTAAAGCCAACTGTGGCACAAAGTAGTTTTAGATTTATAGCAATGATAGAGCTCTTCCTCTACTTTCCCTCTTGCACCTTCAAATTAACCGGAGACTGATGACTCCTAATGAATCCAACTGAAAAATGTAACTGAAAAGAAATCATTATTTTTACTATTATTTGAATAAGAATTAACAATAATAATAACGGATGAAAAATTAATGATAATTAAAGTGAGTGCCCATTGCTTAAAGGTGAACATTTTTAAAAAATCTGCAGATATAGTGTCCCTGAATGCGAAATTGTGAAATGTGATAATAATGATATTAGAGCTATAAAATGAGGGTAGGAGCAAAATAGTTTTATTGTATCATAAGCAGCCTTCCTTGATTGCCCCTATTATTTTACTCATTAAGACCAAGTAGGTCAGACGATGAAATAAATGTTACCATCCTAGAAAGTACCAGTCATAGGGAATTACTTCCCTTGATTTTACATTATTCAGAATATCTTTGAAGAGACAGGAATGTGAGTAAATTTCATCACAACTCTTAGCACCCAAGAACCGGCAATGATTGGTAGATATAAGACGTAAGGTTGTCAAGGTGTTTTAAGTAAGGACTCATTTTCTGGCCAGTTTAAAACATTTTTTATTCTTCTTTTTTCCACCCAACCATTCTTTGTGCTTGTGAGGTTGGTGTCCAGCTGAATGAGCTTTGACCGCAGACTTATTTCCTAACCTGGGAAAGAAATTTGATTCTAAAATCTCATGGTAATATTCTCACTTTATTAATCAGTTGATATGTAATCCTGGATTTGGGCTTCATCTGGGCCACTTTTGACACTAATGGCTCAGTTACTGTACGGTGCTATGTGGGCAACATCCGTGAACTGTTACCAAACTGTCAGAACCTTCATCAAGCTTTATTGTAACAATAGTGTTTTTTTTTTATGGTCTTCATCGTTTTATCAGGTCCACTCCAAAATAAGTAACTTTTGGACTTTTTTTTGTGTCTTTCGTCTGGTCTTGGTTTTGTTCCTGGAGCCTTTCTCACTTAAGTGTCCTCTACAGGCTGGTACCACCATTCAGCCTGAAGCTCTATTCTTTTCATTTCTTAATTACCTTGGACATGTTTCCTGTCACTGTAAACTAATAACCGACTTTTCTTCGCATCAGAAGTACATTCATAGTAGCATCAGATCGACTCATCATAACAACACATTAAAACGACACATCAAAACGACAGTGTCATGACGCATGAGAACGATTCATAAAAACCACACAGACCACGGACAGAAAGCACAAGGAGACAAGTGCAAACCAAAGCTGAATAGATACAACCAAACGTTGTGCCAAGTGAGCAGTTCAACATAGATATTGGAGTTGTCACATGAACAGTGAGCCTTTGGACATATTTGGCACAAATGGAACGTCAAGGTAGCTGAGGCAAGTTCCATTTGTACCAGAAATATGTTCAAACCCTTAATGTCCAATGATAAGACATTTACCCATGTTTATTTAACTCTCAACTATGCTAGTTGTGAGAAAGCTCTTGTGGATTCCTCACTTGGCACAACATTTGGTTGTATCTGTTCACCTTTGGTTTACATTTATGTTGTCCTCTTCTGCTCTCTGTTTGATTATGTCATGTGCGTCCTTCCTATGAGTTATAATGTGTCGTTCATGTGTCATTCTCGTTCGTCGTCCTCAAGCATCCATGCATCGTCCTAATGCGTGATGGTGCACCGTTACACTGTGGTTTTAATGTGCAGTTATGGTGCGTTGATCTGATGCATCGTTGTGTCCTCCTCGAGTGTCTGACGTGCTGTTATGGACATTCTTCTAATGCGGTTTCCTTTTTGGGAGAAAATATTTTCCTACCGTACATTTTTTTAGGATTACAATGCGGGTTTGGGAGTACATTGATTGCATTTTAAGCTTTTGATATTCTCACAAAACTCGACAACGTCCCGGTCATAAAAGAAAGTCACATTAAATTATTTCTTCTCTAACATCTGCATAACAATTCAAGTATAAGGAAGTGTAAGGTATTTCACTTGACTTAGTTGAGTTCTAAAGATTAGTATACCCAAGTTACTTAACTGGCAACAGGCCTGATCTATACAGGAGAGCGGTATACACACGAAGCACAGATGGGAAACTAATGAAATCAGAGAGAAAAGGGGGGTTCGTAAACATTTTCATTGCTTTCTTTCCAAAAATGAATTGATTTTTATTCCTCTTACAACCTCATTTACTCCCTCAAATTAAACAAATAAACTACTTTTTCAGATTTGTTTGTTTTTTCTCATTTGAACATATTGTGGAACCACTTACTTGTGTCCTTGAATCAAACCATCTAGTAGGGGGAAGGATGCATTTGATATGACATTATTGTTGACTGTTCTTGTATTAAAAGATGTCTTTGTCAAAGCTGTTAAAGCATCCACATAGCCAAATTGATCTTGGTACAGATTTGGCCTCCTCTGTCCTGAGCTGTACATGCATTAGAAACCCTAAAAACAGATGTTGCTATCATGTAGATCTGCTGGTTGACACACAGTTCGAGCTCGGACTCGGCTGCTGTCTGGACATTGTTCAAGTGGAAAATAATAAAACCAGAAAAAACATGAGTATCTCTATGAATTTACATCATCTGTACCCGCTTAGTCCTGTGCAGGGTCACAGGGATCTGCTGGAGCTCATCCCAGCTCTCTTTTGGCAAAAGGCCAGGGATACACCCTGGATAGATCGCCAGTCCATCGCATGATATGATATGATATGATATGATATATATATATATGATATGATATGATATGATATGACGGGCAATGATTAACGATTAAAATTTTTAATCTCGATTAAAAATTATTTTCCCTGATTAATCACGATTAATCGCATTGTATATGCAAAATCAAATAATGAATTCAAAAGTACTGTGAAATGCACTTTTATTTAAATGCCCTGCTGCCATATAAACTATAGGGCCATAACATTTGTTGTTCAAACACTTTTAACATCAGCACTTGCCAGTAACACATATTTAGTATTAATCTCAACTTTAAAAATGTAAAATAAAATAAAGCTTATTGCCACTCCCAGGGCATTAATGTCATCCTGTTTTTATAAAAAAAATTTAAAAAAAAGTCTTCGAACAAAATCCAACAAAATGATTGTGTCTCAGCACAATCAGAACATTAAAACAGGTAATTTCTGAGGTAACAGCAGAAACTTTTAACGGGGAGTTCAACTTGGCAGTTGTTACAAATAACCTTGTTTCTGTTGAATCCTCCGTCTGGGAGAACTTTAAAATGAAAATGTCCATGTTCAAGTTCAGTAACTTTATCAATCCATGTATCATTCATTCTTTCCATTTTCAATTGTCAATCAAAAATTTAAAAAAAAAAAAAATAAAAAGTGACATTTCATTATTTTTTCATTTTTTAATCTAACACAAAAAAAAATGTAAAAAAAAAAAAAATAAATGCCTGTTTTTTTTTTATATATTTCTTAGTTTTAGGCTTGGACCAAAAATATGAAATTAAAAAATGGGCCACAGGACTGAATTTGTTTTATAATCGAGGACTGGACTTTCTGTTGTCATTACACATCTGTGCCACTAGATGGAGCCGCACTGCAGTAACCAGCTAGAGAACAGCAGGACAGTGAACACATGGAGCAGATCTGATGTAACATGGAAGAATGACGAGAAAATTTTGTTGCAGCCCAGAATTTAAAAAAAAAAAAAAACAGAGTTGTTAATATTGCTACCTGAGTTGCTACCCGAACTGTAAAGTACACGGATTTTTTTTACCGTTCTCTATGTCTGTTTTTAGCTCACCTGCCAATTGTTTTCCGGTTCCGCAGCAGCCAGTAGCAGACTTTTCAAAACAAAAGCATGTGAGCAACATGCGTTAACGCACGATAAAATAAATGTCGCGTTAATAAATGAATGAGTTAACGCGATAATAACGCCCGTTATTATCTTATATTATATTATATATATATATTATATTATATTATATTATATTATATTATATTATATTATATTATACCAAAAATGTCTGTGCAAAATCCCAATGATTATTCCTGTCCCTGCTGTCATTAAGTTGTTGATCTTATTGCGTTTCTTTTTTCATGAGCTCGTGGACTTGTGGTCCATGGGAATTAAAGTCACTCAGCTCGCCGCCTTCCTGCAGCTCGTGCTTCCTACATAAGTGGGATCAGAAGTAATCCTCCTCAGCTGTAACTTACAGCTGCATCGCTGCCAGTCTCTGCTGTGTCAAGAAGACCTGAACACAAACACATTTCCTCCGCACTGATGAGAAACATCAGCCATGTTTTGTCTCCCGTCCTGCCTCTCAACAGCTTTGGCAATGTATTGATGTTTCTGTTTAGCGTTTTCCTGGCTGCAGCTATTATTTTCCTGAACGTGTCCGTGTCCGTCTCCATCCTGCTCAACAGCGCGCTGCGGGGCGAGAACCGCTTCATGTACATGCTGAGCACGTGCCTCAGTGACATCTGCACCGGGGTTTCTTATTACTATGTAGGTGTTCTGGATGTCAGAGACAGTTTTCGCTCTCCTACAGGAACCTTTCACATTGTGCCCACATTTCTGGGGGTGTCTTTCATGGCCATCCTGGCTGCGCAGGCAGACAGGTACCACGCGGTCGTGTCACCCCTCAGATATGGCCAGCGCATGACCCGAAACAGGACGCTGATAGTCATCTTCTCCTACTGGGTCTATGCTTTCTTCATCGTGGCTGCTACCAACTTGGTTCAGCTCGGGGTAGCCCTTCAGATCGTGAGTATCGGTTCCTTTGCCGGGAACATCCTGACAGTGGCTATAATGATAGGCCTCAATGTGAGACTGTTCATCATAGCCACGGTCCAGATGGGGAGAGAGCCGCCCTCTGAGGAGAGGGACAGCAGGAGGTCATCGGTGTTTCTCATACTGGTGGTGGCTGTGTCTTTCCTGGGGGCCTGGCTTCCTTTGTTTTGTTATATGATCGCTTGTTATTTAGCTGGTATTCCATGTTACACCTTTAAGAACGAAGGCACAGATCCTCTCCGTATTTTGCCCCGAGTCAATGCGGCTCTGACCCCCATCCTGTACCTGAGGGGGAGCGGCGCGCTCAGAGCCACGCTCTTCTCTAAAGTCTGGAGACCCTGCTGTAAGAGGAGGTGAGAGGCTGATGTTGTGTGGTGAGTCTTCACGTTTCACAGATGCTCAAAGCTGCATGTTGTGACAGACTGATTTGATCGAGGCTAAGCTTTATGCTGCATTTTATGGATTCTTTTCATTATAGTTTTATTGAGGCTCATATCGCTTAAAAGCAACAAATATCCTGCATATATGACAATGAATTGACTTGTTTTGCTACCTTTATGTTTTGTTTTATTTTGATCTTCTTTTCGTAGACTCCTGATTAAACACCAGTGTTTTCTGTGTTGGATTTTGTCTGGGAAAAATGTATCTGAACTTTAATTTCTTTGTCTTCCTCTCTCTTCATTCAGAATGAATCGTCAACTTGGCCCCTCCAAACACTCGTTCCCGGCCTGATTTAACTTTGGATCAGCCTCTGGATGGATGGATGGATGGATGGATGTAAGAGTCTGCGTTTTTAGGGAGCATGAAAAGGTTTCCATATTTGGTTCCTGTGGGAGAATCTGGAATAATTAAATCACAGAGACTTCATAATTGTTTTTATACTTATGGGAAATAAAAACCTTTGTCATGGTCACATCGCCAAAACGTTCATCTCAAAAGAACTGAGGCTGGTTTAATTGGCTGTTGGTTTCAAAATCTGCACACTTTTTCGCTTTTGTAGAAGTACATATAAATATTTTTTATTTTGTTTGTGTGTGAAATCCGTCACAGACACAGGCGTCGCCAGGCTGCAGCCCCGACTGTAACATCCAGGGCCGGAGGCCACAGACGCAGACAGTCGCTTACAGCACCACATGTTTGGAAGGTTGCTGATTCCTCACTGAGCCCCTAGTTTTTTTTTTTTTTTTTTTTTTTTTTTATTTATTTATTTTTGAACATATCAAACTATTGTGCCATGTCAAGGTCAAAATATGAGCCCAAACTAATCTTAAAGTGACAGAAACATCATTAGTAAACACAGTAGCTACAGTATTAGTCTAAATTGAGATGTTTCTTTTAAATGAATGTTTTAAATTTAAGCAAAATGAAAATAGACCTAGAGGACAAATGGAAGACAATCCATAGCCAGTAGAGATGCATTAAAGTACAGGCCTTCTCTTTACTTGCATTTCCTGTTAGTGACTTGTTTGGATTGTGTGTGACTTTTGGTATTTGTTCTTGTAAGATGACTTTATAATTTCATAGAGAGTAATGAGCTAGAGACAGAGGAGCCAGGAGCAAAATCATGCATGGAAATTTGTAACGATTAAACAGTGTAGATTTACTTTGAGAGATTGTTAATGAGAGGAGAGCTGTTGATTTAGACGTTTCTCTCATGTCTGTACATCAAAAAGCATTTTCATAGACGCAAACTTCATTACAGAGGCAAGTGTCATTATTGTCAATACATTAGACTAAAGTTAATGCTTGTTTTGACTCAGGTTATGAAAAGTAGGTTATGCCAGAAACTAGAATTCATATTCAATTATTCTTTTACTTCCTTTCTAATAGAGAGATTTTATATGTAAAAGTAATCATGAAATTAAACTGTCTTTGTTGAAGGAGAGAGAGATAGGAACAAGTGATCAAGTCAATTTAGTTCAGTTCAATTCATAACATCTATTGCAATTCAAATTGCCTCGGTGGAGCAGGTGAAGAGAGCTGAAGTGAATTTATTCAGTACACAAAATGTAAGATTATATATCATGATACCATGTGCATCATGATAGGACATGTGTGTGAAATCCTTGTTATTAACTTGTAGTTTTTCTGTATATAAGGTTTTGCAGTGCACAATAAATTGAAAAAACAACTGAAGATCTTGTACTGAAGATTTTTTTAGCAATGGATCTCTAAACTCTTAGAAACTGGTCTGGGTGAAGCACCAGATGTCCTTGGTCACATATAAGAAAGTCTGTGGACTGAAGAGTATGGAAACAATTTCACAGACATTAGGTTCTGGTGACAAAGATATACCGATGAAGAATCCTGATGCCAAGAAGAAGAAGAAAAATAAAGGTCCATATATATGAGGTAACTGCTAATAGTTTGAAACACCAGAGCTGCAGTGTAAAGTGTACGATACTTTATTTAAATAAAAACTATAGGCATTTATGAACATATTATATCTCAAAACTAGCATGTCCGCAGCTACGAGTGTGTGAGTCTGTGATCTGATTAAAATATAGGAATATGGAAGAGGAGGACATGCCGACGGAGTCATATTGAAGCATACTTTTATACTCACTGTGAACTTATAACATGAGGGGAAAAGAATCAGCAGGTCTGGAAATTGCAAACTAATTCTTGTAAAAGAAACAAAGAAAAGAAATGAGGATTAGAAAAAAAAACCAGAAAGAAACAAAAACTGAAAAAAAGAATTGTTGACTCATTTTGTATAAACATAAAATGAACTTTAAAATCAGGAATAGAGAAAAAGAATCCCTCATGAAAAAACATTAAATATTTAGCTCTGTAGTTTTGCCTCTTTTACCTACATGTTCTGAATACAATATTTATCTCACCTCATGCCTATTTACTCTGGTTCACATTTTATTAGAACTTTTTTAATATATAATTTTAGTCCGAATGTTATGTACAATTGCAATTATTAATATTTATTTACTTATTAGATCCCCAAGTATTTGGTTCAGGGGGGGGAAACAAATAATTTCAATCAAAGGTCTAATTTCTATACTCTCTTTCATACTGAGATATTTTTGTCATTTGAAAAGGAAGGAGATGCAAACATGGAAATAAAGGAATAAATAAATAGATTAATTCAAAACAGAAATCAACTGTCATTTTTGGACCAACCAACCTTCATCACCCATATATGGACTGCTGTCTGGTATAAAATGTGGTTTTAATTGATAATAACATTTTCTAAGCAAAACCAAAGTTATAAAATTAAACAGCGAGATATGGAAACTGATGATGAAATTATTTAGTATTTGTTATAAAAAAGAAAAATAATTAGGCATCTATTTGTACGTGATATAAGGTAATTTGATCAATGCTGAACATGCAGGATTTGGGGAGATGAATAAACTTTACAACTGTAAAGTTGATGTACATCTATTATGCAACTTCATATTTTTTAAATGATGATGACTTAAGTCACTCAGTGATTTGAGCTTTGCCATAATACAGACACAAAGAATTGGCAAGTTAACTGTAACATCATCCAAAATTATTCACTGTTTGAGGAAACTATCCAGTAGGATAAAACAATATAACTTCTATTCACACCCAATCTAAATTCCATATACATCGGCATAAAGAAGGCAATGAGTAAAACTGTAACCCAGGGGAATTTGTATGTTCCTCATAAATAATAGCTGTGCTTCAGAGTCACTAACAATGCTGCTCTCCAACATGACAGTCTCTGCAACAGGTGTGCCTCTCTCTGTGGGCTTCGACAGCCCTGAAGATTCATTTCATCTTTATTTTCCAGATTTTATTTGCTACTTCTACGGTCCTCGTGGCCGGAACAGTAGTCATTGGCATCTCCGCAACCAAAGCTCTCCGCGTTCAGAACAGATTTATTTTCATGCTCAACACAAGTATCTGTGATACGCTGATTGGCTTTTCAGTGTATTATCTCGGTCTGTTTGATGTTCAGGAGGGATACCCCTCCAGAAACGGCACTTTCAATGTGCTACCCTCACTTTTAGGGGTTAACATACTGACGTTTTTGTTCGCGCAGTTTGATCGGTATTTTGCTGTGTGTCATCCATTCATCTACAGCCGCTTCGTGACGCGGCCGTTAATAATAGGCATCAACATCTACTGCTGGGTTTACAATTTTGCTCATTTGCTCGCCAGGAACATGTTGCCAGTTTCCAAAGCTGTAGAGTTATTCGTATTCAGTATAATATTCTTTCAACTCATCGTGGTCACCAAAGTAGTCATGACTATCAAACTGTTTGTTATCGCGAAGTATCAACTTCAAAGAGATCCTCCGAGCGCAGAGAGAGAAAGCAAGAGAGAATCCTTAAAAATAATCATTTTTGTCGTCATAAGCTTCCTGGTGTTGTGGTGTCCCTCTTTCGTGAATATTGTCATCAGATTTATGGCAGGAGGGGGTTTGATATTTAGAAACGAAGCCACTAATGTTTTCGCTATACTGGCTCGCCTGAATGCGCTGTGCACCCCTTCTGTGTACATCTGGGGGAGTCCGGCTCTGAGAGGGGCCATGCTGAGGACGGTGTGGGGCCACGTGTGCCCGAGGTGCAAGAGGAGGTAAGTGGCACAGAAAACACAGTGGAGAGGCAAACGTGCATTATTTACCCTCGTGCAGCATTCAGCCCATTTGTGAAATCTGTGATCAGTTGCTCATTAAAACTCTGACTCTTTGTCTCTGCAGAGTTGGCTCCTGTCGGAAAAGAGATACCGATAAGGCACTAAGATGAAGAAGAAAAGAAAAGAAAAAGAAAAAACATTTCTGACAATTAATTAGACATACTAATTTAATTTGATCAATAATGATAACAAACAAAGCACACCATTTTTATTGTTTGCCATCGAAAATCATGTATTTTGAAGAGAAAACTTACCGACCGGACGAAAAAGCGTTAAAGGTGGAGATATGTTAAGCTTATGTGGACTTTAATCCACTACAGTCATCATGAAAGCCTTTGTTCAAGAACAGGAACAGAAAATGCAGGTGAACATCAAAGTCTTAAAAAATAAATTCTTAAAACACAGTTGTCTACTAGAAGCATGTTTTTGTTGTCATACGGTGTCTTATGCTTATTAACCATCTTGTTTCCGTTCTTTGTTGTGAACTGGTGTTACAGGGGGAAAAAAATCTACTTTTTTTTTTTTTAGTCCCTGTGGTTTCTTTTTATTTTTCTGGCACTAGTAGTCTTTATTGACAGTGGGCACGGGCCGGGAGTCGAACCCGCGACTGCTGCATCGAGGGAGGTAGCCCCGTGTAGTTTCGAAGGCAGGTATCTAGTCTTTTTTATTAACCTTACCATTTTGCATTTTATCTTGGCATCCGAAAAGCGGATAATCAAAATAGCGGGCGATATATGCCAGAGGTGAGTCTATTTATGAGCTGGGTCAAAAGAAATAAGAATAAGGCAGAAAATAATCTCTATTAACGCTGAAGCCCCGTCTGATCTAAGACTAAAGTCATTTTAATTTAATAAAACGCAGAGGCTTGGCCTATAAATCCATTCAACCGCTTTTAGGTACGTTTTACAGGTTTTAATAAGCGTTGTGGTTGCAGGACACACAGTTTATCTAACAAACACATTACAAGTGTATAGGAAACCAAAATAACAGGTGATTTTCTCTGCGCTTAAATTCATTCAGGACCATGGATAGCTCCACGTTACTAGGTGGTTTTAACAAATGCCTAAATTTAAACAGGCAGGCTACGATCATATGATTTTCCTTTGATAGAATACATTTTTTAAAACAAGCCCCATTATTACGTTTAAACCTTCCCCACAACTCTCGTTCCATGAGTTTTTAATACAGTAAAAATTTTGTGTTTCATAAAGAACACTCAAAAATTCCTCATGAAATGAACTGTTTCTTACAAATAGTTTTCTACTGACATTTATATCAAGTATTAAGGAAAAAACAATTTCAGCTAATTGTTTTTGGGATGCATAAGTAAGACTTACCATTGCTTTGCTGAAAGAAATACATATGGTTATTATGTTATTATATGTGAATCATGGCTTATCTTGAGTTTGCCTTATATAAATTTTGTGGCCAGAGTTGACATATTAAAGTCCCATTAACATTTCTGTCCTTTTAGAATTTGTGAACAGGAGCAGTGTGTAACGTCTTGCAGCATTAAGGGGCATTAATACAGACTGCAATAAAATGAATACACCAACATCCAAGTATGGTATATAACAAAATATAGTTGAAAAAGTAAAGGGAAGAAAAAAGAAGCAGAAAAAAACCCTTTCTGAGCCTGTTTCATTTCACGTGATGCAATATGATGTATTATGAAGAGGACACTGTGTGTGTATATACATATACACACATTATATATATAAATAAAATGCTCAGTTTAATTTTCATGCAGATTAACAGACACAGTGCCATCAAGCCTCACTGTTCATGAAACAACAGTCACTTGCACTACACTTGTCTGTCTTGTTTGAACCCCCCTACAGTGGGGAGGTCTGTTTCTTTGAGGGTGGCTCTAGCCCCTCCTTTTTGCTCTGTACTTTCTGGGGCTGGGGATTGCATGTCTTACCTACCATGGGGGGGGTCTCCCCACTGTCCTTGTGCTGTACCATTGGTGCTGCAGGTGTACTCTGTTCCTGCTGGCTGATGCCTTCTTTGGATTCTGAGTTGGTCCACTTTCTGTTGGGTCCAGGGGTGGTGGTGGTTGTCACTGGGGGGGGCAGCTAGCCCGGCTCGATTGTTTCTGATAAGTTGGAGGGGAAATCCAGTACACTGGTAAAGGTCTGCTGCATGACACTGGCCCAACACATAAGCCTCAATTGTGATTCAGCCGGAAGTACTGGTTGCAGTCACCAGTTGCTGTTAAGCAAGTGTTTGAGGTCAGCATCATAGCTTTATGTCTATCTGCTGGGCTGCTTTAGCTCTGGTGTGAGCTGTAACCACAACACATTCATTTGGGTATATCACACCAAGACCACATGCATCATCATACAACACACACTATTTCCATTATTGTCTTGTGTCTTTGTCTGTCTTTTCTT
The DNA here is from genome assembly GCA_018398805.1 of Hirundichthys speculiger. NCBI lineage: Eukaryota > Metazoa > Chordata > Actinopteri > Beloniformes > Exocoetidae > Hirundichthys > Hirundichthys speculiger. Next base: position 667,540 of record JAGFBZ010002193.1, on the reverse strand, counting down.
TGTCATTGGTGATTTTAGTCCTCTCTGGCAGAATCAGTCTTAGGTCTCAGTAAAGTATGTTAGCCTGTAAAGAGGGCTGGTGAAACACAAATTTACTCTGACTCTAACATATGTACAAGAAAACCTTACATCTGCTGCAAGAGCAAATTGCATATCAAAAAAAGGAGGTGGGGGTGGACTTATAAACTTTACAGACTTTATTTAGGCATTGAGCAAAAAAAAAAAAAAAAAAAAATTCAGTAGTCACCTGACATTTATTCAAAGATTGCCAGATACAGGCTAATAAGACATTTACTGGTTGAGGAAGTGACTGAAGTTCTGTCATTTCTACCAAAGTGTCCATGGGGGTTGTTTGAGTGGGAACGAAGCCAGAGTGGAAACATTGACTGGAATTGAAATGACAGCCCACGGTAGTGCACGCCTCTGCAGAGATCGTCTTATCATCATCCTAGAATGTACAGAGAACAGAGAGACGATAATGACCCTGGGAAAAAAAAACAAACTTGAATTACTATTTTCTGCATATTCATGTCTTACCCATCACGTCCCAGCAGGAACAGAGAAGGTATACTAGGTTTGTTAATACTTCCATCAGTGACCATATCAAGGTACTGACTATCGTTGTCCAGTGCATTATCAGCAATCAAAACAGCTTTTCCTCCAGCTTCCTCTGCATATCGAGCCTTTTGTACAAAGGAGCAACCTCTGGAAGGCAGATAAAAAGAACAAAGAATTTTGATATTATTATTTATTTTTTTTACACAAACCATCAAGCACACATTTTAGTGACACTAAGACATGTTGATGTTATCATATCTCGATAAAATGCTGTCTCATGAAATCAGATTAATTTGCTTTGAGTAAACCTAGAAAAACATTCAAAACAATCTGTCTCATCACAACTCACAGGTATTTCACCTTAGAAAAGATTGTAAAGAAAAGGATAATAGCTCAGGAGCTGTTGTAGGTTTTCATGCCTAACTGACAATGAGAATGTTTTAGAAACCAGCATCCCATTTCATCTGAAGTGATAGAGTAATCAGGTTTTCCTAATCAAAACGGCGACTGAGTAACAACAGATCTGTTGTTTAATAAGTCTGATTTATTTTATATCTAAATAAGTGGGCTTGACATGATATTTCCAGAATATAAATTTGTGCTACTGTAGCTCTGGCTCCACAATTTCATACACATTTTCTGTGATGATGAACTTATATGAGCTTCTAATTACTGTTCATCTATATTTTTAACATTTAATGATTTTGATGCAGCCACAGATTAGAGCAGCTGCGAGGGAGCGTTACAACCCTCATTGCTGTCCCAGCTGGGGTAAAACACCCTGCTGGCCCCAATTAGGAAAATGCAGATGAAATTCAACCTGGTGAGTTGAACATAGGGACCTTACGGAGGCAGAAATTAATTTGGTGAGATAAAGTGCTGGAAAACACAAAGGGCACTTCAGTTCTCTGGTTGTGTTCCACTTTCTTCCAGGTTCTTGGCTCTGTATCATAGCATTTACCTGTACAAAGTTTGGGTAGTTTTTGAGTCACATAGACCTAAAACCAAAGTCTATTGTGCTAACATGTTGCTTTATATTTTAATATAATATTTGTCTTGCTTCAGTTAAGACAAAAAGGCAAAATTTCCACACTATGTTAAACCTTAATGATTTTCTTAAGGTCAGGCAGCCCATCTGTAAAAAAGCTGTCTTTGCAGTACACAAATTTGGATAGGCATAACCAGAAAAAAATTAGCAAGTTTCTTCCAGTGATATACTCTACATTTGAATTAATTGCATAATAATTGCATTGGATAGCATAACGTACAAAACAGGAGTTCAATTCATCCTCTGGGTACAATAACAGGATGGCCGGAGAGTACCCAAGATTATCTTCCTTACTGGTGAGCTACCTACATTTCTTCATTCTTAAAGCTACTCAAAGACACGCAATGCATTTCTTGGCAGACAAGCAGAGCTCAGCATAACACCAAAAGCATGCCAAAAACAATCAGGAACAATGGAAGAAAGTGATGATATTCACTGGTGAGATGTCACCAAAAACATAGATGTTGGTCTCCTTCATTCTCCTGCTTTAATTTGACATTTTCTGCAGTTGTCGACAAATATGACACAAACCAAACCACACTAGACAGTATAGCTGGTAGTGTGAACTCAACAATAATCTTTGGCTCAAATGGATGGATTAGTAATGAATGTGTGCATACCCCCTTTCTACCAGGACGACTTGATTTTGAATCATTTCTCTGTTTTTCATGCTAGAGCATCCATCTGCAGGTTCTGCTGGTACAAGGAAAATCTCTTCATAAAATGATGTCTGAAAGCCAAAGAAGAGAAGACATAGCTGTGATAGTGAACGGATGCACAACAAAAATCTAAAGCTTAAGACATTTTTGGAGGGAAAAAACATGGACAGGGTAGCACTCACAAAACGTCCTCCAAAGTCTTTTGCAGGTGCTGCACTAAAGATGTATCCTATCTCCTCTGGACTGATAACCCGGAAATATAGCAGTTCATTGACCCCAAACCCTAAGGAGTCAAAACAACAATAAAACAAACAAAACAAAAAACAGAATTAAACACCTCTTACCGCGATTAGTTTATATCGCATAACAGAAGTGCGTCAGTACTCAAAAGTCTGTGTTAAACGAAAACAGCAAGGCGATGAGACAGAAATGCCAAGTTATGTCTTCACCTAAATATCGAACAAATATCTAAATGTAAAAGTCTGTTGAAAAAAAAATCAATGTGAATCTAATCAGTCTAAATGAGCTATTAGCCTTTTAAAACTCACCCCCGAATCTCCACTCACCTGACAGCCGACTGAACCTCATGAAAATACTCCAGAAATATAAAACTAAAGCCGTTGTTCGAGCTGCATGCGACATGTTAAATACACCCGTAGAGCTCCTAAAGGATTATCAGAAGAAACCTAAGTGTAGATGCATACTTGAGTTCAGCTTTTTGTCTGTTTGTAGCAGAGTATCAAACAACTTCCGCACTGCTTTTAGTGCGCATGCGCTATGCAACAAAGGCGGATTGATTTGATAAGGTATCGCGGGCCAAAAACAAGCAATTAGGCCCCATTTACCTCAGCAACTGTCAATTAGGTAAATGTTTATATGTTTGGAAAATGTGCTTTCATGGTGAGAATTAATTGAAGGGTTTGATGCCACATTTAAGGTAAATGAAGGTATAACTGTCTCGTGTAGGGTAGTTAAAAGATTGACAAGTCCCCCTAGCTGCTAGAGTGATTGTATTGGGATAAAAATCATAAACATTAAGAAAATATTTTTTACACAGCATTTTTGGAGACCAGCAAAGCTGAAGAACCCTGGTAACTTATTTTAGGTGAGACTGAAATTCAAAATCTATAAGATTTCAATGGAATATGTGTTTAGATGGTAAAGCATTAAGAAAAATCAATCACTTCAGGGAAAATATATTAGCAGACAACCTTGTCCCTTCTGAAATTGGATGGTATGGGAAAAAAGGGAAATTGAATTAAATTTTTAAAAAAAAAAAAGAGAAAATAAAACAGAAAAACTGGGGGAAAAAATTAGAAATTGAAAATAGATTTGGCTTGGATAAGGTTATTGTTCTGTTTCAGAAGTTGAGTCCTGACCCTGGGTTAGAGTCCTAGGGGAGAATTGAGACTGTTCGAAAAGTCCAGTCATTTGTCAGTTATCATTTCACACCTTTTGGGGGGTGAGTTAGAGTCCCATTCATTATTTGGTTAAAGTTCAACTTATATAGCCTACTACTGTCCATGCTAGTTCCTGGTTGTGCCTTAGAAACAAACCTGAACTGTCAGTGACAACCAATAGTGATAACAGAGCTCCAGCCAAAAGCAACAAAAACCTCAAAGCTGACTTTTCAGCCCAACATGATTTATGTTTATTTAACCCATACACAGAGATAAGTGTAGCTATAGAGTGCCGATGATGCACATTCATTAAGTAACTGAGCTCTCCGTGGGCTGAGCGGTTGTTTCACTAGATCTCCTCAGCGATACAGTAGTTGGGCACTTTCAAAAATAAGGGGTCCATTAGTGTGATACAAGGTCAGTTTTGAAACTTATTTTTAATCTAGTTTAAGATTAAGTATTTCCAATTTGTCAAAACACTTTAATTAAGGCTAATGGGCTTTTTTTTGGAAATGCTGCAATGATCAGTTTAGACCTAGGTCAAGAAATGACCAATATAACTGGGACACTAAATGTAACGCAACCATGTTGTAAAACAGCATCAACTTTGCTTCACACCTGCCAAATCGATGGTTTCAAAGATATCTCTGTGTCTTTGTTCTAGTTGCAAAACCTTAAAATCTTTGAGTTATCTTAACAATAGAATAACTAATAAAAGAAAATGAAAGGACCAATACAAGTTGGAAGACACAAAACTGTTATGTCGGTACAGGTGCACGTAGGTACAAGTAGGTAGATGTAATAATATTGAGAATTTCAACAAACCTGTTTCTATGTTCTTACATTCATACCATGAAACACTCAAACAAATGTCAAGTTTTTAATGGCAAGACCATTTGAAAGTGACATGCACAGATGTCACAGATGTTACCCCAAAAATGTGAGGGACACGATGACTTTATCCTGCTCTAACGCAACAAAACAGAAGTGAGGTTCCTTCACTTCTTGATAATTAGCCCCATTACTATTTTAAACTGTATTTTTTTCCTGTATTTTTTACCTCTTTTCCTATTAAGCCCAAAACAAAATACCATGACAGTAAAAACCCATTGGACCCCCAAGTACCCAGGAATGAGTATTGACTAAGGTGTTCAGACATTACAAATATAAGACTATCACACCGCATGAAGTAAACTAATAACTATTGAAATAAATGCAGCGTAGTGTCATCTCATGCTCAATGCAAAGACTTTGAAACCACAAAAATGGAAACCAGCCATAATTCATTTCCTTGTTTATAATTTCACTTGTACACTGTGAAATGCCATCACATGTTTTATATCACTTCTTATAAAAACATCTTCTTTGTTAAAGTGTCAGATAGACTTCGAATCCTTTTCCTTTTTTCTCCTCTTCTGTTTCTTGCAGCGGTCCAAGGATCCAGGTGGCACCTCCGGACAACAAAAGTTAGCCCTTTTTTTGCATCGGCATTGGTTCTTTTTTTTCACCTGCAATAAGTAAAATATATATATATATATATATATATATATAAAACAAAAAGGTTAATAACAGATTAGGTATTGAAATGATAACATAAAAAGTATGTATTTACATTATAAGAACCTCTGACTTTAAACTAGATTTTCATTTTCATCAAACATTCTGGTTATGAATATCAAGAGTGACTCATAATTCAGTTGTTGAATTAGTTCTTTTATGTCTCTCAGCACCAAACTACATTTCATTGACATTGGTGGATGTTGTTTCTATGCCTAACAGTTGGTTCACTGCCCAAGCTGTCCAAGGTGGAAACATTTTGTTGCCATCCATAATTTTATGTACTTTTTAAGGTTTGGGAGTATTGACAAACAGTTACTCCCCTTTGTTTGACTTTTGGAAAGGTCTTATAATTTACTGAATGATAGATAACAGACCAAAAAAATAGTTCATTTTGTGCATCAAAGAAGACACAACTGTAATAAACCTTTGCTCCTTGCACTGTTGGGCATGATTCCAAAAAGCATATTACTCAGGATGGCATTAATATACTCATTGTCTCATTTTATTTCTTAACAGAAAAAGAAAGATTCTAATTTAGTTCCTTGTTCAATCATTGTATTGGAATAAGCATTTGATATATTTCAGATTAATATAGATTTTTCCTAAAAGAATCTTATAAAGTGACTTCAGGGAATATTTATTGATTAATTTGAAGTCACTATCATTTATTCATAAGTAAAACCTGTTTACGGATAAGTAAGAACCAAATGAGGCAAGTGTGAATAGCTACCATAAAGTAAAACATCAAATTTTTACCTGAGTAATTTAAGACTTCAAAGTGATTTATAATTCAAAACACTAGTGTCTATGATTTATTCGTTTATCGGAAAGGGTGTTTCATTTTCAAATATTTTGTTCAGAATTGATCATTTTCTTAGAAATAAGTAGCCTTAAACACTGGGTCTACTCATAATCTACGTAAATGTTAGTTTATACAGCATTATTTCATTTACGCCCCTTTACTCTTTACACGACAAGAGCAACACATAAATAAAGAAGGAACATTTATAAGGAAGGAAGCACAAAGCTCTTTTAATAGCCTCTTTTTTTTTCTTTTTTTTTTTTTACTGCGCCAAACCACTGAAATACACACAAACACTAACACACATTAACAAGGGACAGGAAACACAGGTGTGAAAGTCAAACTGAAGGTTAGACTAAACTGGATCCTTCATACTTACATGCAAGTATATCTCGTGATTTATGCTGAATGTAAAGTCCCATAAAACCATGCACATAAATAGACAAAACTTCCCCAATTTGATATTTTTTGCTTGCAGACATTGCGTCATGTGTGGTGTGAGAGGTGGTAGGAAGTAACAAAAGCTTGATCAGTATCGAGTGTTTCTCTGTGGCCAAAGTTAACCATCTCAAGACTTGTTTTCTTCTGTTACCCAGCTGACCTTTGAGGAGGTCCCCGCTTATGAGCCAAGTCCTGCTCAAGGTTTCTTCCCTCTTAAAGGGAAATTTTTACTTGCCACTGTTTCTTTACTTAATATTTAATAATATTTTCTCAGGGATCATGCTCTGGGTCTCTGCTAGAGACAATTTGTATTGTAATAGACGCTATATAAATAAAGTTGAATTCAAGTGAGCTGGTCCTTATTTGACCCGACTGGACTCCAGGAGTAGTGCATTCATTAATGACTTGATAACTTAATAAATTTTAAATTGCAATAATTTTTTATTTTCTTTTTGTGCATAAGTTTAAAAATAAATAATACATTTATGAACGAATAAATAGTTTGAGTACTGTTAAAAAAAAATGTAATAAATAAAAGGAACACTGTTTTCTTTCAGTCATCAGAATCTGAATGTCCCCCATAGAGACAGGAACACATAAAAAAGACACAAGAACACAAAAGGACATCGCAGACATTTAAGTACATAGAAAGGAAAAGGCTGACAGTAATGAGCTTAAATAATGTCAGTGAGTTACATTTTTCCATGGAGTCCACTGACTCCAGGTTGAGAGCACCACTGAGTCTCTGGAGCGAACCCTTAGCTTGCTGATCCCCTTTGGTATCAGAGCAGATGAAGAGTTGCCAATCTAAATTCAAAAAGATCATGCGATCAGAAAACAATATGCTCTAGAAAGAACAGCAGACATTTCTGTGACTTCAGACTTTGTGTCGGTGTCAGGCTGTGCATACCGTGCCATTCATCTTTGAATACGTATTCAATCTCGTGCTCCAGGCTGAAGAAACTGTGAGGAGTTGACCAGCTGGATGGAGGCTCAATAGTCACATTCAAGTTCTGCTCCACCTCCTGACACCTGACAATCTGCGGACTATCAGGTTGAACTGAACAAGAGAAAATAACCATGAACATATAATGTCATATAGGGAATTATTAAAATGGATTTGTGGCTTTAAGGTGGAAAAAAACCCTATTCATTTACAAAAAAGCATTGTCATACTGAGGAGGAAAAGCCAATTTTTGGACTGGAAAAGGGGACTATGCTAACAAGCTGCTTGACAGAACAATACATCTTTGAGACCCAATCGTTTCATGGATCATTTGTATTATTTTTTTTTCTTCTTTCAAAATCATAGCTTGAAATTCTGTTTGGCACTTTGGTAATCTTCACTGTATGCCTGTGGACTTTCACTCAGCTTACCAATGTCTCGGAGGTAGAATTCCTTTGTTCTCTTGAGGAAAGAAAAGTTAGTGATGGCCTCAGCAGTGAGTTTAAGCATGGAGCTCTCCTCAGCGTAGGGAGATAAGGTGTGGGACAGCACAAACTGGAATTCACCGTTCTCGGTCTGAGAGCTGCTGCTTTTCCAGTGACATGAACTGACATCATCACTGCTGCAGAAACAAGCCATAGAAGAGACATTCATTGAACAGAAGTACACAGAAGTACATTCATGACTGCGTAACACCCTGCAGTACATGCAACAGGTTTGACCTCTTTGTTCTAATTTGCGTTTTCTTTTCTTTACCAGTTGACTGCAAGCCGCACCGCTGAGTAGCGCATGTTCGCTCCAGTTGCAGATGAATTCACAATCATAAGATCTTGCACGGCAACTGAGGAATAAATCTGTAATCACACACACAGTGTGAGTGAATGCAGGTCTGTTTAAAATATTTGCTCAAAAGATGAAGGAAAAAAATGTCGTGACATGTAAAATTGATTAATTGACACACATCATACAATGTTCCAGTCTGCAGTCACTCAATATAAAAAGGCAGGTTTTCATACAGTTATTCAGTTTTAGGACTTAAAACTTGTGTGGCCTGCTTGAATATCCGCACTAGAAACTCATTTATTTGACAGATTACAATCATTACCATTATGAACGACAATAAGAAGAAGCAAATCTCACCTAAATCCTCTTGCTCCTCAGCCTCCATCAGGAGATAGGTTGAAGACAACTTTTCCCCCCTCTAAAAGCAGCTGTATTCTCCCAACATGGGTGTATCTACGTTTGACACGTTCAGATTTTGACCATCCATCTGGATGTCGTCAAAATCAACTTCACCACCATCAAACATCCACATCACAGGCCCGTCAGTCTCTGCATTGCAGGTCAGAGTGACTGGTTTTGCATTTTCCCTTTTTGCCACCACAACTGCACAAACACAGATAGAGGTAGAGCGACACAAATATTCATGCATGAAAAGACAGCAATGTGAAAAGACTGGTAGATTTACAAAAATCTGAGTTAGGTTTAAACAAAAAATTTTAAAAGAAATATGAGGGTGAAAAAAAAAAGAACCCCTACAGTTTTCTGGAAAGAGCTTTAGCTCCTCTGCTCCTGTGAGGCTGATCAACAGAAGTCCAGATATCCACGCAGACAAAGTCACCTGAAGGATTGCCTGACAGGAAGAGTCAAAGGATGGTTATTGAAAACAAACCACTTGCTTTTAAAACCCATAATTTTCAACTGCACAATCAAACTTCACCTGGGAAATAAAATAGAGGTCTTTCATTGAGGCTTTCTATCTGTCTGAATGCTTTTAGTAGGAAATATGAATTACAGTAAAGCAGCTCAGCAAACGTAGCAAATTTCACATATTTGTATGAAATGAAATAATACAACTATTTTGATTGTAAATATTATTTTCTTTGAAGGTATATTAAGCAACTTATCGCCTGCTTTATTTCTCAGGAGTTATTTCTTACCATCTTGAGGAGTTACACTGAAAAACACTGCAAAAGACAAGAGCAGAAGTTCAGCCGGAGTTCTCCTGATGATGTCTCCTCTCACTGACCCTGAGCACAGCTTTTATACCACTGCATGTGTATACATCATCACCCTGTTTTAGAAACTTTGGTGGTGTGAGAAAAACTGACCAAGAGGAGTCAGATAAGAGCCTGTTCACTTCCTCTATCCTGTTTTGCATGTCAAATTTTGCATTTGCAAATTTTGATAAAGTGTGACTTTCGAATATGATACTGAGAAATAGTGATAAGAAGTGTGGGTGTTCTCTTAGGTGGGGGGCTGCCCTTGGCTTTTAGGCTGAAAACACTGCCGCAAGACACAGTGCCTCTGATGCAGCTTATCAGATCAACAGGACTCTCATCCATACTGAAACACAGACATGTTTGATCTTTTTTTTTTTTTTTTTTTTTTAAATATCACCAACACTAGATGACAGATGTCAGCAGTGGAGGTGAAAATGAATTAGGTTTAAAGGAAGGATTAGTTCTCTCCCTTATACTACACAGAGTGATCCATTATTAATAAATAATTTATGAAATAAACCAGCAATGACAGATTTCATCTTAAGAAATGCATTTACACCGTTTTATTTATCTGATCCTAAATCTAATTTAAATCTGGCCTCTGAAATAATTAGGCCAATGGAAATCATATCATCGAAAAAAAAAAAAAAAAAACGGTCTTCCTTTACTTGTTTTTACAAGTAACAGGACTTTCCCTGCATTAATCACCTAATCAACCGTACAGTTGATGGCAAAATGATTCCAGAGAACAACAAAGTAACGCTTGAGACACGTGCACATGTTTAGTCTCACCTATGAAACTGGTCATGTGTTTGAGTGTGTGAAATGCTTCCACACTCACTGTGAGGCTTCGTTAGTTTTAGTCAGACAAATCAACATCTAAAGCATAAAATGTATGACATAAACACAAGGCTTAAAATTCTAGGTAGCCTTTTTGGTCACTTGAACAAAAATAGTCATTGTTCAGGTTTCAGTTCCTTAAAAAATCTAAATAACATTTGTGTATCTGTTACTGATAAGGTTCTAATGCCAGAGAACATAAATGCCAATTTAAAAAAAAAAACAAAAAACAACACACACACACACACACATAACAAAAAATTCCCCCAATATATTTAGATGTAAAAATCAAGTATTTCTCAAACTGATGCATCTAAGGTGGTCACGATCCATCAGTCTGCTGTTGCCTCTGGTGAAAGAGATCTTCAAAAGCCTGAACATGTTTTATCCCTTTTTCTTCAGATAATCATTTCATCTTGTAGCACATATTGTTTTCCTTTAGATGACAGTTTTTAGTTTTTACTTTAAGTTCAGTGAGATTTCAATAGTAACTGGATTTTGAAGTAGTGGTTGGTTTTGAGTCACTTGACATAGCTTTTTGACAAAATTCCAGCCAAGAGATTTGAACAAAGGGGTAAAGCTCAAATTGAAAGTATTATTTGCATGCGAGCCTAAAACCATACAGGTCTTTGATGTCTGAATTTAGTTATCTGATCTATACTGAACTCTCTGGTCACTCCAGGACACGACAAAAAGATACCTAAAATGCTCACTAATAAAGAGGCACAGTTACAGCAAGCTTGAGAATCAATGTAAATGGCCCTTCAGATAATAGTACCAGCTGATATAAATACATCTCAGACTATTTTATATTATCTCATAGATGGGTTTAGTGTTAGCCTTCCTATCATGCTGAATCTATAATATGGGTGGCTGTAGCTCAGTTGGTAGAGGGTCGTCCAGTCACTGTAAGGTTGGTGGTTTGATCCTGGCTCCACATGTCAAGTGTCCCTGGGCAAGTCACTGAACCCTCACTTGCCCCCCGGTGGGCCTGGCAGCACCGTACATGGCAGCAGCCGCCCACTGGTGTGTGAATGGGTGAATGAGAGGCCATTGTAAAGCGCTTTGGGGGCAACATGATGTCTAGAAAAGCACTATATAAGTGCAGTCCATTATACTAAATGTGGCTTCAAGAGGACAGATGAATACACCTCTATGCAAGTTTGTAAAGACCAGTTTATGTTTCAGCCTTTGATACAACACATTTCCTGTTAAATCAATGCATCTACAGCTATCTAATTTTTGAACGTGAAGCATTATTGTGTACTGGGATGCAAAGTCTGTCCAGTTCTCCTGGTGATCTCAGATCAGAGTGGACCGTTTGCTGCAGGCAACAGCAGCTATTAGAGAACCATGTACTCGACCTTGAACAACAAATATATTTCACTTGAAAGAATAATTAATGCAACACAAAACAGAAGAAATGTAAATGTAATATTTATTATACAATAGATTCCACTAATACATGTTTGTTGTGAGGGCATCACAATGTAGGAGAGACAGTGTGAGAAAGAAAAAGGTGCGCACATTCCACAGAATTAAATAATTGCCTTTGTCTACTTTGAAGAAGTACAGCAAAATGGTAGTTCCTGTAAAAAGTTGATTTTACTTGTTTTGTGTCACACATTTACTATCAAAAAGGAGCTCCTATTTGCAGCCACAAAGAGAGAAATAAAAAGATGATCAAAACATTGCTTTGCCAAAGAAGGGTGAGTGAAGAGAAGCTCTGAAATGTTCGCTGGTTGTTGGTTAATTTGCCTCATTCTTAGAAGCCTCATCAAAGTTTTCAACAAGATCTGAAATATGGAAACAGAGGAATCAAGAACGCTGATGAACAAGAACAAACAGAAATAGTAAATCTCAAAAAACAAAATGTTAACCAAGAATAAAAATTGTATTTGCTCGTGTATGTGTCTAATGCGTCGTCTCGGTGTGTGTCTTAGAAAGAGGAAGTGTAAATCTTCTTACCTGGAACCTCATCATCCTCGTCTTCAGCAGCAATCATGGGGGCTTTGTGTTCACCAGCTAAGAGAAGGAATTAAAACTGTTAACAGACAGCACACAAAACTCTTGAAACACAAACTGTACAAGAATCTAGTGCCTTGGGTACCTGGTTTGGGCAAGGTCTCTGCTAGTCTCCTCAGGCTGGTAAGGCTGTCAGCTCCCAGCTGGTTCAGGATCCCTGGCAACATCTCTGTTAGCTGTTTGTTCTCAGCATGGCCCGTGATTGTGAAGGTGTTGGCGGCCAAGGAGGCCTGGACCTTTGGATTATTAAAGTGGATCACTGTCCCCTGGTTGGTGAACATATTCACCTATAGTGGAAAAAAAGAGAAAGGGATTGTCAAGTCTGAACAAAGTGCTACGAAGATGACGCAACCAATTTTCTCTTTTCAACCTTAGATTCATTTAAACATTTACCTGAGCTAAAATCTATTTACTCCTCCTGCCCTCTATTATCATGTAATTTTTTTGACGCTCACAAAGAAATCCTATCCTCCACGCAATCAAAAAAAAAAACCCATTTGTAAAGATGAATACCTCTAAAAGATATTTTCAGAAAAATAAAAATGCTGTAATACCGTTTATTAAGACAAAACACACACACGCAAACATTACATGCTTTCCCCCCACAACATCTTAAACTAGACAAACCAGTATATTCTAGCAGGAAAATACATCTACAAAGGGGCTTTATTCAAACCTTTATGAGATTTGGCCAAATGTTTTATGCTTTATTGTAATTTCCTTAATCAGAGAAATGACTAAAAACATCAATCACTGTCAGGAATAATACTAATTTCTGCCACAGATGAAAGAAATAACTTGAAATACCTCTTCAATACCAGAGATATTGTTGACTCCCAGTTTCTTCAGAGAAAACTGCAGCTTCTTGTCATCTGCTGTTGCCGTTCTGTGCACCACCTTCTTCTTTCTGCGGGCTGATCCCTACAGACCACGAAAATGAGCTTTAACGTATGAACCAGAATCCACCAACAACACTCTCTTTCTGCTTTCCACTCACCTTGCCACCTATGCGGACCTGCTCCTGCAGTTTGGCAAGCTTCTCCTGGTTCATTATCGACTCCTTCATCTGATATAGGACACAATCCATACAAAAAAAAAAATCCATTTAAAAAAATGTCTGACAATAAATCAGACTAAACATTTCCTATTTTAGGCCAGTTGAGATGAATGAAATTATTTCCATTTGTGAAATGCCGAGATCATTTTTATTTGTTTTTATAACATTCTTTGAAGTCAGAAGTTTACTCACATTTCCTTAGTTACTGGCAGCATTGCCTTTAAATTCTGACTTGGGACAAATGTTCTGGGTTTCCTTCCATAAGCTTCTCACAAGTTTGCTAGTATTTTGGCACCAACAGAACTGGTGTAACTGAGTCAGGTTTGTAGGCTGCCTTGCTCACACACAACTCTGTCTACAAGTTTTCTATGGTACTGAGATCAAGGCTTTGTGATGGCCACTCCAAAACATCCATTTCGTTGTCCTTAAGCCACTTTGTAATTAATTTGGCGGTATGCTTCGGGTCATTGTCCATCTGAAAGACCCATTTGAGCCCAAGCTTTAACTTCCTCATTGATGTTTTGAGATGTTGTTTCAACATTTCCACACAACATTGATTCCTCATGATGTCATCTTTTTTGTGAAGTTCTTCCAGCAGCAAAACACCCCCATAACATGATACTGCCACTCCCATACTTCCCAGTTGGGATGGTGTTCTCAGGCCTACAAGCTTCCTCCTTTTTCCTCTAAATGTCATGATGGTCATCATTGCCAAACAGTCCAATTTTAGTTTAATCAGACCACAAAAATGAAGGTCTCTGTCACTGAGTACATTTGCAAATTGTAATCTGTCTTTTATTATGTTGCTGTTGGTGTAATGGCTTCTTCCTCATTGAGTGGCTTTCTTAGTCCATGTCAGTAGAGATGATGACTCTCTCTGACCAGCTTCACCCAGCATCTTCATAAGATGTTTTCCTTTTGTTCTGGTGTTGATACACACATTTTACACCAAAGCACATTTATCCCTGTGACACAAAACTCATCTAGTTCCTGAGCTGTGTGATGGACTGGACATTAACATGGTGTTTATACTTGTGTATAATTGTTTCAAAAGATGAACGAAGTACTTTCAGGCACCTTATTATTATCTTGGCCAATTTTCGTTTGATTTTTCCATGATATAACATTAATGAAATAGGGTATTTGAGGTGTACCTTAAAATACATCCACAGGTAGGCCTCCAATTAACTCAAACGTTGTCAACCTATCAGAAGCTTCTAAAGCCATGACATCATTATCTGAGCTTTCACAAATTGTTTAAAGGATAGTAATCTTAATGTATGTAATCTTCTGACTTCGAAGGAAGTAATTTAAATTTAATGCACAAAAATGATAAAATACATTAAAGTGCACGTGTAATAGAGTGTGCCACTTATCCCATTAATAGTTGTACAAGCATGAATTTGGCACTTAGTCAAAACGGACTTTTTCATTTTCAAAAATAAAAAAACTTTTTAACTAATTCCAATCTGTACTTTCAGGCGAAACTCGCTTAAGAAAAAATACTTCTTACTGACAAAATGCTCATAAACAAAACTTAGCACTTAATGTGTGAATACGGAATTTCATAAGAATCAAGTCTAATCTAAGATCATATGTAAAAACCCCAAATTCCCTCAAAGCTTCCCTGTTTTGCCCCCTTGACGCAACGAACCAACAAGCACACACAGCGGTGAGAAGGCCCAAAATAGCTGCAGACTTTTTAAGTCTGCACTCAATTTCTGCGTGAATCAGACGGAGGTGGACAGCTGCAGTTGTCGCTGCAAGCTTGATGATGAGACATAACTGTTCCCTCAAGTGAGGGAGCCAATGAGGGAATGTTTTAATGACTTATCCCAGTATGCCTTCAATACCAAGGTTGATGCGTGGTATCTCAGCCCCCGAAACTCCATGTATAATGATTTTTCTGATCTGCAAATGATATCAACCGAACTGGAAGGCTAGTTAGCAATCCAAGCTAAGCAGCTAGGTTCGGTTCCTCAAACTGATTCTGTTGGAGTAAGTCTTGTATTTTAATCCACTGTTTAACGCTAGTCTTTTTCATCATTCATTAACTTAAAATCCGATTTCACAAAGACAATTAGATGTGAACAGACCTGGGAGTGTGTAAACACGCGGATCACACAACAGCCGAGAGGAGCAGAAAGGAGGAAGACCGGAAGTTGCGTAACAGATGGCTAACTTGCCGGATGTCTACAAAGCTTTTAGAATTTGGTTTCTAATTTCTATTCAAGCCACATATACATATTTCAGCATTCTATTATATATATATATATATTTATATATATATATATATTTTTTTTTAACAGTAATGAGTTTTTAATGATTTAATTGTTCAAGGTATTGGAAAATAAAAAAATGTCAGATTTTAAGTTATTAAAATCAAAAATTCGTATCTTTTGTATACCTACTAAAGAGTATTTTCAGTGATATTGAAAAAATAAAAATTAGAAAAATGAGAATTAATTCAATGAAAGATGTATTTTTCATAACGGAAGTAGTTACGTTTATAGTCATGGCGTCCTTCTGTGAGCCGACGGGCAACGTGACCAGCCGATAAAATGAGAAAGTTTTTGTTTACTTGGACAACGTAAATCAATATTAAAATTTAGCACAGGGTACTGTGCGCTCCCATCTGCTTAAAGGTGAGATTTATCAGAAAACAGTTCCGTGGAGAATGCTACTCAGTTTAAAACCGTGTTCTGGCTGATTGTGCTGTACTGAACACGCTGGGTCACCGTCCTGTAAGTTGATTTTGTGTTCAGCTCACCAACTTAACATGTGTAAAATAATGTGGAGTGTAAGCGTGTTCCGATTTTTATTTATACACAATCCAAAACGTCACTGGAATAGACTCGTTAGCTCGTTAGCTTAGCCTCTGGGTTGGCTTTGATAGTTTTGGTTAAATGATCGAACTGAACTCTGTAGGTCCATTTTGCATTTTACTTTTATTTTAACTTTAAATTGTTTATCTTTTTCCGGACAGTTTCATATTGTTTTTCACTCTTGTAAAACAAGAGCTATACAGCAAAGTTTGTAGAAGTATCCAACTTTTGGATGGTAAATGGTTAACTTTCTACATGTTAATTTTGTTTCCTATTTTTCCCTTTTAACTTGCTGTATCCTACATACATAGATTATTTGCAATCAGCACGAAAATGGCTTCATTTAAACCCACAAAAATCCCAGTCTACCCAAAACTTGGACAGAAGGTCTCACAAGACACACTGTACTGGAAAAACTACAAGGTAAGCCTCTCCTGCTGTGTGGTGTTTTAATGATACTATGATAAAATACGTTCTGTCCATCTCAACAACGTAACTGTGTCGCCTCTTTCACAGGCTCCAATCCAGATAAAAGAATTTGGAGCGGTGTCAAACATAGACTTCTCTCCTGTGACACCTCATAATTTTGCTGTAACAGCATTCACAAGAGTAAGTTGGCTTTGTTTGCATGGACATTCCCATTTTAATGTGGACAAAAATGAAAAGTAAAATTGCACATAAAGTTAGACATCCATGGAGTCAGCATCCGTAGATACAGTTAAGCAGCAATGATTAAAACAACTACTCTGGTGAAGTTGACTATTTTCTTTCTAATTGCCATCCACAGGGTCCGTACTGGTCTAGTGTACTCGGATATAGAAATCCTGACTTAACCCTAAGAAATGATCTGTGGTTGGCTGACTTGATAAGCAGCCCAGTATCTTAGGAGCAATCAAGTGCTGAGCATGCAGAATTTGTTTGCTGTTTCTTCCCATTTCAACATTTGTTTCTCCACAGATCCACATCTATGGACCATTCTCCCAGGAGCCTGTCAAGACATTTTCCCGGTTCAAAGACACTGCGTACTGTGGCAGGTTTAGGTCAGACGGACAGCTGCTTGTAGCAGGATGTGAGGACTCTGTTGTACGACTGTTTGACGTTAGTGGCAAGGTGGCACTAAGGATGTTCAGAGGGCACACCAAGTAAGCATCACACTGTCCCAGCCTGAATTTGTTTTTTCAATATTGTGTGGCAGACTGCAACTGTGTTCATCAATTTGTTAAATTAAAACTTTCCAAATACATTTGGTTCCTGCCACTTTAATGTAGATAAAGTTTCCTTCATTTGCCAAGAGATATATGTGGGGTGTTGCATTTTTCAGCCATAGTTGTGCTGCTGATACTGAGAGGACATTTATTTTCTTTTCTTTCAATTCCGAGTTTATTTCAAGTAGGAGGTGGTGTTTTTTCAGAAAAAAAATCCCAACACTTATCTTGATTTTCATTTCTTGTCACAAATGTTATTCCAGTCTTCAAGGAATGTATGCTCACAAGTTTTGAAAAATGTTAGTTTTCACATCTGTAGATAAACTGAAGCTTCTTAAAATGTATAGAGCTTACGCTCTGTATTATTTTCACAGCGCCCATTGAAGCTGTTGTGAAGGAAATGTTGAATGATGATTCCTTGAGTGATCCATCGACTGAATTTCATGATGATCTCAAGAATTCTGACAACGTTACCGTCATGTAAACGCCTTCTCCTGAAATTAAGCTGAGGTTAATTTATTATTTCCTTTTTTTTTTTCTTTGCACAGGGCTGTACATGTAACGGACTTCACTTCAGACCGTTATCAGATCCTCACTGGGTCAGATGACTATACCAGCCGACTTTGGGACATCCCAAATGCAGTTGAGCTCACCACCTACCAGGAACACACTGATTACATTCGTTGTGGCGTTACAAGCAAACTCAACAGAGATCTCTTCATTACCGGTGAGATGAAAGCTCATTATGAAACAGTGTAGGGAAATGTCAAAGGGGGAACTGGAAGTTAACCTTTTTGCCCATTAGCATTAATATTTTGCAAGTCCCAGATAACCTGTGACAAGAAAAAAAAAATCCCAAAGAAGTAACTTCAATCAGACTCCAAATGCTAACCATAAAATAAAGTGTCACTGTAGATGGATGAAAAAAATGTACTGTTTTTGTGTGACTAGGAATTTATGTTTACATTTTTTTTCCAGGGTCATATGACCACTCACTGAAAGTATTTGATGCCAGAGTGGATAAGAGTGTGATGACCATGGACCATGGCCAGCCAGTGGAGAGTCTCCTCCTCTATCCTTCAGAAGGACTCCTTGTCTCTGCAGGTTGTTTGCAGTCTGATCATTATGTACAAAAAAACAAAAAACAAAACACATCTAGAAAAGATTAATCATCATATTGGACCATGTCTAAACTCCCCTCATTGTCTTCAATGGTTTAAGTTTAATAGGAGGCTAATTGGGTCTTTCTCAACTACCTGGCATCTATAATGATGGCAACAAGTTGAGCGTGTTCAGGATTGTCATGGGCCATGTCAGACATGGCAATATTTAAGTACAGTTTTACACTTTATTGGGACTTCGATTGAAATCATAGATTGCATAGAAAAGAGGGACACAACATCAGAGCCTTAAATGTGGGAGATTTGATAGAAGTTAATAATAAGTTGCGAAAGCATTTTTTTCAATGACTTTCTTGGTTCTCAGTCAGATCCACTCCTTGGTTCTGATGTGTCCAGTTTCAAAAGAGATAGATAGTTAGGCTCAAAACATAATAAAAATGGTAAATCTACAAAACAATAGGCAAATTAACAGAGCCTAGGTTTATGTTTGTATTGCATTTTATGAAACAAACATAAAACAATTTATCTCCCTGATCATGAATGCTCCAAAAGAGTACATTGTATTTATCTTAAATCCATATATATTTTTTTAATTGCTATTTTTAGGGGGGCGTTACGTCAAAGTGTGGGATCTTCTAAAAGCAGGTCAGCCTCTGGTATCTCTGAAGAACCATCATAAAACAGTCACCTGTTTGGCTCTCAGCAGCGGTGGACGGAGGCTGCTGTCAGCTTCTTTGGACAGGTAAGATAGCAATGACCTGTTTACAAGTTTGATACATAGACAAGTAATTCTGAATTGTGGAAACCTGAGACTATTGTGTCATGACAGTTGAATACCTTTTATACACACTTTGTGTGTGTGTGTATATATATATATATATATATATATATACATATAATTTGAATTGTGTCCTGCATACAGAAGGTATGCAGAAGGCATTGAGTGAAACTGCTCTGACTGAATGTATCTGATGCAGAGCTTCTGTTTGTCTTCCAGGCATGTAAAGGTGTACAACACAACCACCTATAAAGTAGTTCACAACTTTGATTATGCTGCTGCTGTCCTCAGTTTGGCCTTGGCTGTAAGAAATATATTCAACCCTTTTTAAGCATTTTAATTTTCCTTCTTTTATTGTCTATACTTGTTTCAGTCTAAACAGAGCTGGGGGGGGGGAATGTGAGTTTTACAGTATTTTTTTTTTTTTCTTTTTCCAGCCAGATGATGAGTCAATTGTTGTAGGTATGACCAACAGTATTCTGAGTATCAAACACAGGAAAAGCCCTGAAGAGTCAAAAGAAACAGGTGGCCTACAGAGGCGGCGTCCATCATATCGTGTTTTTGTGAAAGGGAAGAACTACGTCCCAAAACAGGTGAGTCTGCGTGCATAACTAAAATGTGCTGTGGTCTGCTGTGTATCCGCTCAGCATAACGGCATGCAAATAAAAAAAGAACATCTGATGGGGGGCAGCTGTGTAGCTTGGTGATTTAGGCAGGCGGACCCGTGTATGGGACTATGGTTCAACTCCGGTCTGTGACCCTTTGCTTGTTGTCTTCCTCACTCTCTCTACCCGGGTTTCCTGCCTCCTCTTCACTGTCAATAAAGGCCACTAGTGCCCCAAAAAAGACATTTTATGGACATGTTAATAATGTGACATATTTTAGCGGGGAGACTGGGGGGAAAAAAAAAGAGACAATGTTCTTGTTTTGTAATTGTACACTCCTTCTATTTTAGTATTGTGAAGTAATTTTATTTCTCTTCATTTATTTCTTTTGTTATTGCAGGATGATTATCTTGTTAGTAAGCCAGTAAAACAACATTTGGAAAAATATGACAAGCAACTCAGAAGATTCAATGTATCTAAAGCTCTGGATAATGCCCTGGAGGTAAGCATTTATAGTGAAACAGTTAATTGGTTGGCTTTCGTGAATTTCTTTCTGGATTTTATGTTCACCTTTTTGTGAAAAATAACACAGTTTTGTTGTTGAGTAGGCTGTGAGATGATGCAAACAGTTCAAAAGGCAGGAGTGAAGTTAACCTTTTATAACTTATACGTTTTTTTTTCTTTTTTAAAGACATGGTCAAGATTTAGAAAGCCAGAGATCACAGTAGCTGTCATAAAAGAGCTGGATCGAAGAGGAACTTTGAAAAACGCATTGGCTGGAAGGGATGAGGAGCAGCTCTCCCGGTTACTCAACTTCCTCATTGGGTAAGCAGCAGATAAGACGTCATTACCCAAACTGACGTCATCAGTGGTGTCTACCAAATGTATAAAAATAGATGAAGCGAATGATGTGAAACAATATCACATGTTAAAGTCTGGGACATATCGGGCTGCAACTGAAATGTGGTTAATGTCATCAGCACACGGCACATTTAGGCACTAAGTCCGGCACAAACACCAGACATTATTAGATGGGTGTCTGTTTTGACTAATAAATGTAATGTGTTAATGGATGCTTTGAATTTGATCAGCAGTTTTAAATATTTAGCTACTAGAATCCTTTTTTCTGTTTCTTCTGCAGGAACTTGGTTGACACCAGATTTGCGCCCGTCCTCGTAACAGCAGCTGAGATCATCCTGGACACGTATCGGTCAGTAATCGGCCAATCGCCAGTCGTGGACCGACAGCTGCTGCGTCTGCAAGAGCTGCTGGAGAGAGAGATTGACTACCAGAGGGACCTCCTGGAGGTTCTGGGCATGTTGGACACAATGTTTGCTTCTTCGCTCCCGAGAAAGGAGGTGCCATGCTCTGGCACCAGCAGGTCTAACGGCCTGGCTCAAGAAGAAGCGAGTACCTCAAGACCACAGCTTCAGGCCACCTGAGTCTTGCAGGGGGTGGGGGAGGGGCTGCTTAAATACTGGGTTAGAGTGCTTTTACAACTCTAAAATCCCTTTTTGAAACATCAGACACACATTTCCCGACATGACAGGCCCTATGTCATTAACTTCACACACACAAACAAGATAATTATACCATTCAGTACCAGTGTAGGTACCAGATCGGGTTTGAGACCTTCATTTACAAATGATGTGCCATCTAACAGGCTTTACTGTCATGAGATGACTCTGGAGAGCAGCACATTTACTCACAGAACTGGGATTCTGTAAACTACTGATTTTTCATACTTTCGCCACACTTGAGTTCTGTTTGTGATTTGTACAAAGGGTTTTAGTACTTTTTTAACAGACAAAAGCATGTGTCCCACGCTGCTCTAGTACAGCTATGGCAAACATAAACCATGCAGAATTCAAATATATAATTTTCTGAACAATTGCATGCCCCATTTTACATTTGTATTCTATTGTACAAAAACAACAATTCACATTAATATGAACAGTTTCGTCAATGTGTGATGCCGTCTGTAAATGCATGATCCCAAGCAAAATTTCAGAACAGTTGTTAGATTTAATCTGCTAGAGGGATGCTGTGTTCAGCTCAGAAATTTGATGTTGAAATTTTAATTTTGAGACATAACAGGTCACTGAAGCTGTTGTAAAGGTATTTTTTCCTCTGAATGTAGTGGAGTATCATCTCTACAAAGGGATCTGTACAGTAGATTGTCTTAATGTATCTGACAATCCCTGCTGAGCAGGCCTTCCATGGCTACATACCAGATCTGCTTGTGACAGCCAGACATCCCTCTCGCTGATCCAATCTCTCATCTACTCATCCATGACTTACACTGGCTGTAGATTCGGACAAAGCCATGGTGTTGGTGTGACCAGTGGGAAAACAGGCACAAAAAAGAGAAAATGCATTTACAGCATGAACGATCTCTGAATGTGTAGATGTCGAGTAAAACTTTGGTTTCATTGGAAGTCTTTTAATTTGTAAAAGCGTGTTTATCTGAACAATTCCATTATTAATGTCTGATGTGTTTTCATAATATCTGGCATTGTTTTATAAAAAGAAATAAATCAATCTTTGTCATATTGAATCTGACCGGACATAAATGGGAAGAAATCGTGATTTCCCTTTCCTCGTTCTTTTTGTAGTAAATTTCCACTGTACAGAGTCGTCCGTTTTTGTCGCCTGCCGCTGGAGGTCGCTGTTACCGTAAAGAAGTGTGAAACTTTCTCCTGATTTTTCAGTCAATCAGACGAAAGACGGAACATGAGCAGGAGGAGGAGAAGTGAGTGGCGGCCGGAGCTCAGACTGACAGCAGCCGCGGAGCAGGACGGGAGGCCGCGGCGCACCTGGTCGCGTTACTACCTTAATTAGCTGGGAGCAAAATGGTCATGAATTCAAGTTAGAGTCTCCTTTTTTTTCTTATTAAAATCTCTCTTTGGAAGAAATTAAAACCAACCGTCAGGCTTTATCAACCGAGGTTTAAGCTCCTATAAATGTAAGTACACAAATAATGAGTTTGCTCATATTAAATCAATATTTGTGACCGTCAAGCTTTACACCTAATCTGCAGCTAAATGGGTCGCCATTAAAGTAGTAATTTAGATGTGCATTTTTTTAAGCAAATGCAAATAATTCCATCTCCAACTAGACTTTCTTTGAAATATAATTAATATCAGGTGTTAATATCCCAACAGTGATGTCCTTTTGCTTTGTCATAAGCCCTGCTCGCAAAAATAGACAAAAGTCCCCCTCACTTATTTTAATGCTTTGCATTTTCTCAGAAATATTTGCTTTGTTTACTATAGTTCCCAACATGTATTCATAAATGCCAAACAATAGGTCTGCACGGGAAACTGTCCTGTTATTGTTGCAGCAGCCTGTGTCAGACCTTGCTGTTGGATCCAGTTTAGGAAGTGGCCTCTGATAAAGTGCAGATCTGAACCCTGCAGCGTTGAAATTCAATCGATTTCCTATCGTGCACGCGCGCACAGACGTATTATTGTTCTGTCTGCATATCAGATTTGGGAACATTTGGTCTCCTGCTACTGTGTCAACACACCAAGGTAGAGAGTATCATCATTAAAATCATTGTTCACATTCTTGTGATGAAAAGATTATCCTGTCTCATCAGATGACCTCTGACTGCCTGGCACATAAAAAGGTTTGATAATCTCTTCGGGAGCAGATAAAAACTCCAAAAAACTACCAAGGAATTAATGAGGAGTCACATTACTCTACTGAACTTGTGTTTTTTCCTTTTTCTTTGCAGATGAAGCTGAGCAGGAGGAAGGTGCCTCTGTATGTGAGTATGCGCTACAGTTTACAGTCATGTTCAAGATCAGCTTCTACTCCAACTGTTCTCAGGAGTTGGTTATCCTCCTGGAAAATCTCTGCAAATTGAGTTTGGAATCCAGTGAGAGATCAGTGCCTCATTAACAATGTCATAAAGGGGAATTGGCGGGAGGGTTTGTTGCTTCTGTCTAAATTATTATATTCGATATTTTTTTCCTCTCCCACGAGTTAGAGACCCCCTGCCAAACGTGGCCTGATTTGACTCGAGTTTAGCTACGACACCCTCTTTTCAACTCTTTGGATCTTTTGAATGAAACAGAAACATGTTGCACCACTGGATTACTTGAACACCTAAAGATTCAGAACAACATTTTAACAATTACATTGACTCAACAGATATGATACTAATCTGCTGTTTGTTAATGTTACTAGCACATAAGTAACCCTGTAATTCATTAACCGTGGCATTTTTCATTTATTTTTGTATTGCTGAATCACAGCTGGGGGAAAGCTGTTTGCTAACCATTCGATCTGTATTGTTTCTTGTGGTATACTTTTGAATGGGGTTGACGTGTGTGTGATTTCAGTTGCTGTCAAACAAAGCAGGAATGTGGTCAAATATTTTTTTTCACTGGCTTCAGTTTGGGGACTTTGACAGTATGCAATCACTGTGTACTAGTGTGTCTTCAAAGATGAAAGGGAAATGCATTCTTCTCACGAACTTCAATTCAAACGAATGCTTTCAAATCTGACATGTTTTGACTGTTGTTTTCCCTTTAATCAAGGTTACTTAAAGAATATTAAACATAAAATGTGGGTCATTCTGTGTACTGAAACATCCCAGAGGCTTGCTCTTTGTGGAACAGCTCATATTTAAGAGAAGGGGATAGACTGCAGGAAGTTGACCACTTTTTAAACAGCTTTATGAGTCTTAGGAGGAGAAATGCTGACATCAGCATACTGAGATGCTCCCAGTGGTTATGCTGATGTGTAAAAGTAATGTTTATTACACTGTCACTAGTTTTCCAGGCATTTAGCCCTAAAACAGTTGGGACATGTTGGAGTTTTTTTTTTTTTTTTTTTTTTCCCTGCAGGTGGTTATTGGGATTTATCCTGAGGGCGTTTGAATGTTTCACACCAGCTTCAATGGCACCCCCCCCCACCCCCCCCCCCCCCTCCCCCTGGTATTTTGTGAGATATTCCACTTAAACCCATAATCAATCTGTTATGAAACGTGTAGGGATTTTTTTTCTTCAACAAAATCCTCAGGTTACATTGATGCACAGGGGATCATGAACATCTGCTTAAAAATTATCTATCCAGTACCATTCTTCATAAAAGTTAAGGACAGGGTCGTGTTTGCCACTGTTTTGCTTCTTTGAACAACACCTTTTAAGCATTTGAGAACAGAGATTTTAGCAACTCCACATTGGTGGCCTTGTCTTTTGTATTTTACCTTTCATGTTGCATCAAGTGTTTTCATCGGGTGACAGGTCTGTACTGCACTTCCGTCAACTTGGCCATTTTCTTTTATTACCGAACCATTATGTTGTTGTGCCTGCCCAACATTATTTGGCGTAGTCTTACTGAAATAAGTAAGGCCTTCCACATTAAAGTAGCACAGAAGTGTTTTTGTGTGTGTGTGTTTTAAATTTGATTTGAAAGAATATTTGTTTTCTTTTAGGAAGTGTCATTTAGCTCTTGCAATCTCCCATCCTTATTGTCAGCAAAAAACAGCCAAAGTAACTGCCCTCCCCTCATCTCTTCTGTCAATTGTGCATCAGTTTCTGGCATTACATCACACATAAACAATAATGAAACTAGCTCTGTGAGCTACAGTGGACTTCATGGCAGAGGTGACTAACAGACTGGAGAAAGCAGTGATCCAGGAGAAAAAGAGTGTCAGAGGAAGAGACTAAACAAGAGTAAATCTAAAACAGTGTCGTAAAAAAGACTTAACCTTCATGCCTGTAGTGGAGCCCACTGAGCTAAAAATTGCAAAAGTTCCTTTGTGTTGCTTTAAAAACATCCTTTGGATGTTGGCATATGTTGCCCCAAAACTTGCATAAATTGTGTCTTCACAGATGTGAAAGTTAGCTTTGCTGTATGGAGTAATGTGTTATTCAATTCATCACAGATATGCTGGCTTTTAAACTGTGCATTTACAGCAGGCTGGATGGTCCCTATTCTTTTTAGCTCCATATATTAGCCTAGATGTGATTTCTATTAAAAAAAAAAACAAAAAATCCCACAAAACTTAACTTGTATTACAGGAGAGTTTTCCACTTCATCTCATGCAAAGTTAACATTTCGCAACATTTCAGTTATATATAATGTCTAGATGATTCAGAAATGACTGCATTTGTTTTTTAAAATTTACCTGGCATCATAACTTTTTTGGAAATTATTTTGGGCTCATCCACAAGAGTTTCTGGGAGTCTGTTTCAAGGTTTAGGACCAAGTAAAAGGCTTCATGCGGCTGTACTGGCACCAGTCATACCCTATTACCTAATGGCACATCAACTGTTTGGGCCTTTCAAAGTATTTGAATAATTTTTCTTTTTTTTTTTTCTAAAGCTTTAACTAACCCACTATTTATGTTCTGCTTTCTCATTTAGTGGGCAGGACATAATTTGCAGTCACCATCTGGTCAATCGCACAGACATGAGTGCACATGAAGGGTTGTAGCTCCCTCAAAGGATAGGAACACAGAAATGAGTGGATGCGCTTCAAAGTTGGATTGAGTAAAACAAAAATAAGCAGAATAACTCTCTTTAGCTGAGTCAGTTGAGTGAGAAGTAAAAGAGCTTCTCAGATTCTTGCGTTAAAAAAAAAAAGAAGAAAGAAAGAAATGTAGGTTAGCTGTTGAGGTGATGGGATGCTAATAGATATAGTCCCAGAAGGAAACAGCAAAATGATACAAAAAAACCCCACTCTGAATCACCCACCTCTAATCTGTTAATCTTTTATATCTAACAAATTTGCTCTACCTATTTCTTGTGGCCTGTCTTTTCCACTCCTGCCTCAGTCACTTGTTCTGTGTGTTTCCAAAAATAACCCACACGCTGTCCTCAATACTGTTGTCTCTTGAGGCCACTGTAGGTGGACAAATTGATATCTCTTTTGGAAGTAGCAGCCCTGTAAAATAGGCTATTACCCTATGAAGAAAATTATTTTCTAATTTGTTATTTGAATTAAAATTTCAGCAATATACAAAAATGAAATAACCAATCAGTAATATGGGCTAAGAAAGTAGAATATTACTGTAAAATGGCTAATGAAAATTTAAAAATCAAGGTGAAACATAAAAATAAACACTGAGCTGCAAAAGTGGTAATCCCCTGTGAGTGTGGTAATCACACTTTAAGAGGTGTAACCAATTTAGCCAATTGGCACCCTTGCATGGCCATTGCAAGCCTGGTAAACAGTTTAAATTTTTAAAATTTTGTTGCATTGTTTTTGAGACTGTAATTGTGAAAATGAAATTCAGAAATAAGTTGTTTCCAGTCACCCAGTAGAAGGAAACCTTGGCATTCTCTGTAGCATTCATATCTTACCCCATCTTTCTTCTTATTTATCACATTTTCTTTGACCATCATTTTACCAGAAAAGAAAAAAATGCCACGGTGGTGTTCATAAAAGCTCATTATATAAAATATAACAGCTTTGGTCTCAGGTTTTGACATCAACTTTGTGTGAGATTGGGGAAGGGGAGGGTCTTATGAGAAGATCACTATCCTAATAGGTTAAGGCAAAAAGTCAGCAGTACTTCAGCTGTGTTAACATTTACGATGATCTCCCAGGGAGTTTGAAGTGATGCAGTGTCTTAAATGTTGTCATATGCAAAGAACTCAGGCACTGCTGCCTTTGACAGATCAATAAAGATGCAGAATAAAGTGGGAGGAAAGACCTTGATCTTGTGGGACAAGGCCGGTGATGTTTGTCTTAGCAGTCACTACATTTCACGCAAGTTGACAGAAACACCAAGTTGGCATTGCTGGCAGTGTTAACTCCTGCTATAAAAGTCATCTTTTTTTTCTTTTTGTTTCTTTTTACTTAAGTTCAAAAATGTATGTTCGCATGAGAAAATGTGAAAAGTGTCAGTTGTCTCACTCTCAGAAAGTGGGAGACAAGCAGTTTAAAAGACAAATCCAATTCAGTATTAATACATGATATGCAAGAATCCAGCATCACAGAAAGAGTGCGCTGCTCAAGAAAAAAAAAAAATCACATGCAAACTTTTCTAAGCTACCATGCCACGTTTGTAAATATATTTTATGTCATGTTATTTAACTAACACAAATTGCAGTTGCAGGACAAGGAGTTATTTCCAATTGTAATAGTTCTGTAATATATTGCTCCCACTGGTAACCAAGGTCACTAGGCAAGATTTAAGTGGATTTTATTTGTTAATGCCAAACAGTGGTTAAGCATGACATCTGAAATTGTAGCGACAGTTACAAGATCAGTTGAGCGATTTTTATTGGTTAGGACTTGAACTGCAGACTGACGAATTGATTAGTACAACTTTCCACTATAGGCTACTATAACAAAGTGAAGGGATGGAGCCAGTAATTCATATAGGAAAGGCATGACATCATCCCATTCAGAGTGAATGACATGCCTGAATCAAGCACATGTGAATTGTGCCTTAAATGATTTATGTGTAAATGCTTGCATGCAGAGTCAGTCTGGTACAGATCAAATTTTTGTTATCTAGAAGGAAGCCATGTTAAGAGATTAATTTCTCTTTAAATCCTTTTTATCTATTTAACATATTTCTACTTTACCCTGATTTTAGATGGCTCTTTTTGACGA
Source organism: Hirundichthys speculiger (assembly GCA_018398805.1). Lineage (NCBI taxonomy): Eukaryota > Metazoa > Chordata > Actinopteri > Beloniformes > Exocoetidae > Hirundichthys > Hirundichthys speculiger. Next base: position 639,087 of record JAGFBZ010002193.1, on the reverse strand, counting down.
GGAATAGAAGCTACTATATACAAGTCTTTTTAAAAGCTAATAAAAAGGTGTCTACTGTCTCTCAAACACATTTCGAAACAATGCAAATTACCATTTTTAAAATGTACATTTGTAGAGATAAATTCACATTGCAATTCCCTCCAGCTCTATGGCCCCTTTCAAGTTGTTTGGATTTTAAAGCATACATCGTCATTGTTTGCATTAAATCTCAGTTCTCATCTCTTCTTTGTTTGCAGTGAAAAAAGACTTTTATGACCTTTTTAGTACCTCCACACTAGGAGATGTAGAAGTTATGACCATTGTCATAGGTCGTGATCATTGGAGTGGATTTAGCTGTTAAAGAGTCAAACTTGGATAGAGTGGCAACTGAACTCTTATTTGCCTGGTGTTTATAAACACTGAATAAGTTTTGCTTGTATTTCCTGGATGTGTGAATAGATAAGTTTAACTTTAGCTTCTCATCAAAATCCGCACAAGTCCATCTGGCCCAGTCATTTAAACCAGGTGTGTTGGAGCAGAGAAGCATTTAAAAGCAGTGGGGAACTGGACCTCAAGGACCTGGATTGGGGAACACTGCATATGGTGTATGAGGTAGACCAGTCAGTTGGACACTGGACATTTTCCCAGAAGCAGCACAGCATCAGGGTACTTCTTGCATGCTGCTGATTGAGGTACTCTATCTCCTGCCGTTGCCTCAGATGAGAAGTTATAAATGTTCTGGCTTGTTGGGATCAGGGCAGGTCTTTACAGAAGACACATGAGGGCATTCCTGCTTTTATTGAGGGGGGGCATGTTTATTGTACCCTCAAGGAATGCTGTCAGGGGATTTGGTGTCTTTTTTACAAAAATATAGAACACTCCATCAGAATAAAGTCTGAAATGAGCCTTTATACTTAGAAAAATACCATTTTTATTATCTCTAGCATCTCACCTCTTTATTTTCCTTTCAATCTTTCCCACCTTTCTTTATCTCAGGGCGAGGCAAAGGTATTTGCATTGCTGGAGGGTTTAGACTTGGTTCCAGAGGATGCAGAGGTCTATGTTGTTTTGGAAGGATCCACGCTGGCCCATGTTACCAGGGCTCATAGTGATGTCATGCTCTACTTTATTGTTCCTGGTATGTTAATGTGCATGTATGATGTTTAGCTGTATGTATGTTTTCATGTAACTTTTCAGTATTTCACTGTTGCAATCTCATGTTCCTTTTTTTGTCTGTGACATCTTGGTGTGCATCAGCTGTTTCTATTTTATTTTTCTCACACATATAAACATATGCAGACATGTGAGATGGAAAAATATTCATTCTTTCAATTCTAAATAATTTATTCCTTACCAAGATTTAAAACTGGACAAGAGCCTCACACAAGCAATTTATGGCAACTTGGTAACTTATTTTACAAAAATTAAGCTAAAATGCAGAAGCAGTGTGTGTTTAAGAAAAAGGGAGGGAGACAATAAACACATCCTATGGTTCAATAGGCTGAAAAACCATGTTCGACAATAACTAAAGCCATCACTAAGGTATCACAGCATGGATGGATGGATGGATACAATAAAAATAAAGCCATTTTGTTGTAGTTTTGTTTTTGTACATGTGATCCTCATCCTTTCTGCATGACACATTAGTCTTAACCAAGTTTTAGCTGTTTTAGCTATTCTTAATCTTCAGCGTTTTCTTGACAGACTGGCTGTAGCTTTGGCGTAGGGCCGCCCCCACAGTCTAAGGATGTAACTGCACTCAAGGGTGTCCCATTTCTAAGTCACAAAATGGCCCTTACACTTAGTTTCGAGGGCCAAGATTGAGGGTTTAAGGGAGGAATTGGAATTGGACTCTTACTGACTACAAGGTTTCCAGGTTTTATTCTGCCTCTGTCAAGCTTTGAGTTCTCTGTTCAGCTATGAGTTATCCAGACTGAGTCCATTTCATACTAATTTACACTTTCATCATTTTATTTTTGGACGTTCACCAGAAGCTCTTTATATGCATTATTGTTCAAAGAAATTTATACTTATCTTTCACTGAGAATTATTGAAGCATTTCTTGTTCCCCTTTGGCTGAGATGTACAGTTCCTGTCTCTTTAAAGACCCTTTAAGGGTGACGGTGTGCATCATATGTTTCATGGCTTTAAAGTCAAGGAAGAAAAGCCTGGACAATTTTGAGTTGAAGAAAATGTTTCTGATATAATGTAATTGTTAAACAAATTTAAAAAAACACTTTAAATATTGCAAAACAGAAAATACACAACTGACATGGTTTGATTAACATCCGGTAAATAAAAGAACGAGCTGAACTAGGTTTTGTAGTGTTGTCAAATGGTGGCAACATATTCTGTAATAAAGGTCACTAAAAGCAAAAATAATTTTTCTAGATGTTATTTAAATCTTTCTGTCCTCACTACTGTGTCAACCCTTTTTGAAAAAGGCAAAAAGTCAAGGAGGTGTAACTGCTTGTTAATCAAAATCGCAGCAATCTTTTATAATTTTGATGTTTCAAGTCTACATTAAAAACAATGCAGTACATTCACTTTTGATTGAACTTTGTGGCTTTACACTGACAATAATCTCAACAAGATACTGGTAAGACGGGGAAAAGCCCCGACAGCATATCACTTATATATTGTGTACCATTCTTGTCATTAATTCCTCATAGACTGTAAACATTGTTAGATAAAGAATTCGTTTCCATTCAGTCAGCTGCAGTTTAAGGTGTGTGTGTGTGTGTGTTTTTTTTTTTTTTTTTTTTGTATCACAGAGACAACTTTTAGATACTAGATTACTGTTGACTATTGTATCTTATCCTGGAGAGGGAAAAATCTTTTTGAATCTGTTTGGTATGAAGTCTAGATTTTCTTGTTCTCTGCAGGACATAATCTTGCTGAAGTGGTGTCTGTCCATGCCTACCTATGCTCTGAAACCATGCCTCTCACGTTTGTGGGCAGGGCCTCATTAGACTATGTACAGGATGATGCTCAGGTAAGCAAGACAAACATATTGGATCCTTTGGCATTTCACCTAAGGTAGTGTGTCCTTGTAAAATAAATAAATACATGTTTTGATGTTTTGCTCTGCAAAAAAAAAAAAAATCCATCTTCGCAAGATAACCTTTGACAGAGAAAAAAAATGTGTTTTCTAAAAAGATGTAGTAATCTTGTATGTAACTGATGGAAACTCACTAAGTCATAAAATGACATAATTAAGGAAAATAGACAAAGCATGTTAGTTGCAGACTGATTTCCAAACTTGAGGATAGAACATTTTGTTTGGTGTTTTGATGTAGTTTAAAGAAAAAAAAAAGTGTTGATGGTAGCTTAACCTTTTTATGGCCCTCAGTTTATTGCTGAACCTCTGTTATTCTTGACTGATTTATTCTCAGGACCTTGCAGAGCACCTCGTGATCCATGGACATTGTCTGAGCTCCACAGATCACAAGGAGCTTAGCAGCATCTTCAGCCTGGGCCAGGGGAGCTCTCGCTGGGCTATGGATCGTAGAGTGGCTTTGGCTATGGCCAACCTAGATTTCCCCCCAAACTGGAATGTACTGGGGTGCCACAATGGAGATGGTGAGAGCAGGACTGTCTCATGTTGAAGACTGGACAGCCCTGTGCAGATATTAATTTTTATAACGCAACAATGCGTGTCCACATCAAAACATTTAACATGTTTTAAACAGCACACTGTACTAAATAAAGGTATGACGTGGGGTTCCCTAGATATGCTCTTAACAGTTTTCGTAGAAGGTCCAGTGAATGAAGGTGAAGATATATTACACTTGTAATCTGAAGAGCAACTTCTCGTACATGCTTATAGTGTGTCTGAAAAGTTCATATTGAGTCATTGGATTGTTTGATTTTACCAGACTAATAAATTCATGAATAGTTATAGTATGTGGTTAAATCTTTCTCAGTTTCCAAGTTTATATAGGATGAAACAATAAATACAAGAAATAAAAATGTATAAAAAAAATAATGTTATGTACATGCAGGAATTTACTAAAAGTAAGAAGGCAGAGTGATGTCTTTTTTTTTTGTTTCCAAAACTTTAACTGAGGGAAGGTTTATGGGATCAGACTTTGAAAACCCCTTGGTTAGATAACAGAAATTAAAACTTTTCATCCTAAAATTGTAAGATAAAAATATTTTAAAGTGTGAAAATCTTAATTAAAGAACAATACAACTGAAGCTGGATTTTGAGCATATCAACTCAGTAAACAGGTTTGTGAGCAGTCTCACAGACGGCAGTCTCATCACCTCATGCGCTGAAAACCTTACATCGGTATTATGCCAGTTGGGTGAACTCTTCAACTCCGTTACCTACCACACCATCCTCCATCATGATTCCATTTTCTGTACTCAAAGGACTGAAATCGGAAGTGAACACGGCCATATGTGTGTTCTGTCAAATTCATCAAAGCCAATTAAGCAGCATGTAATGTGGTTAATAGAGCCTTTCCATCGGGAAGTAACCCCAGGGAGAGCACAATAAATCTGGAGGTCAGCGGGTTTGTGTGTGTGTTTGTTGGAGTGTGAGTGTGAGGTTTCTGCCTGTCCTGACCATTGTGTTGACTAGATGCCACCATCTGTTAGTATGATCTGAGTGTTCGTGTAAGGCCACCTACAGAAATTACAAACTAGATTAAGCACTAATATTGTTATGACAGTCTGTTTCATAGCAGCGTGTCCCTCTCAATGTCTGCAGCTAATTGGATAGCAATGCTTATGACATCATTCGAGTGCTGATGCTCTATATACCTCAGTTATCAATCTTCACAAAATCCTTAAAGGGTGAGGGAAAACATGGAGTTTAAATATTGTTAGAAAACCAAGAGTTCAAATCAAAAAAGGGAAACAAAATACAGACATACAGGTGCAAATGTGCTATGCAGCACACACTTCGAGGCACATGCAGCACTCGGGAAAGCAGAAATTTTAGAAGCTTGGTGTTTCTATCAAACAAATGCACGTTTAAAGTGATTTTAAATGTGCATTTAAAATATTTTTAAATGTCTACCCTAGTTTGTGTACAAACAACTGAATGTAAGGGGTACAGTCATATATAATAAAATATTGCCATCCATTCCACAGTTTGTATGTACAACTGCATCTTATTATAATGTACCTGACAACATAAACTCTTTTCACTTAAATGGCCATCTGCAGTAAATGCTAGTTGTACCAATTGATGGTTTGTTTTAAAGACTGTCATATGGTTACATTTGAGGTGTTTTAATATCTTGGAAATGGTCTCTCTGTTGCTTCCTCGTTTAACATTGATTTGTCTTTGCGTCACAAAAACGTTTACATGTTATCCTCTTGCCACATTTCTAAATTTTTAGTTGACTGTTGGTTCAGATGGCTTTTGATTGTACATCTGTAGGGTCTATAAGCTTCTGTCGCTTTGAAAGCTCAATGCTCACTTCTCAGGTCTGCTTTGAAGATGATGATTTCAAACCTTGATGAATGCTGCCAGACACTCTTCATCGTTATCCTTGGTAATGTGACTCTTTCTGTTGTGAAATGGTCTACATTAAGCCAACTTCCACACAAAATAATTATTTATATTGCACCTTTTTAACCTCATCTGGGTTTTGCGAAGCATTTTACAATGTTTTTGTCATTCACTTACTCACACTCAATACTTATTATATATATGCACTCTAGTACTCACTAGAATTTCACACACTCATGAGCATGATAGGGACACACAACTTTATTTAGAAGTTCCATTGTAATTGAAGTATGAATTACAGTAGTGTATCACAAATGCTGAAATATTTTCTGTGAAAAATCAGCTTGACAAAGAGAACGAAAGCACCATCATTTCACAGCAAGAAGGTCCTTGGTTTGAATCGTGGCTGGTGTCTTTCTGAGAGGATTTTCTGTGTTCTCCGTGTGCCTGCTAGGTTCTTCAGCAACTACTCGGGCTTCCTTTTACAGTCCAAAGACATGCATGTTAGGTTGATTTGCTATTCTAAGTTGATTGCATGTGTGGTTGTTTGCCTGTTTTAACCCTGTGGTGAACCTGTTCCAGAGTGCATCCTGTCTCTTGCCCTAAGACAGTCAGGGTATGACCCTGAACAGAGTGACAGAGGTATAGAACCTGGAGGATGGATGATGAGCCCAAAGGAAAATTAGTTTGTTGCTGTATGTTTCATAGATTGAAATAGGAACAATCAGTCATTGTAGAGACTGATGTGAGGTCATTGGAGTGGACAGGAATAACCTCCTGTAGTGGTTGTACTGGAGCAAGGCCGAAGAATCTGTAGTTTTATTGGGATGTTGAGTAGAGGGGTATGTTATTCTCTGTTGTGAATCTTGTGCTGCATTTTTTTTGTCCACAGTTTGCTCTCGGGGCTACACAGCAGTTCCTAAAACAGAGCTGGTTTTTTCTAGCAGTATGCTCAACTTCTGGCTCTGGGGTTTCTGTATGTCCTCCACATACAGAAGACATGCAACGTCTTGGTGCACACATGGAAGGTCTTGAGCTTTCTCAAGAAGTAGAGTTTACTCCTCATAGACGGCCTCAGTGTTACATTTCCAGTGTTGGATGTTGTTCAGGTGAGCACAAGTATCTATTGTTCCCCTGCTTCTTCTCCCAGGATGGAAATACTGTCTTGTTCTCAGCCTCCTGTCCCCAGAGGATACACCCCACTAGCAAAATAATCCCAATATTTCTGCAGGACTCTGAGTTGTACTGGAAGTTTGACGTGTACAGGTCGAAGAGAAACGGCTTGAGTGCAGCTAACTGCATTTTCAGACAGACAACCCTCAGTCTCAAAGATGATGGTAGTCAATAACCCAGGTAGAGGCATTATCATGCGCTTCCTGAGGGTTTTTTTTTTTTTTTTTAACGTGGCATTGGAGGCTGAATTGTGTTTACTGTAAAAAGGACTTGAGAAAATAAAACCTAATCCACATGGTGCTCTCTGCTTTGTCCAGATGAGTGTGCTCACTGAAGCAGGTACAAGTTGGGGTTTTCAACTCCTTAGTGATAAGCAAACTGCAGCTGTCCTGTGACGTGCTTACTTGCTTACTTAGGTGGTGAAGAATACTCTCTACAGGATTTTCACAAGTCCTGACATCAGGTTAACTAGAATGTTGTCATTGAGGGCACATGGATAAGATATTTTGAGGTACAGGGATATGACAGGATGTCTAGAGCACTGGATGCTGTCTCCTGACCCAGACAGAAGTTGAAGAGGTGCTATAGAGTCCTTTTACTCGAATGTGGTTCATGTGTCCCACCTTAAATCATCTCAGTTTCTTCAGCTTTTCTTTATCTCCTCATCACACTTCATTTGGTTAGCACTGGGTTTTTAATTATATATAATTTTAAGCATCTACACAAACAATTATCACATTTTGCAACTGTGCTTTTTTCTCTTTAACATAAGCTTAGTCCAATTTTGTCTTGCAGCAGCTGTCTTAGAATCTCCTGCACGTAATTGAAAAAGAATGATCATTTTTATAGCATTGTATACATTTATATCTAAATTTTTTTTTTCTCATGGCCAGAACACAGTCCCAGAGAATCTCCCCTTCACCTGGCGGTGCGATGGGGACTGTATCGGCTTGCGGAGCTGCTGCTTTGCCAGCCAGGAGGCTTGATGGCTGCCAATTTGCCAAATGAAGAAGGAGTCTCACCACTGCAGCTGGCACAGACAGCAGACAACACTGAGCTCTTGGAGCTGCTCTCAAAGTAAGATTTTAAGCACTTTCAAGGTGCTTTGAGTAGAGACAGTGAAAAATCACTGTTTTGCTGAAACGGTGTAGAGCTTTCTTGTACATAGCATTAAGGGGAAGAATTACAACCCAGGCATTTCTGTATGGACTTGGTCTGTTTTTCCTGTATTGTCGATAATAGCTGGGAAAGCTGCCACCCAATTCCAGTTTGACTTCAACTGCTCTCAAAGTAAGATTTTAAGCACTTTCAAGGTGCTTTGAGTAGGGACAGTGAAAAATCACTGTTTTGCTGAAACGGTGTAGAGCTTTCTTGTACATAGCATTAAGGGGAAGAATTACAACTCAGGCATTTCTGTATGGACTTGGTCTGTTTTTCCTTTAATGTCAATAATAGCCGGGAAAGCTGCCACCCAATTCCAGTTTGACTTCAACTTTCAGATAGATGGTCTTCCATTAAGATCCGTAGGTGGATAGTTTTTGTGATTACGCTAAGAATCATTTTGTGTTGCAGCCCACCCAATCCTCTAGCCACACCTCCAGCAGGACTGTCGCAGGTGTGGGCAGACCGGTCCCGCTTGCTGAGGTTCTGTCATGACACAGGGAACCTGACTCTGACTGTCCGACAAAACTTGAGGTGGAGCTCAGAGGAGAGCCGGCATGCTGACATCTTGCTTCTCAGAGCGAGACTCAGAGATGAGGACTTCCTTAAAGAGGTAAGAGTCAAGTTAAGGTAACTTTATTTATGTAGCACTTTTTTCAAACACAGAGGTAAAGTGATTTACATAGACAAAGGAATGCAATAAATGCAATTATTTATGCAAACAATAAATGCTTAAAGCAGGGCTAAAGTCCCTTTTAAGACAAAATAAAATTGGATCGAAAATCAGATTAAAAACATGGATAAAATAAAGACAAAAAAAGGATAAAACAGAGATAAGAATGGTTTAACAAAGAACATGGTGCCATAATAGGCGTGGCAGAATTTCAATCAGTCAAGCTGTATTTGTACAGCACCTTTCATACAACTTGTGCATAACAGAAGTAAAACAAAAGTAACAGGAGAAAAAAAACCCTCCCAACTTTGACCACCAACATTACACACAATTGCACACATAAATACACGAGCACATATTAAACACGTACCAATAAGTTTCAATATTGGAGCAGAAATGGAGGAAACACCTTCTTTAGTCTAACAGGAAACACTGAAGAATGACAATTAAAATGTTTAAAACACATAAGCGGCTAAATGAATAAACAGGTACATTCAAAATATAGATATAAGCAAATAAAAGTAGAAAATGTAGTTGGAGTTAAAACAATGTAAGTGTATAGATAGATAGATAGATAGATAGATAGATAGATAGATAGATAGATAGATAGATAGATAGATAGATAGATAGATAGATAGATAGATAGATAGGTGTGTGTGTGTGAATTAAATAATAAATTGCAAAAGAAAATTCCAAAATATAGTTAAATGGTTAAAACTATAGGAATGAATATAAAGGCTAAATTAAAGAGATGGGTCTTGAGTTGCCTTTTAAAAACTTCCAGACTTTCAGCTGCTCTCAGGTGTTCTGGTAGATCGTTCCACAAACGTGGGCCGTAATCGTAACAGGAGGCTTCACCGCATGTTTTTGTTCCAACTCTGGGAATAATTAAAAATCTGCCACCAGAAGACCCGAGGTCTGAGGAGGTCCATAAAATGAAGCAACTCACAAACAAATGGGTCAGAAACCACTGAGAGTTTTGAAAAATTAATGAAAGGATCTTAAAATTTATCCTGAAGGAAACGGGTTGCCAGTGCAGAGACTTTAAGATCTATGTAAAATGTGCTCTCTTTCTGGTTTTAGTCAGCATACATGCTGCTGAGTTTTGAAGTTATTGTAATTGTGCAATATTTTCCTTGGGGAGACCAGAAAGAAAAGAATTACAATAAGCCAGCGTACATGTAATAAAACCGCAGACTAGTGTCTCTGTGTTGGCTTGAGAGAGAAATGGTCTGACTCTGGAGATGTTTTGCAATATTTCAAGATCTCAGTTTTGTCCTGATTGTTGCATCAGGAAGCGCATCCGCTGTAAAACTTTTGCCAAGCTTCTAATGCGGATCAGTCCGCCATGGCGACCCTGAACAGGGAGAAGCCGAAATGGAAGTAGTTTAACTGTAGAAAACATTTTGCCATCCATACTCTAAAATACAGTCATAAAGTCTTGTAACTATGTCACCAAGAGGAAACATGTAAATATTAAAGTGTTGGACCTAAAACTGATTCCTGAGGTCATTCACTGTTTTTCCAAGTACTGTCTCTGTACTGTGGTTGCTCCCAAACCCAGATTGGAATTTTCAAACATACCATGAGTTTTTATATAATCATTTGATCATCTGATTAAAATGAGCTTTTCTAAATTTTTAACTAAAAATATGGAAGATTTGAGACTGGTTTATAGCTATCAGGTATGGAGACATTTAGGTTACGTCTCTTCAGAAGGGGCTTAACCATGGCGGTTTTGAAAGCAGCAGGACCATGACCATCTCAAGAGAATAATTTGCTGTTGTTAATAAAATGTCAATAAAACCAAGTATAAAAGGATTTTTAAAAATTATGTGGGGAGAGAATCTAAAAAGGATGTAGCTGATTTCATTTGAGAGATAACTTTACTCGGCATCTTAGCATCGACCAGGACAAAATTCTCCAGTGTTTTTTCTCATGTAAAGAGAGAACTTCTGTGGATTTAGGCCCCGATCGTACACCTCCCGCTAGCCGCTACCCGCAAATTGTGGGTTTAGGAACCTCCGCTAACCGCTAATGCAATCTTCCGCTTCCCTAAAGCCACTACCCACTATGCCGACTCCCTTACTCGCATTGTAGGTGTGGCAATGGCCGTGTCTTTTGCGCTTTCCGCAAACTTGGTACCTTGTGATCGCGGGTTTAGCTACCTGCTACCCTAAACCCGCGATCGTAAGATACAGAGTTTTTGGAAAGCACAACCTGCACGTCGGCGCGTAAAGAGCGCGTCCAAATGGCATAAATGTGCGTCCACCTGGTCACATGTGGAGGTGCACAAACGGCTCTACCTCTCGATTACGCATCACCGTATTACTTGCATACGTTTTTATTCTCTTGAAGGTCAGAAGATGTCTGGTCAGCAGTTGTGGTGGATGTGGGAATAGTCACGGCCAGACACGTCAGTCTGTACAGCTGTGGCATGATCTCATTCAGATGTCTGCGGTGGAGGAAACCAAGGAGATCTTTGGGACATTTCCCCTCAAAGTCCGTCATGGCCTACTTCACAGTCACTTCTGTTTTTAAACAGGTCAGATCATCAAATAGAGCTCCGTGGCTCTGGTGTCAAGCTGGAAAAGGTTGGATGCGGGAATTGTATTTCCGATATGTCTGAAACAGTTTGTGGTCGAGGAGGGACAGGAACATTAATTGTTCGTGATCTTTAAATCGGTTCTGTAACTCAGCCTTTCTCAACCGGGGTGTTGCGGCACACTGGGGTGTCGTCTGACTGCTTCAGGGGTGTCGTCAAAAAAATGACCTATTCTGACATTTCATATACAGTGGTAACTCTACTTATGAACGTTTCTACATACTAAATTTTCAGGTTATGAAACACCTCAAAGGGACGAAAGAAATTTCAGGATACGAAAAAATACAGTACACGCTGCTACTCGCAGCTCCCAGAGTTTACCGAACGTAAAAATAGCTGTCGGCTCTGTATCTCGGTTTGAAAGCGGTGCGTCTGAGCTGCTCTGCCATTTGCTATCGCTCAGCATCTTCCTGGCATCCCATTGGCTAGGAGGGCCCCTTGTCTGTATGAGCGTAACCCAGCAACCAAGGTAAACGAACAATTTTTACCTCCGCCAAGAAGGTAATGTTTTTGCCGGCGTTTATCTGTCTGTTTGTCTGTCTGTTTATCTGTCTGTCTGTGTTCAAGATAACTCAAAAAGTTATGGATGGATTTTGATGAAATCTTCAGGAGTTGTCAGAAATGTGAAAAGGAAGAACTGATTTAATTTTGGGTGTGATGCGGAAGAAATTCTGGATTCTGGATCACTTTCAAATTTTCGATAATTGTTGCGTTTACCCCCGTGATCCTGCAGAGGATGAAACGGGTACAGATAATGGATGGATGGATGTTGCGTTTCGTGAAGGTCTGCTCTCTCCGAGTGCTTTTCTAGTTCTAACATGTATTTCTTACAGGTTTTTATGTCATTTCATGTATTATTTATAATTTATAAAAAAAAAATGTTTCAATTTTGGGGGGCTTGGAACAAATTAGGGGATTTACATGGAAAACACATCTTTACTTAAGAAATTTTCAGGTTACGAAACTACTTCCAGAACCAATTAATTTCGTAAGTAGAGGTAGCACTGTATAAATATATTAATCATACATACATAAATACATACTTTTTGCCTATGAATGAATGAATGAATGAATAAATGAATAAATAAATAAGATATATAATTGGACATGAATTGAATAATTAAAATATGTCTCACATGCCCATTTCCCAATATTAACAACATCAGTATGGGGTCAAGCGTAAGGTCAACGTGACTGCCCAGTTAGCTTACGTCGTAATATCATTTAACCACTGGAATTTTATTTCACAGATAGCAAAGAGAACGTTTTAGCAGCATCATGGATCATTTTCTAAAAAGAAAAGCCCCACAGGAACGGAACATCACGGAGGAGTCGACTTCTTCATGCAAGCCTTCATCCACTAGCTCTGAATCTGCACCATAGGTACCAAAGGTAGCTGCTAGTGATAAGGCTAAAAAGAGGCGATACAAGGATGATGGATGGAAGCAAGCACATCACGGATGAAAAGAAGCTTTCCTGCTGAGGCCTACTCTTGGTGCAGTTTATCGTGTTCAGATTATTTAAACAAAATAAACGAGACGTATGCATTTACAGTGAAAGCGATGCAGTGTGGTTTTGGATTATATTTTACTCTGGGGTGTTGTGAGATTTTATCCATTTTTGAAAGGTGTAGTGACTGAAAAAAGGTTGAGAAAGGCTGCTGTGACTGACAGGTAAGGTTTTCCAGAACACCGTTGTTGAGTTTCTGGTACTGTGCGCGTATACCTCTGGCCCTCTCCAGTGGTAGAAGGTAGATGCAGGATACCTGTTCTTCTGGCTCAATGGTGTCACAAAACTCTTTCACCCCTGACAGGCAGAACTGCTCATCCAATAGTTTCGTTCTGCAGTATTTTAAAAAGCAAATCAGCTGCGCCAAGACGCACAGCTGTCCCAGACTCTCAGCACCCCCTGCTGAGAATATGTTCCCGCGGCTCTGCCTGAGCGTGTTTACCGGAAGCGCACCAACTATCTGGGACTTTCAGGTTGCCGATAGGAATTGTCTGTTGAAATATTTTTATGTCTATCAGTGCCGAGGAGGAGGAAGGAAGAGGAAGAAGCAGAGTCCCAGATGAGCTGCGCATAAGAGCTGCTCCGATCTGGATGAAAAGAGGCTCCATAGCGGGTTGCGGGTAGCACAACCTGCTCTTAAAGGCAATGGCTACTGATGCACTGATTGGTTTAACAGGCGGAACCTCCTAACCACTACCATGCATAATATAGCGGGTAGAGCAGGTAGGATAGTGGGTTTAGAAACCCGCTATCCCTTAATAGCAGCTTTTGGAGGTTTGGCGGAAGATCGGGCCCTAAAACTCCAATTTCTGATATTGGATAAGATTTGACTGAATATTTTACTTGTGAACACAACTCTGAAATGTTTGCATTTAGCAACGGAGGGCTCACTTTCTGGCATAGTAGGACCAGGATTAATTAAACAATCAGTTGTTGAAAATAAAACTTTGGGATTGTTCTGATTCTCAGTTATTCATTTTGTAAAGTGAGTCTGTCTTGCGTGTTTAATTGGTTTGTTGCAGATTATTGCTTTTCACGAAATATCTGATAATCTATTAATTTATTCATCCTCTCTCTTTTTTCAACTCTTCCACATTCTCTTTTTAGTGTTTTACTACTTCATTTTATCAGGGAACTGCCTGAATAGAAGTTCTTTTTTTATTTTATTTGTACTACTGGATCAAGAATTAATCCTAATTTAGCAATGAAAGTGTCAACAATAAAATCCCAAGAAGAAGGTAAACAATTGTAGGGGTTTTGTCAAAGAGAAATAACATTTTCAGCCACTTCAGACGTAAGATAACACTTCTTCACAATTTGCTCAGCTATCCCATAAAATACCATCATTAACACAAAAGAATGTGATGATCTGGAATGATGATCTTATTGTGTCTTATCTTATTGTAGTTATTATGAATAATTAATAAAAATCTGTCACAGAAGGGGGGCATTGTTTGGGTGGGCAGTAGACTACCATGTAAAGAATAAGAGGGTTACTAAAAACAAATTAATGATACTCAGAAGATTCATATTTATCAAATGTAATCGGTTTGAAGCCAGTAGATCCTGAAAAGATGGTTGCTGTGCCTCCACGTCTTTTATCAGACCTGCCTGAAAATGTAAGGTGGTGATAGTTTGGAGGGGAGGCCTCGATGAGTTACTGGTCCATCTGTGCTCAGCCATGTTACAAACATGCAGTGAATATTATCTAAAAATAAATCATTAATCAGAAAAATCTTGTTTTAAAAGAGATCTCACATTTAAAGGTGTCATTTTTAGGGCAACTGTATTTTGGGATGAAGGCTTGTGAATATGGAAGCTCTTAAACCTCTGGTTAAAGGCACAGGAAAAGAGCAGAGTTTTCAGTTTAGTGGCTAGAGTTTGCACATTTAATGTCAACACAAGTTTCTTTTTGTGTGCAGGATCATAGCTGAATCCATTTTCCCTCTATTTGGTTCTTATTTGAGGTTCTAGTAGCTGACGGCTCCTGGAAGTTCTCAGTGCCCTACTTGGTTTATGTTGTACAAAGAGATCAGAAATGTATTGTGGTCCCATATTTTTGATTGACTTGTAAACGAGCAGTGACACCTTAAAGTTCACTCTTAGAATAATGCCAGAATAAAATTGTGTAATAGAGTAAATATGCCACATGTGGCTTATCAGAATAATATTGCTGCATCTTTTAAGTAATAATCTCTCTTTCTTTTGCAGATTAAAGCACTCAGAAAAGAACGGGTGGAGACTATCTTAGGGAGAGAAGAACTAGTGGATGATCCTGCAGAGACCGGTATAACATACTTCCTAAAATATTTTATGACATTACAAGGGAAGGCTGGTTAAGCTAAAAGATTCATCCTAATCATTTTCTGTGGTAGAGGTTTGTTAGGACTCATGCAGCGATAGATAGAAATAGACTGCCCTCTCCTGGATTTTAAAGGTACTGTTAAAAAAAAAAAAAGAGGCAGTATGAAGAACTGCTGCTGTCAACTTGGTGATCAGTTAATGCTAAAATCTTAATCTGATCCAAAAATTAATTCTTAAGTCCCTGAAAATTTATTATCTCATTTACACTTGTCCATTTATATATTTTGCTGATTATATTGTTGTTTGAAATAGTAACGACCATTTTCTTTAAACAAAAAGTATATATTATACAGGCAAATGGTAGAAAAAGAATCTACAACTCTAAAATTACTCATCTTTGATGTTTTGTGCTCTTCTTTGAAAGCAGACATCTTTAACATGTTATTCTGCTGCATGAGAACCTTGACATGCAAAGATCTTCTTGTTGGCGTGAATCAAAGTACATCTGTGGTTGAAGTCAGTTTGGTTTTGCAGGTGTTTTAGTCAGAACCTAAAGTCTGGACAACTGAAAAATTTGTCCAAAAAGCCATGAAAGGTAGTTGAACAACAACTTCAATCAGAGTCATTCACATTTTTGAGGCAGTCCCTGAAACAGCTATTAATTTTATTTCACTGTATAGATGAACACCTTGACCTGCTAGTGATGCTCGAGGAAAAGTCTGGGGATTCATGTGATTTGGCATCTGGGCATTGGGAATTCCTGCACAAACTTTAATAGCAGAGATATTTCATGCACATGCCGGACATGCCAAGTATTTGATCCCTCTAGCTCTCACCAGAGGTGCAGTTGAACAATCTGACAATATTATATCAACAAATGTGTTACGAGATATCACACTGGGATATAACCTGTACATCCGTTTCATTCTTCTTCATTTCCTGCCATTACATTTTTACATAAGTCCAGCTCATAAATCAAATCAACCAATCATCGTGCTTTGTTTCTGGTAAGTGACCGTGCACCATGCTCTTTGATCTGGGATGAACATGGCCATTAAATGGAACGGAGCGAGATCAAGGCAACAAACTGAGGTTTCCATAACCCCCGAGGTTATGAAAAGAAAACAAAAGACAGACTTTATGTACTATCGTTAAAAACTGACTAACATCTGTGTCTACTCGAGCCTCTTTTGAAGTTTTGAAGTTTAATGGTTACTGTGTGGCAGCATCTGAATATGCATTTTCCTCTTTCAGTGCTGTACTCTGAGATAAATGCAGAAAATGCTGCTGAAGAAAATGTGAGTATTTGATGTAGGACAATATATTACAAGATATTTTGTTCATGCTTGAAATTCTTCTTTTGGCGCAAATCTAAAATCCTTATTTAGTTTTCATGGAGATCTGCACCAGCTTGTTTCAACCTGCTTATGGCAAGAACAAGGCACTGAAAGCACCTCAATACCCTGCATTGTTTCCCTCTTATTGTGAAGGTGTTGGAGTTGGCACCTTGCTCACAGTAGTGAATAGCTGACTTTGTGAGTGGTCAAATGTGTGTTTAATGTTTTGACAGGTGTGGCAAATGATTCTGGTCATCCAATGAGATGCATTTTACGTGACACAGATGGCTGACTAATTAAACAGTCTCACACACCTAGGCACTCACCAAACATTTGTGTTTTTGTACTTGGTTCAACATGTCCTTTTGGCATTCCTGAAGCGAAAAGTCTCACACTGTAAAACTGCATTTTGTTTTACAAAAGTTTCCAGATTTCTTCACTGAGGGCAATGAGGAACCTCTGATTTTGTCTGAATGAGGAGGATGAAGCGGACGACCCATCGCAGTCTGACTCTGGTAAAAAGTTTAAGATTTTCTCTTTGCACAAGCCTGCTTTTAGACATGGTTTTTATTTTAGAGCTTGCGGTATCTCAGTGATAGATCATGTTTTGTGCAGACTGAAAGTGATGATTGTTGTTTTAGGTGGTGTCTTACTCATAGGGAGTTATTTAAGTAGCTTCTAATCATTAAATGAGGAAATGTTTCCTTTCCTGAAGACAACTTGGAACTCAACAGCAATCCTCAACTATGGCTGACTACCTCTCCCCACTGACTATTGTATCACGTTACAGTCCCCAGACCCCCCCTCCACCCCCCCCCCCCATCTTGAGCTTTTGGAGTCTGTTCGCTCTGTGTTACTGTGCTACCAGAGAAGAATCTTTTCATATCGTGTAACAGAAAAGCAGTCCTGAGCCACCCAGTTTCTTCCAACAATGACAGGAGAAGAGGAAGGGTCTAGGTGAGCTTAACCAGTTGGTTGAGGGTGTCTTCCCCCTGGTCAGCTCCTGGATGGTAACGTGAAGGATTTGAGAGTGGGAACATCCTGTGGGTTAATAATTGGCTTGTATTACTGCAGAGGAGACTGATGCCCCAGTGTAAGAATGCTGTGGTTACATGTTGAGGCTTGAGGCTTTATAATGCTTGGCACTGGACATCTTTAATCTTAACGTCTTGTGGCTAGTGTAGTTTTCCATTCTAAATGGTGTAGACATTTATGCTATGAATACGTGTATTTGTGAATGTGTGTGTTTTTCTGTGTAGTCTTTAGTGATCACCTCCCTGTGACCTCGGTCAGCCCTTTCAGAAGTCTTTAGCAGCTCAGATGAAACAGTATATTGGTCACTTAAATTCAGTTCAGTGGGGTGTTTTGAATAAAAAGTCAACTAAGACTCAGGAAATGACTTAGGTTTTATACATTGATACTTTTGACCCGGCCTTTGGTAGACTTTCCAGACCTGCTAGGCATCAAGAGTTACCGACAGACTTTCACATAATTTATTGAGGTGGTAAAGCTTATATTGTGAGCCCATCTTTTTGTTAACTCTCTGTTTAACTCAAACTTATGCATCATCAAATAGACAGACAGAACTTGTGTAGCCAGGTTCTCGACAAGGGATGTGGAATTTTGAAGATACTTGTCATGTTCCTCCTGTCTGCTTGATGTCATCTTTCCTCTTTCCAGTTCAAAATACTTGAACTTTATTTTCATAAAATATAACTATATACACTTGTACATTACTGCTTTTCCAAGGATAATAAAGTATTAATACATTTAACTGTATAGAAAAAATACGGCATCTTTCTTGGAGTTTTTGATGTTTCTTTTTCCAGTTTCTTTTTCCTCATCTCTGCTCTCCTAGTGCCCCCAGTATTTAAATACCCCACCCAAAACACACACTTGCACCAAAGTACGTACACATGCACACAGACCTTGCACATCCATGTCTCACTTGTCATTCTCCCCAGATCAGCATTTTAATGTGAGCTTCGTAAACAAGTAGAAGAGGCAACTTTATCCTGAAGAGCTTTGCTCTCTGCAGTTAAAGAAAAGAAGGAGGATGATGTGTGTGAACCTATTGTTAATGTATACGTGTTCATGTTTGTCTTTTGAGAGGCAGAATGTAGAAGGGAAGAGTACTTTAAAGGGGCAAGGAGTATAGGGCAGAGAAAAAAGGGGTGTTTGTCGCTGAATGGGGGTTGCCAGGGCCTTGCTGAATGCAGTTTTCCAGCAGCTTGTTGAGATCCCTGGGGAGAAGAGAGTGGAGGAGTGTTAAAATGGTGTGTATGTGTGCACAATGGGGGGAAAGATTCAGAGCAAGAGAAAAAGGATTTATGATATGGATAGTTTGGCAAGGTGACAAAAGATGATAAGTGAAGTGCCAGGAGCGCCAAAAAGAGACCCCAACCCCAGCTGAGGGATCTAATTGGAGAACGGAAAAACGGATTAAACCTCACTCAGACCCCACAAAGGCAGCATTAATGTTCACTAGTACAGTGCCAACACCCTCCACCACCCCCTTCCATGCACACACTGAAACTTTTTTTCTATAGTCACAGTGAGGCTTTCTCTCTCCTCAGCACATATTCTCCCCACAAGACACATCTTATCCCCTTTTTCTCTCTTTTTTTTTTTTTAAATCACATTCCTAAATTTATGTGCATTTATAAACCCATGGTTGGCCTCTTTCCATGGCGCCATTATCTGATTTGTCTCTTAAACCCCCTTTACCACCTCATTTACCAAATTTTACTTGTATCCTTTCCGCTGCAATCGGGGAACTGTACTCCGTTAAAGTTGGCAGGAGGGTAAGAAGAAACAACATGGGAAGAAGAAAACAGCAGCAGCTCTCACTGCTGTCTCCATGGTGAGGTTGCTGACCTGGCAGTCTGCCCCGCCTCTCTTCCCCCTCAGCTTGGCTTTGACATGCTAAAATATAGAAAACAAGAGTATTGGCTGATTGGGAAGAACTCTCTTCATGTGCGGCATTAAGGATATTTGGGCTCAGTTTCTTGTACTTTGAAGTGTTGAGTGCAGCTCTGCAGTCTGGCAAGTCTCAGACGCAATTATGAACTCACTGGGTTAATGATTTCTGCCATGTCTGGAACTCACCTCCACTATACTGTCTGCCTTTTTGTTTGTCTTTACTCCAGGTTCTGTAGTCACTCCTATATTTGACTTTGTCTTTCTCTGCTTCTCTCCTTCCTTCAGTCACTCTTTCCGGCCATCAATACCCTCCTCCCCCTGCTCCTGTCAGCATGTGTTGATATCTCTCCTTCTCACTGAGTACTGAATGTGGTAGATGAGAGACTGTAGGAGACGGAGAGAGGCTGAAAGTGCCAGAGGTTGCCACAGATTTGAGAAGAGCTGTCAGAAAGGCAGGAAAAAGTGTTGGAGAGAGAAGCAGCAGAGGCAGAAGACGGGGTTCAGTCTCAGATCTGTCGGACAGCCGAGGAGGGGGAAGGCAAGGACTTTAGGGGGAGGGGTGGTTGAGGGAGACAGAGGGGAACATGCTGGCTCACTCCTGAAGTGTCAGAGTTTACAGCAGAGCTCTGGAAAAAAGGAGAGTGAGCACTGCAGCTAATCTGGAGTCTGTTCGGAATCTGTGGGGATGGATGCAATTTGAGGCGCTGCTGGGTTATTTATTGCACACTTTGTGCTATTTGGATGAAAATTTTCTGTACCCTTTAAAACCATGGACTCTGACTCAGACTCTCCTTTCAACTACTCCTGGCCTTCATTTCCCAGGATGAGGATGCGGAGGAAAACGGGAAAAAAAGGTAACAGAATGGTAGCTGATATGAAATCTATTCTTTCACACTGATTGTAACAGTTCTGTGAGCTGCCACAATAGTTGACATACTCATGTCTCACCTCACAGACCTATCTGTCTGAAATGTTTCCAACACGCTCATGTCTGCTGCAAACTTGGACAGTATTTATATGCATATGGGTTATTTTGGAGAGAAGCTGCTTTCCATAATATGGAGCCACTCTACGTTGGAATAACAAACTGCAAATTTCCCTCTTGGAAGATAACTTTTACCATTCACTGTGGAACAATAAAGTTACTCAGTTTCCATGATGCATTATTTCTCACAGACCTACATTGCAGCCCCGTGAGTCAAAGTTAGCTGAATCTTTGCCAGTGATGTAACGTGATATCTGACACTATGTTGGGGAATGTCAGATGTCAACTCAAGACTGATTGAGTAGTGGGGGGCTTTCAACATCTTTGGGTGGCACTGTTGTGTGCATAAATAAGCCCAGCATAGACATTGTGCTCTTCTGTAACTGTTAGGGTGCCATTCAAAAGGTAGACTTGGTTTGCCTCTTCATGTACCTACAAGCTGAAACCTTGATGAGAGTGTAGGTGTAAGTGAGATTCAGTGATGTATCATAAGCACCTGAATCAAGAACAAGTGAAAACTAGAACTTTAGTTTGGCATGTATGTTTATTGGTTCATTGTTAGTCATGGAAGATCTAAAGCAGGAACTGAAAATAGAGCAAAATTAAATCATGGTGGTTGAGAAGTTTATTGCTTGTGTCCAAGCAACTCTGTGTTTATTGGAAGGAGAGACGGAGAAGAAGATCGTGTTGCTGCCATGGCTCAACTCCAATGGTTCTTCCTCATTTTTGCTGCAAACCTCTACACATGTTATTGCTTTATAATTGTGACTGACATTGGTAAATATTATACACTGCCTGTCTACACTCCTTCGTTGAAGAGCAAAAATTATGGCTTAGCATAAGGTTTTAAAATTGACCAAATATTCTTCAAGTGGATGCAGACATTTTCAGAAGTTGGCTGTGGTACAACAGTGCATGACCAAAGTGAAATGTAATTTCAAGTGTGCTTAGCTGAAAGTTTATTTCTTCACTCTGAGAGCTGATCATTGCTCAGTCTGTCTCTACTTCTTCCTGGATTTCTTTGGCTGATAGACACATTAAAATGTAAACACTATGAGTATGTGATGCCTAGACAGAGATGTGACTACAGGTGTCATAACTTCAAGATGCTTTGTGAGTGTGGTGGACGATTGTGTTAACAATTTAAATGATCTGACAACTGAAGTTGAATATTTAATTCTCTTATTTTATAGGGATATAACACCCTCTATCTGATCATTTTCAGCTTGACTTATTTTACTTTAGAACTAATTTCTTTCTTTCTCCAAAGTGGCAGTTGTTTAGTTTGGTGCTTAAAAATCAACTTACATCATAAGAGAAGGTGAAGCATGAACAAAAAGTTCTTTTATACTCATAATAAACCAGTCCAGATGTTTATACAATTAATAATTGTGTTTATCTTGAATTTTGGTTTTGCCATATGGCTTCTGAAGGGAGTGAATCTTGAGAAAGACCCCTTGTAACAGAGCTGCCTTCCCTCTCTCCATCTTGCCTTCCTTGATCTTGTTCTCCAGGGGGTGTGCATGAGTTGAAGGGTCACTCTCTGTGTGTGTTTAACTGCTCTGGTCTGGAAACCTGGCCCTGACTGCTGTCTTTGTCTGAGTCGCTGCAGAGCTCCCGTTCTCTCTTTTTCAGTCTGCTGCTTCTCCAGCCGGCGCTACTGTATAGAGTTAGCTGTCACTCAGGGATTTGCTCTGAATATCACATCACTCCAAATATATATGTTCCATAAGTAAAAGTCCAGTTTGAATAGCTCTGTTAAAGTGCTCTTTTAAGTGGCAGCCTGCACGTTGCCCTGTCTCAGTGATGAAGACGGCTTCTTTAACCAATTCACGAACAGCTCGAACTTGTTAGGATGTGAACTTGCTGCTTCTCTGTGATTCTCCTTGTTAACCAATGTTAAACACAGATCACCTTGTCTGACAGTAATGTTCACTGAGGCAGTATTTATGGGTCAGAGGTGTGTGAATAATTGAGCCCATGGCGGCCAGCTGTGGCTTTGGACTCAGCCCAGAACCTGAACTATTAAGCTTGTCTGTCAAGTCCACGATGTGGGTTTATATGAAATGGTATCTACTTTCAAACAGAAGTCTGACCCACATCCATGCTCTTAACCCCATCTGTGAATTTGATATTGGAGTAAATCTAATCCTATGAAGCAAAGCAGATGGTGTAATATGACTTTGTGCAAGTATTATGGATGTGGAGTTGGAGTACAATATTGTCATGTCAGACCAAGAGGATACAAGCATTTCTGACAACAGAAGAAATGGTGGCAATGTTTTCCATTTGTCTGAGTTTAGGAAGATGAGGAATGATGTTGAGAAATCTTTGTATACACTATATTAGTTCAGCTGCAGTTAATTCATTCATTTTACCTGGATGTGGCGGAAATCATCTGGTGTCCTCATCAGTGTCCGGTTGACTCCGTCGCTCCTCAGATTTATGGGACTTGCTGCCCACAGGAAGCACAGCCAATTGTTGCTCTGATTTATTCTCTGTTACAAATGCTAGACATTTATTCTTCTACTTCGCTGTATTAGCTGCCTCAAAATGATGGATAAACTACAGATTTGTTATTAAATAGTACTGCAGAGGAGCTGCTGCGTAGCTCGGTGGTTTAAGCAGGCGGCCCATGTATGGAGGCTGCAGTGGTCGCAGCCTCCCGACTCCCGACCAGCAGCCCTTTTCTGTGTGTCTTCTCTGCTCTTTTTTTCCTGGTTTTCTATCTTCTCCTCACTCTAAATAAAGTAGTGCCCAAAAAAAAAAAAAAAAAAAAAAAAAAAAAAAAAAATCAATAATACTGTAGAATTTAATTTTGAGTCCTGTTAAAGGATTTGAGGTGGAATCAGGACTTCAAAAAATATGCTTTTGCTCCGATAGCATCTTTGGAGGCACGGGTAAATTCAATTCTTCTTTTTTTTTTTTTTTATGGCCAGTTACAACAAAACTAATCTCAGGGTAGTTCAATACAAATCCAGCTAAACATATTCCAATTCAATTCTTATTAGAATTAGATTGCTTTTATTGACCCTGCACAATCCTACAATGAAAATTGGTGCTCCTACATAGCAGATACAAGATGAAACAAGTGGGTAAAATAAATGAAACTGTATCAGTGATGCTTAAATGGATTTTATATACACACATGCACTGGATATTCAGGGTAGTAGTAGTCAGGGTAGTGGATTAAGAGTAAGTGCACAGCAGAAAGAACAGGTATGGCCTATCTTGTTATGTACGTGTCTGCTCTGCGTGTTCATGAGTCCAGGGTTTTGCACAATTATTATTACACATATATTATTTTTATTGCATTGTTATTGCACAAGATAATATTGGTTGATACTGTTCTTATTGCTCAAATTACTGTTATTGTTGCACCAAATATTGTCTGTACTGCATTGTTAATATCGCATAGAATATCTTCAGTATATGTCACTGACGGTATGCAGTGAGTATTGGACAAATTAGTGGGTTCTGAGTTCTTGAAAATTTTGTAGGATAGTTATTATGCAGAGTTAAATGCCTTAATGGCACTTCTGTAAGAAGTATTGACGTGTCTGGAGCTGCGAACTTTGACAAACCTGTAGTGTTGTCTGGAGGGTAGCAGGGTAAAGAGGTACCGGGTGGTCAGGGTGGGAGGAGTCCTTAATGATTTTTGTGACCCTGCATAGACAGCGGGTCCTGTATATGTCCTGTAGTAAAGGTAATGATGATTCTCTGTGCTGATTTGACATGTCTTCCAAAGCCGCCTTGTCAGCTGCAGAGTATTTGTGGTACCACGCCAGCATGCCGTGGGTGATGATGCTTTCCACAGAGCAGCGATAGAAAACCAGCAGCTGCTTACACAGGTTGGCTCCTTAATGTTCTTAAGAAATAGGGCTGCTTCTGAGTCATCTTCACCAGAGCAGCTGTATTAACAGTCATGGATGATGTGCATGCCTAGAAACTAGATACTCTCTACACCACGTCTCCTCTGAGGTATAAGGGAGCAGGTTCCTCCCTGTTGAAGCTGATTATCAGCTCCTTTGTATTGGTGGTGTTGAGTCGGGGGTTATTTATTGCACACCATTCTGACAGTTTGCAGACTTTATCCCTGTAAGCAGACTTGTTTCCATTTTGTATAAATCCGATCCCAGTGGTGTAACCTGCAGACTTTATGACGCTGTTGATGTGCAGTCGTGTTTATATAGGGAATAAAAGAGGGGGCTCAACATGCAGCCCTGTGGGATTCAGTTGCACTTCAGCTGTGTAGTTTTTCCGCTGTTCTTCCAGTGATGCAGAGGTTAAATCAACAAACAACATCCTCACATACATCCTGCTGGTGTGCCGCCTTGACCGGGCTGGTTGCTGATGAAGGGGCTGGCAGACAGGGTGGTTCCTGTTGGGCCTGGAGGGACATCCAGTACACTGGTAGAGGTCTGTTGCATGACACTGGTCCATCACACCAGCACCAACTGTGATCCAACCTGTAGTTCTGGTTGTGTTCATGGGTTGATCTTGAGTAAGCTTTGGAGGTCAACATCACTGCTTTATGTCGGGCTGCTGGTCTGTTATACCTCTAGTATGGATATGGGGGTTACATACATCACAACACAAACCTCCACACATTCATCTATATACACCACACAAACACACACCACACAAACACCCACCACATGCACCAGCATACTACACACCCCACTTCCATCACAGCCTGTCTTTTGTCTTCATCTGTCCTGTCCTTATGTGCTCCACTGTTAATGATCCTAGTCCTCTCTGACAAAATCAAAATCAAGGTTTTGGGAGTTAATAAAGCAAATTACACTAGACTGTCAGAGAGGGCTGGTTAAGGACACTCTCACTATTACTCACACTTGTGCACTTGAAAAATAACATCTGCTGCAAGATTAAATTTTATCTATCTATCTATCTATCTATCTATCTATCTATCTATCTATCTATCTATCTATCTATCTATCTATCTATCTATCTATCTATCTATCTATCTATCTATCTATCTATCTATCTATCTATCTATCTATCTATCTATCTATCTATCTATCTATCTATCTATCTATCTATCTATCTATCTATCTATCTATCTATCTATCTATCTATCTATCTATCTATCTATCTATCCCAAATTTTTGTGCTAACCATTAATCTATATGCAGACTTGCGAAAAAAAAAAAACCCAAAACAACCTACCTGAAAAAACTAATAGATTTAATTAGATTTAATTTAATTAACTCTCCACTTCAGTTTTTATTGAGTTTTATCTCAATTTAGGCTTTTCTTCTGTTTTTTTTTTTTTGAACCTAGACTGCATATATGTATGTAACGTGAGGTAGTGTCTAAGTGTCCTCTATCTTGATTAGAATATTCATTTTGTTTTAGGGTGCAGCAGTTATGTTACCTGCTACTGCTCCAGCAGCACAGCTTGTAGGCTTTTCTTCTTCTTCTTTTTTTTTTTTTATAAGGGACTTGTTGTCAGATTCCAATATTTCCTGTCCATCTCTGATTCAGAAAATGTAATACTTGCTATCAACCCTTTATTGCACTTTTGGTGAAATTCAAATAAAACAGATTAAAAAACATTATTATAATCTCATTGAATTAGAACTTTTTTCCCCTTGTTAAAAACAGATGATTAGGTGACCAAATGAGTAGATATTTGGTGCTACGTTTGGCATTTAACCTACTCAGAGATAATACAACTTATGTGTGGGTTCCCTTTTTAGACCTGGAGTTCAATTTGTTAGGGTTCTTGATCTACCCAAGACTGACTATGAATGGTGTTGACAGCTTAAAATGATACTTAAATAGTAAGTTGTTGGAGTTAAGATGAGTTTCTCAGAATCAAAAGCATTTTCTTCTTCCTTGAGTTTATCTGTAGAGATTTATGTATATCAGCATTTAGCAAGCACACAGCTAAAAAAAATCAGCGATGTTGAGGAAGACACTTCAAGATGGTTGACAATGATGCAGGAAAAAGAAACAAATGAAAAGGCCATTACATCAGAATCCCAGTATATATTTTTTGTGGCTCTGGTGGCCTTTATTAACAATGTGTAGACAGGAAACCAGAGCAGAGAGAGAGTGGAGAAGACATGCAGCAAAGGGTTGCAGGCCAGGAGTCGAACTGCGACTGCTGCAGGAGGACTGTGGCCTCTGCACACGGACCGTCTGCTTTAACCGCCGAGATATCCAGCTCCCCACTAGTTAATTTATATCATCATTAATCAAGTCTTTCACAAATAGCTCTATATTTTTGCATGGGCTACACATTGAGTGTGGTGCTAAGATTGACGACAGCGTACTGTCCAGTTGTACTTAAAATATAAATGTTAAAATTTCTATCTCACTTTGCATTTTGAAGCCTTTTATTCTCATTGATCATATTGGCTTATACACCACTTTACTCCTCAAAGGCTTATTGTTGTGCATGTGGTGACTGCTTACATATGACTTTTTTGTTTGTGTGCATATGTTATTTTCAACCCTGAAATACTCTTTAAGAGAGTATGTTGTGTTGAAGGTGGGCTTTGTACAGAGCAATATCCCAGGGGGAGATGTATGTGTTTTTTGAGAGCAGGAGTGTTTTCCCCTGTTGAGCAGGAAAACCAGGCTACCACTCACAGTACTCCACTGTGTTGAAAGGGTTTCTCTCAGTGCTGCTGTGAGCTCACCAGGAGTTATTTCCACTCACCCGCTGTATCGCAAAACAGGGTGGGGAAAAAACATGCCGACAGATGTCCACTCACAGCTCCATGCACGCCCATTCACGTGTGTGTGCAAGGAGCTATTCAGGCAAACAGACACACACACACACACTCATACTAAGAGTCTTGGTACTGAACAATGACATGCTACTGCCCAGGATGTCTATGTCACTTCCTGTGTTTGTGAGAAGTCATTTGGTGTTGCTGTGGAAACTGAATGTAATATTGAAAAATTCTCCCTCTGTGTCTCATTCCCTCTGTGTAGAGAAAAGTCAGTCCATAAGAGAGAGCCAGGCCTCGTCCCCGACTCTGGCGGCAGCGGCCAGACTGTCAGCGATGATACACGGCAAAGACCAAGTGTACGCTAATGCCATGCTGGTCGACCAGGTGAGTTGAACTGAGATTTCTTTTTCCTTAATCTATGAGTGTAGGTTAAAAAAATACAGTTTATAGCAGTCATGCGATTCCTAATATATGAAAGATAGGCTTGGCTCATGTTACATAAAATGTTCCATAAGAGAGCTACAAATCACCTTGTAGTTGAGTTCCTCTTCGTTGCTTTCTCACTTTTCCACGTCAGGTGGATGACGCTGACATTAAGTATCGCTCTCAAAGGGAAGAACGGGTCTGCCTTCCATCCCACGTTGGTGGCTCCTGCTGGGATTCGTTCTCTGCGACTTCCCTTGATTCAGGGAATTGTTCCCAGAACCATTACCCAACGTCACCCCACCACGGGCCGAGAGAAAGCCCTAGCCTGGACAATCACAGGGAGCCATCATCTCGCATGACTCCCCCCTCACCCTTTGCTTCCTCCCCTTCTTTTCCTTCCTCTCCTGCGTCTTCCGCCCTCCATTTGTGTGAGGGAGTGCAGAAACGTCAGACGCCGACATGCCCTCAGGTCTCTCCTGCCTTGAATCACAGAGAATGTCGCTTAACAGATGTGGGCCGGGGGTTGAGGTAGGACAGCATTACTGTGCTATTTAATCGTATAAACTGATGAAGACATTTATTGTGGCAACTTTTCGGTTTTTTGCTTTTGATGAAAGGACAAATGGTCTGCAGTAACAGAAACCTGATTTTATTGAAAATATGCAATAAAGTTTATGTTAAAAAAGCTAGGAAAATATCAAACAGATTTATTTTACCGAGATGGTACCAAAACAAAGAATAATTCTTAACATAATATATTCTTCCTTTTTTTTTTTTTTTTTTTTTTTTTTTTAATGAAATGCTGATTTTTATATTTTAAAAGTTTGGCCATGGCTAAGTATTCCACATCTCCTTTGCCTTTACCAAAAATCAATAAATGTTTGGAAACTGAGGGTATCAGTTTTCTGTAGCTTTGAAAGAGCGATGTTTTTCTTTTTCCATCCTTCCTAGATGTAGGATTTCAGGTGCCCAGCAGTTCAGGGACTCCTTTGTTGTATTGTTCATTTTATAATGATCCAAATGTTTTTGGTGGTTGACAGATTTGGACTACAGGACAGCCAGTTGAACAGCTGAACTCTTTACTGCAAAACCATGCTGGCGTAACACACGCCGAAAGCGGTTTGTTGCTGTTTAACTGATAAACATGTTTGAAAGGCAGCACAATCTGTCCAAACATTCTTGAAATATGCTCCTGGCATCACATTCCAAATGAGAATATATTTGATCTAAAAAAGATGTGTAATTGCACATATCCAAGATTGTCTGCATCCTGCACCCTGTTAGTACAGGATTTAATGAATTTCAATGCTTTACAATTATTTTAGTTGGGGAACAGCTGTTAAAGATTGGCTCACTTTAACAAACAAACACACTGCAGAACCAATTCAGAAATACATTGTTTGATCTTGATGACATCATAGATTAAAAAAACAAAATTGTGTTCAATGATGTGATTGGATCCAGTGTAGGTGAGGAAAATGACAGGAAGCCCAAGTATATCAGTTGTTTGTGTTGAAGTAGGATCTTGAAAATATATTTCAAAAGTCTACATAGCATTCAAATTATTTCATGATGACTACAAGCACAGATCATGATGGTCATGGTCATGTTGATGTTTCCAAACTTATGCAGCTTATAATAAACTTAGAAGCTATTTCACAGTATGCAAGAGTTAAGAATTTAAATCTGCCTCCCTTTTGAGCCTTTAAACAGCGGTTGACATATGAACCGTTACCACTTCATTGTGACTATAATCTGAATACATCTGAACATGGTTCTTTTGGTCATTTGTTTATAGATTGATGGATAGATTTTTTTTTTAAAGAACAGCAGTCTGAATGAAGTGTGTGATGCCAGTACTTCTTCCACTGAAACTCAAGTTTACCAGTTTGTTCTTTTATATAACATGTAATAAAGTGGCAAAAGTCAAGGATTTAAGAACACTGAGAGTCATAACATGGGTACACCTGTGTGTTTTCATCTGTGTCTGTAAATAGCCCTAGTCTAGAGTGCGACAGTGGAGAGGAGGACATACTGGGACACTCCTACCCATGTTCGTCTATAAAGCAGAGGTCCATTCTTCGGTTCAGCTCAGGAGAAGAGAGAGACTCCTTTGACACCTCACCTGATTTTAATCGCTCGCACTCTGACAGCACACACAAAACTAACAAGGTATAATTCATCTTCCTGAATGCAGATCCTTTCTTGCCTGGGAAACTTTCCCTCCTGAGTCACCAGTATCTCTGTATCAAACCATATGTCTGAACAGCATTTTTATGAGTATACATGGCAGGAGATAATTGCAGTGCTCTTTCTGTTATTGTACAGGATTTTGACTTCAAGGTTTGGTGAGGTTAGTGTAATTTGACTTGAAAAATATTCTATCCATTAAAGTATTATGACAGTCAGAACCTACTTTCCAGATAGTCAATAGTCATGGATGGGTCCATTTACTCCACAGATACCGCTGGTCTTCTGTTTTCCTGTTCAAGGGTTGAAATTGTAAACTTCCCTGTCTGATGCGTAATTTCTGATGGGTTTCTTCAACAGAATTCAGAAGACACTGAGGTTCGTCTGCGCTCCTACTCCTACTCCTCCCCCAAAGCGAAGCCATCGCGACCGCTCCTAAACCGAGACGCAGCCATCACCGACCTAGAAGAAGGTGAGCGATCTTGAACCCCTTTCCTTTGCAAATTCTCTATTCTCACGAGCCACCTGAATGGACAGATGTGCCGCATGTCTAACAGGGGCAAGACCAGACCAGTACCATGAATCAACCAAAGCTCTATAAAGTACATTTGGGCTTAGTGAGCTCTGCTTTGGTACAGCACTACTCGTGTAGGTGATGTGAACTTATCTAAGTATGTTGTATTAAGGACGTGCTTTATTTTGTGTAGATGGCACGTTCGGCAACAGTGGTCGCTCTCTTCTTCAGGCTTTATCTCTTTCTAAATCCCTTTCTCGTCTCAACCAAGTTAGTAAGTACAAGAAGAGCATCAAACTACAACTTAGATACTGCTGCTTGGTTGGCTGGTGTAACCTTTTCAGTGCTCTTTATTTCAAACCATGGGACAGACTGTTGATAGTCAAGAGCTACACAATTAAAGAACAACTTTTATGTCTTGAAATTTGTAACAAACGTATTTATACAAGACTTAAACTTGGCAAACATTGGAAACCAAAATAATTTTGCTCCATATTTTGTTGTAAAAAGAATTGTTTGGGGAAAATAAAATTCCATTGTTACCCACATTGTGCAGCTCTGGATCTGTGGCGAGGTTTAATTCTTTGGGGTGAGCACGAAACCGCTGCCTCACTGAAGTGCACAATTTCATTTGTCTAGTGATCAAAAGCAGCCTTTCTTTACAGCTTGATTATTTTATTTTTTTCCTTAATAATAAAATAATAGACTTCCAAAAATGCAGAGGACTAAAGCTTTGGAAATCACTCAAGTTCTGGAGATCATGTGAAGGCAGACTTGCTTCTCTTCTGAGGGTTCTGTTATGCTCCCATTTGGTAACATTTTGTTTCCCTGTGTTTTTTCCATCTTCACTGTCATCTGGTTTTTCAAGACAAAAATTTGCAGTGGTGTTTATTCTTTCCCTGCTGGGGTTTGCTGTATCCAGACTTCTTCTGTGATCCTTGTAAAAGCCTGTAACTCAGTTTTAATAAGAGGTGATGGTTTCTGATACATTCAGCGGATCTACTACTAATCTAACTATACCTTCAAATGTTTTGACATGTTTTTCTGTCTTACTCATTTGCTTGCCACTATTATTCTACATTACAGAGCAGAGAGCATTCAACCTGACTGAGACGCCCAAAGAAAAGAGGTAAAGCCAGTGTGTCATTTCATGACACAAGATCCACTCCTGTATTGGGTCTTGCTCAGATCTTCCACGCCTTTTTAGGTGTCAGTGTTGACCAGTGGGTAGAAATCGGCTTAGATGGAGCCATCATGTGTGTGTAAGAGAGAGTGTCTGCCTGTCTATGTATGCATCTCTCCAGCTTTAAACCTGTGGTCAGGGGTCTTATTGTGCAGGACGTGACATACTTCCTGTGGCACAGTCTGGGGCCAGAGTATTCTCTGACAGCAGCCTCAAAATAACTCTGAGCAAACAGTTACTCAGGGCTTTCTTGGATGTCAGACTCCACAACATGTTGCTAATTTCTGTAGCACATCAAAGATGCTGTTTTTTAAAAAATTCTCTCATATCATGAAGTTTATTTTGCATATTGATGTCAATTTTTTTCTGTATTAACACTTACTCTACAGTCCTACCATGTAACACATTTTGCTTCTTTAAATTTGATTTCATCTATGTCACTTTCCATATTAATTTTACAGATGATTTCATCTAATTGCCTCATTATTTCATCATGTGCTAATATATTTTGCAAATAATCATGCATTGCCACCAGAGGAAACATTGTAGAAGATCATTAGGTTATTAAATGATTGTGTTACATCCTTAGATTATTAAATTAGAAAAAAAACTCATATATTACAATATTCACCATATTGATCAGACCCATCAACCATTTTTTTCCTTCACAATAAATATTGATCCAACATTAACAAGATGTGGACCTGGCCTCTGATTTAAGCATTTGCTAAAGTATTTTTACATATTCACCTTGCTTCACCATACATACATACATACAAAGTCAATCACATAAGTAGTTTTTAGACTCTAATCTCAGATATCAGCATCATTATTTTAAATTGTGGGTACATGACAAGCAGTAGGTCTGGCCTGAGGTGTTTTATATCCATGCAGGGTTTTGGGTTTCCGTAAGCGGGCCCAGTCAGCAGAGGAGGAGAGCAGCGCATCACCCCAACACCTCACCCTCACAGAGTTCCTCAAAGAGTATGTCTCCATTATAAATGGCCTCACAGATGTGCATGTGTGGCTTAACTCATTCTAACCCTGTCATAAAACCATTCCCCAGCTCATCCTTTAACCACACTAATTTCTTGCAGCTGTATTTGATGATGAATTTGCAGGAGTATGTTGTATTGTCACTTTCTTTATAAGGCCATGAGTAATAGTTTTACTGGGATGTTGCATGTTTCTTTTCCTTACTCTGTCATTCTCACTTTCTCAGCTACAAAACACAATGTAACAAGCATAAGTTGCCTTAAGTAGTTGACACATAATTAATTGCATTTTGCCAAGGTTGTACTATAAATAGCTACCACTAGAGTCCATAGTGACTTCCAAGCATGCCAAGCATGTTATTAAGAGTAATAATCTGTAGACCAGGGGTCCTGGAAGACTGTCTGGACATTCTTTCATTCCAGCATGACACCACTGTTCCTGTTTAGTCAGTTTTTTCCAGTCTATTAAAAATACTAAAATAATGACTATTGTTTAAAGAATCCACATGTTTGAATGCTACATTCTTACACAGACCAACATGATGTGAGCAGTTGTGGTAACTATTTTCTGCAATATTGTACAGGATTGAGGATGAGGAGTGGGATAAATACATAATCCCATCAAAAGTTGAGTCGGAGAAATATAAAGTGAGCCGGACCTTCAGCTTCCTCAAGAGCAGGATGTCCAGCACTCGCAATAAAACTAAGGTGAGACGGCAAGAAAGAAAATAAATTTCTTGCAGGCTAGGATATCTCCAACGTCAGTTAAAACGTGACTGAAGATCCCTGTAGTTGACCTTTCTAATTTAAAAAAGGCAGAGCTGAAAGGCCTCCCAGTGTAGTGCAGTAAAAGGTTTACCAGCTATCAGAGAGGCCAGGTCAGAATTCCTGTGCTGGGGGGGCATTGTCTGTGTACGGTGCCTTTACTTGGCAAGAGTGAAAATCCCCTCTTCTCGGGCCTTAGCAACGGGACACAGCAAAAATATTCTCTTACATAACATGTAGACCCCTCTCTACAAAGCCCGATGAACCAAAACACATTCTGTATTATTCTCGTTCTCATGAGCACCTGTTTGTATGTGCTTAAAGACATGTTTCCCTGTATGCTGGGACACACAATGAACTTTAACAGCAAAAAAAAATAAATAAACACAGTCTTAGACTTCCTTGCAGAGTTTGATTAGAAAATAAATATTGCTCTATCACACTTGCACAGAAAGAAGTCCTCAGAATCCCCTCCAAAGGATAAAGCACTATAACAGCAGCAGCCCCAATGGACCTTAACAAAATAAACTGAAAAGCCCACTCGGAGGCCCCTTTATCTCAGCTAACTTTACTTTAACAGGTGTTTTGCAGCAAGGAGAGGACTGTTATATGCCTCTTTGTAGTAGTTTACATGATAATGTGGCTTTAACTGCATTACATGTCAGCTTAAATGAGTAAAATATTTATGACTCGTATTTTAGGTGAAGGGGAAAGAGTTGAAGGAAGGAAAGGAGAAGTTAGGATCTGCTAATGGACACCAATTTGTTCCTGTGTCTCCATGTGGGCCATCTCTCTGTGTGGCCTGTGATAAGTCTGTTTCTGGGAAAGAGTTGTTGCAGTGCTCCAGTAAGTATACTGGCAGGACAACTGCTGTTGTCCTGTGGTGGCTGAAGTATTAAGGGTTTGTTTAAATCTCTTTTTCACATACTGTCATGATGTTTTGTTAAGACATTAAGTCAATTTTATTCCTTTCATAAAGTCAACATTGCTCATGAGGAACAGAGCAGTTTGACAGCCATCCAGACACTAAATTCTGCTTGGAAGTCAGATAATTGGTTATAAAACTTAACTTGAATTTCATCTACTGTTATCTCTAGACTGCTTCCTGAATGTCCATAAAACCTGTCGAGAGTCTGTTTCAGCCTGCGGAAAGGTAACTGGATTGCAGCACACTTCTTGATGAAAGGGCTTGGTGATATGACGATGCATTTCTGGTGCAACCATGTTGGGTGATGTTTTTTCTTTTGGTCTTAGGGTTGTATTGTTTTAAGATAATTAACAGAGGTGCTGGAAAGTTAGCAACATTTTAGAATTTGTTTTTTTTTTTTTTGCATAAATATGATCTAATCAGATTTTGACAAAAGTATGTGAAGCCGGTGCAGTTAACTTTAACATGAAATTGGATGTTTTCAAGCATTTCAGTGACACTAAGGTGGTTGGCACTGTTTTATCTAAGGAGCATGGATCTGCTGAGTCCTGAACTTCACCACTATCACTGTTGAATTGTGTTTATAGCAAGAGTAAAGGTATTTCTAGGGTCCTCCGAAAACAAGTTGTTGATGTTCAGACTGAAAAAGATTACAAAACCGTCTTTAAAGAGTTTCAACTGCACCAATCCACATTTGGACAGATTGTACACAAACAGAGGAAATTCAAGGGCATTGTTATCCTCCCCAGAGGCTCAGCTGACAAAGATTGCAGCAAGAGCAGTAAGTGTAATCATTCATAAGGTCACAAAGGAACATAGGGTAACTTCTAAAAAGGAAAAGCCCTCTTACACATTGAATAATGTTGATGTTCACAAGTGCTCCTTCAGGAGAATTCTCAGCAACAACATAGATGGCTGCACAGCAAAGAGAAAGCCACCATTCTCCAAAAATAATATTGCTACCCGTCTGAAGTTTGTTAAAGTGACGAATAAAATCCAGACATTCATTGGAAGTTTTTTGGTGGACAAATAAAACCAAGATTAAACTTTCTGGTTTCAATTACAAGTGCTCTGCCAAGAGAGGGGTTCTTGCCTTGAGCCTTGTCCTGTCTGAGAAACATTGTTCTGGTGGTTTGAAAGATTGACCCTAGATTTTGCCAAACCAGCAGGGGTCATTATTGGTGGAACAATGAATTTTCAAATGCACCAGCAAAAAAAAAAAAAAGCTATTGAGGACTGGTTTTCCTGCCTAAACCTTACTCTAACTGAAATGCTGTGGAAGGATCTGAAACTTGGATTTGTTGCGACACAAAGGAGTCATAGAGATAATGAGTCACAGACTCAGCTCAGAGATACAGTTGAGAAAAAGACACTGTTTTTTTCTCACTGTCTGATTTTAAATCAGATTAAACCTTTCCTAATTAAGGTCATTTAGGATTACCACAATTATTTCTATTTGCTGAATGCCAGAATAATATGATATAGATTTTTTTAGATATTTTTTTTTGTATTACTTTTTTCAAAGATTGGAAGTTTACATATGCGAAGATTACTCTCCCTTTAAACAATTTAGGAAGGTTCAGATGATGATGATGATGATGATGGCATGACCTTGGAGGCTTCTGATAGGTTAATACACTATATTTGAGTTAATTGGGGGCACACCTCAAACACACTGCTTCCCTGTGTGACATAATGAGCAAATCAAAAGGAAATCAGCCAAGATACCAGGAAGACAATTGTGGACCTCCACAAGTCTGGTTCGTCCTTCGGTACAATCCAGATGCCTGAAGATGACACATTCATCTGTTTCAAACAATTATATGCAAGTCATACAGTTTAAGGGCGATGCTACCAAATACTAAGGAAATGTACATAACCTTACTGACTTCAAAGTAATAAAGAAGATATCTCTCATTATTCTGGTCTTCAGCAAATAGAACTAATTTTTTGTAATACTGTCTTAAAACAGTAAAAATTTGTGAACCGTTAACAAAGCTTCTTAATGTAAAAATGACAAAAGGACTCTTTGATTGTGTTTTTTTTTTAAAAAATAGGTTCAATGTAACTACGGTAGTATTTAATATTTCATCTTTTGGTTTAGGCATGAATTGATTGAAATTATGAGAGAAATTATGAGAGAAAACACAATTTACAATGTTGATGTTTAAATGATTGTGTGTGTTCCCCAGAAGCAGCTGGAGAGGAATGCAGTACTGATGAAAAGCAAGACCATGTCTCTCCCACATAGTGAGTCGTCCCCCCCCCCCCCCCCCCCCCCCCCCCCCCCCCCCCCCCCCCCCCCCCCCCCAAACTCCTCCCAGCCACCAACACCATCTACCATGTCCTCACTTTGTTTTTCAGTCTTGTAGTTTTCACCTGTCCTCCCTTGTCCGTTGTCAGATCAAGTAACCTACTTCTCCCCATGCCCCACCCTTTCCAGTTAAATGTTAATCTACCTCAGTGGGGGATCTGACCTGGATTGTGTTTGTGCAAGGGTGCGGGGGTTCTGTGTTTCTCTTGCAGTGACAGGTTGATTGTGTTTTACTGTAAACTCTCATATCCAACAAAGTTGTCAAGGTTGCTTACAAGTATGTCGTCGCAACGACTGGCTGCATTCCCATTTAAACAATGAAAGATTATCACCTCAGATGACCTCACTGTCATGATCCAGTTACTGTCATGCTCAGTGACTGCACAGATTT
The DNA here is from genome assembly GCA_018398805.1 of Hirundichthys speculiger. Taxonomy (NCBI): domain Eukaryota; kingdom Metazoa; phylum Chordata; class Actinopteri; order Beloniformes; family Exocoetidae; genus Hirundichthys; species Hirundichthys speculiger. The sequence goes on along the minus strand of JAGFBZ010002193.1, from coordinate 602,559 downwards.
AAAGAGAGCATCTGAACTTTAAACACACACTTGAATTATTTATATGTAGATTTGGATAACCTCCAAGTTAAGACTGATTCCTCTTCTTGTTGATCTTCCCTTTAGACTCTGTGAAAGAGAACTCTTCAACCTCTATTTTCTCTTCATCTTCCTCCTCTTCTTCAGCTCCAATGATGAACAAAGAGAAAAGAGAAACAGTCGTGCCCTTTTCCAAAAGCCTTTCCATCTCTATAGACAGCAGGTAGGGCAGCAGTATAGTATACATCATTGTGTTTGTGTGTGTGTCTACTACAGTTAATGAAATTAAAGTTTTGTCATCCCTTTAATAATAATGTGGGTGAATAGCATACTCTAGGCCAGGTTGGTTTAAGGTCCTGCATCAAAACAGATTTAATTAATCTGGTCCTGAGTTTACTTTTCTTTCTATAAATTATTTTCTGAGGACTGAGTACAGCACTGAGGAACTGCAAAATCCAGTTTCACCTTCTAAAAACCAAATTATGCCTCAGAAACCTTATGGCTGCGGTTACATGATGTTTTTTAATTTCGGAATTAATAATTAGGAATTAAATAATTCCGAATTAAACTATTTTCCTTCGAGTTTACATGGAAATAGTAATTCCGAATTAAGGTTTACATGGAAAACACGTTTGTTCGGCTTTATCCAACTCCGCTTTAGGTCTGGGGGTTGGGAAGGGTTCTGATTGGATAGGGGGGGGCGGACGTCTTTACATCTACGGGAAGAAAACAAACTTAGCTAACTCGATTAGCAACAACATTTCACTTATTTTTGACCTGGGTGGCGTCTCTATCTGCGAAACCTCCTTCATTTAACCTGGCCGCTTTGAAAAGCTCACAATTTTTACGTTTCCTGCCATCTGTTCTTTTAATTATTTCCAGTTCCTCCAAGCTATTTATTAAATAAATCGTCTCTGCTCTTGAACACCGTTTACTGCGTGCTGCTGTTTTGAAAACAAGCCCAGTGCGGAATATAAGCGTCATCGCGACAGATGGGCAAGAGAACGAGCATGCGCAGAAAGACGGGAATTAATTTAAAGAGGAATGAGTGTATACATGTGTGTATACACCGCGGAATTACTTAATGCGGAATTAAAATGGGAATAAACCAGCCACTTACTTCGGAATTAAGTTTAATTTGGAATTGACATTTTCATATGGAATTAAGTGTTTACATGGTAACTTTTATTTGGCTTTAACTTTAATTCTGAATTAAAGAGGAATTAAACTTCCCATGTAAACGCACCCTATGTGAATGAAAGTGTACAAGGTGGCAGACATGTGTCTGCATGTTGTCAAACAAGCCCAGCATTTAATCCCAATTTGCTTTGTCTGGTTGCAGAGGTTTAAATGATGCAGTGAGAGCGGACAGTGAGAGTGGCGTGACAGCTTGCACCAACAGCTCACAGTCTGAAGAGGGAACACCTGTCACAAGTACTCCTCCATGCACCGACCTACCAATCAGCACGCAGGGTGAGAAAGAGAGACTCATGAGATTTAATACGTCATTAAATAGGGATTCAAAAGTAAGCCTATGCTTGTTGTTGTTCCAACAGATACTGTTGACACTCCTTTACTGAGTGAGCTGTCAGCTGACCAGCTGGGACTTGATGCAGAGTCATGGAGTGTTGCAGTCAGTCCAGAGTTTTGTAGACAACATGACAGGCACACCATCAAACGACAGGATGTCATTTATGGTGAAGCTCCATCTTTCTTTCTTTCCAACACATGCCATGGCACAAATACAGATTACATTATGTTTGATGTTACTGGACCAGTCGCTCTACTCTGCTGTGACTGGCTGTTTCTCTGTGAGGCAATAATGACACTTCTGGATTTCTACAATTCTGTTCTGGACCTAAAATGAGTCGTCAACTTGGCTGACAGTCTAAAAGTGGTCTGTTTTCAGGATCTTTGTCGTCTGCCTCTGATAAATTGTCCTACAGATGGTTCAGTTAACTATATGTTATCTTTCTTTCCTTATTGTATGCCACTCATCAACAACGGTGGTGTTTATGCCTTTGGCTGACACACTTTTCTTGAAAATCCAACAAGTCACCTCCACTAAGTTATTGGGCTCCTCTTTTTCATTTGGATGAAGACCAAAATAATGCTTTGGTGTTTGGCTTTACAACTAAATGACATTATTGTCTATAAATGCTCATAAAAATGCAGTCACTCAAACATTAGAAATTAACAACTATGAGACGAGCTGCTGTAGATGAAGGGGAAGCAAAGGGAGGAAAACTACAAAGAAATGCTGATTTTCTAACACTCTTAATTTCATACAGCTAATTATAAACAGGTGAATTGAAACAACTTTTGAGATTGTCTAAAAAGATCAGTTCAAAGACTTTCATCAGGTGACTATGCAATTATTCCTGCAACCAATCACAGGAGAGTAGCCCTGCCATTGCTGGATCACTGGAAAACATCAGTCCTGTCTTTGTGTCATACTAGATTCTCTTTATTTTTTTCTAAATCTGTTCTTATTGCAAACCCAAATAAATACTTTTCTGTAGAATGTAAACCACCATGTTACCCTGTGTACATATCCGTACTTATTTACTATGCTTTGTTTTTGTGCTGTGGACAGCTTTTGTCCAGTGTCACACTTCTAGCAGATCTTTGATTTCTCATAACCCAATTTGACTGCTCCTTCTATAGAGCTCATGCAGACAGAGCTGCACCATATCCAAACTCTGACGGTCATGTCAGAGGTGTTCAGGAGAGGCATGCTCGAGGAACTGCAGCTGGACTGGGACTGTGTGGCTCGGATCTTCCCTTGCTTGGATCCTCTGCTACATTTCCACAGAAACCTCTTTAGATCGCTGCAGGAGCGCAGACAAACTGCGACCCAAACTGAGCATTCACGGAACTACGTCATCCATCAGATTGGAGATATACTACTTCAGCAGGTTGGTGTTGATTGATAAATGTGCATAAATATACAGGGATACATATCTTTATCAGCATCTGATGGGGTCCTTCAGTTCTCAGATGAAAATGCTGAGAAGATGAAGCAGGTGTATGGAGAATTCTGCAGTCACCACATAGAGGCCCTTAATGTCTTCAAAGAGCTACAGCAACAGAACAAAAAACTCCAAAACTTTGTCAGAGTAAGCCTCTGTTCCCAGACCTCCCATCTTTGTTGCACATTTACAATAAATGTCATTACTGTACAGCTGATGTTCCCCAATGGATTTTTATGTTTCTCCTCACAGCAACAGAGCAATAAATCTCTTGTCAGGCGAAGAGGAGTGCCAGAATTTATACTACTGGTCACTCAGCGTATCACCAAGTATCCAGTGCTGCTGGAGAGGATACTGCTGTACACTCAGGGTAACTCGGCTCTGCTGTGCTCTAAGCAACACATGTATGCAAGGCTTAAACCAATTACAGTTAGGTCCAGAAATATTGGACAAGTTTTTATTGATTTTATCATGATATACTATCGATCGCAATTAATTTGAAATAAAACAATCAAGATGTGATCTAAGTAAGGACTTTCAACTTTAATTTAAGAAATTTCACCAAAATATGGCATTGAGGACATTTTAAGCAAAGTACCTCCATTTTCAAAGGTTAAGCTCCTTTGTCGTGGTGTAAAAAGGAAAAAATAAACTGCCAGTTGTATATAATTTATGCAGCAACAATCTAAATGACAAAACAAGGAGCATTTTTTTTAAATGTTCCTGTGCAGCAAAATGTTGACCTGCAATAAGCAACATGGCTATGCATGAGATTATTTTTTTTCACGAAAAGCACTGAAATGCAAGGAGCTGTATTAATCTTTTACACTGAGAGCAGTATGACTAAATAACAGCATTGCATTATGGACTTATTACATTGGTTGCTACCTGTTGTGCCCACAGAGGGAAGTCAGGAACACTCCGACTTGTCAAGTGCTTTGGACCCAGATCCGTGACGTCATTGCAGCAGTCGACCTGACAGTTTGTAAGTATGAGAGATGTCAGGAGCTGCAGGAAGTGCTTGCTCGTCTCGAAACCAAGACCTTTGCCAAGCTTAAGAATGGCAAGGTGTTTCGTAAGCAGGATCTACACAGCAAGCACAGAGATCTGCAGCACAAAGGCCTGGTCTACTGGAAGACTGCCACAGGACGTCTGAAAGGTGTGAATAGCATCGTTTGAGATTTTTTTTTTTCCTTCTTCCAGGGAATAAACATCTCATAACATGCTTTCTTGTTTTCAGATATTTTGGCTCTTTTGCTCACTGATGTTCTGGTTTTCCTACAAGAGAAAGACCAGCGCTTTGTATTTGCTTCTGTGGTACGTATCAACCCTGAACAATAACTCTTTGAATTTAGAGACACCTATTCATGCTTCCTGTTATTTAAGTGATTGTTATGGGTCCACTTATTCAGGACCAGAAGCCCCCAGTGATCCCTTTGCAGAAGCTGATTGTTAGAGAAGTAGCCAATGAGGAGAGAGGAATGTTCCTTATCTCTGCCTCCTCAGTGGGGCCAGAAATGTATGAAGTTCACACCACCACCAGAGAGGAGAGGAATGCATGGATGAGACACATCCGAGAGGCTGTGGAGAGGTGTGTGTATGCACATGTGGTTCACATCAAGCCTACAGTGTTTGTCCAGCTTAAAGTGTGTGTGTGTGTGTGTACATGCCTAGTTAATGTGTGTTAAAGTTCGCATCACTCATTACCTAACCCACTGGTTTACATGGCAGTTGTCCTGAAGAAGAAGAGGAGGAGGAGCGAAGTGCTGAGACGGAGGAAGCCCGACAAGCTGCCGAAGTGCGAGTTCAGAAGATCAACAAGTTCCAGGGTAAAACAAGAAAATAAATGTGTACAAACATGCTAAGTGTTCTGTTGCACCAAACTTGGAAAATAATTATTTGATATAAACATAAAGAATTTCTCATCTTGGTGTTTGTTTGTGCAGATACACTGTTTGGACAGGACCAGCAAATCTGCCACGGCTTGGAGGAGAAGTTACAGCTTTACGCCGAACTTGCAGAATTAAGCCTCCGGTCACCAGAACCTGTACCACATCGCCATCTGCTGGTACAACCCACACAGTACACTGAAAATGAGATGCCACGTCAGGCCTCATCATTGCTCACAGCTGCACTCAGAGAAGGTTAGAAATGCTGCTGCGTGGCTTAAAGCTTCATAAGCATATGAAGCTTTAAGGGACATCCTTTAATTACATTTTTTATATTTGAAACACTGCCAAACTCTTAATCTAAATTTAACAAAAATATATTCAAACCTGCAAACCACTGGCACATGACCAGATTACTCCAGTATATTTACATGACTGTACTGGTGTGTGTTTACTGTGCTCTACAGGCCTCACCTTGTTTTGATTTTCAAGATGTGCAGGGCATTTAATATGTTAAAGTGAATTTTTAAGATTTGAAAATGCTATAATAACATAATCAATGTTTTAGATACAATATTTTAACATCTGTTTTAATCATGGGAAATAAGACTGTAATGTATAAGGAGATAAAGCCCAGTGCTCAAGAGTCTCCAGCTAATTTCTGTAAATAAACTGTTCTTTCTATGCTGTTACCGTTTGTAGTATAGCTCATGATGGAGATGGTAAGAAGAAGGTCAGATTTGCCTTTCTGATTAGTAACTCTTAAACAAATGAGTGATGACACCAGCGCCTCTCTGAAATTCTGTGGAGCAAACTTAAGTGCTTCCATATGCCATGGCTGTATGCAGCCACGTGCACTGTCTCCTCATTAAAAACAATAGAAAACAAAGTTTATGGGAGTGATACTCAATGCTTCTAGTTTATGCTGTTTCAAAATAATGCTGAATTTTAAATATTTGCCTCCTTTTTTAGCGGAGAATTTGATCACCATCCTTCAGACTCGCAATGGCTTTTCTGTACAAGGTCAAAACTTTCCTGATCGAGGGCCTGAATGCTGCAGCTACAACAGTCACGGCAGCAGCGTTCACGAGTCTCCCTCTGAGCGTGAGTCACACATCTACACTTTATTTTTAGTTCATCACATCTGCCAGCAGAATATTTGATGATTTCTGAGGCAGGTGAATTTCATATATATGCTCTCCATTCTTTGCCCATAACAGCAGACTATCTGAGCACGCTCAGTATGAGCTCTACCTCTCTTGGATCAGACGGTGAGTTAGCAGGGGTGGAAAACGTGTCATGGAGCTCAGCTGTGGAGCTCAGAAAAGAAGACAGCCAAGGAACACTGCTAAAGGTTCAAGTGTTTTTGTTGCTCATTTGTATTTTTTTTTCTTTTTAGATAATGTACATTATAATTGCACTGTATTAACACACTGTTCTTTAGGTTGCAGAGAGCATCCAGAGCCTGACTCAGCTTCTCTACAGTCTGCAGGTGGAAAGACCACACATCTCATCTAATTGAATAAGTTCATTTCTGAACTGAAAGGAGAGAATTAACAATAAATGCTGAGCACTTATTGTTAATAAGTGCTCAGCATTTATTGTTGAGCACTTATTATCTAAATTGTTTAGATAACCTTTATCATGCTCATGTTACTGAAAATACATCACTTTAGGGATTTGGTTGACTCATACATGAAATCTTTCACGAGCATTTAATGTTCTTTATGTAAATTATTTTGAAAATTTTTTTAATATACCAAATATCTAATTTACCATGCTAAACTTTTTTTTTTCTTTTTCAAGATAATCAGATTATCAGTTTTGTAATCTATTAGTTATGTACATTAATCTAACATATATTCAAACCCCCAAAAATGTTTGTATACCAAGGAATACCAAAGAATTATCTTTCCATTCACTGGGATCAGTGTTGGAAAACATTTACAATAAATTTGATCCTTTGTATCCATGTCACAGGATGACCACTTGTCTTCTTGTATTTGCAGGCAGCTGTGACCCTCCAGGACAGCTGCTATGAAGTTCACAAACTTCTTCTCCAGGACAGAGAGAGACCTCAGCTCCGAACCCTCACCTCCCTCCAAAGCAGCATGGTATACCTGTTAAAATAAATCTTTTATGTCATGCATATCTCTCCTGCTGATCTTTGCCCCCCCCCCCCCCCCCCTTTTTTTTTTTTTCTTTAAGGAATTACAATGAATTACAATGGAAAAAACATTTAAAAGTTGTTGTTTTTTTGTTATCAAGGAACAAGAGAAGCAGAGAAGTATTGACAAGCTGAAGGAAGAAAAGAAGGGTTTAGAGAGGAAGAAAGAGGAGGTGGATGAGGTGCAGAAACTCCATGCAAAGCTGAAACAAGAGCAGCAACGTTGGGACAAAGAGTGTGTGGTCCGAGAGAAACAACAGGTGAGCCATCCTGTTATAAACTCTGTGTGTGTCTCAGTTACTTATCTGTTGCCGTTTGCTCAGCATCGAGTCCTCACTGATATCTTATATTCTGAGCTCGATTTTGAATAAAAATGCATCTAATCCCTCTGAATGCTTTTTGCAACACAATATAAACAGTGCTGGACACTGAAAGCTTATTCATTGTGCAGCCTGTCTTCCTCTTACTTCTTGCCCCTGAAGCTGGCATTCATTATTACACGAGCCTATTACAGCATATTAACCTGTACATCACTCGAACACGATAAAACAACTTCAGTTGCTACTGAAAAAAATGCAACTAGATATTAGCTAACTACAGCAAAATGTCATGCATAATAAATGCATAAAAGAAACACTCTAATAAAGCAGACCAGCAGCTATACATGAGAACATGTGGTGTAGCAGCAGTGCATCACATAAATGGACGTAGTAAACGCAGTTGTTTTTAACTAAGGCTACAACAAAAGTTCAACTTGCAGTATCAATGTATTTCCAGGAATTTCTACTATGCAGTCATATATATTAAATCATCCATATTCAGCAATAGACTATCACCTTTCCCCCTCTTTTTTTCTCTTTTACAAGCCTTCCTCTGAAAGCTGTTTTTTATTTTCATAGATGATTGGTCAGTTTCTGTCATGCTGTCTGTTGTGAGGAAAATCACTACGCAATTTTACCCACTTCTCTAATGACTATGACCAAACATTTCAATTATGAAGTTCATATGACCCTTTAATTTTAATTAAATCCTACATTTAAATTGCAACAAATGTCTGAATTACTAATTTGTCATGGCACTTTATATTAGTTTTTTTTTTTGTGTTTTTTTTTAATAAAGAGATGTGTGTGCGGTGCAGCTAGACTGTTTGTCAAATAGATGAGAGCTACATTGACTTTGTAAACTATTTTGGCAGGTTTATTCATAGCCTCCTCCAGTACCCTGTTCACCACAGGCTCCATTGCAGTATGTAGCAGGAGTGAGAGCCACGGTCCTGGATCTTTGATGTCTCCCTACTTCAGCACACCTGACTCAAATGAATGGATCACTGTCAGCTTGTCATCAAGGTGCTGAATCAGGAAAACATCTAAGACATGCAGGGTTACTGTGCTCCAGGACTGGAGTTGAATACTTGTATGCAGTGTATGGATCCACATGGTGGTTACACCAGTGGTACAAGTTTACATGTCTGTAATGTCCAGTAAAGTCAAGAATATCACTCAGTAACCAAAATCTTTTCAAGACCCTTTAACACCATCTGCAGTTTGCTCCAGAAGTCTTGACAGTGACTGGATTTTTATGATTTTTGCACTTATACACCAACCACAATAGATTTGAAATAAAACCATCAAAATGTGATCAGATAGGTTTTCAGATTCGGTTTGCAGAAATATGAAAGTGATTAGGTTTCATATTTATCATTTAGGATCATTTAGGAATCACAGCCATTTTGAGCAAGGTACCAACATTTTCAAGGGCTCAAAAGTATTTGGACAACTGACTGCGAAGAAGTTAATTGGCGTGGTGTGGTTTAAGGAAAAAAAAGGTCTGGAGTTGATATCAGGGACTGAGTTGGTATTTTGCAGGTGTTTGAAGCTACAAGTAAAGTAGATCACAATGTAACTGAAGGAGGCTGTTATTAGTTGATGGAACAACATAAATCTACAGTACAGGCCAAAAGTTTGGATACGCCTTCTCATTCAATGCATTTTCTTTATTTTCATGACTATGGACATTGTAGATTCTCACTGAAGGCACAAAAACTATGAATGAACACGTGTGGAGTTATGTACTTAACAAAAAAAGGTGAAATGACTGAAAACATGTTTTATATTCTAGTTTCTCGAGAAGCTCTGATTACTGCTTTGCACACTCTTGGCATTCTCTCGATGAGCTTCAAGAGGTGGTCACCTGAAATGGTTTCCACTTCACAGGTGTGTCTTATCAGGGTTAATTAGTTGAATTCCTTGCTTTATCAAGGAAGTTTATGGTTAATAAAGTCAGGTTAATACACAGCCGACAGCCCTACTGGACAACTGTTAAAATTCATATTATGGCAAGAACCATTCAGCTAACTAAAGAAAAACGAGTGGCCATCATTACTTTAAGAAATGGTCAGTCAGTCCGGAAAATTGCAAAAACTTTAAATGTGTCCCCAAGTGGAGTCACAAAAACCATCAAGCGCTACAACGAAATTGGCACACATGAGGACCGACCCAGGAAAGGAAGACCAAGAGTCACCTCTGCTTCTGAGGATAAGTTCATCTGAGTCACCAGCCTCAGAAATCGCAGGTTAACAGCAGCTCAGGTCAGAGACCAGATGAATGCCTCACAGAGTTCTAGCAGCAGACCCATCTCTAGAACAACTGTTAAGAGGAGACTGCGCCAATCAGGCCTTCATGGTCAAATAGCTGCTAGGAAACCACTGCTAAGGAGAGGCAACAAGCAGAAGAGATGTGTTTGGGCCAAGAAACACAAGGAATGGACATTAGACCACTGGAAATCTGTGCTTTGGTCTGATGAGTCCAAATTTGAGATCTTTGGGTCCAACCGCTGTGTCTTTGTGAGACGCAGAAAAGGTGACTGGATGGATTCCACCTGCCTGGTTCCCACTGTGAAGCATGGAGGAGGAGGTGTGATGGTGTGGGGGTGTTTTGCTGGTGACACTGTTGGGGATTTATTCAAAATTGAAGGCATGCTGAACCAGCATGGCTACCACAGCATCCTACAGCAACATGCCATCCCATCTGGTTTGCGTTTAGTTGGACCATCATTTATTTTTCAACAGGACAATGACTCCAAACACACCTCCAGGCTGTGTAAGGGCTATTTGACCAAGAAGGAGAGTGATGGAGTGCTGTGGCAGATGACCTGGCCTCCACAGTCACCGGACCTGAACCCAGTCGAGATGGTTTGGGGTGAACTGGACTGCAGAGTGAAGGCAAAGGGGCCAACAAGTGCTAAACACCTCTGGGAACTCCTTCAAGACTGTTGGAAAACCATTTCAGGTGACCACCTCTTGAAGCTCATCGAGAGAATGCCAAGAGTGTGCAAAGCAGTAATCAGAGCGAAGGGTGGCTATTTTGAAGAAACTGGAATATAAAACATGTTTTCAGTCATTTCACCTTTTTTTGTTAAGTACATAACTCCACACGTGTTCATTCATAGTTTTTGTGCCTTCAGTGAGAATCTACAATGTCCATAGTCATGGAAATAAAGAAAATGCATTGAATGAGAAGGTGTGTCCAAACTTTTGGCCTGTACTGTATATGAGGAAAAAAAAACTTTCTACCGAATGTGTGGCATTTGGTTGAAAGTGCTTCACGTTGCATTTGGACAATGACTCTAAACATTATCCATATGCAACTCAAGACTTTTTGAAGGCTAAAAATCTGAATATTCTTCAATGGCCAAGTCAGTTGTCTGTTCTGAACCCAGTAAATCATGTTTTTCAGTTTCCGAGGGACAAGTGAAGACAGACAGACCCAATAGCAAGGGTTAGAGTTAGCAAGTAGCATCTGAATGTGTATGCACTGAAGGTCTGACAAAGTATCTCCAGACAGGAGTTTCCTCCCATTAAGGGAAGACTCCTCTTCTAATTCCTTAATTGTAAATGCCACATTTTTGTAAAAAACTTTTACATTAAAGTCTATACTTTGATCACATCTTGTTTCATTTTAAATCCTTTTGTTTGTGTGTAAAGGCGAAACTCCTAAAAACTCTGTCATTTTCCAACTACTTCTGGATCTACAAACACTTTTCTACAGCTTTTAAGGAAACTGAAGTCTGTTCAACCATAAAAACATAAGTAATCGCATAAGACTTGCATGTTAACAGAGTGAACAGGAGAGTGTGCTGGAGCAGCGAGAACAGCAGTGTCTCCTGGAGGCTGAGCGGTTGCGCTGCGAGCGTGAGGAGCTGGAGGCCCAGCTGCTGGAGTATCAGCAGAATCTGGACAGACTGAGGGAGGGCCAACGGACTGTGGAGAAAGAGCGGGAGAAGATTGAAGCCCAACAGAGGCTGCTCCAGAGCTGGAGACATAGCCGCCAGAGCAGCTTGCCGGTCACCATACCATTGGATGGTTACAAGGTCAGAGTGGGCATACGGGAGGGTGGAAATGGATGAAGGCGGGATATAAAAGTAGAGAAGCATTGTATGTTGAAGAGATGAAAAGAAAATAATAGCCCCTGTCTCAATGTCTCAGGTGCCCACTCACAGCCGCTCAGGCAGCCTGGATGGTAGCTGTTCAGTGTACAAAAATGAGGCAGCTTTTCTTGCCTCACTGCAACAGAACCACCTCTACCAGCCCACTAAGAAGAACAACAATCAGCACCAGCATGCGCTCTCCATGCAGAAAAAGAACCACGATGGCCCACAGCACAGCCCCAGTTACTCTGCTAACCCCTAGACTCAGTGCCAGCCTCTACAACAGCCTCAATGCCCTGCTAAGCCAGGCACACAACAAGCAGCCTCTGGATGGCCTGACGTACCCAAACTACAGCAACAACCGCAGCTGTTCCCAGCCCCGTCACCGACCCCCTCCACCCATTCAGCAGCAGGGTGCCCAAGCAGCCACAGAGGACCAACAACAGTAAGACACATCTGCATTGTGCATTCAGGAAAATGCTTGAACCTTTTTTTTTTCTCATGCATTTGTCAACCCCTCAGAAACATGACCTTTGGCTTGACACTTTCTATTGTTCTCCTTTCAGCAGACCTCAGGCCACTGCAGGCCACACAATCTCACAGTTCCTGGAGGTCAGAAGTCACAGGTCATGGACTTTATAAGGAAAACTACTTTTCCTCTCCCTCTCTTACCCCGCTCCTTCCGCCACAGGCTTACCTCTCCCTTGAACGACAAAACGGAGAAGATGGAGAAGAGGAAAATATTGTTTACCTCTGAGAGTCATGGAACAAGCTATGAAAATGTGTCTGTGTGCATTTGTATCTGTCTATATGTACTGGATTTAGGTTCATATATGTATACATAAATCCTTCAGCTTGATTAAACCATTGTGCCTTTTTGAAAAAAAGCTCTTTGTAAATCAGCTTTTATATTGTTTTCCCCATGTTTATACTGCTATTATATTTATAATAATTGTTGCACTTGTTTGAAGACAGAGGTACCTTTGTGTTATAAACATTTGGGCCTAAAGTATCAAAACAATCAGGGCAGAAGTATGGATGTAATTTTCCCATGAGCGCTTAAAAGAAAATGTAAATATATTAGAAGCTAATCAATGCCTTCCCCCAACGGTGTATAGAGTTATTGTTTCTCTGTCACAATTAATGATATTTATAAGTGATTGTGAGTATCTGCAGTACATAGAAACACACTGACATAGTATAAATATTGAATATGTATAGTTTTATGGGAAGGCTACCTATGCACATTATGTTGGAAGATGATCTTATATTCTTTTGTCTCACTGAAGTGCCAAAAATCTTGCTATCTGGTAATGTAATTTATGTAAAAAGTGGGTTCATTGCTTTTTGTTATAATTTATTACATATTGATTGCTTCATGCACTGCCAATATTAATAATTTGTTTTAATGAGTTTTGCCTTCTGTTCTCTTTAATCAAATATGTAATGTACTACATTGGATACTGTGCATATAAAATTGTTGTGGTTAACTTCAGTTTAGAGTGTATGTTCTGGGGGAGGGGGTCTGATATTTACGCACTTCTCATGAGTTTCCGTGTAACATTACGCAACACTCTTGTTTACTAAAGAACTGTCATTTGTTATCTGTTGGAGCCTCCAGATAGAGCACAGTCAGTGGCCGGAGTTTCAGTCGAGAGTATGATAATTTTCCGAATATTCCCCATTAACCTGTTTGGGCTGTATCTCATATTTTCCAAGGATCACAGTGAATGCTGCATAGCCACTGGTAAGTTGGATTTCTCAGGCTTTTCTGAAGCTCTTTGCTGTAGGTTTGCATGAGCTGTGTTTTCTGTGCCAGGTTCTCCACTACCAAAACCCAGCATCAAGCATTTGAAGCCTGACAATGACAAGCAAAGCTTAGTGGTGAGCTGGCAGCGGAGTCGCAATGTGAGTGACACATATGAGGTCCAGATTAGCCGCACTGAAAAGCACCTTGTAATTTACAGTGTGAGTATTGAGGGATTTATTGTCTGAATTACATCTTTTGAAAATTATTTGATTACTTTTCAGTGTTTTTATACTGAAAATGATCCTTAGCAGAATAAATGTGTGGTATTTTTGTTAAATCTAGAGAAATGTGAGTGTACCTGCTGGAGATTCAGATGAATTCTCATGGACATGGATCTCTGATCTGCCTCTGGAGTGTGTTGATCACTCTGTCAGGATACGAATTGTCTGTAATCAGTCTTCTCCGAGTCCTTGGAGCAACTGGATGACCCACCTTGGTGAGATGCTTCACATCCTACATTAATGCATACACTTAAGTACACACACTAAAATTAAAACAAAATACATTGAGAGCATGTACTGTACGTTGCTCATGAACACCATTTCACTAATGAGAAAATTGCTTTTTTTTTAATCTTTGAACACTTTTTGTTTGGTCATCAAGAATTAATCCGTCATCCTGTTTTGAAACTTCAGTCTTTCCATCTGTGTTTCTCAACCGTATCTGTGCTGACTCTCCCAACACCTGTTGCAATATGCAACTTGAGAGGTGTTTTTATTATTGCATTACTTCTCCAGTTTATTCTCATTTTACTGGATATCTTGAACATGAATTACAGAGACATCCCTCCTTGCATGTAAAGCTGTCAATATTCTTAAGCAGCCCCTCGACAGCTTCACTCTTTGTCTTTTAGGGGTCAAGGAAAAGAAAAAGACTGAGATATATCCCTTCCAGCGGGTCCTCAGGGAGGGCTCCACTGCCACGTTCTGCTGTATTCCTCCAGCAGGTGTCAATATCAGCAGCATTGCCTTTCGGAACCACCAGTTCCCCCTTCTAAGTATTGGACCCAGAGTCAAGGCTATTACTGTAAGCAACATTGCAATCCCACCGGGACTCATTAAACGTCTGTTACTCACTTGCACCGAAACAACAGGAAAGATCAGATCGACTTGGAACTATGTCAGCTGTGAGTTTGATTTATTGCAGTTTTCACATTCTTTTTTGTTTTCATGGGAAACATTTACTGTGTAAATGACTGTGCGCCTGTCTACCACAGTTCCTCCACAAAAGCCCAGAAACTTGAGCTGTGTGACCTCAGATATGACAACTGTCACCTGCACCTGGGCTTCAGGAAGAGAAAGAGATCCGTATGACCGCAACAAACAAACGCACACTCTCAACATAACGTAAGCACACGAAACGCATGCTGCTAAAAAAGCTTCCATCAACAAAATGGTGCTGTGGGTTGACTGTCACTCCTTTACAAGATTTCTGTTATGGGTTTTGTAATAGTTGGAGCCACCCCCACACACAGCCTCATGAGATGTTCATCTTTACATGATAACCTGAGGTTGATACTCAGGAAATACTCAGAAATCATCAAGCAGTGCGTTTCGTGCCACAGATATTTTACAGACAGTTGTGTTGTTTCTCTTTAAAGTCTTTTTTTTTTTTTTCCTGAAAACACAGAAACTCCCAACAGGCTCCCATCAAGTGCAGGCCGACATTTTGTTCTTTCCCAGTTGTGCCCCAGCTGGAAGAATACAACATCAGTGTGGTGGTGAGAGATATGCTGGGAGAGGTGATGGAAAGCTACAGTTTCAACATCTCAGAGAGAGGTACTAAGTCATTTTAAACATCTAAACCAAACGGAGGCTTCTATGTGTATGTTGTTTTCTGTAAATCCAGTTGTTTGTGACTGAAATGGCCTAAAGACTGGAGTAATGTCTAGATGTAAATTTTACATGCCTTCTGCCTTTCTGAAGACATGTTGATCAAGGCAGTGTAGCCGCTGTTGTCCTTGGGTTTTTTTTTTTCACAACCACTTAAAGAAGTTATGTTTTTCCACATCTGTGCTGCCGTCAGTGCTTCCTGTGTTGGAGTGGGGCAGGGTGAGCCCCGGCATGACAGACGCCAACATGTCCTGGAGTGTACAGGGGAATTTGACTCAAACAAACTTCCTCTGTCAGATTTCTATGGTTCCAGACGCATCACATCAAACAGACATCACACAGGTAATATATACCTGCTTTGACTAAAACGATCAAGTTCTAATACAGCCCTGATTAATAAAAAGTTGGGTTGGTATAGAAAATGCAAATAAAATGACTGCAGTGATGCTCAAATACTTATATTTCTTTTCTGTTTCTTTACAGACAATATGAACCAAAGATATTTCATGTTTTTTTTTCTAATCAACTTCATTTTAATTATTAATATATATTAATTTTTGCATAGACCTATAAAATGTTACTAAATTGTTGGGACAGTAAAGCTTTTACCACTTTATAATGTTGCCAGTTTTTCTCACAGCACTGAATAGGATGTTCTGATATCCATGACACCAATCAATGAAGCATTTCAGTTGTTATTTTGTCCCATTCTTCCTGCAAACACACCTCAAAGTGTCATTGTTCCATTTTAAAATTCTCCACATGCTCTCCGTAGATCAGGACTTCAGGCAGAACATTCCTGGGAATGCCCACATCCTCTTCTTCTTCAGTCGTTCCTTTGTGATGTGGACAGATTGTAGTTGCATTGTCTTGTTGAAAACTGCCTAGACATCCCTGGAAAAGATGCTTTCTTGAAGGCAGCTTAAGTTGCTCCAAAATCTTAATGTACTTCTTTTCATTACTCCTGCCATCACAGAAGTGTAAATGACCTTTGCCAGGGGCACTGATGAAACTCCATACCATCACAGAGCCTGGCTTTTATACTTATTGTAGATAAAAATCTGATCTGAAACAGATCTCTTTCATCTCTTTACTACCACCAGCTTGTCCCTGAACAAACTCCCTGAAATTCAAGGATGGCTGTATACCAACAATGTAGTAATGTATACTAATGAATGAAATTAAGTTGACAAGAAAAAAAAACAATATTGACTTGTACTTGTAAAGAAAAAATAATCAAATTTAAATTTTGGAAATCCTGCATGATTTTTATAATTTAAATTTTCCATTTTCATCCCACCTTTTTGTGATTTGGGGGTTGTAAAACCAGAACATTTTAATGTATGTTTTTTTTTCTTTGACTGTAAAATTGTACAACAGCTGAGCTGCAACGGTGTGAGTGGCCTCTGCAGAGTCCAAGTGAAATGTCTACATCCAAACACACGATACTCTACCAGGGTGTGCTGTTCTATCGATGGCAGACTCTGGGGGGATTGGACACCTACAATATCTTTCACAACATGTAAGTACAAAATTAGATTTTATTTATGTTACAATGTTTGTTAAATCCAGTGTGAAATTTTAGTCAAGACCAAAGTTAAGTGCAGCCATATATTTGGGACACCATGGTAAAAACATTACCCAACTCTACCAGCACAACCACCACCAGGGTTGATTTGTCTCCTCAAACTCTCTTATTTATTTACATGCTCTCCATTTTTGGTTGGCAAGAAAGAGTCGAGCTCATTGTAGCGTAAAATATTGACACAAGTCCAAACCCAAACACTTGTACAGTCATAGTACATGCAGTGGGTGTGCTGGTTGTGGAATGGACTGATCCACTGCTTGTGATTGGTTAAACAAATAATGTGACCTCAGACTGATGGACAAAAATACAACAGCCGTCTGACTCACACCTTCTACGTGTTAAAATGATTCTTTTTAAGATTTCATTGTCTTAATTAATTAAATCTCAACATTATAAAACATACAAAATGTCCGACTATTACTGCCTGTATTCATCAATTTGTTTTATTTTTTTTTTCTGATAAATCTGTTTGATATATCATTGTATAATTATACATATTATTATAAAATTGTAAATCATTCTGTAAACACTTTAAATCTGCAAATACCAAGTTTAATTTGCAGGGAAAGTAACTGAAAGAAATCAGCGTGAGCAACAAATGGAAAACTCCTGAGTTTTCCATCAGTCTGGAAAACTGCATTGTTGCCTCATGTCTGTTGGTGTAACTTTAATTCTAATATTCATGGCCCGCTCCACAGACTCGTGCCCCGTACGTGCCCCCAGTCTGATTGAACCTGTTCAGAGTACATCTTCCTCTGTGACTCTAGAGTGGTATTACAGTAAAGATGATCCCACTCTGCCAGCATTCATCACTGGTTACCTGCAGTGCAAGCTCATATACAGCCACGTAACCAGAGTGCAAATTATACAATGACAATTGGGGGGGTCAACATTTTCTAGAGATGACAAAAATGACAATTTTTGTCATCTTTAGGGGGGTCGAAGATGACAAAAATGACAATTTGTACCTTCTTTAGGGGGGTCGAGGTTGTAATTGGGGGGGTCAAACCCCCCCAAACCCCCCCTTAATTCGCACTATGCACGTAACATAAAAGCAAGCTTTCAAACTTGATAATTTCACATGCAATCTCTCTCAAAGTTCGAAAACACGTCAAACCCTGTGAATGAAAACTATTCAGAACAATCACGTTTAAAGTAATTTGGTCATTATAATTCTCTGAGCCACAGAGCTGAAATTACACATTTACAATCTTGTTTGTGTCCAATTCTTTTCAATGTGTCAGTGGCAGACGCCCGACCGACGTCTGTGACCGTAGTGGGTCTGCTGCAGAACCAAGAATATGTCTCCTCTTTGAGTGCTGTCAGTAAAGAGGAGCCTGTCAAGATCACAGTCAGGACCACAAGCAACTGTGAGTTTCGCTACATTCAGTGCAACACAAAGGCACAGGACTGTCAGTGTTTCACATGCTTGAACTGGGCCTGTTGGTTGTGGTTGGTCTGCTGATCCTCTGGTTCCTGCCGTAGATTCTTCTCACTTGGCAAAGATCTTGATTCCCTTCTTTCTTCTTCTGGGCTGCAGCGTTCTCCTTTGGTCACAACTAAAAATGTGAGATATCTTTAAATATTTCACAAGTGGATTTATTTATTGATTAAGAAGAAAATCTGTAGTTTGTGTGGTTTTTTTTTTTCTCCAGGCTAAAGAGTAGACTGAAGGAAACATTTGCTTATCCAGCTGGCATGAATATCAAAACTCCTGAGTTTGAGAGCTTCCTGTTTGAGGTATGAACAAAACACTAAAAGGTCAAACCATGTAATGAGAGTACACCAAAGTTTCTACAGCGTCAGGAACATCAGCAAACACCTCTCATAAAGTGAATCAAGAAATCTAAAGTAAAATAAATGTTTGTCGTAAAAAGTATAATATTACATGACACATTAATGCTTAATTTTTATTGTCTACATCTTCTGAATTTACCAATGAGGGATGTTCTATCTGAAAAATCAGAAATGGCCAATTGTTTCCTGATTTATTTTAAGCTGGCAAAGACGAGAGAGCTGTATGAGAGCAGAAGAGATACACGTCTTAACAAACACAACCTCAAAGGTTAAAATTCAGTCGCAAAGATCTTCAATAGTTAATCATGCAATGAAATATGAAAGTCTTAAAGTAGAAAAATGTTCCCAAGACATCTTTACAATCATCAATATGTTGGGATAATTGATGATCGAGCTCCTTGTTCATGCAGCGCTGTAGTTTGCTCGTAGTCAACACAGAACTGCTGACCTACTGTGAGACAACGTAAAGACTTTATTTTTCCACTGTTATGCAAGCTTTCTTGTCTTTTCTTTGCTAATCATTAACATTTTGTTTTAAAAAAAAATGTCTGACTTTGCAAAATTTCTATTTTTTTATGACTTAAATTGAGTGGTGCTAATAACTGTACTTCAAGATACAGTCAGGAATGAAGATATTTTTTATGAACTTTAAGGTCTAAGTGTGTGTATATTTTTAGTACTTTATCTGATTTTAGTGTTTATTTTATTATTGTTCTTATTTATTTATTTTTGACATACTTTTAGTATTTATCAGTTCTTTTGCACTGGATGATAAAGCGGTGGAAGCATGAAACATAATTTTGCTTTTATGTTTTTATTTATACCTTTAAATATTGAGTACAACTTAGACTGAAGAAATTCTTTTGTCATTTAGTTTCTTGCTGTTTGAAACATGTTGCATTTTAGTGATGTATTTATAGTTATACTCCGTATGTTTGCACAGACTGATCAGAGGCTGCTGACTTGGAAAGTGGAGGAGTGCGTGTGCTGTGATGTCGAGATCTTGAATGTCAAACCTCGACTCAATCAAACGAGCTCATGGAGGGATCCTGAGCTCGCAAATATGCTGTGTTCTCCTGGAACCGAGTCTGATTCTTCATCTGTGCCATCCTCCTGTGAGCCGGTTCAAGCAGGCTATCATCCACAGTCAGCAACTGTGCTGTGGGACAGACAGGCCCTCCAGCCAATGACATGCATCACAAACGAGAGCTACTTTAGCACCGTTGAGGAGAATCAAGAACCATGGGAAAGCAGATTCAGTGAGATCAGTTCCAGCTTGGAGCCATCTACCTTTCTGGAGGATTCATGTGTTGTCATATATGGTTATATCTCAGAGAACGCATAAACATTGTATCACAGACTGCACTAGAAGTGTACTTCAAGTGGGTAAATACTCTAAATAGGATAAATACTGAATGACTCTACTGTCTAATTTGTGTTTTTGTAAATAAATCAAATTTCAACATAATTAACCGTATGTGTTTCGTTTGGAAATTGTAGATTTCAGTTTGTATCATTGCACAGCTGCGGAAACACTGAAAAACTGTTTTCCGTCAAAACTGGATCAGTTGGGGCTGTTAGAAACTAGTGTGGACCAGTGGAAGAGGAACTTGCTGCAAAGATTCTGATAAACGGTGAAGGAACTAGAGATTTTATCTACAGGATGTATGTGCAAGTTTTGATAAGTACGGCACATACACAACGGAAATCTTTACATCTTTTCAAACATGTTTTATCCAAAACTGGTGTGAATTATGAGGCAAGCAGAAAAATCTGCTGAAATGTACAGTTGTGCAGAGGTCAGTACTACCTCCTCTTTTCATCCTGTTGTTTCCTCCCCCTTTTTCTTTTTTCACCATGTCCTTTTTTTTTGGGGGGGGGGGGGGGTCTGGAGTATTTAGATGTGTATTAAAACAAACTCAATGGGGAAAGACATAGGCAGTGGTGTTAGATAAGCAACTGTTGCTGCACATCAACGTGAAAAGGGTTATAAATCAGTTCCAAGATTATTCATCAGTCAAATCATTTGAGCAGTTGGCAGTCTGCCCAGGAGTGGACATTGTGGCAAATTATCCCCAAGATCGGAGAATGCTCACGTACACGCTGTCCATGCAGGCTTCACTGAGCATGCTAAACAGTTAGTGCATGGCAGTACAATTAGAAGAAGATTGAACAACTCTTTTGTCAGTGACTAATGGTAAAAGATTTTACTTCAAACAAGTGTCTGAATCTCATATCAAAATATGGAGTCCAATTTATATAGAATTTTCATCTGTTATGACATACATTCCAAAAAATCAAATTTAGATCCTGCAAACAATCTGTACCTATTTTTTGTTTTATACATAACACATCATACAATGATTTTTTTTTTTTTATTAAACTGAAAAAATATCAAGTAGATTGTGGATATTATAGCACAGAAACAGCTCTGGTTAGACTCAATAACAACCTTTTTATTGCCTCAGAGAATGGATTAGTGTTAATACTGGTTCTACTGGACCTCTGCTGCTTTGATACCATTGATCACAGCATTTTCTACATAGATTAGAGCATGTTACAGGGATTAAAGGGACAGCACTAGGCTGGTTTAAATTATATTTGTCAGATAGGTTCCAGTTTGATCATTTTAATGACGTTTCTTCCGCTCAGACGAGGGTCTGCTACGGCATCCCACGAGGTTCAGTGTTAGGGCCGATCCTCCTCACTCTATGTGCTGGGAAATATGATCCAGAGCCATGGCAAAAATATTCACTGATGATACACAGCTGTATTTATCAGACAAAACAGTAGCATTAGTCAAACTTCAGGCATATCTTGAAGATATTAAGATTGTCCACAAACTTTTTCCTTTTAAATTCTGATAACACAGAGGTTATTGCTTTTGGCCTATTAATCAGGTTTGTAAGACAGCGCCTTCATAATATTGCCAAGATTAGGAGCAACATCTCCCAGGGTGATGCTGAAAAGATAATCTATGCATTTGTCACTTCTAGACTGGATTATTGTAATGCATTATTTCCAGGATGTCCAAGTAATTCACTGGATAGCCTCCAACTGATCCAAACTGTAGAAGCGTGAATGCTGACAGGAATCAGCAAGGAAGATCATGTCTCTACTGTATTAACCTCCCTCCACTGACTTTTTCCATTCAGGAATGTCTGAAACCAAGACTAGAGCAGGCTGGTCTGAAACATAGCCTCATCACAGTTATGCTGCTAGCGCTCTGCTGCAGGAGGACACTAACATGATCCACTGAGCAGTGTCCTTATCCCTTTTCTCTCCACTTCTTTCCCTCTTCTTCCTTCAGCTGTATCCATAGTTAGTTAGAAGTACCTCATCAGTGTGACTATGCTTGATTGTTCTTGTATTTTTTGTGCTGTTCTGCCCCCACCCCTTTTTTTTGTATATATTTGCAGGCGTTTGCCTCCACCTATCAACTTACATGCAGACTGTACTGTAGTCTGACCCTCTGACCACCTCAATGTTGCTGCCAACATCTGTTTATGCAGTCGTCTCTGTAGTGCACGTACTAACAATGTACCAGTCATGATAGGAGTACAAACAACTCTTGGTTCTCCAGGTAATGGATAATTACAAGGGCTGCCCTTGAGCTTAGGGACCGTCAGTAAGTTACTGTGGCAGTAGCCCCAACAAAATATACAAACAAGCAGGATGATGAACCAAGCCCCCAAAGAGTACGGCAGCATTGATAGACATCTGGTTTTCAAAATAAAGGCTTAAAAAAAAAATCAGATCCCCATGACCCTGTATAGGACAAAATGGGTAAAGATGATGGATGGATGGATAAACAGAACATTAAAAAAAATGCGATCAATATGCGATTAATTGCGAGTTAACTATGAAAATCTTTCAATTAATTGTGATTTAAAATTTTAATCGACTGACAGCCCTAATAATTATTATTAATACAATGTATGTTTTGTCCTATGTAATATTGCCAGTATATTTGTGCCACTCCTCTCTCTGTCCTCCATTCTCTCTGTCCTATCTGCCTTCTCTTTTCTTCCTTTACCCAGCTGGCCTGCAGGAAGGCCCCCCCTATGAGCCACGAGCAACTTTCAACCCTCTTAAAGGGGAGTTTTTCCTTGCCACTGGCTTGAAGGTTTTTCTCCTGCTAGGGAAGTTTTTTTACTTGCCATTGTTTCTTTACTTAAGATTTAATAATATTACTTATAGTTAATATTTGCTCGGTGGTCATGCTCTGGGTCTCTGCAAAGCACCTTAAGACAATTTGTATTGTAATAGACGATATGCAAATAATGTTGAAGTGAATTGAATTTCAAATGGTAGGTCTTGTACAATATTGAGTGTTGATAAGGGTTTATAAAGCTGTTTAACATTTTTAGGTAAAAAATTTTAGGTGAAAAGTAAATGATTTAAAATTGCACCTTGTAATTAAATCAGAATTCCTTCATCATACCTTCCTACCGCTGAGTAATGAATGCCAGTACTGTATGCCTTATCAGTGCGTTCAAGACTAACCCACAGTGATGTCTCTGTGGTTTGAAACATGCAGATAATGCACTTAAACCTTGGAACTGCAATATGATCTCTAATACAATTAATTCAGCCAAAAGTATGACCCACATTATCTGCTTATTACTGAGCTCAAATAGGACCACTGTGTGTGCATTTTTGTTTTTTCCCCCTCAAAGTTGATTAACTGGTTCTGAAAACAAACCTCTGTTGCAATGTGCCTGGGACGAGTCAGCTATGCAAATGTCATGTTAAACAAGAACTGTTCAAAGGCTGCAGACCTGTCCCCATGTATGTAGGATGTGTATAGTAGTTGTGTTGATTCAGTTTGTCTTTTACGTCCTCTTAAAGTTACATTAAGAAGTTCATCCATGTGAGGAATTGTTTCAGTACGTGTGAGAAAGATTCTCAAGGCTCCAAAGTCTTTACTTGCTTCATGTTGATCACTGATCAGTGTTTCTGTATACTTTCACCCAGTAAATGGAAACCAGAAATGCTGCATTTCTCCCTCCAGCCACTCAACTTGCCATTTACATTCATGGTCCACACAGAAAGTGTCAGTAGGGTGTCCAGCTTGGCTCAGATGGGGAAAAGAAAATGGGATCAGTTTCATCTGGAGATCTGGGAGATGTAGTAAATACTGGAGGAAGAAAACTGCTTGAGCAATTCAGCACTGAAGAGGCCTTTTGTGAAGAGTTTGAAGGACAGCTTCAGAGAGAAAAGAGGCAGAGAGAAGCTTCAGGGAGAGGAAACTGAATCACAATAAAATCACAATGTATGTTTCCTGGGTGGAGCTCAAAATGATCAGAGAAATGCTGTCAAGTAAAAAGCCTGATAGAAGGGAAAAAAAAAAGTTTTGATCCAAGCAGTTAATTCAGATGCTTATTAAAAAGAAATAGATTTTAAGTGTCTAAGCAGAGAAGTGTGAAATAGGATGCTGTGGAGATCATGGAGGTCCTTCAATATCAAACTAAATCATTTGTCAAGATGAGGATTCTCTGCTACGATAGAAAAAAAGGAAAGGAACTATTCACTGACCAGTCTGGTTTCTCTCAAGTGGATTTTAAACTTGTCTGGTGGTGTTTTGGTTGAGTTCTCCTTCAGAGTGGAAGTTCTGTACAGTCATACATGAAACTCCTACCAGCAGTAACACAACTGTTGCCACCAGAATCCACTTTTGATTCTATTTTTTAATATATAACAAATCACTATGTAGACAATATTCAAAATGTAGTTTGAGAAACTAAAGTGTATTGACCATTGTGTGTTAAGACACAATTCATTTTTACTTTAAGAGATTATAGTAATCATTTAAAACAAAAATTTAAAAAAAAAGTTTATTGTACTGTCAAAGGTCATACAGTAGTTACATCCTGAGAAAACTGAATGAAACAAGTACATTTCAAAGATACGACAAAAATCCCTATAAATTCTGTCTTGAGTGGAAGTCTGAAAGCTCCTGGCAGTTTTAACAAACAAGCAACTCTGCAGTCAAACTCATTGTTAACGTGGATTCATATTATCCATCTAACACAATCTGCTACTCGTCACCTGTACAACCAATTTATGAGCCCCATGAATGAAAAAGTCCTATTGTAGGCACTTTTAAATGGGGTACAGAAAATACATTAATTTCCATTCCAAATAAACATGTTAAGAAGTTAAAAAAAAAAAAAATGTAAAAAAAAAATTGCCTAAAAAACTGCATATATAGAAAAAAAAAATCTAAACAATGAATTTTATTTAATCAGGAATTTAAGAAGCAAGGATACATTAACATGGTGGTAGTGACGTAAATTGTGCCCTGACAGATGGGATGCAACTCTCCACTTGGTGTTAGTACTAAAAATGCATAAATATCTACAAAACCTCACTGTCTAAGGCACATAGCTTATTGATCACTGGAGCAAGCAGCGACCTATGACCCCCACCCTCCACCCCATCAGTAGTGTAGGATTCACAGAACATTGAAAGAAGTGTTTCACATCCCCACAAAGCTTTGAGCTTTGTAAACTCTGCATGTCCACGTTGCGTCAGATGTTTCTGCTTTGATTTGTAGATATCACTTTGAAAATATTCTCCATGAATCCCAATTGCAAATTATTTCAAGTCTCCTCACACAGGGGTCTTCTGTTGGAGTCTTGCCCTCACCTTCCTGTGCTTTTTTCTAAAAGGGAAACAGAAATTAGGGTTTTACAATAAAAGAGAAGTGTATTTTCAGTTTATCAAACCGAGGACATGGATCATCTGAGGTGATCCAGGCATGTAAAAGACACCAGTTTCCAAGATCACTATATCAGGTAAAAAACTGCAGCTCCAGAAAAGTCAAGTGAAACTTTGTACTGGCTCTTTACCGTTGTGGTGATGGCGTCATGCACTTCCAGAGAACAGCGTAGAGAGCAAGCACAAAGACAATAAACAGTGTGGCTGCAACTGCACCTAAAAGCACAAAATAAGTTTATTTGCTAATTCACAGCTACACAAACCAAGGAGGTGTAGCATGGTTTGGTGTATGTTGTCTATTCTCCAATGAGTCTTGCTTACCTGTTTTTTTTTTTTATTGTCATTGCTTTGAGCTGAAGAAACAGACTTTTCCACAGACAGCAAAAACTATTTCCTGACTGCATGTCTGACTTTATGCATTTATATGATCTTATGTTATCTAGTAGAGGATTTATCTCGTACACTGAGCAGGATGCTGTCAGTGTTTTGTTTTAAGATTTCACTCCACTTCTCAAATTTCTAGTTTAGATCTGTTCAATGTGCATTTAAATAAAACCTTTTTTCCCTTGAGAAATTATTTTTGTGCCTAATCTTTTAGATTATCACAAAAAATAGTCAAATGGTCATAATTAGAATTACTATTACTATTTTAATCAATGGTTTTGGTTCAGTCAATATGAAATACCACCCAGAAATTAGACCAGAGGGGAAAAGAAAAAAAAAGTGTATCTTGCTTTGAAAAAGGAAAAAGAAAGAAGCATTGGATAAGGCTGGCTTATTTTCTTATGTAAAAGGGATATATTCTGCTTTTTTTGCCACTCCCCATGATCAGATTTTTGATATTTTGTGAAGTGTTATATCTATAGATGCTTTGGCCAAATACAAGAAGGAAACTGTTCAAAATCAGTGTTTAAATCATGTTTTCTACAGCTCTCCTCCATCCTCTACAGCAGTTGGCTCTTGAGTTTGGAGTGAGCCACTCTTCCAACCCCACCTCGGTCCTCTGGGTGTGCCTCTTATTATGAAGTTTGTGTATCAGCTTTGTGCTTCTAAAATTCAAGGTACAGCAAATAAGGCATGATGTGAAGTTTAATGGAGATGAGGACAGAGAAGCTGAGAAATTCTACTATGAACCAGGTCTGTCAAGTGACGGCACGATGATCAGCTCAACAAAAAATTGATTTTTAGACAAAGGCTGCCCCAAAGTGATAGGGTTGTACTGTGTCAAATCTTCTGAGTTGGTTGTCAGCAGCCAGGTAGTCACCAAATATATTCTCAAACACACAGACACAAAAATAAATGAATACATTTTTTCCCATAATATTTCCCCTTTAAAGCCAAGCTGATTGTTTTTGGTGTAATCCCGACTCTCATTTGCTATTTAAATTCTCAATTTTTCTCAGCTGTTGCCTCAAAATGCTTAATCTTAGTTATTTATCTAAGAAATAAATCAAACAGGGTGCATCAGAAAGTCAGGTTTTAGACCAAGGAGGTGCTCACCAGGGATGATTCCACCACTCCTTGCTAAAGAGTCCTCGGTGCAAGAAGGACACACTGTGGCTGCAGTGGAAACTTTGAGGAAGAAAATGGAAATAATTAAATCACTATAAACAGAACGGACTGTATGTACTCAGAAACTAAATTACAGCATTATATAGGATCAAAGGCACAAGTGAAGTCACCCATGGGAATCTCAAAAAGGTCAATCATGTTAACAGGTAGTTAAAATGAAGGCAGCTGCATTACTGAAAAGCATAATAACAATAAATGATAAATTATATCTACACATTTGGACTCAGAATTTGATAGTTTGAGATGTTTATGTAATAAAACTGTGTTAAAGTTAAAGATTCAAATTTGTGGTAGACCTTGAATATTAAAGTGTTTCACAGTGCTGCGGAAAGCGAGCAATGTCTGCCATGGTATGAAGCATGTTAACAAGAACTAATCATTTAACTCTACTGATCTCACTGTCAATGAGCGCTTTCTTCCCCTGCTGAGCCAATCTTCACTAATGCTATGTGATCTAGGCCTGCGATTTCCCCAATGACATACTGAATCCTTCTCATTTTTGCAGCCACTTCTATTCATATAGAGTTTAGCTCAGCTGATTCACTGACATCTGAGTTGGTGTTGCAAAAAACAAGGCCATGTGGAACTGACATTCTTCTGCTGCAAGTATTGAACATAGACGTAAGCCAGTGGTGTGCTTTTTGGGAGGAATAGGAAAAGAAAAAGAAAAAAAGAAAACAAGACTTATAAAATAGTACCCTACATGTACACTAAATCACTGTTAAATAGTTGACAGCCTACTTTCTTACTGAGCTGATATGACTGCAACTCAAGAAGATAGGGGGGAGGAAACTTACCAATTCTCTGTTGAACGGTGTGTAAAAGCTGCTCTGCAAGATCTGGGTCAACCACCTGAAAATTTACAGAAAACATTCTTGTTTGACCAAACAAAAAGTAGAGCAGAGATTAACAAAGGGCAGAGCACACACCACCCATGAGGCTGTCGGCCTGTCCTAATTAATATCAGCTGCTTCAATAAATTACTACAGAGAGAAAACAAAACTAAATAAAGATTGTTTGGGACATTATGGCTGACATTAAAGACAAAGCTCGCTTCTCTCTCCCTTTAAAGTGTCTCACCTTCGAGCTGGTGTCGTTAATGATGACAGCCGTGCTCCTGTTTTTCACCTCGGTCCACATTTCTGCTGCTACCTGTTGAAACTTCATCCGGTCATGTTGTTTTCCTTTCACCTCAACTACACGCCGACACGCGCCTCTTGTGCTGCATTCAAGTGCTTGTTTCAAACTTGTGTTTAACACAAACGCTAAATTTAGAGATTATAGAGGCGGGTCCCCCGCCCGCATGTACGTCATGTTTTTCTTTAGGCTAAGATTGTTTACCCCCCATCCAACCCCACGAATCTGAGCGTATTGCTTAAAAATGTGTCATTGCTCAACTCTGTTTGAGGTTAATTAAAAAGGACCATAAAGCAACTGCGACCTTTACATGATTTTTGTTAACGTTACACACTAAAATCAGCCATTTCCAAACTTCAGAATACCAAGGCCCAATTTGAAATGCGAAAAATCCTCTGCGGCTCATGCAAACCTTTAATCACAACTGTGATCAACATACAGGACTAGAAACTATGTTCCGATATTATTGTAAGAGTTCAACAAACAAGGTGGCACTTGTCATATTAAGTTAAGATGACAGTAGAATAACACTTAACTGGTTTTTTTATTACTTCTGATGTTTTTTTTAATCATGTCATGAATATTTTACAATAATTAAAAACACATTTGAAAAAGATTGAGGATTTAAAACATTGGTTTAATTTTAATGACCGCTCACGGCCCACCTGCAGTACCACAACGGCCTACCAGGGGGCCGCGGCCCACACTTTGGGAACCACTGCACTAAATGAAGGGTACAACACCTTCTCCATCATGCAGACGCAACGGAGCTGCACAAGGCTGTAGTTTGCTGATTAAGGACAACGCTGCTGTTTTTGCATGAAATAATATTGACTTACAAACGTCAAAAATGAAAACACAACACACATATGCATTATTCTGTTTTATCAAAGCAAGATTACATGTTCTGCAAATAAAATATAAACAAGTCTATGATGCAAAAAAAAAAAAGTGTTAATACCAGACAGAAAATATGTATTCCCCCCAAAAGAATTTTCGTTTTTAAAGGTGCAGTCCGCATCAGGATCAAAATATTTGATGCATACTGCTTTACTGACAGGTCACCACGACTAGACCTGCAAATAGCTACAGGAACTCCTGACTCCATAGCTCCATCTGACATGTGATCTAATCCAATAGTTTCACGTGGAAGTTAGTCCAAAAGAATAGCATATGTAAGGGTCAATTTAAAGAGAAATATTTTAATAGTTTCCTCTTCACGTTAAAGAGTCACACATCAACAGTCTGCAGATATTGCACCAACGTTTACACTGTAAAAGCGGAGAGAACACATTCAGACCTCACTAACAATCCTGTCAACAAACACACACGAGCACAGCCTGCAGCTGGATGTTGCACAACAGCAATTCTCATGCACACTCATTCACACAAAAACACACACACACCAGAGAGAAAGCGAGCAGAGAAACATCTAAAATACACAACCAAAGGCATTGCTTCAACTTAAACTCAGCAGTTTCTAAAGAAAAAAAATCTGTCCAATCAGACCAAATTTAAGGTATAAGCACTCAATTAAAGTAATATGTGGAGTGACCTTATGCAAAAGTGGAATGTGATATGTCTGAACATATGTCTGTCCCCCCAATCTAGATGTTATTCTGGTTGTAGGAGAGCTGAGACTAGCAAACCGTAGGAGATCAGGAGGTCGCAGAATCTCCTCAGTCGTAATAAAGGACTCATAAGATGTCATTTTATCCTCGGTCTAAGAGGACCAGAAAGGTTGTGGACTTAGGATGTCCAAAAGAACCTGTTTCAGATCGATTTTACAGCCTGGCTGATGTCCACCAAGTCAATGAGAATAAAGATGGGGGTTCTAGAATCACAGATTTACACCTTATCTCTCACTTCTCATCAGCTTTAAGCAAAAATCACACAATAATAGTCACCCAAAGTGGGAATGTTGAAGGTTTCATTTAACATTTTCAGACAGGAATCTGTCAAGAATTATGCAACTAAATCCAATAAAGGAGAGATGTTTAAAAACAACAGTAA
This sequence comes from Hirundichthys speculiger, assembly GCA_018398805.1. Taxonomy (NCBI): domain Eukaryota; kingdom Metazoa; phylum Chordata; class Actinopteri; order Beloniformes; family Exocoetidae; genus Hirundichthys; species Hirundichthys speculiger. The sequence continues at coordinate 572,616 of JAGFBZ010002193.1, read as the reverse complement.
AACTCAGAGATTTTAATAATCACACATCCAAAACCACATAAGTGGTTTGACTCATTTGAGTTTTTAAATTGAGCTCAACACTAAGGCTCATCAGAACGAGTGACATAAATAAACAGGGCCACCTAGTGGACGTAGAAGGTTATGCCTCCATGAAAACCAGTTTTGATCAAGAGTTGAACTGCAGTTAGATACTGTATAAATGCATAAAAGTGTGGGATTGTCAGAGTTGCCTTGAAGCAAAAGCACAGCTGCGGTTAATAATACTCTCAATAATTTTAAGACACCAGGCCATTGAGATCTGATTCAGTCTGAATAACATTAAATGGTTTGACGACATTTTGACGACACATTACTAGTACACAACATCACATTACGATGTCCTCAGCTGGTATCGAACACCACACAGATGTTTACCCTTTGAAAGGTTAAGAATAATTGTAATAACTGTTAATTTTCCCCCGTGACTCCTTCAGCCCCCATCAGTCACAATCCAGAGAGGTCCCACTCAGGCTGACCACCGTTTCCTGCTTTCTCCTTGGCACCCCATCTTGGATTAGATAGCATCCCTGTAGAGAGGTGGTGGCTGGTGCATGATGGGGGTTGTAGGAAAAGCAGAAAGGCAGAGAGGTGTGTCCTCGAGGACGAGGCAGCGACATCACATGATTTCACAGCATGAGTTCTGTTTCCGTGCCTATAGGATTAAAGAATATAAGATTTTCTAAACAGCACGTGACAGACTAATGGAAACAGTCTTGCTTTAATGAGGCGAGTCAACAGAACTTACAGTCTTGTAGAAGGCTTTGGACTGGTTTCCCAAGTGCTCTGACTTTGCCACGAGATCATCCAGTTTCTCTCCTCTTTCCAACAGGCTCTCCATTGTGTTGTGCTGCAGAGGACAAATGTTTTCTCTTCATAGATAGTGTAACTTAAAGTTTATGAATGACATTTAGGTAAATAAAATAGACTGATTGATCAAAGGTTTATGGGTTTACTTTCCTCCACCCTGCTTGATGTAAGATCTACATTCTGAGTGAATCGTATCTACAACGACCACATGACATCTCCTTCTCCAAACCTTTCCAGTGTTGGACAGATGCTACATCTTTCTTTACATTGTACAGGCGAAACCTTAGATCCTGGCATTCATGTTTAGTTTATGCGTATGTTCTTGTTCCGTGAGAAAAAAAAAAGACAGTGGCTCATTGAGCTTACACTCATTATTTTCAGAAGAAATTACAAACTTTACTTGATAAATAAATCAAAAATTATTTTGTAAAATCAGAAAATCTTCGTTAAAGTATCCAAAGTTTTTTTTTTAATTTTTTTATTCAAATCTCTGTGATAACAAAATGTAGTCCTTAGTCCTGAATTTTAGCAGGCCTTAAAGTTGAATTCAACCCAAACACATTCTTGCAAAAACGAGTGGGTGATCTTCCAGGATGCTTTTTAGCCTGTAAACTCAAAAAGCAAAACATTTCTCTTTTCAAATGGCAGTGAAACAAGCTTGTCCACCACTGTGTTTGTGTAGGAATCATATACTTTCAGCGTGACTCCTTTCCTACTTCTATTCCCATCATTTCATGAGTAACAACAGGTACCATTTCAGAGGAAAACCACAGTGCAAGGAGAAACGATTATGGCACTGTGTTGACGTCAACATTTGCTCACACAATGACTATGTTTTCATGGACAGCAATAATCAACTTACTGACCTTATTCTAAATGAGAAAATGTTAAGATCAGGTGTTTATATGAGCCGCTAGAATACTCCTTACATAGAAGCACGTCAGTAATCAAACAATGATCATGATGCTACAGATCTGTGCGAGTATTCAGATGAGGGTCACAGTTTACATTGTAGCTTCTTATTCAGACTAATTTCTTAACTGGATTAATGGCAGAGTTGTCAGAGTACTGCTGTCCATGTAAATGCTCTGACTGACCAATGCTGAAAACATGACTATGGTTTAACAATGTTCACAGGCTTTACAGAGACACATTCCACATTATGTGAAAAAGAAAGAGTCGCCAAATGTACACTGCTTCTGGATTTCCGTTTAGCGTCTCGCATTAGACTTTCATGTGGCAGCCCAGTAAAACAGCATGCGTATACACCAGATACCAAATTACATGTGTCAATTGTATCAACACCAGGAGGCATCATATTTGTGAGATCATACAGAGGCGGGAGGTTTGATTGAAGCACAATGGAAGCCATTGGAGATTTTTGTGTCTATTGCACACATGCCTCTAGTGGACCAAGTGACATAAATGCATTTTTATCCTCAACTGAGTTGCTGGATATAATAATGTTAAGACTGAGTTTACCAAAATGATCTTTGTCTCGTCCAGCTCCGCCTGCACTTTGGTCATTGCATCTGCTTCCCTGGGGTTCTGAGGAATAATAACAACAACACTAATAACAGTAACAATAGCAGTCAGGTACACAACTAACTTTTTTGGAAGGATTTTATAAAAGTATGCTCTGTCATTGACCACTGCTATACAAACTATACACACGTGGACAAAATTGTTGGTACCCCTCAGTTAAAGAAGGAAAAACCCACAATTCTCACCGAAATCACTTGAAACTTACAAAAGTAACAATAAATAAAAATTTATTGAAAATCAAATAATCAAAATCAGCCATCACTTTTGAATTGTTGATTAACATAATTATTTAAAAAAACAAACTAATGAAATAAGGCTGGACAAAAATGATGGTACCCATAACTTAATATTTTGTTGCACAACCTTTTGAGGCAATTAAACGATTTCTGTATTTGTCAATGAGCGTTCTGCAGCTGTCAACAGGTATTTTGGCCCACTCCTCATGAGCAAACTGCTCCAGTTGTCTCAGGTTTGATGGGTGTCTTCTCCAAATGGCATGTTTCAGCTCCTTCCACAGATGTTTAATGGGATTCAGATCTGGGCTCATGGAAGGCCACTTTAGAATAGTCCAACGCTTTTCTCTCAGCCATTCTTGGGTGTTTTGGCTGTGTGTTTTGGATCGTTGTCCTGTTGGAAGACCCATGACCTGCGACTGAGACCAAGCTTTCTGACACTAGGCAGCACATTTCTCTCCAGAATGCCTTGATAGTCTTCAGATTTCATTTTACCTTGCACACATTCAAGACACCCTGTGCCAGATGCAGCAAAGCAGCCCAAAAACATTACTGAGCCTCCTCCATGTTTCACCGTAGGGACAGTGTTCTTTTCTTCGTATGCTTGGTTTTTGAGTCTATGAACATAGAGTTGATGTGCCTTACCAAAAAGCTCCAGTTTGGTCTCATCTGTCCAAAGGACATTCTCCCAGAAGCTTTGTGGCTTGTCAACATGCATTTTTGCAAATTCCAGTCTCGCTTTTTTATGATTTTTTTTTCAGCAGTGGTGTCGTCTCCCATGAAGTCCACTTTGGCTCAAACAACGACGAATGGTGCGATCTGACACTGATGTACCTTGGCCTTGGAGTTCACCTTTAATTTCTTTGGAGGTTGTTCTGGGCTCTTTGGATACAATTCGAACGATCCGTCTCTTCAATTTGTCATCAATTTTCCTCTCGCAGCCACGTCCAGGGAGGTTGGCTACTGTCCCGTGGGTCTTGAACTTCTGAATAATATGAGCCACTGTTGTCACAGGAACTTCAAGCTGTTTAGAGATGGTCTTATAGCCTTTACCTTTAAGATGTTTGTCTATAATTTTTTTTCGGATGTCCTGGGACAATTCTCTCCTTCGCTTTCTGTTGTCCATGTTCAGTGTGGTACACACCTTTTCACCAAACAGCAAAGTGACTACTTGTCTGCCTTTAAATAGGCAGACTGACTGATTATGAGTTTGGAAACACCTGTGATGTCAATTAAAGGACACACCTGAGTTAATCATGTCACTCTGGTCAAATAGTTTTCAATCTTTTATAGAGGTACCATCATTTTTGTCCAGCCCTATTTCATTAGTTTGTTTTTTTAAATTATTATGTTAATCAACAATTCAAAAGTGATGGCTGATTTTGATTATTTGATTTTCAATAAATTTTTATTTATTGTTACTTTTGTAAGTTTCAAGTGATTTCAGTGAGAATTGTGGGTTTTTCCTTCTTTAACTGAGGGGTACCAACAATTTTGTCCACGTGTGTACAAGTGTATTAATGGATTCTTATCATCAAGCCCCCATCTTTATGTTTACTCCACAGAATAGTTAAACACCACCTAGTAAAATGTCTCATGATATGAGGTAATTATAAAATGTAAAATATGACTCCTGGTCTTGTCCAATTTATAGCCTACATTATTTTTGTTATTTTAAAATGTTCAATATATAGATCAAAACAAAAAGATAAACTGACCTGATATTTAGAAAGGTGGATATCCAGGGCTTTGTAGTTTATTGTGTCAGGATTACCAGAGGGCCAATCTATACTGTCCACTTGCCTAGAGAACTCCTCTAATACCTAAAGAACAAGAAAAAACCTCAGTACTGAAATTCATAGCCAAGTTCAGCAATAACATATTATATACTTTTTTTTTTTCAATCCACCTTGTCAAGCAATGTGAAACAGACTCTCTGTGGATACTCTGTATCTGCAATGACCACGGCACCCAAGTTGTCATTTCTCACGTACACATGGCACAGGTACTCTGCAAAAGAGTTTAAAAATAATAATAATAATAATAATAATAATAATAATAATAAAAGAAAATGTAAAATCGAGTTCCTGATTTTTCAGAACATGTAAACTCAGACCATGTTTACACTGTCAGTCCAAATATGATTTTAACATATCTAGATATCTAGTTAGATTAATTTAAAGTCTGAACAGCCAAAATCTACATGATAGTTCTGTGTTTTCAAAGGCGATTCCAATCACATTTCACAAGTATGACTCAACAGGAGCAATCTGGCTATGTGAACGGGATTTCAAACAGTCTTTCGTGTCATTTGCAATGCAACACAAATAACAACACATCTGGAGTGGAAAAAAATATTTTGTTTGCTCTGCATTGCCGTGGCAGACTGTTAACATGATGACGATAACAACAATGCCTTCTCCAAATAGTGCCTTGTCCATTTCTGGAACTGTCTTGCAACTTGTTGAAAATTTGCAACAGGGCTCCACATTACTTGTTGGCTTTTTTACATCAGCTCTGTGTGTCCATGCTAACATAACAACAAGCATGTGGATTAGAGAACATTAACAGATCCGACATCTGATCACTTGCAGTATATAATATAAATGGTCAGGCAGAAAGATCAGATTCCGATAGGATATGCCTAAAAATTTCATTTAAGCTGCAATCTGAACATAATTTCTGGCTCTGCTGTTCAAACTTTAAATGGCAAAAGAAACTAAAGGGTGGGGGGGGGGGGGTGAAGTTCAACTGTCAACATTTGTTAACATAACCACTACTGTCATTTTTTTATATTATTGTGTATTAAACATTGCAGCACAAGAAAATATAACAATACAACGCAAAATAATAGTGAATTGTTCTTAAAGTTTGAAACAGGACAGGGAAAGCTCAGCTTTACCTTGTTCTTTGACAGAGGCACGGCTTCCTTGAGATGTTCTTTCAACAATCAAGGCACTGGTGAAGGTCATGAACTCCTGAACACTAAACATAACAGAACAACATTTTAACTCATAGAAAACATGGTGAAGTTGTAAACAAACATGTTATTTGCTTTTTATTTAGTGCTACCTAGTTGATCAGCCAGTGAAAAGAATCAGCTATTTTTTGGCTGATTGGCTCTGACCTGCATCAGCCAGTATTGCTTTGTTTTTGGTGCTTTTAGGTGGGGAGGCATCTGCATCAGTAAGGACATGATGCCTCTGGCTATGATGCCTGTGGCTCTAGCTCTTTTGGCAAGGGCAGATTTTGTGTGTAGTCGTTCACATTAGTGTTTTAAAAAACAGTATTTTATCAAACTCCATTGTGAACTGGCTACTGTTTTGAAATGACCCGCATAAGCAAAGTGATATCAAATACAGTATGTCGGGTGTACGGAAGTAAACATGGATTCAGCAGCAGCGAGCCCTGTATGATTTATTTTTTGAAGTTTTAAGGATAATGGAAGCCAACAAATTAATTAACAAATTATGATGAAAAGATGACTAAGGAAAAGAAGTGCAATTGTTTTTTTTAACAATAGCCATGTGTATGACTGTAAGGGCTGAAGCAGATTCCAGTCAAGATTTTGGGATGTGATAACGCAGTATTGTGACATCAGTTACACAACAGTGACGTCAAAGATGGGTGAACCTGATGTGACCTGACAGTTCACACTGAAGTTGACTTGGAAAACATGATGCAAATTTGATTTAGGATAACATAAAAAGTGACCCAGGTCCGATTTTAACAAAAAAAAAAAAAAAAAAAAAAGCAAACAAACAAACACAGACTTCATGTCATTTGAGCTGTTCAAAACAAAACAAAAAATCATATTTGGGTCACTTCTGTCTGCAGTGTGAACATAGCTAAATTGACAAAGTCACAGAGAAGCATGTTGTCAAGACAGGAATCTGACAGCTTATAAGGTACACAACCTGTTGAGGAACAACCACCAAAACATTTGGGCCAGCAAAACGGACCCAACCCGTAAAAATAACACCACCCTGCTAAACATTTTTTATGTTTTGAATCCGACATTGCTTTTCAGGTATGCACTTTCATTTTTAATTGGTGCAATTGGCAGTTTTATCCGGTTTCTAAATTTGACGAGGATCAGTCAGACACACCTGGAGCGCTGAAAGAAGCTGAAGGAGGACAGGTCGTAGGCCGCTTTGAGAAGATTGGCTTTGGTCGCTCCTTTGTACGAGACGCTGAGGCTGTAAAGCTTCATATTTCCGCTGGATCGAATGTGGTTATTAAGTCAGCGGATAGGACAATCTGAAAATGGCACAAGCAGAATCACAAGACAGCATTATCCTAGACCCAGCTCTGTTAGCGAGCGTGTCTGCTAACGGCCGGAGAATCTTGGCTGAAGTGCATGTTAAAAAAGTGAATCTTTACTCATTTTCGATCGAGTGGATACTAGTAATGTATCTGATAGAGATTCGAATCAACAAATAATAATACAAATAGACGTAAAGCAACAGCTAGAGGTTTCTGGAATAAAGTGAAAGTAGCTAGCCACATAAGCTATGTTGTGTACGTAAGGCCTTAGACAACTCACCAGCCAGAACAGCAGCCAACAGCCTGATTACTTTCAAAACGACTAAGAAAGCCACTTATTCCACAAAAACTACAGCCTGAAAGTATGGATATGAAACGTTCAACGATTAAATCAGATGTTGATCGGCGTTAGCTCTGTAGCTCAAGTTGCACTTCAGTCCCACGTCACGCCCCAGACTGTCCTATGGGATACTGACTCGGTGGAAACAAACACGTTGCTGTTTTCACAGTTCCGGTTACAGGCGAGATGAAATTTAACGGTAGTCTGGTAAGAAATTCAGAAATAATCATCATAAATCATTTAAAGCTCTTCCACCAACAGAGAAAATTTCAAGATGATATTTTTTTCCACTTTATTAAACATGAAATGGCATCATTTACATTGTATTTTTGAATATTATAAAGTAAAAACAGTAGAGAATCACAGTCGTTATTATATACTTAAGTGTAATATAAGTCGTTTTGTTCTCCAAAGACATGGCAACTTCGATTGTTGTTGCTCCATTTAACAATTTTCCCCTACCCACTTAACTCGGTGTAAGTAAGTGTTTTCCATGTAAGAGGTGTGCCTGCTACTCATTTCCCTGGCAACACAAAGCTGAAACCGCTGAGCCTACAGGCGCAGCTGGTGGAGCGGCCGCACCACTGAAAGAAATACTTTGTCTTCCCTGGAACTGGTTTTGATTTTGTTGAGATCTAAAAACACTTTCAATGAGAAGTGCGGCCACGAACTGGATGTTTGGTTTTGATTTTTTATTTTAATTAGCATTATCATTTATTGTAGTTTTTTTTTTTCTTTTAAGGATTAAGGATGCAAGCATCACACGAATGAAGGTTTGGGAGGAAAATTCACTGTGTTCATCTCTTTAACTGACTTTTGGAAGAGACGTGAAACATGTGGATAAAGACTGGAACAATTAAATACAAAAACGAAGAAGTAAGTTGTTTACAAGAATCAAGATAAATCCGTTGTTTACTTTTTTGCACATATTTTTATACAAATGTAACATTTTCGAGAATGATGTTTTCAATCTTTTGCTATAAAACGGGTTCAAGAAGACAAATCTTTCGATTTCTGCCTCAGACAGCTACAAGAACGAAGACAAATCCATAAGCCATTTCCAGATAATGATTTTATTTCGATGTTTGCCAGACAGTCCTTGAAACGCTGCAGAGATGTAAATGTGTTTCTGTGGAGAATTATGTAGATCAGTCTCTGGGTATGTAGGCCAAATAATGGCTAGCCAATTTCCCGTCCAAGGATAGCATATTATTTACACACTGAAGAGACACCGAAGCAAAGCATCATCAGGCCAGAAACTTGGGAAACTCCAAGCTCTCGAGGAAACGGAGTGAACTTCCACTACAGAGCACTGATGGTCGGCAGTAAACCGATTTAATCCTCGTCATAGCGATGGATAAGGTAAGGAGAGTCAAAGCTTTATTTTTCTTTATGTCACAAAAATCAAAATGCTTTTCAATACATCATTTATCTGTAACAGTTTGAGTATTTCATCATTCACGGTCAACAATACTCAAATACTCAAGTTTTTATTTGAAAGCATATGTTGGCCCTCATGAACCACTGTCTTAAAATCAGAGCTGATTCTCTAGTAGAAATCACTGCATGGCACCAGACACATCTACATATTCTTATTTTTCCTTCTTCTTTTCCTTTCATTAAACAAGGTTAACATCTATAAATGGATATTAAAACTATCAAAATATGCATGTACGTTATCCATTCATCTATCCATTATCTATACCTGCTTCTTCCCATTCTGGGTCACAGGGGTCTGCTGGAGCCTATCGGCATGTGCAATGAGGAATCAAAATGTTAAATTCCTCTAGGATGTCATCGTAGGCCCCAGCAGACCCCCATGGGCCAGAACAGGATAGAAGCAGGTATAGATAGTAGACAGATGGATGTTCTAGACTCGGTTTCTCCAAGTCAAAGAGCAAAGGAACCATGTAGCTATTTCTCAGTATACAGTTGTAATATAAGATAGTATGGGTGGCTCTGGACACCGGTGAGGACACAATTAATATTGAATGACAAGCTACTATCCAGAGGGTTTTTATTTATTTATTTATCTTGAAGATGGCTCCTTATTAAAAGTAATAGGGTGACAAACTGACATCTCATACATTGAAAACATGTGGCACAGCAGATGAAGTCTAAAAAGGAGCCAAGAAAAAAACAGAGATTATACATAATTTTGTAATTTTGTTCCAAGAGGTTACATCTATCAAGATGTTGCTGACAGATTTTTAATCTCATTTCATTTTGGTGTTAATCTTACTGAATCAAACTCCCTATCCAGACTGACTCACAAATTCTTTCACACGGCACTATGTGTACACACACAATGAGTCTTTGCATTTCCTTTTCTTGTAATCACAAACATAGCTGCTCAGTTTTTGAATTTTGCTGTTGTTAGAGACAGCTGGAGATCCATCAGGCAGATTTCTGTGCAAACAGCCACACGGGTTAAATTAAGTGGATAATCAGTCATTGACAAACACTTGGCAGAGATTCAACTCCTTGTGGTAAATGATATGTGTAAATGGACAGTGTGTGTTTGTGTGTATGTGTGATACAACATTTTCATTCACCGCTTGGCATTTCTTTGTACTGTAGACCAGGTTTACTCATCTGATCTGTGGTTTCAGTCGATCAACATTAAATATGTCCTGGCTGGTTGTCGAGGAAAATCCAGAATGAAGTAGATTTAAGTCTTGCCCAACACATTCAGAATACACTGCAACATTGACACACAAATCAACTTCTGATTCTGATATTTCTGTTTTAGCCCCTCTGTCCCCAATGATCTCTCAAGACATTTAGAATATTTCAGTTTCTTTCTATCTGTTTAAATATTTCATTTATTATACATTTCATTTATTTGTAAGTCATAATTTATCTTCCTTAAAAAGTTATTCATTTAATATAACTTTAATGTTATCAGGTAAGTGTCTTTTGAATTTTATTCTGTTCAGTTCATTATATTTGCTAATCACCAATTCACAATAAATTTCATCTTGCAGCACTTTTCAAACAAGTTAAATGGAAGTCAGATTGAATACAGCCTAATTCAATTCACTTATGATGCAACTGTATTTCAATTCAGTCCAATAAGAAAATCAAGAGATTGCAACAAATCTTCACGTTTTCTATGAAGTTGGGTACCCAGTGCATCATGGGACATGCATCAACTAGGCCAATAGCAGCATAGCTAAAGGGATGGCTCAGGGTCACCCAAGGTTACTTAGAAATCTTGCACTAAGGGTATTTGGGAGAAGGTCACTTTGCTTTACTTATTTTAGCTCTGACCAAGGTCCGAGCTAAAAAAAAAAAAAAAAAAAAAAAACCTACCTGACTGCTATTCTGTTACGCTGCTGAAGCTGATAAGAAGAGAAGACCTTCACTTTTGACATGTCACTGTTAGTTTTAGAGGTCAGTAAACTTTTCTCTGTTGCTAATTTTAGCCATGTTTCTATTTTTAAAAAGTTGTGTGTAACCTTCTGTGGTCATTGAGCAAACCTTTGGTATGGCGTACTGCTCTTTTATCAGAAAGATGAGGGCTGTATAACCAGGTTCATGTTCAAATGTATTTGATCCGTCCTGTGAAGTTTCGAGTAGCCTGGATTAGCTGTATGTCCTCACACTAACAAATTACAATGGTTTACATCCTTAGCAGCAATAACACGTTGTTAGTATTTTGTATATTCTTTTTCAGCTAAATACTAAACATTTCCCATAAACTTAGAATAAATCATTCTTAGTTATTTGTAGAATTACAGATAAACGACATGAGACAGAAACAAAAACTAACTCACTGGATAAGAATTTAATAATCTATCCATCTGGTGATCCGTACCCGTGTCAGTCCTAGTTAGGGTCACGTTGATCTGCTGGAGCCGATCCCAGCTCTCTTCAAGCAAAAAGAATTTAATAAACAGTTTGAATGTGGACATGTGGTCATTTTAATGTTCAGGTTTTGTGGAACTTTTTACAATATCATGAACCCTAAACAAATTGTGTCATCATTGTGTAGGACATTCAAGCAGAAGTGGCATTAGGATAAGAGTTAATGATGTTTCTATGGTTGACTTGATCTATTTTTGGAAATGAAATCATTACATGTTGCAAATACTGCAAGAGAATTTTGTAGAAATACAAGTCATGCTCTGCCTTACCCTAGACATGCTCAAATATTGTTACTGGGAACTTTAAAATTAGGTAATGTAGATTTTCATGGTTTTATTGTAAATTTCCACACAAGCTGTATCTCTGTGAACATGTGTGTGTGTTTGAACTGTCATCGCCTGATGGGATGAGTCTGAGAAGGGGGGAGGGTGAAGTGGGCTGTGCCCAGCCCACTTCACCTGAGCATAAAAACAGCTGTGCACCCGACTCCGGGGTATTCACACTTCACTGACTCTGGACACACACTCCCCAAATAGAAACACACACTAACTTGTTTTAGTCGAAACTGCCAGGATGCCTTGTATCAGCACTCATCACGACATCGTGAAGATACCTCAGAGCTACAGCGACGTGGTTGAAAAAATCCTCGTGGTAAGATTTGCTTTTCACCTTTAGCTAGGAAAGGAACCCAAGCATTTTTTTTCTATCTTAAAAAGTTTTCTCTGGGGAGACAAAACTGGGCAAAAAAATCTTATGAGACAGTAATTTTTCTCATTTGCCTACTTTATTTTATTTTGCAAGAGGTCTTTTCTTTTCTCTTGTCATTTTGTATGATTGTTTTTACTCCTAGTTTCACTGAGCCATCATGTGAAAACAGGTGGACTCTTTTTTCCAACATTTGCCCAATACATATAATGTATGTATGTATAATGTATTGACCCCCTCTTTTCTCTTCTAATCGCAGGTGGAACAGATTCTGTCAGAGTTCAGGCTGAATAAAGAAGACCTTAAAGAAGTCATGGAGAGAATGCAGCGTGAAATGAACAGGGGGCTGCGACTAGAGACCCATGAAGAGGCGAGTGTCAAAATGCTTCCAACCTATGTCTGCTCCACCCCTGAGGGATCAGGTAAATGCTCATTCTTGACAAATGGAAAAGCCCTTCTAAGTTGACTACAGCGCGGCAGTGAAAGATTCCCTTCATCCAGATATAGTACAGCGTGTGCTCTGTTCTGTCGTGACAGAGGTGGGCGATTTCTTGGCTCTGGACCTTGGGGGTACAAACTTCCGTGTGATGCTTGTGAAAGTGGGAGAAGATGAGGAGAGGGGCTTTAAGGTGGAGACAAAGAACCAAATGTACTCCATTCCTGAAGATGCCATGACAGGGACTGCTGAAATGGTGAGTGACTGAGACTCTCCTATCGTCACTGCCCGGCTGCAGAGCTGATGAGGTTTTCTGAAGCGGTGGCTGAAATCTCTCTGAATCAAACTACCACAAATGACTGCTTCCTCACATCCACTATTCCCTCGTCTCTACAGCTATTCGACTACATAGCAGAGTGTATGTCAGATTTTTTGGACAAACACCACATCAGGCACAAGAAGCTCCCCCTGGGTTTTACGTTTTCCTTTCCTGTACGGCACGAGGACATCGACAAGGTGGGATTAAAACTTTAATTCTGATTAGAAACAATGACCCTCATCACCTTCCTCTCTGTGAAAAACAAGATGTATAGAAGTCATGTATAAAGTTTATAGTACTTAAGGTTATCTTTTTTGGTTTTCACAGGGAATTCTGCTTAACTGGACCAAAGGTTTTAAGGCTTCTGGGGCAGAAGGAAACAATGTTGTGGGATTACTGAGAGATGCCATCAAGAGACGAGGGGTAAGTCTTTGTGTGTTTGATTTTTTTCTTTCTCGCATAAATAAGCACAACAGCATCAGAGTAGTGCTGGGCAATATGACGATATATATCGTGGGGACAATATAAAAGTGTATATCGTGCCATTTCTCTTTTATCGTTTCTATCGTTTCTTACCTAATTTTATCAATTATTACAGCAAATATGTAATTAAATAACCTGCAATGATAAATTTGATAGAAACATATCTACTTCTACAAAGTAACCTTTTATGTTTGCACTTTTATTCATGGTTAATGCCTTAAACAGAGTTCTCTTCAACCCTGATGTTTACTTTAGACACTTTATATTGGTTTGCAAACTTTGCACTACAAGCTTACAGATTTCAGAAAGTTGAAAAATAATTTGTTTATTTTTTATAGCTGAACTTCAGTGCAAAAATGTGTTTTTCCTTTCAGAAACTGTTGTGCACTTTAAAAAAAATGTGAAAGCTACTGTACCTCTGTACCTACCTGTTTTTGCTGCACTAAAATGTATGTTTGTGACAGTTCAGCTAAATGTCCTTTCAAAATAAAGTTGAAAAGTAAGCAATGAAATTTTTGTCAAACTTTTCAGAGAATAACTGAAAACATACTTTATTATGGTATATCGTGATATATATCGTTATCCTGATATAAAATAGTCCATATCGTGATATATGATTTTTTCCATATCGCCCAGCACTACATCAGAGCATAGCCGGGTTACCCTAATCCATTATTTTGTAATTTCATTTTGTCACGTAGGAGTTTGAGATGGATGTGGTTGCCATGGTGAATGACACGGTAGCCACCATGATCTCCTGCTATTATGAAGATCGCAGCTGTGAAGTTGGAATGATTGTTGGTAAGAAGATAAAAAAGAAAAAAAAAAAAACGAGCAAGAGTGCTTACTCATATGAGCCGATGACTCTAAAGCTCACAGGGACTTTTCTTTTTTACTTTCGAATAAACAGGTACTGGTTGTAATGCATGTTACATGGAGGAAATGAGGACTGTGGAACTTGTCGAAGGGGAGGAGGGGCGCATGTGTGTGAACACAGAGTGGGGGGCGTTCGGAGATAACGGGGAGTTGGAGGAGTTCAGACTGGAGTACGACAGAGTGGTGGACGAGGCCTCCATTAATCCCGGACAGCAGCTGTGAGTAGAAAGATGCATTACATTTAGATATTCCACACACGCGTCTTTTCATGCAGCTGCTCGGTCTGGCTCCATTGACTGAACGCACTCTTGGCAAACATCAGGATAGGTAATTGAAGAATGAACTTCAGCTTGTACCCTCGGCCGCACTCCCTCCCCGTCTCTCTTGCTGTTTTCATGAATTATTCATCCATCTGTGACATTACTCACCTGAGTCTCACCTGAACTCTCTGTGAAGTTGCTAAGCTACCAGCTGTTTTCCTCAGGATGTCAGTAAATGGATAGAGTCCTCATACGTCAGCGGTCGGTCAGCAGGTGCAGATGTCAGATTAATGATCCCTCTCTGCCGCTTGCCGCAGTGCCTGTAATGCTAATGACTGTTTGCCTTTTGCTCTGGCAGCCCATTCACACAGACAACTGCTGAGCCCAGCCTCAATCAGGCACTTTACTCTAGAGTTCTCATTCCTCATTCGCTCTCCCTCTTTTGCAGCTCCTGCAGAGGGGGGGAGAGTTGCTCATGTGCCTTCTGACTCACATGTCCTCCTTCGTTTCTCCCATCATTCAAACACCCATTGTTCCTCGTATCTCACCTCAGCATTTCTCAGTTTTCTTGTTTTAAGTTGTTTTCTTTTGTTATTCCCTCCCGTAGATACGAGAAGCTGATCAGCGGCAAGTATATGGGGGAGCTGGTGAGGCTCGTTGTCATGAAGCTCGTGAACGAAGACCTGCTGTTTAACGGCGAAGCTTCGGAGCAGCTCAAGACTCGTGGAAGCTTCGAGACGCGCTTTGTCTCACAGGTAGAGAGGTGAGCATCAGGGAAGCCCGTACTGCCTGCATAAAAAAGCGTTTACCTACTGATGATATGGCCCTTAAATCTGATCAGTTGAAATGATTAGACATAAAACTATTCATGCAACTGCTTAAAAGCAAATAGAAAAAAGCACCAGATGTACTGTTGATATTAGCTTGCAAGACAAAAATGATATAAAGAGGCAGTTTGGTGTATTTCAAAAGCAGCTACACTCAATTTCAGTATGTTGAAGGCTTAAAAAGTGTGGCGTTTCATCGAATAAATATAAAAGCAATGACTGCGAAACCATTTTGATTTTAACTAACTTTTAACATGTCGTGATATTCCTTCTGGATCTGTTTTATAAAGGTTTCCCTTTTTTTTTTTGGTTGTTTTTTTTTTTCTAAGTGACTCTGGGGACAGAAAACAAATCTACAATATCCTGTCCTCACTGGGCGTTCTTCCCTCTGAGCTGGACTGTGACATTGTGAGACTGGTCTGTGAGAGCGTTTCCACGCGCTCTGCTCATATGTGCGCAGCAGGGCTCGCTGGCGTGATCAACCAGATGCGGGAGCGACGCGGCCAGGAAGCCCTGAAGATCACGGTTGGAGTTGATGGATCCGTCTACAAGCTGCATCCATGGTGAGACATGTTCGTTTACAAAATACCCTCTTGTTTCAAAGCCAATGGTACCTTCCTCTTAAAGCCCAAAAAGACCAAAGGGCATATATATGCTCCCCACTTGAACATATATTTAACTGCAGAGATTCAGTGAATGTTTGTGTCAGACTCATAAAGTCAAACAGCTAAATGAAGTCATGTTCTGAATGAAGTGAAAAGCATGAGAACAGGTGAGATGGATGTCGATCTGGCTGACACGCACTTGTTCTTTCAACATTGCAGCTTCCGTGACAGATTTCACAAATTCGTCAGGGATCTCACTCCTCACTGTGAGATCACCTTCATCCAGTCGGAGGAGGGGAGCGGTCGTGGAGCAGCTCTCATCTCAGCGGTGGCCTGTAAGATGGCCGCATGTGTGCTGTCGCATTAAAGAGAACTAGTCACTGGGATGTGGTCTGGAAAACCTGAACTTTAGTTGGAGGGCGTTGATGAAATCCCATCTCCAGGGCGCAGGACTGAATACTCATCGCTGGAAGATTTGAGGATAAGAAAGCATCAAAACAACTCATTTTACAGACTGTATTTGTAGGTTCTACAGCAGCCGGTAGCACTTTGAATATGTCTGAACTTTTTTACTGTTGTGCCAAAAACATTTTGAGGCCTAATATCTCATTGAACATCCATGCTCCATGCATGTCACTGCCGGTTCTAGATATTATTAAGATGTATTATAAAACCAGAGCAACATGCTTAATGTACAACACAAGAATTTTGTAAATAATGTTGTAAATGATTACTAAATCAGATTCATTTCTTTATTGTGTACTTATTCATTGTGAGAATTATGTCTTTGCCTTTGTATATTTAAATTGTATGTTTACAACTTATTTTACTATGTTAACATGTACTGTGTAGTTTTTCTTATGTGTATGATGACATGTGCTTTGGATGTGAATAAGCTTAACTGTAAATAAAACAGCTTAATTAAAATATCCCGCTCGTGTTTTCAGTTTTAACTGTAACTCAGTTGGAAGTTGAGATGGCCAATGTGATTTTTTGCTACTTTGTTGTTGCCTCATAACAGCTCTCCAGTGGCTGAGAAAGCGTCTTTAAATAACTCTAAATCTACTAAGTCAAAATAATATTTGCAATCCTCTATCAAAACTTTTGAGTTGTCAGAGCTGCGGGGGAGGAGGAGCCACATGCAGGACACTGGGAGGCAGATGCAATCAAGTCCTTTTTTAGATAAAGATACAGATAAATTTAGAAAAAAGAAAGTAAAAGGAGAGGACAACAAGGAGCACGATGAGCAGACAAGCAGGGAAAGCATAAAAAAAAAAACAATCCAATAAACATACCTGTCAAGTATCCCGTTTTGGCCGGGAAAGTCCCGTATTTTACTCTTCTCTCCCGCCGTCCACTCGTATTAGTATTTTTCCCGTAAATCTCTTGTATTTTAACCTGCGTTATTAAAAAATAATAATACCGCATCGGCCCGAGTTAAAAAAAAAAAAAAAAGACATTCCCAATCTGGGATCTGTCAAGCCTCGCGATAACTGCCACAGCAGTAGCTGCTACAGGTACTGTAGGTGGAAGATGTCGCGAGGTTAGTGTGTGACATCGATGAGTGACAGCGCGCCAAGAAAAAAAAAAATGTTACAGGGAACAGGATTGCGCTCTTTTCTCATGTAAAATAAACTACTCTGGACCTGTCCACAAATACACTCCTTTCAAAACAGTCATAAAGAATTCAAAGTCTGCAACAAATGAGTACAACAAGTCATTAAAAGAGTAAAGAAAAGTCACGTGAAATGAGATGAAAAACTGAAAGAAGAGCAATATGAAATGAAAACAATGTGTGGAATGAAAATCAAATGTAAATGTTAATACAAGCAATGTTAAATGAACAAAAAATATGCAAATCCCTTCAAATAAATACTCTTCATATATACCCCTTTAGTGTTTTCATTTAGGCGATAATGAATGTTCACATTATGTCAACGTGCCTTTATGCACAGCTGCACTACTTCCTGAACTTCAGCCAACTGCTTTGTTTCCTGTGTACCATTAATTTACAAACTGATTAATCCAGGTGTGTCTGACCTCACAGCAATGGTCAGACACACCTGGATTGATCAGTTTGTCCAATAATGGCACACCGGAAACAAAAGAGCTGGCTGAAGGTCAGGAAGTAGTGTAGCTGTGATTTTAGCTTTTTTGTACACCAAAAAATGTAAAAGATACTGGAGCTTGGTTGGGATGGTGGGACTGCTCAAGGCAGGTGCCAGAAAATTTCCCTTATTTTTAAATCTAAAACTTGACAGGCATGCCAATAAATAGATACAGGTCTGTGCGATGTGGCTGTGAACATTGAGGGAAGGCAAGAGGAAGAAGGGAAGGAGGTCTGATGCAAAAACAGGTTCCTGAAAAGACACAGTTTTAATACTGAGAGTAGTAGTTCTAGGTAAATTAACAGCATTTATTGGCTTGTTGGCCTCTAAAAGCTATTTACACTACAAATCCATCCATCCACACAGAAGTCTTTCAGTTTCAGTTAATCTACACTAATCTACACATATCTGTTCTATTCTATTACGAATTATATCTATATACATATTATATCAGTGATTATATCATATCAGTGAAGGCTGTGTGGGGTTCAGGGTCACATCCGGACACAGAGACCACGAGGCCCGAAATCAAATCACATCAAGCCACAGCTATTAAACAAGAAGACAATGTCCTCTTCTCCGTCAGTACATAATTTATTATGCAAGTTTCTGCTCAGTTAGATCCAGAACAAACATTTCTTTGTTTAACTACTCTAAAATGATCCATATACTGCGCATAAAAGGTTTTAGTAATTAAATTCTTTCCAAGAAACGCCGTCAAGGAAGCAAATGATGATTTCCATCATTATTCTGCAACTAAGCAACAAGTCCAAACACACAGGAAAAGTCATAAAAAAAATCCTCAGTAACAAGAAGAACAAGGAATCCTGGTGCAGCTGGTACCCTGGTCCTGATGGTACCCTGGTCCTGATGGTACCCTGGTCCTGATGGTACCCTGGTCCTGATGGTACCCTGGTGCAGCTGGTACTCTGGTCCTGATGGTACCCTGGTCCTGATGGTACCCTGGTCCTGATGGTACCCTGGTCCTGATGGTACCCTGGTGCAGCTGGTACTCTGGTCCTGATGGTACCCTGGTCCCGATGGTACTCTGGTCCTGATGGTACCCTGGTCCTGATGGTACTCTGGTCCTGATGGTACCCTGGTCCTGATGGTACCCTGGTGCAGCTGGTACTGGTCCTGATGGTACCTGGTCTGATGGTACCCTGGTCCTGATGGTACCCTGGTGCAGCTGGTACCCTGGTGTAGCTGGTTCCCTGGTCCCTGGTACTCTGGTCTGATGGTACCCTGGTGCAGCTGGTACCTGGTCCCTGGTACCCTGGTGCAGCTGGTACCCTGGTCCCAATGGTACTCTGGTCCTGATGGTACTCTGGTCCTGATGGTACCCTGGTGCAGCTGGTACTCTGGTCCTGATGGTACCCTGGTCCCGATGGTACTCTGGTCCCGATGGTACCCTGGTGCAGCCGGTACCCTGGTGCAGCTGGTACTCTGGTCCTGATGGTACTCTGGTGCAGCTGGTACCCTGGTGCAGCTGGTACCCTGGTCCTGATGGTACTCTGGTCCTGATGGTACTCTGGTCCTGATGGTACCCTGGTGCAGCTGGTACTCTGGTCCTGATGGTACTCTGGTCCTGATGGTACTCTGGTCCTGATGGTACCCTGGTGCAGCTGGTACTCTGGTCCTGATGGTACCCTGGTCCCGATGGTACTCTGGTCCTGATGGTACCCTGGTCCTGATGGTACTCTGGTCCTGATGGTACTCTGGTCCTGATGGTACCCTGGTGCAGCTGGTACTCTGGTCCTGATGGTACTCTGGTGCAGCTCGTACCCTGGTGCAGCTGGTACCCTGGTCCCGATGGTACTCTGGTCCTGATGGTACTCTGGTGCAGCTGGTACTCTGGTCCTGATGGTACCCTGGTCCCAATGGTACTCTGGTCCTGATGGTACTCTGGTCCTGATGGTACCCTGGTGCAGCTGGTACCCTGGTCCCGATGGTACCCTGGTGCAGCTGGTACCCTGGTGCAGCTGGTACCCTGGTCCCGATGGTACTCTGGTCCCGATGGTACCCTGGTGCAGCCGGTACCCTGGTCCCGATGGTACCCTGGTCCTGATGGTACTCTGGTCCTGATGGTACCCTGATCCTGATGGTACCCTGGTGCAGCTGGTTCCCTGGTCCTGATGGTACCCTGGTCCTGATGGTACTCTGGTCCTGATGGTACTCTGGTTCTGATGGTACCCTGGTCCTGATGGTACCCTGGTGCAGCTGGTACCCTGGTGCAGCTGGTTCCCTGGTCCTGATGGTACTCTGGTCCTGATGGTACCCTGGTGCAGCTGGTACCCTGGTGCAGCTGGTTCCCTGGTCCTGATGGTACTCTGGTCCTGATGGTACCCTGGTCCTGATGGTACTCTGGTCCTGATGGTACTCTGGTTCTGATGGTACCCTGGTCCTGATGGTACCCTGGTGCAGCTGGTACCCTGGTGCAGCTGGTTCCCTGGTCCTGATGGTACTCTGGTCCTGATGGTACCCTGGTGCAGCTGGTACCCTGGTGCAGCTGGTTCCCTGGTCCTGATGGTACCCTGGTCCTGATGGTACTCTGGTCCTGATGGTACTCTGGTTCTGATGGTACCCTGGTCCTGATGGTACCCTGGTGCAGCTGGTACCCTGGTGTAGCTGGTTCCCTGGTCCTGATGGTACTCTGGTCCTGATGGTACCCTGGTGCAGCTGGTACCCTGGTGCAGCTGGTTCCCTGGTCCTGATGGTACCCTGGTCCTGATGGTACTCTGGTCCTGATGGTACTCTGGTTCTGATGGTACCCTGGTCCTGATGGTACCCTGGTGCAGCTGGTACCCTGGTGTAGCTGGTTCCCTGGTCCTGATGGTACTCTGGTCCTGATGGTACCCTGGTGCAGCTGGTACCCTGGTGCCGATGGTACCCTGGTCCTGATGGTACCCTGGTGCAGCTGGTACCCTGGTGCAGCTGGTACCCTGGTCCTGATGGTACTCTGGTCCTGATGGTACCCTGGTCCTGATGATACCCTGGTCCAGATGGTACCCTGGTCCAGATGGTACCTTGGTCCTGATGATAACCCTGATCCTGATGATACCCTGGTCCTGATGGTACTCTGGTCCTGATGGTACCCTGGTCCTGATGGTACCCTGGTGCAGCTGGTACCCTGGGGCAGCTGGTACCCTGGTCCAATTGGTCCTGATTATACCCTGCTCCTGATGGTACCCTGGTCCTGATGATACCCTGGTCCTGATGGTACTCTGGTCCTGATGGTACTCTGGTCCTGATGGTACCCTGGTCCTGATGATACCCTGGTCCTGATGGTACTCTGGTCCTGATGGTACTCTGGTCCTGATGGTACCCTGGTCCTGATGATACCCTGGTCCTGATGGTACTCTGGTCCTGATGGTACTCTGGTCCTGATGATACCCTGGTCCAGATGGTACCTTGGTCCTGATGATACCCTGGTCCTGATGATACCCTGGTCCAATTGGTCCTGATTATACCCTGCTCCTGATGGTACCCTGGTCCTGATGGTACCCTGGTCCACCGGATGGATATAACAAACAGCTTGAACATCTGTCCTCAGGTATGTCTGTAAAAAAAAAAACATCGATCTGTTAAATGCAGCTTGTTTGAAGTTAAATCCTAGTTTAAACCGACAGAGCTGACCATTACTGTATTCCTGAGCACATCCAATCGCAACAATCTGGAAAATGTAATTCAGAGGAAATAAAATGTAAGATTTACAACAAACAAGAGCATTTCATCATCAGTTTCAGCACTGATAAAACTTCAGTTAAAGTTTTAGCTTTAGAGCTTGGTTTGACCTGTGAGGAGTAACTTTTTTTAAAATGTCAGAGGCCACTTTTCTCCATCTGACTCCGGCTCTTTATTCATAGCTCTCTTTTCCAGCCCAGAGGAATCCTGCCTGCTTCACCTCTTATCAAGTCCTCTCAGGGCCCCACAGAGAGCTGACATAGCCATGTAAGGGACTGAGCTGCCCATCACAGGCTATTATAGGAGGACAGCAGATAAGA
This sequence comes from Hirundichthys speculiger, assembly GCA_018398805.1. NCBI lineage: Eukaryota > Metazoa > Chordata > Actinopteri > Beloniformes > Exocoetidae > Hirundichthys > Hirundichthys speculiger. The sequence continues at coordinate 550,893 of JAGFBZ010002193.1, read as the reverse complement.
TGGGCTATACATAAAACCCAACCCAGCATCACCTCGTCTGAGAGTCTGCATGCCGAGATTCAGACATGGTAAGTCAAGCTTTTTCCCTTTTTTTCCGGGACTTTAAAAATAGTATATTTAACTACATTGCTATGTTGACTTGTTAGATTTTTTTTTTTTTTTTTGGTAACGATATGTGTTCATCTCCAAAGGCAAGTAAAAAGGCCTCCAATAAGAGACAGAGAGGAGCGCAGAAGTCTTCCTCTAATGTCTTCTCCATGTTCGAGCAGTCACAGATTCAGGAGTTTAAGGAGGTACGGCGCTGTTCATGTCCTGTCTTAATAAAAATTAACCACCACATCATCAGGGTGCAAGAATGAAAGTGGACTTCTCGCAAATGTCAAGCGATGGACATTACAAATGAAGCTTGTTGAAAATTTGAGCCAGCTTGAAGGGTTTTTCCAGGAAACATTTGGTCAGTTTCAACCTTAAATATTGAAATCAGAGGACTCAGGGCTCAACTTTTCACACTGTTAAACAATAAGTAATGCAAAAATCATTTTTTTTGCAACGTTTTTTTTTTTTTTTTAAATGTCACACTTCTCATTCACTACACATGTGTTGTATTTGTGATTCATTTATATTGATGCGGGAAAAAAAAAAGCCCAGATGAAGTTAAACCAGCGTTCATATTTTCTACTGTGACCTGCAGGGCTGTAAACAGTTTCTTACTTTTATTTGGTTTCATCTGTTTATTTAAACATCCCTCACTGTACTGAAATGACTTGTCTGTTGGCCACGATGAAAATGAGAAAATTGTCAACTTTTATTTCAACTGTTTATGATAATAATACAAAAAAAAAAAAAAAAACAGAGGAGACACATCATTCAGAATGAAAAGCTTCACTGATATACATTTAATACTGAAAGCAAATATCAACCAGTTATCTACTACTAATGTCAACCATTACCACCTCAATCACAGTAATAGTTGTATAATTTAATAGAATAATTTCTCCAACAGGCGTTTGGCTGCATTGACCAGGACAGAGATGGTGTCATTAAAAAGCAGGACCTGAAGGAGACCTACGCTCAGCTGGGTAGTTCACCGAAGATAAACCCGCAGATGTTGATACACACACTAGATTATGAATTCATTTAAGGTTTTCCCGTGAAACAAGCTTTTTCTGTGATTATGTTTATTTTTAACTCACTGGCTGTATCTCCATGCGTTCACGTTTGCTCGCGCACCAGGAAAACTTAATGTGAAAGATGAGGAGCTGGAAGAGATGCTGAGCGAAGGGAAGGGTCCCATCAACTTTACAGTCTTCCTCTCTCTTTTTGGGGAGAAAATCAATGGTAAGAAGATTTTACAGATATTTAAACAAAAGTTTAAAGGTTCTTAAGAACTCTCAGATGATTTGCTTATATGATTTAATTCTTCCAGGAACTGATCCCGAAGACACCATACTTGCTGCCTTCAAACTTTTTGACCCCAATGCTACAGGCTTTGTTAATAAGGAAGAGTGAGATATATTTTTTATTTGCTCCCATGTTGTTCATATTTCCCCTAACAGCCATCATATAACAAGATATTTTCCATGCATTCCTTTCACACTATTTCTTGCTCTCATTTATCCAGATTTCGGCGATTACTGATGAACCAGGCTGATAAATTCACTACAGAGGAGGTTCGCTTTGTTTTTTGTTCTTCTAATAGTGAAAATCTCTCAGAATATTCTTTTTTGATTATTTTTATATTTTTTTATTACACGTAAATTGTCGCTTCTTGAACCCGTAGGTGGATCAGGCCCTCGCTCTTGCTCCCATCGACCCAACTGGCAACATCGACTACAAGTCACTGTGTTACATCATCACACACGGAGACGAGAAGGAAGAGTCCTAACAAGAGCTGTTGTTTGTGTGGTCGAGTCAGAGAGGTCAATTAAACACATGCCGGTTTCTTATTGGCTACTTGCAAATAAGGGAAAAAAAAAACAAGTTGATTATTGTAAAAATGGAAAACATCTGATTCACTCAGACTGTGAAGAACTGGTGCAGTTATTTGAAATCTAATAAGAATAAAGTGTTGAATTCCTCAAAAGTTTTCAGATGCTCATTTTGTTTGGTAAAACAAATTAACAAAGAACAACAACAAAAAAGAAACTTATCACAATATTCCAAAATAAACCTTTCAAAAATAATGAATAAGATGTCTGCAGTTTTTTTTTCTTGTTGGTTTAAGTCGTGAGGCAGTAAAGTAAAGTAAAGCAGACCCTTCACGCTCACAGAGGCCTCCTGCTCCATTATGAGCCTCTGTTACCGTGGATACAACAACAAACACCTTCATAAACTCAGAGCAGGCGCAAGCTCGTCTTCCAGCAAAATTTTGCAGCAAGAGGGTTTACAGGTGATTGATTTTTTTTATTTTTTTTATTTTAAAAATCTGTGGTTCTTCTGGAAGAGATGCCCATAGCGTCTGGAGCAGCAGGCAGAGTGGATGTAGGAATAAATACAAACAAAAGATGGGCACCGGATGGACAGAAGAGAGATACCCACCCTGTCACCCCTCATTATAATTCCTATTTGCTACGGTGAGACTGATGAACGTTAACTGAAATATAAGTAGTCATGACGTATTTGATTTACAATGTTTTCAAAACTAATCACAGATGAGAAAAGAAGGAACGGAGCTGCTGCCATTTAAGATCTTTTGACTGTGAGGTTTCTGTGATGTTCAAACTGAGTTGAAATGAACGCAGTAATGATGGGGGATGATTGCTTTTCCAACCATCTGTTGGAGACAGACAGAATCAGAGCTGCTCTGAAGATGTTATAGGTTTTTCCTGCTTAGAGATAAAAGTTCATTTCTAAACCATCCCTGACTGATAAAGCAGCAGCCCGTTTATCATCTCTACGTGGAGGGAGACACACGTTACACACTGAAGTGGGTGTTTTTCACCAGAAAAGAGAACAAAACTAATCTTTCAAACTTCAAAAAAATTAAAAATATCTGCTGAGTTTCTTTAAAATGATGTGAGATCTTCTTTCCCCACAACATTTGCAGGTATCTGCAACTAAAACGAATACAGAACAGAAGTGATCTGCTGCAGGTAAGTGCTGTTATCAGTTTAGAGGCTCTTAACTGACGACATCAGGGGCTGACAAACTTAAAATGTTGAATTTTACACAGGAGACACAGAACAGCACACATCTGAGAGATCATGAGAATGAAGGTGAGGAGACGCTTATTTTTTTAACAAAAGAAAATCATATTCAAATATTTTCAAAGGCTGGCCTAAAAAAAAAAAAAAGGACTTTTTATCTTGCTTTTAGGAAATGAGGAGGAAACACCAGTAGATGGAGACACTGAAGAAAGCAGTTCAGGACTGGCATCCAGAGTAAAACAGAGACCATCTAAGCTGTGTGTCATACTATGAAGCTGTTTATATGTTTCATAGTATAACTTCAAGAATTATTTAAGTGCCAACACGTCTCTCTGATCTTATCTTTCTTTCCACTTGTGAACAAAGAATGAGGAGGGTTTTTGAAAGCCAAATACTAAGCTGTGTGCCAGTCAGCCTCACACTCACATTTTGCTGCACTGCTCCTGTAGCATTTAAAAGTTGGGTAGATGTTTTTCTAAAGCATTTTATTACTGTTACCTGAAATTCTCTTTACTCACTGACAGCAAACAACAAAGGAAATGTTCTGACTCACATCAAAGAATATTCACTTGTGGATGCCACAAGGCTCTTAAAATATCATCCGGTCACTGCGGATGACTGAAGCAGAAGTCATTGAACTGTTAAAACCCTCCTCTTCTTTAGTGATCAGGCATTGGGCATACGTACCTTTGGAGGTTTTACTTCAAGAGGCAAGTCGGAACGAATCAGATTGTATTTGTTTCTGTTGTGTATTTTCCAGTATCTCCTCTTCACTTAAAATGATGGAACACAGTTGGGTGCATGACAATGTTAATAATTTTAAGTTTAACTTAAAGATTAACCTTTAAATTGGAAAAGAAATATCAGTGTTTTGTATTTTTTCTGATTACACACACACACACACACACACACACACACATACAGTGGAGGAAATAAGTATTTGATCTCCCGCTGATTTTGACAGTTGTCATACTAAGAAATAAAAGAACAGTCTCAGACTTCTATGGCAGCTTTATTCTAACAGTTATAGAAAGAATATTGAAAAAAATTTTGAGAAAAATTACATGAAATTAAAAATAAAAATTTATTTGCAAGTCATTGAGGGAAATAAGTATTTGATCCCCTAGCAAAACACGATCTAACACTTGGTGGCAAAACCCTTGTTGGCAGCACAGCTGTCAGATGTTTCTTGTAGTTGCTTACTAGGTTTAAACACATCAGAAGTAATTTTGGTCCACTCCTCTCTGCAGATCATCTCCAAATCCTGAAGGTTTTGAGGCTTGCGCTTGGAAACTCTCAGCTTCAGCTCTCTCCATAGATGTTTAATAGGATAAAGGTCAGGAGACTGGCTGGGCCATTCCATGACCTTGATGTGCTTCTGATGGAGCCACTCCTTTGTTTCCTTGGCTGTATGTTTTGGGTCGTTGTCATGCTGGAAGACCCGTCCATGACCCATTTTCAATGTCCTTGTGGAGGCAAGGAGGTTGTCACCCAAGGATTCTGCGGTACATGGCCCCGTTCATCTTCCCATCGATGTGGTGAAGTCGACCTGTCCCCTTAGAAGAGAAACACCCCCAAAGCATAAGGCTTCCACCGCCATGCTTGACAGTAGGGAGGTGTTTTTGGGTCATATTCAGCATTTCTGTTCCTCCAAACACATTGAGTTGAGTTGAGGCCAAAGAGCTCAATTTCAGTCTCATCTGACCACAGCACCTTCTCCCAGTCTCTTTCTGAGTCATTAATATGTTCGTTGGCAAACCTGAGTCGGGCCTGGACGTGAGCCTTCTTGAGCAGAGGCACCTTGGACCACTGCAGGATTTTAAACCATTGTGTCTCAGTGTATTACCAATAGTTTTCTAGGTGACTGTGGTCCCAGCTGCCTTGAGATCATTAACCAGCTCCTCCCCTGTAGTTCTCAGCTGATCTCTAACCTTTCTCATGATCATTGAGACCCCACGAGGTGATATCTTCCATGGAGCCCCCAGCCTAGGTTGATTAACAATCATGTTGTACTTCTTCCACTTTCATTAATTGCACCAACAGATGTCACCTTCTCATTCAGCTTCTTACTTATGGTTTTGTAGCCCATTCCAGCCTTGTGGAGTTCAACAACTTTGTCCCTGACATCTTTTGACAGCTCTTTAGTCTTGCCCATGGTGGAGATGGTTGAGTATTACTGAGTCTGTGGGCAGATGGCTTTTTATACAGGTGACAATTTGGAACAGGTGTCTCTCATGCAGGTAATTACTTCAGTGAGATTAGGAGTATGCAAGTGGTCTGTGGGAACCAACACTGGTCAAGGTTGGTCGAGGATCAAATACTTATTTCCCTCAATGACTTGCAAATTAATTTTTATTCTTCATTTCGTGTTATTTTCTCATTTTTTTAAATATTCTTTCTATAACTGTTTAAATAAAGCTGCCATAAAAATATGAGACTGTTCATTTAATTTCTTAGTATGACAACTGCCAAAATCAGTGGAGGATCAAATACTTACTTTCCTCCACTTCCACCGAGGAATATTTTTCAGGAGAGCATTTTTTCTCTCCAGGACTTGGGCCTTTCTTCAATTCAATTTGATAGCTCTTAACCTAATGTACAAGATAGGGAGATAACCTTTTGTAATTCCATGATTCATATGTATATATATATATATATATATATATATAGAGAGAGAGAGAGAGAGAGAGAGAGAGAAATTTATATATTTTCTTTTACTCACAAAATTCTTAACCAGCACTTGGATAATTGCTCATTTAAGCTAAACCTGTTTTTCTTTTTAAAATAAGAAAAAAACTCACAACTCTGGTTTGTTGAACCGGTTGCTTCTCTTTAACTGTGTATTTCATCCACAGCAGTATTTCCACTGTCAATATTCAATTAAAACATAGATATCTGAACCAGCAGTAAAAACAACATTTCCCTTTTCTCTGCTAAAATATTGCACTTATATCATCTGTCAATCACCAAGACTCTATTCAGTGTTTGTTAAAAGTCCATTTGTCCATTCTGCCTCCCATGTAAGGTCTGGCTAGTGTGAAAACACTGAACTAGAGGTTGTTTTTTTTCCAGTGTATGTTCTTCAAAAATAAGTCAGAGGAATTGTCCATTATGCTGAAAGAGCGTCTCAGTCACTGTTGCCGCTGCTGTCATCTCCCACCACCATGCTGCTGTACTTCTTCTGCTCCTGCTCTTTAAATGAGTCCTTCACCTTTGCTCTCTTCAAGCCTCCGTCCCTGCAAAGGCAGAAACAGATCACTGAGACACAGAGTTGTTTGTGCTGATCCTTCAGTCTCTTACAAATAACTATCTAGTCAATATTAGTACACTAGAGGAGCGCGTGTTCTTCTGTGGAAGTTCCAAGTTAAAGTCAATAAAACTTTTGTTTTGTTCTCACTAGTTGTGATATAACAGTGCTATTAATTGTCTTAAAAGAGAAAACGTCACATTTTCAATTGCAATCAAAGCCTTGAATTATAGGTCTGATTTTTTTTCTCATTCAGTATATTTCCAATAAGAAAAGAATCCCATCTTTGAAAGTGAATCATCTTAAAGGCGATGAGGTCATAACTTACCACTGAAGATCTACCAGCCCCCCTTGGTGAGCGATGGCCGACTTCACTCTGTTGGCAAACTGGACAGCATCCTCCCCTTCCTGGTATCATTGGAATAAGAAACAAAGTCAGTCTACTGTGTTTATTACACCTGAGGATGAAAAAACAGCAGTAAATATGTTTACACAGTCATATTGTGGGTAATGTAGTTCAATAAAATCCCCTCTGGAGTGAAACATGCATTTGTGGAAGGGTAGGTTTCTGGCAGCATTTGTGCATATGCTGAGATGCACAAACCCCTGTCAGTCATACCTGTTGGTACATGGCTGGCAGGTACCAGACGTTGCAGACGAGGGCCCAGCTGGTCATCATCCTCAGCAGGTAGTTCACCATGCTGTACTTGGAACTGTTCCAGAAGGCATCTCCAAACTTTGGATCATACTAAGAAAAGATCAAAAACACAGGCAGTTGCAGAAAAATACGACTCATAGGACTCGTAAAAATATTAATGAATGATATGTGTTGGACAGGACTGGAGTACCTTAATGGCTACAGGATATATTGTTGCACCAATTTCGAAACTTCCCTTTTTAAACATCATTACAGATGTGTTGTTGACACAGGTTCCTGTGGAAACCAGACATCAGGAGATGAAAGAGAATCATTTGTGTGAGATCCTTCCACGCGAACATACAATATGTGACTGCTTTCAGAGATAAAATGACAACCGTCAATAAGTCTTTTCTATGCAGATATGAACATCAAGCTGGTGTGAGATTAGGTCACATGGTCATACTTACCTTCTGGAAATATCAATATGGGAAGCTTCGTCTTGTCATTCACATGATCCTTCAACCTGGAAGCAGAACAAACGGTTTTGGAAACCTTCTCATGACTATAAAAATACAACCAGTGTGACTATGGATGTATATTATTTATTTATTTTTTAGTATCTTCAAGATATGCATGATATACGATAAGATACTGGATTACAGAATCCATGCATCAGTGTTCAGTGTCCCAAAATGTGAATGGTCCTGTTTGGATAATAAGAGTCACAAAAGCTGCTGATGGTTTTCCTCGCAGAAAGAGGCTGACTTGCTTTAGTACCAGAAGAGCCACAGAGAGAAAAAACAACCCAGAGAGATAATCAGTGACAGGCCGGCAAAGAAATGTGTTCAAGAGCTAACCTTTTGGTCACTAGATGGCGATCTTTCATCTCTGCTCTCTCAAACCAGACGTGAGGACAAGACCGAACCATGGCTCTCTGCACAACCCCCATCAGACCTCCGTGAACCTGACCCACCTGAGACGCACATGTTGGAAATCAAAGACTTGATTCAAAGAACAAATCGTAAAACATGTCACCCTGCCCCCGACTTCCATGCCTACCATAGCAAAACAGCCGTCGTTGCAGAGGATCACAATGTCGATAGGACTGGTATGATTGGCAACACAGATACCTCCTTTTCTGGGTTTATTTTCTCTGTGTATTTAAGAGGAAGAGAAGATCACAATCAGAACATACTATAAAGCTCATTCTGATGGTTTTTACCTGAGCATTTAATGAGAGCGTACCTGTTGTGATAGAGAATAGTAGCAGAAAGCCCCCGAGCACAGATTCTGTAGCACATGACATGGACCCACTCACTGAGCCAAAACTTTATCCTAAACATAAGCACAATTTAGAAGGTAGCCATTTATTGAACACTGATCATCTTTTGACCGTGTTTGGTGTGTATGTGCCCTCACCTCCAATTTGGCAGCAATCCGACTGCAGACGTTCCAATAACCAACCAGCTCAGGCCGATGCAGGCCAGTGTTATCCTGGAGAGACAGAGACTCACAATTACTCGCCCATTTATTTGCAGCATGTTAGAAAGAGCCAGAGGTAGGATTATTTACTTTAAAGTCACTTGATAGAGGCATTCACATGATTAATGCACAAAGTGTATTAATCTCCTACAGCCTGCACCTTGAATATAGGGTGTTGTCTCTGCTCAAACATATTTCTAATAGAAAGGTGAGTACCTATGATCCAGCCTCTGTAGTTTGTAGTTTGCTTAAACCTTTTGACATTAATTCTGCCTGAAGGGTGGTTCTGGCTTTCTGGCTCCACATTAGACTGACAGCTTAATTTTGCAGTTCAAAGGCCCTCTTCATTATTTGTGTACCTAAGTGGGGCAAGGATGCAGTATCTCACAAAGATACCGAGGCCATAGACCAGAGTCAGCTTGAGACTTATGTACTGGAAATCATTGTTGGTGCGGGTCAGTAAGTTCCAGGACACCAGCTCCTCAGAGGTAAATCGCTGGGTCACCTAAGTTCAAATGGGAAAGAAAAACCTTTAAAAAAAATAAATAAATCAGGCAAGTGTTAAAATCATAGTATTTAAGAATGGCAACTTAAGAAAAGTGAAATGCACCTCATCCTCTACAATGCTTTCAATTCCTTTCCGGGAGAAATAGAAACAGTCGCTCAGTGTAAAGTCACCACCCACTGATGATTTGGGTCTACTGCGTCTGAGCTCCTCTAACTCCTTCTCCATAGAGCCATCTTCCCTCTGGATGATACCTGAGCAAAGAAACAAACGCACAGCAACACTGTCTCAAAGTCAAACTGAAACAAAAGAAAAGAAATCACTATCTTGGAAGCGATCTCAAAGTTAAGTCAGCCTTGTCATGTCTCCTTAGATCAGAGATTCCCAAACTTCAGAATACCAAGGCCCAATTTGAAATGTGAAAAATCTCTGTGGCCCACCCAAACTTTTAATCACACTGTGAACATACAAGACTAGAAGCTACAAATAGGGTCAACAAATAAGGTAACAGCTGTCATATTACGTTAAGATGACAGTAGAAACACTTAACTGGTTTGTTTTATTACTTCTTAATGTTTTTTTAATCATTCCATGAATATTTTACAGTATTTTAAAACATATTTAAAAAAGATCGAGGATTAAAAACATAACATAATTTAAATGACATAATTTAAACCTGCAGCACCACAATGGCCCACCAGGGGGCCGCGGCCCACACTCTGGGAATCACTGCCTTAGATAATACTGATAAAATCAGACAAAATACTTTGGGACAATAAAGAAAAGTTCATTCAAGAATACATGTCTGGCATTATGCTTTTCAGAACTTAATAAAAAATAAAATGAAACCTTCCAGCTTTTGATCGGAAATCTATTAAAATTCTTGATGGGGATGAAATTAAAGTTAAATTGTTCTGGTATCTAACGTTCCCCTGTCAGATATCAGACAGTTTATACTGCACATTAGCTGATAACAGCAGGCAAAGTCCAAAGCTTGCAGTATCAAATAAGGTATAGGTAAGTATTTAAATCCAAAATTTTAAATCTTTCTTTTTTTGAAATTGACCTCACCTTTTGCAGCCCTTGTCCATATTTAAAATGTGCTACATGGACACTTTGAACTTTGGAGACACCATAGATTGCTGACAAGCTAACATCTTTATGTGCTTCATGTGGGAATATATACCCGGCATAGTTTAGTCACTGATAAGAAGTTGCATAATATTGTCCTGTCAGGTATTAAAAGAAACCTTACAAAAGTGACTTCATGTTGCTCCCTGTTGTAAATGGTTCCAACCAAGTCACTGTGCTTTAGAGAGACTTCTCCTTGCACATGAAGCGTTCATGTGGTCCAAAATATTATCATTTAAACTTTCCGCTTCTTTACAGTGTAAGGATTTTGTCCATGCACAGGGAAACATTAGCCACTTCACAGGTACATCTGCTACTCTTTAAAAACCAGATGATAATTGCAACATGCTTGTCAAGACTTGTATTACAGCAACTTATGAAATCCAGTGTTGCAGCAAACTCCTCTGCCCCTAAACCCACTTGTAGGTTTCACAATAAGGGATATGACAAAGTGAAACATCAACTCACCATTATAAGTAGAGGCTTTGACTGTTTGCTCATCTGCATTTGCCTTCTGTATCTTCAGAGTGGCCCACTGCAGAGGACAGACAGGATGCATGGTCATGATCATGGTCACGTCTTAGTCGAGTCAATGATCGCTTCGAGATGACAGTACCTCTAAGGTTTTGACCAGGAGGGTCATGTAGGTCTCAGAGATGCCCAGAGAGAATCCAAACATGGCTGGGATCATGATGAGGCTGATAATGAGGTACAGCCAAATCTCCATGACCCAAAGGACCCCTGCCCAGAAATCCTCCATCTCTGCCTTATTTCCAGACGCTTACAAGGCCAATGTGGCTTCAGCTTTGACGTGGTTCTGTTTGTGGGAGAGAGAAAAGATTATTATCATCATTATTTTAATCTTCTGTTGATTTTTCACAATATTGTAACTTAAGTGGTAAAAGACAAAAATCAATCATCTTCTGCAGTTTGAAAATGACAGCCAAAAAGGTAAGAGCAGCAAATAACAACATCAAAGAGTCTAAAAAAAAAACAAAAAAACACCACATCTGATTCAATCAAGTTTAAAAGGCCACACTCTGACCCATCACACAGAAACGATATCGATCAATATCACCCGTAATTCGTCCTCTATAACAAAAGAAAAATAAGCGAGCCATCATGAATAGTCTCTTCTAGGATTAGACCACAAAAATAAACACATGGCTGCTTCAATTCAGTCAGTTTCCTAAAATTACCAGCGACAATATTCTCAGATTACAGGAGCTGAATTTACAAACCTCCAACCTCAGTCCATGTCCTGTCTTCTGGTACAGCTGAGTGTTGAGCAAACACGGAGCAAACACGCCCATTTACTACTTGAACAAAGTTCACGGAGGGGAGGGCCAACAGCGACCCCGTGCGGCCAGACCGGTAAGTGCAGACACGTGGACCGAGAGTTGACGTACATACAGTGACCCAGAAAGGTGTTGGACAATTAAACCGTGAGGAAAAGTTTCAGTAGGTTCATTAGGTGGTGCCAGAAGACGCTAGGAGAGTACCTGAAACAAAGGTTCACGCCAAAAAAAGAAGCTTAAGATAAAGTCAAAGGCTGGGACAGCTAGAATCAAATTACACTCATGCGGAGACACATTTCACCTTGTGGAGTTGTGTGATATTTTTGGATAAGTTCAACATGCTTTATGGGGGGAAAACCTGGCTGCTTTAATGGGAGGCACTGAAGAGGGAACTTCAGTGTCTAATGCTTTTTCTTATAACAGGGAGATTGTGTTTGTTGAATATAACGTGAAAAGCTTTAAAAGAAGAGAATTGGAAGTGGATCATTTAGCGATATAATGATGCAAAAGAAAGTAGAAAATAGCTCACACGGTCCTGTCTTGAGAGGGCCTTTTGTCAAGGATGCCAAGGAGGCAAAAAAAAAAAAAGAAAAAGCAGGAATCCTCAACCAGAGCAATAACAGAAGCAGGATGGACTGACTGGCACATGTTGTCAATCAGTTTAAAAAAAAAAAGGCTTAAGACCTCCCTTTTTTAGTTTAGCTTTAAACTGAATTTTATTTCATCTGATTTTTCAAAATTAATTTATTAATTAAATTTTTCAAATCATTATTTATTTATTGATTGATTGATTGGTTTATTTATCATATTTAATTTATTCTATATTTTATGTGTTTTTTTATTATTCCTATTTGTCTTGAGGTCATTTGATATTTGTTCTGAATTTTTATTTTATTCCATTTAGTTATTGTCATTTTATTTTAATTTCATAATTACTTCAGTGTTTACCTCAGTGGGGATCATTCATACTGGCGGCTCCGCCTGCTCTGAGGGGCTGTTGCCATGGTGATCACCCTTGTCTGGGGGGCTAGGGGTCCTGCAGTCCAACGACTGTGATCTGGACTCTGTCCTGCCCTGCTCTGGGGGGTTGCTGTGGTGATGACCTCTGTGGACATGAGTGGGCTCGCTCCTGGAGTGAATAGATCCCCAAAATATCGATTCTTTACAGCAGTGCCAAGACAGATATTTATTTATTTATTCATTTTAGTTAATTAGAAGTGTTGTTATACTTTTATATATGTAAGAGACAGAGATTAGGGAGTTGCGTTATGTTTGAGGTGAAGGGGGTGGGGGGGTGGGATTGCTTTGGAGGAGGGCATGAAAAGCGCTTTATAAATAAAGTTTTATTTGATTTGATTTGATTTGCAAGGAAAAGGAAGGTGATGAACTTCTGCTCAGATCCAGTACAATTAAATGAATGTACTCAAAGTTTAACAAGTACTAGTTTGAGATGCAGCACTTGCACACTTCTTAAACCACGCACACAAAACAAAACATTTATTTCTCATAAGAAATAATCAATATGTCCACTTACTGAAGACTGCTCGGAGCAGAATGCTGAAATAAAAAAAATCAAGTATATATCTTTTCCAATTTAATCTGATGTGGAAAAAATGAAAATAAAATGATGCATCTATTTATATGTCTAATGTATATATTTTAATTTATGATTGTGGATATTATTCAATCAAACAATGACTTTTCATTTATTTGATCATTAGAGATCAGTGCTGCAAATCTGACCTTAAAACACAACAAAGTTTTAATGAAAACAAATAAAGTAAAGGGCCTTAGGCACATTTGTCAAAACAACAGGGAAGCCTTAATGAGGAATGCAGCCACAATTTCCCTGTGTTAAAACCTCTCTCACCCACCTAAAACTAACAAAAGGTCTTGATTATTACCCAGCTTCCGGCATTTCTCAGTCTGTTGCACATTAGTGTAACAGGGGACTTAAGGGGTCAGTTTGGGTAATGTCTTTGGGAGAGATAAGAGGGCAATTCATTCAGGGATTGAACCTGATCCACAGAGCTTTCAGGTCTACAGCCTGGATGCATTTTTAAATAGATACCTGCCTGCATGCTGGAGCAACATATCAAACATCTATATTAACAGAAAAATCTATAGAATCCATCCCATTATTTAAAAACACATTTTGGAGCATATGCCTTTGTCCATTCAAAATCAGACACACCGCCCTGTTGTGTAATTATACAGCTAGTAGACTTTCTATATGTGTTAAAGAAAAAAAAAGCTAACAACACACTGTTTGTTTCTTAGTGTTGAGGCTGAATTAGCTCCAGTAAGGCATGTGCTTGTTCCAAAACAGCTGCTTTTTATTCAAAGTTTAAACACAGAGGCCACTGCTTATGCTGCATGTTGGTTTTATTGGCTCCTGTTGGAGGAACTCCCCAGCACGGTCCATTAGTCATGTTATTGTTGCTTTCTTTGCCAGGGGAGGCTGAGGTTAAGGTCTACTGATATGGGCTCAAAGATAATCTGTTTTACTGTTTCTGGAACTGTGCTATCTGTTGTTCTCGAGCTTATTTTCATCGGGGGTCCTACATTTTCCAAAAAGATCCCTTCTCTGCCCCACAAACATTTCTGCAAGTCTGAGAATCCACTTTCCTATTGCAGCAGTCTCCCGTGCAGTCACTTTTAAACTTGTTTTCTTTAAATTACCTGACCGTGACTAGTACAAATCCTCCCTCTTTTATTCATACTTGAGGCTTTGTTGTGATTTGGAAAATCACAGAAGATGAGTCTGCGGTAGGTCCATCAACACATATCCATGCACAAACCTCCTTTGTATCTAAATAGATAAACAGAGGGGCACTGATGCCGTCAGACATCGCTGATTTATGAGTTCACTGTATTGTCTGTCTCCACGTTTCACTGTCTGGACCAAAAAAATGCAGAAGGGAACATATCATGTTTCACGGACCAAACAAAAAAAGTGTCACGTGTGAGAGTGGACTAATATGCAGATCACTAGAGGGAGGTGCAGTCAACAGGAGTGAGAACAAAAATACAAGACAACAAATCTAAGCTCCAAAATAAGGCAAGGCTGCCAGAAAAGTCCAGCTAGTCTCTTAGCAAAAGGACACAGTGATGGTAAACAGAAAGCTGAGGAGAACACAGAGGGAGAGATAGATCTGTGCTCACACACTCAGAACTAATTGGATGAGAGGGAAAACAATGAGGGCAGGAAGACAAAGGAAGCAAAACTACAAGTGACATACAGAGACTGTGATTACCAAAATAAGACTGGAAATGACTAAACAGAAAACAGCAACTTATAATAGGCAATGAGCACAAGACGACCCAGATTAAAACTTTTCTAAAACCAGAAACTGTCAGGGTGCATAGATGTTTGTTTTTGTTGATCTTCTGTTTTTTTTGTGTTTGATTTTTGGTGGGCCAATTTCATTGTCATTAGCTTGTCTGAGGTTTGGAGGTTTAGAGTTTAACCGGGTGTTAAAGCCCTCTGTGACGTTGGAAAGTCACGTGGCCTGTTTCATCCCGTTGGTTTAACCTGAAGCTGGAAGTCAGCTTGATCTCAGCTGCTGTGTCCTGCCACAGACCTTTCAGTAGCTTTTTGAAGCTTTGGGGATGTCTTTTAATGTCTTGTCAGTCTGTGTAACTTAAAGCGCCATAAAATGTTAACTCAACCCAATATTACGATTCAAACACAATCCAGACTAAACGCAATAGGTGGTTTAGATGAAATCATCACGTCAGCTTCCTTTCAAACACTTTAATGACAACAGGATTCAAGAGATGACTTTTCAGTGGATGTGAAATCAGTTTTGCATTCAAAGCAATTAATTCCATGTAGGCTGCATTCACCATTAATCAGGGTTAATATTGTTGCTATTTACGGACAGTTTAACTACATGCTATGTAATATGCTGTGTGTGAGAAGAACTTATATGATTTGCAACTTCTGAGAGAATTTGCAATATATCAGTTTACCTTGGTACAATATCCCATAATGCAATTCGTCACTATGGTGGTCAGTGTTTGGAGCAATCATGTGACCAGCTTCCATTTGAGCCATAGTATAGTTTTTTTGTTTTTCCCAGTGGCATTACTGGCTTACTAACAATGACTAGTATGTAATGCATACTGCATACTACGCTGTAGTACATAACTGTACTTTTGAAAATGGTTTTAGTTCAAGGATATTTGCTTGCCACTCCTGCCAGCCAGTTTCCTGCACTTGTGTCCCAACACTTCTTCCTGGATGCTCACCTGCACCACCATGATAGAAACTCAACAGGGACACGAAAACTAACAAAGCCTCCATTAAAAAAATAACAAATAAAAAATAAATAGAATAAAAATAATTTCAATTCAATAAATCAGAAGTACAAACAAGCACAGACATAACAAGTAAAGCCAGGGATTATAAAAAAAAAAATCACACACAACAGTAGGTCTACTTAAATGAATTAAAGCCTTAAAGGGGTACACATGAGAAAAAGGCTTTAACTTGGACTCAAATGCTGGAAGTACTTCTAGTGTAGATGCGTTTATGTTTAATTTTCATTAGCCGACCACAGTCTGCCAGAAACTAACTGATGAATATGACAACTGACAAAGAAAAAGGGACAAAATCAAAACCTGTCTGTGGATATACAGTTATTGAGGATCTGCACTTGTGGTTTGGAATGCACAAATATTTGCCCTCTAATCCCAAATAAACCAAAGAATGGACGTGTTTGCACAGGATTTGTCTTTTGTTTGAGTTGTAGGCTTGGCATTTTAAGCATCTGAGATGAAGAAAAATAAGGAGAACAGAGAAAAAAAACTTCTAGTTTGTCTCACTTTTGGAAAATCTCTATATTCCTGTAGGCATTTATGTTTATATGGAGTCTAGCAAGATGTGTGTCATACGGTAGCACGGAAAATTCTGCTGTCCTGTCTGCTGTTAAGAGTTTAAAAGAGAAAGTGATTTTACCAAACATTTTAATCGAGTAGGCTACTTGCAGATTCTGAAAGCAACCTGAATTCTGGACCAGCAGCCACCTGTAAAACAAAAAAAAAGAGGATAATTGTTACAGGAGAAGCCTCCTACTAACCCACTGGCATCAACAATGGACGACATAAAGAACTGTAATAGTTTCTAAGATAGCAGAGGTAATTCCCCCATCTACTGTTATCTACATAGAACTGGGTGTGAGGTGGCTTAAAAATGTGACAGAACTAGACGCCTGTTGCAGCAAGAATGGCCAAAATAATCCACAAAACAAGACTTGAAAGGCCTCTTAGCTGTCTGTGAAAAGGTTTACAAGCTGTGACGCTTGCCAGAGGGGGAGTTAAGAAGTACTGACCATGCAGGATGCCCATTACTTTACTTTTTTTTATGTTATATTTAAAACATCACAGTAATCTGTCTTTATGTCCTGATGCTTACAGGAAATCAGGTTTACTGCCTTGTATGTTGACAGTAAACAGTAAATCTTGACTAGTCAATGACTTCACTCTTTCACAACTTGGACTGCATAACTCCTCAACATCTTGCCTATCAGTTATTTCCGATGAACGATTTTCCCCACCTTTTATAACATATATTTATCATTGTTTGTCATCCTAAAACATGTTATTTCACCAGTGTCTGACAGACTGCCTGAACAGACAGGAACCAGTGTTTATGGGAGTTTTTTAATTAAAATAACGCTGCTGTTGGCAGCGCAGGGACCTGAACCTTTCACGGCCCGCTCCACTGGCGTTGGCTCGCATTAATGATGCGGAGCTGGTTCAGGAGACAAGTCTCGACACATGACGGAGCAGACTGGTCCATTCAGATCCCTCCAGCCTGTCTGTCTGTCTCTCTGCGCGGCGGCGCTCCTGCTCCGCTCCTGTAAGGAAGCGGTCCGGAGACACTCCTCCCCTCCCCTCCGTCCCCGGAGCTTTCTCCCTCTAACAAAACCATGATCCGGCAGTCAAGTCTTCTTCTGTGCACGTCGCCCCTCTGCGCTTGTGCATGACATGACACGGTGCAGCTCGGGATCGACGCGGTCCTCTCCGACGCCACTGGCCCGCCGACGCGCTTCTCCGCGGCTGTGAGCTCGGTTCTGTGAAATATGCAGGAGCGCTCGCTTCTCTTTCTGCTGCACTTCGTTTTGGTTTTGGCAGCAGGCCGCGGAGAGCTCTCCGTCTCAGGCAGACTCCTCTCCCTCTTTGCGGGGCAAGGTCAGTGAGATGCATGCGGGTTTAGTGTTTTATCTGTTTTTGACTGAATGCGTGAGTAAAAACGTTAAATGCATATTAATAAAACTCGGTGGAGCTTGTGGGATTTTTTTTTTTTTTGAAATTCTGCCCTGTTCTGCAGGTCACTCCGTCCACTCGGGGTCAGATCTGGCCATAGTCCACCCGGTGAAAACCAGCGCTGATGGAGACTTCATCTCTCAGGATCTGTCTCACCATTTCAACGGCGGGAGAGTCAGACGCGAGCTGCAGCCCCTGTCTCCAGAGGGACAGGTTTACTACAAGATCAACTACAAGGGTCGACTTTTAATGTTCAACT
This sequence comes from Hirundichthys speculiger, assembly GCA_018398805.1. Classification (NCBI taxonomy): domain Eukaryota; kingdom Metazoa; phylum Chordata; class Actinopteri; order Beloniformes; family Exocoetidae; genus Hirundichthys; species Hirundichthys speculiger. The sequence goes on along the minus strand of JAGFBZ010002193.1, from coordinate 532,912 downwards.
TGACTTCTAATGACCACCTGGTTTCAAATGACTACATCCTGGAGAGGAGGAACGGCAGTGCCAACAGGACCGAGCATCGCCTCTCTAATGGGGATTCCTGCCATCTCCTTGGCTCTGTGGAGGCCTCTGATGTGAGGGGAACGGCTGCCATCAGCACCTGCAAAGGACTGGTGAGATGTTTACTTTCCTGACATAACAGGGGAGAATTGTCCTTTTTAACCCTAGTCTCATTCATTAGATTGACCCCACTGCTGGGTTTTGGCAAAAAGGTTTTGTTTTTTTGTTGTTTTTTTTTAAATAAGCACATCAGAGGCATCAGGGAAGTGTGACAGTCAGCAAACCTCTCCAACTGACAGTACTGTGGCTCTTAGGTTGCTCTTCAAAGGCTTCCGGATACTATTTGCAGACTGTGCTGACCGCTCACTGCCTCTGCAGTCGACCATGAGACCCTTTCCGTCTTCCTTCGTCTCTCAGATGTTTTCCTCTTTACTTTCACCCTCACTGCTCTCATTCACTCGCGCTCTGCTGTCTGCACTTGCAGGGAATCTTTGCAAACCCTCGCCGAATGCGCACTGTCTCTTTGTTCTGAGAGAGAACTGTGGTAATAACCCCTGGCACGTTTTACTAAACGGAAAAATGAGTTTTGACAGATGGGAGGATCAAAAATAGAGTCATATTTTTAGTTTGGGCTGTTTTACTGAGGTTGTAGTGTTTCTGATCAGATGATGAGCTCAACTACAAAGGAGGAAAGTCAGCTGGTGAGCAGAGACGTGAAAGAGAAACTCATGAAGAATTTTAATTGTGAAAAGGCATATTAACCACATGAAAACTTCTGGATAAGTTTATGGCATGTCAATTGCTCAGAACTGGGCATTTTAAGTACTTTATTTCTCAAACACCTTTGAAATGACAGCACAATTTACAGCTATATCTTGAAAGGGGTAGAAAAGAACAATCGTGCTGCTTCTGACATAATGAGATTTGTCACTTTAAGGCTAAAGAATTCAGTTTTTGTGTCGCGTTTGAATGGGCGACAGCAGGGATGCGTCTCCTGCAGGGTCTTGCCTCCTGCTTCTCTGTTACTTTTGTGTGGATTTCACTGCTTCTTTCTGGCAGATCTGGTGAATGCACTTCATCTGATACAAGTAACTCATAACAAGAAGACTGAAATGACAACCAGATCAACATCATTTGTATTTGACCCACTTTACTGTGCATGCTTTCCTGCAATCCTCATAGTGAAAACTGTCTTAACACTTTTGAAATGCTCCTATATAAACATATCATATTTAGATTTTCTTTTTTTCTCCAATCCCAGCTGGTCCTATACTTCCCCAATCTACACAGGGAACCACTACGATGTACTATGCTGCTTTGTTCCACGGAAGAAGGTTTATAGCAGCCAAAAGCTCACAGAAACCATTACACAGTGATACTTATACAGACAGATGTGGGAGTGAAATCCTGCCAGCTGCACAGAGGTCATTCATCCTCAGAAGACAGAGAGAGGGAAGAATGCTTAAAATTAAAAAAAAAATTAAAACAAAAGTGATAAATATTTATTAAAAGAGCAGAAAATAGAATCCATAATGTTTGAACAAACAGGAGGCTTAAGGGAGGTAAAAGAAGATTGTAAAACGTTTTACAAAATGACTTCTTTTTTTCATATAAACCAACACTCATTCTTGAGTTGCTGGTGTAAATCACTGTCAGCAATCAAAAAGTAAATCCTTGTAGTCCTATTAGCCTACTTGTCAAGTGATCCAAAATTTCAAGTCTCCACAGCGACTGTAGTCGAACTACTGTGTTCCAATGTGCTGTTTTTCTTTTTTTCTAGGGATAATCATACTGTTACTCACTAAACCGAGATGTCTGCATTGTCTGCAGCCTAATCTGTTCCTCAGCAGTTTACATGATTCATCAGTGAATCCTTTATTCTATGAAATGTGAGAGCATAAGTGGAAATCCCCTTTTTACCTAAAGCCCAGAGTGATGTCATCAAATGCCTTGTAGTTTGTGTTCAGTTACAGTACAAAGATTTTACTTTACAGACATACGAGCAGCATCATTTTACACTTAACAAACTGGATCCAAAAGAGTTTTGATATTTTTGCTTAATAAAAGTAATAAAAGTCTTGATCATTTTTCACATGTATTTCAGTCAGCGTCCAGAGATTCTGCTACTGTGTTCTGAGAATGTACGAGACAAAAGGAGGCCGTCTGTTAAAACAAACAAACAAACCAAAAAACACCAGAGTCACAGTCGTCATTAAGATGTTAGGTGCAAAACACCAACTACAAATAAGGTGAGGTGAGGTGAACGTGGTTCACTCTGCGACCCAGTCCCAGTGTGCAGCACGGTTCCTGTGGTCCGCTGGCTGGTGAGGCTTTCATGTCTTCTACATGATGAGTCATTGCTGTCATGGAAATGGAAATGTTTTTATTGGTACCAGTGCAGAATAGTGGATGAGGCTGCTGGCTTATCAAAGACTTTTGAGTGCTCATATCAAGACACGTATTAAGAAAAAGCTCTAAATGTCATAAACAAATGGTCCAGTGGCAAGCACGCTCATTTTCTACCACTTTTCAGCAGAGTAACCTACTCGAGTATCAGGTCTCATTCAGTTATTTAAGCTCTTTTGGGTAATGCTGCATGTAAGACAAAGGCTTAAATGTTGTTTCCAGGTACTGTTCAGGTGACATCACGCCTCTCAATTCCTGCAAAGCAGCAACGCAGCCCATTAAATTAACACTGAAGCATCATGTTCAATTTACCAGCCTTCACCAGGGTGTAAAAATAATTTACCAGCCGCCCCAACAACTGTTTTACTTTTATTTTCTACCATACATTGTGACTTTACCTCAAACAGGGTGCCGTTCACTTTTACTCTTTTTCTTTTTTTTTTTTTTTTTTTTTTTTTTTTTGGCAAACGTAAAGCCATTAGAATCAGAGGTTGTGTTGAAAACGTCTTGTGTGTTTATTAATGTTTTTTTGTGAAAATCATCAATTTAAACAAACGTTTATTCGCGGAGTCGTTTGTCCTCCCTGAGGACAAACAAGAGCATGCAAGTTCAGGCCTATTATAAAGGTATTTTCCTCCTAAAAGAATGCTTCTCAGCATGTTGAAAAATGGCGATAATGACTTTGACCTCTAAGGAAGAAATAAGCTCTCATGCACAATTACCTTTTTAAAATTTAAGAACTGAAGAAAAAAAAATACAGGCTTGTTGGAACCTTTAATGTTTAACTGAGTAAATGCAAGTTTGTTTTCTTGAAAAGTTTGTGGTTTATTAAACCACAGACACGAGCACCATCAGCCCCCATCTCTCCTTGTGTCCCTTTAATCAGCACGAAGGCCAAAGGCTGTGTGACAGCGGCAACACGATTTCAGGCCGGCGCTCCAAAAACCTGCAGAAGGAGGAAACAGAAGTAAAACAGTTCCACATGGTCGGTGTATTTAAAACACAGACCTGTGTTACGGGAGCTTCCCTGAGCTCTGGCACCTCACACCCAAACAGCAGGCTTCCTCTGGGTCAGGGGTGGGGGTGGTGCATGGAGAGGTGGGAGAGATGGGGAAGAGGTGGAAGAGGTGGTGAAAGTGAACTCCTGTTTGAGGTTGTCACAGATGACAGAACATTCACGGTTTAGAGAAAACCCAGTGCAAGGATAATTTCCATCTTTGGAAAGGTTTTGGTTGATATCATTTCAGGGGGTCTTTTGTTTGGAGATCAGAGACTTCAGAGAGGATATGTGCATGGTAATTTAAGGATCACAAGAAACACCTTAACCACACCGTACAAGCAAAGCTGTTGTGCTCAGTAAGCCTGCAGTCGGTATGCACATCACACATATCACGCAGAGCGATGGTCTGAGTTTTGAAAGGGCCTCTCTTTGGCATTCCTTCTTGGCTGATGTACACTTCACCTCCTGTCTTTGTCTGCTGGGACTCACTCAAAGTTTAACAGTCACCAGCAGACACTGAGATGATGGGAAGGCTAAGTAAGTGTCTTGGAGTAAAGTGATCCCAATGCAAAAACCAAAATAAGATCAGTTACATCCTTATTACCATCTGCCCGTGAGTAATCTCCTCCTCATGCTGCCACGGTGACTGCGTTGATGACCGGTCTGCAAACATGTTTCTGTAGGCTACACGTGTCCAAGTTACATCTGTGACAGCCTGGATGCAGATTTTCCCATCAGAACATTGCACTGGAAAAAAAATAATGAGTAATTCACTTTATCATTCAGTGGTTTTGTTATGGGCAATCAGTGTATTTGTGCTGTCACACAGAGATGTAACCACAGTTAAATCAGCTGAGCGGTCTCTGCACAGGGCCTCTGGGAAACTTTCCCAGCTGAATGTAGACATATCAGCCCGCATGCTTTGGAGATGAGTCCACCACAGCTTTGGAAGCTTTGGCGGAAAGCCACACTTTGAGTCAATGCTGGAGAGCTCCTTTTTCAGTGTTACATTTGAGTTTGCACAGAAAATATGCAAACATCAGGCGCATACAGAAGACTTTTGTTTCATTTGTGTAATGTTACTGTTTTTCTGACTGTGGTTTATGGTGAAAAAAAAACAATCCAGAGCAGCGGAGCTGAATCCAACAAAGCGCCTGTTCTCGTACGGTAACACTTGTCTTAATATGACTTGTTGTATCAGGTGAAGAGACGTAGTCTTTCCAAAGATACTTTCCGTACTCTGCGAATCCAGAAATGGCCTAGATGGATGAGTGAACCTGATTTTTAATTTTAATTTTTTTTTAACCCTGTGTGAAACACATGTTAAACTTGTCAGGATGACCCAGAAAGCTGAACAGTGTAAAAACAGCTGGGTAGATCCCCGGAACCGCAACCAGCTAAACTGTAAGCTCCACGTGGCCCAATTTTCCACATCTGCATGTGGCTCCTCAAACACAGGAGTAAACCATGAACCACATGCAACAGTCATGTTCTTAAAAACTGATCTATTCAGACGCTTTTTGAACAGTAAAGTTAAAAAGTTAAAAAGCAAAAATGAAATGTGGATGCTTGTGCCGATGCAAACCTTCCTCTTTCCGTTCATTTGGCTGTTGGAAGAATGACGTCCCTCTCATCATTGCGTTTATAAGTTGGTTTAAAGAAATAGGGAGGGGTTCTTCTTGGAACAGCCTGGACACGTTTGCACTCACTCAATGCAAAACCTATTCACAAACACCCTCCATGCAGAGTCATTTTAGTAACTTCCTCCTTTCAATGCGGATCTTTCATCATTCTGGATCTATTTGTTTACCATAATAATTCGGTTTACTTGTGTGTGTTTGCATGTACCGTATGTAAAGCATTTTTATGTCGCTCTGTTGGTGTCCAAGAGCAAGCATCTATGTGTGTGTTCACCTGCAAACCCAGGTAATCAGCCTGTGAATAGTCCGCACCAGTAGGAACATGCATAGCATATTTAGGAAGGTGTTGCTGTGTTGCTGCTGCAGACGGAGAATGTGCCTGAGGGAAGGAAAAAGGCTCATATTCAGATCTGATGACTAATGATAGATTCCACCCAGATGGCAATTGCTGCGGAGCGGTTGTTTCAGGAGGCTTTAAAAGAGGTTGCCTACCCGCTCACCTGTTAAGTGTGGAAGTTAATGAAACTCTACACATGTTGGTGATTTGTTGCCGGGCTAATAAACATTAAGGGATCTCATTCTGAGGTTGGGTTTTCAGTGGCATCTCAGTATATGATCAAACATGCTCTTGTCATGCTGCCTTTTGTACATTTTGCTTATATATTTGCTCCGTTGTCTTTTAGAGAGGATTCTTCTCCCTGCCAGAGGGGCACTATTTCATCGAACCTGTCCAGAAATCCCCCGATGATCCCGCTGGAACTCCGGAGCCACACGTCGTCTATCGTGGAGCTGCTACAGAAATTCACCGAAAAAAACGCAGCCCAGAATCCGAAAAGAGTCCCGGCTCCTGTGGAGTTCAAGGTGTGTCTCAGGTTGAGTTCAAGTGTAATGAGTATGCATTTCTCTCTCAGTCTGAGTCAAGCAAGGTTAAGTGCACTGCCAGTGATGCCTGCCATTATTCACCCTTCAGATTCTCCGAGTGATTCTGTCCAGGTGGAGAGGGAGAGGGAGGAATGGGAGAGGGAGCAGGAGGGGGGGGCTCAGGCTCAAGCCCGTACACAGCGCTCCGTCAGCAAGGAGCGTTGGGTGGAGACCATGGTGGTGGCTGACTCCAAACTCATTGAATACCATGGAAGTGATAACGTGGAGTCTTACATCTTCACCATCATGAACATGGTGAGGTGTTCAAGTTGACTTATGATTTTACTTTGCTTATTTGTCATATCAGTGGCAGTAACTGTCTCCAGAAGTTCTTTTTTTTAAATTCAAGTGAATGATTTCCTCGTTGACAGGTAGCTGGTATCTTTCATGACGCCAGTATCGGAAACGCCATCCATGTCATCCTGGTGCGCCTCATTCTGCTCCAAGGAGAAGAGGTAACATTCATCTAAAGAAGCCCTTCAAGAGACATTTATGTGCTTCTACTCTGAAAATATTCATCCTATTCATGAATGCATAGATGACATCACATACATAAAGATTGTATTGGTAAAAATAAAAGTCAATTATTTTTAACACCATCCCAACCATATTGGACCATTAACAAATGTGTGTGTCGACTGGACCAGTTTACCAGTGCTGCCATTCATACAGCCTCATACACGTAGGGGGTCAAAGCCACATATGTAAGAACGCTTATCATTGATTTCAGCTCAGCATTTAACAGTCATAGCACACACTCTGGAAATCTACTAACCTACAGACTGACTCCCTGACTCCCTTTTGCAGCCGGGTTTTCAACTTCCTGACAGTTAGACTACAGTCTGCTGACAACAGAAGTTGAACGTCAGCTATCAGAACTGTAAGTACAGGGTCCCCCAACCCCAAACAGCCATTGTGCTGATTCCTGATGGGGAGGTGACCACAGACAGAAGGGAGGTGACAGGACTGGTGGCACTGTGTCATTGCGTCAGGATCATTGATCCAAGGAAGCAGAGTAGGAGCCACATCACACAGTTACTGTGTGTATGTCAGTTATGTGGTGGTCGAGAGGCTGAAAACCTCAAAATTCCCTCAGACTCCTCAGAAGATCTCACCTGGTCTCATGGCACTGACCAACTTGTTTTTTTTTTTTTTCAATCCTATCTGAGATTGTTTTTCTTTAAGAAAGATCAATCAAAATCTTCAGGATGTTTTGGAGATGTGCCATGGAATGCAGCTCAAGACTGGAAAGCTTTTCAGCTTGCAACAATCCCTTATATCACACTGCAGAGTGTGATAAAATAAAAAATAAAAACTGCCCATTTAATCAGTGCAGCAGCCCTCCCATCGCGACAGGATAATTGCAATACCAGAGTGATCAGGAAGGCCCGTGACATCACTGAGGATATCACCCAACCGCAAAACTCACTTAACAGTCCTGCTGTCGGGAAACGGCTATAAATCCAGAACACTGAGGCTCACAAACAGCTTGTACCTGCAGGCCATCAGCGTCTTGAATAGCCAACACTAATAACCCCCAACACCTCCTACTCACACACTTTCACTGACGTTTACTCCATCTGTGCAACTGAAATGAGTCCATTAGTACGCCCATTTTACTTAGACCCCAATTTTTAAACATGTTTTTTTTTTAACTAATTCTGTTTTTCTCTTGTTTGTATTTATTCATGTGTTCTATGTTATTAGTTTTATTCTAATGTTATTATCAATTTGTGTAAATGGAGAAGAACAAAGAAAGAATTTAATTGTATGGTGTGAACTCTGGTGCTTTTCGTGTGTATATGAGAATAATCTTCTTCAGTCTTGACTAATGTGTAAATGTAGACGTTAATCATTCAAAGTATTATCTGTTAGAGTTCAGTGGATGAGGGGGTGTTGCTTCACACTCTTTTCTGTTAATCTTTAGGTCGTTTTTCCACCCGTCATACAGTACCTGGCACTGATATTAGCACAAAAACACTCATCACCGATCACTTTTTGTGAGAGTTTGTGTTTCGCCTGTGTGAAAGCCTCTTCCTTCACACTTGTGCCTGTTGGAGCGCATCTACCCCACAGAAGCTCCCACGGTAAAATGCCTGTGAGAGCAGCAACTACAGTTCAAACTAAGGACCAAGATTTCTGAACATTCTCCTGAAAACCTGCGACATTGATTTGTCAAAATGGCTTTCCACTCCCTCCTGACTGCATAGCTTTGCTTTGCTATGTGTCTGTGCCATGCTGGACCGCTTTTACCTCTGACAGTTGCAGAGCACGGAGGAAAAATGTCTAAGATCACACACATTTGTAGAGAGTTATGAAACCCAGATTTGCACATTTTAGGGTAATTTTACAAATCCTGTTGCTTTTTCCTGAAAAGGTGAATAAAGGGAAACAGCAGTGAGCGAGTCCTACCCGTATGCAGTCTCTTTAGAATTATTAACTTATGTTACACTCTGACCTCTGAAAGACCTCGAGACAAAAACCACGCTTTTATTGTAGCTCATAGTTTTACAAACTGCTTCCAAACAGCGCTAAGAAGCATCTGTGATTCTGCCGTTTGCTGCAGAAAGAACTGAAGATTGTTCACCACGCCGACACCACTTTGGGCAGTTTCTGTGCTTGGCAGAAAAACCTGAACCCCCAGAGTGACACACACCCTGCTCACCATGATGTGGCCGTGCTGATCACCAGGCGAGTGACACGCAAATGTGCATGTTTGTGAGCGGTTTCGTTAAAATAATTTGTGTAAACGAACTGATGGCAAGCACTGAAACGTGGTGCGCGTGCTGGGGCTGAACGATTTGAGGGAAATAAGTAATGCATCTGACGTATCGCAATATATTGTCTGAATCTTCAGTTCACCACTTGTTTGATGATTCCTTTAAAAATGACTGAAATGTTACTTCTTGTGCAAGACAAGCATTATTCCTGCGCGTCTTTTCGGCTCAGCATTCATTGTACTGTTTCCAGTGGTGCTTTTGCAGATGTTGGTGCATGTTCTTTGTGTTGCCTCAGGAAGTAGCAATATACTCTAAAATATTCATTTACAAGCTGCATAAATAATTGTGACCTTTGAAAATTGCTTATTGCGTCAGTTAAAAGTGGAATTTTGATTTAAAAAAAAAAGTGAATCATCTTTCAGCTCTAATGCATACAGTGTATATGATTTGAATGTGTTTCTCCCCAAAGAAAAGACATCTGTGCAGGAATGAACCAGCCCTGCGAGACTCTGGGTCTGTCTCATCTGTCTGGAATGTGTCAACCCCACCGCAGCTGCAACATCAACGAGGATTCAGGGCTACCTGTCGCCTTCACGGTCGCTCACGAGATGGGTCATAGGTGTGTCTGTATAGATCTATTTTATTGTTGTCAAATCCTGAATAATGGAACATCCCGACAACGGGCAACATGACAAAGAAAGCATCATGTCCCCATGATGAAGGGTATACAGCATTAGCTCATCAGATCCCTAATGAATTAGCTGTGTGCAGATAATAATTCTGCATCAGATAACCAGATATGAAACGATGGATAGCTGAAGGGCTTGCTGCGGTGGATATCTGGAGCTCATTCAGCAACACTATGTACAGACACATTTTGTACTAACCGTCCCCTTGTTCTGTTTGAGAAACAAATCAGTGCAGTTTTCCCAGTTTGCACTGGCAGAACATGATACAATAAGGAGTCACGGTCAAACAAAAGTCAGTTAAATTAGTAAATGTGTAGACAAATATATCTGACTGATTGAAAAAGAAAAAAAAAGGAGGGGAGGTACTGGTGTCAGAGTTTGCAAAAAGTTCAGATTTTTTTGTGGAGCTGAATCTTTCCACCACAGCAGCCTGGGCTGAAATGTGTAATACTTGATCATGAGTTTGATAGCGACAGTAATATCAGAGATAGTCTTGTTAATTTGTGTTTGAACACAGCTTTGGAATTCACCACGATGGCCAGGGGAACGACTGTGAGCTGGAAGGGAAACACCCGTTCATCATGTCCAGACAGCTCATGTACGACAGCTCGCCTCTCACTTGGTCTTCCTGCTCTAAAGAATACATCACGCGCTTCCTTGAGTAAGACTGAATCTCTACTTCCTTCTGAAGCCATTAATCATGATATGACGATTCAGTTGGTTTCAGTACAATTCGTCTTTGTGGGAGAAAATATGAATTTTTGTCCAAAATGTGTGAATTTCCAAAATGTTGTAATCATTGAGAAAACAAATAATAATGACACCTGGATGCAGAGAAAGTGGGTGCACTGTTGCAGATTTGCAAAAGTGATCCAAGCGAAGAGCGTTTTCACTGTCGGTTCATTAAAAGGATGAAAATCCACTAATGACAGACAAGTAGGAGGAGGAGACAAAAAAGAAGCTAAAAACAACATGAGAGGCTGTCCACACCTTCACTAAAACCTGCAAGTGTTTGCTTTGACTGCACTGTTTTCTGTGTCCACAATGAACAAAAGAATTCCTCAGTGACAACGACAGCTTCGCCAGTTAAAGGTCAGGAATCATCAACCCTGACTTTTAAAGCATTTTGCTGTCAGTTTTCTTTTGCATAATTTATTTATTACAATTTATAAATGATCAGATACAAATTAATTAATCCTTTTTTTCTCTTTTTTTTTTTTTTGGGGGGGGGGGGGGGGGGGGGGGGGGGGGGGGGCAGAGAGAGGGAGATGACACCCAGCAAAGGTCAGCGGCTGGGACTCAAACCTGGCTGGCTGTAATGTATCTGTATGTGGGGTGTCAGCTCTGGTGAACTATGAACTTTGTTTGGAGGCACTTGCTTATGGTTGACTTCTTTGCAGCCTCTTCATGGTTGCTATTTGCCCAGGGAATCTCAAGGTTTTTGTCACTATTCTGAAGCAGTTATAAATCTCCTCCCTCACAAATCTGTCGCCCTCACAACTAGAAGGTTCCACAGTTTGAAACCTAGATGGGACTTCTTGTGTTTGCGTGTTCGTTCTGTGCCTGAGTGGGCTTTCACAGGGTACTCCAGTTTCATCCCACAGTCCAAAAACATGCATGTTAGGGTAATTAGTGACCCTAAATTACCCCTGGGAGTAAGTGTATGGTTGTTTATCTCTGTGTGGTCCTTCAGTGGACTGGTGACCTGTCCAGGGTGTATCCCCACCTTTGGCTTGATGATAGCTGGGTTAGGCTCCAGCAGACCCCCGTGACCCTGAACAGGATGGAAGTGGGCAGAGCAGAGATGAGAGATGGGTGTCTTCGAGATTAAAAAGGGACCATTAAAAGCAAGCGCTTGACATTACAAGTATTACACTTATAATAAGGGCTGGGCAAGTTAACCCGTTATTATCACTTTAACTCATGAATTTATTAATGCTGACATTTATTTTATCGCGCGTTAACGCATGTTGCTCACATGCTCTTGTTTTGAAAAGTCTTTTAACTGGCTGCTGCGGAACCGGAAGCAGGTAAACATGAGGAAAAGCTAAAACAGACATGGAGAACGGTAAAAAAAAAAAAAAAATCTGTGTACTTTACAGTTCAGGTAGCAACTCAGGTAGCAATATTAACAATTCTGTCTGAAAAAAAAAATTCTGGACTGCAACAAAACTTTCGCGTCATTCCTCCTTTGTTCCATCAGATCTGCTCCATGTGTTCACTGTCCTGCTGTTCTCTAGCTGGTTACTGCAGTGCAGCTCCATCTAGTGGCACAGATGTGTAATGACAACAGAAAGTCCAGTCCACGATTATAAAACAAATTCAGTTCTGTGGCCGTTTTTTAATTTCGTATTTTTGATCCAGGTCTAAAATTGAAATATATATATATATATATAAAAAAACAGGATTTTTTTTCTTCTTTTTTGTGTCAGATTAAAAAATTAAAAAATGTAATAAAATGACACTTTTTAATTTTTTTTAAATTTTGATTGACAATTGAAAATGGAAAGAATGAATTATACACAAATTGGTAAAGTTACTGAACTTTAACATGGACATTTTCATTTTAAAGTTCTTCCAGACGGAGGATTCAACAGAAACAAGGTTATTTGTAACAACTGCCAAACTGAACTCCCCGTTAAAAGTTTCTGCTGTTACCTCAGAAATTACCTGTTTTAATGATCTGATTGTGCTGAGCCACAATAATTTGTTGGATTTTGTTTGCAAACTTTTTTCTTTATATTCCTTATAAAAACAGGATGACATTAATGCCCTGGCAGTGGCAATAAGCTTTATTTTATTTTACATTTTTTTAAATTAGATTTACACTAAATATGTATTACTGGCAAGTGCTGATGTTAAAAGTGTTTGAACAACAAATGTTACGGCACTTTAGTTCATATGGCAGCAGAACATTTAAATAAAAGTGCATTTTACACAACTTTTGAATTGATTATTTAATTTTGCATATACAACGCGATTAATCGAGATTAATCAGAGAAATAATGCGATTAATCGTGATTAAAATTTTAAATCAGATGTTTTTGCGTAACACGCCCTGCTCCATTTTTATTTCCACTGGTTTTTCAAGCCTTATTAAGTCACACTTTATTTTTGTTTTATCTCCCTTAGTCGTGGTTGGGGTTTCTGCCTAGATGACCGTCCTTCTAAGAGGGACCTAACCACTCCGCTGGCTCGTCTTGGCATCCGCTACACCACGCACCACCAGTGCCAGCTCCAATATGGCCCAAATGCTACCTTCTGCCCTGAGGTTGATGTGAGTATTTTGCACCATAACTAAAACGGACATGTCAGTAACCTTCCAGGAAACAGCCTGTCTTCATTGTTTCTGGATTATCTGTTCCTGTTAGAACGTTTGCCAGATTCTTTGGTGTTCAGTGAACGGCTCCTGCCGCTCCAAACTGGACTCACCTATCGATGGTACTCGTTGTGGACCAGAGAAGGTAAGCAACTCGAGCTGCTTGATCTTGACGGGGTTTTGTTTTCTTCGGGGGGATTTGTTAGGAGCACCAACTGGGTGACTGTCAAAATGATTAAAGCACAAATGCATTGTTTTGAGCAATATCATTGTTATTTTTTTCCCATTCAGTGGTGTATCTCTGGAGAGTGTGTGATCGTGGGTAAACTCCCTGAGACGGTGAATGGAGGGTGGGGACAGTGGAGCACCTGGTCTCACTGCTCCAGGACGTGTGGAACTGGAGTTCAGTCAGCAGAGAGGGAATGCAACAATCCCAAGTAAGACTTCCTTCTTGATCCGCCTCATGCCCTAAAGGATATTTGGCCTATTTCCGTAATTAATCCTTTCCTTTTAGTGCACTTGTTTTTGCCTGACATAACAGAAACTATCGAAAATGAAATAATCCCGATCACACGATTGACTGAAAGTGTGCTGCTGTGTCTCACAGGCCAGAGTTCGGGGGCAAGTACTGCACTGGGGAAAGGAAGCGTTATCGGACCTGTAACACAAAACCTTGTCAGAATGATAAACCAACCTTTAGAGAGATGCTGTGCAGTGAGTTTGACACGGTACCCTACCACAATGAACTCTACAAGTGGATTCCAGTTGCTAACCCATGTAAGTGGGAAAAGATTCATACACGCAATAATACACTTAAAGAGAGATACACTATTCTGTTTTTCCCCTTCACACTACACCAAAGATCAGAAGATGCATTAAATATAATGATCAGCAGAGGGCAGCATTTACACTTGAAAACTCTCAGTGACACAACTGTCAAGTGTTTCTCAGAGATCAACTGTTGCTGCCGTCCTGACAGAGGATCTGTTTTGTCTTTCTGTCGGGTTGTTTATTCAAGAATCTGTTTTAGTCTGTCACAGTCCATATAAAAACATGTGATTTTAATGGTATCATCAGAGTATTCCCTTTGTATAAAAACAATCTTGGTTTGCCCTCTCAACATTTACCTTGGATTAACCTGCAGCCTTCTCCTCCCCCCGTCTCTCAATCATTCACAGCTAATCCCTGTGAACTGCACTGTCGACCAGTCGGTGAGTATTTTTCTGAGAAGATGCTTGACACTGTGACTGACGGAACACCGTGCTTCATGAACAACAAGTCCAGAAACATCTGTGTTAATGGAGTGTGCAAGGTAGTGTGGCTGGGTAAGAGACTAGTAGAACACTTTGGGTTGGTGGCTGGTTCTAGTGGAGCACGATGGCATGCTTCGGTGCAACTATGATAAAAACAGAGGGAGGAGATTCTCTGTGGAAACTTACACTGAGCTGTAATATGTGAGTCCTTGTATTTTCATGGGTTTTGTGTTTTGATTTGTCCGCAGGAGGTCGGTTGTGACTATGGCATTAACTCAAATGCAGTGGAGGATCGTTGTGGAGTCTGTCTGGGTGATGGCACAAGCTGCGAGACAGTTTATAAGTCGTTTGATGAAGAAGGTTTTGGTGAGTGTAGCACCAATCATCCAGAAGAAATTATCTAAACATAAGAAATCATATAATTACAAAATTATAGGAGCCAACTCTAAATGAGAAAAAGCTTTGAAGTGCCCAACAACAGAGCGGTAGAAGCCGATGTCTAAGTGGCATTAGGCCATTGTTCCTTTGGTGTCATGGCAGCCTCGTTGTCCACATGGCGCAGCTGTTTGTCCTGCTGTTCTTGGCTGGTGTGATGTGTGTGTGCCGTTATATTTGTCTACAGGCCCATGCTTGTGTTTTGTTCAAAGATACATGTCTTTGGTGGATTTTACTGCATTTGGAAAGCATAACTCACCCACTAAATCAACATACCGTGAAGACAGATTCATAGCGAAAGAGGCCCTAAAACAATAAAACTTGCTCCCCTTCTCTCCTTTCTCCATTTTCTTGCTGCATGTGTTTGCCTCGCATTGCATCCTTTACTGATAACCAGCCCAGATGCACAGACTTCAAAGGAATTAAATCAAGGGCACCCCTCCCCCACCTTTCACAAACACAAAAATGAGCTCACACACACACACACCTTCCCACAAACATCGTTAAACTCCAGAGACCCACTCATTGCTGCGTTTGCCCCCCCAGCCACCCATTCCCACACAATAAAAACCAGAGACAGGGCAGTGCCCCCCACGCCGAATAAGCCCACGTACAGTCACACACACAAATGCCAGCCACCCCCGCAGACTGAGCCCACCCTCTATTAAACATCAGAGAGAAGCTGTCTGGTAGTCTGGACGTGAGTGTGGCAGCAGTCAGGGTGGGCCATCCGTTACCTCGCTGTGACGCTGACTACCATGCCGACTCTCCCAGGGTACGTGGACGTGGGCGTGATACCTGAGGGGGCGCGGGACATTCTGGTGAAGGAAGTGGAGGAGGCAGGTAACTTCCTGGCTCTGAGGAGCCCGGAGTCAGACGAGTACTTCCTCAACGGTAACTACATCATCCAGTGGAACGGGGAGTACGAGGCCGGTGGGACGACGTTCTTCTACGACCGTAGCGGGAACATGGAGAACCTCACGGCTCCTGGACCCACCACACAGCCAGTCATGCTGCAGGTAGGCCACCATCTTCATGGCGCTCTGTGTGAAAGCATTCACTGTCACAGCTGATTGGATGATTACCTGGAATGCTGAAATGTGTTGAAGTGTCTGTACGAAAACTGAGCTAAAATAGTTTAAGTCAATCAGGACATCAGCATTTAAGCCCTTCACATATTTTAGACCAAAAAAAAAGCATTTATTTTAATTTTTTTAAGTACTAGATAAAACAATATGTCTAAAATCAGACTATTGAGAAAATTGTCATGTGGTTTTTCTAGCTGCTGTTTCAGGAGAAGAATCCAGGCATAAAATACGAGTACATCATCAAGAAGATCAAAGAGTCGGAAAATGAGGTTCCTGAACCCGTTTATAGTTGGAGACATGGAGCATGGACCTACTGCAGCACCACCTGTGGCCTGGGTTTGGCATGATTTGATTTAAATGTCTTTTATAGCTCTTCAGTCACAATTTTATCAGGAGGAGTTCAGATCTTTGATTGAATCATAATGTCTTTTTTCTTTTTTTTTAAATTTTGGCTGGTCTTCAGGCGAGCAGCACCAGCCCGTGCGCTGTTTTGAGGCTGACGTGGGTGTAGTGGATGAGTCTCTGTGTGACCCAGACAACCGTCCAGAAGATAGACACCGCAAGTGCAAGAACATGGAATGTCCTGCCAGGTGTGTACTTGCAGATAAATGTATTTATTCTTTTTTTTTTAATATTGTTAAACTGTTCAGCCATTGCTTTTATGATCTTGCAACATATTCTGCTGCCACATTATGATTCAGGATAAAACCTATAGTGCATCTTTGGGTATACGGGACAAAGGTGTCACATGTCGCAGCAAAGCTCATAATGCAATTAGGTTGCATCAAGAAGAAACAAAAATGGCTTCTGCATTTTCTGAAAAAAAGTTAAAAAGCTTAATCTAGTGAAACAAATCTGCTCCATGAGGAACCATGGAGGTGGAGGAGGCTTCCAGTTCTGATTTTATTTTGGCTGCAGCCATGCTTAAAAGTGGATGGAGGAGTCTTGGTCCGGTGAGAGAAAGCAAACATTGCCAGGTTACAATTTGGTAATAATTTCACATCCGATTTTATTTTGGAAAAAGAGTCATCAAATGTGCTCCACAAAAAAATGGCTCAATGCTGAACAGTACTTGAATAGATGTGACAGAGATCCTTCCACAACACCACATCTATTACTTAAAGGGAGGATTGGGTAAAATATCTTATATTAGTTTAGTTTTGGAGTTTGAACTGAATCTCTCCTTATCTGGAGTTTATAGTATAGAAGCTCTGTGTGCGGACACCTCCCACATTTCCTCTGATCATAAAACACCCAAAACTTTGGCCCAAATCTCCCGAAGATAAGCAGATAAGTAAAAGTAACAAATCACTGATATTTTTGTGGTATTATTTTTAGGCTTTGGCCAGATATAGAACCTCTGTGCCTTTTTTGAAAGTGACTGATATGTGTGCTTAAAATAAATAAAGTACTGACAGTTGACATAAATTAGTCAGATTTATAGTTTTATTCACTTATTTATTGGTCAAATCAAATAAGGTGAGAGTCCCGTAAATCACAGTTTTATCATGCTTAGCCTATTTTATTAAGGCAAATTTATCTTTTAGTTTGTTTCCTTTTTATTAAGCCAATTAGCTACATTCCAAATGCAGCTTTGGTACTGAATGGGTGTGGTATTAATATAAAATATAAAATAACACTCATTCTTATTCACTCACACCTCTGTCTCCGGTCCTGTCTGTCTCACTCCGGTCCTGTCTGTCTCACTCCGGTCCTGTCTGTCTCACTCTGGTCCTGTCTGTCTCACTCCGGTCCTGTCTGTCTCACTCCGGTCCTGTCTGTCTCAGGTGGTGGGTTGGGGGTTGGCAACAGTGCACGGCCACGTGTGGATCAGACGGACTGAGGAAGCGAACTGTTCTGTGTGTGCGCACAGTTTCTGGGGAGGAAAGAGTGCTCCACCCTGTGGAATGCAAGCATCTCCTTAAACCAAAACCCGTGGTCCCATGCAACAGAGACGTACCGTGCGGTCAGGAGTGGGCTGTTGGCAA
This sequence comes from Hirundichthys speculiger, assembly GCA_018398805.1. Lineage (NCBI taxonomy): Eukaryota > Metazoa > Chordata > Actinopteri > Beloniformes > Exocoetidae > Hirundichthys > Hirundichthys speculiger. The sequence goes on along the minus strand of JAGFBZ010002193.1, from coordinate 515,396 downwards.
CTGGGGAGACGTAAGCTTTTTTTTTTTTTTGAAGGAATTTTATTTTTCTGCTTGTAGCTCTCTGACTTCAGCGTTACAGATCGTACACCTTTGGAGAACGCATCCTGTTATTTTCCTTTTGTTTCTGAGTGCATTTATCCTTTGTGGGGGTTTTGTTGTTTGCAGTGCCCTGTCACGTGTGGAGGAGGCGTTCGCTCACGGACCGTTGCATGTGGACTGGCGCCCAGTAAGACCTGTGACCTCTCAACCAAACCCAGGTCCAGATCACTGTGTGGTTTGCAGAGCTGCCCCAACTCAAGCCTTCGTAGACGGCCTGGACTTCCTCCTGTGTACCGGCGCATTCACCCACCCAAGACCCATCCCACTAAGCATCCTGGCTCCCCCACAGCTGCACCTACAACAACCACCAAAGAAACTGCGACTGCTTTCATTTCTACCACCACTTCCCTTTCAACCCTTAAACCCACAGTCCCTGAAATCATAGATGCAGATGACTATGACTTCAATGTTGTGATGAGGAAAAATGAGGACAAAAGAAAGAAGGTTTTCCCCATCAAACCTAATTCTACAAAAAACTTCCGGAAAACAACTGCTGTGGAGGAGGAAAATTTAGAGGACAGAGAAGAAGCTGAGGAAGGAAGTACTCCAAATGGGGAAATGTACACTCCTGGATATGATTATGTTGTTGAGGACAGGACAACAAAAGATGAGAGGATTATCGACATGAATGTTTTTACCACAGCAACATCACTCAGAAGTGTTCTTCAAACAACCACACCAACACTGCAAACAAATCCACTTACCGTGCACATAACCAGAGCGCTGACCACAACTACCTACCCCATCCCTCCCACCAGCACAGAGAGATGGGCAAAGACAAACCGCTACACATCCAAGCCCAACACCACTCCAAATATCAGCCCACACAGCCACTGGACGCGTCGGGTCCCGCTGACTACTCCTGTGTACAGGGGCCGCCTGGTCTCGTCAAAAACTGGCATCCACAAGACGCAAGATCCTGCTACAACAGCAAGAAAACTATTCACAACTGCATTACCTCAGCCCGCAGTAACAATCGCTGAGCCGAAGAAGTCTGCAGTCACACCCAGGGAGAGCAGTTCAACCTCTCGCTCTAACAAGCCCTCTCCCAAGCCCAAACGTAGTCGCTCCAAGAACCAAAACCAGCAACCGAGAAGTCCCGAGAACATTTCCGACAGTGACCGAAGCAAGCTGACAGCCAGAGAGTCGGTCAGCATGGATATCCTCTGGCTTGCAGGAAACTGGAGCGAGGTGGGAAGAGATGTTTTATGGCCATATCGTCTTACTCTCCAAAGCATCATAACCAGAAATGCTTTTGTCATTAGAATTCATCCATCCATCCCTCCATCCTTCCATCCTTCCTGTCTCTTTAATATCCTCATTCAGTTGAACAAGAGCTAAAAACTTTAGGCTCATCAAGACTGATCCCATAGTGTGGCTATCTCATAGATCTTCTCTTTTCCTTCCTATACGATATATGCGTTTATTTATTAAAAGCAAACATAAATGAAAGCTTAATTTTAAACGGAAAACTCTTTCAACCCTTCTTTTCCCAGTGTTCAACAACGTGTGGGATTGGAGCTGTGTGGAGGACAGTCGTGTGCAGTTCACAGAACGAGGAGGACTGTGCCAGCATGAAGAGGCCTGAGCCTGCACGGAACATGTCACCTGCAGCCCTGTGCCACGTGGCAAACTAGCATGTGGAGCAAAGTAAGTAACCTTAGCTGTTCACCAGTCACTGAATCTGATAATTACACTTATTAGTTGTGAATTACATTAAATACTTAATTATAATTCTCTGCATTGTCAAAAAACAAACAAACAAACAAACGTGACTCTGTTGCAGTTCATCTGTTACTGGGGTGTTTATTGCTGTTTCATGTTCACCACAGTGTCCAGACAACTGTGCTTTGGTGAGGAGGCGGCACCGTGATGTCCAGTGTGTTGATTCTCAGAACAAACGTCCTCTCAGACCTTTCCACTGTCAAGCTGTGTCCAGCAGACCTCTCAGCACCTTGGTTTGCCCTCACAAGCCCTGTCTGAACTGGAGCGTGTCACCCTGGGGGCCGGTACTAGCATCCAAGCATTCAAATCTCTATAAAATTCCACTTTCATTATTCATTTTGTGTGTGCCATTGAAGGCAAGCATGCTAAATGTATGTCCAAACTCAAGTTGAGGCTTCGTCAGTCAAGATAGTTAAGGGTTTATTCAATTTTTTTTCCTTTTTTTTTTAAACTAATCCTTTTCACAAAAGTTATAGCATTTCTGTCCCAAGATGAAGCATCTACTAAATGATACTGGGAAGTCAGGTGTCAGGCATCTCACCGATGCCCAGAACTATTTAGACACCAGTAGGAGGAAAGGATTTAAATGTTAAATTTTAACTGTGTGTCCCTCAGTGCTCCGGCAGCTGTGGTGAAGGAATCAGGGAGCGGCTGGTGTACTGTCACGAGCCTCATCGCTGCAACTCCACTTTGAGGCCAAACAGCACAGAGCTGTGCAGTTTAAGGCCATGTACTCAGTGGAAGACCGAGGACTGGGGAGAGGTCAGATCCCCATTACACATCCAAGATGTAACGTTTGTTTGTTTGATTGTTTTTATGTGTAAGCTAAGTAAACGGCCCTGTTGTTTGCAGTGCTCTGTGAGCTGTGGTGGGGGTCAGCAACAGCGTGCAGTCAGCTGTGTGGATGAGGAGGCTTCAACTGTCATGCCAAACAACCTGTGTGAGAAGGATTTCCAAACCAGAAACACTCAGGAAGTGCAATATGGAGGAATGCAAGACAAACTCAGGTCTGTATGCAACAGTCTGCTTTTCTGTTTATCCTGACTTGGAGGAACATTTGGAAAGCAGATTCTGTATCAGCAACCACACACACACACCACACACACACAAACGTCCGGTTTCAAATGACTACTTCAACTTGACTTCACATTAATCACGCAGTTTAGTTTGATTTATAGATCAGTTATAGTTCTCTGTGTGTGTTAACTAATTTTTTTTACCTCATTGGGACTTTTTACAGTCATATACAACCTTGCCTGTCACCGATGAAGCAAAATTTCATGTTACAGAAATTTGTTAAATGTAATTTCTTGGGTGTTGGTCAGTGTTAGAGTTTTATCATGACAAAGTTATAAAGGTTGAAGGGTTTAATCAGCCCAGAATGACTTGAAAATCAATGTTTTGATAAGAATAAAAGCATAAAATGGTTTTAATGTTAACTTACTTCCCCCTGACATTTATCCAAACATGCAATTACAGTTTTGAAACTAGCAGGCAGATCGTTGCACACCTAGAGGGCATACAGTGTTACCTTTTATGGCTGCTTGACTTCAAGCTGTGTTCCTTTCTGCGCCTGTCCAGTTTGCAGGAAGAACACCATGTCCTCTCGCTTCTGTGACAAGCTGAAGCTGCTGGGTCGCTGTTCTCTCAGGTCGGTCAAAAGACAGTGTTGTCTCACCTGTGGGCTTTAGCCGAGACTGGACGTTGTCTGACTACGCTACATACTGAATCACCGTGAAACTCTGGTATAAAGCCATGTCATCCGCAGACTGAGCAACCACCTGCTAGTTCAAGCACAACTACAAACAGAGCTGGGAGTGATTGAGGTTTCTGTAAAAAAAATAATAAATGGTAAAACCAAAACATTCTTAATATAGAAATACAAAAATAGAGAGAAGCACAGTTTTAAAATGATGCAAATGTTATGTGTGCCTACATGGGTTTTCACATCAGGTACTGAGACACTGGGTACGGTCATTTTGCATGTTCAGTTGATTGGTGATTGTAAATTGTTTCATCTGTCTTTGCCTGGCCCTGTGATGGTTTCGAGGCCTGTCCAGGGTGTACCTTGCCTCCCACCCGGTGACAGCTGGGACAGGGTCCAAATCCCCCCCCACAACGCTGAACAGAGTAAATGAAAATAAATGGAACGGGCCACGTTACATCCCAGGAAATGTATTTCTGTGCCAAAGGTGCTTTCATGATTTGTTAAAGGTGCTGATGTAATTTAGGTGCTCATGACTCACAACTGAACCACTGAATTATCATTTTATATATCTTTTTTTAATAAATAAAATACTAAAACACAACATATATGCAGTTTTTTTCTGGCCTTGAGAACATCAGTTTTTAACTACTTTGAATTTTTTATTTTTTTTTTTTGAGGCTTGAAATGTAGTTTTGTTCTCAGAGCTGGCAGCGTGTGTTTACATTATTCACTGTACAAGTCCCTGGTTTCATCACTTTTGATTCTGTTGTTTGTGATTGCTAGATTTGCAGCATCCAGCAGCCGTATCTGTGGTGGTTCCACGATTAGAAAGAGGCGTTGCAGGTCATCCCTCTCAGGCCACTCTAAACATGACCATTGTGTCTGTGTGATATTTTACAAGCATTACCTCTTTCCATCACCTCCTCAACTCCTCTTTTTGTGCCTCAGTTATTCTCAATTGAGGAGCAAGCAGAGGAGGCGAAGAGTCGTGGAAGGAGAGACGACACAATGCAGGAGGCATGTGATGAAATTTTACACCACAACTGAATATAAGACGTGACACAGCCGCATCATCTACCACAGCGTTTGACATTTACACATTTAATTAAAATAAAAAATCCAATCAGGGTTTAATGTGTCACTCCCACCAAAGTAAATGTCCACACATGCTGAAAAGATTACCTGTTAAGGATACCTCTGTGCTTCTCCAGGAAGCCTCCTCTCTCTTCGCCCCTCTCTCCTCTGGGTGTATTTGTCAGATTGATTTATCCTTCATAATGTTTTGGAAATATGGAACTCTGGGTCACAGACAGGATGATGGAAGAGATAAGGTACATTTTAGGACATGAGACAGATCTGTTGTCATTCACAGGGTACATCATCTTTACTGATTTTGTTCTTTGCATATCTTCATCAATAAATGTGAAATTAATGCTTGAGACAAAACTGCTTTATAAGTGATACATGAAATAAAGTTTTTTTTTTTTGGAATTTTTTGTTCTGTTTTCAATTTAATATAATGAATATCCTAACCTTGACTATCCTGGACCGGTTTGTTGTAAAATGAAGCGTCGGTTATCTAACACTTAGCCACAGCACTGCCAGAGTGTCACGGTAAAAATCAGCTATATGTGTATGAAATGTTTCAGTATTTATTGAACAAAACACAACCCAAAATGCAGAAGCAGCACGTAAAAAAAAACAAACAAAAAAAAAAAACAAAACAAAGCACAGCCCATGATTCAATAGCTTGTATCATCACCACAAGCAGTAAATTAATTATTTTTTGAATGACATGCAAAAACCATTGTCATTAATATCATGGAGGGCTGCAGGCGCTGTTTGTGCACAGCTGCTTTTAAGGTCCCGCCTCAGCATTTCAGTCAAGGTCAGATCTGGACTTTAACTGGATCATTGAAACAGCTTGATTCTTCTCTTTTTCTGCAGCCACACTGCTGGTGTGCTTGGTATTCTTTTCCTTTAGCATTGTTAAATTTCAGCCACACGCAAGCTCCCACATAGATGGACTCACATTTGTGAAATTTACTTTAATATTCAGAGGAGTTCATGGTCAGCTCGGTGTCTACCAGCTGCTCATTCCCTGCAGCAGCAGAACAAGTCTAAATGATCCCCCCCTCCACCACTCTGCTTGGCAGCTGGTATCAGGTGTTTGTGGTGATGATGCATTTGGGTTTCCTATTTGTAGTGATGATGGGCAAATATCTTCAATTAGTCTCGTCCATTCAAAGGACGTTGCTCCAGAAGGATGATGGTTTATTCAGATGAAACTGCGAAAGCTAAGCTGTGCTGCTGTATACTTTTTAGAGAGAAGAGACTTTCTTCTCCACACTGTTGCTGATGTCTTTGCTTCTTGGCCTTGTGTTGACACACATGAGTGCTGCAGAGTCAGGCAAACAAAATGCTAAAATGTCGGCTGTTGTAGTTGGTTACAGTTTTTATCAGCAGCACCTGTGTTTCACAAACCTGATATTACCATGTTCTTCTCTCCATCACATACACCTTCTGCTTTGTCATCTTTTTTTTTTTTTGTCTGCAAACTCATCTTCACCCAAGAGTGCCACATGCTGCTGGACGTGTAACACCCGAATCAGCAGCTCTGTTTCAGGGATCGGGTTTAGTTGGCCCAGATTTCCCCTGGCTGTTCTGTGCCAGATAACTTGACACGAGTGGATGCTGTCTTGCTCAGCACATCATGCTGCCGTCATTCAAGTCAGAGACCCAGAGTTAGTCAGCAGTAATGGAACGGGTAACACAATACGGCAGGGATGTGGAGCATCATGTCCTAAAACCTGTGTTATCATGATGAAGAAAAAGTTACCTCACCACCTCTTATTCTGTTATGTCATTAGTGAGATTTCACAACGTTGAGACCGACCGGTTGAGCTCAAGGTGATCTCAGCATCTAAGTACATCTCCCAGATGAATTTTGGATATTTTCTGAAAGCAGCGCCCCCCCCCCCCCCCCCCCCCCCCCCCGCCCCCCCCCCCCCCCCCCCCCCAAAAAAAAAAAAAAAAAAAAAAAAAAAAAAAGCATCTGGAAGAAAGGCATTTTTCAGAAAAGAATTCGTTTCATTCAAAAGTTTACTGGAAAAAGAACAAATTTCAACAGCTTTCTTAACAATGTAAACGTGTTTCTGTCTGGTTATTCTCTAAAAAGAGCAAACTGGCAATAAAATGACTCTTAACAGCTTTGGCTTCAGAACACTTGATGTTCTGCTGCCCATCAGTTGTGGTTTTGGATTCATTTGCCAAATGTTTACCACATTAGTTGCAGACTTTTCGGACCTTCTCTGCAAGTTGTTCAAAGCTTTAAGCATTGAATACACAACCCATATTACGTAATTTGTTGACCTGTTAACCTCCTCATTTTTCAATGTGTTTATTGTAATATTTCCCCCTGAAGGATTTTTTTCTCTTTTTAAATGGCTCCATAACGCTGCTTATTGCTTTGCACCTTTGCAAGTATCATCTTAAATCATCCCCTAAAAAAAGGAAGCGACAGCTGTCAGAACAGTACAGCTTTACTGCCTGTGCTCAATGAAATTTATGGTTGTAAAATGTACCAAATGATCGTACTGACAGCTGATCCAGAGTCTGACCTGTAAATAAATTCCTCTGCCCTCCGGAAACTGACACTCTGAGGAGGATGATGTAAGTGCCGGGTCAGAATGGGGAAGATAACATGACAAACATCTATTGATCTCCGTAAAGCAGGAAAAAGCAACCTCATCTTTTTGGTTACCAGACACTCCCCCCAACGCAACGGCCAAGAACACATTAAATATTTACATTTGATGAGCAAGAGAAAAACGAGGCCTCCGGCAAGAAAGACAATCTGTTGTAATCAATGAAAATCTTAAAAGTACCACTTCAGTAGATTATCTGGCTGCTTACCCCTCAAATCCCAGTTTAAACTCAGAGACAGGCTTAGAGAAGACGGCGGTTCCACATCATCCGTGCACCAACTGGCTGCATTTTGGAGCAACAAGTCCGGTCTGGTGGCTCTCATCTGGACTCCATCAGATTGCATATCCCCAGGCAAGCAGATTGGCATCCTGGTATCAGGCCTGTTTCTTTATTAAAGCCTCGGCCTCGTCTGACCCAGCACACACAGATCGGGCCCCGGGGAACACAGACAGAGACACACACATGGTTCCCATAGGTCAGTTTGGTTGTTTGCGAGTTGTGCGTTTGATTCCCTCATAGACCACATATGGATTTGAGCTTAAGTTATGCGGAGTGAGGTGCTTTTCTTTGCAAAACATCTGCTTAATGATAGTGTACGAAACAGGAGGGGCTAATATACTCACAACGAGGCCGAGCAAAATCAGAGACACATGACATGACTAAAATGAATTTCCAGATTGTGTGGTACTTCAGAAACAAAAGAGTTTGGCTTCAGAAAAAAAAAACGAGGCAGAAATAAAGTTTGATGACCCTCCTCACATCTGTCTGTGCTATGTTGTCTCCAAAACTGCCTTTATGTGCTCTTCCTGACAGTCTTAGTTTGCTGAGTTTTCAGTTGGATGAGATTTGTGCCACCTCACCTAATATCACTAAATCATCCACACAGGCTCTTCAGAAGGAAAATTAGAAATAATTTCAACCTTTTATCCTATTAAAATTCAAATAAAAAGGGATGTTTACTTACAGGGATGATGCCCAATAACCTTGAATATAAGTTAAGCAATATGAAAATAATAATCATAATGATTTCGTAAGCAAAAATGCAACTTGACTCACGTGGGTCTTCAAAACAAATAAGCATTTCATAGAAATGATTATCTGCTGGTCTTCCTTGCTGTGAAAATGTAACTCGAATGAAAACTGGTCAACAAAGATCCCAGTAATAATATTAATAAAAAAAAGGATTTGTAACTATAACTTTAATATATACTTTTTAACCACAGTCATATAGCGCCCGTGGTTCACAACAACCTCACTATGTTCCTTTTGTGAAAAAAATGAGCCACTGAATTACACAATAAAAGGCATTTGGGGATAGTGTGAAATCAGAACTCCTCTAAAGCATGTAAATTTCCGGTGTTTGATTTGTCATAGCTGTTATTCCAGTTTGTATTTTTGTGTTGGGAATTTAGGAAGATTGCAGCTTGAGCCGCAGCCTGTGGGGAAGGGATCAGAGGCACATTTGTCTTTTTTCTTATCTATTGTCTTGAATTGAAAAGCAATTCAGGGGGATACACCTATAAAGATACACTGAAAGCCAAATCCAGAGAGTAAGGACGGAGATGATTCAGCCTCCAGTCCCCGCAAATCTCACTTATATTGCATTTGGTGAAAAAAGACAGGCATGGTTACATTTACAAAGAATTTGCTCCTTGGCCTCTGAAGAAATCCTGCAAATCTTGTGTGTCTGTCAGCATTATTTCAAGCCTCCATCCCTTTGAGGCGCCTACAGAGGACATTGCTGTCTTACTGGAGAGAGCATTTAATAGTCTTATCTGCACAGTTTTAGACTGTCCTGTCCCTGAAATCTTACAGTATTTGGAACGTATGCCTACAATACAAGGATGTTCTGAGTTACCAGTTTAGAAGTGTGTAAGTAAATACTCTGATACTGCTCACTGAAAGAGCAAAGCTTTAGTTGCTTGTAGTGTGGGGAAAAAATACACTGGAATGCAGTTATGATGTTATGCAAGTATTTCAACCTGGTATCTGCAACAAATTTAACAAATGCACAAACAAAAGAACCATTCAAAGCCCAAGACATTTGCGCAGATTGCAAATTGAAAACTTGAAAAAAATGGAAAGACACACTTTGAGCTTTAATGGATGTTTCAGAGGCCAAATGCAGTTAAAGAAATGTGCGTTCGAACTTAGACAGAACAGTGTATGATACAGCTGTTAGGTGGAGGTCATTTTAATTGTGAAAATACATTTCCAAAAACCACTATGTGCAATTATTCTCACATCGGTAATGAGTCAAAAGATTTCTGCCGCTCTGTGCCCTCAGCACATATTCAGGTTATCACGGTAGGAAGGGACACTGCAAAGGAAGCACTGATAAGATTGTCTTGTTTGCATCCCCAGATAAAGTCTCACCAAAACCAGAGGTAAGTACAGGCTGCTGCTGTGGCTGCGGATCACTGGCAGACATTAAAGCAGCCACTAAAAGCTCGGTCACCAGTAAAGGAAAGCAGGGAGCAGGACAGACGCTGACAGTGAAGGATTGATGGGGGTGTAGATAAGATCACCAGGAGCAAGTTTTTTTTTTTTTTTTTTTTTTTTTTTTTAAATCAAGTTGTATTTTGCTGCTTAGCCTCTTATGACATCGCCGCTCCTGTGCCTACCTTGCCTTAAGGAAATTTGTTTGAGCTTCTCAGTGGCTGATGGCCAATCAGACAGCAGAGTCACGGAGGAAGGCAGAGGTCTGGTGAGTGAAACTGGAGAGCTTCATTGTATTACAACATTACAGGAGAGATAACACACTACGATAAAGTGCCATGAGGGAAAAAGAGAGGCCTTAACGAGATGGAAGTGATAAGGAAGCATCCAGAATTGAACCGGCAATGGTAACTTAATAAGATTTTTATCTTGAGATAGAAGAAGACGGCCACTTGTCAGCATTATCACATCTTAATGAAGTCAATTTAAATTTGTAAGACTTATCTCCTTCACACGCCATATACACAAAGATGTATCAGATAACAAAAAAAAAAAAATTTTTTCAATTTAACATGGCATGATGAAGAGGAGGTATGATTAGAGCCTGTTTTTGCCAATTTCACAGTACAAACCATGAACTGAATTCGTGAATAAAGCAATCATCAGTACAAACAGTAGCTGCAGAGACAAATCCATCACAATCTCCCAGTTTCTTCCTGCACTGCAGCATCTATCAAGATAAACCCTGCTATCACCTCTCACACACTCTCATAAGTTAGATTTGCTTGTACATACTCACGCACACACACACGCTCATACACACACGGTCACACACACACACACACGCACACACTCACACACATGCAGAGCAGTACTTGCTCCCATATGTGAGAGGGGAAGTTGAGTAAAGGAGGGAGGGATCAAGTAACTATTAGCAGTGCCACACAGCACACAACACACACGGTCATTTTCTGTGATCACTTTGCAGGTGAGGAATTCTCAAATCAACGACGGACACGAACAGCTCTGACTCAACCCCGAGACCTCCCCAGAAGTTGATGCTGTATTAAGGTGGAGTTATTTGGAAGAGGACAGGAAGAGAGAAGAGGAAAAAACAAGAGAAGACAACAGAAGAGGAGAGATGAATTCTCTGACATGAGCCTGGATTGACCGGCGGTTCTCTTCAAGTCTTGAATCCTGTTTTTGGCTCCTCAGAGTAAGATTTGAAAAGTCTTTTGTGCACATGTGGAGTCTAAAGGTTTTCAAACAAGTAGGTGGTGAGGTTCACCATTTTTGTATTTCACTGGAACTTCAATTTTGGGAGATTTTCAACTTGGATATCAAGAAATTGTTTATTTTCTGGACATTTTTCCTCCTTTTTCCCATTAAACTGCCTGGAAATGTAAGGATCGTTCTGGAGCAGCCAAGAATAATAACTGCAGCATCAACAACAAACTAAAGGCAAAGAATTTTGTCATCAAACCCCACACAAAGTTATTGTTTCTTCATCTTTGACTGAAGACTTTTAGATAATCTGACCGAAACTTTTCAACCACTGGAGAACAGAAGTGAAGCTGAAAGGTTTAGCTGTAGGCTCACGGACTCATTGATCATAGATTACGCAGGTAATTCAGAGAAAATCTTCAAATTTCATGCAGGTGCTGAATAATTTGAACTCTGCAGGGGTACCATCTCACGCAGTCTAGACTGTCGAGGGCTCCCCTCCCTGCCCTCCTAGTCTATCCTCGCCCCCAGCAGCATGTCCCAGGCTCTGAGGCTGCCTCTAGTCTTCCTCACAGCACACTACCATGATCAGATGGGCTGCTGGAGGGAGTAAGGCTGCCTTTGCCTCGTTCTGCTCCAGGGCTGGGTTATGGGGTCACTCTGGGTCTCAGGCCGGCTCAAGACGAAGGTCACCGACACTGCTTCCCTCCCTGTCTTTTCCTGTGCTTGTTGCCCTGACGCTTTTCTCCCTGTCCTTACCTGAGGCTGCCTGCCATCAGCTTCGCAGAGACAGACTGAGGACCCCCAGTTCGCAAACTCTCAGATTTTCACTGAACATTTCAGAGCCTGAGCTGATCTCCAGACCAAGGGCCACTGGGGTCCCCCTGGGTCGGACTGGGGGCCCACAGGGTAGGCATGTGCGCAGCTACAATCATCTACAAGGGGACATACGAAAGAGGAAACTGTACTCTTTCCAGAAGTTTTTCCTTGAGGATCGATAAGAACGGAAAAGTCAATGGAACCAAGAGCAAGGATGATCCCCTCAGTAAGTAACCGCTTTACAAGTGTAAAAGCAAAAGAAGAAGATGATCTGTGGTTGCTTGAAAAATGACCCATGTCTGGCTTGCTTCGAGTGAGATCTGACAGTTTTGAACTTTTTAACCTGCTAGTGTGAATTCAAAGCTATTTCACTTCAATCAATACTTCTACCGTACTCTTTTTTTAGGCATTAGTAAAACATGCAAAAAAATCAATAGGTGTTGTTTTAAACATTTGATTATTTTTATATCTAAGAAAGAGTATTAATACTTTAAGAAAAAAAACTATTTGCTAAAAAATACTGCCCAACAATATCACAAATCCATAAATTGGACATCTATGAACGTGAAGGGGCGTAGATTTAAAAGATAAATATAAGTCCGCCCTTCCCATCAGTTGGTAACATCGAGGAAGCATTCCCAATTTGAGTTGTGTTTTTGTTTTAAACCAGACATTTCACTGATATCTCTCCTGTCCAAACACTCAGCACAATGATGGTAGCTCTCAGATGGTTTAAAAAGGAGCAGGAGCAGATAACTTGGCCATTATCAGGCAGTCTTCACAGCCCTGGGTAAATAGCGCTGATAACAACCAGAGAGGAACGGGGCTGCAGCAGGGGGAGGATATGGATGTCAGTCACCGTTGATACTTTTAAGACCTTTTCTGCTTCTCTGTCTCCGTTCTCCCGCACTCCCACTCTGCCAGCCAGCATCAGGCAAACTGCATCCCCTCCGTCATAGACGGGGCAGTTGTTTGACATTTTCACCCGGAGAAACGTGTCTTTAGAGTGATTGCACGTTGTTTGTTTCAGTGTATCTGTCAGTAAAAAAAAAAAAAAAAAGCATTCTCATTTGTCTCCCAGCATCCCCACTGAGCTATGTGTGTGCACGTATCAGCCACCAAGCTCCACATGCTCCAGTGGGAGTGGGATCATATAGTAGCCAGCAACAGCACGTGCTCAATTATTCCTGACACACACACGTTCATACATCTCCTCACTGTAGGATGCTTCCTTTCTCCCTCGTTCTTTTGCTTCCCGACACGATCGTGAGCGCTAGTGTAGACTCTCAGTCATCCAGGTCATGGTGACTCTCAAACATTTGAATCCAGACGACTGGACTTCTTTTTTCTTTGTTCTTGAAGATGTTTTACGCTCTCTGCAGCAGGCTTTGTCAATTCAAAGAATTTAATTCAGCGGATTAAATTGACAAAGCTTTGTTTGATGGAACGTGAAACGTCTTCAAGAACAAAGAAAAAGAAAGTCCAGTTGTCTTGATTCAAACCTTTGAGGGCCGTATTGAGTGTGTATCCGAGCTTTAATGCTCCTCTTAGGAGAGCCAAACCACACATTCAATCAAAGTGACTTAAGGGAAATGGCAGAGAGGCAGAATGTCAGGGGGAGATGTTTGTTTTGACAAGGTCATGACAGAAGCAGCTTTATTTCCGGGCCATATCACAAAGTGATACCTTTACTGCTGCCTTTGTTCCTGGCTTGTTTTAAGTCACAAAACTGGAGAGGCGCAATGAATTCTGACTGCGTTTATCGCAGCAGCGTCAGCGTAAATTCACGCTAAACTTTATGTTGCTTTGGAATATGAATTATACCTTTGCCCTGTTTTTACTGACTCACTTTTACTGACTTTTTTTTTTTTTTTTTTTTGGAGCGCATTGCTCCTCAGAACAGAGATTCTCGAGAGGTAAAATTTCATGAATGAGATGGCTGAAAATCATTGTTGCCACATCAAAGGTGTGCATCGTCGGCATGAATGGTGGTGCCATCAAAAAGCTGTCCTAAGGGGGTCTGGGGACACTGTGTGGATTATGTGCCCTCATATCAGGTTCACGTGGTAAAGGATACTACACAACAGCAGCTTCCCTCTTTGCTCTGGCCTCTGGGGCTAGACATGATCCCTGAACTGAAGTCCTTTGTAGATCATTGATGATCCCTTTAAGTGACAAAATCTCAGTTGTAATTTTTTTTTTCCTTTTAATGAGCGCTGGCTGGAAGATAGCCTTCTATTTGCATATTTCAAGGAAAAGACACACATTGTTTGACTGGTATCACCAATTGACACATTTAATGAATGAACTGACACATTTATCATACTGTGTTTAAAGCTGCACGGGATGTGCGGGATTTGGTTTTGGGTGCTGCATGTGGCCCTGCAAGGACCCAGCTCGCTCTCTGTTACAGAGCCAGTATCCAGCCTCCCACAGATTTATGGGGATGCCAGTGTAAAACTGTCCCACATGGCTTTCCAGCCCGCCAGGGGCCTGTGCTGAGGTTACAGCAAGGCAGAGAAAAAGGGAGGGAGATAAGCTTAAAGTCAGCTAAGTAGCTATCTCCATGGCCTAAGAACATAATTAAAATAGCTATGATTCACAGCTGAGTTCTTTTAAAATTTATAGACAACTAGCAGCTACGGGTGACGAGTGAAATATTGCCAAATAAGACTCAGGCAAAGGCTTGGCAGTGAAAGAGTTTGGCTCATTATCCATGATGGTGTGAGAGGGTGAGCCTGTCAAGACTGTGTGTACTGGTGTGTGTGTATTAGTTGCAGGTTATGTGTGCACGGGACCCCTGGACATGGCTCAAGAAGTGTGTATATACGGCTTCTTTGTGTTAATGTGCAAGTGTGTCCCTGCGCGCATTCATCTTCTTTAATCAAAGCCGTGGCCTTTTGCGTGGGGAAAAAAACAGATGGCGCTCTTATGGAGGTCTGAGGAGGGAGATGTATAGCTTTCCTGGCTTGATCTCCCTTCTATGTAAATACACTCAGTGTGGTCCTTATCAAGTGGTACTACACTATATCCTGATTTACGCCTCATTCCGCTCCATTTTGGCGCATGGGAGTGGTAACAATGAAATCTTAAATTCTGACTTGTCTGCAGTTATCTTTGCAGAGCAAAGTCAAACTAAGACTGAAGAAACAATAACTCTGCAAGTTGCAAAGCACATGCTTTTTGGCATCCCACTGTGGAAAAACCACCTTTAATTCTCACTGGCATCGTGTCTGTCCATTCCACAGCAAACACACCATTTACCGCTGTAACTCCAAACAGAGCGTATCAAATAAGCCACACATTAGGAAAAAGCAAGCAGCATGCAAAGGAAGAAAAAAAAAATGCTGTCTCTCTACATAAACAGCTGAACCTGGCTGGCTCACTTGAGGCAACATTTTGCATGTGGGTTCTGTAAAATGTAGGCCAGATAAAGCGCTGTTGTCATACTTAGGTGCTGCAATCTGGAGAAAGCGGAATGCAGGGCTTGATTTTCTGTTCCACTGTTTTCCCATTCTTGCAGCCATAAGCTTGTTGTTGAGGACTGAGCCAGCAGAGGAGAGTAAATGGCGATTTTGCAGCTTTAATACCCAGGTTGTATTTACAAGCTGTGTGCAAGTGCACCTTGCATGTATGTTTATGCGCGCGTGCATGTCTGCGCGCGTGTGCGCATTAGTGTGTGTGCACATGTGTATATACAACCTGTCTCGCCCCTGCCTCCGGTGGCTGACTTTGATCAGTGATCATTACAGCCTTTCTAATCCTCACTCCACCCCCTGTCTCACTGTCATGGCTCCTCTGTCCTCCTCTGTTCTCCTTCCTTTCATCCCTCCCATGTTTACAGAGCAGCCACAGACTGCCATAGATTGTCTTACATCCTCACTCCATACCTGACATCTGATCCCTTACAGAAACCAGCTCCTCTCAGATCTTCAATGGCTGTTGTGTCACAGTCCCCACCGCCGCAGCACAGCTTCAGACCTCACTGCCCCGAGGTGCCACTATTTGAACTAGAAACTGATACAGTCAAGACCTCACGGACGAGGAGAGAAGCTGCTGTATATTTAAGAAGGGGATTGTTCTATTGGGGAACACCTGCATCTTTCACTGTTCACTCATTTCCAAGCTTCAGAGGCCCCCCAGCCTCTGAGTGGGACCGACAGTAGAGCAGGGTGCCACACAAACAGTCATCAGACGCAGAAAAGGCTGCAGATCTGATCAAAGGATGTCGTTGACTCTCTGGAGTTCACGCCCCCACGTTGGAGTGTATGAGTGTGTGTGTGTGTGTGTGCATACACATGCGTGCTTATCAGGATAAAATAACGACAGCTCACAGGAAGTGGGGAAAGGAAGTCAGGGAGGGCGGCATGAAATCAAACGTGTCATGGAAACCAGCAGGGTTCACTTACAAACACAGACCAGCGAAAAGACAGGACAAGTGAGTTCTGTGGTCAAAGGACACATTGGGAAGTTATATCTCTGTGACCTCTGATAGTCAGACCACACAAATAACCATGGCTGTCTGGCGGAAAAACACAAGCTTGTTAACTGAGGTATAAATTAACCCCGCTAATAGCCTCTGAGAAACCTGAATTATTTGTATAGGGACTTGGAAAACCTAAATACCAAACAGAATATAAACAACCTGAGAATCTCTGTGGAATCCACCTATTAATTTTCCTACAAAATGACCTGTGCAGCTGGAATCTGTTACACAGGTGTAGGCTGTAAAGCAACTTTATAATATCACAGAAATTATAAATGTGCTCAAGAATAATTGTAACCTTACAAAGAATTCCCACTCATTCCCACATGTACACGTCCTGAAATTTGAATGCAATATGCTGTTAGTTATTATCCTCTTACAGATGCCTGTAAAAATGTGTACATTCATCCTGCTGTTTGCATGCTGTCAGTTTGGGGTCGTTAGCAGAGTTTTGATTCTTCTGTACTCGACAACTAGGAATGAGTAAGAAATTCCTCCAGCGAGATTTTGGGGGGGCTCTTATGCTAATACTGAAGAGTGACACATACTGATTCAACTTTCTTTTTGCTGAATCATAGGTATCCTGGAAATCACATCAGTGGAAGTGGGAGTAGTGGCCATCAAAGGGCTGAACAGCAACTACTATCTGGCTATCAGCAGGAAAGGAGAGCTGTATGGAGCGGTTAGTATCTAAGTCAGAGGTCAATCTTGATGCTGCAGAAAGAAAGATACTGTTAGATTCTTTTGTCTACATCTTCGGTAGCCGTATCTTTACTCTTGTTGCTAGATCAAGTCTGAACTACAATCAGGCCCATTCACACAAGTGAACCTCCAGAAGAGCGATGCAAACTTGAGCAGATTCGTGGAAACATGTGCAGTAGTTTCTTAATAGCACACAGGGCAAGCATGAAGCTAAGAAGCAGTTTACGATGGAAAAACCACAATGGATGTACTCGAGGAAATGATCTGTGTATTGCCGTAACCTTTCATGTTGGGGTTATAACACTGAAACGCGATGCTGTCTTCCCAGAGAGAGTTTGGCGTTGACTGCAAGCTCAAGGAACGGATCGAGGAGAACGGGTACAACACATACGCATCAGCCGAGTGGAGGAACAAGAAGAGGCAGATGTTTGTTGGTCTAAATGTCCACGGGAAGCCGATGAGAGGAAAGAAAACCCGCAGGAAGAACACAGCCACCCACTTTCTTCCAATTATGGTGTGAACTGGAGTGCCCACCTGGAGTGGGCGTAGCTATACAGAGCACTGGACAGAGAGGTTTCCGTACTGAGCAGCCATGAAATAAAGACATGCATTAAGGAATCTCTCATTTTGGGGGGAAAAAAAGGCACTAACACTGTCACACAGACACTGGGTCTCTGCTCCTGATTTTAATTGAGATTATGTATTTCATTGGGTGGGAGAAACTGACCTGTTTTTTGAGTGACACCGAAAGTTTATCTTTGTTTTTTTGTTTTGTTTTGTTTTGTTTTTTACTGTGCCAAACAGTTAACAGCTGGAATATGTGTGTAGTGAGAACAAAACGGAAAAGAAAACTATCCCAGCTAATAAACTGTAGAAGCATCTGAAGGTGTTATTTATCATCCATATAAAGGGGAGAGATAGAAAATGGCTAAGCTGAAGGAAATGATCATTCAGACTATCATGGCAGCATTGAATATTAGAGGATACAATACATTTAAAGAAAATGCTTGATACCTAACCACTGTGTTTTGATTGAATTGTAATGATTTATTTATTTTGTGAGATATTTAACTGTGAGGAACACCAGCATTCCTTTGCATTCTACTTTTTATATCTGTCAAGTGAAAATAAAATTACCATTTTCTCCTCTGCAGTCCAGTGGGCCTTTTATCTTCTTTCATCTTCCCATACCAAGAACTAAGAGATCTGTAGGAAAAAAAGAAAAGTTTAAGCACATGGAACAAGAAACCCTGGCAATTGTTTAGGTCTTTGTAGGTCTCTTCTTATCTGACTCTCTGAGGTAGGGAGGGACAAAAGCGAGCAGTAATGTCTCGCCAGATATTCCATGTGGGAACCATTGCACTAATTATTAGTTCCCAAACAAATGGGAAACAAACCACAACAAAATGGGAGGGAGGTAACTTCCCCGACATGACCTGTAGATGACATCATTTCCTAATATCAGCTCATTGATGCTTCAGCTGCAAAATTTCCTGATCGAGGAACTGATTCCTTGATAAAGACGCGACCATACAGCACATGCAAGATTATGTAAAACTCCACGGTCTTGTTTCTTAGCATGACTGCTGAAAAAGTGTTTCTGCATGGCTTTGGAGGAGGATCTGAATATATGAGAGGCGAGGAAACCGTGAATGCGGAAGAGGGCGATTTGACCCGCGTCTGACCACCCAGTTCTCCGAGTAATCATTTACAAACACACTAATCAATGACAGTTGTCTTTACGGCACATCAAAAGGCTGCAGGGGGAACATTAACACCACAGGCTTCCGGGCCTCATGTTCTCTTATCCTGCCTCTTAGAGCATCTATCCCTGGGCAGGCAGGAAAAACTGGGAGAGCAGCTGAAGACAGAGAGGGGGAGAGGAGGAGGCAATGGCCGTGATCTTCAGTCTCAAGTGTATATAAGCTGGTATATGACTGTGATTCCTGATGGGAAGAAGTGAAGCCAGTGAGAGCAATCTGAAGTATGAGAATAACTACAGTAGCAACATTTTCCTTAGATAAAGAAATAAGTGAATAGGCTAAAGACTCAATACAACTGTTATATCTAATAGAAACATACAGTAAAATCTGTCATGATTATCTCTGCAACAAAGCATGCATAACACTCTTTTTTGTTTTTTTGTTTTTAAACAAAATTAAATTCAATGTTTTTTTAATGCTTTTCTTGGATGAAAAACGGATGTCTCTGGCTCAGAAGGTGGAGCGATTGTCTGATATCCAGAAGGTAAGTGCTTCAGTCCCTGGCTCCTGCAGTCCACATATCTAAGTGTCTTCAGTGTCTGGGGAAAGACACTGAACCCCACATAGCGCTTGG
Source organism: Hirundichthys speculiger (assembly GCA_018398805.1). NCBI lineage: Eukaryota > Metazoa > Chordata > Actinopteri > Beloniformes > Exocoetidae > Hirundichthys > Hirundichthys speculiger. The sequence continues at coordinate 496,149 of JAGFBZ010002193.1, read as the reverse complement.
TGCCCTCACTGGTGAGTGAGTGGGTGTTTGACAGGGAAGACGCCATCCCGAGAATAAAGAAAACTGTATCAGGGTGGACGTGAGTGATCAGAAAAACCGTAAGAGAGCTATATAAATGCTGTCCGTTTACCACTAATAAATGTTGTAGAGGTGTCCTGATATTTACTTTAAGTTAATTTTACTAAGAATGTATTCTTTCTTCACCCGACTGGCATTCGGCAGGAAGGTCCCCCCATATGAGCCAGGTCCTGCTCAAGGTTTCTTCCTCAAGGTGGAGTTTTTCCTTAACAATGTTAGGCTTTAAGGGTTTTTTTTCTCCCGCTGTGGGAGTTTTTTTTACTTGCCATTATCGTTGATTTGGATTCAAAATTATAATTTTAGGTAATGATATTTGCTCGGGGGTCATCTGGGTCTCTGTAAAGCGCCTAGAGACAACTAGCATTGTGACAGACGCTATACAAATAAAAATGAATTGAATTGAATTGAATTGAATTGAATTGAACTGAATTGAATTGAATTGAATTGAATTGAATTGAATTGAATTGAATTGAATTGAATTGAATTGAATTGATTAAAATAGGCAAGGTTAATGTGGTCTCTGACAGTGAACAGGAGCCAGTCAGGGACCACTGCTTTTCCTCTGTAATCTGCCGCAACAACCAAAAAAAATGTGTGATACTGTGGAAAATGCAGTTAAAACAGCTCACTGCTAATTAGTATACTTGGTAACAGACCCTTAATAGGACTTGTATAAAAAGGTTTTTCCAGAGAGGATGAATCTTAGGTGCTGGTGAGGTGTTATTTATAGCTGTGCTCTTCTGGCCGCTTGCAGAAATCAAATTCAGCATTGCAGGAAAAGGTGTTTCAAGAAAATATAGCAAAGAATTTTTTGAAATCCCTGTTCAAAGTGAGAGGATTGTGCTCCTCAGGCTGTCAGGTTGAACAGAAAAAAGCAAACACAGTTGAACAGTGCAAATCATTCTCCAGACTATGGAACAACTCTAACAGTCAGTTAACACAGTTTACTGCTGCATATACAAATGTAAGTTAGACCTCTGTAAGGCAAAGAAAAAAAAAATAAGCAGAGCTGCTGCGTTCTCTGTTCCTGGTGAGATAGCATACTGTTTGCTTAATTCACATATTTTTCAGGAAAGGTTTTGCTTATTTCAGCAAAACAATGCCAAAAACTTGTTCTGTTTATGCCACAGCAGCAAGGCCCAGTGGCATCAACAAATACAGAAATAAATAAATAAGAACTTGTTTCTACATTTTATAAACTGTTTGTAGTTTTCTAATGGTTTGCATTTACAACTGTATTCTGTTTTTGATTATTTTTTTTCCTGACCACCAACGTTTTTGAAAACGGTGATAAATGCCCTGCATGTGCAGATAATGATGCAGTCTTCAAACAGCAAGGGATGACCTACATAAAGTGTAGCACTGACACTGCCTCTTTACACCCACCTCTCTATCCATTCAAACGCACACACCCAAATCCAAGTTGTATGTCATCAGCATTCCTAAGATTTGTGAATGTATGAACTCGCTCCAAAACCCTGGCAAGAAGGGGAAAACAAAAATAGCACACAATAGGTGCAGTAATCTGTTATCAAAGTGGGTCTCTACATTTCTGGCACAGGAATTCACTGTGGCATAATGCGATCCAGCTTTGGGAAGCAAGTGGAAAATGCCTGGAAGCTAAAACAGCTAATGAATACTTGTACTGAGATGTCTGGTGCAACATATGTTTGTAGTAGATGCACAGGTCCAGAATCTTCTCTGGGGTGGAAATTTGTGTGTCTGGTATCTAATGCTTGGCACTTAGGTAATTAAATTAAAAAAAGAAAACCCTTCAATATGCGGTCTGTCATTATATGCGTAAGTTGAACAAACAACCACAGCATAAACCTATAAACAGGGCAGTAGCTAACACTGCCACCACAGGTCGCTGAGGTCACTCACTCAGTATTTTTCAGAGAATTTGGTAGTTATAACAACTAACGCATACAAATTTCTCACAAGACTTTTTTTCACTGAAAAATGATCATGACCAAAGGAAGTATCCAAATAAAGAATTTAACAATGTGTAAAGGGTTTGTATTTCTCTACCAAGATTACTGATGAGGTGTGTTTTCTTTGAAGCAGTATTTAGACCATTACACAGGAGGAAAGATATGAAGTGAACCAACAGAACTTGAACTAACCATTTTAATTGAAAAGATTCCTTAAATTATGACTGCTCTACTTCTATGGAAGTTGTTTTTTTTTCTTTTTTTTTTGTAGACATAAATCTACATACAGATATCTACAATTTAAGGTACTGTTGTAAGAAATTTTCAGATCTTTGTATTTCAAAATAATATAATATACTTTCTAAAAGTAGTATCCCCTGAATATAGTAAAATTATTAAAATGATTATTTGCGTGAAATCTTCATCTTTTAAAAGCAATACCACCTAAACGTCAACTAAAAGTAAATGAGTATAAAGTTAGATACTGTATCCTTCTGAAATGTATTGAAATTGAAGCCTAGAGCAACATTATTTGAAAAAAAGATAAAGTGCATAATTCTATTCGTTCGCGTACTACCAATGATTTAAAGAATTCGTGTAAATGTTCTTACCGCCACATCAAAGATAGTTTTGGCCGCCTACACATGCGCAGTTTGTTTTTGCTGAGCTTCCACTCCACGCCACTAGATGGAGACTGTTTTATTTGGACATCAAATATTGTCAAGGATGATCAGCGGCAGCAAGTTTGTTGTTAAAGGAAGTAGTCCAAAAAGTTGTGTAGCATTATTTACTAGGTGATCAGCCGATCAGGAAAAGGCCATCATGAACGAGAGATAGGGAGTGTCACTTTGATTACACAAAAACGTGTGTCGGTACGCAAAAGAACAAAGAATAGAACTGGTAAACTTCCTTCATCTATCCCTAATGCTGTTTTGAGAGTTGAGGCTGACAACAAGCAGTCATGAACGAGAATTTTGACCGAGCTCCGGGAGCAGGGAGAACCCGCAGTGTTGCAGCTGAGTCCGGGGACGAGGACACCAGAATCAGCCTTTTAAACCAAAGGGAGCCGCTGAGACAGCCGCGAACGTCCCCGCCTTTCGCCGAGAACAACACCGGCACGGCAGCTGTGCTGCCTGGCGGAGGTAGGGAGCTAACTGTCCGCAGCCAGACGGCTGCTTTCAGATTCGATTCTGCCGAGACGTCACTTGTTTATAGGGTCGCTGGCGGGACAAATCTGGCGTTGTTTGGATCCAGAGTTGAAGTATCAGCTAGCTGGCACCTCCTCTGTGCGGTGTGGGGTGCCGTGTAAAGGGGTGTCACGCGTTTAACCTTAGCTAATTCTGGAGCTGTCAATAGCTAGCTGCTAAATTCTACTAATTTTAGCAACCTCGTTCTTTTGGGCGGCAACACGCAGTCTGCTCTTATTTCAGGCAAGCTAAAATTGCAACGAAAAACAAAAACAACTGCTCAGACGTAATGGTTGGTTAGTTATGCCAGGGGTGAGGCTACGCATGAAATACCTGTGGAGCAGCATTCGCTGAAGCGAGTCTGTTCTAACTTTATTTTGAACCGAGAGCAAGTGAAGTCTCCCCTCTAGACCTGAAATGGCTCGCGTTAGCGTGCAAAAATAGCGATGTGTTAGCTCTCTTTTGATTCTGTTCTCAATAAAACGCGATTTCACAAGCTTGGCATTCATTGTCTCATTAAAGCACGTTGCTAGGATGAGTCAATAGTATAATGCAGCCAGCCATCATCCAGGTGTCCATGTGAGTTCCACCAGTCCATTAAACTGGAATATAGTCTCTTTCCAGTGAACTTGCGGTATACATATATATCCCAGTGAACTTTCTGCTGCAAAACAGATTGTTCTGTTTGTGGCTGTATTTGATTAAATTACATTTCCCTAATTCCTATTATGTTTTATTAGCCTTTTACTTTAATTCTCTATGCATCAATGCATTTTATGTAAATACCTCATTTGAAATTGTTCTATGTGAGTACATTTGCTTTTCCCTGCAAAATGTATTCAGACAACACTTTTTAGGAAATGCGCCTCTGGGCCTTTCTTCCTCATGTCACTGTGTTAGGACTTCTTAGTTTCAAAATATCATATGTAAGCAGAAAAGAGTTTCAGAAAGAAAGAGAGAGCATCAGTAAGGATAGTGCTGGGCAATATGACAATATATATCGTGGGGACAATATAAAAGTGTATATCGTGCCATTTCTCTTCTATCGTCTATATCGTTTCTATCGTTTCTAACCTAATTTTATCAATTATTACAGCAAATATGTAATTAAATAACCTGCAACGATAAATTTGATAGAATTATATCTACTTCTACAAAGTAGCCTTTTATGTTTGCACTTTTATTCATGGTTAATGCCTTAAACAGAGTTCTCTTCAACCCTGATGTTTACTTTAGACACTTTATATTGGTTTGCAAACTTTGCACGACAAGGTTACAGATTTCAGAAAGTTGAAAAATAATTTTGTGTTTATTTTTTATAGCTGAACTTCAGTGCAAAAATGTGTTTTTCCTCTCAGAAACTGTTGTGCACTTTAAAAAAATGTGAAAGCTACTGTACCTCTGTACCTACCTGTTTTTGCTGCACTAAAATGTATGTTTGTGACAGTTCAGCTAAATGTCCTTTCAAAATTAAGTTGAAAAGTAAGCAATGAAATTTTTGTCAAACTTTTCAGAGAATAACTGAAAACATACTTAATTATGGTATATCGTGATATATATCGTTATCGTGATATAAAATAGTCCATATCGTGATATATGATTTTTTCCATATCGCCCAGCACTAAGTAAGGATACATTTTGACACAGAGGATTAATGCAGAAAAGGAGAAACTGGGAAACACAATGAATCCATATGAATTACAGAACAGCGCTGTTATTAATGTTTAATGTTGGATGCCTGTTGATTTCTTGATTTAGTTTTTAAAGAGTGCATGACATGTTTCACATTTTATTTAAAATCAAATCAAAATTCTTAGATGATCACCAGAGAACACGTTTAACCTGGACTGATTTGATTCTTGTGTGCTGGATACTACTTTTGTTGCTGTCTAGTGACTTGAAAATCTGTGTAACTGAATCTGGACTTTCCAGTTTATTATTAGTCAGGCCTCATACATCATCCTTCTTTCATACATATATGCTCTCTGCATGCAGTCTCAAACAGTTTTTAGGTGACGTTTCCTAGAAATTATTACATCTATATGTTTCATAAGTTCATATTTGGTTCAAAAAAAGTGCATGTTTGGTATTGAATTTATCTACTTATTCTTTTGTTGTCATTTTTTTAAGAAGGAATGCTGACAGGAGCAAAATTAAATACTCTTGACAAACTCAATGGATCAGACAAATTACACTTGACCCACATGTTGTTGCATGTGTCAAAGTCTGAAAACCTTCTTCTTCCTTCAGATTGTCAGAAACAAAGCAAACTCCAACAAAGTGCAACTGCAAACAGTGTGTCTGCCTCCAGAGGGTGTAATGATGTAGATTCCCTGGTCAAGTCATCAAAGCTTTCAGCTAGTGCTCCAGAGTTTGTCCCGTTTGGAATGAACCCATATGAGGTGAGATTATAAGACAGTGTGTTTGTGTTGATACCATAATACCGTCTTATATTGAGTTCTGGTTTGCATCGTCTTGCATCCATTATTACCTCTACAATGATAAGAATGTCATAATTTTGAATTGAAACTTTGAACATGGCGCTCTGTTGTACAGGATGCTGCTTACTATGACGACAGTGAAAGCTATTACAGTGAATCTACGTTGGCTGATATGGTGACAGAATTCCTCGGTCACCTGAGCTCCTCGCCAGGCTCCTTCGAGTCTGATGTTGAATACATAACTGGAATGCTTAACTCCTGTGTTACCACTGAAGAACTGTTGCAGGAGCTGGTGGAGCTGATCTACACACAGGTTACTGAACATTCTCTTTTCATTTTGTAAATACACTGCCTATCCAAAAAGAAAAAGTCACCACCTGGATTTAACTAAGCAAATTGGTGAGAGCCTCCTGTTGGATAGTTACTGCGTGGGTGATTGTGTTTCAGCTGGAAACCAGTTATTTAACCCTAACAGATGCGATGAGTAGCTTCTTATCTCTTAACCATGTGGACCGAATCTCCCATCATCAAGTCAAGATCTTGGTGAAAGATTAATGCAGCTCTGGATGGAAATAAACATTGCGACTTTGGAGAAGCTTATTGAAACGATGTCATGGTGAATGTGTGTTTTGTTTTTGTTTGTTTTTGTTTTTGGATGAGCAGTGTATTATATAATATTTCATCCATACCCTGTGTAAATGTATTACGATTGACCAGATGCATTAATTAAATATAAATATACATGTATACATAGTTTAGTAAGGTACCTCACTAATAGTTTGTCTTATTCCAGTCTACTGCCATTCCAAACTTCTCTTATACTGGTGCCAGGCTTTGTAACTATCTGTCCCACCACCTCACTATCAGCCCACCAAGCGGCACCTTTCGACAGCTTCTCCTGAAAAGGTACATTTACTTCTGTTCTTGTTTACTTTGACTTGTATTTCATTCAGAATTAGACAAGCTTTTTAAGTCAAATGACATTCAAAAATATATGGATAAAGAAATAAGTAATTTAAAGATGATAGAGTAGAAGAAGTAGAAAATGTCCATGCATCACAGGTACCATTAAGAGTAGAAATGTCTGACTGAAGAAACATGCAGGGTCCCAGGTTTGCAGGGGCATGAAGTGTAATTGTTCAGAATACAATTTAAAAAGAGAGATTGTGGTCTGTTGTAGATGTCGAATAGAGTATGAGCAAAGGGACGCAGCCGTTCGAGGAGAGCCAGAGACTCAGAAGAAATTCCACTCTTTTGTGCTGTTTCTGGGAGAGCTCTACTTGCATCTGGAGGTAGGGAGCTGCGTTCATTGCATGTTGCATGTGAGGCTCTCTTTTGATTTGATGCCAGTAACAGACTGGGCCACAGGTATGATTAACATTGGTCCTTTTCATACAGAGGCTGTTCCAATAACATCCTCTTTAATCCACCGTTTCTTCCCTTTTCCACACACACTCTACTGCTACAACCGATGTTACATCATTCAGGACATACCGTAGTTTTGACATCAGTGTGTTTTGTCATCTTTGTCCATATAGTATTTCAGGCACTTTATCCATTTTTTTTTGTTTTGTTTTGTTTTTTAAGTAATGCAACACATGTGTTTAGGGGGGGACACATCTGGACTGCAGTCAGGCCAGTTCACCAACCCAGCTGTTTTACTGCAGAGCAACAGTTTTGTAATATGTGCAGAATGTGGTTTGGCATCATCTTGCTGAAATAATACAAGGGTCTGTGTGGTGTCTGGATGGCGTACATCTAACAGTCTTTAGTTCATCCATAATTTCCATAAACGATTTCAAATTATGATCTTCAGTTTGTTGTGTACCTAGGAAGGATTGGCAGACTGTGTATTTGTTTTTAAGCTGCCAAAACTAGAATAGTCATCAAGTGTCAGTAGCTCTTTTAATCCATCATTTTTTTTAATTTTGTGAAAGTAACTCTTTTTGTGTTTTTGTTTAGATAAAGAGTGTAAAAGGACCCCCAAACAGAGCAGATATCCTCCTTTCCGGTCTGAAAGACTTGTTGACCAGTCTGTTCTCCAATCCTGTGGATTCAAATCTCATCTGTGCAGTCAAACTGCTCAAGGTGTCAAAACTCTCTTAAATATGTCTACACATCCCATATAAGAGTTTTGCATTTAATTGATGGCTTTTAAAGAGGAAGACGAGACTGTTTTGAATTTGCAGTTGACAGGTTCTGTCCTGGATGATGCATGGAAACAGAGTGGAAAATCAGACATGGAGCACCTGATCCAGAGGATAGAAACCATTCTTCTGGATGCCACCTGCAGTAGGTGAGTACATCAATGTAGTCATTTTGTTTGCAGTAGCTGTGCAGTGTTGTTTTCTTCATCCCTAAAAAAACAAACAAACACAGAAAAGAGAGTTGCTGACAGTCATTCATCATCACATAACTCAAATAAATATTCTTTTTTCCCCCACAACAATGAAGTTGTTTTCTGTTTTCAATATTCTCTAAAGAACTGAGACTAAACTGGTGCCAGTAAACTGCACAGAGTTGTAACTTTTTAACACAACATCATGAACGTTTTGTCCTTCAAAAGACAACTCGCTTCCAAAATGTGCAACAGCTTGGAACTGACATGTTCAAAGCATCCTGGGTAAAACCTCTGTATTTTTCTCTTCAGGGATGTGAGACAGATGCTCCTGAAGCTAGTGGAGCTGAGATCCAGTGACTGGGGCAGAGTTGGCGCCGCTGCAGCAGCCAGCAGTGCCACTCCAGACAACGACCCTAACTACTTCATGGTCCGTGTCCTCTGGAAGACTTTAATTCTACATCTCTCAGTGCCTGATATATCATCAGTGGGTTTTTTTTTCCCTCTCAGAATGAACCTACATTCTACACTGAAGATGGCACACCTTTCACAGCAGCAGACCCAGGTGAGCCTACAGTTTTTATATAAACCACAGCTATGCCAGGGTGGATATCAGAAACTGATCAATCTAATGTAGTGCTTTTATCATAGTCAGTGCACAGAAAAAAATAGAGAAACATAGCATCAAAAGACTGAACTTTTTTAAAAGATATTCTTACCTTGTTTTTACAAAATAACTAAAAAGCAGTGATATTGTACCCCCGAGAATTTGTCACACCTACAGGTGCCACTTTAAGCCAAATATCCCTGATGTGTCATTATTCTGTGTTTTTTTTTTCCTTTATTGTCATTTAGCTCATTTTAATCATTTTAATCTTTGTGAACTGGGTGCCGAGTATATTAAAATAATTTAGTGACAGATGATTAAAAACTCACCCAATAATGTCTATTATGTGCTCAGCTTTAATACAGAGGGATGTTTTTGTTTTAATTAGATTTTAAGACATCTCATTTGTACTCATTGTTATTCTGACCGTAAAAATGTTTGAAATGGCGACGTGAAAACATACGCTGTATTTGTTCCTCAATACTTCTGGTGAATCCATCAGTTCCTCCTCAGAAGTACTTCTGTGCATGTTTTAGATGTTTCCCTCTTCCAACACACCTGATTAAAACAAATGGGCCATTAACAGACTTGTGCAGACCTTGATGACAAGCTGATGGTGATCCCTTCACTTCAGTCAGGTCTTTCCACTCGCCAGTATTTCCAGATGATTGTTTTAACCTTCACACATTTGGGATAAACACCTGTCTTTCTTTATGTCTATATTTATTGATACTTATTAAGTTTTTATTGCTCTTAAAGTAAACTCATGACCGTGTCCTCTCTGCTGTGAGTGTTTTTTTTTTGGACACAGACATGATGTAACAACGGATAATGATTTTGGAGCAGAGCTAATCAGATGGCCTGTTTTTCGTTGGTATTCTACATGCAGTTGACTGTTACAGTGAAAGATTTTTACTCGACTCATCCTGGAGCTCTGCAGCTCACATATCTGCTAGAAAAAAAGCTTTACTTCATGTAGAAATGGATTCACGGTCCAGTCTCTGTGCCTGAACATCAGTCTCTGCTTTTACAGAATATGCTGAAAAATACCAAGAGATCCTGGACCGACAAGATTATTTCCATGATATTTATGGGGAAAATGGAAATGAAGTGTAAGTATACATCCTGAATCAAAAATGATAACTAATTGTGGTCCAGAAATGACTGTATTACTACTAATAAGTGCCCTCCAGGAGCGATGCTAAAACATGACAGGGGGGCGTCTATTTTGACCTTCAAAATTCCAAATATTGTTTTACGTCGTTTGCACAGACCACCGGCTGCGGTTGGGCCGTAAGGGTCTGAGGGCGAAGCTTAGCTTAGCCGCGCTAACAGTAGCAGTCCTTTCACAAAGCCACTAAGAACGTCTGAGACGGCAGGTCCACTGCTGGGATGACTGGCTGCAGGTCCCAGCACAGTTCTGCTTGGAAGAGTCCTGAAACGATGATCCATGAGCGGCTCCCCCCCCACATGGAGAGCCACCGTGGAGCCTCATAACTGGCCTCTGCTGCAGTGGTAGCTGCTGGCTTCCTTCCAGGGGACCTCTCATCACGCGGACCTCAGCCACGGAGCGCCATGCAGTTTGAGCCCTAATTGTGAATTATTCCAGATTTTACTGTTTCTGAAATAATTTATCTTTATCTTACATCAGAGCATTTGTGAGCACAGCTGAAATGTGAACTCATTCAGCCCTTAAACTGACAGGGGAAAAAAATGTATGCATTTATACTATGTATAGAAATGATCTGGCCTATACATCACCAGTTCATTGTATGTTTTAGACCTTAGCTTGATGGTGCCACCATGCTGGCGCAAAATTTATTCATATGAATGAATGACAACCATCACCAGACAAATCACATGACAGCCTCTGATCTGTGGGCCTCTGACCTTGGTAATTGTGTTTTAGTGGCCCACAATACAGCAGGGTTGAGCAGGGCCACAGATTCACTTTAGTCAGCAGTTGGCTGTGAATGAGGGCTTAACTCGCTCCTGTCCTCCCTCTCAGAACTGAGCACATCTGTGAGCTTGCGTTTTGGTGTGTCGGCTTCCTCTTGCTTCGTGGCCTGCACCAAACCATTAAAACTAATCTTTTATGAAAGTTGTCAAAAGTCATTGTATTGTGCTTTAAAGCAGTCGTTGTGTTGTGTTTACAGATTCGACATTGAGGATGAGATGGAGCCTGAGATGGAAGAAGCTTTCGAGAATTTTTGTTTAGAGTCAGAGAGGAAACGGCAACAATGACATGAGAGTGAGCATCTGTGAGCTTTAACAGGCATATAGTGTATTTTTTTCCTCCCTCATCTTGCTGGAATGTTGAAAAGCAAAGGAAACATTAAATTAATAGCATTTAATAGGCTTTTATTTTACTGCAAGCCTTTTAACAAAGAGCTGTTCGTAGCTGTATGTCACACACTTTCTTCAGTGAGCATTCGTTAGAACATGGGACAATCAACGGGGTAACTGTTCAAAGTGTTGACTTTTTCTTCCTGACATGAAAGTTTTCTCTTTTGTTGTTTTGCATTTCTTCCTAAACTTCTTTATTTTAAGCCTGAACAAAATTCCCACAGGAGAGTGGTGTGCAGTGGATTTTTGTTAGTGTTATTTTCTGAAAGACTGATTTGTTTAATTGAACATTTGAATAATTTCTAAATACTAAGGAGTTCTCCACAATACAGGCCAAAAACTACATTTTCAGAGATGCATTATCCTCACGTAAAAACTACTGTAGATGGGCTGAGATGGATCTCTGCATGAAGTAGATATCCATCGACTTCCCTGCTGACAGACTCATTGTCATGTTGCCAACATTGAAAAACAATAACTAATCCTCTTAGTGTGATTAGAGCAAGCTGTGCAGTTACAGTGTTTTATTGTTCAAATAATTTGAAATGTTTCGCAAAACCGATGAAGGAATTCGGGCAAACTTGTTTTTAATTTTTGTGAGAGTTAAAGGTAGAGTTTTAAGACCTTTTACTTAAAAGGTGAACGATTAAAGACACTGAGAGCAACACATTTGAAGACGATGCATTTCTCCTGAATGTCTTGTCAAATATAAAACGTAGACATCTTGCAGGTCAGGGTGGCATAGCTCATCTGCAAAACAGTTTTCGTTAATATCCCCGAGACCGAAAGACTGTTTACCAACAATCCATGGATCTCATGAAAATGAATGTTGTTTTATAGTTTGTAAATATTATTTATAGTTTTGTTTGCCTGCAATAAATTCTTAATGTGAGATTATGTCTGATTCATTTATTTCTCATTTATTTTCGCCCTTTATTCTTAGCACTGTTGAAATAACTGAAGTCAACAGTCTAGATGCAGGGTTTTATCATAAAAAGGATTCGTATATTATGCCTGTCAATTTTTTTTTTTTTTTTTTTTTTTTAAATGAAGGCTGAAGCACCTGTGTTTCCAGGCGAAACATCTGGATCAACTCTGCCATCAGCTGGCAGCTTTGAGTGTGTGCAGGGCGGCCATCTGGACGGCATCACACCAGAGTTCAGAACATTTGACAGAATGCATCTCATTTATTTTTTAATACTGTTGCCTTTGAGGGGGCGGGGGTGCTTACAGTATTTAGACTATTGTATATTATTACTGGCTAAATTTACACTGTTACTCTGTTACAATGCATCAAATGTCAACATTCCTGTTAGATTTTGTACAAGAAACCTTTTAAAAAAAAAGTAAAGGGGGAAAGAATAACAGTACATAGAAAGAAAAATTACGTTTTCCTTTTGAACTCACAGACTCAATATGATGATCATCTTCTGAGATCAGAAACCGAAGCAGGTTACTTCTAAAGAATACAGTTTATGTACAATATTTCTGTATTTAAGTCACATTAATTGAAATATAAAAACATCTCAGTGTCAGAGGTCATTGTAACATTACTGAGGTGAAATGGAAAAAAGGAAATGAAACAGAAAAGACAAGTTCACCAGAAACATGATAACGGTAGCTTACAAGGATGGCAGGTCCTCTTACTGATGTGATTCTAAGAAGTGAATATTTATAAGTCGTTTCTAGCACAGGAAGAGTATTGGTTCATGTGCTGCTTTAAGCTTCCAAATTCTGTCTGAGGAGTCGTCAACAGACCCTGTTTTATCTGATAATCTCCATTCAAACCTTTATGACCCAATATAGAGGCATTATGTTCATCTGCTGTAAATAAACCAGGCAGTTGCTTGTCCTTCTGCATCCCTGCTGTTTTTCCTCTGAAATTTGACAAGTCAAAGTTGAGAAGTTAATCTGACATCAACTAAGTATACCGTATAAACCACAAACGCATCATACAGCTTTTTTTCCCCTGTCAAAGAACAGGATGTGAAATATTTGAAGGGGGGATGCCAGAATGATAATAAAAGACGGGTCTCGCATCCTTTTCAGTGTGACTGAAATAAAAGGATAAAACATGAGTTAATTTAATGATTATAGGCTGTTTGAAAGATTAATTACAAAGCTCGCTTGAACGTCATCGTACCGTAAATATGGCGGGAAATTGCATGAATTACAGAATCAAAATGAAAAATGAGTGTTGAACAGCTCATGTTTTCATGATCATGATGTTCTCATGATTAAAAATGAGAACATCCCTCTCTCAAGTCGACCTAACTTCCCCCCACATTTGCTCATAAACCATGACATAAACGGTTTTGTTTAAATGAAAGAGGAGGTCCAGGCCTCCGTCTCCAATATCTGCTTTATATTAGTAAAGCACTCACACGTGCTCAGAGTGACCTTGGAGACTGGCCTTGGTGGTTTCAGACAATAATGATGAACAGTCAAGCAGTGACACTGACTGCCTGTAGCATGTTTCTTGTGCTCAGCTCTCAGCACCAGCCAGATGTTGAACTTGTAAAACATTATGGCTTCATAATAGAATTTAAAATGTAGATTTTAAATGTAGGCTCAATTTTCCTTGTGCATGTGAGCGTGAGTGTGCACTCTGAGACGCCCTGGAGACTCAGTGACGCAAAATACATGCCAGCTGACCACAACAGTCACAAATGTTCTGCCATATTTGCAGCATCCCATGATTTTTATTGTTTTTTACATGCTGATTAATTGTACTTTAAAGTAAATGTGAGGGTAAAGTAAATCACATCTGCCAATCTTTTCAGCAAGCCCACGTGTAATTTACTGACGTTCTTCAGAAACTGGTCTTATTTAGACCAGAGAACGACTTTATGCACTCTTTCCTAAAGTAGGAGAATTAACCCTTAAAGGCTTAAAGGCTTGAATCAAGAGGACTTGGCTCCTGAAGGTGTTTCACCTTGCATCCAGAAGGCCTCGTCAGTCACAGTCCTCGATAGAAGATTGGAGCAAGAATCAAGAACCGAGAACAGGAAGTCCAGGAAGTTGAGCTGCCTTGATCCAAGCCTCTGAGGATTACCACGACCCGCATGGCTGAGAGTCTACACCAAGTGGGAGATTTAAAATAAACTGAATTTCCATGTGAGTGCATTTTGAGTGTGTATGTGTGTGTGTCATCTGCAAGGCTGTTGAGGAAGCACATTACACACTGCTGATATTTTAATCTCCAGACCACTAGCTGCCAACTCACCACTGGCAGAAAATAAAGGGTCGCCGTCCGTGTACAAAGAGTTGCATTTCTCACTTTAACCACTTTTCTTCTGTTACTGGGAAAGCAGCTGTAATAATAAAAAAAAAAACTGCAGAGTGGCTTGATGATGACTGTAGAGTTTTTTCATCACAGTTTTTAGTTGAATTGCACTTATTAAGTTTTGCTGAGTTTCCATTTTTCTTTACTAGGTGGAACAATTTGCGCAGCTTATATTTAATATAGTGACATTAACCACCTGATGTGGCCCCATTCATTATATCTATTGCACAGACTTTACACTTATTACCGCTGTAGCTACAGATTTGTTTACAGATTTTACATTTAACTTTAGAACTATTTCACTTCATCTCTGCCTTTAGGAGAGTAGCCAATGGTAATCTTGCAATGACAATAAAGTCCAGCCTGATTCTGGTGCATTCAATAACTCGTGAGCCCCTGCGAGCCTGCTAGATGTGACTTTATGGTTCACAAAGCAGCGGGGCAAACCAGGGCCAGAGATTCCCATTGGTCAGCGGATGGGTGTGAATGAGGGATTAGCTCCGTGCAATCCGCTCACCCTGAGCTCTGTGAGTGTTAGACCCTTCCTTCATGTGGATCCATGTCTCTACGTTGTACTGTAAAACAGAAATATCATTCTTCCTGAGAGCACATTTCTCTGAAGGTTGCGGTGACAAAATGCATGACTTTGCATGTGTAAATTAAACTGTTTTTTTTTTTTTTGAGGGTAATGAGACTAAGGGAAGAAAAAATGCAATCTAAAACATGTAGAGAATAAAATGCACGTTTCTCAAACTCCGAAGAAATACCTTAAAACTAAAATTGTGTGTGAGATGTTGTCAGAAGCAGATAATGCGGGTGAACAGGATGTTCAATCCAAATACCAAAAGGAAAAGACTTGACCTGTGATTGTGAAGGGTTTCCAAACATCCTGACTATACTGGAATGATTCATGATCCTACTCAGAGGGGATTTTTTTTTCAACAATATTCCTGCCCTTTTACAGTACGCTGGCTCCTCGGAGGAAAACTGGCCACAGTCTCAGCTGGTTTAAGGCTCTTCCTCAGATTGTTCAACATCGTTTCACAGTAACAGTATAGAAACAGTAACTCTTGGCATTGTTATTAATGAAACAACACCCAAATAAGAGGATGAGGTTATCCTGCGAAACAGAGAGGGGTTTAGTCAGATCTGTTTATTTTTAAAGTATATGAGCTGCTTAGTATTTCCCTCATTGAAGCCCAGCCTTTTCCAGGAGCTCCTTCACTTGACATCCACACAACTATTGAAACTGCTCAGAAACCCACCCTGATGACATCCACACGAGTCACAACTGCACAAACCGAGAAACTGGAGTAGAGGTTAAGCAAAAAGAATATTATAAGGAGTTTTGAGTCTAAGGGCCACTTCTCCAAGTATATCTGCACATTGAAACTGATTATTTGCTGCTTCAGTCTCCAAGTCGCCTGAGCAGCAAAACAAAGAGGTAAACGAATGACGTTATAATTACTACAGGAATTCCTGATGTCAAATTATTCTCACATTTATGACATTTAGCCTCATTTAGGCTGAGAGTAATAGCGTTTAATACATTTCTGAGGTCTGCAATGTAAAAGTCTTGGGCAGTTTGCACTTGCTTAACAGTGACCAAAGATTTGATGTGGGCCACTCAGAAGGGTGGAGATGGAAATCTGTGTCCTACTTCTCATGTTTGTTGTTGAGCTGTCTCTTCACTGGATGCAGTGGACCGGACTCAGAAGCTCCAGGCCTGTTAAACTGGAACTCTTTTATGGCAAAGTGAGTGAGTTAGAAATGGCAGAATGGAAAACAGTTATACTGAGTTTGACAGATGATTGAGAAATAAAACCACTCTTGGATACCGTGATGCCAGTTCCGTCATCCAGTCTGTAAATCATAAGAGACAAGTGTTCTTAATTTCAAATGTCACGTCTTTTCCAGCAGATTCTGGTTCTGTTTATAGAAAAAAGGAGATCTGTAAGTGTTGTTATACTGAATAAAAGCACCCTTGCAACACATCATGTCCAATAACTGAGTAATAACTGAGCTCTGTTGACTTTAGTGATGTAAAGTCCATCTATGCACAAGAGGGAGTAGTTAACTTAGAATGAAAGTGTTTTATTTATATATATTTTTTAAAAAGGCGTTGGTTTCATTAACTGTTTGTGTCACAGTTTGAAGTTTGGGATGAACAGGGTTAGGGTGTTTCCCAGTGCAAAAAACTGCTTGCAGGATATCCTTATTGTTCCTCTCTGTCAAATAGTCCTTCCACCAAAATCCTTCATTTGACCCTTTTTGCGGTGTGGTCACATCTTTGAAATTCCACAGGCCAGCTTCACAATGATGTCTCTCTGTTGAATGTGTGAGTTCAGGATGATGTCATGAGGGTTAGTTTGTCAGACATCCCCGGAAGCCATTGAAGAAAATTATTCAACTTCTGCCAGAGTCTGATTCAAACCTGGAAGTGCTGTAAAGTCTGCGAAGAAATCCTTTTATTAGTGACTTTTAAATAGTTTCTTAGCAATTAGGGGTTGTTTACTCACCAGACAATACTGCCATTATGTAACTGTGGTTGAGCAGCCAGTTTGAATTCTTCTGAAACTGGACTTTTGGAGCAGCAGCTCTGGTTAAAACTTAATTTTCTCCCTACTCTTTCAACACCAGCACATCTTTTCCAGGAAAATAGAGGGTCTTTTTGTTACTCCATAGCTCATCGTGGATATTTCATTGCTTGAGCTTCAGTTAATATGTTCTTGCCGTTTTAAATTTCTTACATAGAGCTGCTGATGCCCAACAGGTGGGAAATAGGAGCCTCGAGGGTGATGAAAAAAGTTAAACCCTCTTAATTTAAGTGTTGCTCTTTCTGTGATGGTGGGACTCTGAAATGTGGCCATCAAGTAGTAATTACACCCCTTTTTTCATCTCTCCTCTCTGAGCCTCTGTGACAGCCCCCGCCTGCTGCTCTTCCTCTGAGTCTGCTCAGACTCTTTATTGCAGCCTTGATTCTCGGACAACAGGTCGCTCATTGTTTGTGTCGGCAGGTGAGAGGGAGAGCACGAGACCTTATTAGGGAAACGCATCCGGTGCGTCAGCTCTGACTCGCCGCTGTTGTTCTCCAACTTTGACAAGTGCGGTGGTTTCTATCCAGGATCGCATCAAACAAACGGAATAACAAACGCACCGGGATGGATCACGCCTGGAGGCGCATCTTCTTCGCTCTGGTAGTCTTCAGTGAGTATAAAACCACTTTTCTTGGACATTTATTTATTTATTTCACCTCTTCACCGCCATGTCCTCGAGAGAGATCTTTTAATAGGCGGTTCTCCTCAATTTACGCACTTCTTTTGTATGGGTTTCTCAAGAATTGGAATTCTAACTTTCGTTTGTCTTAATAGATTTATATGTCTAGCTTTTATCGAGTGCAACCCTCCCGCCCGTTTTAAAGACTCTCCTCATATCCATAGGCATCGGGTATGAGCTGGATTTCCTTGGATCTCGTATCTTGAATTGGGCATCACATTAACCCGCCGTTTCAGCCGACTGGCCTCAAATGCATCATGTAGAGTCGGTCCAGAGTCCGACCACAGACACGAAAAACCACCTCAGCTGCTTAAAAACTCAGCTTTAAAGTAGCCGCTCTTTTAGTTTATGTAAAGAAAGCTTATATGAATGTGTTTTAGAAGGGTCTGGAGGATCCGTGCTGCAGGTAAACAGGCGTGGCGGTGTGCAGGTCTTCCAAGTACAATATCCATCCACATTCTTGTCCCTACTAACTGAGGGGAGTGTGGGCTCACAGCTGAGCTCGGCCTGTTTGGGCTTGTGGCTCCAGTACTGCAGGGGAACTTCACTCTTACTCAGATAAGTTCTACCTGAGGGGTTGCAGAACGTTTGAAGATGAATTAATTAAGGAACACGACATGTAGTTGCAAGGTCTGTTGAAACAAACCCAACATTTCATAAGGTGAAACCTTTAGTGCATTGCCTTTGTTCCATCAGTCAATTTGAGGCTTTTTCTTTGTTTGTTTAAACACCGACAACATGATTCAGTCCCACCTGACTCAAGGGAAGAAGTCAGAGTACTGCTGGCCCACGAAGCAAATACAAACATGCAAAATGATCGACAAGTAATGTCAGATATGCTCCTAATTCTCTTCTTTCTCCTCCACCAGTCGACAGGATCTGCCAGTCACAGTCCTTCAATGTTGGCACTGCAGGGGCCAAGATTTTCAGAGGCTCCGCAGCAGAGGAGTTTGGCTACACAGTCCAGCAGTCGATAAACCACCAGGGCAAATGGTAGGATTACAAGTCATCATATATGGAGTCCAGTTTTACACAAAACATAATGTAAATGCAGTCTATTTACCATTTTAATGAGCTCAGGCAAATATGTGCCACTATGAGGTTTGTACAGAAGCTTGCATTTCCTGTCAGTCTGAGGTTTACATTTCTCTATGTATTTATAACTTCATATGCCACATATGTCATTAACCACACATCAAGACATCACAGTGGCTTTTGATGCCTTACAGATCTGCTGGCGTTATGTGTCTTTAGTCTAGCTGTCAGCAAATCCACTTCCGTGAAAGAATTCATTCCCATACGCCCAGCACTACCACCACTGTCTTGTCAGAAGTTTAGAATAAATATTTAGTCTTTGGACTTTGCCCCGTTGCCCCCTGTGTGGACATTATTGCCATTGTGCTGCAAAACAACAGGAATAGAAGCAGTTTTCAGATTCACGATGTTTTGGTCCTGAACGAACGTTTGTTCTTCTTACCATCTAATAACTGACGTGAGGCTGTTTTAACTCTGAAACTGTCCTTTCAAGAATTCAGTAGAAAACAATAAAAACAAAAGGTGAAACCACACTGATCAGTGATCAGTTGCTTCTTTTAGGTGATTGGTAGCGATCGTCGCAGTTCAAAACTGGTGAAGTCATCTCTCTTTTCGATTCCAAAATTCATTATTAAACCGTTAAAAAAAGTTGCTTGTGTTTTCTGTTTGATAAGGGATTTTGAAGTTGAATTTTTCTTCTTTTTTTTTTCCTTTTGTAATCTTACAACACTAATCAGAGTAAATTCCTGTAAAAGTACAATCATGACATGATCTCTCTCCTCTCAGCTTGCCACAGCTTGCATTAGTGACACAAACACTCATGTTCGCAGCTTCTTGCATTTTATGTCAGTGATTTCTAACATGTAGGTAAATAGTTATAAAAAGAAAAAAAAAAGTCCCAGCCATGTCTGGAGTTTGTCTGGTCACTGTATTTAGTCACAAATTTTCCAGAGTAACTTATCTAAAGGAGTGGCCGGTTGCGTAACAGAGAAGAGTAGAATATGTGATAGTCTCTGACTGTATACTTATGTATTACAACAGCGATGAGCCGTACTTCCTGTCCTCAAACTCATAAAACCATATCTTGTGCTCTGTTTGGTTGGGAATTGTAAGAAATGTTTAAATCTTAAGAAGCAAAGTTAATAACATCAGGAAGCATCTGAATGCTGCGAGGTGGTAACAGAGAATATGCTGTGTTATTGCTCTTAGAGATAAAAGATACCTGACTGAATGGCTTGTTGGCACATGTTCATAACAGAAGTATGCAAGTACCTTGTTTCAAAGTCACACCGACATTTATTAGGCTTTTTTTCCCCTCAGTATTGTCAACATCTAATTAAAGCATACCGGTTTATTTCTAATATGAGTTCAAATCTAAAGACAGGACTGTGACAGTAACCCCAGACGTACATTTTATTGGAGGTACAGAGATGAGTGTGATTGTTTTTTGCAGGCTCCTGGTTGGAGCTCCTTGGAGTGGCTTCAGTGCAAACAGGAAGGGGGATGTTTACAAGTGTCCAGTGGCAGGATCCAGAAACAGCTGTGACAAGCTGAATCTTCAAGGTAAAGTTTGCTGTTGTGTTGTTTAATCCAAGAGTTCTCAACCAAACACGATCCATCTCCTTAAAATGCCAAAAGAAAGCTTGGGGGGGGGGGGGGTGGGGGGGGGGTGGGGGGGGGGGGGGTCTTCTGAAAACATGTAATTCTTTTTGGCCTGTTTGGTTTAAGAAAAAAAGATACAATAGGTGCAAGATTTATCTAGCAATGCGTGTATTGTATTCATACATTGAACTGCTTGTTTGAACTCCAGATTTAACCGTTATAATCTCATCCTTCTCATCTTTGTTGCTCCATTCACAGATTCTGTTAATATTCCGGATGTCAAAAACGTCATCGTCAACATGTCCCTGGGTTTGACTCTGACCCAGATGTCTGCAAGCAGTGGCTCACTGGTACGTTTGTTTTTAGCAGGACGGACATCATGTAGTCTTAGAAACTTTAACTTTAATTTAAATTCATCTTTCAGTCAAGTACCCAATCAATGTGTTTATAGATGAGCCTTTTGGTTGTTTCCTCATCAGAGGAATTATATAAAACAAGTTTAAGACTGTTAATCCCGTACACAAGATATTACTGGATGCTTTAAATTGTTCTGACAGCCCTGAACATCTATTCATCTGCTTGTCTCTTCCTCTGTCGTCATAAAGATGTGTGGTCCTCTTTGGGGACAGCGGTGCGGCAATCAGAACTTCTACCCGGGAATATGTGCAAAACTAGATGCCCTTTTTCAACCTCAGCCTGCCTTCTCTCCTGCTGTCCAGAGTAAGCAGCTTTCATGTGATTATTCATGTCTTTCCAGGCAGAACTTGGATCCATTACACTTACCCAGCCCAATTTCTATATGTCTTTCATTGCTTGTTTGAGTTTGAATTTGGGTTGTAAAGTTGGCTCTCAGCTGGTTGCCATTTCGATACATGTAATAAATTAATGCATGCATTTAATGAGCTTCGTGCATGAGCCCGTTCGTGCTTGTAAAAACAGACTGCAGCTGCAACTTGACTGCAGTCTTTTACTCTAACCATGATGTCACTGATAAGTAATTGTGGCCATCATGTCAGCTGCAATTAGAAAACGTCGCAAACAAAAGTGTAATGTGAAAAAGAAAATATGCCCTCTTTCTGTTAGCTACCAGGTTTTACGTATCACAAGATGTAGTAGTACCAGTATTGTCACTGCCTGGAGCTTTTAATGAATGGAGCTTGGGTCTGTGGGAGGTGGCAGTGCTGGTTTGGCTGTTGAAGCCATTTTGTAGGTTTAGTTGTTGTGATGGGGAGCAGTGACAGCTGGCATTAGGGGAGTGACTCTGGGATGCCAGAGTTGAGCCTTCTGGAGGGGTAGTGGTACTAACTAAACAAAACACTGATGAAAGGAGGTTCCCAGCTGAAAACCTTTAAAGATGTGTCAGTTATCGCTGCTCCAGCCTTACATAGACAAGTTGTGCCAGGGTCTTTTACTGAGTCCTTATCCTTAATTGGAGCACAGGTTTCTTGTGTTTAACCAAGTATATGCTCACTGCTTTCATAGAAATTAAGATATTATGTGGCAGCCAAGTGGTGATAATAGAATGCATTTGATTCAGTGATCATCAAGAGTGTATTTGGAGAAAACATCCATCATTACTGAAATGTTTTCCTTCTGTCGAGGGCTTCATGACTGTAAAATCAAAGCCAGGATTTCATAATAACTACACCTTATTTAACCTCAGTGAATCATGAGTAATGACTTAATTCATCATGAGAAAATCTCTAGTTAAGCATGACTCATATTTGATAACACATTTATTCATGATTTACTCCTAATGATTCAGCTCATACATGAGCTGGTTACAAATTGTTTATTCATACAAAATAAAGCATGAATAGAGGAATATTACTGAAATACATGAATAATTTAAGTAGTTGTTAGTAGTTAGTCTTCACTTTAGAAGAGATCACAAAAAGACTTGTTTATGGTTTATTAAACATTTGTTAATGTGGAAGAAAACCCAGAAGTGCCTCTCTTTCAAGCTGTGTAAATCAGATCTAAATCAAGAATGAAAATCAATAAATGACACAGGTATACAGAATATAGTGCATGTATTAAAATTTCACAGGGTAAACAAAACAAAAATCAATAGAGTCAAACATGGCTCAGTAAATCCATATTATAGCCAACACAAAACCAAAGTGACAAAAGTAAAAAAATTGTACAATTAAAATGTATTAGCAAAAATGGTTTGTATTATAAATTAAAAGAGATCCTTGCCGTACTAATGAATAAAATACCTTAAAACATTCAAATGAGGTATATATCTAAAACCATGAAATATTCATACACAGAATAAAATCATTCAGTATAAATATTACAGTTCAAATGAAATCTTGGTACTACTGAACACGGGAGTGTTTGCCGACTTCAGCAAAATCATCATGACATGTTACATTAGTGCTACCATAAAACCTTTAACCTTTGGCGGGAGACCCTTTGAAAGAACACACCTGTCACAGTTTTTATACCATTTCTCAATGTCTGCATACATATTTGGCCAACAATACCGTGAATGGACCAACTGCAGTGTGCGCTCCACTCCCTGATGTCCATGATTATCATGCAGCGGGTCAAGGACACCTTTCTGTAAACACCGGGGTAACACAAGCTGATCAACCCTCCTCCCACCATCAGGGGTATAAATACGGTGATACAATACAAACTCCCTGTCTTTAAAACGCCCCCACTGACCAACTAATTCTCTGGTACCATGGCCAAGATTATCCCTTTCCTTTGAGTCAGGCATACTGGCTACTCTCCAGTTCTTCCAAAAAGGACCAAAAACTGGATCTTGATTGTGTAAAACACAAAGGTCAGGCCAGGTAAAGCTCTTATCTCAGCTTGAATATGGCCCTTACTCATGCTGCACCTCCACAATGTGCAAAAGAGAGGTTCCTTGTTCCTCTGGCCTTACCTGCTGGAAAGACAGAGCATCTGCATTGGCATTTTGTGAGCCTGGGGGGTACTTTATGGTAAGAACCAAACACTGCCAGCTCTTAGTCCCATCTCTGGTCGGTTGCACTTAACTTATTAGCTATATTCAAGTGACTTAATGGATTGTTATCTGCAAACACAGTATATTGGAGACCTAGCAGATATTATCCAAATTCTTCTGTAACTTCCCACTTTAGAGCTACCAATTCAAGCTACGTCGAGCTATAATTTCTCATATTACGCTCAGTAGGCTTTATACTAAAGCCTACTGTGGTTTCTTCCTCTTAAAGTGGAGTTTTTCCTTGCCACTGTTTGGTATAAAGGTTTTTTTTTCTCCCTACGTGGGAGTTTTTTACCTGCCATTATCATTGATTGGATTTAATTATTAATCTAGTTGATGATATTTGCTCGGGAGTCATGCTCTGGGTCTCTGTAAAGCGCCTAGAGACAATTGTCATTGTAACAGACGCTATATAAATAAAATTGAATTGAATTGAATTGAATACTTCTGCTGGCAAATGCTATGAGTCCCAACTTACCATCACTCTCCTGAGAAAGTACCACTCCCAACCCCGCATGACTCGCATCCACCTCCAATACAAATGGCTTCTGAAAATCAGCATAAGCAAGCACAGCTTTAAGCTATAAATCTCCTGTAATATCTGGCAAACCCAAAGAATGAACAAAGTTCTGCCAAATGGCTGAGCTCCTTCCAGTCCTACACTGCAGCCACCTTATCAGGATCAGTAGAAACCCCTTCAGATGACACCACATGGCCCAAATACAGCACCTGCATCTGAAAAAAAAAGGACACTTTGAGAGCTTTGCTTTTAAGCCGTGTTCCTCCAGTCAAGAGTACTTCCGCTAGCCGTTCCAGATGCAGTTGCACAGAAGATTCAAGATTCAAGATTCAAGATTCTCTTTATTGTCATTGTCACAAGTACAACGAAAAGTAAGGTGCAGGCCTTCAGTAGAGTGCACTATAGATTAAAAAATGTAAACAATATAATATATAAAACCGATATAAAAAAACAATATAAAAGCAATAAAAAAGCAATATAGAAAACAATATACAGACTTACAAAGTCTAGGTAACGGAAGACATATTCAGTAAACATGGTTTACTAATGCGTGGTAAAACGTCAACCGGGAGGTAATTGTGCAAGTGTGCAGGTGTTTATTACACAGAGGTAGTGCAGTTGTAAATGGAGACAGTGATATAAAATAAATAAAATAAAAAATAAAATAATGCACATTTTTCAGTTGTGCTCTTAGAACAACTGAACAATGCACATTATTCAGTTGTTCTAAGAGGCATTAATGGCTCTAACAGCTGTTGGGAAAAAACTGTTTTTCAGTCTGTTAGTCCTGGATTTGATGGCCCTGTACCGTCTGCCTGACGGTAGTGGCTCAAACAGGGAGTGGCCTGGGTGGGATGGGTCATTTATGATGGTGTTGGCTCTCCTGAGGCAGTAAGAGCCGTGAAGGTCCTCCAGTGTGGGTAGAGGGCACCCTATGACCTTCTCAGCTATTCTGGTGACCCTCTGGAGCTTTTTCCTGTTTGCCACTGTGCAGCTGGCAAACCACGTGCAGAGGCAGTATGTAAGGATGCTCTCCATGGTGGAGCGGTAAAAAGACACGAGCAGTCTCTGGCTGATGTTATTCTTCCTGAGAATTCTCAGGAAGTGGAGTCTCTGCTGTGCCTAGAACACTATCACATCATCAAGATACAAAAGCAGACTGATGTCAACAATTCCAGAACAAACACTCCAGAAGGCGCTGAAAAGTGCTAAGCTCATTTCACAACCCAAAAGGCATCCCATTAATACATGAACAACCGAAATGGAGGTAAAAATACCGTCTTTGCCTTCTCCTTTTCTGCCATCTCTACCTGACTGTAGCCACTTGCTGAGTCTGAAGTTGAAAACCACTTTGCTCCTTTAAGAGCATCCAATGTCTCTCCTGTTCTTGGCAGAGGAAAAGCATCCTTTCTTGACCTTGCATTTAGCTGTCTGTGGTCCACACATATTCATAAACCACCATCTTTCTTCTGAACCAGAGCAACTGGAGATGAATATGGGCTACTATTTTCCCTGATGATCTCATCCCGTAACAGCTGTTTGATATGATTTCATGCCAATTCACACTGGAATGGAGGAGTATGCCTGTATGGTTGATGTATTAGTGTTTCATCAACAAGAGGACTCTCAAGCCTGATCAGTTTAGTACATCCCACATCCAAGTCATTTCTTCCAAACACCTTCTGATATTTCCTCAAAAGGGACTTTGCTTGTTCCCTCTTACTCTTATCAAGGTTCTCAAATTCAGGTAAATCCATCCCTGATTCACGATATGTAGCCACATGACTGGAGATATAAGCTGCGTGACTCTGGGACATCTACTGACCAGCACACTTACAGGGTGTCAACCAAACATCTGTTCTATCCACATTGGTAACTGGAACATAAGTCCCCCCTCTCTCTCCTTTTACCGATGAAGGGTGACACCAACAGGCCCTCTGGTAGATAGTCCTCATCAGGCCAAAGAGGTTCAACTAGTAACTCAACAGATTCATGTGCATCCATATTTGGGCATATAGCAGGAACATAACGCAAAGTTCCAGCTGAAACACAGATTTCTTTCTCTGCACTCTGATACGATGGGGCTCCGTAGTACTTGCCATGACTTTCAACATCTGGCACTATCTCAGGGCTTTCTTCCAACCACATGGTGCCGTCCTCGGGATGGGAGATTCCCAAAGTCCAGGACCATATTGCTTGTGAAGTTTACAATAAAGAGGGTTAAATATATTAATTTCCAACACACCAGGTACCTTTTCTGTCTCATATGACTGTCAGACAGATCTTGTACGATCAACACCTCGGCACGGTAGACAAACCCCAATAAACAATGATCTTAGAGAAGCAACTGTTGTGGCCCATTAATTCTGGAAAGTGTTATAAGGTTGTTTTTAAACTATTTGAAGCTAATTAGTCAGTTAGAGAAAAGACTGAATCAGTATGGATTGTCTGGAAGGCTGTCAAGAGAAAGACCCCTTTTTCAAAAATGTAAATGGCAACATCATTTAACTTTAAATATAAATGTAAAATATAATTGGAAACTAAGCACAGCATATCAGCACAAAGTGCTCATGCAAGCTGTCAAGCACAGTGGGGGAAGGGTAATGATTTGAGCTTGTTCTGTTGCTACAGGAGTCGAACACAATTTAACCTCAGTGAAGTAACGTTTTAGAAAAGACATGGGCCAGACAGTGTGAGAAACTGAAATGATAACTTCAAGTCATGCTGCAAAATGTTTTTGCACAAGCTATTGCATCCTGGAACGTAGCCTTTTCTCCACACAGTGCTTCTGCAATTTGCTTTAGTGTTTGTTAAATAATAATGACACAGAATAATATGTCAAATGTTGTTGCTCTTTTGATCTTGTACCTACTTTTTTTAAGACCTTATAGTGGTCTGCATGCTGTTTGAAAATAGTGTAGATATACTTGCTGACCACAGTTTGATTCTTGAACATTTCTCCCTCCAACCTTTAGCATGTGGAGGACCAATGGACATTGTGATTGTTTTGGATGGCTCCAACAGCATTTATCCTTGGAAACCAATGACAGATTTTCTGCTGAAATTAATACCTTCACTAGACATCGGGCCCCAAAGCACACAGGTACCACTGACACTTTATGGCCACCACAGAAAAGCTGAGAAGAGGCTGAACAACTTTCCATCTTTCTTTTATGATCATTATTGCATATATATGTACTTTGTTGCAACTTCTTCTTTTCTTATTCTTCTTTTTTTTCCGGATCCCTTGTAACACCAGGTCAGTGTCATTCAGTATGGCGTTGAGTCCAAGTTTGAATTCAAACTGAATGAGTATGAAACCAAAGATGAGGTGATTGCTGCAGCATCCAGGATAAAACAGTTGTTTGGTACTTCTACCAACACCTTCCATGCCATTCAGTATGCCAGGTTTGTGCTGCAATCACTGCAGTTTTCTTTGATGTTTTTATTGTTTGTTGTTTTTTTATGTTTGTTTGTTGATGCTTTTATTTATTTATTCTTATTACTGATGCTATGGCTACTTTTTTAATCTGCTTATTTTTTTTTATTTTACTCTTATGTTGTTTCCTTATAAAAGGCTTATCTAAAAAATGATTTCTATGTCCTCTCTCTTCAGTCAGTGGGGTTTCCATCAAAAATCTGGTGGACGACCTGGTGCTGCCAAAGTAATGGTGGTTGTCACTGATGGCGAGTCTCATGATAGTTCTTTCAGAGATGCGGTGATCTCTGACTGCGAGAAGCAAGGCATCACCCGCTTTGGTATTGCGGTATGTGATCATCTGCTGTTTACTTTGATAGTTCATGACTTTAAACGCTTTAAGCAGAACTTATAAGGATTTATCCATATGTATATACATATATATACAGTCATGGAAAAAATTATTAGACCACCCTTGTTTTCTTCAGTTTCTTGTTCATTTTAATGCCTGGTACAACTAAAGGTACATTTGTTTGGACAAACATAACGATAACCACAAAGATTGCTCATAAGAGTTTTATTTAAGAGCTAATACATATCTTACCATTTTCCATGGTTTTCTTGATTATGACCTAAATCACTTAAGTTTTTACATCAATAGCTATGGCGTTGTACTGCCAAAAACACTGCTTTTATGCATTCAGTGTTTTCTTTTTGTTGTGTTTTAGTTTTAGTCACATGATGACGTTTAGTGGTACCAGGTATTAAAATGAACAAGAAATTGAAGAAAAGATGGTGGTCTAATAATTTTTTCCATGACTTTATATATATATATATATATATATACTGTATATGTATATGTACTGTACTGTATATGCAGCATACACTGAATGCTGTATATACTGTACATGTGTAAATATGAGTCATTGAAATTGTGTGAATGGTTTTTTTGCCTTATTATTGTAAGTCCTTTGTCTCAATTACTGTTTTGTCTCCTCCTAATGCTGCCTCTTGGCCAAGTCATCATTGAAATGAGAATTGCACATCATGTCAGGGAAAATTGATGGCAAAAGTTCCCCCAAGCCAAATCTAAATAGAAGCTTTAGTGAGTAAGTCTGCATACATTTTGAGAAAAGACAATTAAAGCCACTTTATGCAGCAATACCACTTCTGACCTTATGGGGGCAGTAATATAACAAGAAAGTTCACGTGTCAGCCCCTGGCATAAGACACAGTGAAATGCCCCTTTTGTGAGTGGTACTACAAGACGTGTCAGATCATCCTCACTCATAAGCACAGTACTGTTAGTTACTCTTTTGTCAACACAGTAGCTCTCGATCCCCCCATGTGGTCAGAAGTGGTATTGCTACATAGACTGGCTTTAAGTGTAATGTAGAATTGAAGGCAATATTTGGGTTATCATCGTCAACATCTACATAAATATTAAAGTCCTCACAATAATGATTTTATGTGCTCTAAGCACATAAAATCTAGGGCTAGTTAATAAAATGGCAAAGTTTGTTAGCAGCAACATTCATACTGAAACAACATTCATACTGTATCTTAATAAAGTCATAGTAGCAATGCAATACTAACACAGCAAAGCGTCAGGTCCATAACTGGGTAATGCAAGATCAATGTGAATGGAAAGCAAGACTGCTGAAGCCTGAAACACATATGTATGAATCACTTCTAGGCTTTTAGGTACCGAGGAGACCAATTTCTATAAATGGAAAGCAGATGTTTTCTCCGTCACCTTTTTGTGCAACAAATGCACCAGTTTTTTTCACTGGGCCACATGTTATGACAACAAGTTGGACACCAGCTTATTACCCTTACAGTCATGCTGTTGTAATACACAGTAAATGAAATGATGCATTGTCTTGTTGAAGAAACTGAAATTTTCTCTAAATTTACGGATGGCAACATCCTTTACTCCAAAATGTATTCATTCATGAAGGCTTTAATAGTTACTTTACAGTTGTGCAAGCTCCAAATGAAGTGTCCATTCATATGTTCTATAGCATCATGGGAACTGGCTTTTAAATTCGGTACCATCAAAAAAAGAAGAAAAACAAGAAAGGATCTGTTCCCTCTTTAGCCAGGAGAACGTGACATTCATGGTTTTTAAAAATCATTTAAAACTTTGGTTCTTTAGACTACATGACATTTTTTCATTTCACTCATGTTCATCTTAATTAAGACTGAGACAAGAAAAAGCGTCAGCAGTTCTAGATATTATTTATTTTCAGGTATGTACTAAGAGTGGTTTTCAGAGCTATCTGTGAATCCATGCAGATGCAAGATCATGTCTGTGTTTGGTGCAGTTTCACCTGAGATTCCATCGAACATTATGTAATAATGGTCTTCTTCCAGGGCTCCTTCTATACCGAATTTAATTCATTTTTTTCATTGTTATAGTTGTATTATGTCCAGATTTGCAATTCTCTTGTAACACTGTTCTTACATTATTGACGTGTTTTCTTAATTTTTTTCAAATCTCTCCTCACCTTTACTTACTTCTGACATATTCAGCTTCTCTGAGATGCTCTTTTACACCAATTATGTTACAGATCTGCTGCTAAGTAAAAAAAAGTTGTCATAAAGTTTTATAAAGTTAGTCTTAAACACCTTTTGCATTTTTCTTGTTGCGCCATTCCACCTTTTTTTTAAAAAATTATTACTGCCATTAGATTAAAAAATGAATATGTATTTTTCCCCCCAAAAAAAAAAACTCCAGCATGTCTCAGTTTCAGTTTTGGACAAGCTGTTTTCTGTTTTTTCAACAACATATTCAGTTACAGTTATTTGCAGATCAAGAAATCTTTATTTTGTTGTCCCCTCTCAGAGAAAGCACCAACTTTATGTAAACAGTGTTGTAAATGAACCTATTTTTGCTTTTTGTGATCATAAATTTGTGATTGGTTTTCCACAATTTGATTTCAGGTCCTGGGTTACTACATCAGAAATAACATAAACACAGTAAACCTGATAAAAGAAATAAAATCCATTGCCAGTTTGCCCACGGAAAAGTACTTTTTCAACGTGTCCGAAGAGGCGGCCCTTTCCACCATTGCTGGAACTCTGGGGAACCGCATCTTCAACATAGAGGGTGTGTATTTTCTGTTTTTTTTTTTTTTGTACATGCTCCGTGCGTACTTTGCCTGTCACTAGATGTACTTCGTTGCACCGTGACCTGTCATAGCAAGTTATCTCACCTCACCCTTTGATTTTGGTGTATCCACAATTCTCTGTTCCCTCAAGGCACTGGGAAAGGGGGAGACAACTTCAAGATGGAGATGTCCCAAGTTGGATTCAGCGCTCACTACGCCAGCAAGCAGGTAAACAGCAGCGATGGAGATGGATGTTTTGACTAACTGTTAATACTTCTTTGTGCTGTGCACATTAGTAGGGGAACTGACCAGAGAGGCCTTTTGGTGTCTCCAGTTTGAGGTAACAACTCTGGTAGCAGCGTGTGACTGTCTGATCTCTGGAGTCTCACTGCCCTGTTTGAAGTGACCTTGTGATGTACAAAAGTGGCATCTAATTGTTTTTTGTTTTTAAATCATATCAAGCATGTTTAATTCAAATGATAGTTCATGATGCAGATTTGTGTTGTAATGTGATTACAATTATGCATGTATATGCTGTTGTAATGCCATTGGTTGACTGGTCTATGTGTTATAAAAGGATGTGATGATGCTGGGGGCAGTGGGAGCCTACGCTTGGAGCGGGACTGTCGTCCACCAGACGGGATCAGAAATAGACATTCTCCCTTACTCAGCCTTTGAGGGCACATTGCAAGACAGAAATCACAGCTCTTTACTTGGTAAGTTTTACAAATGTTTTCACTGCATTTATGTGACCAGTTCTATGATTGTGTATAATTGTGTTACTTTTAATCTCTGCAATGAATAATGTGATGCCTGATGAATTGATGATCTGATCTACAAATATCACTGGATGGATTTGTTCAACCATGTATAGGCGTAATACATATTAATGATATTTTGAGCAGGAGCTGACATAATAAAACTAATTTCAGTATTCAAGCATACAAGATTCATGAACTGCTTTAATATTCTCGTATACAGCGGATACTGCTTGTGCATGTAAAACATTCAAGTTCCCAAATTGCAATCCACAGTTTTTGTGATGTTGCCTCTTTAGACTTGTAAGAACAACGTGGGCATGTACAAACTGCTCTTGATTGGAATCAGTGTGGACATGAACAAACCGCTTTTGCTGTTTGTTCCTTTATATTGTGCTTGTCGAGGCATTTCACCTTTCGTCTCAGCAGAGTTAAATGTCATAAAACCCTGCACTGCCGCACTGTTTTACTAAATAAATTCTCCCAAGTGCAGGTTTCAGCCATTACATGCATTTCTTGTGGCCGTCTGCAGGTTACTCTGTCACTACGATACTTGATGGCTCCACGGAGCTCTTTGTAGCTGGTGCTCCTCGCTCCAACCACTCTGGGCAGGTTATCGTCTATGCCGTCAATGCCCAGAAGCAATCTTCTGTCATAGACTCAGAAAGAGGGAGGCAGGTACTGATGTCAGAGCATGTGCTATTCTACTCACGAAACAGCTGAAAATATGAAAAATGGATTGCAGTTATCGCGGGTAAACAGCTAGAAAGTGTTGTCCTAGATCGGGTCGTACTTCGGAAGTGTCCTGTGCTCCCTGGATGTGGACAAAGATGGGGTGACAGATCTCTTGCTGGTTGGAGCTCCCATGTACATGAATGAGCTGAAGAAAGAAGAAGGCAGGGTCTACTTGTTCTCTGTCACCAAGGTAAGAATGTATACAGCATCCTTTATTGTATCATTTTCTTGTCAAGAGACTGATTATCAGTCTGTGACACGAAGACAGTTGCTCATTCTGGGTGTTCCTGCATTAAAAGAAAAAGCCTCTGGGACGAACTTTAGCTCCGTCAGACCAACACTGTCTCTGTCTCCTCACCTGAAGGGTATACTGAATGAGCAGGGATTCCTCAATGGTCCGAATCCAACTGAGAACGCTCGCTTTGGAATGGCCATCTCTGCCGTTCCTGACCTTGACCTCGACGGCTACAGTGATGCTGTAGTTGGAGCTCCACTAGAGGACAGAGGGAAAGGTGTTATCTACATCTACAACGGGAAAAAGAAGACATTAAACAAAGAGTTTTCACAGGTGTGGCAACAAACGGTTTTTGCTTACACAAAAAATTATTTCACATAAGTATTTCATGTTGCAAATACGTTTTACGTAACCATCTCTGCAGATGTATGTGTGCTGAGAATATTTATGCCTTTACAGAGAATCCTTGGCTCCAAACTAGATCCTCAGCTTCAGTATTTTGGAAGGTCTCTGGATAGCTACAAAGATCTGAATGACGATACCCTCCCTGATATTTCCATCGGTGCTTACGGCAAAGTGGTGCAGCTCTGGTGAGTTAAAGCAGTACATTTTATAAGAACTATAAATAAGTTCCACAGTCAATGGAGAATTATCAAAAGCAGAGGTCATTATGTACCGGTAATCATCTGAAGGCATTATAATATCAAGCTCAGTCATTAATGCTGCCATTTTCAAACTGGCAAGACTTGTGATTTGATACTGAACTTGTTTTCAGGTCCAGAGGTGTGGCAAGTGTTACAGCCACCGCTTCCTTCAACCCCAATAAAATCAACATTTTCAACAGACTCTGTGACATAAATGGACGAAAGCTTTCGTGTTTCAAGACCACACTGTGCTTTAGTGCTTCATTCAGGCCCAAGACACCTGTGGGATCCATGGGTAATTATGATGCATTTATTCTTCTTTTAAGTAAAGGTTTGAAGAGGTTTCACTCACTCAGGAGTACATTTATGTAAAATCACGTTCTTTCACCAGCTTACACATGATAACTGAGTTAACTTAGTTAACTAAATCAGTGGTATCCAACCTTTTATGTAACTGCGGACCGGTCAACACTTGACAATTTTACCGGGGGGGGGAAATCTTTTTCACATTTCTGACAACTCCTGAAAATTTCACCAAAATCCATCCACAACTTTTTGAGTTATCTTGAACACCGACAAACAAACAGACAGACAGACAGGCAGATAAATGCTGGCAAATACATAACCTCCTTGGCGGAGGTAAAAAAAAACTCACGCAGAGCTTGATATGTGGGAATCACCTGTTGTGATAAATCCATATTTCAAGTAGGACTACTGGTATTGTCTGTTAAAAGCTTTATTTTTCTTGGAAGTCGTAGGCTGTTCTTCTTTCTCCACTGTGCATTTTCCCCTTCACAAGGAAACTTGCCAAAGACTTCTGTTTATTACTCATTTTGCGAGTTGAGTTAAATTTTGGTGCTCAAGCGACCGAGATGTAACCGAGAGAATCCGGTCATTTTTTTTTTTAAATAAAAGATTTTTCCACAATAAAAGCTTGTTCAGACTCATATAATAAATAAAACTTAAAAAAAAAAAAATCCTTTTTTCTTGCGCGGACCGGTACCAGGTAGGGCTGCACGATTATGGAAAAAATGATAATCACGATTATTTGGATCAAAATCACGATTACGATTATTAATCAAGATTATTCAACAATAAAACATTTTTTTGTTCAGAATGTTATTTAAAATCACGATATGAAATGTAACCAAGAAAGTATTGCATAAGGGATGGACAAATTATATAAAAGGCAATAGCATGAAACTTAGGAGGTCCTAGAGATTTTTGGCCATAAACACCAGCCTGTAAACATGTCTTAGCTTCAAGAACGCCCAAAGGCAGGTCACTACATTGTCCCCTGCACTACATTGTACATGGTCACGATTAATCACGATTTTCAAAATTTTAATCGTGGCAACCAAAAATCACGATTTCGATTATTTTTCGATTAATTGTGCAGCCCTAGTACCAGGTGATCCACGGCCTGGTACCGGTCCACGGCCCGGGGGTTGGGGACCACTGAACTAACTGACAAAATATAGTAGACCTTAAAGTATAAATTTTAGGCTAAAAAAAATAACCCCTCCATAAGTGCTGGTACTGCCCAGAAATTCAAGCTCTCATAGAGCCTCTAAACCTTTCCTGCAGCCTCACTACAAAGTTCAGCCTCTGAAGATGCAAATAAACATCTAAACAAATCTGACACATTCTGTAAACAGGTTGTCTGATGAAGCTGGAATAGAAACTTTTGGATCCACCGAGGAAAAAATATTTTAAAAATATTTTAAAAACGGGTCCAGAATTGAATGGAAGGAAATTTCCTCCCAACAGTTAAACACAGGGATGGACTGTGTTCAGTCAGGCTTTGGGCTTGTGTTGTTGCCATTTGAGTTTTAGTGGAAATATTTCCTTTAAAGGTGGAAAATGAATACATTTGAATACCAGAAAATTCTACAAGCAGAAATGTGCCATGTCTTAAAAAAAAAAAAAAAAAAAAAAGAGCTGGGGGTGAACAGAAGCGGGGCTCTAAAACAGGACAACAATCCACGAAGAAAAAAAAAAAAATAGAACTACTTCAAGTGGAGCATGTTTTCAAGCAAGCAACCCGTTTTCCCTGATCTGAACAACGTCCAACATCTTTGAATGAACTTCGATACGCAATGAGACTGAAACTGGCTCAAGAATCTCACAGAATTAGAAGACTTGCAGGAAGAATCATCTGAACTCCCAAAATAACTTCAGCTTTAGCATCTTTAACAAGCTTAGCAACTCACAATAACAGATGATTGGTGTCAAACATCTTAAATATCGCAAAGACAGAAAATCAAATTATTCCTGATGTTGTTGGTAAAGTATGAAAATCCCATCTTAAGCTTTTTCGTTCTGAACTTAATTCTGAAACACTGTCAGATGTCTTCTTCTCTTCATTTCTTTCAGATGTGTTGTACACTTTGACCCTGGATGCTGATTTGCAGAATTCACGTGTAACGTCAAGAGGACTGTTTTCAAAAAACAACGAACGGCAACTGAAAGAGAAGGCAAAAATCTTTTCATCACCTCTGTGTCAAGACTATGAGGTTTACGTTCAGGTAAGAGTAAAAAAAAAAACAGTATATAATCCAGATTTGCTTTTCAGAGTGAGTGTTTTGGAACTAAAAGACGTTTTTGTTAATGTTTTCACCAGGAGACACCAGACTTTGTAAATTCTCTCAGTCTGAAAGTAGAAATTGAACAAGAGAATGCAAACGTGAACCCTGTTCTCGACGTGTTTTCTCCAAGCGCCTTTGAATTCTTTGTAAGTAAAACAATACACGTGTCTCTATCTGATTTTTTTTTTTTTTTTAATCTCTTTTGCCTTTCCCATGAAGTCTACAGGAAATAAACAAGGTGGGTAAAAAAAGCAGTTTCAGAGGTGTTTTGTGCTGTTATTTAAAATGACATGCTATGTCAAGGTGGAAATTACTGGCTTTTTTTTTCATTAGTCATGCAACTTCTGTTTTTCCCGGCAGCAGAACTGAAGCTCATCCAGTGTAGTAAACATGTGATATGTGTCTGTATGTCATGTTCTCTGAACCAAAGTGCAGCACTTGGACAACAGCGCGGCTGAATTTGCTGTCCTCTTGCTGTTCCAGATCCCCTTCACCAAAGACTGTGGCTCTGATGAAGTGTGTGAGAGTGATCTGGTGCTGACAGTAAAACCAAACACACGCGTGTCCAGGTGGGATTCACTGAGCTGCCTTCACGCCGTCACACCAAATTTAACACGTTAAACTCGCTGTTTACTTCACATGTAACATATCATTTGAGACATGCGGTCTGCAGTTTTGGAGAGAAGATTGAATTTGTTGGACCTGTTGGATGTTATCAGTGTTCATCAGAACAGTTTCGTCAGAGTTTTTCCCTAACTCTGCGTTTTTTCTTTTTTTGCATGAAAATAGCAGAATCTGATGAAATCTGTGCAGGTGTTTGAACCCACACAGCCTTCAGAGCTGAGGGGATGTTTTCCACTTTTTAACATTTGAGCCGTGCTTATTTACTCCAAGCTGTCGACTATTATAGTAAATTATCAGCTTTAACGGGTTTTCCTTTACTGTGCGTCATATTATAGCAGCTTCATATTTAAAAGCTCCCTTTATCAGACCCTGGACGTGTGCTGAACTGACGCACGATGATATCACGCCCCCAGCTTCAAAGTCCTATCATTTTCAAACAGTAATTATTAGTAATTATGTCACGTAAAGGCGTCCAGTAGTACAGACGCACGGCAGAAAAGAAAGACTGCGTGAGGATTAGAAGAAATCTGGCAGCCGTCTGTTTAATGTTATGCCTTGGTAACTCTTAACAACCATGACACCATTTTCTATTTTCCCTGAGTTACAAGTCAGTCTTAATTGGCAATAACTGCAAAAATCAGAACCATAAAACGCCTGGGCCTGGGACATGGAAAAAAACTTACAAAGTTACACATTCTCTGCAAATTGACTCACTTGAAAGGACGTGAACAATGGCTTTATAGAGACAGTATGAAAATCTTTTAAGAGACTTGCAGTCTTGGATCTTTATGCTTGTTTTGTGTGTGTGTGTGTGTGTGTGTTCTGTTTTGTAAAACCCAACAATAGGTCCCAAGTTTGGGTGAAATGAAAGGCTCCTTCAGTCTGTGGCATTCACTAATCAACTGAGCGCAGAGACAAATATTCTGGGTTTTTGTCTTACAGCCCGGGTCCCGTTCTGGTCAGCGCCAGTAACAAAGAGCTGTCATTTGAAGTTGTTGTGAAGAATAAAAAGGAGAACGCATACAACACGCAGGTGTCGGCCACCTTTTCCAGCAGCCTCTACTACTCCTCTGCCTCTCCTGTGAGTAAATCAACTATTTTATGTTGACAGAATGCTAATGTGAAGGAAAAAAATCCTTGAAAAGTTTTACACAATTTAAATCCCAGGGAGATATCTGGAATGTTATGTGCTGTGTAGTATAATACAATATATGATACTTACGTTATGTAGCAGTCAGCGTAATAAAAGAAAGTCCAGTTGTTGTGTACTA
Source organism: Hirundichthys speculiger (assembly GCA_018398805.1). Classification (NCBI taxonomy): domain Eukaryota; kingdom Metazoa; phylum Chordata; class Actinopteri; order Beloniformes; family Exocoetidae; genus Hirundichthys; species Hirundichthys speculiger. The sequence goes on along the minus strand of JAGFBZ010002193.1, from coordinate 459,133 downwards.
TTATGAGCTTTATATCTACAGGCAGATGGAATCAAGTGCACGTCGACACAAAAGGACACCGTCACTTGTCAAGTGGGATACCCGGTATTGAAAAAAGACGAAGAGGTAAGTTATTAATAATAGTTCAAAAAAGTTGAGACAATGTGTACGATGGAAATAAAATCAGACTGCAAGGACTGGATGATCTCATAAACCCATATTTTTATTCACATTAGAGCATAGAAAACATTTTGGAATGTTGTAAGAGAAACATTTTAAAACTTTATGAAAAAAATATTAGCTCACTTTGTTGACAGCAACATATCTCAAAAAGGTTACGTGAAGATTTTGAGTAAATCATCATCCATAGTGCATATCATCATCAAAAGAGTCTGAGAATCTGGGGGAATCTCTGTGCGTCGGGGGACATCTCAATGGTCTCCACATCATCTGGTAGCACTGGATTACAAACATGTATGACTCTCTGATTGGAAGTAGTCACTGCATGAGCTCAGGAACATGGCTGGAAATCACCTGTTCACTGTCTAAACGTGCTTCATCATGCAAGAAGAAGCCATATTTGAACATGATGTAGAAACATCAGAAATGTCTCCTCAGGGTCACCGCTCATTTAAAATGGACCGAGGCAAAGTGGAAAACCGTCCTGTGGTCGGATGAATCGTAATTTAAAGTTCTTTTTGGATGCTGTGGATGGCGTCGCCGCGTTCAGACTAACGAGGAGAAGACCATGCAGCATGTGATCAGTTGAAAAGCCTGCTTATCTGATAAATAAGGGGAAGGGGCAGCTTCCATGAGTTCCCAGTTGTGTATGGACCGTTGTTTAAAAAGGAGGGGATGCTACACCATGATAAACGTTCCCCCATCCCAACTTTTTTTTTTTTAGATGTGTTGCTGCCATCACATTGAAAATGACATAATTTTTCTTTCAAAGATGGTTATTTTTCTCAGATGGATATATTTTCTGTGTTCTGTTCAGGATAAATATGGGTTTATGTGATTTGCAATATCATTAATAAATTGTCACATTTTAAACTGCAATTTCGATTTTAGATTTTAGCCAATTTTGAATATTCACAATATCTCATCCAACCTCTGGAAGTAATGCAAAGCATCATATTGTTTCATTGCAGGTGAAATTTCAGATCAGTTTTGACTACAATTTTGATCAGCTGCAAAACAAAGCTGAGGTGACATTTGAAGCCAAAAGGTGCGCAGAACGATAATGAAATGTACCTAGTTCTTTAGCTCAATTAAAATGCTTGTCTTGTGGTAATGTTTGATGCCTTTCATTTTTGCAGCGATGGCAAAGAAAAAACGCCAGCAGACAATAAAGTTGACGTCAGCTTTGCTGTTCAGTATGACACGGGCATTGTTTTATCCAGGTGAGTTTGTATTCTTCTCCGTCATTTCAGTCCCGCAGTGTAAAACTTCAGCTGATGACAACAGACGTCTTCTTTTAAAGGCAGTCCAATATCAATTTTTATGTGGCAAATGCAACAACTGCAGTGGTGACAACAGTGAAATCAATGGAGGACATCGGCCCGGAGTTCAACTTTACAGTCAAGGTGCGGTTAAAGAATCTATCTCTTGCCATGTCATCATCTAATATTCTTTTTTTTAAAATATCTCTTCAAATAAATTGTGCCTAAAGGTTTCAACAGGTTACTTTCCAGTCAGCCTCCTATATCTGACCATCGCTTTGCCTGTGACTACTAAAGGTGGAAATCAGCTCCTCTATCTAACCAGTGTGGAGACAGAAGCAGTGAGTGTTCAGATAAAAAAAAGGAAAGGAAATAAAGTTTGTTGTGTAACTAGGCTGACAGGAGTCGTGGCAGTCTTGACTCTTATTGTCATATTTTGGAGCGCTGTAACTGCAGAATGAATGACGAGGTTGTCCACCTGCAGGGAGCTTCGGTTAACTGTGACTCCAGCGGTCTAGTGGATCCCCTGAAGATCAGCAGGAAGGGCCACAAAGTCTCCTTCTCAGAGGAGAACCTCAGAGGCACGGAGAAACTGGTCAGTATGTGACTCTTGTTTATTTTTTCCATTTCAATATTTCTAAAAAAAAAAAAAAAAACAAAGAAATCTTAGAACCAAGCCTCCTAAAAATTAGATTTTAGATCTTCACAAGCATTTTCTTCTTACTCTGAAGTGCAATTCATGGCAAAGCTGCCAAACAGGAGCAGCAGCTCTCTGAACTGTCAAAAACAAGCTTGGAGTGCTTCTGAATAGTGAAAAATAACACTTCTCGTCATCTTTTCCACACTACTATTCCTTGACTTTCTAAAATTTCTAAAGATTTAAGGAAAGATGACCACGTTCAAAGAGAACCTGACCATCCTGAAGCTGAACTGGATCAAAGTTGTGTCTTCATGGAAAATAACTGACTGTTGCTTTGACTGTGGTGGCAACAAGGACTGTTGCATCCTTCAGAATGATCTTTTCCCTTCATAAAGGATGCTCCACTGTTTTTTTATACTAAAGGAATGAGCATTTTAGAGCATTCAGCTGGCTGTCATCATATTTGTCCTCCTGGTCACTTCACTCAGTCACAATCCGTTATAAGCAACAACAGGAGGCCTCACAGTGGCAGCCATCATAGGAGCTGTCGATTAATATTCTATTGTTTTATGCCAACGTGATATATTCTGAAGCCATGTGAAACAACATGTTCAGAAGAAATCAGGTGATGCACTTTAAGTTGCATCACAGACATGGTTGGACTTTTTTTTTTTTTTATCTGACTGTACTCTTTCCTTCATTATTTGACCACTGGAGGGTGCTTCTGTAGCAAATTTGTATCATCCACTGTTTGCAAAGATGCTTTTAACTTTTATCAGATCACCTTACCAAGCTTGGTTTTCCCATGACGACCTATAGCTACATCAGTGACATTTATTTTTCTTTTCTTAAAGAAAAATAATAAAATAATAATATTGTGGTGTTTATTTGTTTTTCTTTTGCTTACAGGATTGCAACACTGCAAAATGTGAAAAAATAAACTGCATTCTCAAAGATGCCAAAGTTAAGACCGACTATTTTGTGAAGGTTAAAACAAGGATCTGGAGCGGCACATTTATTTCGGTAAATCCGTTCATAAGCGGAGTTTCCTTCTGTCTGCCTTCATTATCATTTATGCCCTTATGTTACTGATGAATGAAGTTATGCTGACGTTTTCAGTGTTCTCATCTGCATCATTTTTCCCCACCAGGCCACCTATCAGAGCACTGAGCTGACCTCCAGTCTGGAACTGGAAACCTCCAACCCCGATCTGCTCATTATCGGCCTCAAACAGCTACCTGTAAGATCACGCTGAGATATTTTGATCTGATGCCTCACGTAAAGAAGATGCACCCTGTATTTAAGAACAGAACGCTTAATGTAAATTGTTGATGCGATATGACTGTTGAGTCGGGACTGCATGTCTGGACACTTGAACGGCTCTTAGTAAGAACTATTAATAGGAAACAAAAAAGGCGTAAAGCCCTTTTGAACTGTTCTTAATCTCCCTTATCTAACTGTGACACACCACACAATGAGCTCATCTGATTTGTCGGTGTGCAGGTGGTGGTGACCATCAGCAAACCTGGAGAGAAAGGTGAGGTTCCAGTGGGAGTGATAGCTGGCAGCATCATAGCTGGACTGCTGCTGCTGGCTCTGGTCGTTGGACTTCTGTATAAGGTAAAGTTTCTGTCCAGATCTTTTAGAAGCAAGCGCTGTTAACATGTGTAAATGACAAATGGAAGTAAACATGGGCATGTTACCTCTGTCACATATTCCCCTGAGAAACAAGAAGGAGCCCGATCTATATTTTCATGAAAAATAAGAAGAATAAGACACATATTTATGTTAAGAGACTTAGAAGGACAGTTTTGTTCAGTATATATTGCACTGTAGAAAGAATAGGCTTTGTTCACTACACTAAAAACTACAAATGATAGACACAAAAATAAATGTATTAATTCAGTTTTACTAACGGATAACCGCAATCTGCCTACATTGTAGTTTGGGTTTTTCAAAAGAAAGTACCAGCAGCTTCTGAGGGAGGATGATGACGATGGACAAAGCCAAGCGCACGTCGATGAGGTGCTGTGAAGCGAAGGGGAAGCCTGCAGTCTTCGCTCTCAGATGTTTACTTCCAGTGTGAATATCGGTACGTCTCAAGTGCAAACTGTCACTGGAAACTGGGCACTTTAATGAAATGGAAGCTGTTTGGTTTGGACAGCAGGGATTCAGTCCTCTGTCTGTTTTGAAGAGGATTACTATCGTCATTATCTTTTTTTCTTTTTTTTTTTCGCCCTTCGTGGAAAAAAAGTATTTGGCATTATGCACTGAGTTTGAAAATAACCTAGTATACATTTTTTTTTTTTTTACCCAGTATCACAGAACCATAAACGTCAAAATACCCTTTTCGGTGGCAGATGACCCTTTCAATAGGATGCAAATGTTGGCACCCTGTGTTTTACACTGTAAAAATAAACTGAAACGCTGTTTTGACACATTCTGGATACCGGGACAGGAAAACTCTTTAGCACATGCACTAAAGGCTAAGACTAAAGCCACTTTGTAGCACAAACTGCTATGGGATCTACTGTCACCTCTAACTCTCAGGACTACTTTTACATCAAAACATTTAAACCTGCAGTGTATTCATGAAAAAAAGAAAGGACATAGCCCAGAAAGAGCAACTCTATGTAATGAAAATGAAAATAAGTTGTATTGTTTTGTACTGTTTGTACTATAAGATCAAATTGTGATGTTTCATACTAAGTTTCTTGCTTTAATGTGGCTTCATGGAACTGGAACTTGTTTTACAGATATTACTGATATTTGTGATTATTAGTAGCAGACAGTCAGCATCATTCTGATTAGGCCTTACCATTATTTACACGAGTTTGTAATCCTCTGATTATTTTCTCAGTTAGTTAAATAATGGCCTGCCTGTTTCATAAACTCACATTTATTTGAGATGGTGTATAGTGTTGCTATTTCTAGCTGAATGGCGAAAAGCGCTCAGTATATGTGAGATTGTGAGATCCTGCTGGATCAAAATGTGTACTGGCACAGCTTCTCCACCAGGTGGAGGCATAATACTTTTTCTCTTTTTTTTCCTTTCCTTCAGCCCTGCTGACTTGGAACATTTTTATCACTCTTATTTATCACTGTCTTCAGAGTGTATTTCTTTTCTCCTATCTTGTCATGTGTTTTCTGTCTTCTGTTATGTCCTTCTCACTATAGCTCTTTACAAGTCCCGGCCCTTCGCTGAATCATACTTGGACCACTTCTTTACGAATGCAGTTGAGGTTTTCCCTCAGATCCATTTCATTTCCCCTCACATCTTTGACTATCGTGTTCTCCCGCTGTTAGGTTATTGTGTCCCTTGACTGTTTTGGAATGTGTTTCTGACTGTAATTCCTTCTCAGCGAGCCAACATCAGCACCCAGCAGTCTTTAATATTCATTTTTCTGGACCTGGAGAAACGGAACACGTTTTTTTGGTTTTTTTTGTCTTTAATAAGTAGCATATTTTTTGGGACTCTGGGTTCAGGCCCTCCATTGTTGGAGGGGGTATATAGGATTTGATAAATGGATGAACTGCTCGGTTTCACAATTACTCATGTGCAGTGGTGTTGTGAAACAGCCTTTGGATTCCTTGTATAGGTGTACAGGGAGCGATGGGGAAATAGCTGATGAAATGAGATACAGCAAACGTTTCTGTCCACGTTTCTGTGCTCATTCCTCTGGGATTTTATTCGGTTGATTGGCAAACACAACCAAGCAACTGACCCATACTGGAGTACAAATTGCTGCAACATTCATGTAAATAAAAGATGATGTCATGGCGGATTTAACAGTGGGTGTGCATTTGCGCTTTCAGAAACATTACCTACTTCTATGACCTTTTATTAATGGTTTTCTGTCTTTCTTTTTTTTTTACAATACATTTCTGATGAGCTGGAAGTTTCTCAAATATGTCTCCTCTTGACAATAAAAACTTTTTGCCACACATCAATAAAGTAGATTTTGAATATTGTAAATACAAGCATGCGGTATTAGAGCCAGAACTTGTTTGCCTTTTACTGACTGATTTCACTTAGAGGAGCAAGACGTTCAAATTAGTGGGATTTATTTGCTTCATGGTTCTGTTTGAAGCAAATTCAGCTCAGAACCCAGGACCTGACACCACGCTGGTCCCTTTGCTTATATGCCACTTATGGCTTCAGGACAGCAGCCTTCACTTTAAAGCTGGTGGCAGTGCAGAACCATACTTGGATGTCAGGGAGTGTTCTTCAGACTTCAAAAACACTAATCGCTCACAAACCACTGAGTAATGATCTTAACATAATTCAACATCAGGGACATGACTTTACGCTGAAACGTAGCAGAGACAGGAGACAAACATGTCAACCTTTATCTTGTGATTTTTGGGCTGTGCAGTGAAGGGAACGGTACAGCGTGGAACTAGGAAAGATAACATCTGTCTCGTTATTCTCCACTGCTTTTTTTAAAATTATTTGTTAACAAAAGAGTCCATGAGTTCTCTTCAGCCAGTGACAATCCGCCATGACCCCATCCTACTTTATTTTGAACAAAGTGATTCTGTTTCTTTCTATAGTTACACTGGACTGTATGTTTTCTTACCATGTGAATAAATCGTTTTCAAAGTGTCGCCATTTGTTAACCAGTGTGTTTTTATTGCTATTATTATTACTGAAAATGATCTGTGCTGGATAGTCACAAATGCATAGCCTTCTGAAAGAGCAGACATCCTCAAGTACAGCATTTAAGGATGAGGCTATAAACCTGCCCCTGAGACAGATCATCTTATCCATCACATATGCCTTAACTGCCTTTTCCCACATCAAGATCTTTCAGTGGATTTTTAATCCTTCAAAAATTGTAGCTAAAATGTTCAGTCTCTGTTCAAATATGTGAAGTTGCTCTGATCATGCTCTCAAACTCATAACAAGCTCTTAATCATTTTTTACAGCTTTTTCTGCACCTTTGAAAGCAGAATATATCACTGCCTGCTGCTGTGATAAAACTAGATAGGAATGAAGACAAAATAAAAAAAAAGTTTCATTAAAAGATCACAAAGAGCATTTGTAATTTCGCCTTACATGTTATTTCCAGCTGATTCCTGTTTCTGATATAGAGTTGATGGATGAACGTGATACAGCATCACCTCCACCACCGGATCAGAGATAAAACGCCTCTGTGACATGGATCGGGCGCGTGTGCTGGACCTTTCCTGCGTGTGCTGTTGAACTGTAACGTCTCAATCCCCTCTGTAAACGGGAGAAAAATCACGATTTGAAACAATGTACGCTGGTGGAGCACATCAGTTTCAGTGGGGACGATGACATCTCCAGCTCCGCGCAGGCTGAGCTGCAGCCAGCGCGGAGATTGTGTTGCATGTGTTTCCATATTTTTGTCAATAAACGACACCTAAGCGATATTTTTCGGGAAGCGCTCCGAGTGTCCTCTGCCTGGACAGAGACATCATGAGCCCCCCGGGTGTCTGATCCGCGCAGCAGACGCGCAGAGCTGTAACCAGAATTCCGCTGAAGAGGTCGCGCAAGGACTTCTGAAGGAGTTCAGCGGCGTCCGCGTGCTCATGAGTGTGTGTGTGCGTGTGTGTGTGTGTGTTTGTGTGTGTGTGTGTGCGTGTTTTATTCAATGAAATGCAACACCCCTCTTCCCCGTCTGAAGCCTCTTCGGAAACAGGTTTGATTATATTTAAAAGCTTGACCCGGGAGAGAAACCCAAACAACTGTCTGTTCTAATATTAGCCGCGCGGCTGCCGACTACTATGAATTCTATTATTGTCTGGGCTCGGATGTGCTGCTAAAGGCAGCTCTCATCAGGAAAGATTGTCACTTTTGTGTGCAGTTGGTGGAAAAAAAGATATCAGTTACCACCAAATAGTGCCCTTAATTTAAAGGAATGATGGAAGACGGGTTTTCTGGCTGTGGGCCTGTTAGATTATAAAGCAGTGTTGCTCTTTATTTATAAAATTATTATTATTATTATTATCATTATTACTATTATATCAAAAAGTCGTCGCCCATGTATCCAAGTCATGCATACTGAAGTATATTTGCTACAGGAACTAATAGGTGAGAAAATACGCATCAATAACATTTTAAAAAAATCCATATCTATTGGCGCATTTCACCTGCTCTGCCATCTTTCTGTTTTTTTCACTTCTACTACTGCATCATCCTGACGTCCGGCGCTTTCTAACAAATATTTTCCTGTTCTTTTGGTTATTGTGTAAAGAGAAAGTTGCTCGTAACTGTGTCACCTGATTGGGATTGGAAGAACTTGGGTAAGGAAAAAAAAAAAAAAAGGAAAAAGAAAGAAAGAAATCTCCCCACCCCCACAGAAGAGGAGACCGCCCACCAGAGACAGTCAACCCGAGACCCCTTATAGATTTAAAAAGAGAGGCTGCATTCTCAGACTGACACTTATTCAACACTGCCACCTTAAGCAGATTACTTTTGCGCTGCCTGTGTCAAATACGCGCTTCACTTTGCCTCTCCATCATGTTTGGGATGCTCAAACACCACCTTCACCCGGGCGTTTTTCTCTTGTTCATGTGGCTTTGTCACCTCATGGAACATCAAAAAGTTCAAGGTAAGCTCTCTTCATCAGTGCGGGTTTTTTTAAATCGTCTCTGTTTAAAAAAAAAAAAAAAAAATATGATGTAAGACAACTAAGTCTGCTGTCAGCCACAAAACGCGCGAGTGTCAGGTATTGCTGCCACCGAGAAACTTTTCAAAGTGAGTTTTCTTCCACCACACCCCCCCCACCCCCACCCCCCTCCACTCCTCCCCCCCTCCTCCTCCTCCCCAGTGATAAAACTCTGTGTGCATCAGACAGCGCGTGTGTTAAGCGTATATAAAACAGGTGCGCTACGGTTCACTTCAAAGTGACAAACGGCAAGTTTTGCAGGCGTCGCCGGGCGCGCGGGCGTCAAAACCCGCCGCGCCGCGCCGCGCCGCGCCGCTGCCAACGTCAGCTTTTCCACAACAGCCCACCTGAACACATTTTTTTTTTTTTTTTTGTTAAGGGGGCGCGGGAGTGGAGGGGGTTAGGGGGGGTACTTTTGTGCGGTACTTTACTGCTTTATGATGTTGTCCTCTAAAACAAAACTTCAGAGTGTCCAGCGTGACTTTATGGGCGTGTTATTTATTTATTTGTCGCTCTTTCCGCATCTTTAATTGAGAGAAAAATTACAACAACAGAGGGGCACGTTGCTGTTTCTTTCCGGGATTTTGATTCCATAGACGTGATATGTCCAAAAGAAAAACGCAGCAGGTTCTGCGCACATAATGTCATGTGAGTCTGTGTCGGTTTAAAACGTCCTGCTGTTGCGTGGATCCAAAGATATTTTTGAGGCATTGGCAAAAGATAACACATCGGGTTTTGATTTTTATATCTTTGAAATAAATTTCACGCAGTTTTAGTGACGGGCATGTCATTGCGTGGCGGGTGCATGTCTGGGATATTGTACTGGAGCGTTTGGAGACGGTGGTGTGTTCAGTCTTGTTCCACCTAAAGACCGTGGTTTTCTCATGGAGGGAGAGCTTCGCTGTCTAGACGCTCCAGTTTCAGTCCAGTGGTAACAAGGAGACGCAGGGAATAAAAGAACACCCCCCCCTCCAAGATTCTTCTTACTTTTTTTTGGTTTGTGGCTGCATTGTAAGGGCTGTCAGTCACAGTTGGGATAGGCAAGTCTTAACACTCTGGCAAAAAAAAAAAAAAAATCAGACAAAATACCACCGGGAGGGCGAAAGAGGAGGGAGGGAACGTCTCGGATAATATGGTCGGCGTGTGTGTGTGTGTGTGTGTGTAGTGCGTCTGGGTACTGCACGTTCAAAGTGCGATATTCCAGTTTTTTTGTTTTGTTTTGTTTTTTTTCAAAAAATTATAATTGCTTTTTGCAGCTGGGAACTGCTGGTTGCAGCAGGGAAAGAATGGAAGGTGCCAGGTGCTCTATATGCCCGGGATGACAAGGGAGGAGTGCTGTCGGAGCGGAAGACTGGGGACGTCCTGGACCGAGGAGGACGTCCCCAACAGCACGCTCTTTAGGTGGATGATCTTCAATGGCGGAGCCCCCAATTGCATACCTTGCAAAGGTGGAGGTGCACTAATTTCCCTTGATTATCACACAATATACACAAGCCATCCTCTGTTATCAATTTAGAGCGCAATTTATGCACATGGAGGTGAACAAAAAAAAAAAAATCAGTTTCTGCATCACATGACATGAACCTCTTCTTTCAGAAAGCTGCGATAATGTTGACTGTGGACCTGGAAAGAGGTGCAAGATGAACAGAAGAAGTAAGCCGCGCTGCGTGTGCGCACCAGACTGTTCAAACATCACCTGGAAGGGACCGGTCTGCGGCTCAGACGGGAAGACCTACAAAGACGAATGCGCACTGCTCAAGGCTAAATGTAAAGGCCATCCCGACCTGGACGTGCAGTACCAGGGAAAATGCAAAAGTAAGTGAAGACCACTTTCAACCTTTCCTCCCATTCCCTGGTTCCTTCCCTTTGTCTTGTATTTCACGATATGTCCCTCTCAATATGCGCCGCTGTCTTTGTGTCGACAGAAACGTGCCGTGACGTCTTGTGCCCCGGCAGCTCGACCTGCGTCGTGGACCAGACAAATAACGCATACTGCGTGACGTGTAATCGGATTTGCCCCGAGGTGACGTCGCCTGAGCAGTACCTGTGTGGAAACGACGGGATCACCTATGCCAGCGCGTGTCACCTGAGAAGGGCTACATGCCTCCTTGGCACGTCTATTGGAGTGGCATATGAGGGAAAATGCATCAGTAAGTCTGCAGGGAGAGACGTGAAAGCCTCCAGCCACTGTGGTTTCACTGCATTTTCTTTCTGGCCCCTTCTGCAGTAATTCACAGATCCTTTTTTTTTTGTTGTTTTTTGCAAACATTCCAGTTAGGAGGGGGGGGGGTGTCTCAGAGGGAGGGGGTGTTTGGTAGTTGCTTGTGTTTGCTCAAGAAATGATAGAAATCTTATTATTTCCTGATGTTGGCAGCATTATCCCAAATGGGAGAAAGAGAAGGAGAGGCCGAGGAAGGAAAAGAGCGAAACAGGGGAGTGCTGGGGGCCATGAAGAAAAGTTTCAAGTTTTTAGCCAAATCGGTTTCCTATCTAGATAGCAGTCAAAGACATGTAGTCTCAAACGCTCATTAAGTTTCTGTTCCTTTGGTAACACCTTACTTAATAAGGCAGAACATAGATTTTTCCCTTGAAAGCTCAGTTTTTGACTCATCCTCTTTGAAAGGTGACTAATCAAAGATTTACTCTGCTATTATTTCCTTCTGTCTTCATCCAGAGGCCAAGTCATGTGAAGACATCCAATGCAATGCAGGGAAAAAGTGTCTGTGGGATGCCCGGATGGGCCGGGGCCGTTGCTCACTCTGTGATGAGTCCTGTCCAGAGACTAGGACAGATGAGGCAGTGTGTGCCAGTGACAACACCACATATCCCAGTGAATGTGCCATGAAGCAAGCTGCTTGTTCTAAGAGGGTGTTGCTGGAAGTCAAGCACTCAGGATCTTGCAACTGTAAGTAAATAGCAAAAGCAAAATATGAAACAAATAAATGAAACATCCCTCATCCCTATCCAAGCAAGAGACAATATTCACATTACTTTCCCAAAAACTAAGAAAAAAAAAACCCTGAAATTACCCCTGACCCCAACTTTCCTCAAGCTCCCCGCTACATCACCAAGCAGAGCTTAAGCAAGCAGAAAGGACTTGGGAATGGAAGAACTTGCATGATGTTTTCTTTGTCGCTGGCTTTTGTTCTTGTGTTCTTGTTTTCATTATATTTTATTTTACTTTTTTAAAAGTTGTTCTGGAAAACAAGTGAACAAAGGATGGAAGACACAGTTCTATATCAGCAGTCTTTAAGAGCCTGGGGAAGAGCTAATTTTGTTTGCAGTGGAACAATCCCAGTATTTAAATGGAATTACATTTATGGACGTGCTAGAGGCCTGCAGGAGCAGGCTGCCTTAGATCTCAACAGTATTCTTATGATAGTGGTTATAGCTTCACAGTTCATAAATTCCAAGTTCCAAATTTTTTTTTTTTTTTTTTTGGCTGGAGTCAATCAACTGATATTGCACTGCCTATTATGACATACATCACAAACAAAAAGGAATAAAATACATTCTAAATGTCCACATGTTATGAATTATGAGCATTAGGTGATGGCTAAATTGATGCCATGTTGGTGATAATAACAATGTTTTTTAACATTGATACTCATATAGACAACCTATCTGTAGACATTTGTGCGCTCACGGAGACAAAACAAAAAAACAAACTGAACAATTGCCTCTAAGAAGTATCAAATGTACATTCCAAGGTCCAATTTAGGAGAATGTGCTCTTGTTAATTTCTTTCTCCTGACTGACAGTAATAAGCTGCCTCTAAAGTATATAGTGAAATGGTGACCAACTTTATGATCACCCCATTAGCTAAATATAAATGTGATAATTTACACTGTGCAGGATGAGCATAAGCTTGTAGAACCACACTCTCTCATCTCTCATCTCGTTTAAAAGAAACATGTAACATTTAGAAGCTGGCTTTTATCACCCGTGCTGTTTCCAGTTACTGTTGTCAACGATAATGTGTATCAGAAAGTACAAATCCATTTGGACTGATGAGGGACCGTCTGTTTTTTTTTTTTTCCTTATTTGTACTGTCACTCTAGTGTTTGCTTGTGCTTTTTTGATGTGTTCAATGTAAAAATGTGTAAAAAGAAAAAGAAAATACCTCAGAACTTTTGTGATGATGTCTGACCTGCTTGCCAGGGCCAGGCTGTGACACATAGTCCTCCCTCCCTGAACGTTTGAGCCAGAAACATAAAAAAAAAAACAAAAACAACAACAAAAAACAATAATAATAATCAGATGAAAGCAACTAGCGAATCCAAAAACACAATAGCACTTTTCTGTGTTATATGTGTCTGCTTTCAGGAATCTACCCAAAAGAGACTCGAGCCACTGGAACCATCCGTCCCAATGCCACTATGCCCGCCTCCCAGTACCCCATAACCCACCTTGTGACCCCTCCACCCTCCCATCCCCTCTTTTTCATGCTGCAGCACTGACTTGCTAGATTATGTAAATGGACATGTAATTGGGGATGCCACAGTTATTGTTGCTGCCAAGTCAGACTGAACTTTCCTCACAGACGCACACACAAACATAATGATATAGTGATAAAAAAAAAAGGAAACAAAAAGAAGGCTGTGTGTGAGTCTCTATATTGTGAGCTTTTTCCTTTTTGACATTCAGTGATATTCTGCGCTGTTGTGGTCCATATTCATACAACAGCTACCATATATTCTCCCATATAGCCATTACAGAAGACCAGGAGGAGGATGAGGAAGATGAGGACTCAGACTACATGCCCTATGTCCATTTATCTTCTGTACTGGATGGATAGGCTCCCATCATAGGGGAACAGTTCTAGGGCAACGAATCATGTCCATACTGTACATTATGTGTATGCTTATTTATTTTTTAAACAAAAAGGAAGTACACATATAGTTCAGTCTGCTAGATGTTTATTTATACAGTACTTTTTGTGTTTTATAATTTATACATTAACATTGTCAGGCTATCATCTACCATGATATATTGTGTCACCACTCATTTTCAACTCTTTATGTTGTTCTCTCTGTTACCTTCTTTTTTCTTTTTTTAATCATGAAGAATTATATTTGTCCAAAGAAAAACAGTGTTATTTATTTGTCATTTTACTGTGTAAGTATAAGTCCTCTACAAGCTGTAAATTGCATTCCCTGAGCTGTAAAAATCTGCTTGTTTCTGTCAAATCTCTGTCACAGATGTTCATGTCACACAATCATAACTGCATGTTTAGGCTGTGTGTTTATTTATTGGGTATATATCCATACATACATACATACATACATGTATGTGTGTGTGTATGTTATATATATATATATATATATATATATATATATATATATATATATATATATATATATATATATATATATATATATATATATATATATATATATATATATATATATATATATATATATATATATATATATATATATAATTTTATGTACAGATGTGTTTCTGGTTTGTTTACAACTATAATATCTGACCAAAGGGATTCTCTCACTGATTTTTGCAAATGAGCATAGTAAAAGGTGCAACACAGCAGCGATGAAATGGACAAGATAAAGAGAGCCATTTGTTTTTCCTTTTCTCATTTTTAATATATTTTTTTTTTATTTGGTTTTAGCCATTTAGACTTGTTTTAACCTAGACATAATTCCATAGTATTTATTTTGTCCCACCACATTGAAGCAGAGGTAAGTTTTGGACATTACTTGATTATTATGGAAACAATGTGCCATCAACATTTGTGAGCTGTTTTCTTGCCAATGTGCTCCATATTGCTCTCACAGAGCTGTAATAAGAATAATGTACTGCAGTACGCTTCATTATTTCAGACTTCAGCTTGTTTGTCTTTATTTGTTGTTTTTTTTCATAATGCATTTTGTTTTAAAGCATCACAAGAGAAATACAAAATTCTGTTATGAAAATATAGTTTTGTATTTTTATGTAAATGTCATATGTACATAGAAAGTTTGATGGTATTTGTACAGATATGAAGAGTGAAACAATAAAAGTTGTTTCCTTATACTTCTTTCTGAGTCTTCTATTTTATTTTACTTTCATTTATTAAGGAAAAAGTGTTAAAAATATTAAATGTTAATTTCATGTGCTTAACTGATAGAAAAAATGGACTTAAACTCAGAATAGAGTGAAATACTGTCTTCAGAATCCCAGGGCATTGATTGCGTCTTGAATGATTGTGATTAAAATAAACTTAATTTATTTAGATTTCGAAAAGTTCCTCAGCTTTCTATCAATAGACTGTTTCAACAGAAAACTCTATACACCCAGACAAATTATGTTTTGTTTTCTAAGTAACTGTGTATTAGACCTGCATGCACACACCTATTTGCATAATATTTATTCATTTAAGTAGGCGTCATAGCTTTAAGCCTATGTTTTCTCTCTTTCTACTTTTAGCAAAAAAAAAAATATAAATAAATAAATAAATAAATAAATAACAAGGTAAAGAAACAAAACAACTGTCAACCGTAGAAAAGCTAAAGATTTAACGAAATTGAAACAGTTGTTGTAAAAACAAAACAAAACAAAACAAAAAAAACGTAACAGGAAATAAAACTGACGGGAAACGTAAAACTTTTATCAGTATTGAAATGTTAACGGTAAATATGACTTCCTTTGCCACATGCTGACATCTCTCCATTTCCACAATTGTTATTATTTATTTATTTGGTATGGTAGGACAAACAACGGCGGCATTAATAAGCGCTTTACTGATTGAGAAACAATTTGTCAAACTGAAGCTGACACATCCTTTGCTGACATCATTCTCCATAAACCAACCGTTTCCACTGCGCATTCGCGCTGTTTGTTACTTCGCGGCTGCCGTACGTCATTGTTGATAACAACCATGGCGTCTTCAATGTCACTTCTCGGTTTAGGACGTTTATCTGCGTTCAATGTAGCCTCAAAAGTCTTCTTGAACCCTGCCAGGTAATTCTATATTGACTGTATGTCGGTTTCATGTTTGCGCCTTGCTACTGTGAGTTGAGTGTGTTTGAAGTGTCCAACTCAACAGTCGACAGAACCTAAAAGGCCGTTTATTTGGCAACAGAGACTGAACACTGGCAGGAAGCTAACCACTGTTACAGATACCTAATACGACATTCTGAAAAGTTTTTAAACTTTTTGGGTCCACAATTGCAAGGTCACACTCTTAACTTTGTTTCTCCTTGCTCGTTTAGTCCTTAAATGCATTAGGTCATAAGATAATCTCCATGTCCTTACAACACCTAGTTAGCCAGCTAATTAGCTAATGCTAGGTCAAGCTATAAATGAGTTTAAGAGCTCTAACGCAATTTAACGTGGTATGCCACTCTTCACAGCACGTGCTACATACCATTACTAATAATCGTCGCGACGGAGGACTTTATTTAATAAGATGTTTATTCTGGAAAACGAATTTAAAAGACCGACACTCCACAGCTGACTTCAGTATAACAGCTTGTTTATTAGTGGTACCAACCTGCAGCAAAACATCATACGCTCTTTATGTGCAGACACAGCGTGAAAAGGTTAGTGCAGAAAATGGTGAGATATCCTTAGCCATTTAATAGATTAACTCCAATTTGACCGGTCGGCATCACTTCTTGTGCCTTTGAAAGGATAACTGGCAGATCCATAGATTTTAGTTATGGTATGTCTGTTTCTCCTTTTCATCAAAGCACATAGTTCAGGAGCTTAGTCCTCTTAGTTCTTCTTAAGAAATTCAAATGTTTCTGAACGTCCTCTACCTAACTTGAGATCCAGAAATAATCTGGGATCTTTTTGAAATAAAAATTCCAGTACAACATCATCATCAAGTGAAATGCTGGGAGATTCACAGATTTCAATTTTCATGGCCCATTCTTTTGTTTTGTTTTGTTTTTCACCCCTTCGAGGTTTAACCTACTGATTCTGAATTTTCACCATTCTCAATGTCCTAAGAACTGAAGCAGTGTACAATTTTTTATTTTTTAAATGAAAATTCATTATTGTGATTCTAAAGAATGTTTTAATTTTTTCCTAAACTGAAGCATGTTACAGTCCTTTCTCTCCCTGAGCAGTGAGACATCCACCCTGCAAAAACAATAGTAAATGTAAAAGTTTATTTAAATGAATAGAGCATATTTGCAAGTTGGAGTACCTTCTGTCCTGAAGGCTACAAATTTTGAATTACATCTTTTACCACTAACATTATGCCCACCACCCTTGGATGTGTAATCTTCAAAGAAACCTTGGCAGCATGTGTGCATGGGTTTAAGTGTGTAAGATCTTTGTTTTTTTTTTTTTTTTTTTAATATTATTCAACTAAAAAAAAAAAAAAAAGGGGGGAAAAAAGATTTTTCTTTGCCTGAACTGCTGGCTGTTAGTTTCAAGTTGCCAGATGAGCAATTGGTTCTCTATTCTAAACCATTTGCATCATCACATAAAATTAAATGTTCTTCTTGGTTTTCGAACAGTCATCAGATGCAGCATCTTATTTACATTTTCTGTTGGTGAAACAGTACTGTTTTATTTGTGCAAATAGATATTAGTTTTATTTCAGCTACAGCTATTTAGGATATTTAGACCAAAAATGGTAAAATTGTCAATCATACTCAGGTGTCATCTGTGGCTCAGGTTTTTACAGTGTTTGTCTTCCGGTGGGAAGATCCGTCACCTAATTGCCTGCTCTTCCATGTGTCAAAGTGCCCTTGAGCAAGACGTTGAACCCCCATATTTCTCCACATATGCTTATGGGTGTGTGATTGTAGAGACAGAAGTGCTGCATGACTGATTTTATGTGGTCCATTTATGTGTGACAGGAATGTTATGATTTTTCTCTTTATTCTTTAATTGAAATATGAGTCCTGAGAATGTGAAACAAATAAAACAATGTTGTGAGGCCGTAGCTGAGTGGTGATGGCACTTCTCTGTTTTGCAACAGGACACAGCTACACTTTCACAAAGAGCTCCACAGTCCTAGTCTGAGAGTTGACCACAGCCAACATTAAGCATGTCCTGTCATTAGGATGAGAGCAAGAGTCTGCCAGATATTCACCAGACAGAACTAATAGGTGGCTGGGGGGGAGGGGTCCTTCCTCATCGCTTTTTTCTCTGCCCACTGCATCCTCCAAGACTGTCATTGGTTGCAGTGTCAATTATTTGTGTAATTTACTTTGTTTTGTGTCTTTGAGTGTAAAGTCTGCCTAACTGTTTTTCAGGTCTATAAGCACGTCAGCATCAAGGCTGGCAGAGAAACCAGGACAGGACACGCAGCTTATTACAGTTGATGAGAAACTGGTAAGAATCCCTCATGCTCAATGTAACACATGGGTCAGTGTTTGTCTGATCTGTTGTTTTTCCATTAGTTTCCTGGAAAGTGCTCATATCTCTGAAACTGCTGCAAAAATCAGCTTTACTAAACAGTAGCCTTTGTAACAATTTTATGACAAAACTCTACTAAAAACCCAGAATATCTTTAATTTAAATGTAAAAATTTGCTTGAGATCATGAACCTAAGCGTACCTACACTCTGAAGTCTTATGGAGTTGTCCTCAGGAGGTCAAGTTGTGATACACAGCTTTTCCTCATTAGTGGCTTATATTTTTTAGTATTTGTAAACACTGTGCTTGTCAAATTGAGAAAAAAAAGCGAATGTTTATAATGAAAGTTGTTGTTACAGTACAAACCACAGCTTCCATTTTTGATACCCACAAAAGGAAGGACGACTGCAACGTGTACAATTTGCGTTGTGCCTAAGCTCTTTTCTGTACCCTGCTGAGCCTTGCTCTAGGTTATTGATGACTGAATATTGGCTGTGATCATTAACAGCAACACTCACTGTCTGAAACAAACGTTTTGACTCACTGATCAAGGATTTTCATGCAGTGGAAGATGAGAATCCACCAGCTGATAATTATAAATTCCTTTTTTCGTGTCACAGTCATTTTTTTCCCCAGTACATTTCAGAGTGGTGTTGTGTAGTATGCACACTGAAAGAAGAGGGTAGAGGGTAAAGTCAAATCATTGAAATATGTTCATCAGGTAAATTAGTTCAAGCCTGATTGCCAGAAAGTTAACTATTAGAGGTTTTACTTCTTAAATCAACTTGAGCACCACTTTATTACAACACATCTGTAGTTGGATTTAAAAAAAAAAAAAACAAAAACTGATGTAGCAGAATGAGGAATCTTGAACTGTTTTTTTTTTTTTTTGCTGCATTCTTTCTTCTACCTTGTGAAAATTTGGCTTTTACATGACCAACAATGCAGACAGTTTAATTACAGATCCAGACGTGTTATGTTATTAGCAGCCAAAGTAGCTTTGAGAAACTAGCCTGAGGCAGAGAGGAGGCGCTGGTTTCAGAGGTTTAATAACTCCTCTTTTTGCAAAAATAGTTTCAATTTCAAACTTGTACTCTTCAACCTCAGCTACAGGTGCTTTGTAGTTTTGCACTGAGAAGCAAATCTCCTCAGTCCTGTCAACAGTGGGAAATGGTTTGACACTAACATCCTGTTACTGGGGGGAAAAACACTTTAGCCTGTTTGTGTTTCTTTAAACTAATCCTCTTCATCCTAAACGTAGAATACCACGATGGAGCCTGCGTGAAATAGTGATGGAGGGGAATGTGGTTTTGGTGGAACAGGCAGGTGTGCAGACATGTAGGAATGTCCATATACAGCAGACAATGTTGTAAATTATATTTACTGTAACTGAAGAAGCACCTGAAGAATCTTGCAGGTCTGGCTTTTTGCTAAATTTAGATATTTTTCAACTGTTGGGTTTTTAGTGTATAAGTCCCAGTTTAATGGTTGTTAAAATGTGAACAAATACGAATAAGAAGAAGATGAAACATCATCTCAAAAGATTTAAATAATTAGCTAACCTATAGCTGACATGTAGAGATTCAGATTAAGCCATTTCAGGCAGTTTATCTGACTTTTGGTCACTCCTCTTTCAGCTATGAAAGACTGTCCAAAACTTCTTTGTGGATTTGAATGTCCTGTGACTTTGCTGCCCAAGATCTGTAAACCGACTTGTATATACCTTTGTACCTTTGTCTGAAATCTGTCATCAGATTGCAGGTAAAATGATTAGAGTTTGAAGTGGACCAAAATCAATCTGGTTACAAACTATGTGTTATTATCTAATTAGTTTTTATTAGAAATCTGACTGTTATGAGCTAAATCTGTATTTTATTTAATTAATATTTACCAAACATCTGCAGCTTTTTGTGATTATTTTTTCAACTGAAGTGGCATGTGCAGAAAGCCGAGATCTATAACCACTTTCCAGTAATTATCAGTTGCCAGTGAAAAAATTTGTAATCAAAGACTTATAGGGAGCTACAGTGACTGTTCAGAATTAGTCTATCTTTGAAATATTTGAAATAGTTCAATTTAGTGCTGGGCGATATGGAAAAAATCATATATCACGATATGGACTATTTTATATCACGATAACGATATATATCACAATATACCATAATAAAGTATGTTTTCAGTTATTCTCTGAAAAGTTTGACAAAAATTTCATTGCTTACTTTTCAACTTTATTTCCAAAGGACATTTAGCTGAATTGTCACAAACATACATTTTAGTGCAGCAAAAACAGGTAGGTACAGAGGTACAGTAGCTTTCACATTTTTTTTTTAAGTGCACAACAGTTTCTGAGAGGAAAAACACATTTTTGCACTGAAGTTCAGCTATAAAAAATAAACAAAAATTATTTTTCAACTTTCTGAAATCTGTAATCTTGTAGTGCAAAGTTTGCAAACCAATATAAAGTGTCTAAAGTAAACATCAGAGTTGAAGAGAAAACTCTGTTTAAGGCATTAACCATGAATAAAAGTGCAAACATAAAAGGCTACTTTGTAGAAGTAGATATGATTCTATCAAATTTATCGTTGCAGGTTATTTAATTACATATTTGCTGTAATAATTGATAAAATTAGGTTAGAAACGATAGAAACGATAGAAGAGAAATGGCATGATACACACTTTTATATTGTCCCCACGATATGTATCGTCATATTGCCCAGCACTAGTTCAATTTAGCTTTTAAGTGAATAGCTTTTCTCTTGAGTCTTGTTTTGCCTCTTTTCATTAAGGGCTGAAACACGGTCTAAATGTTGATAAGGATGCATTTGAAGTGACCAAGGTTAGCAATATACCAACTGTACAAAAAAACACTGCTCTTTGAGATTCATTTTTTTTATTTATAGACAAAGCAGATGGAAGATTGCTGCAAAAGAGGGAGTTTGGGAAAATGTGAGGGTCTGTTGTAGACTTGTTTTTTGGAAGGGGGGGGGGGGGGGGGGGGGGGGGGGGGGGGGGGGGGGGGGGGGGGGGGGGGGGGGGGCACTGTGGGCAGTGTCAGTGTGCTTTTGTCCCAGACCAAAGCTGGCCATACTGGCAGACAAACCTTTGGCTGGGCGGAGTGTCTGTCACTGTCCTCTCAGTAGGGGCCACTGAGAGGAATGGCAGAGAAGAGGAAAAAAGGGCCTCTAAAAAATGGGGAGGGAGGGGGGCTTAAAAGAAAAGAAGCTTGCATGGAAAAAGTTTGTGAGACACCCTGAGACTCACGAAAAAGACAGTGGCCACTTCAGTGTTGTCGGCCACAGAGGTTTCTTTGTAGCATGCTGTTGCTGGCAACGGCGGGAAGCACTCTAATGCTCACCCAGACGGGCCAGAAAGAGAGGCCCTCAGCTGTTTACAGTACAGTAGTCTCCGTCTCACATGGAAGAGGGCAATGAGAGCACTTTCCCTTTTGGGCATTCAGTGGTTGTCGGCATGCTAGTCATTCATCAGGCTGTCAATAAATGTGAATTACTTTTTGATTAGACCAATCACACAAAGATTTCGATCTATTAGGGGGTTATGCTGGGTGAGCATGCCGGCACTCTCAGCCAGCCTGAGGAGAAACTTGTGTTCTGCTTGTTGTATCGTGAACATTTCTGAATAGGCTCATTTAGATGGGTTTCCATTTGTCTGGGCAGATGATATTGTGAATTCACTCCAAAAATCCTGTCTGAATGTTTCTGTCTGTGATACTCATTATATTGTCCTTTGTTCTTGTTTATCCCCCAAAAAAAATCGAACCTTTTAGGAACTTGTATAGTTACTGTATTCATTCATTGTCCTCCCTTAGAGACAAATTTAGGCTGTGAAGGATAGAAAAGATTGGAAGATTAACTTGGTAGGAAAAAAACAGCTCCTATGGCATGTGTGGACAAATTTACTGAAGAAAGGGAATATTTGTTTATTTTTCAGAAATGTTGTCTATCTGTTGCTGTCTTCTGTCCCAAAGTAACGTTGGATTAACTGCATATTGCCTACAATTAGGGATGCGTGATGATATCAGCAAGACGTTGGTATCTGCTGATAAAGACTCCTATGCTGATATTATTTTTATTTAATTTTTTTTTCCCCCACCAACCGTGCCATGAGCACACTTATGCGACAAGGTTACAAAAAAGAGACTTCGTTACATTGATCAGTATAAAAGAGGGACAAACCAAAGATGTCTGCTGTGTGGGGCTTTTAAGAGTGTCAGAAAGTGATAACAAAGATGCTGTTTGCAATGAAGACTCAACGTTGGTCACGCGAGGAGGAGTCAAAACCCTCTCCTTCAACATCAGATCATTTAATAAAGAACCATCATCTCAGGTCGTAGGAGGAATTTGTGAAGATCAAGCAAGAGAAAGAGACTCTCACAAGGATTGAGGGGGGGTGGGGGGTTGTCATCAGCAGCCGCTTCTCAACTCTCTCAACAGAGGCAAACATTTTGACTGTGACCACCTGAGGCCAAAAGGCATCACTCAGAAACTCCTGGAATTTACACGTAAGTTGCAGTAAGCTGCAGGAGTTTTCTTATTTTGTTATGAGAATGTGTTTGCATCACCATGGTGATCAGAACATCATCATTTAACGTTAGTATTAAGTGCTGCATCAGAAGAATAGGTGGATTTTATTGGCATCTGCAAAAATCTGTTGAGATTAGGAAATATATCGACATATCGGATATCGGCACATATCTTATAATACTGTCATACATCAACAACAGTGAAGTTAGTTCACAGGCCTGGAGTGGACAGCACAGCAAAGGTGACGAAGAGTTTCATGAAAGTAATGATGGAAGAGAACATGAGGAAGTGACTGAGTAAGAGACCAAACAAGAGTACCGGTAATCCCGGGCAGCATCGTAAAAGCAATTGAACCTCCGCACCAGTAGGGGGACACACTGAAAAAATGACAAAAGTTGCTTTGTGCTGCTTTAAAGCAGCTCTCGTATTAACAGTTGAGATTACTGTTTGAAGAGATAGACTTTACAGTTTTCTGACCTGTATGCCATCATTAAAGGAGCTCATTGCTTTTTGCTAAAATTGTCTTTTTTTTTCTCGTTTGTTTTTCAAATTGACATTTTAAGGCCACACAGCTTCTAATTTCTTAATTTGATGATTTTATATTTTTGTGTTTCTTATTGTGAATTAAGTAGCTTAAGACGTGCTTTAAAAATATCCAGACTGAACAGTTAAAATGACAGTTTATTTTAGACCTTGATTATTTTCATCTCTTCTCAAATGTAAAATTTTACTTTGACTTCATGATGAAGAAAACCCTGTGGCCATTGTTTGAACTTTAGAAACAATGAAAAAGACCTGCGTGATGGAGTTGCAGTGCCCAAAGCTGTTCCCTAGAGTGCCCATGCCGACCTGCTTTTGTTTGTAATTACTGTTTGATTAAGCATGCTGAGCAGCTCCCAGGGTCCGGCTCGCTGGCCACTGATATGCAGCTTTACACGGAATGACTATGACCTCAGTCAATTAGAGTCAGGTCTTTTGCTCTACTCTCTGACCCTTTGCAGAAACAACTGAGGTTATAACCATAACAGCCACTTCAATAAGCAATACAATGTCTCCCACTTATGCCTAAGTGTGTGACTGTCTACTCCTGCCGCAACCACAGCCAAGTGCTCTCCCTCTTTCCACATAAAGACAACACCATAATCTTAAAGCGCTTGTGAAGCCTTGTTATAGAGTCCTCTAAAGGCACTAGGATTTTACGAGACAGAGAAGGACAGTTATTAGACTACGGGGAACAGAGGGAGAAGGAAGGAAGAAGAAAGGGAGAGGAAGAGAGTATTAAACTGGTAGGTCCATTTGAATCTTGGCATGTTAATCTCAAATCAGTGGTTTCTAGTGAATTTAGAGCACAGCACTTGCTTGGCAAGTGACATCACATCTGGGCACAAGATGTGAGGGGTTGACGGCAGTAAGGTGTTGAGTCCATACGCCTGCTGTTTGTGGTTTTTGAAGACCAAATAGGAGATGAGGTTGAAAGATTCGGTGCCTAACAGTCAGCAGCACTCTTTCAAGCTAATTCATCATAGGCACTCAGTACCTTTGTCATCAACAGATTTATTTTTTTCATATTTGAGAACTTGCAAAAGCACTAGGGATGTTGAGGGAAAACTCAAAATAATTCATTCAGTTTTGCAAAAATGTTTTGTGATTGATTTTAATCTTTTAAAAAAAAGTTGAGATACAAAAGGAGAGAAGTTGTAAATCTTTTATGCAAATGACTAATCACTTGAAAGATCAGCCATTTCTGCTTTTAGATTAATTAAAAAACGTGGCAAATGCTTGCTGACATAGTGTACTCAGCTGAAAAAAAAATGTAGCCCCTCCCCTCTTTTTTTCCTTTTATTTGTGGTGATTGGTTTTTGTTTGGCTTTTCTTCCTTCAGCTACAGTCTTGGCTAGTGACCATTACCCTGTTTACTACAGCAGTGTGTGCTGTAGCCTAGACTGCCACCCTCTGGCTCCTCTATGTCGCGTAGTTTATTCTTTTCAAATGGTTAAAGGACTTGTATCACTCGAATTTTATTTGCAGTGAAAGTTTAAAGAGTTATGTCATGGTTGCTTGCTGATTTTGGAGAAAGTGTGATGTTCAAAGCCTGATGCAAATGGTTGGAATTCTTTAAAAAAAAAAAGAAGCTTTTCATGTTAGTTTTGACCTTTTAATCACAGTCAATTGGTAATTTTAAGTCACTCAAAACTAACATTTTCAAATACTCCTTCCAATTCAACTATAACAGCAAAATGATTGCAGTGTTGGTGTGTAACAGTAATATTCAAATGTTTACATTTATTCATTTAATAATCTTATTAATAACATGGAGTAACCCCTCATGTATGTCCATGCACAAGTGAACAGAACTGTTTTTCAAAAAGTGTGACTTGTGGATGTTTTTATTTTTTATTTTTTAAAAATGCTGTGTCTGAATCAGAATAACAATTCAGATAACCCAGGCGTGAGAATATTTGTAGCCCCAGCACTCTTAAGTCTTCAGTACAGAGGTGAATACACTGATTCTGTCACGCCTCACACACAGAGTAACCTACAGTGAAGCAGACCATATTCAACACCCCGACTCCCCCTTTTTTCCCTCTCATCCTCCTCTCCCACCCTTCCTCCCTCTTTTACACATAGACAACTTAAGTGTCTGTTTTGTCTGGTTGTCCTCTCATACGGTGTGCTTGTAAAAAAAAAAAAAAAATCTCTTGGCTCAAGTTTGGAGCAGTGGGTCAGAGGATGTTAGTCTTTGAAGAGTGCCAAACAAGAAGCTTTATTATGTATTATCCACTAAATAGTATGTCATTCATTAACGCTCTTTTCTATAGAGACTAAGCCTCTTAATAGTACTCCTGAGCTCTGTCCGCGCTGTCTACATTTAGGAAGTGTCTAGCTGTTAAGTGTTGTGTTTTCAGATAGATTATTAAAAAGGCTTTTGTTTGGCTACACTTCCACTTACCCAGTTGTTGTCCAACAGTAATGGGATATAGTACTATATTTTAGTAATCGGATATTCCCTAGATTTCATCACAAGGGTGTGTGTGTGCACACACAACTGTCCTCACATGCACAAAGTCTGCATATGTGTAGATATGTTCTGCTCAACCTCAGAACTGCATTACTGCACTCAGATTCATTGTTGGCACGTACAAATACAGACGTTCCTGCACTTTAGCTTGAGCTTTTCACGTCTTGTGCACTTGTGAAAGCTTCTTTTCAAATATTTTTACTCTTTGCTCTTTGATTCTTGTGAATCAGAACTGGAAAACGTCCCCCAAGCTCTAAAAAGCCACGGGTGATGTTCACCAGTGAAATCACCATCACTTTTTTTCAGTTTGCTCCTTCCCTGATGATGTGACAGTGAATGTAAGTGCAGGAACACATCTGAGATCGTGTCCAAATATATTTGGCTTAGTCAGGGACTTTTTGAGTGTGAGGGCCGAGTTTTAAGTGAAAAAAGGTACAATATCTCAGTATGAAAACAAGGAATTGTGCTCATAAAAATGTTCTTTATTAAAGATAATAATAATTTTACCAATAACCAGTTTCAGTGCTATTCACTATCACAGATTTCAAAGCAGCACAAAGGAACTTTAGAAATGTTTAGCTTGGTGGGTCCATGGAGGTGCCGTCACTTTTATGACTTTATCCGAGATTTACTATTCTTTATTCACATATTTAGTCACACCCCAAATTTCTCTTCTGTCATTACTTTTTTGAGTCTCTTAGTTTCTCTGCCATGGCATCCTCTAGATCTGTGAGCGAGTCTCATTGCTGTTGATCTGTGATTTTAGTACCTTAAATGGATACGCAGTTGACATGAGACAGCTGGGAATTGGCTGGTTTTTGCCAGGGATGACAAGACCACGGAAGCCAAACAACACTTCCTTAAAGTGACTAAGTTTTATTTAACATGAAAATAAAGTCTTTTGTGCCATTTAATTTTTTTCTTCTTGTTAGTCCATTTATTCTGTCTGTAACTAGCATTTTTATGAATGACCTGTCCCCTGTTGTTTCCCTCCTATTCTCACCACTATGTGTAATTTGACATTCAAGCTGACCCTTAAACCAGCTGCGTCTCGTTCTCCATTGTTGAATTATATCCACACGTGAACAAGCAACATAATATTTGTTTCTATTAGAGATTCCCCCTATGTCCAATCAGTAATTGGTATGCTTTTTTCCCTCTTCAAAGACATTTGAAGGTTTGAACCACGAAAGGCTGATGAGTGAGGCTCTTGGTCTGGGTGTGGGCTGGACAGTAGGGGGTTAAAGGGTGATGTGTTTGGGCTTTCAGCACATGCTGACTCAACATGATTCAGCTCGGCTGACCTTATGACCTCTCTGGCTGCTGAGCTGCAGCTTTGGTGTACAGGTGTTAACGCTATGATAGGCTGGCCTTAGTTGTGTCATTGCTGTTACAAGGCTCACAAAAATGTGGTGCAACTAAAAATGGTTTGTCCGAGCCAGTTGTGCCCAGACTTCCTTTATGTGTTGGACTGTCTGTCTGGCTACAGTGCTAACCGGAAGTATGAGCTCACATTAACACGTATTAAAAAGAATGACATGTGCAGCATTTTAACACCGCTGCCCTGTAACTGCATTTTTATATTTATTGAACTATTATCTTTTGTTGATTGTCATCATTTTTTTTTTTTTTTTTGTCAATGCAATTTCAAAAAAAAGAAAAACTCAAAAAACTACACATTTCCTCTGACTGAGTCAGAGAGGTTAACTGAGTTTTAGGTGTTTTCAATAAATGCTGTTTTATCATTAGACTATTAACCATATGTTAGTGTTAGGTGAAATGGTAAAGAACTTTTTTTTTAATTGAACATTTATCTTGGGGTGGGGGGGATTCTAGATAAACATGTCTACTTCATGTTTTGGATGCAGAATGAATGAAGAGGAGATCATTGTTACAACAGATAATTTAGTTGTTAGGACCATTGGATGAGCAGATGTGAATTTCACTTTTCTGAATAGGCAACTAGGGCGTATCCAATGATGAAAGGGAAAAAAATGACTGGGCTTTTCTGCTCATCAACTGCACGAGCAGTGTGTGTGTTCAAAAGTCAACCAGATCACACTCACCTGTTTTAAAGTTTACATTTTCCAAAGTGCAGGATGTTCTCCACTGTGAAGCTCGATTCAAAGCTCCCTTGGCAGTAGACATTTCAGAAAAAACAGAGTTGATTGCTTAAAAAAGAAGTGCATGATTTGTGTTACTGAAGCTGAACATGATCACCAACATCCATCCAAAAGTGATATCTGATTTTTCACTTTTAAAAAAAATATTTTATTGGCAAACCATGTTTTAGGTTAAATTACATTTGCTGTCCTGGGAAAGCTCATTCTTTTACAAAAATACATTACACTCAACAAAAATCTTATGGTTTTTTTTTCTTCATTTGGACAGGTCTGAAAATGATTTTGGAAATGGTATGAAGAGCATACTTTTGTTTCATAGCAGTCAGATCAAGATGTAATATCTCTCCATATAAACTGTGGGACTTGAACTTGAGAAAATCTGGACGTGCACCTGCAAATCATCTGAAGCTGACAGGATATGCTAAATGATATGCAGGTGTCAGCGACTCGAAAAAACTTCAAGAAACTGACAATGTGCTTCCCACGTCTTCACTTTTCCAGCAGTTCAAGTGGAATAGTTATGTTCATTAATGGCTACTTTCCTTGGCTGGAAATACAAGTTAACCAATTTGGGGTTAGTTGATGAGATTAAGGGTGGGGGTGAGACATCTTGATAAATCAACGGATTCACGTTTGCTTTGACTTTTTTCTGTAAACATTTTTTTTTTTTTGATTGCCATGTGAATGTTTATTTTCACCAGAGATGTTCCGATGCCATGTCTTTCTTTGTGATTCAGATACCTGGACTTTGGACGATACTGAGTACTGATCCGATACCATTGTTGTTTTAAATATGTTTTTATTGACAATTTAATCTACTATCCTTTTTGTTAAATAAGAAAGAATATTTTAAACACATTTGCGGTTTAAAAGTTTATTGTAAAGCTGATTACCTGCATATCTTTTAGCTGACATGATCAGTTTCAGAGATGTATGTCCAGCCTGGGAAACTGTTCTGTGGCTCCAGATGTTCAGTCATGCAGAGAAATTGAACATTTTCAATGACCGACAGGGCCGGTCATCTAGGACGATGAATTTGACAGTTTGGTCCATCATTGTTCTGGTTTCTGACTTTCTTTGGGGACTTGCGCTCATTTTTGAAACACAAACTTCAGAGTTTGCTGTTGCGATTCGTCCCTCTTTTCAAGTTTAACTTGATAAACTTGTGCTTTTTCTTGTGATGACTCCTCAAATGTTTAATAAGGTTGCTTAATATTTAGTACCATTTGCGCCACGTCTGGAAACTGGAGCCTTGCATAATGAGCATGTTGCAGTTTTCCTGGTGGGATTTTTTGCAGCCTAAAATGACTCCATATTACCAACACAATGCTAATGCTAGAGATCTACCTCTGACCAACAGCTTACATGCTGCTGCTTCTTCACCCAACAACTCAAAACAGGAAGTTGCAGGGCAGTATTGCATACCTTCTTGTGCTGGCTTTTAGAATTTACAAAAATGACGTGGGACCGGATAGTGCAAGAAGTAAATAGTCACTGATACTGATACTCTGGTTTTGAGTAGGATCAGTATTTCCAGTACTAGTATCGGTACTGGAACAAGTACAACGTTCACGTTTTCATGCAATTTCCTCAGTTGCAGTATTTGGGTTTTCTTGACCCCTATAGATGCACTCTCATACTCATTATATTCACAGATTTTGCATTTTCTGCTCTCTATTTTGTTCTGTTTGCTTACCAAAGATAATCAGGATAGATTCTGGCCAATTTAACATCAGCCGGTGTGCTTATTGTCTTGACATTTAAAGTGGCTTGCATTAACAGATTTCCTAAGCTGTTGACTTTGGTTCTTTCCCCTCAATCTGTTTCTGTCTTTCCTTTCTTTATTTATTTTCTTTTCATTAGTTATGTTTTCCCCCTTTCTTTCTTTGACATTTCCTTGTTGTTTACACAGAAATCTTCCATTCTAGGTCTCTGTTGGAGTATTAGGGCTACGAGTTTTCTGTAGTCTAGTGAGCCTAGCAGCCCCGCAGCGACAATCTTCTCTGCGCTTTATTTGGCTCGCAGCCAAGAGGTGTCAGAAATATCGACACGCTTTCACGTGACGGAGACTTTGCCAGTCGTTTTCCCCCCTTTCTTAAGCCCGGCATTCTGTCTGCCCAGCCAGGTATTGTAGGGCCCCGTGAAGGCCTTTGAATAGTGTCAAACTTGATAGTTCTCATTTTGCTTCCTGTACATGGCAAAAGAAAAAGTGCCCACCGTGTGGGTTTTCCTTTTGTGATGGTCCTTTCTAGTCCTCCTGGGAACACACCACATTCCAGCCACAATCATTCCCTTTGTGAATCTGGGTATTGTGGGTGAGCCCGTTATGCCGATAACCCTCCTGGCTCTCACTGTAATGCATGCAAGTATCATAGAAGTCTAGACTTGTATTTTTTACAAACAATGCCTGATAATGAGCAGAGTGTTTTCAGTGATTTGGCAGAGCTTTTGTTTTGACACGTCCTCCCACTTTCATGAAGGACCTTTTGTGCTCATCCACGCCTAAGATGTGATTTGGAGTCTGCTACATCTGGACAAATTATCGCACCAATGTACCATATATGGGCCTCATGTGTCAGTTATATTTTATGTAACTATATACGTGTAACCATAGTATGACCTGTTAATCCATAGGCTATAATTTCTAATGCGTCTCAGAGTGGGATTTTCATACATCTGGCACCCAGAACAGGCTAGACCACAAAATGCAAAATATTTCTGGATGCAAATTTGATTTCCTTCATCTCTGAAGGTACTTTCTATGCAAGATTTTCACTCTCCCCTTTTCCCCAAATGTGTGCTTGCAGGCTGTTTTTAAATGTTCGTGTCCTCTGTCAAAAACTTCAAGGATGCTTTTTTTTTTTTTCTTTTTTTTTAAGCTTCTCTCTTTTGGAACACAGATTGTTGAACATTGTCCATTGAAAACAAAAACTTTAATCCAGCAAAATTTATAAGCATTTGATTACCAAGTTGGAGAAAAGCCTGACATCTAATTTTGCTGTTGCTCAACACTGTCTTGTTGGTTACTGTGTCATGAACCATTACCCCCTCTGGGTGAGGAGAACATGTTTTCCTCCTCTTTGTGACAAGAAGGAATTGTTAAGGTTAAGTAGATAGGGCAGCCGGAAATAATTACCAAGCACTTGGGAAGCCCCCCCTCCCCCTTCCCTTTTGTCTGTGTTATTTTCAACATTTTTTTTTCTATGTGAAGATCTTATTTATTATTGAATTCACTCTGGTCTTGCCTCTTAGCATAGCAAAAGATGCCTCAGCGAAACAACCTTTGGTAGTATAGCAGTTGGACCTAGAATTTCCTAGGCTTAAAAACCATTGGAGGCTCCTTTGCAAAAGGAAAGGCGGGCTTTTGTGTGAGGTTTTTGGAGAATGACCCCCTTTCTACAAATCAACTGGCAGATGACAGACAATGATGAAAATTAGATTCTTTGAAGTTGTAATGGCCATTGAAATGTGTAAAATTCTTGTATTGAAAGGAGAGCTCCCTGGAAAGCTCTCAGTCTTGGGTGGCTGCTGTCTGCGTGCTGGGAGGTTCGTCTGTGTTTTGTCGCCGACTTCCCATTGCTTGTTTGCTAATTCCCTAAAGAATTGGACCAGATCTTTGATAGGAGACTGAAGGGGCTCCAGTTGCACAGGAATATGCATCGAGTATGCCCACTGGCCCCTCCTCCTACCAATGTCACCCTGGCCTACTTTTCCTGTGGTCTGCAGTAAATCATCTGAAACATTAGGCAATTCATTTCTTCCAACTAAATGTAAAAAGTCTATGAATTATAACATACAATCTGCTTTTATGTTTTTCTTTTTCAGTTTTTTTTTTTTTTCTGTGACTATTATTGACCTTTTCAGGTATGTGCGCTTTGGCAAATTAGTCCAGCTCAGTCTGGCTCTGTTGGGTCTATCTGGCTTCTTCCAACAAGTTTAGTTTTAAACGATACATTTTGAATAAAGTTTTAAAATATATCTATTTAGACATGCATTTTCACACTGTCAGAAATCTCCATCTACACAAATATGCCTTTGAATGCAAATCAAATTGGATTTGCATTGGAATTGTTGCAAATCTCTTCCAGCAAAACACACAAAATATTTCAATAATTTAACAAAGAAAATCCTTAAAGGGTATTATATACTTTGAACTATGGAGCTCACAGTTACTTTGCATACTGCATCCTGGGTTGATGACGTCAACGCCCTGCTCAGAAGCAACTTTACAACTTTGATAGATTTATTATAGCAACAAGACCCATTTCAGCTGGAGGTGCTGTGTTGCATTGACCCAATGATCCGCCAGGGTTTAAACATTACACTTCTAGAGCGTACAAAAAAAATACAGTTTACCAACTGTGCACATACTTTTACTCTTGATGCCACAAATCTTGCACTTAAACTGTTAGAAGCTGAAAACACTACAACTTGTAAGAACAATAACAAGTAGCAGCATCAACAGATTATATATTAACAATAAAGAACAATGCTCTTACACTGTAACAAACATGCTGGCTAGAGCATGTTGGCAAACTACACCCGACACGCTATAATATTAAAGAGTAGCCAATGAGCTACTAGTTCACTGGCTACTTTGAAAGTTAGAGGGGAAAAAAAACAGAAAAGACCCACTGCACTCTGATTTATAGATTGATTTCTTGGTCATGGAGTTTTGCTCCTTTGTTTCCTGGTTTAGGTTCTCAGATTTTCTAATTGTGCTCGAGCCCATCCGAGTACCACAGTAATGGCTTCCTCCAGTTATTCCAGGAGTAGTAGACAGAATCACCACTTATGTGGCCGTCAGTGCTGGTCTGTTCCTTGTCAAAATTATACAGTGTTGTATTGGTGCAGGCATACATTATCAATATCAGCGTTACCAAATTTAAAGTGTCCAACCATGATCTGTAGTGTTTATAAAATGCTACTTCAGAATTTTGTGCTGTTTCTCAAAAACTACAGGGAAACATTTTTTTCCCAATCTGATGGAGATGCTATGATGCCTGTTATTCCAACAGGGGGTGCTGCAACATCCCCAGCACCCTTCTCACGTCTATAGATGGCATTAAAGATGTTATTTTCATATTGTCACTGATCTATTTTTATACCTTTTTCAACTCCAGCCAACAGAAGGGAGACCTATAAAAATCTATCCTATACATCCTCAAAAAATACTCATCCTTGGACACCATTTATCTGAGTTCAGATATGTTCCTCAGTTTAAAAAAAAAGCAATTCCTTAATTTTTTTGACTGATCTTTCAGGGGCCTTGCTTCATCAAAGATTACTCCTAAATTTCTTAGAATTGGTTTTAAGGAGTGGCTCAAATCACCCAAGTGCTGTTTAATTTCTGGAATAGCAGTGTCTGGGGGAAGTGCATTTGAATTTTGTCTGCATTTAGCTGTAGGTAGTTCTTACTTAACCACTGCTTAATTCTTGACAGGCAGTTAATTAAGGAATTCAAATTCTGAGCTTCAGAGGTAGTGAAGGAACAGTGCAGTGAAATATCATTAGCAAAGAGATGGTAGGAAACACCACTGAACTGCTGAATTATTTTCCCTAAGGGGAGGATACACAACAGAAACAGAATTGGTCCCAGATCTGAACCTTGAGGTATTCCACATGGAATATTTGCAAGCTTGGACACAATCTGGTTTCCAGAAACACTGAAACTCATATCAGATAGATAAGAGTAAGACCATTTTGAAACAGAACCAGACATCCCAACCAGATCACGTAATCTGTTTACCATAACGTGATGGTCAATGTGAGAGGTCTAACAGGTCTAGAACTGTGCATTTCCCTGAATCAGCTGACATCATAATGTCATTGGACACTTTCAGCAATGCTGTTTCAGTGGAGTGGTTTTTGCAGAAGCTGTCATAAATGTTGTGTTGATCTAAAAAGGATATAAGCTGTTCAAATATCATTTTTTTCTAGTATTTTGGGAGGGGAAGTATTTTAGAGGGGAGGGGGGTATTTTAGATATTGGTCTGATATTTCTTTGGCTCAGTTTGGTCCAAGCTGGGTTTTTTAAGTTTAGGTTCCACAACAGCGAGTTTAAAAGGGCTGGGAAACACACCAGCTGAAAATGAGAGAATTATATTGGTGACCAAGGGTCCAATTGAATCAAAAAGAAATTTAAAAAGAATCTGATGGGGAGGACATCAGAGGGTCATGAAGAAGGCTTTTAGATTCTGTAAAAACTATGCTCAGTGTCATAAGGAGTTGGCCAATTTATCAGATTCCTACTGGATACACACCTTTCCACAACACGGAGCTTTACTGGTTCCCTCAGAATCATTAAATCTAACATCACATTCCAACACACCCAAAAAAGAACCACAAATTCATCACAAATTATGAATTAAGAAGGACTTTAATTCAACAGTTCCACTAATCTTTGTACTACCAATTAACTGCTGTCAGTCACCAGCCTCCTCAACTCACTATGTTTTTACCTTGATTTAAAAAAACTTATCAGCATTGAAAGCCAGCAGTAGTACAGACACTATATACGTTGCCTGGCTGTCGTCTTCACACATTTCTAATCTTCATCTTAGTGTACTTTTCTAGCGATGCGTTCAGTGTTGTCTTCCCCATTGGCTCTGCAGCTGAGGTTCAGTCCAAGACCTTTTTTTATCCACAGAAATGGAAACTAAATAAGTGCATTCATCGCGAAGGGTTGCGCCTGGGAATCATTCGGTCCAGTAAACGGTGCTGGACAAGAAAAAGAAAAAAAAATGATAGTCAGATTCACGCAGGAAAGATTCATGTGTAGTTGGTCACAGTTACATGGACAAAAATGTCATCCCATCACAGAAACAATAAAATACAATCCAGACCATTTCGTTTGTTTTACAGCACCTATAAAACTGTTCACTCCTTGGACTATTTACACTTTATTGTTTATTATTTAAAGTGCCTCTACGGAATAATGAAGAACAAAAATATAAAACATAAAGCAGCTGACTGTGTAATTCTATTTTTATGAACATTTCTTTTTTTTTGACATTAAGAATATGCTGCCACAGCTCAAACTTGTTTTTTTTTTTTTTTTTTTTTTTTTTTTTTGAGAGCTAACTTTCAGATGGCATTTCTTAACAACTGCATGCATGATTTGGCATAATCACTTATTTTTGGGTGAAAAGGATACCAGCAACCAAGTGAAATAAAAGTTGTAATGGTTAGGAGAATGCTAAAAAAAAAAAGTCTTTAATCCTCAATTGAACTTCTGAATAGATTTGGATAACAATTACCGTGGCAACTTACAAAGTACTTGGATCCAGTCGTAGGATTCAGTTACTTGTGATTTATCATTATTATATCTCAAAGCGCTAATCAACAAGTTGTATTAAGGCTTTTTTTTAGATGATGAATGTTGTTGAGCTCTGGTCTTCATTCTAAATGGCTGTCAGAGCAGCTAACCCTCAGAACTCCTCTGTTTCTCCAAACTGAGAGCATGCAGATGTAGTTAGATATTTTGTGCACGGCTTTATTCAGCCAACAGAGCTGGACTGTGCACGCAGCAGAGATGTCCATCCAGAGAACAGAGCCAAATGACCTGGTCACTATGTATTTTTATAGTCCCCATATCAATCTAGTGTCATTGGGAACTGCCCCAAGATTTCATCACAAAAATGTTGTGGGCTGTTGCCGGGTAAAATAACAAAATCACAAAGTGGGTCAAAGGACATCGGGCCACATTCATGAAAAGTGAGCAGAACAAATGTGTGTTTCCACCTTCATAAAATGTTAGTAGTTCAAACCTTTCACGGGTTCAGACAAAATCTACTCCTGTTTCTGATCACATGTGGAGCCCACATAAATATTACTCTTCATTATCAGATTTTACAACATAAATGTGTTATATGGGCTGTTATTCACAATGTGCAGGCACCTTTAAAACCTGTGTAAAATACAAAAAAAATTAAAAATAAAAAAAAATTCAAGAATGCATGATATATAATCAGTTTTTTAAAGTTTCCTTTGTCAGCAGATTGACCTATTGAAACTACAAAAATGAGTAAAGTTTAAATAACCTGCAATTAAGGAAATAATTGAACCAATAATGTTATTTGTACTAAACATTTCTTAAAATGTGTACTGAAAGTAATACATACCAAGATATATATATATATAACAATTATAAGCTGAACTTTGAAATGATATTTTATTAATTAATTGATATTTTGGATTCCTCTAGACAGTCTAACTATTATTGAACTAAACCAAATTAAACGACTCCTTTCATGCGTCCCAGTCCATAAATGTGACTGCAGCAGTAAAGACTCATGTTGAAAGTGATGCATGTATGTTCCTAGATGCCACCTAGTCATAATTCACTTATTATCTCATTACTCAAAGTAGTATGTGTTACTTTTCCATCTATCCCTCAGGACATCACAACTCTGACGGGGGTCCCAGAGGAGCACATCAAAACCCGTAAGGTTCACATCTTCGTGCCCGCCAAAACGGCCATGCAATCCGGAAGCAACAGCACCAAAAAGTGGAAGATGGACTTCGACACCAGAGAGCGCTGGGAGAACCCGCTAATGGGCTGGGCTTCAACGTAAGAACCTCCTGCCTCTATGTCTCATAAACAGAAACTGAATTATTCTGTGGGCTTTACAATCTGCTGGCATGAGACCCCTGAACCTTTTGTCATTTTTATTATACTTTCCAATGCAATTTTTGTTCAGCTAAAATCTGTCTTCGTGTTTTAGGGCCGATCCTTTATCCAACATGTTGCTCTCATTCTCCTCCAAGGAAGATGCCATTGCTTTTGCTGAGAAAAATGGTAAGAAAGTTTTTAAGATACCTTAAAAGCAACAGGAATATGAACAATAAGAGACAGTTCTGGCCAGTCGCTGGACCATTGAGTTATAAGGGAATGAAAAAACTGTTCTCACAGTACTGCAGCTTTATTGTTCAGTAAATGTTTGATTCCTAACCACTTAAGTGTTCAATCATCTTGCTGCATTAGCCATATCAGAAAGGAATTTGGTAGGTTCCTGTTGTGCATGACACCATATAAGTTATTTTTTCATGTTTTTGCATAAATTAACTCACGTGCAGTTACCATTATGTTTTCCTTTTTTTTCTCTGTCACCTGAATGTTTCTTAACTGAGCACAGATGTAGGTATGGGGGTTCTAAACTCACAATACTTGTTTAGATTCCACCTAGTGCAACAGCTGAAGCTTCATGTGACATCCTACATGAATGTGTTGCTAGGATACAGACCAAACACCCAAATGCACTTATAATCATATCAAGTGATTTCAATCATGTCAATGTATCTATCCATCCATCATCTATACCCATTTTGTCCTATACAGGTTCACGGGGATCTGCTTTATTTTTTTTTAAGCCTTTAGTTTGAAAACTGGAAGTCCACCAATGCTGCCGTAGTTTTGGGGGCTTAATTCATCAGCGTCTTAGTGTATTTTGTTGGGGCTGCTGCTGCTTGACCCCAGTAATTTGCTGACCGTCCCTAAACTCCACAGCAGCAGCGAGGTACCCAGAAGGACATTCAGCGCTGTTCCTGAGAGTTTTAGCCACACTCACTGAGCTTGGAGGGTTGATGACACTTGTGAAATGTCTGGCATACTTATATCTACAAAATGATAGCAACCTGGATGAAATCGGTGCCATTTTCATGACGCTATTAAACTTTAAAAAGAAAAAAAAAACAAGCGAATGTCGGATGTTACCGACCTGCGGTGGTAACTCAATTCACAATAAATACGAATAACCTTTTTTCTTCTCAACAGACCCATCTGGCAGCTCCTTAAAGCTAAACCCGCCATTCATAAGACTCTTTTCTGTTGCCATGTCTGTCCCACACGTTGACTATAAATACACTTATTGGCCGAGGGTCATATTTACAGAAACGTGTGTGCGTTTATTTCACGTTAAAAAAATTAGTGGCGTTAAGTGGCGTTGCACGTTAACTTTGACAGCCCTATAAAAAAAAAATATCTCTATCTCTATATATATCTTTGCCCATTCACACTTCACCATATGTGGTCCTGCATACCTGCAGATTTTGCTCTCAAAGTTTTTTTTTCCATAATGTATTTGAATTTGTGGTGTCCCCCTGCAATTTTGTGAATTCCCTAGGCCATTTTTTTTTTAGCAGAAAAACACTGACATTCACCCTAACTGGTAAATAATTTTCAAATAACAATGTCATTTAATATTGAATTAAAAAAAATTAGAAAAGAGAGAAATGATACAGTACATAATTTTTCTAATTACCTTGAGAGGGCCAAACAAAAACCTAAACAAGTAGTAGTAGTAATAATAATAATAATAATAATAATGATAATAATTATAATTATTATTATTATTATTATTATTATTATTATTATTATTATTATTATTATTATTATTATTATTATATTCTGTAAGTAATACATTATGTACTGTTCTGTACAGTACAAAATCTATATTTTAGAATATTTCAGCATATATATCCTACATATGCCTTTTTAAAACTGCATCAATAATTAGTGGATTTTTGGGATTCGCGGGGGGAGGAAGGAAGTAACCCCCACGGATAATAAGGGTATACTGTATACATATAGATATACATATAGAATTTATGGTAGTCTCCGGCAATTTAATGAATTTCTGAGGCCATTTTTTTAGCAGAAAAATGCTCACATTCATCCTAACTGGTAAGTCATCTTAAGATATTAAAGTGAGTCAATATAAAATCAGAAAAAAAAGAGATGATACATTATGTAATTTCCTTAATTACCTTGAGAGGACCGGACAAAATCCTAAGCTATTATAATTATTATTATTATTACTACTACTACTACTATTATTATCATCATTACTACATTATTTCCGTGTTAATGAATAAGAATGTCTTTAGAATGTGTTTGGGAAGCATATTTTAATGTATATAATATCATACATAGGCCTTTTAAAACTGCATCAATAATTTTTGAGATTCGCAGTGGGAGGAAGGAATGTAACCCCTGCGAATAATAAGGATGTAGATATCTAGATCTAGATAGATATCTAGATCTATATAGATACACTGCCTGGCCAAAAAAAAGTCACCACCAAAAAAAGGTCATGCACTCTATCTCGTTGGACCGCCTTCAGCTTTGATTACGGCACACATTCGCTGTGGCATTGTTTCGATAAGCTTCTGCAAGTGTCACAAGATTTATTTCCATCCAGTGTTGCATGAGTTTTTCACCAAGATCTTGTATTGATGATGGTAGAGTCTGACCGCTGCTCAAAGACTTCTCCAGCACATCGCAAAGATTCTCAATGGGGTTCAGGTCTGAACTCTGTGGTGGCCAATCTGTGTGTGAAAATGATGTCTCATGCTCCTTGAACCAGTCTTTCACAATTTGAGCCTGATGAATCCTGGAATTGTCATCTTGGAATATGCCCATGCCGTCAGGGAAGAAAAGATCCATTGATGGAATAACCTGG
Source organism: Hirundichthys speculiger (assembly GCA_018398805.1). Taxonomy (NCBI): domain Eukaryota; kingdom Metazoa; phylum Chordata; class Actinopteri; order Beloniformes; family Exocoetidae; genus Hirundichthys; species Hirundichthys speculiger. The sequence goes on along the minus strand of JAGFBZ010002193.1, from coordinate 419,975 downwards.
TCATTCAGTATATTCAGGTAGTCAGCTGACATCATTCTTTGAGCTCATACTGTTGCTGAACCAGAACCTGACCAACTGCAGCAAACCCAGATCAGAACACTGCTCCCACAGGCTGGTACAGTAGGCACTAGGCATGATGGGAGCATCACTTCATCTGCCTCTCTTCTTACCCTGATGCTCCCATCACTCTGGAACAGGGTCAACTCTGGACTCATCAGACCACATGACCTTCTTCCATTGCTCCAGAGTCCAATCTTTATGCTCCCTAGCAAATTGAAGCCTTTTTTCCAGTTAGCCTCACTGATTAGTGGTTTTCTTTTTCTTTCTCTACACAGCTGTTCAGTCCCAATCCGTTGAGTTCCCTTCGCATTGTGCATGTGGAAATGCTCTTACTTTCACTATTAAACATAGTCCTGAGTTCTACTGTTGTTTTTCTTCCATTTGATCTCACCAAACGTTTAAGTGATCAGCGATCACGATCATTGAGGATTTTTTTTCCGGCTACATTTCCTCCTCGAAGACAATGGGTCCCCACTATCCTTCCAGTTTTTAATAATGCGTTGGACAGTTCTTAACCCCATTTTGGTAGTTTATACAATCTCTTTAGATGTTTTCTCTGCTTGTTGCATGTCAATGATTTGACCCTTCTCAAACAGACTAACGTCTTTTCCACAACCACGGGATGTGTCTTTTGACATGGTTGTTTAGGAAATGAGAAGCAACTCATTGCACCAGTTGGGCTTAAATAACTTGTTGCCAGCTGAAAGATAATCGCCCATGCAGTAATTATCCAATAGGAGGCTCAGACCTATTTGCTTAGTTAAATCCAGGTGGCGACTTTTCTTCTGACCAGGCAGTATATATCGATATAGATATAGACTTTTGTGTTATTGACAACTGATGACATTTTTGAATTTCCCCCTTGGGGGATGGATGAAGTACATCTAATCTAATCTAATCTAATCTAAACTTCACTGTGTTAAAGATTTTTGTGCATGTAAGTTCTGCCTGAATTCCACACCAGAAGATACCGTCTTAAACACCTCAGGCTTTTCTTTTTTACTGACATCAGTATGAGAAATATTTGCATAATTTGTCACATTGCAAACAAAGAAGGAGCGTCTGTTTCCCATCACATGGAGTAAGAAAACAATTGTGCAGCCATCACTACAAAAACTCATACTAGATCTTTAAGTACAGAAGAGTTAACAAAGGGGTTATATTTTTAATATTTTCCCTTTCTGTTTGAACTCATGTTGAGGTTCCATAATGGCATTTTACTGACTATGGCTCCAACGTTGTTTTAGAGCTACTTAATTGGAGCTTGTGTCAGCTGCTCATACCATAGGCACTTATTTACCTCCATACCATCAGAGATGCTTTCTTTAGAACTGAATGCTGATAACACGCTGGAAGGTCTCCCTCCTCTTAACTCTGGAGGACATGGCGTCTGTGATTACCAACAAGAATGTCAAATGTGGACTCGTCTGACCGGAGGACACTTTCCCACTTTGAAACAGTTCATTTTAAATGAGTCTTGGTCCACAGGACACAACGGTGCTTCTGGACCATGTTCAAATATGGCTTCCTTTTTGCGGAGTAGAGCTTTAGTTGGCATCTGCAGATGGGTCGGTGGACTGTGGTTGTGGAAGTATTCTTGAGCCAATTTAGTAATGCGATTGATTCATGAGTGATGCATCCCTTTTATCGCTGATCATGTTACAGAGCTGATGCCATTTAACTTCATTGGTTGCTAGATGTTCTCCCAGTTGAATCTTTTTAAAATTTCTTTTTCAGCCATTTGTTGCCTCCATGCCAAATGTTTTGAGACCTGTAGCAGGCATCAAATTTGAAATGAGCTCATTTAGTGGATGAGTGTAGTTTTCCAGTTTAAACATTTATCTATGATCTGTTGTGAATAATATATTGGCTCATGTGATATGAAAGTCCTTTTAGTTTTCATTTTATTCAAATTTAAACAATGTCCCAACTTTTCTGGAATTAGGCTTGTAGATGACAACACTTGATTGGAATGTTCGGACGATGAGATGATTGTAGAAGATGGTGTTAAAATAGTCATCAGACACACTCTTCCTACTTATTAAAACTGGAATCTAGTGAATATTTACTGCTCTCACCAAATGTGGAGTCCCTCAAGGCTCCATCTAAGGCCCCTTTTTCTATTTTTTTCTTTTAGCTACAAACATTTATGCAGTTAAATCTTTATTCTGAAGCCCTGGAAGTGTTGCACTGTCATTTTAAATCATAATCATCATTTTTCTTTTTTTATTTTCTTAACCACATTTTAAATATATTGGCTGATTTTATTATATACTTTATATTTTCCCTGTTCGGTTGTATAATGGTTTTCATGTTTCCTGGGTCCCTTCCCTCATGAGGTGGAAGTAACAAGAGATCACAGGATGTGCATGAGGTTATCACAGGACATTTGTCAAAATTTAGCTTACACATGGTTGAAATTCTACCACACAGTGTATCAAGCAGTGGTGCTACTTCTGTTTTTGAAAGAGTACACTCCACAGCTGTGCTAACAGCTGATTTAGTGTACAATTAAAACTGAATTCCTCGTAGATGCATTGAGTCTCAACAATGAGAAGCAGATGCAGTGCTCTGATTCAGGAATCAAATATTATGCAGTTTAACGATGTTCATGTACAAACCGCTGTACAGAGTTGGAAAAACATCTAAATGGGAGGTACGAAAATTTCCACTGTGGATGCTACAGTCTGGTCTGGTATAGAAGTCGAAATTAACATGTTTATATGAACATGTCTCAATTAGAAATTAAGTCTCGTTTAATGATGTTGAAGCTTATCAAAGGAGTCATCTCAACATTTTTAACCTCAAGGACATGGAATACCTCACTTGTTATGACTTGCTGGCTTACCTTCAAGCTGATTCTGTGTCAAAGAAACATTTTTGGACTGCCAAAAGACGTGCTGTTGAACTCAGATGCGCCAAACACGCAGTCTCGACTTATTCTCTCGTTCAGCAGTATGAATCTGTCGGAGGCAGTCGACATTGTAACCATTAAACCAAGAGGGGGACTTTCCTGGAAGCAAGGCTCGGAAACATGGATTTACTTATTTTAATTCTTTCATCACCCTAAATGGAAAGCACATTTTTGTTTTTAAATGAAAAGATTTCACTTAAAAATGAGCCGACAGATCAGACAAGACTGGACCTTTTTTGTTTGTTTTACTTTTAAGCAGATACATCAACTCTTCTATACCACTCAATATAAAATTATGACTATGTAAATTTGCATAATATGTACTCTTAAGGCAGGGCCCATCTTCAGGAACAGGAGATGGTAGTAAAAGTTGTTAACGTCCAAGAAAAAAAACCCTCACAACTGAAACATTACGAAAATACTTTTGATGGGCTAACAACATCATTAGGCAGAAGAACGAACACAGGCCAGTTGTAGTTAAACATGGGTGATGTAGTTTTGTGTTTAGCAGCAATTCAAGTTCACTTTGACTCAGAACTGAACCATCTGGGAAAGTTTGTTGAAACTAAGCAAAGGAAATTGGCTTATTCTGTTTATTGCACCATGAAAACAATTAGAGTTGTTCTGACTACACGCAGCCTGTTGATGCCCACAAAACACCTCATTGTGGTTGGAACTCATCCAAAGTGAACAAACGTGACGCTCTCACCCCCATCACTTACTCTAATGTTTGTCCTTCAGGTTGGAGCTACGACGTCACAGAGAAAAGGACCTCAAAGCCTCGGGTGAAATCCTATGGAGCAAACTTCTCCTGGAATAAGAGGACCAGGAGGACCGCAAAGTAAACTGAAGACACCCATCTGTTCCCTGCATGTGTCCCACAGCAGACCTGTATCATTCTTGTCAATAAATACAAGATTATATATTAGAAAACCAAACATTTGGGTCATTATCGCTTTTTCTCTTCAAACACCTCATTACTGACTACCCACTGTGGTCTTGTCGATTAATGAAGTTGTTTGTTCTCTTAGTCAAGTTGTGCAACGGCAGAACAAAAGGGAAGATGTTATTGCAATTAGAACCTGTTTAAACAAAGTGATAAACATATATGCAGGCCAAAGCCAGGGACATTTTTATCCTGTTACCCAGATTATTTCAGCTGTACGAGTGGAATTTAAAGGGGATCTTTGAACAGTCCTTCACAGCATCTGTGCAGCGAAGTCCGTCTTTGCAGTGTTTTAATGAGCTTTGCATAACTAAAAAAAATTCTAAAATTAACCGATTACAATCAAACACCATTTACCTTGAATCATCAGGTTATGGTTTGACCTTTTAAAATCCCAAAAAAGGAAAACCAATCTCCTAAAGCCCCTCTTCAGAGTGCACAACCATCAGTTCGCAGCTTTAAATGTTCTCAGAAACGCAGCCAGTTATGTTTCTGCTATTTGTAATTATGCTATAAATGCTGTAAGCAGCATCAAAGAAAAAGGTGAGCCATTTAATGGAGGAGAAAAATGTAAATTAGTCAGCCTTTAGTGTGAGCACATTTCTCATGAATCACAGTTTGTTTCTTAAGATGGAAAAAGAGTCTTACAATCTGATTTTTTTTTTTTTTTTTTTTTTTTAATGCCTAAAATCTTTGGATCTTTGGAAAAACCATTGGTTCTTTGGAATTCCCATCTTTACACACTTGGCAGCAAACTTACTGCCAGCGCTTGTTTATGGTCTTTGTGTTCAGTAAACAGTGGTGTTACTTTGCGCAGAGCCCCAAACTGCATGACTGCACTGACATTCACGCACCAATCATGGGAGCCTAATTGGTATAGACCTTCGTTAATTAACGCACTGTATGGCAAGTCTCTCACAGACTCGCGCTAGCTGTTTATTTTGTTCTGTCACTCGGCACATCAAACCTACCGATCTGATATGAGCGTAATGGCCCATCTGAACAGCAGGGCATGAATGACAGCATGTGTTGCTTTTCCCTTTGAAATTCCATCAAAGAAGGATCGGGGGGGAGAGAGGGGGAAAAAAAAACAAAAAAAAAAAAACACTTGGCACAACTTTGTATCATAAAAGTTGAAAGCATTCCACCCGTCTTGGCCTATAAGCACAATAAAATACGTGAAATGAGAATGGCAGTGCAGTGGCATTGTTCAAAACCATCATTACAACGCAAACATCGGCGATACAACTGCTCTGATCTGTCCGGCCGTGGACATTGGCTCAGTGTTTTGTAGTACATGCAGTCCAAACGGTGTAATTACCATGGAAACGCCACTGACACTGGGGAAAAAAACAAACAATTTCAAGGAAGCTTATCATATTTAGAATATGCTCCATGACATTGTGTTTCCCCACCACTCAGTTCAATCTGTCCCTCCATCACAGTGGAGATGACTCTATTTCTGCTGGTGGGGGTCGACATCAACACTCAACATCTCTTTCCAGAGTCTGTCAGTGTTACTTAAAAAAAAAAAAAAAAATCCACTTTCAACACCACTTGCAGTTTTTTTTTTTGTTTTTTTTTAACCTACCACAAAGACCTAATGAGGGCCTGTGTGGATTATACAGCAGAACAGTTGTGCTACAGCACATCTGCAACAGCTAACAGCAGCAGCACATTCACATCATCGCCACAGGATGCTGCGTACAGTGAAGGTCAAAATTATTAGCCCACAAGGAGTTACGGACCATTTTCCCAAAATACAGGCTAATAAATGTATTACGTATAAAACTGTTCATGGCCTCTATTTGGTCTACTTTTCAATGTAAAATAAATATTTGAAGCTTTCTTTATACAAACTTTTGAAAATTGAGGTGGTCAAAATTATAAGCCTCAGGTAATTTTGGCTTTCAAGACATCAGTAATAAATCAGCATTTGAACCTAAAGGACGACATGAGCAGGGATTGTGTCACATCACTTCAACTCTTGATCGATAGATGATGCTCTTAAATTCTGAAAAATAAAGTAATATTGCTTTGCTCATCTGCAGGAAGGCTACTGCCATTTCTAAGTGTTTAGACCAGCTGCACGTTGCATCATTGAAAAATACAAGGAGACAGACTGTGTTAAAACTAAACCTGGATGTGGTCAAGACAGCAGCATGTCCAAAACGTTGGAGGGGAAAATCTAGAAGAATGTCAACAAGAACCTCCAGAACTCTGCAAAGATGTTTGTTTCTGAACGGGCCTCCCCTGGACCTGATGTTTCATGAAGACTGTCACGAGTGCTCTTCATCAAATCCAACAGGGGCTTTTGAGGTCATCATTCAAGAAGAACAACACTGATCACGCTGCAACACATCAAAGCTGGACCGAGGTTTGCCCGTGAGCATCTGAAACACGGGAATGAGTTTTGGACATCCATCCTGTGGAATGATGAGACTAAACTTTGACCCGTTTGGGAACATGCAGGCTGCATTTAAACGCAACATCTCACTAGCTGTACTAAGTTCATTTTGTCTTCACTTCTCTATTAGTTAACTGTTCTTTTATCACAGACAATAATTTATAATTTATTGTCTGTGATAAAAGAACAGTTAACTAATAAGCAACATCTCACTTCTACTGAGAATCAGCGCAGAGAGGTCAAAGTTAGTGTCTATGCTCAGAAAAGATGAACTGAAACAGTTTGCCATGGAAGAATGAGCTAAAAGACATGTGCCATCTTATGGAGGAGCCACCATGAGACTGTCATCAGCTGTGAATTACAAAAGGCTACACAACTGCTTCACTGATGCATCTGTTTTTATTGTTTCAACTGAACACATCGGTAAAATGTTTTAATTGAGCTTAATAGAGGGTTATCTTTATTCTTTTGCAACCAAATAAACTAAATACTTTCAGTTACAATCATCTAAAAATAGTTAAATTTGATTTCTTAAAGAGGGCTTATAAAAAGGACCCAGTTTATTCCTACTGTACTGGACTTATCTTTAATATGTGGTAGATCAGCAGCTTGGTAGCTTTTCAAGTTAATTCAGGTGTAACCAATGAGGCTGGAGCAGTTTGAACATGTATACACAGAGCATACAGAGTTACAGAGTTATAAACTGCTCCAGTGCAGCACCTGATCATTACGACTGCTTATATTGTTTTCATTTGCTCACATTGCCACAATGTGCAACTGCTTATGTGGACAATAAAATTTTGCAAAGGGTGATGGTGTAACTAACCACAATGTGCATGACTCTAAATTCCAATCATGCATTTATGTTTTATAGAGCTGGCAGGAAAATGAAGTTGTTTCTAAGTAAATGATGAACCTGAGAGGATGAAAAAAGATTACTGTGGGAGCTGCATCTCCACTGGACAAGAATTATTCACACATCTTGAATTATTTTTATTCATTTCTGAAAAGACACTTCAGTTTCCTGTCATTTAAATTGAAAAAAGGAGGGGAAGGGATGGAGGGGGGGGCCCTCCTCCAGACATTATTAAAGTTCTGGTTTGAACATTTGCCAACACATTATTGGTTAATGCAGCTTCTATAAACAACACAGACACCTTTACTCACGCAAGCTGCCTCCAGCCCACGATGACCTCATGATCACTGCTGTCTGTCATTCTAGGGAAACAAATGCACTTTTACTCTACATACTGAGATCACAAACTAAAAAAAAAAAATGCTGTTTTTGTACTACATCTAAATGACACCTAGAAGACTGAGCTTTATGATGACTTACATCACAGGACGGTGCATTTCTCTCAGCTGCGATACTTTTTCTCTTGTCTGGGTGTGTGAGGTCTTCCTGAGGGGAACTGATTTACACATTTTGGGGTTTTGTTTTATTTTCATATCAAACTGATGATGTTTCTGATTTCACAAGTTTTTAATTTGTTTAGATTGGTCAGCAGCACACATTCCTGTCCGGTTATTTGATCCAGAAGAGGTTCTTTAATAGATTTATTAGAAATTAACCCTTACTCTTTAATTACTGACAGAGCTATGCAAAGGTTGAGTACGATGTGGATTCCTATCCATCATGTAACAGGATCAGGGAGGCTACTAGATTCACTCCGCAGTACAGCATCACGCCAAAACATACAGCCAGAGAAATTAAGAAATATCCTCTGCAAGAAGAAGAAGAAGAAAGAGTCCTGTAACAGATGGTTTGGCCACCGCAGAGTCCAGATCTCAACACCACAGAGTGAGTTTGGGATTACATGATGAGACAGAAGGAAACGGAGACAGACAAATGCACAGAACTGTGGCAACAAAGATTCAATTCAATTCAATTCAATTTTATTTGTATAGCGTCTGTTACAATGTCAATTGTCTCTAGGCGCTTTACAGAGACCACAGAGCATGACCTCCGAGCAAATATCATTAATTAAAATTATAATATAAAATCCAATCAATGATAATGGCAAGTAAAAAACTCCCACAGAGGGAGAAAAAAAACCTTTAAGCCAAACAGTGGCAAGGAAAAACTCCACTTTAAGAGGAAGAAACCTTGAACAGGACCTGGATCATATGGGGGACCTTCCTGATGAAGACCAGCTAGGTAAAGAAAGAAAAGAGGGGAGACAGGACAGAGAGAGGAGAGCACACAAATGACTAAATATAATGACCATATAAACATAAACATAAACATAAACATAAACATAAACATAAACAGATGGAGGTAGCAGCACTGGATATTGGTCTATAGTTTGCCAAGATGTCCGGGTCAAGGGATGGTTTCTTGAGCAAAGGTTTAATGACTGCAACTTTAAAAACCTGTGGTACATATCCTAGTTGTAGAGATAGGTTAACCTGATCCAAAATTGATATACCAATAGAGGACATAACATCTTTGAGCAGCCGAGTTGGGATCCAGCAGGCACGTAGATGGTTTAGCTTTACTGATAGTTGAGGTCAACTCAGAGAGGCCCACAGGAGAAAAACAGTCCAGAGTCAAATCAGAAACAGAAGAAATCAACGAAGCTGCAGGGATGTCCACAGCCGCCGACAGCTGGGCCTGGCCGATCTCATCTCTAATTTTGATTATTTTCCCGCTAAAAAAGCTAATAAAGTCTTCACTACTGAGAGTAGCAGGAATGCATGGACCAACAGAGTTGTGACTCTTTGTCAGCCTGGCTACAGTGCTGAACAGAAAACGTGGGTTATGTTTGTTCCCTTCTATTAACGAAGAATAATAAGATGTTCTAGCTCTGCGTAGGGCTCTTTTGTAGACTATTAAACTATCTCTCCAGGCATGATGGGAGTCCACAGATTTACAGGAGTACCACCTCCTTTCCATTTTACATGCATTCTGCTTCAGCATGCAAATATGTGAAATATACCAGGGAGCTGATGCTGATATGAACCCTGAAAAAGTACAGAGTACAGGCTGACAAGAGAGATGTTGTTTCCATATTAAAATGAGAAAAATAAAAATTGGCGGTGCTACAAATGGAATTTCTTAAACCTGTAAAACTGACAGTAGAAATCTCACAGCCCATTTACATGTAGTAGGACAACTGATAAGACAGAGCACATTTGGTGGGGTTCAGGTTTGTATTGTGATCAGCTGTCAGGTGTAAAAGCAATCTGCACAGTGAGAACGCACTCATCTAAAAATCTACAACTTAATACCAGAAGGTCAAAGGTCACCAAAGTCCCCTGCTTCTTCCTGCTACATCAAACAAGCTGCAGTAAAGCGAGCACGGGACAGTTGGCACAGCAGCGAGGGGAAAAGGGAAAAAAAAAAAAAAAAAAAAAAAGAAAAAGAATACAACTTGGGAGTCATGATGCATTCATGCATCTGAATTTAAAAGATAAAAGATGCAACAAATTGAGGTTATTATCCAGTTAACGTTTACGATCTAGATTACAGGTGTTAATTCATTATCAAACAGATCACAAGTGCTGGACCAAGAATACCAAAGTATCTCCACATGTACAAAAGATAAGAGACAGCAAACAGTATTTTCTGCAATTTTCTACTCTGGTGTACAATATTTAGTATTTTTCTCACTGTGATAATTGAAACCATCGAGACAAGAAGATTTTCTTTCACTGCTGACAAATCACTATCTCAGAAGAAACTGAGGATGTGCTGAGTGCTTTTCTTTCTTGGCTCCCGCTGTTGGGTAAGTATTCAGCCATTACAAGACTGGTAATGTCAGTGAAACCTGTTTGAGCCAGACGGAGGAAGTGTACATTGACAGGTAAGATGCAGGAATGTAGAGCCTGAAACAACTGGCGCTGGTTCCAAAAGATAGGAGCCTGATAGCTGAAGGCTCTGCCTCCCTTCCATGTCTGGAAACTCGAGAAACCACAAGTAAGCCGCAGTCTGAGAAGGAAGTACTCTGTTGGGATAAGATGGAATTATGAGGTCTTTACTCTGATTTTAACAAGGAGCCAGAGAGGAGAAACTCAAATTGAAGGAAACTGATATCTCTTGCTAATTCTCATCAGACTCTCGCTGCACTGATTCTGATCAGCTGGAAGCTTTTCAGAGAAATTTTTAGGCCAACCTAATAACGGAGGAGTTACAATAGTTCAGCCTTGCGGTAATAAATAACATGCATCACTAAGACAGAATGTTCCTAAATTTGGCAATATTATGTAGATGACACATGGACGTCCTGGAAACGTGTTTTATATGAATCAAACAACAAGTGAAGGTCATAAACAACTCCCAGGTCAGTCAAGGTAGTGCTCGAGTCCATAGTAGCACCAAAGTATAATAATGCTACGCCCAATTACACCAATTAAAGTTTTGTTTGACCTTTGATACAGAAAAGTCATATAGGCTTCTGTATGTTTAAGACACACTTGTCTCGTCTTCTCTCTATGCTTATCTGGCTTCCTGGATAGGTACAGTTGAGCATCATCTGCATTGAAATGAACATTAACGCCATGGAGTGACAAGTATATAAATATGGAAGCATGTAAAGGTGAAGGGAAGCCTGTGGAAAACCAGGACAAACTCTGGTGAATGAGGAAGACTCATCTTTCACTTGCACAATCACGATCAGATAAATATGACTTAAACCAGGTTAATGTGGCCCGTAATCCTCTGAAACAAAATGTCAGGATTGATCCCATCAAATGCACTAGATCAGGGGTGTCAGACTCATTTTCACTGAGGGCAACCTCAGCATCATGGTGGCCCTCCAAGGGCCAGATTACATTTTGTTACATTCATGCTGTCAATGTAAATCAAAATAAATTAAAATACACTTTAATATATTGTTAAATGGTTTCTGTATTTATTATGTATCAAGTTTCAAATATTTAACTCATTATTATATTAAACTCAGGGTTTGTGGTTGTAAACCTGCCCTCGCACAGGTGATGTTTAAAGGGTCCGTTGCCATGGTAACGGACTGAGTATCCATTACCTTGGTTTCAGAGGCGGAAGCGATTCTTTGTTTTTCTCGTGGGCTAAATTTAGCATACTTAGCTCTGTGTTTGCTGTCAAAATGCCGACTGACACTGCTACATAACACAAAAGACACTGTTTTTTCAGCTTGAGATACAAACTTGTATTCGTTTTCCCATCGTTGATGAAACTTCCTTCCTTGTGCATCATTTTTTCTTTTCTTGGGCATGTTGGGATTAGTTTGTAGAGGTTTTTCTTCAGTCCATCAGTTCTAAAAATCGTCTTGTCTCGTTAACGGTAAGATACTGTTATCATTGTGGGTAACGACGAATGCATTGTGGGAGATGTAGTTTATTGTCGATATGCGCTTTAAAGCAGCGTAAGCTTAAATTAAGTCTTATAATATCGGTTTAATATGTAAGCCAATAATCTTCAAGCTCTCGAGGGCCACATAAAATGATGTGGCGGGCCACATTTGGCCCACGAGCCTTGTGTTTGACACATGTGCACTAGAGTCACGAGTCCATTGTTTGAGATCATTAGTAATTGGTTATGATTCGGTAATTTTCACTGGAACTGTTTTTGTGAGCAACTCTATTTGCAACTTTATTTTTTAAAGGAAAGGATTCACTGCAGCAAACCTCAAAATCCCGTGGAGCATTGTTTGTCAATAATGACAGCAAAAAAGGGGGAAAAAAACCCTCCTTGAACAGTCTGGTTGAGATTGACTCTGAAAGACAAGTTGATGGTTTGGACGACGCCACTGTTGCTGTTCAACAGGACAGAAACGGTCCAGACACAAATCTACTATTTTCAGCTGTGGACTATTACAAAGTTGGGGATTTTCAGAGTGCATTTACAGCAACGGAGCAATTTAATTATAATAAACTTCAACCTCCTTGTTCAACCTTGTTACCCAATACTATTTTGGCGTTCAGCACAGAAGAATACCATTTATTAGAAACATGGGAAGTGAATTCCTGTTCATATGATCATTGATGGCTTTGGTCTTCTTGTGGTATTTGATGACAAGAAAAATATAATCAAAATTGTCATTTAAATAAGATATACTCCAAGACATGAGATTTACAGCCATGAGCAAGTAGTTTTCCTGACAGCAAGGAGTAAGATGCTGCTATATTTCATCATAGCCCTCTTCAAAGGAGCTCAGTTTGATGATGTATCATCAGCCTTTGCTTCTCAGGTCTCAAACAAGAGAGAGTTTGGGGTTGTGAAGGTCCTCTCCTGGGACTGAAGGCATCCACACCATAACACACTCATGTTCCGCTATTTACCAGTAGCTGTATTCATCTTCTCTGCTTTCCTATTCACTAAACTGTCACGCACACATCACAGAGTCATCCTCCTGAAGGGGATCAAAGCTGTTAATACTCATTAAAGAAGACAAAGCCAAATGAGGTGGCTCAGGACGCTGTGTCCTTTGTGTTTGTGTTAATGACCCGAAGTTTAAGATAAACTTTATAGCGTAACCTAAATATTTTGTTAATGGGTGAAACAGACCAGAGAAATGTCTTAGAAACCCTCAAAAGACAGGTTTTAGGTAGTTTTCTGGATCATAAATCAGTTTAAATGCTCATTTTTGTGTAACTTCTGCATCTGATGTTTTTTTGAAGGCACTCAGGTGTCTTAAAAATGAACATATGTTAATCTCCTTGTTGCTAAATTAAATACAACTTTTAAAAATGTCTGGTAAAGCAATTCATATTGCCACTGTTTGAAGTTGCCTGACACATGGCAGGTGACGATGAATTGTCCCCCAAAGACTTAATTGATGGAGAAAAGAAAACCTTCAGGGAGGGAAAAGTTCAGTTTTCTACTTCCATGTCCTGTTTGAAGGAGATGTGAGTTGGCAGTGCAGGAGAGGCTTGAAGATTAATGTTGCAAAAAAAGGGGCTCTGACAGCTTTTCCGCTGGTTGTGGTTCTCTTGGGTGGCCCGATTGGTCTTGGATGTCACTTTTGCTACTTAATCTTGTGTATGTGAACCAGGCTGATTCGGAGGGGCTGAGGGGTTGGGGGGGGGGGGGGGGGGGGGGGGGGGGGGGGGGGGGGGGGGGGGGGGGGGGCTGTCCGCTGGGCAGCAATGAGAAAGACAAACTTTGGAGAACGCATGATGATTTTGTTGTTTATTTTGTCCAGGTGAAAGAAGCCTTGAGGGCATTAAATTTAATTCTTTGTTGGTGAACTGTCGAAACTGGCTCAAGCATTCATCAATTATAAAGCTTAACTACCTGAAAGAATTAATAAAACGGGGGTATATCACTCACATTTTTATTAATCTGTAGAGATGGAAATATAATTACTCATTTCATTTGCAAGCTTACAAATCACTGGCGTAGAAAAGCGTCATTTCAGTAAAAGAAGGAGTCAAAATTATCCAAAAGTATGTACATTTCTAAACAAAATACACTGAAAATATAAAAAATGTAAATGTACTTATAAAGTCAACAAACATCTGCTTTCAGAGCTGTTTAATATTAATTTTTCTGTTTCAGTTGGTCACCGTGCAGCTACTTTGAATTTGCTCAGTTAGAATAAATAGTTTTATATGCGCTTTATTTAAAATGTGCAACATACCTTAAGTCATATTTCCAGTTCAATTCATCTTTTTTTGTATTGCGCCAATTCACTACAATTCACACCTCAGGGCGGTGTACTGTACACAGAAGACGAGTCCAATACAGTGCCATCAAAGGCCATCCAATTCAACTCAGTTTTATTCCATTTCCATCCGATTCATTGTAATTCAGTTAATCCAGTTCATTTCAACAGAGTCTGGATTCAGAGTTCAAAAGCCTAACTAATGAGGTTGAAATATGAGCTGCCCTGTTAATCCTCATCAGAACGCTTGCTGCAGCCTTTTTGGTCAGATGAGGGCTATTCAGAGTCATTTCAGGACAGCCTATTAATAAGTAATTGCAGTAACAAATGAATGTGCTAGTTTCTCTGTCCCACCCTGAAATAGGATTTCCTTTATTTTCGCAATGTTACAAAAGTGGGAGAATGCAGTTCTAGTTTAATGTGTAATTTAAGGGACAAATCTTGGCCAAAAATAACCTAGAGATTGTTCACAGTTGTACTACATGCAAAAGTAATACCATCCAGAGTTATTAAATGTCTAGAAAGTCTATTTCTGAAGTGCTCAGGTCCAAAGACAACAACTGCAGTCTTATCTCAGTTTGTAGCAGGGAATTAAAAGTCCTTCAGGTCTTTATGTCATTAAGACATGTTTGTAATCCAGATATTTTATTGGCCTAATCTGATTTAATGCATGGATACACCTGAGTATCATCTGCACTGCTATGAAAGTTTATGCCATCCTGCCTCATAATGGTACCTATGGAAACATTTATAGTGTGAAAAGCATCGGCTCAAGTTCAGAACCCTGTGGAACCCCATGACCATCTCTGGTGATTGAGGGAGACTCCCCATTTACATGAATAAACTGGAATCTCTGATAATTCTGAGTTAAACCACACTAGCAGCAGATGGGAAGCTGCAGAGAAGAGTCTAAGACCATAACTCTGCATCATGGTCTCAACCTCGGATAGTCAGGCTTTTGGGTGGCAAATAAAATCATCCAGTTCTCTAGAATGAGAGCTGACCCTTCCGAACTGGGATGGATGATGTCTCTCCAAATCAGGCCAGGCTTTCAGATTATTTTCATAGCCCACACAGTTTTCTGGACTCCACCTAAACAGCCAGTGGCTGAAGGACGACAGGCTGGCTGAACATGTCATCACTGGTCCGATCTGGCAGGAGTCCAGAGAAAACCACAACGTTCACACCGTGTGTCTCATGATGGTCAGATCACAAAGAGCAATGCAATGATGCAATTTTAATGAGTTTGTTGACGTTTAGGAGACACTTCACACCCCTTTTCTCTCTCATTTATTGTTTAATGACACTGTAAAGAATGAAACTAACCAAAAACATATGAAAGTGTTTGCTCCTTTTTTGTTTTGTTTTTTAACAATGTTTTTCTGCTGGACATTTAACTGATCCAGTGCATGCTGTTCAAAAAACATTTCTGAGCGTCAAATATGTAATAAATAATAATGTAATAAACAGTAAGCCAGAAGAAAACAGTTCAATTCAGCCACTTAAGCTTCATGCTGGTATTATAGACGCAGAAATAGTGGCTTCAGATAACAACAGCAAGACTTCGCCATCTATCTTTCATTTAAAATGAGTCTCTCCCTTTTACTCTGAAACAGACGAATCCTCTCAGTTTTACTCTTGTGAGGCTTTTAAGGAGGTGTTTATTCAGACATCATTTAAAGTTGAATTTGAAACAGGAAAAACTGTGAAAAGGTGAAAATTGATTTTCTTCTCGAGTTTTCCTGAGTTTCGTTCTGGAAATCTATAAAATGTGTTTCATTGGTTAAACAGATACCTCATAAAAAAACCTTATTTTCTTGTTCACCTTTTGTCTTAATTAGGGCTGGGCAAGTTAACGCGTTATTATCGCATTAACGCGTTAATTTATTAACGCCGGCGTTTATTTTATCAGTGCGTTAACGCATGTTGCTCACATGCTTTTGTTTTGAAAAGTCTGTTACTGGCTGCTGCAGAACCGAAAAACAGTAAACATAAGGAAAAGCAAAAACAGACATGGAGAACGATAAAAATCCATGAACTTGACAGTTCGGGTAGCAACTCAGGTAGCAATATTAACAATTCTGTCTGGAAAAAAAAATTCTGGACTGCAACAAAACTTTCTAGTCATTCCTCCATGTTCCATCAGATCTGCTCCATGTGTTCACTGTCCTGCTGTTCTCTAGCTGGTTACTGCAGTGCGGCTCCATCTAGTGGCACAGATGTGTAATGACAACAGAAAGTCCAGTCCTTTATTATAAAACAAATTCAGTCCTGTGGCCCATTTTTTCATTTCGTATTTTTGATCCAAGTCTAAAATTTAAATATAAAAAAACCAGGTTTTTGTGTTAGATTAAAAAACGAAAAACGTAATAAAATATCACCTTTTAATTTTTTAAATTTTTGATTGACAATTGAAAATGGAAAGAATGAATGATACATGGATTGGTAAAGTTACTGAACTTTAACATGGACATTTTCATTTTAAAGTTCTCCCAGACGGAGGATTCAACAGAAACAAGGTTATTTGTAACAACTGACAAGTTGAACTCCCCGTTAAAAGTTTCTGCTGTTACCTCAGAAATTACCTGTTTTAATGATCTGATAGTGCTGAGACACAATCATTTTGTTGGATTTTGTTTGTAAACTTTTTCTATTTTTTATAAAAACAGGATGACATTAATGCCCTGGCAGTGGCAATAAGTTTTATTTTATTTTACTTTTTTTAAGATGAGATTTACACTAAAAATGTGTTACTGACACATACTCAAAAGTGTTTGAACAACAAATGTTATGGCACTTTAGTTCATATGGCAGCAGAACATTTCAATAAAAGTCCATTTTACACTACTTTTGAATTCATTATTTGATTCTGCGATTAATCGTGATTAATCAGGGAAATAATGCGATTAATCGTGATTAAAAATTTTAATCAATTTTTGTCAAGCTCTAGTCGTAATGTAATAAAATCTGGAAAATTTATGTTTAAAATGTGATTTCCGCATAGAAATAAATGTTATTTATATGCAAAAGACTTGTTAGCAGTTAAAGACAATGATGGACTTGAATCACTGACATGTTGCCATCGGGATTTTACTGCACACAATAAATCAGTTCAACATTATCTAGCGCTTTAGAGAAGATCACCATGTCATAAGGGTATCATCTTTTATGTACTTTTATGTATGTATAAATTGTTTGAAAGAATTCAAAAACAAAAAAATGATGTCATTATCACAAAATCTTTAAAAAGAAAATAAGAATAGAAATAATCTCACTGTTTGAAAACCACAACTTCATGCTTTGAGCTTGCAATGACCGTACAGTTGTTGGTCAATGACTTACCATCTGGCAGGGTTTCTCCTGATCACTGGTCCCATTAGAGGATGTTTAGGCTCCATCCTCAGAACAACAGTAAACAGATGGGAAGCGTTGCCATGAGATGCCAAAACAACGGACTGCGGACGTCATACAACTTTCAAATTGACCCAAAAAATGTATGACGTACAAAATCTTCTGATGAGCATAGTGTTTTTAATCTTCCCTTTACTCAGGGAGATGTGGAGACGCTGAAATAAAGTTACCAACGTTTGTGAAATGCTCCTTAATCACTCTGGATTTTTCTTTACATTAAACATATTTCAGGTTCTATCTACATCTGGCTGCTTTTAGGTTCACTTGTGAACAAACGTTTGTCAGCTATATGCTACAGCTATTAACATGCTGTTTGTTTCTGCAAAAGTACGGAAACCCCGAAAACTCTCAATGCCATTTGACCAAATGCTGAGCAAGCTCCTTCCAGCTAATGTCTCTAAGCCAAACTAAACTGGTGTCCTGCATGACCTTTCTGACATTTAACCTTAATCCTCAACACCTTGAACACTATTTCTGGCTGCAGCTTTAAGCTTATTCCCAGTATCTAACCCATGTTTGTGTCTGAAGCCTGCTACCAGCAGAGCTGAATCATCTCAGCGCCTTCTCCTGTTTCTACTGTTCACTCTGATCTTATTTGTGACTGACTTTGCAGTTTCCTGCATGAGTCAGGGGGCATTTCATCATCTCTGTGGGCGCAACATTAAATTTGCACTCGAACCAAATATGGCTCCGGCAGTGATCAGACTGCTGCATGCAGAGAGTTTGGAAAAACACAGGTGTTCCCTCTCTGTGCAGAAACCGTGTTTACTTGGTTGTCCACGCGAAGAGACTTACTTTTTCCTCTTTTTTTGCTTTCGCATGGAAGGTTTGTATTTTGAGAACGGCAGGCTGCCCACATAGTGTCGTCACCGGAGCTGCTTTCCCAATAAACTGTTTGGATTCAATGAGCTAATCCACCTACAGTGCTGGGCTAAGTGCCACACAGCACAACAAACAGACCGCAATGTATAGACTAAATTTACAGTACAGGAAGCTATTAAATATTTACTACTTATTAACAAGAGATCAATCCCTTGTGGCAACACGCTCACCGTGTGTGCTCGTTTGTTATTGGAAATCCAGACAAACAGAAATTAAACAGAGAAGGAAGTGCTTGTTTTGCTCGTGTGAACATGATGACACTTTGGCAAAGCTATAATATAAAATGACATGCATCTAAGAGTTTTAATAAGAAGTTAAAGCTGGTATCCGTGTGACACGAAAGGATCAGCGCCCTCTCAAAGTGCAGCCAAACCCCAGCTGGACTCTGCATCCAGTCTCCTGCAGACAGAAGTGGTGCTTGTCTTGGGTTTTTCAAATATGTGATAGGAAAAGTCCACAAAAGTCCAGAAAATGGAGGTTTTAAAGTATGATCTCAGGCGCGGTAAAGTCGCTTGTATGAAAGAAAAAGTCATGGCTATCAGCGGGAAACAGAGCGTCGAGTTCAGACCACTTGAGACCGGCATGTTAAGGTCACGCTCTTAAAGTCCTCCCGACACAGTTCTTCTTATAGGCCTGAAGGGGAAGAGCCAGAGCTGGAATCACCTGCACAGATGGGATGGGAACAGCTACAGTATGCCGTTACTGGGCCCCCATCAAATGGAAAGCAATAAATTTCATATGTGGGACATCAAGAATGAAGCTCAGCTTTAAATAACTCACAGTAGCCTGAACTGGTTGTGCGCGGTGGGAAGGCCAGGGAGCTTATTACAAAAACATGGACTGCAGCCTGACAGCTAGAGTGGTTTCACGTGGTTTGTCACCTTAGAAAAAAAAAAAAAAAAAAAAAAGCTTTGACTTGACTGAAAGTCTAAAAAAAACGATTTTCAAATAGTTCCTGTATTTTGACTTACATGTGCAATAGATCCTTCAGTGGCCACCACTAATTGACCTTTTGAAGGAATGCAACACCTTTTCCTTGACTGACATCTGCTTTTAGCGGCTCCTGTGGGATGGGGCAGTGGGCTGGTGGAAGGTGATAGTGGGGGAGATTCTCTGGAGATAAACCGCCATGCCCCCCGTCCCTCAGACAACAAAGAAAGTGAGTGATGTTTGTCTGAAAACCAAGAGTCACGATCCCTCTTGTTTTGATGTGTGGGCCACCTGGGATGCGTCTCCATCAGCACTCAGGCCAAGGAGAGAGGAAGGGAAACAGGACTCACACAGATCTCGTCCACAGGACAAACAATCCGGGTGACAAGCCTGCCGGAATCCCGTTCAGGTCACCCAACAGACGAGGCATTCAAACGCACAGGAAAAACAAGAGGCGCTGAGGCGGCCACAGAGGGTACGAGAGGAATCACACGGCGTGCCCTCCTCGGCTTACTTAGTCTGATCCAAATGTAGAATCCCTGCAACGATTAACTTCATTTATTCCCTTCGCCTTATAATAGTGTCCCTGTTCCTGCAAGGGCTCAGCAGTCACGCTGAGCTGATGTGGATCAGTTTGGGTCGGTTTGTAGTTTCAGAATTATGACGCTGAATCTGTTGTTGGTTCAGTTCAGGTTCATAAAACTGAAATCTCATGTTTCAGAAAGCTGTGTCTGTTCTCAAAATTGATATAAAAATACAACAGTTTTTAAAATTTTAACATTGATGGAATTCAAAAATCAAAGAAAACACAGACCATGAAAACGTGGACACAGCCTTCCTTGTCCACGTCCAATCAGCTGAGGCAGCTGTCTGCTTTGCTTCCTAATATTCTCAATTTCCTCTTGTGATCAAGACTAATGCAATTTTTGTAACAGTTTATTCAAGGTGTAGACTTAAGTTCAAAAGAAAAAAAGAAGGCAGTGTCCCACAAACCACCATAAAAAACCCCATAAAAAGTCAAAAGTATTCCTGAGGGTTAGTAATGATCATGGAGTGTCTCTGGAAAGTGTGCTCACTCACTGCTCGCCAGGCGTGAAACTCGTTAAGATTCTATCAGATGTGAGCCGTTCATTAGTTTTACAGCTTCACCACAAACCTGTAGGATTACGTGCACGACAGGAGGGACTCCTCCATCTTCACATTCAGAGTCACACACGTCAGCTCAGAGGAATCTCCTGCAGCACATCTGAAAACACAGAGCATCTGTAAATTACAGCTAAATCAGTGAGTAGTTTCAAGAATATTCCCCCTCTAAATATTTCACTCTAAGTATTTAACAATATTAGATGGGACTTTTTACATGTGTTTTGAATTGTAATTTTATTCTCTAACATTTGGATTGCAAAAAAAGATAATGAATATGTCAAATAATCTACACATTTTGGCACAAATGGGACGTCCCAACTGTTCTGTGGTTAGGAAGACAGATATTAATGTTCTACACCATTATGATTTGTGTTCTTACGTGGGATAAACACTTTTAAACTAAAGCTGAAGGACGGGACTGATACCTCCCGTCTATGCTACACCTGTAACTGCAACTTTGACTCGGGACAATCATCTCACATGTGAGTAAATGATAATCTAGTCCAGGGTAGATCTCCTCACCATCTTGCGTTTCCATCATATACATTTGTTTCTCAAATTGGGTATGTGTGAGTCATGGAGTCGGGGGTGTTGACACCAAGAGGAAACACGAAACAAGCCAGAGGTCCCCTCTGATAGACTGGTATCTTTTTCACGTGCACCTGGGGGTGAAGGCAGCACCAGAGCTGGTATCTGTGCAGCGTCACACTACTGGAGGATCCCAGGAAGGAGGGCTCTATTTTTCTGTGGGAGCAGCCTCTCCGGCTGTGAGGGGCCAACGGTGCTGAGTGTCCTGCATGGTGCATCAGCTGTGGGAGGCAGAGCAGGGGTACAGGGCCCAGATGGATTTCAGGGTAACATCTGTTCGGCCTCCTGGCTGGGCCTTATCAGCAAAAATGCTGCCACACACACACACACACACACACACTAGACTGGAGATGAACGAGAGAAAAGGGCATTCTTTGCAGAGTAAAAAAAAAAAAAACCTGCCTGCTTTTGTTTGTCTTGTAAACGAAAGTTGGGTTCCCCATCAGGTCACTCATTTGCATTTCACAGAGATCACAGGGTTTATTTTGTGGTGCATCACAGCCTTTGTTTATATTTGTGGCAGGTCATTATGCCGTATGTGGTAGGCTTTTGTCATATTTAATGTGCCATTCATGTGAAAATATGAAAATAGGATGAATTCACTTTACTATGTTTCCAACCCAGGTTCCTTTCAACCCGCCCCCCCATTTGTAAACCTTAAAGTACTAAACTACTGTACACAAGGAGTTTCAATGTAAACTGCTACAGAGATACATGAATGTTTACATATCCTAAACTACGTAATACAGCAACATTTATTTGTTTGGCTGATATTGACGTTGGCAGGCACTTGTTCATTTATTAAACTCTTCAAGCTGTTCCTCTCCCCTTTTCTACTCATCAGAAGATAGAAATATAGACAGCAGATGAGCGATGAAGACACACGGAACCTGTAAGTGGTAGCACACTAGCAGCTATTACCTTATTGCTCTTATTTTGATCAAGTTGAAAGAGACTTTTAAAAATATTAAATATAAAACAAATTGTCTTAAAATGTAGTGCTTCATCTGTCTGGTTCCTACATTATAAAAAAAAATTATATATATATATATATTTTTTTTTTTCTTGATGGAATATTTCCTGTTGACTGCTGCGTGCACGCCACTGTACACAAGCTGTTTAAAAGACGCTGATGCTGACGTGAGCACGGAGCTCTTGATGTCAGAAGATGAAAACTGGAGAGACAAATGATAAACTACGATAGAGGCTAATAGAGAGGATAATTACAGGTGGTTGGAGGGTTTGATTTCTGTTAATGCGAGGTCTTTTAACTTCTGCGTAGCGTCTGACTCAGTCTCTGAGTCTCTTTTGCTCTTTTTGACATTCTCACAATCGCATTTAGTTTTAATTAGGTTTATCATAGCTTTGGGATTCCTCATGATTTTCTTCCCCTGCAGGCAGCCATTATTTATCATCCATTTTAGTGAGTAATGAAAATCGGCTTGCAGAGACTTGAATGTTTCTTCAGATACTGTATCCATGGCAGTAAAAAGCACGTCTCAGATATTTTACTTGGTAGCGTGCTGTGAAGACAAATATGCAAATACAGCTTCTTGGTCTACCTGCCAATGAGGAGTCAGCAGGTAGTAATGAAACAGGCTGAGCAGGTAAAGGCTCAGAGATGAAGAACTGGGTGCATCTTCTTCAGGTGAATTTTAAACTATATAGAGGCAGCCGTCTCCCTCCTCCTCCTTTCTCCTGGGAGGGCTGCTTCACCGAGGTCCTGGCCTCTTCCTTTCCCCTGGGCACCGTGGATGCCCATGCTGAGGGAGGGCTGCTTCGGTGTGACCAAAGCGAAGCAGAGCGAGGAAGATTTACAGAGAGAGATAGAGAGAACCTGAGAAAAAAAAAATGTAATGGGAAAAAGAAGGGCTTAAAAGAGAGAAAGTAAGGGAGAGAAAAAAGGGGAGTGAGACGAGCGCAGCAGCCCATGGTTTGTCTCAGGGCTGCAACAGCTTCCAGAGCTGGTGTGCAGCAGACTGAAGAGAAGCACGTCTGCCCCAGAGGCAGAGACTGGAAAACAGGATCAAAGAGTCGCCAGGGCAACCTGCATGACACACATTGTATTAAAGCCACACGGTTAATTTGAAAGAGAGGGAAGAAGGGCAAAAGGAGAAGAAAAGAGGAGGCAGAGTTAGCACAGAGTAGAGTATATTCATCAGGAACTCCTGCCTCACTCGGTTAACCTTCCACTCCAAACTTTCTTCAGCTGCTCCACTTTGATCGCTTTGTTTTCTTCCAGGTTTGGCCTGAACTCCACTGGTTCTTCTGTGTTTTCCTAAATATCTTCAGCGGGTCAGATTTCCACAGGCCACCTTAACTGACAGACTGGAGACACTGAAGAAAATATCTCCAGGAACACATGAAAACATTAAACTCATCACATATTCGATTCCAGTACGTGAAGAACAAACAGTCTTTTGTACAGATTATTCACCTGAAACAGACGCATGAACTCAGTGTGAACCGGGTCTGACTTTCTGCTTTCACACCAGCCGCAAACATGAACTGCACCGAGAATTCAACTGTGGAGGCAGGATAAAGACTTGGACGCTGTGTTTTATACTCCCCTTATAATATTACAAATTCAAAATGAAGAGACTTAACAGCTGACAGTATAGCAATCACAAAAGGTAAAGATCAAATACATTACTACAACAGTTCAACAGGCAGAAAAGCGTCAAGTAAAAAACAGCTGACAGTATTTACATTTTTAAAAGTTTAATTACCATTTTGAAAAAAAAAAAATGAAGCAACTGATTTCAAACAAAAAAAAAAAATACAGAGTGCAACGTCTATAATTTATGTGAACAGATGATGTGAAAAGAGCAACACTGGTAAAATCCCCATTCAACAGATTTATTTTGCATTCAAGCCAACAAAATGATTCACTCAGTTCTCACATCAGGTACAAAAAGTGATTAAATCTCTTAAAACTTGACAAAATACTGAAAGAAGAAAAAAAAATCCAGGATGAATATATTTTGAAACACGTCATGAGGAAATCCAGACACCTGTGGCACAATGAACGTGATTCTTTTCTGGTGGTATGAAGTCCACATGAGGGCACTTGGGCTGAAATGTCATCTGGAACAAACAGCACATCGAGCCATAATACGAACACAAAGTCAAGCTGGAGTGGGGGGGCAGTGCTGCTTGGGATGAGGTGGGGCAGGGGTGTGCGATAAACAGCAGACAGGGAGGGGTGTCCAGACAGTTGGAAGGCATTAGGGTGTCGGACAGGGGCTTGTCAGATGCAGCTGTTCTTGTGGCTGATTGATAGTTTGCATTCCACCCTGATGGGAAACTGCAGAAACTAGCCAGTGTTCAGAGATTATGTTGAATTTTAAAGCAGAGAATATGTGTATATATATGTGTGTGTGTATATGGAAAAAAGGATTAAAAAGAATAAAAGGTGACATTTGCTCAAGAAAGAACAGAGAAAAAAAACTAAATTCATTACATTTCTCCACTATGTGGCTACATCTAGCCCAGTTTTTTTGTTTGTTTTTTTTTGGCTTTTGATTTGAAAGAATTCATAACTGCAACATATGTATGCATTACATATAAAGAATCTCCATGTTGCTCTACAAGATTAACATACAGAGCTAAAAAATATAACCTAAGTTGCACAATTATAAAAACCTTCAGACTTGTTCCCACTTTGTCTAATTAGACTTATGTCTTCATAAAGTCACATTGCACTAAGTCACGATTAGTAGCATGTACTTGTGTATGGCTGCACACGAGGCTACGCAGTACTCTGTTCACCGCATGTACATAATACTCCATGAGATACTCAGACTACACTATTCAGATTAGATACTCAGACACGGTGTGGCACACCGGTAGGTAACTATCGTACATAACACAAGGCTTTGGACTACGCACCCCAGAGACACAACACAGTCGTTGTTACTGAGTAAAACAGGAAAAGCACACTTGATAGCCACACAGCACTTTTCAGTGGAAAGAACATCAACCATCCACACCCAAACAACCTGAAAAGTAATTAGTCGAGATGCTAAACACATATCTTTAAGACAATTTGGGCTCCACAATGTGCATGCGTGTGAATGAGTGTGTTAGTGTTCAATGATGACTACAGGATTGCCGTACATCCTGACTGCATTTGATCACAATGGCACAAACAGTGGAAAACAGGATTTCCATCGTTGGCAAAGTTAAAAGATTTTCCTTGAAACCTGGGTGGGTTTAATGGTGGCTCTCCTTTGTCAGTCTGTAATCGTTGACTGGTGCTTGTGCACACACTACAGTGAAGGGATGAGAACTTACAATAAACATCTCAGAGTGGCCAACATCTGTTGTATTTTCTCGTGTATACATGTTTGTATCTGTGTATGGGAGTGTGTACATGGGCACCAGCAGTATGTGGGGGTTGTAAACTGCTAATGTCTGTTAGCAGCAGCAGCGTCAGCATCATATCCTCGCAGGCTCCGTGTCTTTGTCCTCCAACAGGCTAATGAACTGACCAAAGCTCTCCTTCACTGCCTCCATGTTGTCAGTGGTGCTACCCTCCAGGATCCAGCGCTTTCCTCGGGCCAGTGGCTCCAGCTCAAAGTACTTCTTGATCTGCAGTCAAAGAACACAATGTGGTATGTTAAATAAAAATAAATTAGCACATTTAGTACTTAGGGAAAAATAACCTCTCATCTTTTAGGTATCTTTCTACTGACAATTACTTTAACATCCACATTTTTTTTTCTATTGAGCAGTTAAAACTTGAGGTGCTGAGCGTCACGACGACAGAAACACACTTGTCTAACTGTGTGCCATTTATGATCAATTGTCAGCACATTTTATTTTCAAAGAAACAATTCACCGGGTGACTTCTGTTTTAAACTCATCATTCAAACCATGGGACATGAGCCAAGCCTACCTTGTGCTTCGGTGATCTGTGGGGCTGATAAGACTTCTATAATGGTTTTATTAGTGTCACTGCAACTCTATCTCAACTATGGTGTAAACCGATAAAGAAAAGGAACAAAGATAGATAGATGAAGACGAAATGAAACAAAACAGCCCCTTCATTTGAAAATTATGTGATTTGTTGGCTTGGCATTGCTCATTGCAGCAGTTGATGATAAAGCTCATATGTTGGCTTTTGGCAGTCCTCAACAGTGGGGGAGCTTTGGGGAAGAACCAGAACCAGCTGTTACGTAAAAACAAACTTCAGCACAAGGAAACAATGTTTTAGACCTCCAATGATGGTACTGCTGTTAGGGTTTCTGACATTTTTAAGCTGCGAGTAATGGAAGCAATATTTTTCCCTGATGTGAACAGGGTCAGGCATCGCCTCCTGTTTGTCTGACAGCCAGAGACAAATGTACAAAGACAAATGTTTACCATCAGCAGCTCAGACAAAAAAAAATAAATTAAATACTACTGTCATGCATGCAACAAAACTGAAGCTTTCCATCATATCAAATTACACCATGCTCTGTTTGACTATGTATGAGTAATGGTAAAAGTATCAAACTTATCATGTAATGAGTGTAGAGCTGGTGAAGTTATGTGACTAGAACAACATGAATATGGACCCTCAAAAAATGTGAACAAAACTGAGGGTCAGTTATCTTTAATTGCTAAATAATGAAGAGATTGATGGCGCAATCCCAGCACGGTTTCTTGGTTTCTTCCACTAATGGGTGGAATCTGGTTTTCTCCCATGGCGTTTGTTTAATGGAAGACTGAAACATCATCAATCACTGGACTAATACCAATCCCATGGTATGAGGCCATTTAGAGAACTACCAAACATTTGCATTTTATCTTTTTAATCTGATATTCTTATAACATTTTTTTGCAATCTAAAACCATATTGCACAACATCAGAAAAGGAATGGAGTTGTGCACCCAATCCACACCAAGAAATCCATGAGGATGCTCATCACACAGCCAAATGACTTTTCAACTTCAAGTGAAATTGCTTTTGTCTAGACCGTGCTTGGCTGTCTAGCTGTGCCATGGTGTGTGGCATGAAGAGGAAGGACAGGAGGAGGGGGGTGTATTCTGTGCGTGTGCTTAAACCCAGCCAGCCATGCCAGTGAGTGGGAGAGTGAGTGCCGCCTCTGCCCCCCTGATCAGAGTCTCTGTCCGGGTGTAATGTGAGTTTAATGACAGATTAAGTCACCTCAGCCGCGTTTGGCTCAGAAGCCTGGCTAGAAAGCTGAGTGGACCCAAACAGTGTTAACAAATCTGTCTGGGTAACTTGAGCTGCCCTAGTCCAAGCTCTAGCCACAGACCTAGACTGCAGACGATGTGGCTGTCTGCCTGTCTGGTTTGCTTTACTTGTCTGCCTGTAGTCAAGGCCCTCTTCTGGAAGACACTGGCCCCTGCACTGGCAGACAGTCAAAAGGCCAAGAGTGACCTCTGAGCAAGTGCAGACAGGCTAAAGCTTCTCCCACTTCCCCACTTTGCTTCATGGGACAGCCGAACACCCCCAAGTCACAGTTTGGCAGATGCCTTCTTTAGCTCCGTACAACTTATTCCAGGAGTGATACCACATGACTTGAGAAACTTGACAGTTGTGCACTCATAACATCAGCAACCAGTGATATCAAATAACCCTCCATTGACACACTAGTTAGCTGATGCAAACACCTTCAACACAGGCTACATTCCATCATCGAGGAACAGCCAATCCAAAGTTTTTAAAGTGTACAACACACGGAAAGGATATGCTGCCAAAAACACTGTCTCGGTGTTACATGACGAAAAGAACCCCATGACCTTTCAGACGGGTGTATCCATACTGGCAGTCAACAAGTGTGGCCCAAACCAGTTTCTCTGAGATTAAGTCCTCCTAAGCACACTTATGCTTGCTTAAGGAATTGCGTGAGGCAGTGGGATGGGTAAGCCACACAAGACGTGGGTTGCCAGATGGCTTCTAAGATGACCACTGGGTCATCCAGTCTAGCTTCTTCTAGGTCATACAGACCGGGGGCCTCGCCTTGTGCATGGGAGAAAGCGGCTTATACATGCATAAGGACGTCAAAAAATCTTTAATCATTTGAGTCTCTAACAACTACATTTTCACGGCTGGAGTCCAGTCATGTTAGTCTCCGACCTGCAGTGTTACTGGTACAGATATTAAACTGCAAAAACTATGACGCAACAGATTTTAGTAAGAAATTAATTAATTGTGCTGAAAGCAAATTTCGGTGATTAAGTATGTGCTCAACCTGGATTTCCGTTTTGACTCCGGAATTTAAGTGAGGTTTAAGAAATCTGGGATTTGCAACATTTTATTTTCACATCCTAAGGTACACATGAAAAGCTGAGATCTGTTTTATAAGTGGAAAACTAAGCTGACTGCTACGATGCAATGATAAGGAGACAACTGATTTGATGATGTATAAAAATACAATATATGTTTTAATAATAGAGAATATACAGTCATGTGAAAAAGAAAGTACATCTTTCAGTTCTAAGGTTTGAATCATAATCAGTTCCTGACCAGGTCTTTATATCAGGTAAATACAACCTCAGATGACCATCACATAGCATATTACACTGAATCATTATTTATTTGACAGAAGCTAGGCCAAAATCCAAAACGGGTGTGTGAAAAATCTAAGAACACCCTGAATTAATCTACTGGAATTGAAAGAGTAAATAGAAACCAGGGGTTACTTAATAAAATTCACCTGATTAACTAGTCTTCTTTATGTGGGACTACCTATGAAAGCAGACGTTTTGGCAGATTGATGTCTTCTGCATTTAGGTCTATGTTAACGCAACAGCAAGG
Source organism: Hirundichthys speculiger (assembly GCA_018398805.1). NCBI lineage: Eukaryota > Metazoa > Chordata > Actinopteri > Beloniformes > Exocoetidae > Hirundichthys > Hirundichthys speculiger. The sequence goes on along the minus strand of JAGFBZ010002193.1, from coordinate 391,334 downwards.
AGAATTAGAATGAACTGAAATAAGAATTGGATTATGAATTGGACTAAATTTTATTACGAATAAGAAATACTTGATTTATGCATGAAATACAGTGAATTGGAATACGTTTTGGACTTAACTGAAATATAATTATCTTTGTAAGCTTAGAATGTGTTCTGTGTAAAGAGCCTTGAGATGACTTCGTTTTGATTTGGGGTAATACAAATAAAGTGAATTGAATTGAACTGAACAAAGAAGAGACATCAGCAGTGATCTTAGAAAAGCAACTGTTGCTGCCCATCAGTCTGAGGAGGGTTATATGATTATTTCCAAATGAAAAAACAAAATACTGGCAACAGTGGACATCGCAGCAGATGAAGCCCCAATGTAAGACTGTACAATGCTAAAAGAAATTGAAATAAATAAATAAATTACAACAACTAAGAACTACATCTCAGACTTTGATAGCTCAGTTAGTATGTCAAAGTCTGAGATGTTCACAGCTGACACTGCAACAAGAAAAAGGCTTAACAAGTATACAAGACAAGAGAACATGGAATCACAGCTTATGTTTGCAAAATTGCATCTGTACAAACTGCAAAACATCTGGAACAATGTCCTTTGAACAGAAGAGACAAAAGTGGAGATGTTTAGTCGCTGCACACAGTACCACGTACAGTGAAAACCACACAGTGCATATAAACACAAATATTGGTGTGGTAAGGCAGCTCTGGCAAAAGAAGTAGAGCAGTCATCAGAGGGTCAAATCCTCTGCAGTTCACACACTGACTAAACTCCACACTGCCTCTAATAAATTCATTGATGTGTGAGTGTGTACATGATAGGGAAAAAGCAAGGTTTTACTAAAAACTAAGCTGTAGACACTAAAAAATATGAACAGATGTGAACAGGTGTGTGTGTGTGTTTGAACAGCTGATTGTGGTTTGTAGTCAAAATGTTGTGGCTTGTAGTCATAAACGAAATCAGAAAAGTCCTATCTAAATGCAGTCCATTTACTATTATATGTGATACTAATTGTCAAGCATGGTGGTGGCAGGGTGCATCTGGGTCTTGTTTTGTAGTCACAGGATCAGGGCACTTTGCAGTCATTCTGTTGACCATGAACTCCTTTCTATGCCTATAATTAGTCTAGAATCAAATATGAGGTCCTCTGTCCAACAGCTCAAGCTTGAATGAAATTAGGTAATGTAAATAAAATAAAATCAAGGTGTTGCAACAGTCCGAAGTCCAGACCTCAACCTGATTGAAATATTGTGGTGGAAACATAAAGGAACTGTGGGTGAATGAATGCCTGAAATTCCAATGAAGTTACAGAGTTACATTTTTTAATTAAAAATGCATCTCTTTGGCTTGACAGTCTGTGACCCAGTGGCTACACGGCGTCAGCTAAGCTTAATCTCCATCTCTGGCAAACCTACTTCAGACTCCTTAAGGAACTAGATGGGCCTGCAAGGCACGTGCATTCAATGTCGTCATGACCTGTGCCAGATTACTACATGTGACTGTCACTAGTGTTATCATGGCAAGTCAAGAGGATATCCTGGCCAACTTAATTAACTATATCGGCAGACAGAGGCCTAAAAAAGGACAAGACGCAATGTTCAAGACGTGATGATACAGGAGGCTGCTCGCTGAGAATAAATGTGTGTATATATATATATCTATATACATAGGCATACACACACACACACACACACACACACACACACACTTTATATGTGTGGGTATGTGTGCTTATGTATATAGCAAGCTTAAGCATGCTTACTCATATTCAGATTCATTTCTATAGGTTCAGACTGCTTCATCCAGACTATCAAACAATCAAACTATTAAATGTGCACAATAAAGAAATGTATATGCTATGTAATGAATGATTTAATCTGTTTATTGTTGCATCACTGGGATTACAGGAGGAAAAAAGGGCAAGAAGTACACAGGCATCTGAAAAATACCACTAACTGGTGCTCTGCCAAAATTGATGATGTACACATTTGTTGTGGCATTTCCACAGCAGGGATTTACTAATTATGAATGAAACTTATGTTTCATGGATGATGATTCCTCTATCCAGTATGTTTCCTACCATCCTTTTTCCTTTCCCCGGTCTTTACAGTTAGGTTTGTGCTGAATAATCTGTAGTAAGTGCCTTCTCAAGAGTGCAATAGCAGGCAACCAGTGCAACAGAGTGACATTAACATACCATGTTCAGGATCATTGTGATAAAAGCCCTTATTGTGGTTCAATGACTTTACGCTATGCTCACAACTTTGGGAAATCTAGTCAGTTCTAACAGAAGTTAACAACAAAGCCAGATGGAACACATGTAGGTTTGTTGGATAAACTCCTACAGCAGATTGGCATTGCAAAAAAGAGAGTTAAAATGATCGTTTCTCATCTAGGAGAAACCATTCTGTTGGTTCTACCTCTAGTGGAGTTTCAAAAGTTTTGAAATTATATATCAAAACTAAATTCATATCACATGACAACTAATAATCTCTTCTATTACAACAATAAGACCATAAAAGGACAGACAGGAAATGTTCAAAGATTTTGCCTTGCAGCCATATACAATAAAGCTAAAAGTTGCATCACAGCTGATAAGATTCTCTGAGATGGAAAAGGTGCCGTTCAAATACTGCTTTCCTATCAACTGTAAAAACTCAGTATGTGAACCCAGGAAGCTGTAACTATGAAACTCATTGGGTACATAATCACGATAGCCTAGAGGTTTTCATTTGGATGAAATCTGGCAGAAAGAAAAAAAAACAGGTTTAAGGCATGGGAAAAGCATTAAAAAGTGTGGGGGGGGAAATGTAATATACATCTGCGTGTATTTAGTTTAACATGCTTTGCAGATTGTGGGCTCTGATTCTCTTGTCCTTACATGTATTGTGACCATGTGTCTATCAAGCCTTACTGTCATGTCCAAAATTCTTAAAACAACTAAGCAATATAACTGGAGAAGGAAGCATTAGTGGGACTCTCAACTAGGGAAAGTGGCATACTCAAATATCCAAGACAATCAATTACACCGTCCCTTGACATGTTGGCCTCTGTGAAGATATCAGTCACTTGGAAAGTGGCCCACACTGGCGACTGCATTGAAATGGGAGGGTAACGTGAGATCCACTCACCTTATAATAGATATGCTTTTGTTTGCTTTTCCGGCTTACCTAAAGAGACTTAAAGACATGAGAAAGCCTGGAGGTCCCCAAGAGAGGAACACTTAGGAAGCCTGTGAAAAAACAAACATTGCACCACAAACTGTGGGAGGTGTCAAATGAAACAGCCTACTGGCCAGTAAGTAAAACCTAAAGCCTATTTAAGCAAGGGTGTAACACCTTCAGTAATGGACCCAAGGTTTTGAATCTTCGGGGATTACTGCCCCAGGCCAAACTCAAAGTAGATAAAGACCCGATCACCTGTTCAGTGAAAGTGCATATTCTAGTATAGGTGAGGCATATACAGTAACAGCAGCACCTTTTAGTGATTTTCCATTGTATAAGTCACCTCAACTCTACATGGCTCAGCTAGTTGGTTTTTTTTTTTATTTGTTTTTTTAAACCAACATTTTGAATATCATAAACTGTGTGAAAACCCCCATGACAGATAAAGGCAAAAGTCCTCCTGTGTACATTGGCCATTTCACAGTGAGGGCTTGCGGCTAGCTGCAATTCTAACTAAATGCCAAGAAAATTTGATGTGACCATTTAAAATGTTGCCCAATTAAAAAAAAAATGGAGGTCATTTCTACTATTTATCTGGTTAAATAAACTAGGCTGCACAGCATCATCTAAAGGTGGCAGAGCAGACTACATTGTTCATGGCTACAATAGTACAGTGCCTTGCGAAAGTATTTGGCCCCCTTGAAATTTTCAACCTTTGGCCACATTTCAGGCTTCAAACATAAAGATACAAAATTTCAATTTTTTTGCCAAGAATCAACAACAAGTGGGACACAATCGTGAAGTGGAACAAAATTTATTGGATATTTTAACTTTTTTAACAAATAAAAAAACTGAAAAGTGTGGCGTGCAATTTTATCGGCCCCCCTTGCGTTAATACTTTGCAGCGCCACCTTTCGCTCCAATTACAGCTGCAAGTCTCTTGGGGTTTGTCTCTATCAGTTCTGCACATCCAGAGACTGAAATTCTTGTCCATTCTTCCTGTAAAACAGCTGGAGCTCAGTGAGGTTGGATGGAGAGCATTTATGAACAGCAGTCTTCAGCTCTTTCCACAGATTCTGGATTGGATTCAGGTCTGGACTTTGACTTGGCTGTTCTAACACCTGAATATGTTTATTTGTGAATCGTTCCATTGTAGATTTGGCTTCATGTTTTGGATCATTGTTCTGTTGGAAGATAAATCTCCGTCCCAGTCTCAGGTCTTCTGCAGACTCCAACAGGTTTTCTTCCAGAACAGTCCTGTATTTGCCTCCATCCATCTTCCCATCAATTTTAACCATCTTCCCTGTCCCTGCTGAAGAAAAGCAGGCCCAGACTATGATGCTGCCACCACCATGTTTGACAGTGGGGATGGTGTGTTCAGGGTGATGAGCTGTGTTGCTTTTACGCCAAACATTTCGTTTTGCATTGTGGTGTGTTTCCCAGGTGGCTTGTGGCAAACTTTAAACGAGACTTTTTATGGATATCTTTGAGAAATGTCTTTCTTCTTGCCACTCTTTCATAAAGGCCAGATTTGTTCAGTGTACGACTGATTGTTGTCCTCTGGACAGACTCTCCCACCTCAGCTGTAGATCAGTTCATCCAGAGTGATCATGGGCCTCTTGGCTCCATCTCTGATCAGTCTTCTCCTTGTTCCAGATCAAAGTTTAGAGGGACGGCCGGTTCTTGGTAGATTTGCAGTGGTCTGATACTCCTTCCATTTTAATATGAGTGCTTGCACAGTGCTCCCGAAGATGTTTAAAGCTTGGGAAATCTTTTTGTATTCAAATCCGGCTTTAAACTTCTCCACAACAGTATCTGGGACCTGTCTGTGTGTTCCTTGGTCTTCATGATGCTCTCTGAGCTTTAAACAGAACCCTGAGACGATCACAGAGCAGGTGCATTTATACGGAGACTTGATTATACACAGGTGGATTCTATTCATCACAGGGGTGCACGATAATTATTGGCCCGATAGTTATCAGGCCGATAACAGGAAATTATGACGTAATTTCGATAAGTCCGATATCATGACAAACAGCTCCAATAACGTATATATTTTTGTCAACACGGCAGTGCCTCGCTCCCACTGAAACCCAAATAACTGGCAGTGAATGCGTCGGCATAATCAGAAAAACAATTTCTCAATAAGGAAAATCAAGAATACCCTCTCATGCCAGAAAACAACTTGTTAACTTGGTCATAATTTTGGTAGCTGCTATCTTGAATTGATATTTGCAGTATTTTCCCACATGTTACACATACAAAATAGAAAAGGCTGAAAGAACGACTAGCAAACAAGGAAACAGGAATTTACGTTACACCTTGAATGCAGCATGCAGCACAACATGCAGCTGAAAAACAAACAACATGCAATCGTATGGAACTTCTTTAAAGTTTCCAAAGAAGGTAGTTTGCTGGTTATTTGTGACAAATGCTCCAAGCGAATTCCACGAGGAGAGAAAAATAGCACAAGCTATTGAGCTAACATGAGCAAGCCAGCAACAAAGAATTCACTGGGACTTACACACATCGGCGAGGCTTTTGAAAAATCCAAGAAATTTGCCAAAGATGACCCACAGGCAAAAGTGAAATGGGTAGAAGGGAGAAATGTTTGAATCCAACTTGTGTCAGTGAATTAATTTTCAATGTATATTTACTTTTTGTAAACTTCTGGAATGCACTTTTTCAGTTAGTAATTCTGATGCATGTATTTCCATCAGTTCAAGGAGCCTTTATTTTTTATATCAGTCAGTAATGCACCTTATTTAAGTTGATGTGAGATATCAAATAGGTTTGTTTGATAGCTTTATGAAAATGTTTGAGAGGCTTGCCAATAGTTTTTTGTTGTAAAAAATAAATATCTGTTCATTTAAAGAGTTTAAACTGTTTTTGATTTTGTTCATAGTATTGATGTAATGATCTTAGGTATACGTGTGTGTTATCTGTTATCGGTATTGGCCTTTAGGAGCTGAACGTTATCAGTTATCGGTATTGGTTTTAAAAACAGTTATCGTGCATCCCTAATTTATCCTCATCAGTCATTTAGGCCAACATTGGATCATTCAGAGATCTTGACTGAACTTCTGGAGTGAGTTTGCTGCACTGAAAGTAAAGAGGCCCAATAATATTGCACGCCCCACTTTTCAGTTTTTTATTTGTAAAAAAGGTTTAAAATATCAATACATTTTGTTCCACTTCATGATTGTGTCTCATTTGTTGTTGATTCTTGACAAAAAATTTAAATTTCATATCTTTATGTTTGAAGCCTGAAATACGGCAAAAGGTTGAAAAATCCAAGGGGGCCGAATATTTTCGCAAGGCACTGTAAACTTCTAAGGAGATACAAACAAGACTAGCCAGTTAGGACGTACAGAAGGGGAAAAAATTCAGTTACACTGGGTAAACTGTAATAACCGTTTCTTGCCTGTGAGTGTTGTATATCCTCTTGTGATCATCATCACCGTGAAATGTTTATGTTTATTTTACATCAGAACTTATTTAAATAATGCATTTCCATTCCATCCAGGTCGCCAGTTTTATTGTCAATAATGTGTTTCCATTTTCCCAAATGTCTATCATCTCTTTTTCTATAAAAAAAAAAAAAAAGAGTCTCAAGCAAAAACCCTTGCTTTAGGTTACAAAGATTTTCTCTCTCTTCAGAGAGCAAGTACTAGTGTTGTGTGTGTTTGGATGAATTTAGCAGTGCTGCAGAGACAAAGGTACGCCTACACACAGCAATTCTCTATGACCGTTTAGTAGTCTGCAATGTTTTTGTGCATTTTTCTTTTGTTTCAGCTCAGTTTGCTTGGAACCTTAACCAAGGCAGACGGAGAGAAAGTACAAGCTATGGGTAATCTTATTCGAAAACAATGCCTTGAAGAAGCAGAAACAAACCTAGTTTCCCTGCAGTTGTCTGAGAGAGAATAAAAAATTAAGAGGTCTTCAAGAATTTTTCTTTAACTGGGCATGTTGTATTTATTCTAATGTTGCAATTATTTTCATTACAGAAGAACAAACATAATAATGTCTTCTGAAAACAGTGTAAAGACCTTTTTCTCAAACATTTTTCCATTTACGTTTTCTTATGTGATACTCAAAAATACAAACAGTTCTAATCTTTTTAACATTAAAGGGAGAGCTGTGGACAAAGCCATAGTAAGCACACAGAAAATCCTGAAGTCAGCAAAGGCAGAACCAGCTTTAAGTGTCTCTAAAGTCTTACAATGGTATACATATTGTCACTGTATAGTACTACAATGGATTCTCTGTAAAGAATATGGTCCTATATGGTCCTATTCTATGCAAATATTGGCAAGGGTACATATGTGGTTGGACAGTTTAACGCCTGGCCAGTAGACTTTTGCTGAATGCTATGCTTCACCAACATCTTGCACATCACTTTTTCTGTCCATCACTGACAAATAAAGGCAGAGGGCCAAATACATTACAGACAAAGCTAGTTATCAGTGATGAGTGGTGAAGATTTAAATCCTGTTTGTGTTTCAGACTGCTGTTGATTGAGACTGTTAACAGGAATGTGAAGTTCACAGACCTTTAGATGAAAATGCTAAATAAAATGCATGCAGTGAAAGAATGAAAATAGGCCTAAATTCTAAGCATGAAGGCATGAAAGCGTAAATTTATTTTAATCTTTTCATTTGCTGTGGAAACATTCCCGGTCTTCCCAGTGCATAAAGGCATTGAGGCCCACCTGGAATCTATCCAAAATTGTAGAACTGTTGAAACAGGGACTCCGTGGCCAACAAATTTAAACCCTTTTCAGACATGAGATACCTAACAACAATAGATTCATCAGTCTGTTAAAGCGCCTGCATTCAGGCATTGGACATATTACCTAAATGTTTCTTATACTACAGTTGCAAATGGATAATATTTGCCATTCACACAAGACTGACACTGTAAATCAAGTGAAGTATGCCCCCCGAAGTCCTTACAAGTCACACTTTCAATTCGTATTAGGTCACTGAGTGCACAGGGTTTATTCAGGGTCATGGGGGTTGTTGGAGTCTATCTCAGCTGTCATGGGTGGAGAGGCGGGGTACATCCTGAACAGATCCACTTTTCTGTATGTTTAAGCTCACTGAACAGTCGGTGTTAGACTAAAGAGTGTTTAACTGTATTACAGTAACAAAGTCGTCATTACCAACATCTCAGATATGTGAGAATGTGCTTCACATGAGGACACCGTGTCCACAGTCAACTCTGTTGCTGTATGTGTGATGAGAAGCCAACGAAAGCCAAAAAGATCAATATCAAGCTCATAACCAGGATGCACAGTGTAGCAATTTAAATGATATATCACCAAACAAAGAGCAGAAGCTTCAGTTAAAACTTTTAATCATAGATTTACTCATTAGACTCAGATGCTGAGAAAAACAAACAAAAAAACAAAACAAAACAAAAAAAAACTTGATACAGACGCTAAAAAAAACAAAACAACTAAACAAAAACAATGGTAAAAGCAATGAAAAATTTAAAAAGTTGAAAAAGAAAAGACTGTCATTTAAAAATGTGTGTCAGATTCCCCTGATCCTCTGATCGCATGCGTACCTAACCTGCTGCTGTGTGAGCCTTTCCGTTATTAGGACTGCTGCAGGTCAGACTTGTACTGACTGATACGTATCCGTTACTAGGCCTGACTTAGATTTCTGTTGCAAGATGTTACAGGAAAACATTGGGGGAGGCTCTCAGACATTACACGATATGTTCTGTTGCTGTCCGATTAATGGGAAAGAAGTGCATGTCTGAAAGGGGCTTAGGACTTAAGTCCCCTTGTCACAGTAGAAAATCTGAGCAGCCTTTAGATTTACAGTCCTGTTCCACTCAGGTGATACCATGGGTTTTCCCATGGGATTAGCTCATGCAGGTTCAAAGTGATTCACTTGCAAAACACTTTTCTTTAAAGTCTACTGATCACTGCCAGATCAGAGCCATCCCCAAAGGTGCTGTAAATCTAGGATGCACAGGGGACATTCTTACAGACTCATGCCGTGTGCTCTTTGGAACAATGCTATTGCATTTAAGATCTTGCACAGTGATAATGTTCTTTCCATCGATGTTAAAATATGTGCAACAGAAGATTCCCATTTGTGCAATAAACAAGTAGATTTTTTTTGCTTTGATTTTACAAGCGCAAGGCATTTACTTAATTTTTTTTTCTGCAGAGGGTCAGAGGACTTCCAAACAGTATTGTTCCTGTCTAAATCTAATCCACACGTTAGATGTGGTAAAGATAGGAACAGATGCTACTTTTATTCTAAAGAACTGTTCATTTGTTTTCATTGGATTCCGTGTGTTGAAATGATATGTTTATTCTGCAAATTTCAGTTTTCTAAATTGACAATTCTGATTAGGCCGTTATCAAAACTATACAAAATTCATGATTTCCAAAACACCATTTAGTCTCATCCACAGTGATATACAGTTTATTGTTTTGAACATTGTGTTATTTTATTTGATAAACTGTATTTTGATATTGGTGCCTTTATAGGGTAACATTATAAAAAAAAAAAAAAAAAGGCACACTTGACCTACAAAAATTGGCCGTACCCATGGAGTTTCCGCTCTATCATATCATCTGGGTCTCTGGCAGAAACATCAATGGCTGAATGACAGCAACATCAACAGGTTTCTATCTGGAAGCATGAACACATTTCTGAAGTGTGAGAGTTGGGGGCAGAGGGGAAAGAAAACATCGCCCTCTCGCGCAGGATGGAAAATAACGGGCAGGTTCAGCAGCTGAACACGAGCCCTTCACCAGGGTTTGACCTGTAGGACGTGAGGAAAAGTTTTAAAGAGCAGAATATTTGTGATGTGTGTGGCTGGGAAGTCAGGGTGCCCATGTTTGCCCTCCCTTATGACGGATGGAGTGACTCAATTTATTAAAGGCCAAAAGCTCCCTGACAAGGAACATCTGGTCTATGGGACTTGAATGAGTGAGCTGGCATTCTGCCCATGCTCCCTGCTGCAGGGGCCAATGTGCCGGCACCTTCCCTTGAGCCCGCCCTGTCTCTCTTCTTCTTGTGAAGCACCCTGCCTTGCTGTAAGCAGCCCACACAGAGGGCCTTCAAAGCCCAGGAGGTCTGTCACATGCCACCCCTCCTCCTCCAAGACCCCCCTCTAATGGGACCCTCCACCCTTTTCACTCTGAGGCCCTTTCACGCTCCAGTCCTGACAGTTGACCAGCTTGAAAGCTGCAACAGGCCACCGCTTTAGCACAGAGCACGCGGCATTACAATCAAATACCTCCCCTTCTGAATAAAAATTTAAACCGTGCATTAGGATGGAATCTACACACACACATTCACACATAGCCGCTCGCTCTCACACAGACAGACACAAACATTCATGCTGTGTGGCCATATGATCTGAAATCTAAGGTTCCTGGGCTGTCTGACTGTGTCTGCCTTGCAAACCTTCCTATATTGATAATATACACATATTTACATAATTAATATGCCTGTGCATAAATGAGTTTGCCAGTGATACGGCTGTCACATTTTCCAAAAATCAAGCTTTAAATAATGTGAAAACATGCTCTTTCTTCTAATCCAAACAATTACTGATAAGAGCATTCATTTTAATATTTAATTACATGATCATAACAAGGGTGACACTGTATTCACAACAATGGATCTGTGCCATAAAAAATGCTTCATTTAATTTGCACTGCACTTATTTCATATCGCCTCTGTTGGTCACCTGCATATTGCAACTTGTGTACATGTAATATTAGTGTCAAGGACATGAACAACCAATTCTCCAAACAAATGCAAGACAAGGGAGACACTCAACATAAGCATGTAACTGTAAGGTTAAAAGGACATATGTTTCCAGTGTCATCCTGTTGTATTCATGTTTTCTTCTCTGGTGTCAAGTACCATATGGCTGCTCAGCTCCCAAAACAATCCCAATGGACTGCATCGTTTTTATATTTCAGTCTTGCAGTTACATTTGTGATAGCACTTTTATGAGCCTCTGACTGCTCGGCTGCTGAAGATGACTATGCTGAATAATAGCTGAGCAACAATCAACACCAGAACTTTGAACAACGTAGATGTTGCTTGGCTCGTCTGTCACAATTGTTATTGTTATCTTCCATTATTGTAGCAAGTCCCACTGGAGTCCAGCTATGCCACACCAGCCACTGTGAATCACTGTCCCTCAAGTCAATGAGTGGTCCAACCAGAGGAGCTGCGGTACATTTCAGAAGTGTCCTAAAAGTGACCCGTTGCTCTGGTCTGGAAAAGATATGCTCATTTTGGCATTCAGCAGCAAAGGACCTGCATCAACTGACACATGGAAGATTGAACTGGCAGGAAGCCAGACACAAGAATGGCATAGAGAATCTGGTCAGCTTTCAAAATTAAACACCATGAGCACACTTTGACTTGCACTTTAACATGTATGAGAGGCCCATTTTAAAAGTTTTAAGGCACAACAATAACTTATTTGACACCACCTATCCCTTTTATACAGATAATAGCAGAGAGGGCAATATATTACCTTATAACTACTTATAACTATATCTTGAAGTGAACATATTACTTTGCAATTCTCATGTGATCTCAAAGCTTTTCTACTAAGTTATAATCTCACAAATCTCACAAAGCATACTGGTAAGTGCTCAGAAGTATTCCACTTCTGAATCGCATCTGGTTTCAGAAGCAAAAACTGAGCAAAACTGTGGCACTGGCGGATTGCAGAGCTTCTATGCAGGGGATTCAACAGTTTTTTAATGGTGTTACTTTTTACTCCATAAATAATTTCCTCTGTCAGAGAAATACTTACACCTACTGTTAAAAATAAAAAATATAAATACTGTACGTACAGTATATGGATAGCCACAATGCTGTAGACCACCCCAAACAAAAGCAGCCACAACCACACAGTAAGACTTTCATACTACAGCAGTGAAGCATTTTTTTTCCTTTAACTCAGTGCAAACCCATTAACCACTAACGTAATGTAAAAGATGAAGAACAAAATTCTGTAGAGTTTAGATGGAACTTTTCCAAGAATTTCACATTTTCCAAAAGGCGATATGTTACCAAAGTTTCAGGGGGAAAAACAAAACAAACAAAACAAAAAACATTCATTTTGAGATGTGAAAGGGTTACATTTCAATGGAAGAAAAACTCAATGGAAGAGAACCCCCCAGAGATTCACAGTGTTTGATCCATGCAAGTCAGCATTGGAGCCTGGGGGTCAAATCACATGCTGAATAGGCTTTTCGGAAGTCTTGTTCTGGCTAGTGGCGGCCGGTCGTCCGACCCTGCTTGACCAGTAGACAAAGGAAGGGCCACTGGTCACAATTGGGATGGGGGCGTTCTTTTCTCCTCCAGTGGAAAGTCCAGTCCTGAATAGGGTCTGGTTGACTGAATTGTGTTCCACGCCGATTTTGAGAGTGAGGACCCGCTGGGGTCAGGGTTCAGCAGCATTTGACGCAGGCTATGGGAAAAGCCCAACACAGTGCCCACACAACCTGCCGACTGCCCTCTCACCCACAGTGCCCCTTAACCTCCCAGAGGGACAGACCACCAGCCCAGGAATGACAGGATGAGAAAGGCTGTATGGGTGGGAAAAAAGAAAGCAGAGATGAAGGTGGGCGGGAAGACTGCATTGGCAGGATAGACAAAGATGTAGGAGAGATAAACCATCAAAGAAACAAGAAGGTTCTAAGTAATTTTGCATATTGCGCTTCCAGGGTTTAGCACACATTCTCTAGAGGATAATCAGTGGATGCATCTCGGCTGAATTTTCCAACCCTCACCTCCCAAGCTGGGATGGATGAGTACAGGGTACATGTCTGTGAGAGCTCGTCTGACATTAAAGGGCTGCAGTCCTTGCTGTTACCACTCGCAAACTTCACATAAAAACAGAATTTAATGAGCACTATAAAAATACATATTATTTTACAAATAAAAACGGTGCACCATCAAAGAGTGAGATATAGTTACTAGCTGAAACATCTGGACAACAACTCTCTACACTTCTCAGTTGTGTGGTCTGATATTGGGCCACCTTGGGAGATTGTGGAGCATGTGAAATAAAACTTCATCAAGCCAGTTTGCTCGGTTTTTGTTTCCAAATATTTAGAATATTTCTATTTATTGTCTTGAGCAGTGTTAACTATCCTGGTACCTCAGTTCAAGGAACTATGAGAGAGTGTGATAACTGAACTGATGAGACAACGCAAATGTTGTCCACAATGCCTTTTGTTCTGTCTACAGATAAAATCTTTTTATAACAGTCAGAGTTTATTATTTTCATATGGAGAAAAGAGAGAGAGAGAGAGAGAGAGAGAGAGAGAAAAAATAAAAAACAGCACAAAATATGTAATTACATGGTGGTCATGATGAATATCAATAAGAGGTCATAAACTGAAAAATTAGAAATGTGGCAGGATTTCACAAACAACTCTGCATTAAGAATAGAATTATTAAATTGCACAGAGAGGGGCAATGGTGCAAGATTGAAAGGCAGACTGTCAATTAAACGCAGCTTAATTATAAGAGTCAAGTGTTCGGTTGGAAAATCAAGCTGTCAACACTGCATTTTAGCAGAGGTGATAGAGTCATCTAACTGCACATGGTGGGGCCACTGGCTGACTGGAGACACCTCTTAAAAATCCATCACGCGTTGCTTTACATGGAATGTCACACTTCAGGGTGCATTACAGTGCACCTCATCAACTGACAGGAGGCAACAAAACACTCACAAACTACACCGGATATTGTGCAGCTTGTGTAAAATGACTGCAAACATGTTCGTGTTGGATGACAGCCTTCATTTAGTGAATGTTTTAGAGTTTTGTCTTCACCAGTAACCGCTTAGAAAATAACCACCCTTAATGTAGTGGACAGCAAACTGATTGTTGATTCTATAGCTTTCCTCAAACAAAATATTTGTTTATGTCCTGAGATTAAAAAAGAAACACAATCATGACAAGCATGCGTAAAGTAAATTAGTCTGTTGCTACTGGCATCCAAAAGAGGAAGTCAAAAATTACCCATAAAACTGAACATCAAAAGAGTAACAGCCAACACCTTTACCGAAGAGTTAAGCCAACACCTTGTAAACAAAAAGAAGCCCTGCATGAATTTGTCTGTTATTAAATAGTAAATCTTTATATAAATAAACTGAGAATGAAAATGTTCATGTATTTTTGACAATTATTCACATCAGATATTATAGGGGTTAACAATTACACACACACACACAAAACAAACCTATTTAAAATCCTAAAAAAAAAAACAGCTTGAGTTTTGCTTTTAAGTACATTATTTACATTGCTGTCAATATGCTTGTATAGTGTGGAAACAGAGCCCTTTTGCACTTGGAGAGAAATGAGGGACAGAGCTCAGCAAGGGCACCTGCTCCTTGTCCATATTTCCACTGTAGCCAGCAACTCACACGTCTGGGGTTGGGGAAGGGGAGGTGGGGGCGGGGAGGGCTGGTTGGTGACCAGCTTCAGTCTAGACGGCTCAATACGCAGTTGACTTTTTAAACCCGCTTGTCTGGAAAAAGAGCAGACGTGAGGTGGGGGGGGGGGGGCTGCAGTAGAGAGGTGGCGGTGGTACATTTTGGCTGCCATACCCAGTGGGCTAGACTCGCTAGCAGTGAGCAGACAGAGGAGAGATGGGAGGAAAAAGGGAAAGAGAAGGAGAGAAAGAGAGGCAGTGAAAGAGAGGAACAGACAGAGGGGCAGAGGGAGAGCAAGAGACGCTATCAGAGAGAGCTATCAGAGTCATTGGCTGTGGCTCCATTGTCAAGGTCAGTGAGCTGCGTAGCCCCCCCCCCCCCCCCCCCCCCCGCCTTGTCTGCTTTTCTGCTGTTCATCCTGTCCTCCCGCACGGTACCGCCACCAGTCTCATCTGCTCACTCAGCATATAGTGAGAAAATGTGATCTAAGTGATGGCAAACATATACTTTAAAAACACTATTGTATCATGTGGGAGGTATTTTCTGCAACTGCTATTTTAAGCAGTTTGATGAGGAGATTATAACCCAGGGAACAACTCAGCTGCAAAAGATCTTTAATATCTGACTGTTTCCCTTTCACTTATAAAATATTCCTCATATAAATGAAAACAGTGTGGTTTAGTACTCTCTGTTAATGCCGTGTTTAACTATGCACAAGAAATTTTTATGCAGTAGTTGAACATTTAAAGTTTAGAGCACATTCATCTTCATTTGGCATCCTGAAGAAAGCTTTTATTGGGAAATTAGTAGAGTTTAAAAAGAATGTCAGCTTGAAATGCTGACTGCACTTGGGTTGCAGTTTTCATTAGTCCCGATCTTTGGCAGTCCACTAATGAAAATGATTTGACAAAGCACAATGATCTCATCTTTACACGACTGGCAATAAGCCCTTTTGGAATATGTCTTAATTATTATTCTGCAGGGAGAAGAAGAAATATGAAATTGGCTCACTTTTACTTTTTGCAACATTCCTGGACTCTTTGTCGGCAAAAGCAAACAACTATCATGCACTGAAAAAGGCTACAACATTCCATTACTGATGGTAATTAAAACTAGATGAAAAGACTGAGACAGGTCATATCTCACAGACTGCCCCTGTGGTGATTAAGCACTGACCGCAGCTTATTCCGGTGATGAGTGAAAAACAAAGGGCAAGCCAACGCAACAGTGACATGCTGTGCAGTGTTAAGCATAGCATCACTTTTGTCATGAACATCAGGTGTTTACAGTCTAGCTGAGTGGAGCAATCATGCCCCCATCATGGCCTTTTAATATAACCAGACCTGCATGTTCCAAAAAACAAAAAAAAAAAAAAAAAAAAAAAAAGCGGCCCGTGACATCAGAGATCTGCATCTACAGAAACACCACACACTTTTGGCTGGATCCGAGTCTTCTTCAAACATTCATGTTATTATCATCCCAGAGAGACATGTAAGACTTGTATGAAAAGAGCAATCATGATGGGAGACTGGCTTTTACCTTTCACTACCTTTCTTTGACCTGTTCCCTCACAGAAACTACTACCAATAAGAGATCACAAATAATCTCTCCCTTCAATTAAAATACTGTGTGCATTGTAAATAACATTGCAGTTACACTGAACTACACTAACCTTTCTTAAAGTAATTTAGATAAATCACCAAATAAAGATAAAAAGGTCAGTGGAAGCAGCAAATGACTAGATTTGTTAACAGAAGGAAGGACTTGACAAAGACACCTTTCTTTTTAATTATTTGTGACTGATAATGCAAGTTTCTCCTTGATGATTATTCTAAATGAGCTGGCAATAATTGGACTTTTTCACTCATCAATGACGCAAATGCAAGGTATTGTAAGGGTGAGCTTGACAAGTTCGTTAGAGCCATTTGGGAATGGAATTGCTCATACTGTGTTGTTTGCTTCTTAAGGTTCATTGATTGGCCCTTACCTGTGCCTCATCTTCTACCCAGCCAATCAGCAGCCAATGGGTAATTTAGAGCCACCAGCGTCACAGGCTAAAATGACACACACACCATGTGCCAGACGTTTGACGAAAGTTTCAGACACTGGGCGCCACATGAGTCATTGAGCACAGCCACCACCCAATGTGTGCCAAGACCTGCAAGTTCACCATGTGCAAAATGTGACAGAGGACAGTGGTTGACGAGCCACTTCCGTCTTGGACACTTCCCAACACAGTTTGATCAAAAGTTATCACTTAAAATAGATTATCCAATGAACATGACGAATCCAAAATCTAATAAAATGGATGATAGTTGTCCAACACAGCTGAACAAATGACATATGTATAAGAAACACAGCATATTTATGGAGAACAGACAACTAATTATGCTCTTATATTTTCTCAAAATGTATTTGGCATGGTAAGTAAGTCGTTTAAAAACACGACTTAAAGGAAGAAGGTTTATTCTGGTGGTATTAAGCAGGTTTCTAGTAGTTATATATCATGTCAAACACTACATTGAATTTTTACAAGTCAGAAGGTCTGAAGGTTTAAACACATAACATGTGAACCCAAAATGACACGAATTACCTGTGATGTATTATACTTGATAAGTCATCATAAAAAAAAAACCCAACAATGAATAAATAAACAAAACAAAAAGTAAATAAATTTTAACAAATTGCCTGTTTAGATCATGAATGCCAGATAATGGGATCACATTAATTTACTGTACAATGAAGATTTAAATGCAAAAGGGAAGATGCAACATGTGCTGAGTTCAATCGGCTGTGCAGCGAGGTACTTACAGCAATGTAGTACTCACTTGTTAGTGCAAGCACCTACTGAGAGATAATGTATGAACTAATTAATGGCTAAAAGCAAGTGGTGAATTAGATTTAACATTCAAGTAGCCATCTGGATGTCTTCCACTTGTCAAGTGTGAGTAAGAACATTATGTGACTTGGAACGAGATTAGTCATATTTCAAACAAAGCAGCTGATTTTTACCATCTTTGACCATTACTACAACAGTTAAAGACCTTGTCTACTCCAACAATAAGTCCCTTCATATATGGATTCATTCACTCTGATTCTGTTTAAACTTTTAGTCATGTCTTAATTTTGCTAAATAAATAAATAATAAGGCGCATTAATCCGATGCAGCAAGACAGTTTTTCAAATCAGCCAAATATGTGAGCCTTGACAAAGTAGAATTAAATACACTACTGGATAAAAAAATATTATTATGCTGTTTTCCTGTGTCTGCTTGGAGGAATAACTCCTCAACTGACAGAGAGTTATCAGACTTTTGGGAATGATAATCAATCGCACATGGCAGTAAGTCAAGGTTTGATATCAGTGCCTTTACACAGTGAGAACAGCAAAAGAAAAATGCAATTGCCATTTTACTTATTCCTTGTGTTACAAAACTGTCGTAAGCGTGCTGTGGGGCATCACAGTATATAGTGACCCCTTTTACAATGTAGCTATTATTGCTCTGAGATACAATACCTGACCATTCCAGTAAATAACCTTTGCTGTGTAGAAATTGGCAATCGTGTCGATTCTCTTTGAGACAAATAAGTAAGGAAGATGTGAGTGTGATCACACAGACGGGACGCAATGAACTGTTCACTGTCCAGTTGATGAGAAAATGTTAAAACGGGAAAAACAGCTATGATCATAAGAGTGGAATTTCATGCTAGTTGCATGTACACTAAAGCCCAATTTTAGCACTGATGTACCCTGGGATAGTATTTCATGACAAGAAGTAATCACATCATGAGCCTACAGTACACACATCTGTTTTTCAATGTCACCAGTTTGAAGAAAAATGAGGGGTTTCCCCTAACCCCAAAGCTAGAACGTACTGTAGATCTATGACTTAAATTTTACTAAATAAATAAAGACATGGCTTTGCTCTTAAACAAAGGTCTCTGCTGGGTTTAGTTTCAACTGGTTTGGACACAGCACAAAATAAATATGTGGCCATTTTTTCTTTTCCCAAGGAGTGGCATAGCACCTGACTATAATTAACTTTTATTGACACACTTGGCTAAGTTTAGTTCGGAAACAGAAACAAATTTGATGAAGTGTGCAATGTCAAGATTCTGTCATCGCTGTTAGAAATATGAGAAAAGTACGGGTGGCTAACTCTGAGGGCACGAGGGCAACACATGGCAATAGAAAAAAAAGAGCCAGGTGTAAGTGTTCCAATAATTTAGACACTTAAGGAATTTATGTGTAAATGTTCTCAACTAGAATGCAAAACCTAAAGAAGAAACATGAAACATTTCAGTTGGAATCTGGATGGTGACACTAATTTTCTTTTGCCATGTGTTACCAACATCTGTTGTTTAATTTTTCTGCTGAAGTTACATGATTAAATGCATCTTTCGACTGTTGGGGTGACTCTGTGAGAACACAGAGTAATTGCGCAGCACCACTGATTACCCCCTTGAGGAAATTACAGATAAAAGGAGGGAGACACCTAAATTATAACAATGGTAACTGTTTCATATTAAATAATGAATATGATATCCAAATTTATATGGAAACATATGGTCAAACCTAGAGACAATTAGTATGGAGGAATTCATCTGACATAGTAAAAAAGATTACTTAATCAATTAAGAAAAGTATAAATAAATCAATAAATGCATGTATTTAACAATACATTTTTCAATACATTTATTTATTTATTCATTTGCTCCAGGTCTGACTGGCCCCTGCACATGGGATCCTGATTCACTGTGGAGGATTTCTGGTCTGAAAGTCTCATTCTCCGCTGAGGCTTCAACTCACTTGTCTTCTTTCCTCTCTTTTCTTTTCATCACTCTCTTCATTCACCTCACTTCCTTCTTCAACATCCAAAACCATGCAACACTTTTGCCATGATAATAAATTGTTCAATACATACATGTACGATACCACTGAACATGTTTCAGCTCGAAGTCAGTGTCACCCATCACCATATCCTTTTAATACAAATGTCCAGAAACAAAAACAGGAAACTGTAATGAGATGGCTTCCATGTCATCAATGTTCAAGAAACAAAAGATAAATGCCATAGCCAGTGTATTACATGTTCTATGTTGCATTTCTAACAAATGATTCATCATATTGATCAGGCATTCATTAAATGACTAAAATGCCTCAGAGCTGAGGTTGTCAGATGATAGCGACAGTATACTTGCTTTACTTTGCTTTCCAATATTTATAGTATCTAATACCAGTAGATACTGTGAGAGCCTTGAGAAACTAATCTTCAGTAGTGTTATCAGTAAATTATTTGTGACTCATTACATTAATCTTTCACCAGGGGAAGTAAATTATAGTTTGGATGAGAGAAGTCAAAGTCAACTCAAAGGGATAAAACATGGTCTGCTGACTGAGCACTATGTTGGTACTGGGACCTGTTTCAATTCTTGGCAGTAGCTTATTTATTTGCTCAAGGAACTGTTAATTCTCATTGTCTGGCTGACTTTCCAAAGCTTTTATCCATCTTTATTGAGACTCTTTAGATCCGACTATTCAGACCAGGCTGAGTGAAAAGAAATACTACAGGGTATCACCTGCACTATTGTAACAGTCACAAATAATACTTACAACATATATGGTTCAGAAAGATATTTGGTGGGGAAGTGACACCAGTTGATGTGTGAGCATTACTGTTCAGTATGCATGTCAAGTGTACAATAAGAGCCCTCAATGGAGATTTATCACTTCAGAAACCCTCAGTTGCGAGGGATTATTACAAGGCTTCCGTTAAGGATGCCAGGTTTCAGCAATAATTGAAGGACCTGGTAATGCCGCTATCTCTATTGTCGTGACAGGCAATTCACTTCCACAGGTGAAAAACTGATGCCAACTTTCCACAGGCTAGGATTATGAAAGAATAAAGGAAACAATATCGTACGTTTAGAATAGCAGAAAGCCTCCCCTGCACAACAGATGCTAAAGGGAGTTTTAAATAAAACAGGAAAACGAAAAAAAAACAACAAATCTTTGATTATCTTTCCCAATTTTCTTGCTTTTTTCACAAAAAAAGAGAATATGAAACTATATCATGTTTATATGTCCTGAGAAAACAGAGCTACCTCAACCATCATTTACAGGCAATGACAGATGCAAACAAACTCATTCACTTCACTTTCAGACAGTAAGTCCCAAAATTATTCAACAGAACAAATGTTCTAAGTGGACGAAAATCGCTGTGCGGCATAGACACTAAAGCAGACCCCTCAAAAGGTCATTCAGGTCAGGTCACACAGGACCCCTTAACCATTTCAGCACTGGGTCCCACTAGGTCTGAGGGGGCTTAGTCATATCCTCTGAAACGTTGTTATTTCCCTAAAATTGGTTGACATGAGGGGGACTGACTAAACTTAAAAACTGGCATTACACACCATGTGTAAGCAGAACACATGCATTGATTCACTCACCTACATTTTGTAATCTGGCGTTACATAAAAATAATTTTTTTTCCAGTTTAAACATAATAAAGTTGTTTTTTTTTTCCCTTCACCGAATCTGCTTGAATTAGTGCCTCCACTCTGCCGGCCCACACCAAAAACAACCCACACCACCAGCCCAAACATCATTCAGGGTATAATTCAACATGGCACACGGGTGGAAATGCTTCAAATATAAACAATAAAAAAAGAATAAATAGTTTGCCTTGCAAATCTTGTACATGTCATGACAAAAATGGGCTATGCTAACACTTGCTATGATTCTATGATTTATACAAAAGTGGCAAGTTGCCATCAATACCACTACATTATTGTGGATTGTAATGAGTAACAGACTGTGTAGGAATTGAAGAAGATTTCATTTTATATTTGCATGCTTTAACAAACTCCATACACCTATAACAAACACTGATGAGCACTATGGATCAGTAATATTAGACAATTAGGATGCAGAATGAATGCTTATAAACAAGTTGATTTTACTGCGAATTACTTCATAATTCAGACATTACTGCAGCTGCAACAAGTCTTCAACACATCTTTAGCACATTACTTGTAGTTCTGCTTCAGCTTTCACCAAAACTACACTTTAACTACAGTACAGCCCATTTCAGAGACAATCTTACCTATATTACAGAATGATCTTTGTAGGACATTCGGAAAAGTAAATCCAAGAACATGCTTCACAATAAGGCGACTCCTCAGTTGTTTAAAGAAAAGAAGAAATGTTTTTTATTAACAGTGAAATCCTTTTCTCTCTCTCTCTCTCTCAACACTATTTGACTTGAAGTGTGCATGAACAAAAAGTGACACGTACATGTAGATCAAATTGTGGTTTGTTTCCTTTTTTCTTTTTTGTGTTTACAAACTACTTATCTATCTCTTGGCAGCAAAAAAAAGCAATGTTTAGTATTTTCATATAACAGATCTGATGAGGTTCAGGTGAGGAGCCCCAGGTGAGACTAATCCTACTTGAAGGGCGTGTCCCATTAGACCATGTAATCAGGAATGCACTGTAGAGCAGGTGTGTTAATAATGCTTATTAAAACATACACCCATTTTACTGCTGTATGCTTTGGATACCTGGCATTTGTGATGTCATAGCAAACATGAGAGGGGAGGAAGAGAGGAGAAGGTAAGGTTAGTGAGGAGTACCTTCACAGATTGGCGAGTCCAGACAGAGAGGTAGAGTGAAAATAGCTCAAGGGGCAAACAAGGTAACCTTTTTCAAAAGACGCTTCGGGGGTGTCTGCCAAGTCCCACACAATATTGTCTGCACTGAAAGTCTGTGTTGTGATTATATTCCACTGCAGAACAAAATGTCTTATAATGTACTGCAATGTATGGGGGCAGATCACACCTACTAAAGATGCCCAAAGCTGCTTTTCTAAATTTCCTAATGGCATTATCACCCAACATTTTACTTAATATCTTCATGGCAAAAACTTGACCTTCTGTTGAACAAGTTTGAGATTGTAAGACCTTTGTATTATTGTAAGATTGCAAATCTATATACGCTTAACCACAAACTGAGCTTTCTCTATTGAATCCCACTAATATGACTCTTCACCACTTTCTCAGCAACAGGATGCAACACTCTTACCACAGGATTATCTGTATCTAAACACTAGATATGATTATAAAAAAAATATTTAGAAAAAATGGGGGCATGTATGAAGCATTACGTTGCTATAGTTAAATAAATACTAAACAATACTTCATCATTTGTCTGAATTTTAGCTCCATAGAGCATTCTTAATGGGAACTATATGAAAGTTCTTAATATTACTTGACTACTGTTGTGAATCTCCATGTCACTTTATTTTCACTGTTTGCCTCCTTTCTCTAATGCACACAAGTTTGTCTTTTTTCTTTTTCTAGATAAAGACATATGTCAGGACATGGTGTGTATTACTATCTGTAAAATGGAGCACGTTTGCAATTTGACAGAAGGATTCTTTATTCTCAGACTGCTGTTTGTTAGTTTCCAGCTCGCCAGTTTGAGCTCTTCTGCTTCACATCATCTTCTTCTTTCTGCTTGCAAAATTTCTGCTCTAAGATTTTTCTCTTTTTGCTTCCTGTCAAAATTTCCATAAAAGAGAATGCTAGACATGACACAGGCATCACAGCCTCTTTAGAGGTGTGCTCATTTTACTTCAGTGTCTCCTATGAAGTGAGAGCAGTAGAATATTTGAGCATGAAAACAGAGAGAAATTAGCTTTTGATTAAAGATAGTAATATATCCCCATATCCGTGTAGTGCTGCATGTTATGACATCATGATGCACATATAGAGAAATCCAGACCTTTCACTACCTGCCGGTGCTCTGGATTATGGTTGGAAAGACGCAAACATTTTGGACCGATGTCATGAACATGTCTTGTGCTCATGACATCATGAAAACAGAATAAGCAATGAAAACCTAAGATGTGACTATAATAAGATATTCGGCATGGTAACTGTTGTCAAGAATAAGGCTCAGAGAATAACACTGCCCAGTTTACTTGAAAGATGAGCATGTACCTTCAAAAACATTTCCATGATTCATAGGGGTGGGATGGGGAGTGGGCAGCAAGAAAGTGTAGGACAGGTCTAGACATGCCAGCTGGGACACCCCCATTAAAGAGCCACTTGATTCTAAAAATGGAGCGCGATGGGGCATGGGGATCAAATGGCCAGTTGTTTACAATATGTGTGTCCATTGACATAGATAAGAACTTTATAGTCAAGAAACCAGATGATGCTTGGCCTTGCTCTGGAGAAGCCAGACAAAGATGAATATAAAATGAAATATGAAAAACCAAAAAAGGGCAATTATTTTTTTAAATCATGATTTGACTTATGTTGGTTCATTTTGCCTGACTGAAAAGTGCACACCTGAACTGACATGAACACTTGGAAAAAAAAAAATCTAGTTTTGCTTGTTTTCAAGTTCTCTAATGGGTGTGAGATGAAACATTTAGATAATCAATTGGATGTCACAGCAAATAATTACTGACTCACTCTGATGGTCACACATTTGTTGAGCACTTGTCATTAAGATCACATGGCAGAAATACAAAGATTAGATTTATAGTTTTCTGACACTTTCTTATGCCTTTCTCTCTTTGTATTGTGTTAACACAAACCTGAAGGCTCTAGACCAGCGTTTGGCCAAAACGTCTGCTTTTGTAAGTCTCTTACACACAGCAGCCACTTCATAACAGCACAAAAAAGTCATCCTTATGACATCATGACATTTGCTGCACCTTCATAATGGCTTAGGATTTTTTGCCAAGGTCAAACTAGAGTGTGTGTAAGGGTGAGCCTATGTCATGGCGTCATGAGGATTACTTTTTTGTACTGTTATGAAGTGGCTGCTGTGTGATCGGATAGATGCCTACATATGCAAAATATATTTCTGTATATGTAGGCATCTATCAGATCTTTTTGTATAGATGCTTCACATTCATGGGGGGAGGGTGAGGGCTCCAACCTATCCCAGCTGTCATCAGGCAGGAGCTGCTGTGGACCCTGGAAAAAAAAAATCACCAATCCAAGTATGTAAAGAAGGGTGTGAAAGTGTATGACGTAACTGGCCAAACCTTCTATTTGTGTCCTAAGGCCAGGGTGCATCCTCTAAACAGATCCCTGATGTTCTCAGACCTCATTCATGGGTAATGTACCTGACGGAGTAGATTACTCGCTGTTCTTATTTACTCCACTCTGCCATGCCCACTTTCTCTGTTCTTCTGTTTCTTATACTGACAGGGACACCACTAGCATGCCTGAATTTGAAAAGTCATCCCGTGTGACTCACAAAGACCAAATAGGTCACTGGAATTCAACCCAGCGTTTAAGTAATGAAACTGTGCATGTTGAAATTAAACAGGATAGTTCGGCACAAATGCTCATGTTTTGTTGTTTCATAACCCTAACTGTTGTTTTTCTCTGTGAAAACAACTCAGCAGCAAGGGCTATTTGAAGTGATGGTCACATCTGCATCTCTAGGAGTGAGTGACTGTCATCAGTAACCTGTGTTTTCTTAAGTCGTTCAAGAGCAGTCTGAAGAGCTCCACGTTGGTTCTGGACTATAAGAAGTGCATGGACTCTAGGCAGTGTTTACATACTATCACTCATCCATCTCTCACACAACGGTGATGGAGGAGTGTTGAGCAATGAGGCATTCACATCTAGTCCATGGCCCACTTGTCTTCAATGAGCAGCAAATGCAAATGGTTTAAAAAAATATTCATTACATGTTTTTGGCTCACGCAAGAAAAAAAAAACCCCACTACTTTCAAAATTGAAAAAAATAAACTAGAATGTGGTTTGACAGTCTTACCTGCAGAATAACACACATCAACATGTATAAATTGAAAGTATTCTATGTATTTTATATTAAACTTAAAAGCATTCTAAGTATTTTATATTAAACATGCTACATTGCTACATGCTACATTATATCATGTTCTTCCAGACTGATGAAACGGGACAGCACTTTTACTCAGCTAATAACACAATCTGCTCTGAACAACAGATCATGCACCAAAACACACTCATTTTGATGTTCTTATTCAATGATGAGACTGCCTGCACTTTGGACGATGAATGTTTACTAAATCTAAGTTAGGAAAGCAATGATGGAAAGGAACGGATTTCTAGATAACTGACAATACGAAACAGATGACAGAACACATCACATGCTCGTTTCCTAAGGCACCTTGCTAGAGAGCTATGACATTAAAGGCTTTTTTTTTGTTGTTTTCAGACTGAAAATGACTGTAAGCTCTGTTGAAATCAGCTAAGTAGGTGGTATAGTTAAAACGTTCAACCTTAAATCATCTGTTAGGGTAATACTGACATAGTATTTTTCCACCTCCTTTTGCTCTGAAGCTCTTTGGAAGGGTAATCCAGATCACAGGAAGCTAAGGACTGTCTCATGTGGCACAGACAGCCCAGGGGATTCATCTGTCATCTGGTGCGATTAAGACACGAATTGAGCTGGAGCAGTTACACTGCCCAATGCAGCACGCAACAAGGACAGTACAGGTCTGAAATGTGTGTGGCAGTGATTTAGGAAAGAAGAATGACGTTAGCTTCATTGGTGCAGACGTTTAGAAGGAAAAAAAATACTCAACAGTAACTCAAATTCTTCAAGGACTTTTGATGCAACTAGTTCAATTAATTATACTTTGTAATCACATTAAATAATACATTATCTTTGTGCATCAACATACTATAGTTGCAAAGAATTCATTGCGTTCGTTTGAAAAGAAAACCTTTTAAGCATTATTCCTTGCATGCGAAACTCCTGCATGTTAAGGCTCCTGTTTATTCTCTCCTTTCTTTTCCTGTTTGTTCTCATTCTGCTATGCAACATTTTTTTCTGCTTGTCAGCTATGAACATTTAGGAGGCAAAAATATCATAAAATATGTCACAACAAAAAAGAGAAACAAAAACAGAAGTGGCATGCCAAATGTTGCAGGCATCCATGTTCACCTTCTGTGGTCTGTGTAAAACCCGAGGAATTATCACAATGAGGACAATATGCTGACAAAACAACACATAAATAATTTGTGTAAACACACATGGTGTGACTGAATCAATGATTACACAAGGAGCATAACCAGAGGCAGATCACATTTTAGTCCCATGGATGTGTGGGGTCCATGTGCATTGGCCAACTGTAAACGAACACACACAAAAAGGCCACGGCCACACTGAAATTCCCTCTAAATAGAGAGGCATTTATAATCACTTCTAATCTAAATGTACAGTACATGAAGCAAACTTTGGAAGCCTATTTGCCAACTGGGAATGATGTAAAGACTGGTTAATGGCATACATATTCAGTGAGTAGAAAGCATTAGTCAGCACGGTCTCCTAACCCATGATACGTTATCTCACTTCAAGAATGCTTGAGATAAAGCTGCAGCTTTAATCATACCCAGACAGGCTTGCGGTGCTAATGACACCTGGTTCCTAAATCCTAATGGGTCACATCTCCATTTTTGGTAGCCACTGAGGTTATCTCAGAATGTGTCAATGGGCAGGTTGGGCAGTGCTGCATACCAACTTTGTTGGCAATATGAAGCTGTAATAAACAGATTTTTTTAGCTTGATTTTAGAAATCTGAACAACTAATACTTTGTGTAAGCACCCCCTGCCTTAGTTACAGCATTCATCTTTGTGAATACATGGGGGTCATGGGTTAACCAGCTGGGTGGGTGCCATCTATTACCAGCTGGATCATTTGTGATGCTCAGCGTTCATGGAGTGTTAGTTTTCTTAGAGCCTCTTGAATGTGAAGATGGCCAGAGGTTCACCAGTCTGTGATAACCTGCGCCTAAAGATTATGGAACATTTTTGGAAAAATGTTTCTCAACGTAAAATTGCAAAGAACTTGAAGATCCCACCATCTGCGGGACATAGACTGAAGGTCAAAACTGGATGCATGAGATCTTTAAGCTCTCAGGCAACACTGCATTAAAAACAGCCATGATTCTCTACTGGACATCACTGCATGGGCTCAGGAGCACTTCCAGAAATAACTGTGAACACAGATCACCGTGCAGTCCAGAAATGCAGGTCAAAGCTGTATGATGCAAAGGAGAAGCCATGTGTGAACACAATCCAGAAACTGCTGTCTTCTCTGGGCCAAAATTCATCTAAAATGGTCTGAGGCAAAATGGAAAACTGTTCAGACAAGAATGGGACAACATTCCTCTCCTCAAACACCAAGAACTGGTTTCCTCACTTCCCAGATGTTTACAGACAGTTGTTAAAAGAAGAGGAGATGCTACACAATGCTAAACATGCCCTGTTTCAACTTTGAGACATGTTGCCATCAAAGTCAAAGTGAGCTAATATTTTCCATGAAATGGCAAAAGGTCTTAGTTTCAACACCTGATATGTTCTATTGAGAATAAAATGGACAGCATCATGTGGTAGTTTTTTGCTGCAGGGGGGACTGGTGCACATCACAATATAAATGGGATCATGAGGAAAGAACATTATACAGAAATATTGAAGCAACATCTCAAGACATCAGCCAGGAAGTTAAAGTTTGGGCACAAATGGGTCTTCCAAATGGACAATGACCTAAAGTATACTGCCAAATTAGTTACACAATGGCTTAAGGACAACAAACATTGTTTTTGGAGTGGCCATCACAAAGCCCCGATCTCAATTACATAGAAATTTTGTGGGCAGAGCATAAAAGACACGTGTGAGCAAGGCGACCTACAAACCTGACTCAGATCCACCAGTTCTGTCAGGAGGAACGGACCAAAATTCCAGCAAACTATTGAGAGAGAGTGTGGAAGTGTGAGAAGCTTGTGGAAATAAACCCAAGGAGGCAACGCTACTAAATACTAAGCAAATATATGTAAACCTCTGACTCTGAAGAAAGTAACATAAGATTCTCCAAAAAAAAAAAAAAGTATCTCTCACTGAAATAATTTCAGTAATACTAACTGACCTAAAACAGGAAAAGATTAGTTTGACTGAATGTCAGACTGAGGAAAAAAAAGGTTGCGTCTTTGATTACAATGTACGTAAACATCTGGTCTCAACTGGAATACAGTGGACTCATTGTCATGTTTAAGAAACCAGTCTGAGATGAGATGAGCTTTGTGGCATTATCCTGTTGGAAGCAGCCAACAGAATATAGGTAAAGTGTAATTATAAAGAGATGGACATGGTCCCAATAATGGTCCAATAATACTCAGGTAGGCTGGGTTTTTAAAATATGCTAGATTGGTTACAAGGGGCGCTAAGTGTGCCAAGAAAATATCCCCCACAGCAGTGCACTACCATAACAAGCCTGAACCACCAATACAAGGCTGGATGGCATCCATGCTTTCATGTTGTTTACGCCAAATTAGACCCTACCATCTGGATGTCACAGCTGAAAACAAGGACCAGGATCAGACCAGGGAAGGTTTTTTTCAATTTATTGTCCAGTTTTGGTGAGCCTGTGCGAATTGTAGCATCACTTTCCTGTTCTTAGCTGACAACAGCAACACCGGGTGTGGTTTTTTGCTGCTATAACCCATCTGCTTCAAGGTTCAGCATTCAGAGATGGTTTTCTGCATACGTTGGTTGTAACAAGTGGTTATCTGAGTTACTGTTGCCTTTCTTTCATCTCCAACCAGTCTGTCCAGTGCTCTGACATCAACAAGGCATTTTCGTCCACAAAAACTGCCACTCACTGGATTTTTTTTTTTTTTTGGACCATTCTCAGAGCTAGAGATGGTTTTGCTTGAAAATCAAAGTAGATCCCAGCAGATCAGCAGTTTCTGAAATACTCAGACTGCCTTCCTGGCAACAACAGCCACTCTTCATTCAAAATCACTTAAATCCTTTTTCGTCCCCGTTCTGATGCTCCAGTTGAACCTGAGCACGTTGTACTGCCAACTATAGCATGTACTGGAGTACTGGAGCTCTTGTGTACGACAATAATAATATTTAACTGTGCCAATAACATGAAAAATAATTTTATTTTAAGAAAAACCATAAAACCATGTTGAGTTAAAATGGTTTTCAGTGGACCCTGATTCAGAACACACTTCATAGAATCAATCAACCACTAGCCTTTACGAATTTTACGAATGAGCAAATTGTGACCAGTATAAAACATTATAACAGATACATGCGTGACTCTATGAATCGCAAAAAAAATACAGGTGCGTCTCCAAAGCATGTATTGCATCTAAATCCAACAGCTTCTCTCTTTGCCAGCTACAACAGGTAAATTCAAATACTTTTCACATGAAAAATGATGCTCGCCAATGCAGATGAGCACCTCCCACGCAGCTACCTCATTCCCCTTCTTGCTCTTGGCAGAGCTTACCAATTTCCACCTGGATGGTCTTCAACTATGCGCCAAGAGGATATCACGGCAGCTCCATATCCTCTGTGTGACAGTGTAATTCCCTCTGCCCTGCAGCAATGTCTGCAAAACTCAGACAGTTTACATGTTCATGTAGCTACATTGCACTGGGGAAGAGTGAATTGCCAAAGATTCTGTGCATTCATTTGATTTCTGGCTCATAGTTAACTCCTACGTGAGCTGTCATGAGTGTAAAAGTGCAAAAGATGGAGGTGTACTTTATCCTTTCACTTCTGAAAGCTACAACCAAATCTTAAAGATTATATTTGATTAAATATTGTACTTTGTCAAATTCTGCAACATAATTTACATAAAAACATAAAAATCCATTTGATTTAAAGTTCTTTAATTTAGTGCAGAGCAGCAAAATAATGATTATGATGTGTGACTCATTAGATGTAGGGTACAGAAAAGTATCATGTTCCAGACATTATTTATTTCAGGTATGCAAGAAAAAAGGAGGGAGGCACATTTACATAATATTGTATTTCACACTTGATTACAGTATAAAGAAAACTAGTTAAAGACATTTCAATCAATTACACATTGAACATCTTAATCAAATCTATAAGAAATTAAGCCAAAAAAAAAAAAAAAAGAAATCACTGACAGATCTTTTTTTTTCCAATTTATTACTAAAATGGTTTCAGTAAAATACTGTAGAGTGTAAAAAAAAAAAGGTGGGCTATTATAATTTAAGACTGCAAGAATGTCTGGTTCTGTGCCAGTGTGTTCAACTAACTTAAAATAGAATCGGCCCAGCATACTAAGTGTTAAATATAATAGTATTGAGCTCAAATTAATAAAGGTAGAGAAAAACTTTAAACACATTCGAGAACAGACCTCTAAATTGTTGGCTGACCAAATTTGTCCTGTGAAAGCACTTAAGTGCCTAATAGAAATCACAAACAACTTGGCTGGAATGTTCTCAAGTATTACACAGCTGAATAGCCTTTGTGTTGCATCAAACTGAAAATAACAATTCTCCTGTTGAACGTATTTCTATATAACTAAATACTGTCGTAAATGCATGGATATGGGAATTGCATATTAGCAATAAGTCATGCACCAGTGTTGGAACAATCACAGGAAAAACAGATTTCAATTTCCATGGCTGTCAGTTAGTTTGTCAAAAAGAATCTTCTATTACTAAATGGTCAACTGAATGACTTCCAGCATTGCGGTGTTATGCCTACACAATGACCAACCCTCCACAAGACTGTTGAGACAATGTCAATAAATCAATCCTAGTCAGTGTGACAATGGACAACAGTGCGTAAACTGACTAAAGGTTTTTTTTTTTTTAATAAAATGGTATGTCTATTTGAATGAGTGCATGACAACAACCTAACAGCTAAATAAACAAACACAAGCATATGTTCATCGGTTTTTAAACGGATTCTCTATCGTATATAGCACCAAATAACCCCCGTCCCCCTTTCCTCCAAGCTAAGGCTATCAGACAACTAAAGCTCCAAAAGTAAAATGACCTGGTGACTGTTAAAGCCCTTGGGAGAGTTTCTGTCTGGCTTGTGGGCTCATCTATCAATCCTGAGACTAGATAATATATATACACCCCTGTTGCACACAGCAAAGCAAGGGAGTGACTGACTTCTGCTGCACACCTTTCAAAGAATGACATTTTTATATATGTATATATATATGTATATATATACATATATATATGCACAAATAGAGAAAGAGTAACAAAACATGCTGAATTTAATGTTTTATGTATATTGTTGCTGAGTTGTTCATAGAGAGAAATAGCAATGAAAATTATGGAACAACAGAACATGAGTTTTTGTCTTTTTGAAAGTACATCCTGATCTCTGTAAACACTGCGCGGACGGAGCTTCGATTTTGTATCTCAATCCTCTTCCGTACCACAGACTGGCCACAGCACTGTGGTCCTGCCCTCCCAGTCTTCAGGTCAGCGGATGTGCCGATTACCTACAAGCCCTTGACACAAGACAAATCTTAACGCTTTCATCTGTGTCGGTGGGTTGCCTCTCAAAGCCTCGTTACAGGATTGGCGTTTGCCAATTAGCACAATTAGCTTTTGGCAAGATGCTGGGGGTGTCACATGGCACCAGCTTTGCACTGATGATACCTGACAAGCCAGCAGATCTATCATGGTTGCCATTGCAGATGGTAAGTTAGTGGCAGTATAGACACGAAAGTAAAAATAAAACATCTTTGATGCATGGTGATCGCAATATACTGAAAACCATTATGGTTCAAGAAGAATCTTATACTCAATCACAACATAGAAGCATTAAAAAAATCCTTATATATTACATTTGTTAACAATGATGAATAATTAAGAAAAAGAAAAACTAAAGCAGGAAGAGAAGATTTTAGTTCAGGAAAGAAAAAAAAAAACTGCAGTCACTATGTTACTATAAACTCAGGTTACAGTCGCCAAGAGGAGATGAACATGCAATGAAGCTATTAGGTTTAACTCGCAGCCTCTTGGTTTCTATAAAATGACAGAGTCATATATCCTTTGCTGTCATTTGCCTTTTTTGGTCAGAGAGAGAGTTTGTTTGTGAGATCTGGCTCCCTTAATGTTTTATCCAGAATACTCAGCTGAGGGGCAGCCATGTCAGTGTCTTTTGAAGAGATGAAAAATACTGGCAAATAAAGTGGCTTTAAGCAGGGGGTCCAACCAAAGTAAAAGTTTCTTACTTTTACAGGCAAGAAAAAAAATGTACATGTAGAACAATGATGTCTAAAGGCTGTATGAGTTACTTAAAATGCTTAAAGAAAAAATCAAAACAAAAATGCTTTGATAGAGCGTAGAGCACCATTATATCAATGAAAGACAGTCTTCAGAATTTATGTACAGTAACAGAAGCATACTGGTGCAGGCTGATACATGTAGCCTTACTACCTCTATTAAAGAATTCTGACAGCACAGCTGTCAAAGTTTATTTATAGTCATTGAAAAAGAAAATGACAAACTGCTTATATACCTATGAAACAAATGCTTCAATGAGAGCAAATAATACACATAAAAGCTGACAACAATGAGGAAAAGGCAAAAAAAGTATTACAAAATAAACCAAATAAATTAATTAATAACCAGCTATAGCCAATATTTTTAAGTAACCATGGTCTATAATAAAAAAAAAAAAAAAGAAAGAAAAAAGGCACATACACAAAGGCAAAAGCTGACGACTGACGGTCTGGATACAATTGGTGTGCGAATAAAAAAAAAAAAAGGCCCAGACGATGGACAGAGAGATAAGCAGAGGGGGAGGTCTAGGCCACTGACTTTCTGCCACAATACCAATCTCATTTGCAGCTTTGTGTTTCCTTAGCCCTCTCGCTTTTCCTCAGCCCAGTCAGTGTTATCTCAGGGCTGGGCTACACTGAATATCTTAGGTAACACTGAGATCAGTATCTCTTCTCAAAACAAGAAGCCAGGAAGTGTTCCATCTGTCATTATCACAATTCACCCAGCACAGTGGTTTTCCTCTTCACATCAGATCCACTCTTTATGGTTTCCTGCAGGGATTTTGTGAGAGTTAGTTTTCTAAACCTTTCCAGCTGAGGACAGAAAACGGGAAAAGGGGAAGGAGACCACAGCGTATGTGGATATTTACTTGTGGTTTAGTCAGAGTGCAGCTGCATACCTGAGAGTAAGCAGTGAATTAACCGCATAACAATGTGTGAGAGTTTGTACATACCAAGGGGAAAAAAAAGATCATAGTAAAAATATCTGTTGATCTAGAACTGATTTTCACGGTTTTGAGCTTACATGTATAAATGAGCACATCTGCACACCTGCCCACAGATGGGCGTGTAGCAACACACCTTGTCTGACAACACTCAGGCATATCTGGAGTTCTTGAAAAAGAAATAAGTTAAAGAAAAATAGACTTAATTAGCTGGCCTGAATACCAAAGACACTCTAATCTAAACATTCCCATCTCTTCTCCTCCCACTCTTCCTGTCTTACCGTGTCTTTTCAGAAAACCCGTAGATGTTTATAATCCACACAACAGAATTAAAATGAAGCCCATCCCAAACATTTAATTATCAGCTGCTAAATTGCACTTGGAAGAAACAGATACAGAGAAAAAACAAATAACTCCTCATGCAGAATATTGAATTACACAAAAACAAAATTTAAAGGAAGAAGACTGCAAACACCTAGTTTTCTCAGAAGTTACCATACCTAAAACTGGTCTTGAGATGTCACTGTGGGATTCTCTGCAATCAAATTAAACAGACAACTTGGAAAGCTGCTCTAACCATTGGCTGATTTGAATGCTTGCAGATAGTGTGAAATGGTGAGTAAGTGTTTTTAAGGTTTGTGATGGATCTCAGAAACCAATGGATGAGCACTGCAATGAGGAATGCATATAAATGACATCACCACAACCCAACAGAGGCATAAAAGTTAAAAAAAAAGAAAAGATTTTTATTACCAAAGAAGACTGAAGGAAAGACAAACTCGTATTTATAGATAAATAAAGCTGTTATAACTTAATTTTGTTTTTAGTCACTGATGGATATAAGGCATAAAAGAGAAAAGAATTATTTTAATCCATCTTTAGCTGTTTTGTCATGTAATTAGAAAGACGAGAGATCCCACGGCATTAATCATCAAACAGTTGCTCCTTATTTGCATTCCTTTCTGAATTGGTTCACGATTACTCCAAACACAAGATTTATTTTCAGCTGACTATAAAAACCTAACAATAATGAACAAAATCACTTGTTTCTTTTTGTTCTATTTAAAGTTGCCTGTAAGCAAATCTACATACAGAGACTGCAGAGTGCGAGAGCAGATGTATGTGAAAGGATGCAGTCGGTTGTCTTGTCAAAAGTTTGAGCCCTGAAGACAGACGCAGCGTTACCCTCTTATTGTCATGGAGAGTAGTGCCTTGGAGACTTGGGGCACAGAGGCTATGGAAGGAAAGTTAGCCTTAAACCTTCTTTATGTATAGAGTTACACATTTGCGTGATGGTAGAAGATACTCAGGAGAAAGCTTCCTGTTATAGGATAGGAAGGAAAATAGCCCCTTGTTGAATCACCACTGTAACCTGGTGGAGGGGTTTGTGTGCTTGAATGTTCCCAGGAGCTATGTTGTCCTGGGCATTTGCCCCTAGTAGGGTCTCCCAAGGCAAATTGGTCCTGGGGGGCAAGCCAGACTAAGTACAATCCAAACAACTTTTATGGTAAAAGAGAGATCAAGAGCTTGATGTCCCTCACCCGGACTAGGGTCCATGGGTCCTCACCCTGGAGCCCGGCTTGGGGGAGGGGCTCATCTGCAAGTACCTGATGGCTGGGCCTTCACCCATGGGGTCCGGCCAAGCTCAGCCTGAACAAGCTGCATGGATTCCCCTTCCTGTGAGCTCACCATCTGCAGGAATACATACGGGTTGGGTGCAGTGTGTTTCTGGTAGCAGCCAAAAGCGTGGGCCTTGGCGTGCTGACCCTTGGCTGATGAAACTAGCTGTTGCCTCTCTGGTGGGGAAGGAGCCTGAGCTTGTGTGTGGGATTGAGAGGTAACGACTAGATATAGTCGGACTCACCTAAACGCACAGAATAGGCTCAAGAACCAATCTTCTGAAGAGATGCTAGGCCTTATTCAACTCTGCAGTTCAGCCGGGTGAGAGGTGTTGAGCTGGAGTGGGCTTACGTATAGCCCCCTGGCTTGGAGCCTGTACATTAGGGTTTTCCCCAGTGGATGAGAGGATAGCTTCCTTGCTGAATGAACAGGGAATGAGCTGATTATCGTCTGTGTTTATGCACAGAATGACAGTTCAGAGTACCCAGCCTTCTTGGAGTCCTTAGCAGGGGTGCTGGAAAGTGCTCCTAATGGGGACTCCATTATTTTGCTGGGGGACTTAAACAGTCACGTGGGTAATGACAGTGGTACCTGGAGGAACGGCCTCTCTGGTCTGAAACCGAGTGGTGTTTTGTTGTTGGACTTCTGTGCTAGTCACAGTTTGTCCATGACAAACACAATGTTCGAACATAAGAGTGTCCTTAAATGTACATGGCATCAGGATCTCTAGGGTGTAGTTAGATGATCAACTTCATAGTCTTAAATGGTAAATTGACTGCACTTATATAGCTCTTTTTAGAAACCATCATGGTGCCCCAAAAGTGCTTTACAATGGCCTCTCATTCACCCACTCATGCACATTCACACACCATGATAGGCACATCATCAGATCTGCAGCCGTATGTTCTGGACATACGGCTGGCCCAACGTTGTTTTTCTGACTGATCTCTGATAAAGTACTGATAAAGTACAACATCTTTCAGGCGTGATGTTAAGTAATATCAAGTAAAAATTGAGGCATGAAGCAATTATGGAAGACTGTAGGGATATCGACCAACTTTTTATACCCAACAGAGGATCTCAAAAGGTAAATGTTGGTCTGAACTGATACACCAGTATAATGTATTAGCTTGGTTCCTACAAGTGTGAATGCTAACAAAGACAAACAAAAAATCCCCTTGTAGTTGTCAGAAAGAACATATATGCGTAAAATGGCCAGTCTTTCACTTATTCTGTAAGTATTTTTCCTCTCATCGTTTGATTTATTAAATACAGTGAAGAATTTGAATATGTTTCATCAGTAACCTCTTCTACTTATTTTATTAAAAGAACAACTAATGCAGACAGTTGAAATTTAAGAAGAATTGTTCTTCCCTGGGAGTGGGGAAAGAGGGGGAGGTTGTTTTATGTGGTGCTCAGGTTTCCCCATTGGCCTGACGCAACAAATTTAGAGATCCTATAGCATGCTGTTATGTAGAAGGTGCTTGATTAACTCCTGGAAAATGTTTTTGCTCTCCCTGGTACTAGCTGGTGAATTTAATCAGTTTAATGGTCCTAAAATCAGCCCAAACACCTGATCTTTGCTAGGAGTACTGAAAAGTGAGCACTGCAGCCATGCGAGGCTGTTTTCCTCATCCACGTGTACATGCTTGTGTAGACCAGTGGTCCCCAACCCCCGGGCTGTGGACCAGTACCAGTCTGTGGATCAATTGGTACGGGGCCACCCAAGAAAAAAAAAATAGCTAATTAAGTTTTATTTATTATGAGTGTGAACAAGCTTTTATTTTGAAAAATCTTTTATTTTGAAAAATGACGGTCTCTCGGTTACATCTCAGTCACTTGAGCGGCAAACTTTAACCCAGTTAGCAAAATGAGTAAGAAACAGACGTCCTTGGAAAGTTTCCTTGTGAAGGGGAAAATGCACAGTGAAGAGAAAGAAGAACAGCCGACGACTTCCAAGAAAAAGAAAGCTTTGAACAGACAATACCAGGAGTCCTACCTGAAATATGAATTTATCACGACAGGTGATTCCCTCATACCAAGCCCACTCTGTGTGAGTGTTTTTTATCTAATGGGTACAGAGGATTTTACCAGAGACTTTGATGTTATACTCAAAGTCTCTGATGTTATGTTATGTTATGGGCGTGATGTAACGTGATGTACCTATTTCTTGGCTAAGCTCATGCCATCTATAAAACAGTGACTAAATACAGATTTGAAAATTTTATACCAACTCAGATAAAAGATATGCCATTTCCTTTCGCATACATTTAAGTCAAGTTACCCTTCCACAATTTTTACAGAAGGTGTAAGAAGTGGAGCTGAAAAATTGAGTTTTAGCCTACAACAACTGCTTTGTGGTCAAGCAGGAGCCATGTCCATGTAACACTGCACTTAACAGATGATGACTTTGAGTTGAGGAGTTGCTGCCTATAAACAGCATACTTTCCTATTTACCACACAGGTCAGTGTGGTAATGGTCCAACACATTAGCAATCTAATACAATGAGAATATTGCATTTGAGCTCAATAATGTGCTTGCCAGAAAAATTGCAATCAGATGTTTTAATTCCCAAATTACTCAGCCCTACCCACAATTCGGTTTTGCACGCATAACAACAATCTGCAGTGCTGCAATATTTTTTTTTCAAACATATTTTTTGGTGGGGCCACAAGTAGACATTAGTGTCAAAACAGTAAGACATACAGGCAGAGAGAGAGGGATGGCAAGTAACAAAGGAACACAGCAAAGCATCATAAGCTGGGACTCACATTGCAACAAAGATCTTCTGTAAAGGGGACACCTGTTCAACCTGTTAAGCTTTAATGTTAGAGTTCATATTAGGGCTGGGTGATTTTATAGATTCTGTGATATATATCGATATTTTTTTCCCAGAGAGTATCGATTTTTCAGCCGCGGGTATCGATATTCTAAGCTCCCTTCAAAACCCCCGTGTCTCGCACGGGGGCTCTTCCTGCAAAGTGCAGGAAGAGCCATTTTGTCCTCCAGCTGCTAGTGTCACTGTAGAGCATGTCTAACAGGGTATCCAGAAGCAACTTCTTTCTCTTCTGGCTACAGCTGAGCCAGTCAGCATAATGGCGGTGGGTATAAACGCAGCGCCTGCGTGCTTAAAAGTAGATGTGTGGGAGCAGTTCGGGTTTAAAAAGAAAAAGGAAAGCGAAGATTTAGACAAAACTATGGCGGTTTGCAAGCTGTATCACACAAACGTGAAGTACTCTGGAAATACCACCAACCCGCGAGGCGAGCCCACCTGAAACGTCACCACCCGGAGAAGGTAATGCTAACTGAGAGCTAGCCAAACTTTATTTGTCAGGATTTGAGACCGTATTCAGTGGTGGAAAACGCCGGCTTTAAGGGCTGTGTTTACTCTCACGGCAATGTGTCGCAGTTATCTTGACGCCGGTATGCCACAGTTACTTTTGATTTATGCTCAATTTTGAAGCGCGTCTGTGCTATGTCATTCAACGCCACAACAGAGAGGGACAATCAAGAACTAGCTAAACTTACTAAACGTATCTCTTGCGTTTTTCCACTTCCTCACCGCCTCGGCCGTATCCAGACCCACATTCATCGCTATCTCCCTCCATGAATTACTAGAATATGTGCTGTCTTTGTAATGTAGAGAACGAGAATCGTACAGATGTGGGTACTTCCTCATTTCTTCGATGACGTGGATGTAGAATTGACCAATCAGAGCCTCCTTTCTCTCCTCTCTGCACCGCTGTCTGCAGTCACCTACCTTTCAGTTCAGTTAATTCAAATGAATTGGAACACTCACAAGATGTCACCAAATGATGTTCATAAATTGATGTAAATGTATTGTTAAAAAAAAATGGATATAATATCGTATCGTGAGCCAAATGTATCGTATCGTATCGTATCGTATCGCGAGATTAGTGTATCGTTACAGCCCTAGTTCATATTGTTCATAGTGGTACTTTGCTCCTGTCAGATGGTGGTGTCATCATCTTATCCTGTGTCTCTGGTACTTATTTGGGATAAGAATGTGATAATAGTGGACGCTGACACTGTGGGTCTTAAATTGGTTCTTGTCTGAGCTGTTTTAGGCCCACCCTCCTTCCTAGCTTTTTGTTCATAAAAAATGATAATTCTTGTTACTTCTAATCAAAAATGCATTGTAATATAGTCCTTTAAGAGAAATCTCCCAACGTTTGATTAGAAAAAGAACTATCTACATATCATAATCACAGCTGACATGCAATATAGATA
Organism: Hirundichthys speculiger; assembly: GCA_018398805.1. Taxonomy (NCBI): domain Eukaryota; kingdom Metazoa; phylum Chordata; class Actinopteri; order Beloniformes; family Exocoetidae; genus Hirundichthys; species Hirundichthys speculiger. Next base: position 351,809 of record JAGFBZ010002193.1, on the reverse strand, counting down.
AATATTGCAAAACCTTTATTCAAGCTGCTTTTACAAATCAGCTCCGGATGAAAATCAAATTTTCTGGACCTCTCGGAGCAAATCGGGCCAAACTCCAAAAAAGTCTCAATTCCAAATGAAATACAGGAAAGCATAAGATATCTTTTTTTTGCAACCAAATGATCACATGAATTTAAAACAGACATTTTTCTGTTATGACTTTTGTAAAACAGAAATCCAATCCAGGTCTCATTTTTTTCCAATGACTGTGCTTTGTGAACAGCTAAGGTTCAGGTTTCTCTGTTATCAGTTCTATTAACAAATATTTGAAACTTACCAACAATGTTCTCAAATATACCTGTATTACAGGCAAGTTTCACATCCATAAAGCAAGAACACCTACAACACCAGAAAATAGTATACCCTTTCTATTTGAAAGATTAGTTCATTTTGCACAGAGGGTCAAATGAAGAGGTGCGCAAATATTTCCTAAAAGATGGCCACATTCCAGATGAACAGTTCACATGGATTTGAAGGCTGAATAGAGCTCAGGGTGTTGAAGGTATGTGAAGTCACAAATATCATTTGCTGTCTTCAACTCGTGTTACTCTAGAATGTGTGTGTGTGTTTTTTTTCATTGGTTTTTAATCATTTTCATCAGGACATCATGGGGATGGATGATCTTAAAAAACAAAAACAGAGAAAAGCCTTCAGCTCACCACCTGTTAACAACGTGATGCACAGCAGAAAGATTAATAATACACACTGCACAATGAACTGTAAGTGTTCGGAGCTAGTCCTTTGCAAATGTTCTACACAGAGTACATATTCAGCAGTCAGAAAAATAACAGCAGCTTGCAGAAGTTCCACCACTGCGTAGACTTGTATATGTTTGCACATGTGAAAGCACAGATCTTCCAGATACGGTGCACTCCTATCACCACTCAAACGGAAAAGTGCACTAACTCTCTGAGCTTCCCTACAACATCCCCACTCTCTTGACAGTTCCCAGTCAACATACAACCGTGTAACCTTTCTATAAAAAAAATCCTTTAAAGGTCAACAGAGAGATTAAGACCCTTCAAATAGGGTCATGGAGATCAATGATCAAACAGAGAGGGAGGTCCAGCCCATTTGCCCCCACCTCACCCACTTTATTTCAGAAAGCCAGATAATAGAGACAAAAAGGCTGGCTAAATATTACTTCCCCACATCATGGCCCAACCACCCTTTTAATCTCTGGAGGTCATCTGTAGCTGCTACTGACAGTTTCAACAATCACTGAGATTATTAGTTAGAACGGGTCTATTGGGTTTGAGTCTGAAAAGTCAGGATGAGAAAAGTAAAATGCAAACTTTCATAAAGTTTTCATAAGAAATATTATGAATACAAAATGTTATTTAATTTTATGGGTTGTTAAGTGCCAATATACGAAAAAATGACTAAATGAATTCCCAAGTTGATATTCAAAACAAAAATAGTACGGCAGATCTGTAAAAGTAACAAACACACATCAACCCTGACCCTAACCCACCTGTCATTCGGTGATCTATTTCATCCCCCCTGGTGTGGAAGTAGCCGTTTTTATTGTGAGCATCAAATGCACTGGTTCAATTAAACCCCTTACATGGGAGGAAAGATTTCTTGGTTGTGGGTTTTCCATTAGTGTATGAGCCACATTCCTGTGGACCACAGGAGAACAGAAACTGCCTGCACATTAACCAACTCAACTGAGGGGTTGCTTTATGTTCTCCTTCCAAAAACTTGCTCTCCTGTGAATTATAGCTTTTCGCATGCTGAGGCGAGCTTTATGTTTTTAAGAGGGAAATAACAGAATACTGTTATTTAGACTATAAAATTAATGAAGAAAAAGAAGGACATGAAGAAAAAGAAATGGATAAGAAGATTTTTCAGACTATGTCCCAACCAAATGCGGGTATGTCTGTATGTGGGCCAGTGTGTCTTTGTGGTCTTTGCTTTTCTTGTTAACTGTCTATCCAAGCTACTTTAAATTTGGCAGGTTTACTGCTGGGGACCTGAGGATCACAGTGCCAAGAATGAGGTCGTTCGGATGAGCCATTGTCATCGCTTGGCGAAAAAGTTATTTTCCGTCACTGGTTCCCTTCTGCTGAAGACAGTTCTTCACGTGTACATTTACGTGTGTGTGTGTGTGTGTGTGTGTGTGTGTGTGTGCACGCGTCTGATTCACAGTGTGAAACAGATACAATTTTTTTCAGTTGTTTGTTCGCTTTATCCGGATCAACTGTTCTCGAGAAACAAAAACAGAAACATTAGACAACAGTTTGAAGCCCTTTTCACAGTACAAAAAAAAAAAAGGGGGGGGGGGGGGGGGGCACTTACACCCACTAACATCTGGCTTTTGTCTGCAATGGGAGAGCGTTCACAATCCACATTCAGTCCAGCGTCAAATGACTCTTCAGTAGTTGCTGGTATTTATCTGCTCCAGCTCTCATCAGCACTGATACAAACATAACACCTGGATAGCCACACAAATTCTTGATGGTCCTGACCTAGGGGCTGCAGAAGTGAGCACAACTCACTTTTTCTTTTATTAAGACACCTGTAGTGAGCATAGTGCCTCACACGGAAGCTCTCGAACTGATGGCTCCAACTTGCAAGTAGAAAGGATGACTGATTTAACCAATCTGCATGCACGCTGAGAACTTACTCTCAGTACAGTGTGTTGGAAAAAAAAAACCTAGAGTAGACTAAAAAAAAAAAACATTTTAGAGTCATAGATGGTTAGAACTGTGAGCAGGAAGGATCTGTGTTGTAGTGGATCTCAAAAAGTCTCTGGCTCATTCATGAAACATGAGCAGAAGGGATTTATGTGTGAGCAGAGCAAAATTTACATGCGTTTTGGCATTCACGAAAATGTTAGTAGTTCCGAACTTTTTGTAGCTACTAGGGATGCATATTTTGGATTTTTTTTATAACCGTTAACCGACGCCCTTTAACGATTAAAACCGTTAACCGATGAGATTTAAATGCCCTTCCATGCTGCCATTCCGACATACCACCATTTAGACACATCACCATCTCGAAATACCGCTATTCCGACACACAAACGTCCCACCATTCCGACCCACCTGACCTGCCCGGGAGAGTTGGCTGCCACGATGTTGTGCTGTTGCGTTGTCGTAGACGCATGCGGACACTTTCCCACCAAGTCCCCACGTCTCCACTGCATCAACCAGTTTAGCTGTGAGGTTATCAGCTGTGTGTCTACCTGGCATGCTCTGCGTTAACAGGATGGCAGAATTAGCTTTCCAGTACTCATCGATATAGTGACACGTAGCTCTCTGTTGTGAGCGCGGTCCAGCAGTCCGTTGTAATAGCCACCAAAAAATGAACTAAATAGTTCATTTTTTTGTAATCGACAGACGCGACAGCCCGTGTTGCCATGTTTGATTGCTTTCCTCAGATACATATCAGGCTCGTTTGTGGTGTATTTTAAAGTTCGCTGGAAACCTGGCACGGTTTTGACCGTGCGAGAACTTTGAAAGAGGGTCGTTCACAACTGTCTAAATGAAGTCGTTCACGCCTCACGCTCGTGGAGGGGAAAGTGAACGCGCTCAGTTCGCGAAAAATATGTACTAGTAACTAGTTCGTGAACTTTCGTTCAATGAATGCGTTCAGGTACAACACTGCACAGAAGTCCTTTTTGCTCTATTCGTCTTTGCTGTAAAGTGGGCTGTGATTAGACGCACGTGATGCCATGTGTTGCATCTGTCGACACGCCCCATGAGTTGATTGAATTATGTACCTTAAAAACAAAATTGACTGTTAGTATTAATCGGTTAGAGTTACTGTTATCGGTTAACGGTTAACCATGTGCATCCCTAGTAGCTACAAACAAAAACTACTCCTGCCTCTAACCAAGTGTATTTCCGTCAGTCTCTGACTTCACAGTGCCTCACATGTAGCATTATTCTCACAATATACTCAGAAACCACGTGTTTTAAACATGATGCTACATCTGAAATATAACACTTTTATCTCATCGATAGGCATTTTGCATGTTTAAGCTTCAGGTTCTCTTACTATAAGTATTACTGGGTTTATTAAATGGACTTGATCTGCTGACAGACACCCACGCAGCAACTCGGTCATTATAGACACTAGGGATGGAACGGTTTTCGGTATTACGGTAAAGCACAGTAAAAATTTTACGCGATAGCGATTACCGTTTATATTTGACTTCATCTCATTATCGCGGTTGAGTACCGGGATATGTAATATCAGCCTGATTCAAGTCCGCGAGTGACTCGCGACTGTGTCTCGAGTGAAAATGTAGCTTGTAACATAGGCATCGTAACGTAATCATGGCAGAAAGAGGTGTTAGCACTCAGGACATTTATCAACCGACTAAAAGGACGAAATCTGAGGTCGGGGAATATTTTCTATTTTATTTTTTTAAGAATGCAGAGGGACAAATTGTGGAGAACAATTATCCTGTCTGCAGAGCACTTGTTTACATTTTATTATTGTAATTTCTACAAGCAGCTTGAAGGAGCTAAGCCTAATGCTTCAAGCTACTGCGATGTTTGACCAAGAGTAACCTGGTCGACGCGCTTCACTAACTCGCATTTCGTAAACGTTACTGTTGCGTGTCGATCGACCCTTTTAATGTGAAAAGTTTCATTTTGATAAGATTTTGGCTTCTGATGTTTTAATATGACAAGAAAATCACAAGATTTTGTGAAATTATTAAAATATATGTGTTTTTTTAGACATCTGTACAGCAATTAAGAATATCGCGATATCAAACCGCTTTCACTTCACTTCTTGAATACTTTGTTGGACAGAAGACATGTCATTAAAGATCCACATTAAGTCCTGGTCGTACAGGGAATGGGAGAGCCGTGATCCGCTTCATTTTTTTATTTTCTTTCAACCTCAGGTCTCACGGGGAGAATTTCCAAAGCAGAGGTCTTGCTCCCTCCTTGGATGGATTTGTTAGATTATGAATTTAGCCAAAGGTTTTTAAGATCACGTGAATTCCCTGCTAGTTTGCGCCTTTACACCTTCATTTATTTATTTACAGACATTCTTATGACAAAAACTGAGTTTTAGGCAGCATTCATGGATCTGGAGCAGTTTTGTATGGAGTTCATTTATTTGCAAATTGACTCACAGTTTTACAAAGACTTCATGAATGAGGTCCACTATGTTTTAAATCACTTTGCTGTGAAGATGCTTAGGGTTTCTACTGTATTTTTTCATTTTATAAAGCACCCTTTATCAGCTCTAGAGGTTCCAGCGGACTGATGTCCAGCTGATGACCTCAAAAAGTAAAGCAGAGAGCGGTCTTTGGCCCAGTCCCTAGGATGCACATCAAAAAGAAAAAAAAACAGTTCATCTTTTCCCTAACAGCAATAAATCAGCAATAAATCTTGCTGTGAGGGAAAAGAAAGATCTCCTGCATAGATGAATCGATTTCAGCCATTGCCTGGCTGATAATCTGGCCAGTTATTGGTCAGTTTTCTAATAATTTGCATTGGCCAACACCAGCAAATACATAGCTGACTAATAGACAGGTGCATCTGTGGACAGTTCATTTTAACGAACAACATTTTCAAATTAAACTAATACATATTTAATAATTTAACTGAACCATTATATCAGCCAGAAACAAAATATAAAACCATTTTTAATGATCATTATTAATATCATTATGATTAAAGCAATAAAATATTTTAAAAACACTAAATTGGTCACCTGGAGCCCTGCTATGTGAAATTCAGAAGCCACAAGGGAAAACCTTTAGAAGTTGACTTTTAATTTCCTGTCAATCAGCTCTGGGGACTAAACTGAGCTATGGGCCATTGATGCCACTCAGCTATGTTTAGAAGTTCTGTTGTATGGTATAATTAAGGTCAGCACATATTTTCCATCAAGAGTTAAAAAAAAAAAAAAACTAACAAAAAAACAGATTGTTGCAATACAGACACCTGGGCTATATTAATTATAGCACTGCATTGCCAAAGAATGTGATGGCAAAATAAATAAGCACAGTGAAAAACTTGAGATAATTGTTACAGAGTTTTCACATTAAAGCAATTGCTAAAATTTATAACCAGTCTGTCACCACTATGCAGTAAGAGCTTCGGGGAAGCATGCCTGAGCAAACAAATGAATGTTAAAAATCAAGAAAACAAAGTCGGCATCAACTCCTAGAATCAACTGATGTAATGCTTCTTGTTTAATCTATGGAAACATTAATATCAACACACAGTGTTTTTAATAAAAGAGGAAATAAATAATTTTATGAAGAAATCTGTGGCTTCTGTGGTACAACTCTTATTGTAAGGAGTTAAAAAAGCAGGAAGGGGAACACTTTGTAACACATTACATGACGTTTTGTTAAATATTAAAATGTTTTGACTTTTTTTCCTTAAGAAGCTAGAAACCCTCTCGATGATTTTATTGAAAAAAGAAATCAGGAATAAAAACAGGAATAGTGTCAATTTCAGAATAAAGCCAAAATAATAAATGAGAACAAAATTAATAACCCTTAAGTACATCGAATAAGAAAACATAAATTGAGGTGTGTAAATAAATGGTTAAATGCAAGGCCAACAGTGACTTCATCTGTTCTCACTTCACCACCCATCAGATGGCCTTTAAGGATAAGTGAAGCTTTTTTTTCCCCACAGTCTATCACCCTTTCAGCATGTGTGTCACATTCATACAACCACAGTATGTAAGCGTTACAATGTAATATAGAATATGGATGCAATCGTGTTGAAAGTAGAACTCTGTAACAACTAGTGACAGAATTTCCACTCGATGCACCATTAGGATAATCCAAAACTCAACTACTCAATCTCCAACAGGGATATAATGATTATATACATTTACAAGTCAAGTAAATGTAACTAGCAAAATGCACAAAATTATTTTCTAAAACACAGCATTTTAATACATTACAACAAACACAATTACACAAATAAATACACACATCTAAACACGGCCCAATAATTTCATTGAGCAGGAATGAAGGAAACGCTTTCTTTAGTCTTTAAACTACGAGGAAAGACTGAAGAATGACAATCAATATACATGAAACACGAAAAAAATAAATAAAGACATTTAAAATAAATATATAAGTAAATAAGTAAATGTAGTAAATGTAGTTGGAGTTAAAACAAGATAAATAAACACATACATATACATACACACACACACACACACACACACATACATATATATATATATATATATATTTTTTTTTTTTTTTTTTTTTTTTATTGTTGTTGTTGTTAAATTGTTAAAACCCATACGAATGAATATAAAGGCTAGATTAAAGAGATGGGTCTCTCAGGTCTTCTGGTAGATCGTTCCACAAACGTGGGCCGTGATTGTAACAGGAGGCTTCACGGCATGTTTTTGTTCCAACTCTGGGAATAATTAAAAATCTGCCACCAGAAGACCCGAGGGTCTGAGGAGGTTCATAAAATGCAAGCAACTCACAGACAAATGGGTCAGAAACCACTGAGAGTTTTAAAAATTAAAGGAGCCGTTTGTAAGATTATGGCCAAAACTGGTACTGCAGTCACTTTCAAAATACTGTTGAGCGGCGTGTACCCTCCCCCTCCTCCCTGACCGGAGGTTGCCAGGTCGGCTGCAGAATGCAGCAGGAACGTAGGCTGCCATGGCAAGCAACGAGTCCTACACAGTAAGTTTATTTTCTGTTAATTATATTTAATGCTTTATGAAAGATCTTTTCTTTCTTTGATCTTTCGTAACTAGAGGAAATATTTTCCCGTTGAGGCGTTTCGTAACCTGAAAGTTTCGTATGTAGAGGCGTTCGTAAGTAGAGGTACCACTGTTACCTTGTCCAAGTAAATTAGCGTTAGCCAAACATTTAGCTATGAATCTTACCTGTCCAGGAGAAAATCAGCAACGTTGGCGTCTGTCTTCAAATTCTTCTCCGCCTTCAGCCGTCTCCATTTATTAAAAGCATCTCCTATACAAATCCTTGTTTTATTTCGGACCTTGTCACGATGTAACTCGGATTCATAACGAGGTCTTCATCCAACACGTTCGTAGCGGCTGCTGCGATAATTAGAGCCGAGCTGGCAACCCGGATGCCGAAACACCACTGACTTCGTGATTGGGAGATAGGTGGAGGGTGGCGCTTCAGGCCAAAACAAAAAATGACAACATCAACATCAGTTGAGGGCTGCAACTCCTCTTTTAAACGGGAATATCCTGGCTTGAGTGCTGTTGTCAGTGACATAAGTATTTGAAATGAACATGATTTTTAAATGTCTGTTGACATATCGGGGTCATTTTATGATTCGTTTTATTAGATCTCTTACATACGGCTCCTTTAATGAAAGGATCTTAAAAACAATCCTGAAGGAAACTGGTAGCCAGTGCAGAGACTTTAAAATGTGCTCTCTTTCTGGTTTTAGTTGGCAAACATGCTGCTGAGTTTTGATGTCATTGCAATTGTGCAATAATTTTCTTGAGGAGACCAGAAAGAAAAGAATTACAATAAGCCAGCGTACATGTAATAAAAGTGCAGACTAGTGTCTCTGTGTTGGCTTGAGAGAGAAATGGTCTGACTCTGGAGATGTTTTTTAGCTGATAAAATGAGAGTTTTGATGTGGGAATCAAAACTCAGGTGGGAGTCCAGGTTGACACCAAGCATTTTGTACTTGATTTCTACTTGGTGCAAAGGCTTGTAAATTTATTTTGAGCTTCTCTAGGATCTTCAGGACCAGTTAACAAGATCTCAATTTTGTCCAGACTGACCTGTAGAAAACTTTTTCCCCATCCATAGTTTGATATTTAACATAAGGTCATCGCAGGAATATATAGCTGTGTATCATCCGCGTAGCTATGGAAAGTGATGTCATGCCTCTTGATGATGTCTCTAGGAGAAAGTATGTAAATATCAAAAAATCTTGGACCGAAAACTGATTCCAGAGGAACACCACAGTTCATTTTATGCTTTGTAGATGAATATTGAGCCATACTAAAAAAGAATTCTCTGTTGGTAAGATATAATTCAAACCACTTAAAAACAGTTCCAAAGAGGCCGACCAGAGTATGTAATCTATTTAGAAGGATGGAATGGTCTATTGCAGGGCAAGAATTTCACGGGGGCCAAGGCGGCCATGGCCGTCGTAGCCCTTCTTCTTGGCCGTGATGCCCTTCCGAAAATTGGTTGCTTAATGGCCACTCTGGCCTTGGTGCCCTGCTCTCCCCTTCCTTCGGCTATCATCAAGTTTGCGCCGTAGTGCCCATTGGTAGGCCTACCTGTATTAAAGCTAAACAATCGGAGCAGAGGTGTGTCCTACTGCGGCATCCGTCCATAACTCTACCGCACAGCATCTATTTCCATTAACGTTCTGTCTGTGGGATAAACACCACAAAGACGACATTAAAGGTAAGTGTTCAAAAAGCCATCTGTTTTCTGGATCAAATAGCTTGTTATTGAGCATAAGGACTTTAAAGATTGAGCCCAGGACTATAATTCGTATTTTTTTTTAATTATTTAACATATTCACTCTAAACTTTTTTTTCCCTCAGAAAGAAGAATGCCAAGACGGGAACGAGTCGAGATTAGTCGCAAAAGAGCTCTCAAAGATGCAGCAAAAAACTGCCAAGACACCTACTTCTAAAGGTTATCATGGAATAGTTAACTGTTAGATTCTTCTTATTTTAGCCTAAGTTTATATGGTACATTTAGGAAATAGCATTTGCAAGCAATTAATACCCCTTTTCAGACATGTTAAACCAAATATGTGTTTTGCATATTGGTATGTATGTGTATGTATATAGATCCGTGTGTATACATTGGATATAAATTTTGTTTATTTTTCATTTTTTGGTGGAAATATGTCCAATTAATATTTAGATTTATTTACAAGAGGTTCTATATGTTTCTAAGTTATGGTTATACACATGTATCAGTGTATATTGAGTTATGCATTATCATATGTTTTATAAATATACTATATTTATTTTCAGATACATAGATTCATGATAGTGTTAAAATTGTCTATGCTTTAAAAGGTTGTTTTGACATGTCTGGAATAAATCAATAAAATGAAATGAAATATATTAACTAGTTGTGCCACTTTGATTCATCATAAAACTGTTTTAATTTTTTTCAGCCAGTGCAAAAAAGACAGAGGGAGCATAGAGAGGTGGAGGCCAACTGTTTTTCCTTATGTGCCTAGGAAGACCCCAGGTTCTCCATCCCCATCAATCAGATGACGATTTAAATTAAATTTATGGTTGTCTAATAACCTGATAAAAATCAATAACATTGCCTATTTTGTTGTCTGTTTACCTTTGATATAATTACAAAAGTTGTGGTAGCGTATTAAAAATATCCAGGGTTCTGAATTCAAAAACTGTGTGCCGTTTATTAGCATATCATGTCATAATGTGTTCTTTCTTTATTATGGCCGTGTTGCCCTGGCATTTGGCTTTGTGCCCTCAAAAAAAATGCCCCTTTGAAGGCCAAGTGGCCTTGTCCCTCAGTTCACGAAATTCCAGGCCTGGTCTATTGTATCAAACGTTGCACTTAAATTGAGCAGAACTAGTTTAAGGCCATCTCGGTTGGATAATATTAACTTCCACTTATTCTAAAGATAAAATGTCTCCAGTGTGTTCTGCATCTGCCACTGGGCGTTCTTCTGGTTGAACATGCCTAAAACACTTGGCCAGGGAGCTGTCCAGGAGGCATTCTACCCAGATGGCCAAACCACCTCAACTGGCTCCTCTCAAGATGGAGAAGCAATGCTTCTTCTGTGAGCCTATGTCTAAGGGAGAGTCCAGCCATCCTGCACAGGAAACTCACTTCGGCTGCCTGTATTCGTGATCTTGTTCTTTTGGTTGCTATCCACAACTCATGCCCATAGGTAAGAGAAAAGAGTACAGCTCGACCAGTGAACAGAGCCTTGCCTTTTGAGTCAGCTTTCTTCTCACCACAACAGACCAACGCAGCCTGGCTCCAAACTACTGTCGATCTCCTGCTCCATTCTCCCGTCACTCATAAACATGACTCTGAAATAACTCATTCACCTGAGGCAAAGTGACCCAAAGAGAGCTTTCCACTCTTTTCCTGACTCAGAACCTTGGTCTCAGATTTGGAAGAGGTGATTATCCTCTCTGCCGCGTCGCACTTGGCTGTAAACCACTCCAGTCGAAGCTGAAGATCCTCACTTGGAGGTCCGTACTCAATGATGCCAACAGCACCACATCGCTTTCACACACTTGTGTGTGTGTGTGTGTGGGGGGGGGTATATTAGATGCCTCCCTTGACTCACTGGAGGAAAAGAAAAAAGGCTTTTCTTCTCTTTTCTTATGATTTTAACAATAAATGACCAGAAGAGATTATTTCAGTTAGATTTGTGATTGAGTTTGACAGCAGTTCACAGCAGCTGAAGAAAAATATTCAGTGAGGAAATGTGTTGCTTCTAGGATCAACTGATGGGAGAGAACATGAACATATTTATGAAACAAGCAATGTCTGCGTCAAACTGCCTGAATGTATCTTGAGTGCATGTGTGTGTCTGCCAGTCTGTTTCTGTCAAAACATGGCAAATTGATGATTAATGACTGTGTGCTAGTTAGTGAGGAGGTGAAAATCTGTCACTGTGTCTCTTCTGCTTCATGGTACAGTTGTCTTGGTTTGACAACAAAAAAGAGGGGGAAAAAAAAGAAAAAGGGCAATTTCTGGAAAAACGAAACTAATTTTATAATTAACATAGAATTTGTGCAATATGTGAGATGGAGAATATGTGCAATTTGTGAGATGGAGATGACGGGACACTAAGGCTGAATATTTATGGTTGTGCAATTGTTTATTTATTTCTCTGGGTGTGCAATACTATTTTAACACTATTTTTACTGCTGTACTATTTTTTAGTCTATTTTATAATATTTTTTACTCTCTTATTGATATATTATCATTGTATCTTAATCTATATTTCAAACTGTGTTTGCTTTCTTTTACTGTTTTGTCGGTGCTGTAGCTGCTGGAACCACAATTTCCCTGACGGTGACCTCCCAAGGGATTAATAAAGTTCTATCTTATCTTATCTTATCTTATCTTATCTTAATATGCCTTGTTTGCTAGAAAATACACAGACATTGTACAGTATGACAAGTTTGTGTGGCTGCTTGCCAGTGTGATGCAACATTTTTAAAACACATAAGCAACTTCAGATTTAATTTTGGTACACTGACAACAGATGTGCAACAATTCGGACCAGGCACTGCTATCCCTCCCAATGAACAAAAAGCATAAAAGACTGTTCAGGACAGGATTGACCAAATCTGTGTGTTTCTCTAAGGGATTAAATAGAAAAAAGGAAAGGAGATGGGGGGGTAATGACAGTAAGAAGTTTTCTCATTCAATCATCTGGGGATTTGGACTGCAATGTTTCAATGACTTGGGAGTTGTTCTCATGGCTCTCAAGGTTAAATATTGCAGCCTTTCCCTTTCTTTCCTCTGTGTACACATTTTTTTGACTCCCACATCTCACACCATGACTCAGTCCTGGCCTCCATTGTTTTTCCACTCATCATGCAGTGCATCATCAGTTACATTCTGTCTTCTATCGCTTCCTCAGATAACACAAATGCCAATAGGACCAAAAACACCTCTACCTCTGCCCACAACACTGATAGCATTTTCTAAAACAAGAGCCCCACATGCATGCAGTCCATTAGGTTCTGCCATACAGACAGACTTGCTTTGTTGAGGTGTTATATCAACAGGGTGACCTCCCCTCTACTCCTCCCCAGCTTCCTTGGGCCCCCCAATGGCAGGAGATTGATGTCAACGAGGAATTTTGTCCCACATTTCCTTCTACCTCCTTCAGACCCGCCCTTCTCCCAAAAAACACTTGCGCTCCTGCACAGAGGGCCCCAGTGAGGTCTTAACAGGTCCATTACCATTTCCCCATTGATACACTCTCTCACGCCTCACACTTGGAGTTCCAGAAACACCCAAACTCACCAACACAACACCATAAACAAGAGTGCCCCAGAAACCACTTCTCGCGAAAGCAGCCGTGTGTGTCTTAAGGAAATAAGCCACCTTGTTCTGTCAACAGAGTGGCTGCTGTGCAGGGAGTGTCAACATGGATACGTCATTTGTGCATTGTGTCATTGCCAAAAGAGTTGTCAATGAAATTCAGACCAACTAACTTTTTGCTTGCTTCAAACTAGACACAAGAACCTGCAACGCATCTTCCGTCTTTGGAAATTTGCCGAGCTGGAGGAGTAAGACACCTGCAATGGAATGTTTGCAAAATCTTATCGCTGTTGGTGTAAAGATCCATATTTTATTGCATTAATCTACCGCATGGCTAATGTAATATTACGCTTTAAATCACATACTGACATTCAATAACGCAAAGTGGTTTTTTTCTACATTCTTACCCAACAACTTGTATTTATCAACACAGGAAAAATACAAATTCGTTTTTAATGACCATATTTTAAATTTCCTTCACCCTTAACTAATAAAATATGCTCTAAGCTTTTTAATATATCATACAGAAGAAAGTGAAATCATATATCAGTGCAATCATCACCATATGCTGCATGCGAAACATTCTGGTACCAAGTAAGTCCTTCCCTCTGAGAAAGTGGCATTGGTGGTAAGGAACACACCACTCAGCTGCTTCTCCCAGAGTAATGTTGCCAGAATCTAGCTGCTGTGAAGTGCCTACAAACAGACGTTATTAGATTACTAAAAATTAGACAAAGTGTGTAGGTCCAAGTTCCAGGACAGCATTTATCTCAGTGTTGCACATCATGTGCACCGCTGAAAAAAAAAGAAGTAAAAGCCTCATCAATGCAAAATTGCAGCATCTTTCTGTCCCTTCTGGGTACTAAAAAAAATTGAAAAGTTGGTGTGGATGATATAATGCTAGTGACCACTTACAGCAGAGCAAAAGCCTTTAGTTGTAAACCAGAGGCCTCCTTTTAAAATCTAATCTATAAAGGTAATAGAAAATTGTTTCAACCTCATGCTTCACCTATATAACAATATAGCTTGAACTGATATCCATCAGAATTTATGCACTTTTGTTTTTTTCTGTATTTTAATGTATTGTACATTGAAATACATTTCTAAAAGCTTGTTTCATATCACCTCTCATTCACACGTAGGGTCTGGAAGCATCTTCAGGGTTGCTCTTCATCGGCTTTGAATGGGGCAACATCAAGGGCCCGATCTTGCGCCAAACCTCCAAAACCTGCTATTAAGGGATAAAAGGTATTGGGAGGGGCGTTCCCCCACGAAGAACGCAATCTTCCACCTCCCAAAACCCACGATCTCCCCTGCGAAATCCACGATGTCATGCACACATTATGCATGGGAGTGGTTAGGGCGTTCCACCTGTTTAACCAATCAGTGCGTCAGTAGCCATTGCCTTTAAGAGCAGGTTGCAGTACCTGCAAACTGCCATGGAACGTCTTTTCACCCAGATCAGAGCAGCTCTCATGGACAGCTGGTCTGGGACTGTGCTGTAGAGCTTCCTCCTCTTTTTTCCTCCTCCTCCTCTGCACTGATATATACATGACTAGCTTTAACTAATGTGGAGCAAATGATTTATTCATTTCTTTTGTACTCCAAGAAGTTCCAACAAACTGCTCAGAAAATAGAGCCGGTGAGCTTCCAGGAAAGCATTTATTAACTAGAAAAGCAATCGGAGAGCGCAGACCTCCGCCAAGCACAGCAGTTGTGGTTGCTTTAGGGTTCAAGAAACAACTAAACAGCGCAATGTTATCGAAAATTTGAAAGTGATCCAGAATCCAGGATTTCTTCCGGATCACACCCAAAATAAAATCAGTTCTTCCTTTTCACATTTCTGACAACTCCTGAAAATGTCATCAAAATCCATCCATAACTTTTTGAGTTATCTTGAACATATCCCCTGCGCAAAGACGCACAGCTGCGCCAAGACGCATAGTTGCTGGGAGCGGTGCTTTTTTCACAACAGAGTTCTGTGATCTCCTCGTTTCCTCCACAGCAAACATCTGAATGAGATCATGTCACAGCTGTACAGACATCATCTGCCCTTAAGAGAATAATGTATGAAAGTAATACAGTGATGCATAATCGAGAGGTAGAGCCGGTTGTGCAGTCCACATGTGACTGGGTGGACGCGCAATGACAGGATTTGGACGCGCTCTTTTACGC
This sequence comes from Hirundichthys speculiger, assembly GCA_018398805.1. Taxonomy (NCBI): domain Eukaryota; kingdom Metazoa; phylum Chordata; class Actinopteri; order Beloniformes; family Exocoetidae; genus Hirundichthys; species Hirundichthys speculiger. The sequence continues at coordinate 336,625 of JAGFBZ010002193.1, read as the reverse complement.
GCCGACATGCCAGTTGCGCTTTCCACAAACTCGGTATCTTGCGGTACTGGTGTCTCGCAGATTTTGGGTATTGGGTAATGGGTGGTCACACCACCCATTACCCAATACCCAAAATCTGCGAAGTACAGGTACCGCAAGATACCGAATTCGTGGAAAGCGCTAGTGACACGCCCATTGCCGCGCCCACAATGTGCTTAAGGGAGACGGCAAAATGGGTTTTGGGTATTGGGAGGTGGAAGATTGCATTTCGGCTCCTAAATCTGTGATTTGCAGGTAATGGGTTTTGGGTATTGGGTAATGGGAGGTGCAAGATCGGGCCCCAAGTGTTGCTGAACTGAATTCTAAGTTCTGTGCGTTTCGGTGGCAGCATCATTTCCATTAAATGATCCATCAAATGTTCGGGAATTTTCACTTTTCAACGTGTGTGTCAGTCAGTCAAATTGTGGCTGCAGAGCTAGCTAATGAAATCATACATGGGGGTAGGACTGTTTTATATCACACAGCTTATTTTCACAGCGAGTGGAAATAATTTTAATTTGTGGTTTTTGGTATAACGAAGACATCTCAGAAGCAACCCCTGAAATGTTGCTGTGATGCTTCTGTAAGAGCCCGCCGTTAGCAAAACTCACTCATAGGTCATTGAACACTAAGCTTCATGAAAAACAAGCCACAAGTTTGATGATGTGTTCAAACAGTTACCACGGCATTCATGATAATATAAATTCAATTAAACAAGTTATTTTGTGAACTAAAACAAATGCATAGATAAATAAAACATGAAAAAAAGCAGATAAAGAAAAAATATTTATTTGGCATCTAAACTGGACTGAGTGTTTCGTTGTAACTTCAGGAGCTGAAGTTACATCAAAGTATGTCGTTAGGCCGTCAGCAGAATTAAATCTTCTTACATGCCTTTCTGAGGCAGAAAGAATGAAAAGGAGGAATTCATAAGAACAAAACAGACTATGCATTTACGCTACTCACAAAAAGTTAGGGCTATTTGACTTCAGGGTGAAATTTATGGAAAAATGTAAAAAGTTCATGCTACAGTGATATTACATTATGAAAGAAGAGCATTCAAGCAGAAGCCTCCAATGGCAATTTCTTAATCTCAAACCCATCATTGAACCACAATATTTAGCGGTTGTTTCATTAATCAGGCACTTGTTGTGATCTTTTTTAATCACCTAGTTAGAGAATAGCATGTTACACAATAAGCACTGAAACACTGAGCAGTTGGACATTTGCATTCAAAGTTTTAGAGAAAATCAAATTAAGTTCTGTAAAGTGGGCATTTTAGGTCCACTCTGAAATTTCACCCGAAAGCCGAAAAAAACAAACTTTTTGAGTACTGTATGTACAAGTGTCTAGCTACATAAAAACAGTATCAAACAATGATTGAGATTATGTCAACATCAGCAGCAGCCTTGAACCCTTTTCATCATTTACTATGAAAGTAAATGGGGACTGAACTGGGTTTCCTCAGCTAATATCCATCCCATGCCTCCATCTCTATAAGTCAGTCTCACGTGTCATCAGTATTTACAAATTACTCAGTCAATACTTTAGTGCAAACAATTATGACTGAATTAATTAGCTCAAAGACTAAGTTTACTGTCTGTTATCTGGGACGAGACACCAAGTGTTGTTTGGTTTAAAGTATGAACTTGCCATTTACTTCAATAAGATTAGGGATTTCCATGACTATTGCTGGCTGAGCTCAAGTGCACCCTCATACTAATAACTTAAACTAATTTAAACTGATTCAGGTAGAGTAAAAGCTTTGTCTTTAATTACATTCCATTTGAGTCACAACAGAATCTGGTTTAGAACTTTTCTCTCTCATTTCCCACTGCAGTTTTCACATCACTGAGAGCAACTACACTGGTGGTCTGGCTGGGAAACGCAGATGGTCTCCTCTCTAGGCATCCATCATAGTTATCCATCAGAAGCATCAAGTAGGCCTGCAGATGATGAATATTTTGAGTGTGCAGAAAAGTGAGGCTCCAGGTTTTTGAAACATGAGTGAGCACTGCACAGGGAATGTTAGCCATAACATCTTGCAACAAGAGGGATCTGAAAGGAAGTCAAAGTGGTAGAGAACAGCAAGAAAAGAAGAAAGACAGAAACTCAAAGAGTCAAATTAACCAAAAAGTGTTATATTTATGATGATAGTTGCTTGACCTCCTACTCTATAAATACGAGAAGAAACTTTTTTGATGCAGTAAGCAACCCAGCCAGTCTTTCAGATGAATGGCAAATGCTCACTGTTTTTGAAACACAGGTGGCTGAGTGAGTCTGACTGCTGAAAACTGTGATGGCAATGATTTGCAATATATAAATCAATACTTAAGCGTATAGTCTTAATTGAGCTCCGTTTTGCAGCTAAAAATTATTCTAACAGTAGATAGCCTATGCAGACCTGTATTTTTTATTTTCCAACAAGGTTTGATTAAAACTAAGTAAACAGAAAACTGCATTCTGCAACAACTGCGAGAACAGCTACACTCAGGTAAATTAGCATTTAAATCGGCATCTCTGGCAGTAATATTCCATCTGATTGGTCAAATATATTATTGACATTTAGACTGTGAATGCATGACATTTGGAAAAATAATACACTTCCATTTATTGCAGTATTTGTTTTGTTTTTGTGATATCAATATTACACATGTTGATATTGTGGTGACAATACATTTTGTGAAGCCCTAGAGGATAAAAGGTGAGCATGAACCAGAGTCTTCACTGACAAAGACAAATTACAATATTCTCAGTAAATGATAACGATAGATATAAACCAAAGTTCCTAATACACTTTTAAAAAAGATACTATCTTAATCCTTCCCACAGTTGATGGTCATGTCTGAGATTACAGTTACATATCAATGTTTTCACTTACAATATTGTGACTCTGAAGAGTCAAACAATAGACTCTTTAGAAAAAAAAGGAGTGTTTTTTTTTTGTAAGAAGTTTTGGAACTACAAGATTTGCTTAATCTTCTTCGGCAGAAAAAAACGTAGAAACTTAAAAAGTTAGCCGTTGCTTTCAGGGTATCCGTACAAGTGTTTAAAGGGCTTCATTTACATACTGGTGGCTTGTATCACTGCACCCCTAGAGTACTTCTCAAAAATATTTCATATGGAGACTCTAGTCCTGAGAGTTCGGTCTAAACTCTGCATCATATAATCTCTAGTTAGTGTCAATATATATTGCAGGTGCAGCAATGTCTCCACCTTGACCTGCTACCCTCTGAGCAATACATTAAGCTTCCTCTCCTTGGGGCCTGATGCACATCACAGTAGTTCTGCATTATTTCTTGAAGGGTTGTTCTTGAAGGAGTAAGCACTGGTTTTCATATTCCAGATGGGTGCCCCCCCCCCCCCCCCCCCCCCCCCCAAAAAAAAAAAAAAAAAATCATTTGACTAATAAGTAAAACCATCTTTTAATGGCATAACAGTCCTTCACTGAATTGTTTTTGTTTTCTGATTAAAGTCATTTTCTAAATGTGTGAAGCAGAAGTGTTCATGTGTGAAGGATAAAAGGAGTAACAGCAGCATTGTGAACATGCCACTTTACCTGATTTGGAGTCCTTGCAGCAGGTTTATCCTGGTGATTGGCAAGGATGAGGAAAGGTAGTGTGCAGAGCTGTGGGTGTTGTAGAGCTGAGTGGAGTTCATTACGCGCTGCCTCCAGGTCCTCATCTGATGATGCACTGTCCAGTACGAAGACTACGCCTTGTGAACCCTGGTAGTAACGACTCCAGTATTTCTTAATGTTGTCAGCTCCTGTAGAAAGATGTGATGTTGTTAAATCTGCCGGTTTCTTTTAAATAATCTAATTAAAAATTAGGATGTGACTGTTATGTTAAAAGAGTGTCATCATTTAAATACATATAACATTTGTAAAATAATATCCTTTTTATTGTGAATTACGTTGTAGTAAATACAAACAATATCATAAACACACTTCCAGAAATAGTATTTCATGCTGGATAATTTTCAAGCATATCTACTCAACAAATCACGTTGAAACCACAATGTAAGTATGATTTAATTTTGGCAGATGCATTTCCTTCATAATTAGGCACATTGTATTTTTAAGAGTATATTTTTAATCAAAACACTTCTTAACTGTTAATTGTGCGCGCGCGCGTGAAGATCAGCATAAAATGACAATGATATAAAATTTCTGTCCATCTCACAAAAATGTAACCATCATTACACATTACTTGGTTTGATCGTGCATATATGTGAAAATGAGAATTTGTTTAAAACAGCTCTGAAAAGCTCAAAGTCAGTAATTTAATGTGTTATTTATAGAGTTATTTTCTATATTCTCCCTTCTGAATGCTCATATTCTGAAAATCAAGGTCAAATTTATCCATGTAGCACATTTAAAAATGCCAAACTTGACCAAAGTGCCTTTCAATCAATCAAAAGTCATATTTAAAACAATAAAACATTGTATATAACATAAAAGCATGATAAAAACTGCTAAATGAAAATAAAATAAAACAGTAAAATAGAAATAGCAGTATATGTGTTTGTGTCATACTCTACTCAGAGCTGAAAGCCACTGAGTACAAATCTGTTTTTAACAGGGACTTAAACATATCTAAAGTCTGAGCATAGAAGGGTCAGAACACTTTCAATCTGTGAGGGTCTCAGACAAGAATGTTTTTCAATAAAAATTATAAATTCTAAATATTTTGACAAAGTGTAGAAGAAGAACATGATCACCAGCACAGGGATTCATAATCGAGTTAAAAATATAGAAAATAACATGAGGTCTATAACTATTAGAAGAAACTATGCTGGACAAGTAGGCAGTCTTGGCAGATTTAACTTCTCTCTGATATTTGGACAAATAATGGCGAAGAGTATCCAGGGAGATGTGGAGCTCGTCTTTCTTCCACTTTCTCTCAACACGTCTGCACTCCTGTCTGAGAGCACAGGTCCTATCATTAAACCAGGGCTGAGAAGTGATTAGATTCGTTTTGTTTTCAGTGGAACCAGAGTGTCCAGAATGTCAGTGCAAGCAGAGCTAAGCAAGTTAGTGAGCTCCTCAATGTTCAGTTTGGTGCAGAACTGCCACCTACCTTGACTCACAAATGAGCTTTAGTTGACATCCCATTCCTAATCAATATGACGTGGGTTCACCCTCTGCAGCTATAACAGCTTCAACTCTTCTGGGAAGGCTGTCCACAAGGTTTAGGAGTGTGTTTATGGGGATTTTTGACCATTCTTCCAGAAGCGCATTTGTGAGGCTGAGAAGGTCTGGCTCTCAGTCTCTGCTCTAATTCATCCCAAAGGTCTTCTATCAGGTTGAGGTCAGGACTCAGTGCAGGCCAGTCCAAGTTCATCCACACCAGACTCTTTGCCATCCACGTCTTTATGGACCTTGCTTTGTGCACTGAGCAGTCATGTTGGAAGAGGAAGGGACCAGCTCCAAATTGGTCCCACAAAGTTGGGAGCATGGAATTGTCCAAAATGTCTTGGTCTGCTGAAGCATTCAGAGTTCCTTTCACTGGAACTAAGGGGCCAAGCCCAGCTCCTGAAAACAACCCCACACCATAATCCCCCCTCCACCAAACTTTACACTTGGATCAATGCAGTCAGACAAGTACCGTTCTCCTGGAAACCACCAAACCCAGACTCTTCCATCAGATTACCAGATGGAGAAGTGTGATTCATCACTCCAGAGAACGTTCCTCCACTGATCTAGAGTCCAGTGGTGGCTGCTTTACACCACTGCATCAGACGCTTTGCATTGTACTTGGTGATGTATGGTTTGGATGCAGCTGCTCCACCATGGAAACCCATTCATGAAGCTCTCTGCACTAATCTGAAGGCCACATGAAGTTTGGAGGTCTGTAGTGATTGACTCTGCAGAAAGTTGGCGACCTCTGCATACTATGCGCTCCAGCATCCACTGAGCCCGCTGTCAGTTTACGTGTCCTACCACTTCATTCATGGCTGAGTTGTTGTCGTTCCCAAACACTTCCATTTCCTCATAACACAGCTGACAGTTGACTGTTGAATATTTAGGAGCGAGGAAATTTCACAACAGGTGTCATCCTGTCACAGTTCCACGCTGGAATTCACTGAGCTCCTGAGAGCGACCCATTCTTTCACAAATGTTTGTAGAAACTAGGGGTGCAACGGTACAGGTTGCTCGCGGTACCATCTGTACCTCGGTTTTTGTGTCACGGTTTCGGTACGGATTCAGTGCAGTTTTGATAAGTGTTTTGTGCATAAAGTGACAATTCATTTCTCGAAAATGATTTATTTTGCTTCTCAGAAAAAGTTCCAAACTATTTCAGTGCTGAATAACATAATACTTCAAGTAAACAGTTAGCTACCAAGCACAACACTTCAATAAACTGAGAGTACTGTAGACTTACCTTTGTTTCCTTGCCTATTACTATTACATCATAGTATAAAATACATATAAAGAAATTAAAACAGACAAAAATTCTTTACTTTTAGTGCACACTAAGCAGTAGTATAAAAAGAGAGGTAAGCAGTTGCAAAAGAAAAAGTGCAATTTATCTTTGACAAATTGGGGAAACATTAATTCAGAGATTCAGAAATACTTCCTGCTTTGCCTATTTCAAATGAACATATTATTAATACATATACAGTGGTACCTCTACTTAAGAACGTCTCTACATACGAAATTTTCAGGTTACGAATCGCCTCAATGGTAAAATATTGCCTCTTGTTATGAAAGAAATTTCAGGATACGAAAGGCAAAAATACAGTACGCGCTGCTACTCGCAGCTCCCAGAGATTACCGAACGTAAACATATTTGTTGGCTCTGTATCTCAGTTTAAAACCAGTGCGTCCGAGATGCTCTGCCATTGGCTATCGCTTAGCATCTACCTGGCATCCCATTGGCTAGGCTAGGCCTCTTGTCTGTATGAGCGTAACCCAGCAACCCAGGTAAACGAACAATTTTTACGTCTGCCAAGGAGATTATGTTTTTGCCGGCGTTTATCTGTCTATCTGTCTGTGTGTCTGTCTGTCTGTGTACAAGATAACTCAAAAAGTTATGGATGGATTTTGATTAAATTTTCAAGAGTTGTCAGAAATGTGAAAAGGAAGATCTGATTTCATTTTGGGTGTGATCCGGAAGAAATCCTGGATTCTGGATCACTTTCAAATTTTCGATAATTGTTGCACTCAGTGGAAGTCTGCGCTCTCCGAGTGCTTTTCTAGTTCTAACATGTATTTTTTACAGGTTTTTATGTCATTTCATGTATTATTTATAATTTATTTTAAAAAATTATGTTCGAATTTTGGAGAGCTTGGAACGGATTAGGGCATTTACATGGAAAACGCGTCTCTACTTACGAAAGTTTCAGGTTACAAAACTATTTCCAGAACCAATTGATTTCGTAAGTAGAGGTACCATAGTACATAGATAATCAATCCATAAAAAGGCTCTGACATGGCTTCTCAACGCTCCCACTGCTCGGGTTATGTTCTTGTATTTATCCAAGGTGGCACGGTAGGTTTGTTGAAAAGCCTTCTCTATGCCGTTACCTTTCCCGGGTGTACGGAAAGCGTAATATCAGGATGATTACGCTGGAGATGCTTGTCCATATGGCTTGTGTTTCCGTTTGAGTACAGGACATGTCTCAAGCAGCGTTTACAGACTGTGAAGTTTCTGTTAACTGTTTTCACTCCCTCGCTGGTGTATTCAACAGCAAAACCAAAATGCTCCCACACCTGCTATTTTATTAAGTTTTCTACCAACTTCTTCCCTACCGCTGGCCATGCCTGCTTGGTTTTTTTTTTTATTTTTTTATTTCCTGCGTCTATGAGCTGCAGCCAACCGGCCAAAGTGTGATAGGCTGGTCACTGTGAGTGAGCAGAGGTGAGTGGACATTGACATGCACTAGCGAGCCTGTTGCCTAAAAGGCATGCACGCTCACGTGCAAGTCCAATGCAAAATTATTGTCCCATGCAGGTCATACCGAACGGTTCGGTATTTTACCGAGTACCATTGCATTACTAGTAGAAACAGACTGCATGTCTAGGTGGTTAATTTTATACACCTGTGTCCATGGAAGTGATTGGAACACCCGATTCAGATCATTTGGATGGGTGAGCAAATTAATTTGGCAATATAGTGTATGTTCAAGCCATAAGACAGCACAAGGTTCAAGAAAGTGGGCTTTTTCATGCGTGGGGCATTTAAAAAGCTGTGTGAGATTAAAAGAATCAATAAGACTGAGAAAGCCTTTATTATTGGTCTTTGACCAGTGATCCTGCTTCAAAATCACCAACAATCAGGAAACAGTCATATTTTAGTGTAAGCCCTGCTAGCAGATCAGAAACGTCATTGATAAAATCTGTAGTACTCTTAAGTGAATGATACACCACAACACAAAGTAAAGAAGGGGAAAGTCTATCTCCATCAGCTGCAGCTCAAAGCTGCTGTAAAAATCCAATTCAATCAGCCGACAAATAAACTTGGATTCAGAAAAAGACACCAAACCTCCACCTCTGCCAGTGGTCCAAGGAGAACTAAAATATTTGCAGCCCAGAGGAAGAAGGTCAGAAACTGGGACATAGTCAACAGGACAGAGCCAAGTTTCAGTCAGGAACATAAAATCCAATTTACGGGAGATGAAGACATCATTGAGCAAGAATGTCTTGTTCGCTAGTGACCTAGCATTCAGCAGTGCCATACAAAGGTTAAATCCATATTATCCAAAGAGGGTGCACATCGCAGAGACAAGAGTCCAAATTTCACTCCGTCTCGATAGACCTTTACCCGCAACCCATGATGTGAACGCTCAGAATCCAGTGATGGACAAATGGGGTTAATCCAGCGACACCATGATACTGATATTTCAAATAAGAACTGAAAGTTTGGAAACTGTGAAATCCTCCATAAGGAAAGCGAAGATGTGACAATCCAGATGACTTCAGGAAAGTCCTAATCCACACCAGTGCCCCTCCTCGCTTTACCTATCTCCTCTGGTGTTTCCTGCATCAAAAAACACAGGCCGGCACAGCAAGCTTGGAGGTATATCCAGCAGCTGTGGTGGGAGAGTTGTTGAGTTAATCCTGACATCACTGATAGTTGGTTTAATAAATCGAAGGCCAAGGAGTGCTGGCGATCACTAACAAGCCAACAAGTGGTAGTAGGACAATAATGAACGAAACATACAATTTTTACAAACAGTAAGCAAAGCAATCACGACAGACAGCAGAGCACATACAAAGGAATAAAGAATTAAAGTTTCTCTTATATTTATTTGTATGAGCCTATATTCCATCCTTCCCCTTTTTTTGCCATTTATTAATGACCAGGCTGTGGGGGTAACAGCAGGAGCAAACTGCCTCTAGCTGTTCAGAAGAGGCAGCAAAGTGTTCACAAGTCAGCTGAGAGAAATAATCATTCGAACTCTACAGTGAGTCTTATGTCATCCCCAAGGCCTCTTCCCAGTTTGACAGGTTCAAAACACCTCCCCTGGGAAATGCCCGGAAGGCATCCTAACCCCCAAGACCCCAGGATACTTAAATTCCCCTCGTTGAGGCAGCAGGCCATTCCCAATTCAGAATGGGCAAGCCACTCTTACAAATGTGGACCATGACTTCAGATTACCAAGTCTCAATCCGGCTGCTTTATACTTGGCTGCAAATCGCTCCAGCCTCTTCCAAAGATCTGAACCTTCTTTTTATACAGTCTGTGATCTGAACTTGACAATGTGACTGCATTTTCTACAACAAGCAAAGATTCAATCCTAAAATGACCAAACTGGAAACCCTCCAGCCAAAGTGTGCCTCTGGATGAACCAAGGTCTGTCGACAAGTTCTGGTGTGCCTAGAAACTTTGTACAAAAAGACTTGGAAAAAAAAATCTGTGCCAAAGGACACCCTTAATGGACTCAAGCACCCAGCAGAAATGCACCAAACAACACTGCTAGCCTATACTGTACTATTTATTACAGTAAGTTAAAACTAGCTTTTGTTCTGCTGCTGGTACACTTAAATTTCCCCGCTGTGGGATTAGTGGGGTTTTATTTGGAATTCAGATGCATTAAACCAGTGACAGTATGTATGATTCATAAACTCAGAGTTCCACAGAATTATCATCCATAACATGATAATAAATATTAATAGAAAGTACTCCCTTTTACCATTGTTGTCTTACAAATCAGAGGTATGATTCTTTTGTTCATATCGGAAATTAAGCCATATAAATGGGTGCTTTATCTGTGGGATTTGTCAGCTTGTAGAGATGTTTGGGGTCACTGCTCAAAGTAAAAATCTGGCATTTGAGAAATTTCCACAAGATTTAGGTCAGGTGAAGGGTACCGGGTCATTTCCGGGTCACCTCTGAAGCATTTGCTGACTATCAAAACACTGGAGTACTTAGATGCATATGATTTCTTTTACCGGATCGCCCTTTTGAAATAACTAAACAAATATTATAGCTCAGGGTCTTCTGAATCTCAACTGAATCTTAAGGTACAGAGCCTATCAGGCAAAAGAAGTAAGTTGAAGTGTGAGACATAGCTGCTTCCTGGAGTAACAGGGCTGCAGTGCAGTCTAAAGAACAGCAGTCCAGCGTGTCATCAAATCAGGAAGTATGTTTCAGCCATATTAGCTCAAAGTCTGTTAATGTTACACATTTCTACAGGATCAAAGTTTTAATATTTATGTTGAATCTCCTATTCTCATGGGATCAATACTACCCGAGGACCTGCAGTAATTCTAAAATTACATCTCAACATCTGTGTTTGGTTCAGCATACTCAGACGGAAGTCTGTGTTTTACTATAATTTCTAGACATTAATTCCCAGATGTGTTGTGAAGGCCTTGCATTTTGTTTAACATTAAATTTAATTAACTCAGACTTTGAATGATGATACGAATCCTTGGATTTTATGATCACAATCATGGGGAAATACTGAATTGGATGGGTCTGATCATACACTGAAGTTGGCCTTCAGTGACAACACGTGATGTACTTAATTTGCCACGGTAACAGTAAACAGAATAGTAACTGTAACTGAAGCTTTCACTTAATTAAAGACTTCATGCTGGGTAGGTAAATTTGCTGTGGAATTTTTAACTTACAAATCACAGGCATGGTGCATTCGCACTGGATTAACATCAAAGACGTCGCTCACAATTATTATACATCACTGCAGGTCCTCAGGTGATGCTAGTCCAGTGCAAACAGGGCATTAGAAGGTAACTGCTGTGAAACAACTGGAGATTACCATTTTAGTGCTATGATTTCCTCCGCATTTTGACTGAACCACTGCAGCTTGCATCATGGGCGGTGTAAACCCTTCTGATTAAAGAAAGCATGAATAACGAAGTTTGAATATTGAATTTACAAGCAGTGACGTCTATCCCATTCCAGCTTGAAGCTCAGATTGTATCAGTTACTGTCAAGTTTAAGCAAGAGAAAACTGAGACAAAAAGAGGGTTGGAGGTAATCTTAAAAGTGCTACTTAAAGGCTGGTCCTCACATAGTATGCCACTTTACTATGTGATTCTAGATTGGATATATGTATAATACGTGGCCATGCAACATGAGTGAGAATGGACAGATCAGGTTTTTTTGCCTGCATACATGTGCTGACTGAGCATTGTTTAATGGGGAATATATTTCTAGGGAGGCACGCAGAACAGAAAAACGGTCGTGGAGCAAAAAAGAGTCAGCAGAAATGGAGGAAAGTGGAGCAAGTGGAGTAGTCAGTAGCATGATGTCGTGTAACATGTCTACTACTGCTGCCAGTCCAAACTCTATCCGATCTCAATCAAACCTCCCGCTTCAGTAAGGTGTTTTTTTTTTTTTTGTTGATGCAGAGGACACAAGCCAAACAGTAGTCATATTCTTCCGAGCCCTTTCAGAGGGTTGTCACTCTCGCACTTGATACAAGACACTTTATGATTCACATTCATAACTACAAATCAGATCTTTAGCATATCAGAAGTCTAATCTGTATTGTATTGTTCAATTAATTTCCAGTTTCACTTTTTCAACTGCTCTCTTTCCCCTCTCTGTTTCACATGTGTGTCTCTGTTGACTGTCAGACTCTCCTCCACACTGTGTCTCTGCACGGCTGAACCACTAGGTGTGCGTTTTTTCCAATGACGGAATCACTCTGAAAACATGGTGGGACAGATCAGTCACAGGGGAAAACACATGGAGCCACTTGGTGTGCTGATACATCAAGCAGTTTGCCGACATACCGAGCGCCTCTGAAGTCGTGATTCTGTGTGTCACGGAGATAGAACACACACCAGCAACACTTAAGTGCACACACACAGTGGATTGAAGCGATTATCAGCAGACACACACAAACAAACACACAGACAAATGTGCGACTCAAAGTAAGCTGAACTGAAAAGATTGTACACAGATAATGTGTGTCTTTGGCTTGACTATGTAGCACTCAGCTAATAATGTGTTGCTAAATGCTGTTAGATAAGGTGACAGGATTGAATCCTTGATTTGTGGCAGCTGGACACCATTACGCTGGGCTCACATGGGTGCGTCACAGCGACGTATGGGGGTGTTGTTGACGTTTACTCATCATGCAAAAAAAAGAAGAAAAAAAAAAAAACAACCAATTAACTTCCTGCTCACTACGCAAATAACCTACATGCTTTGAATTAGTCCTGCCTCCGTTTACAATTTCATTGCAAACACAGCTATAGCTGCAACTCGATTGGCTGACGCATGCGTTGAGATGAGAAAAGTTGAAAATCCCCCAACTTTTGACGGAGGCAATGCAGTTGATGTGTCGCACGGAGCCCAAAGTTAAGTTTGGCAACACATAACATCACTCCATTTAAAGTCTATGGAGACAGACGCAGGTGATGCAGGTTACGCGGTTGTGTGAGTCCAGCATTAGTGGTGTTGTGACTCCCAAAATGGAGATGCTCAGTCATGGTGTCAACTTCTTAATTCACTAATAGTTTGTCTTCCATATTTGGGAATTTGCACATAATATGTTTTATCTGAATTAGAACAAAAAAAGCAGAGCTTCTTGAGGCCAGTTTATTACCAAGGAACACATCCTTCTAAAAACTATCACCATAACATTAAGACCATTTTCAAATGTTGTAAATTAAAGCAGTCTGTTATATACAGGAGTAGCAATAGAAACTCTGAATAATACCTTGTCTGACATGAAAGACCCGCATCAACACTTTTCAAAACTACCAACAGTACTTCTTCTCAAATAGTAGTAAATTTTCATCGGACATTATTACTAGGGTTGGGCATCGTTTGGATTTTAACGATTCTGATTCCGATTCCAACTCCAATTCTGTTTCGATTCCTGTTCAAAACGATTCTTGATTCCGATTCTTTGATGTGTAGGTCAACAGATAGCAACTTATCTAACAGTAGAATTTTTTCATTTGAAAAACTGTGACAGATTTACACAGGCGACAGGCCATTTTTATTCTTACACATGCTTGCATGCACATATGCATACACAGAATTCACTTACAGCCTAAATGTTAAACAACTTACAGTTGTTTAAAAGATTGTTAGCCTCCTAGCCTTTTGTTAGCCTTTTGGAGTTAGCTTCCAAAATGCATTTTGCCCAACAAAAAACGAAATCAACAGTTTTTGTTTAGGAAGATGACCATATCTGCTCTTTCAGAATTCAAACGTGAACGTTCGGCACAGATAGTGTTGCCTGCTGTGGAAAACATGCGTTCGCTAGGTGTGGAAGAGGCCTGTACACGTAAATATGAGAAGGGTTATGAGCGGGGGAGCAACGACGGTACACTCGTTTATTTTTGTGATGCCATGCAGGCGAAGGTGTTTTGCCATATTAGTCGTGGACCCTCCTTTGGCAGTAACACGCTTCCCGCAGATGTTGCACTGCGCCAGGTAACCGTCATTTCCCGGACTGAAATGCAGCCAAACTCGGGAGCGGCATCTTTTGGGATCCATGTTGTGGCGAGCGAAGTCCCGTCTGCGACGGACGTGACGTCGCCACTAGCGCGGAGTTGAGTACGCCGGGCGGAGTAACATCAATAAACTAGTGCAGTAAATCAAAAAAAATAAAAAATAAATAAATAAATAGCACGGACATTTAGGAACCGAAAAAAGGAATCGAAATTCAAAAATCTTCTAAATGATTCCAGAACCGGACGTTAGGAACCGATTCCTACTTGGAATGGTTTTTCGGTGTGCAACCCTAATTATTACTAACATTTTCGACAAATCACATCACTCCCGTCTCATCATTTTAGGATTTTATTCCTTTCTTTTTAATGGCTGAAATCTGTTGTCAGTAAAAACTCAAGCTGAACACAGCTGTTGATTCTCTGTCCAACTTTCCAACACATACAAATGCTGCATCTAAACTAATCGCAGGTTTGGGATATTGTAATTCCAAATTTATTACTGGTTATTTATAAAGAAAAATCTTGTTTGTTCTGTTTTGGATTAACTGAAATGAATTTTGTCCTCCTCACAACGTGTTTTCTATTCATTCATTGTACATGTGTACTAAACTTGTCATCAAAGCAGCTACGCAACAACAAAGTGTTCTGGCACATTGCATGTCCAAGTATGATAATTAGCTTTCAGAAAAGGCTCCATGTCTGACTGAGATTATCTTGCTCCGTCTGCTGAGCTCACTTTCTTTGCAAACTTGTGAATTGTTTTGTTATTGCTGCTCAGGGTATTGTAATTGCCAACAAGTGACAAACTGTGAGGCAGGCAAATGTTTAAACATCATGCAGTGACATTTACCTCCCTTCACTCATGCCCTCCCTCCCTTCTTCATTTCCTCCCCCAGTCGATCCACTCACACCTCTCACCGGAGTGAAAAGCTATCAGACAAAGTGGCACTTGAGAGATTGCCTCGGAAGTTTCATTTTTGCCTGGAAATGGTGGAATGTCGCGGATGTCTTGTCAGGTCTCATTGGCAACTTCTGCCACCTATTGGTCTGAAAAGGGGGACTCTAAACACAATATCATAGTTCTTGAAGCGTGCTACAAAACATTAACCAGGTGAGCATGAATAAAACATATTTCCTTATTTCCATGAATAAAACATATTTCCTTTGTTTGATTCCTCTACTTCCTCTGTTTTTCTGACATGTGATACTTTTATGTCTTCTAAAAATAATTTGCAAATACTTTCTTTCAATACTTTTACATGACTGCGAGAGATAAGCAGCCCAAAAGCCACAGTGCTACGAAAGAGGTAAAAATAGCATTTCAGTGAAAGACTCTTTTTCAGATCTGCTGCAACACAGACGGCCACAGAACGACTTTCCTGCCCAAAGCTATAACCATCTATAATGACTTTAAAGAAACTGAAATATCTACAGGTTCTGCAACAAATAATTTCTGGCGAGAAAAAAAGTGAGTCAGGGAAAAAAAATGATTGTAAAACATATGTTGTGGTTGGACTGCACAACTGTCTCGTGAGGCTGTCAATCGCCAAAGAAATTAGTATCTCTTACTCTTGATAGATTTAATGATAGATTTAGAGATAGATTTAATCCCTATGCGAGTTGTTAAAGAATTGTGTGTCAGATGCAGGATCATTTTTGATTATACTGACTCACCACCTGTGTTTGTGCAAGGTTATTCAGAGGTTACCCACTGATTCTTAGGTATGTTTATTTATTCATACTTACATCAAGCAAAGAACACTAACACAGAAATATAAACCATTAACATTGTTTCAGTGCATACTTAAAACTACTTTTTTTTCTTCTTAACAACGAGGTGAAAGCTTTGTGAATCTGATGTCTGGGTCACTCTCTCGGGAGCTTGAGGGATAGAAATTGGACCCAAAGGCAACACCTTCTTTAGGCCAACTGTCCTCTCTCTCACCCAAAAAAAACATGCAGAAACACTTTAAGTTTATGCAGTAGAGGATGCTGAAGTAAAGAGTGCCATTAATTATTTAATACACTACATAAAATAATAATATATAAATGTGTGACATGTATGCATGGTTTAAAGTAAGATTCATGTCTCCTGTACTTCAAATCTGTTTTGTTTATTTATTTATTTTTTACTCTATTTTTTGCCATTTTTAAGATTATGCTGAATTGGCTACTTTTATTTAAAGCAAAGAAGAGGACAAAAAAAAAAAAAGTAGCAGAAAAATGTGGATGACCTGCAGAAAAGCTCACCCTATGACTGGAAAACACCCTTCAGTCCCCCCTCTTAAAAAGTGGGAACACCATCCAGGTCTACCAATCCAGTGGCACCGCCTGCAATGTCCACACAATGTGGCAGAGGCATGTCAACAAAGACAGTCCAAGAACATCCAGAGTTTTAAGAAACTCAGGGCAGACTACCCCAGCGACCTCAACCCCAGTACCAAGCGACCCATCCCAGAGTTCACAGACTCAGCTTTCTCTAAGGGGGACCTGTTGGTGAGATTGAGATGATCCTTGATGCGTTCTGACAGCACCCCAGCCCCACGATACAGTGGATGGAGCTGGTCAAAAGGGCCTTCTCCCCCACCTGAGTTTTTGCCACAGCCAAGTTTTCAGCGCACTTGGCCTGCTACTGTCTGTCCACTGCCTCTGGAGTCCCATGGGACAACCATAAACCCCCCACCACACCCAGGGTATCCACCACAGCATTCAAGGACTGTTGTGGCAGGCATGACTTTGCGGCCAAAGCTCCAGTCAGCCACCTCGAAAATGGAGGCACAGAACGTGGCCCATTTGGATTCAATGCCGCTCATCTCTCCCGAGATGCAGTTGAAGCTCTGCAAGAGTTGGAATTTAAGATCTTTCTGACATGTTTCTCTGCCAGATGCTCCCAGCAAATCCCCATTATATACTGGGGCCTACCAGATCTGTCTGACACCCTTTCCTACTTATGTGTGGGAGGACATTTCTTAAAATTTGGAGAAATTATGTCAATAACGCAAGTAAAGGAAGGAATGGGAAGATCAGGCATTTCTTGGTTATCCAAACACAAGCAGTTTTAGTGTTCAGGTTACTGACTTTTGAGCTTGTGATTATGAATAAATGAACTAAATCTAGAAGCAGATGCCAGAAAAAGCATAAGTAACCAATTATAGTAAAGATTAAAAACAGTCTTCTGCTTTAAAAGTTCTGTTTTACCATAAAACGCTGTACTAAAATAGGACAGCGTTTTATGGTAATGTTCCTGAATGCATCCACAAATTCAAACAGCATGTGATGATCTACATTTCAGCTTTCTTGAAAACATGCTGCTTTCTACTTCCATGTGGGCTGAATGAGACTAATGCTGAGGCTTCTTCTGTTTGAGTATGAACAGGCATGGTTTCGTTTTCAGATTTACAGTAAAAAAAAAAGCTATATATTTTCCTCAAATATTTCTTCCTCCCACTGTTTACTTTTTTTTTGGTAGCTTTCACCTTGACTGAACATGTTGTGAACAGCTTTTTTTTTTTGTTCCTTCTTTTTCTTTACTCTCTGTTGAAAGTTGAAGTAACCCTCTGAAGTCAACTTAACAAAAACCAGACAATGTTTTCTCTCTGAACAAAACAGCAACAATACTGTAATGGGAGGGAGGCTGGGACGAGCCAGGCAGGCTCGAGTAATAAAAGCAGCAAACTTCACTAAGGAATGAGCTGGGGCCTGAGTGAGGTGGAAAACACCTCAGCTGTTGTTGTACACATCAACCCACCACTTCAGTCATGTCTGTTTTTAAACAAATAATTCCTGTGTGATCCCACCTTATTTATGTAGATGATTTTCAATTTATAAAAAAAAATAAAAACTCAGTATGAAATATTTAAATTAAAATAGTTTGTGGCAGGGCACATAAATGATTTGGCTGTATATTAATTCCTTGCCATTTGAGCTCTCCTCTGTGTGGTTTCACCTATTTTTCATCATCTGTCACTGTGACTAGCACAGCTGCTTATAGTTAAACAAAGTGACTGGTTTCAAGTGTGCTGATTAATCACCACATTTTTGTCATTGATATTAAACTTTATGCATCCTTCTTGAACATGTAACCAGCTGTACATATATATGCATGAATATGTAATATGTGTGCACATGTGGATGTCTCATTTGTTCTTGACATAAGATTTTTCAATTAGGACATCAAAACACTTTTTTGGTTTGACTAATGTCCTTTCAAGATAGCAATACTCCATCATACACCATTCAGTCAATTTTATCAAGGAAAACTACATCAAAGAAGAGGATATCCATGAATGAGGCTTAAAACTAAGATCAGTTACATTGCTGTTCTTAGAACAAGCAACCACAATTACATTAAAACAAAATGGCAGCTTCAAAATGATTTCACAGTTGGAAAAGCTTCCTTGCTGCGCTTACCAACAAATACTGTGGTGATATATGATCGCTTTTGGAGCTGTATTTAATCTGCGATGACTACTATGCATTGTTTTGTGACATTCTTGGTAGTAGCCTGTTGGTAGTAAAAGACAGCTGAAAAATTACCCTTTATGTCCCTACATATCACTTGTCTTCTTCCATGTTCCTTGTGGATAGAGCTGCAGTGGTAAGTTATACAATATAAAAGGCCATCATGTTCAAACAGTGCATGCACCAAATATCCTGCATGAATGTGTCACTAATATCTATAAACACACACAGACGCAAGCTCATCTACAAACAAAAGCTTATAGACTTAAAAAAAAAATAACCACTCATCTCTTTTTAAAAGAATAAATTCTCTACACTAGATTTCAAAAATATCAAAAATACATACTAGACAGCCAGTTACAAATACTGTGTAATCTATATAACCGAGCAAATGTGCCCCTCTCTGCTTCAAATCAAAATCCACAACTGTTACCCACAGCCACAACATTACAGAACAACACCCATGCGTTGTGATTATTAGGACCACTTTATCAGCTGTCACTGCGTGACATGAATGCACACTGTGAAATTGCCCGTCTAGACTTGACGTCATATCACTATCCACACATATACACACACACTCACCACCAGAGGTGCCCTTCCCACCTAATACTTATAACTGACACCAGCTGAGTAACAAATGCTTGTCGGACTAAACATCACCAGATGCAAAAATCTCAGAAAAGATCACATTACACTTTACTGAGATGAATGCAAAGAATTGTGTCGTGTAGCTCTCCAGAAATTATCATTTAAAATAAATTAACATCCAAGCATGCTCTGAAATTTTTTTTTATTTAATGCAGACACAACATAAAAGTGCAAAGAAATAGTTTAGCTGCATGATGAATTAGACAGGACATACCAGGATATACATGTATAAATCCAGTTGCAACTGTATGGAAAAGGTATGGGAGGAAGAAAGCCAAAGGAGAAAACCACCAGTGAAGATTAAAAGGAGCACAAATTAAACCAAGACAGCGGGGACCGCAATGAAAAATGTATGAGTAAGACAAACATCATACATCAGGGATGGCTGCACATAGACTTAGTTGGACCTTCCGTTTAACAGAGAGCTTACACTTCTGACAATCTGACCCAGTGCATTCAAGGCAGAGCAATTTAAAAATGCATAGCCAGCCTTACATGGTGTCTACTCAGAAGGGACACGTGCGAGCAGCTCATCTACAGAGCAGCATTAGCAGCAGCTCTAAATGCTCAATGTCTACATAGATTGTTCACCAGGTTAAACATTATGTGCTCTTTGGAAGCACGGAGAAGCCAAAACATAATCAGTTTAGTTACTGGTACAAAATATAGTACAAACTTCAAATGTAAAAATGTAATGTGACTTGCTTTAACCGGGGTGTTTCACAAATAAAATACAAGAGATGTCCTGATTTAAACAAAGGCGCATTATTTCAGTCATACGTTTGTGACACAGACTAGAATGTGTCTGAATTTGAAATGTTTTCTGTCTCCACAATACAGGTAACACTTATAAGTCAGAGAGACGTTGTTTTAATGACATGGAGCAGAAATGTTCTCATCCTACTCCAAGTGTCATGCTGGGGTCACTCCCTATTCTCCTCTATATGCAAGACTTCTCTGCACGCCAGATGTGTTGAATTCAACTGTCTCCCAAGTTCCTTCATCCAGTTCAGCTTCAAACTTTCTTTACTTCTACATGAAACATAGGTTGAGGAATAATCTGTCTTTACCTAGGTAGTTAAATAAAAATGTTAGTAAAATTGTGTGAAGGTTTGGGATTTTATCAGGAAGTTTCACGTGACTTCATATGTACTGCCCAATTACAACAAGCAAATACTGACAGTTTCTTTACCAATATAAGCAATGTTAGACATCTTCTACACTATTTAAGGTAACTGACAAGAGCAGGACTTTCAGTCATTCACTCTTTCCTGTTAGTCAGGTCAGACCTGGTGACATTTACAACACGAGTTATAGGGTTTTAATTAACAGGTAAAGCAGACACAGAAGTGGGTTGATTTTGGGATAAGGTCTGTGTTTTAGAGAAATCTACAAGATTACATTTTCAAATGAATAACAGTCCTCTCCAAAGTTTCCTACTGCATAGACTTCCCTGCCAATATTATATACAGCATCTAAAAGTTTTATTGCAGCACTTGACAAAATGATCTAACTCAACTGAACGCCCTTTACTGCAGTCACAAACACTTCCTCGGAGTGAAAGTGGAGACAGTAATCCCCCGTGAAGAGGACACAGCTACACTCATAACTATTAATGCAATGAAAATCTAGTGAGTTAAAATAATAATGATAATAATTCTTTATAAATCCATTTGTTAAAACAATATACGTAAGAAAATAAATAAATATTGTCAACTGCTCCTCTCTTCTGGCTATTTGATGATACTAAATCTAGCCTAGACTACATATTCATTAACTAAAAGTTAATTTAACTCATAGGAGTAATTATGGGAATATTTCAGTTTTATAAATAAATGTGCGGCATTGCGATTAAGATGCTTTTCGTTGTGAAGGCGCCTTGAGTGGTTCCCAAACTAGAGAGGCGCTAATCAAGTACATTGTTGTTGTGCTGTCAGTATGTTTTACATCACCACAGCAAGCTTGATTATTGTGGAAATATGACATACTATCTTAAAGCAGCACAAAAGACTTTATTCATGTTGAAATACCAGTTTCAATTTCATTTGAAGGAATGTTCGCTTACTTTTAGGAAGGGTCTTAATTCCCGCTATCAGCACAAAACAAACCAGATTAACGTTGGATTCCTGACCCGGCTGTCTCTTGCGACAACAGGGTATTGCCTACGGCAGCACTAACTTCACCAACGATGATGAGTTTAGCTCTTAGAGTGACAGAGGACATTATGGCAGAGTCAATTAAGAGACTCAAAGCAATAACAGAAAAGAAAAAAGACTGACTGTGCGGGAGACCAAGCAAGAGTAATCCTGGACTGCATCATAAAAATGACTCAACCTCCACATCTATAGGACGACGCCACTGAGCCAAAAATTGAAAACAATATGTCATCCATAGATATGTTTGAAAGTAACTATTAACAGCTTCAAGATAAAAGTTACCTGTAAAAGCCATCATTGTAACAGACAGATGGAACCACTGAACTTACATTCCATTTGTCTTAACATTTTTTACTGTTTCTTGAGGCAAGAAAAAGACACCATGGACATCCAATGGTTCCTCTGCTGGGACAGGAAGGAGACAAACAGAAACAGCTTCACCTCCCCACACTTCTCAATGGGTGCTTCCTGCCTAACCTTAGTCAAGGCTGAGTAAAGAGAACAAGCCACAAAGGTATTGTGTAAAACAAAGTTTTCAGGGTCAAGAATACTTGTGTCTGTGCGTCACATCTTGTGTCATTTTTCTGCATCATTGATGCAGTGCAAAACATAAAACTGAAACCAGGCATGTTTGCTTGTTTTAAAGCCATAGGGAAAGGGTTAGAAAAACTGAGTACTGACAGAAATGGGAAGTGTTGAGCAAGTAACAAACTGTGCAGAGAGGGTTTGTTTTAATCAGAAAACGATCTGAGGGGCTCATTCTAAAAACCTATTGATGGAACATTACGCAAGAGCACCAACTCTCTCGACTCCACATTTACGTCATATACATTTGGAATTTAAAAAACAAAATGTGTACACTTTCGTATAGCAAAGATGTCAACATTTTACTTCGGCTTGAATTGTAAAAGCAATAAATGCATCAAATAAAAAGTAGAGAGTAGTGGCATCGCACATGTGCTTCAGATGTTTGCTTCTACACTCGGATGGTGCCATAAATCCCTCAAATTCTTGTGCTCTCTGCTCTGCTCTGTGGAAGGAAAAGAGCAGGGAAGTAAATGTCCAAGTAGGGGGGCAAAGAGAAAAAAGAGAAAAGATTTCATCTTTCTTAACTTCAGTGGCTGGCAGCCTACGCCGAAAACTAAATCAAATGTGTCATCCATGGGACAAGTGTTTTTCCAGCCACAATAATGTTACCAACGCAAGACTGGGTTTGACCCAATCCAGTAAAACGCCTTTTGAAAACCTCTTAATGTGCTCTGCCCAAATTTGGTAGCATCCTGGTTGGTGGTCCCCCAGTGCCTCTTTGTGTATGTATGATGTGTCTGTGTGGCTGTGAGTTTCATCTTTTCAGAAGGCTAGGTTGATGAACCCTTAAAAGACTACGCACATGTCCTTTTGAATGACTGAACTGTCTGTAGCCCTTTAATGAGTCCCTTTGCATTTGCTCTCTTCATTTATTTCAACCTCCCTCATCTGCACTTATGAAAACAGCTTCTTCGAGTGCTAGACGTTTCCAGGAAGAACAGGGTGCAGATTGTACAGACACTTCAAAAAGCACTAACACGGTCTGACATATGTTTGCATGTCTGTGCCTGATCAAAAGGTGTGTTGCTACTGGAGGTGAAAACAAACATACTTACCATCTCTGACCTACACAGTTAACTATATTATGGAAACAGAAAATAATATTTATTCATTTATAACTGTGAATACAAGAACAAGGTTTATCAATAGGAGCAAAACACTAACAGTGGTAAACTAAAAGCAAATGTTATACAAACATACGGTAAATTCACACAGTGTTTGATACTTTACCTAATAAACGACTGAGAAGATTGTATGAGTTCTGCATCAAAGCAAGGTAAAAGAAGAGACAAGTTTTAAATATCCTTATCATCATGTAATGAACTACACTTCAGCATTTTTGATTTATTCTTGATTCCTGACTTATTTTCTCAATTTCTGTGAAATAAATACCTAATGCAGTCTCTAGCCCAAAGATATATACAAATCTCTAGATGAGATAATACAGGATTGAGGCCTTAAAAGACAACAGCTGAGTATGTACTCCTTACCTCCAAGCTCTTTAACATTCAAGATGGCATTTGGAAACGGCACTGCTTTGATGCTGAAACCTGGGAGAAGAAAAATTAAAAAATCCATCATTATATTGGTACAAAGTAAGTGTGAAGTAAGACAGTTGTCCGGAGTGATGGGAGTCAGTTTATAGGAATGTTGGCAGAATTAGTTTTCA
Organism: Hirundichthys speculiger; assembly: GCA_018398805.1. Classification (NCBI taxonomy): domain Eukaryota; kingdom Metazoa; phylum Chordata; class Actinopteri; order Beloniformes; family Exocoetidae; genus Hirundichthys; species Hirundichthys speculiger. The sequence continues at coordinate 313,194 of JAGFBZ010002193.1, read as the reverse complement.
ACTGAGAAAAAACATAAAAAAGGCAACTTAAAAAAAAAAAAAAAAAAAACACACACATTTCATCATCAGGTTTCCTGGGGATATTTGGTGTATGTTTTCCAGACCAACAGCTGGTGATTACAAAGGACTGACAACATATTTGTGTTATAAACACAAAAACGACTGTGTGGTCTCAGTTAGCAAAACAGAAAAACAAGAAGAGCTTGCTCTTTGTTGGATATGATGGAGGAAAGGGCTAATGTCACAAGTGTGATGCTGTGGTTTGTTTGTGGAGTAGTATATTGAAAATGATGGGAAATGGTAATGAAAAACACTGAAGGAATTTAATCATGAAGTGACAGAAGCCAAAGATGAGTTTCCTCCTTTTGGTTTCCTGTTTTCTTAGATGTTGGAGGACACACATTCTACTGACAACTAACTCTGATTTCATAGAAAGTCATCAAAATAATTCTCAACTAGGGTCTTAATCTTAAAAGGACTCCTCAACAGCATGCACAGACAAGTCCTCAAATCTTTGAGAAATAAACACTTGTGACTATGGACAGCATATTTAGGAACTGCTTCGAATGTAGATACAACCGGACAAAGACTAAATCTTAAATGGTGTTTCTGCAAGAGCTCAACATTGTTGCTGTCAAACGCAAGGCAGGAGGGAGGAATGCCAGTGTTCTTGAGGGACTGTGCTGCATATAAGGAAAGCAGTGTTGACTACCAGGAAAATTATGTATTAAAACAAAAGCCTCCTGCTCTCCTGGACATTCTTAACAGGAGTGTTAAACTTGACTGGAGCAAAGAAACTAAGCTTTGGCTGGTGCTTCCCTGATATCCATATTGGCATGAACACTCGGACACTGAGTGCAGAGTGAGAACATTCTTACCTCTACTGGAAAGCTATGAAACCTGGACAGTATTACAGTTCAGTGATCCTAGTCTGAAGTACAAGATTAAGGCACTTTAAAAGCCCTGAAATCTTACAGGAATCCATTGAAAGGAAGAGAGAATGGTGTGGTTGGATCTTTGGTTCAAAGTACAAATACTTTATGCTTTGAAGAAAAAAAAAGTTCTCTTTTTCCAAAGATCAGCATGTGACATGTGCATACCTGTTGTAGGAACGATGCCGTCGCTGCCCTCACTACAAAGACGTGAGAGCAAGCTGGTCTTTCCAGCACCTGTTAGGCCAATGCACACCACATCATATTCTGGTCTTGGTGGAGGGGGTCCTTTACAGCACAATGCCCGAAAACACTAAAAGAAAGCATAAAAAGCAATGAATGTAAAACAAAATAAATGCAGAGGGAGGAGAGCAGAGAAGTTTTGGTTGTACACTGTGGGAGAACTGATTCGGATTCTGCATTTGCACTCAAAACATTGAAAATATCTTTGATGAAGTGATTAAGACAGTTTCTGGAAAATTACATTTATAAGGCCAAATAGTGTTGAAAAGTAATTATAAGTGGTAAGAAATAAAAGTTAAAGTATTTTTACCTAAATGACTTAATGTAATCAAACCATAAAGAACAAAAGTCAACATCAGATCAAAGTTGGAGTTTAGATGCATGCACATAAACAACAGTGCAACATGTTCTTGTCTGCATGTGGACTTTGTCTGATTGGGCCCTTATGGTGGCCGAAGACAGACCTGTCACTCCATGAATCACGGCCTGAGACCAAGGGCCTGCTGTGAGACATTAAGAAGCAAATGCAGTGTGAACCGTGAATGAGATCCTTAAACTTGTGTGGAGAAATCAGTGTCCTAAACTAAAAGAGAGATCTCTTTTATTAGCAAGACAGGAACCAGTCTGGACAAGGCAGGGTGGACACACTCACACGCATCCAAGTTTGCACCCACGCACACACACACAGACCTACCTGTCTTGTGTTATCACAATGGACTGTTCATTAGCCAATCATTATGTTCTACTTACTATTTCTCTGTTCAACTAATAAGTAAAAGTAAGATTTGGATACTGAATTGCAAAAAAATAGTATATGTGACCTGATGAAGTAGATATAACCACAGTTTGATAAGTGCTCAAGATTCAGTTTAAAGACAATGATACATGAAAACCTGCCAAAAATCAACAAAGTTATGTCAAATTGGCAGCAACTGCTACGAGATGAAACCACTGCTTCTTTCAAATCAGAGGAGAAAAACAGCTCAGAAGAGTGGTTCCTCCCCAGACCCCGAAACATCAGTGATCACTACGGTCCATTTTCAGAGTTGCCAAAACAGAGCTGCTGTTTCATGGAGATGTGGGGAATCTGCTTTAGCAGAACCAGACCTCCCCCCTCCTGTCATCTCTTTCTTGAACCCAACCATATGCTTAAATAGGAAACATACTCATCTTCTAGAAAAACAGCAAGATCAGAAACACACGAGTGTCAGGTGGGTTTAAACACGTTAGATATGGTGATAAAACCTTTTCTGCTCATTTCTGCCCTTTGCCACCTCTAGTTGCCACCAACTACCCCTTACGCCAAATGAAAAGATTTCTGTATTAGACTGAGTCAGCTGCTCAGCTGTCAGTCCTGAGAGCTGAAGTTGATGAAAGAGAGGAAGAAAGTGGCTGCTAGAGGCAGAGATACAAGAAATGATGAAGTAATGAGGCCATAGGGAGTTGGAATATTTATCTACTCACTCCCTTAAGAGTACATGACAACAAAGGCAACAAAGAAGATTGCTGCCTCATTGGGAGCCGTGTGGGAGCAAACAGAAAGGACTTCACAAATGTTACTGAATGAGCTTCCAGGGCCTGACCCAGAGGTCTCCATGTACACAGCAGCCCCAGTGAGAGACAGAGATGGCAGCTCCCACCTCTGGCCCTCCCTGACAGCATAAGATTGACGAGGAAAGCTGGTCAAAAGGCTCACAGGAGAAAAATAAATATGTCAAGAAGCCCTTTGCTTACCTCAAAACATAACCCTCCCCTATATCTCCCACACTGGATGATTTCAGAGGCAGTGTGCTGTGTCACTGAGACTGAGAGCTGAACTCTGTCTGTCCTGGATGACATCTTCCATAAATCTCAAAATCATCCAGACAAACAGTTGAAATACAAACTGCATTTAACACATAGAGTCAACAGGAAATTACTGTTGAAAGACGTGCATTCAATGAAGCACCTGTTGAAGTTTATGACGTGTAATTCACTGTCTGTTAGAACAAGCATTAAACTTTTATGAAGTCATATGCGCATTAAAGACAGGACAAATGTCAAGCCAATAAATAACTAGATAAATAAATAATAAAGTAAAATAGTCTGCCATTCTTAGACATTATTGATTAGCTGTCTGTGGATTGTGTAGGCTTTATGAAAATGAGAATCATATCATTCAGGGCATAACCAGGCTGCTTTTGGTTAGATGAAAGTGATACCAGTCAAAAAGAAGAAAAATGGTTCTCTGTATCCATTTCCAAGACTTCTAATAGCTGACATAATTTGTTACTCCCACTTTATCTTCGATCCATATTTGGCAGTGGACCAAAGACAAAGTAGACTTTGAACTTTTAAAGATTTTACTTCCAACTCAGTGATGGGGGAGCCCATATTAAGAATGTAAAAAGGACACAGATGGCATGAAAATTAATGTTGCAGGACCTGGTTCCCAATATTATCCCTAAAGCAGTACTCAAATTCCCAGTATGCTGAAGCAAGCAATGTCATCCTGGTCACCTCAACCCTGATCAACACATTTCTAATCCATGAGTATCTGTAAAGTACCTAAATCAAAAACATCAAGAGACAAGTGCAAACAAATACAAACAATCTTGTCCAGAAAGGTTTGAATGGAATCGTCAACAAATCAATCCATCATGATGTAATTTTATCTCATGTAGTTGGACAGAATAGGACCCAGGCTCTTTTAGAAAACCCACTGTATTTTTAGATGTAATAAATGTTGGTTAGAAGGAAACCACAGCCACCACAGCAGCAGACTAGTTCAAGTTTCACTCTCTGGCAACTGTTGAGGCACCATAGGACAGGAAACTAGGTAGTGGCATGACAGCATAATCCAAACTGAGGCACCCCAGCAACCTTCCAGTTTGCATGGGCTGGTTTTCTTCTCATCTCTATTATTAATTGATTATCATTATTTTATTATTTCTAATTATTATTCTTATCATTATTCTTTTATTTTTTTATAGAAAAAGTTGCAATTGAGGACAGCATGGTGGCTTGATGGTTGGCACTGTTGTCTCACAGCAAGAAGGTTCCTGGTTCAAACCTCAGCAGGGGTCTTTCTGTGTGGAGTTTGCATGTTCTCCCTGTGCTTGCGTGGGTTTCCTCCAGGTACTCCAGCTACCTCCCAAAGTCCAAAGACATACATGTCAGGTTAATTGGTGGTTCTAAATTGCCCGTAGGAGTGATTGTGAGTGTGCGTGGTTGTTTGTCTATATGTGGCCCTGCGATGGACTGGCGACCTGTCCAGGATGTACCGCTGCCTTTCCCCTGAAGAGAGCTGGGATAGACTCCAGCAGATCCCCGTGACCCTGCACAGGATTAAGCAGGTATAAATAATGGATGGATGGATGGAAGTTGCAGTTGCAGTACGAATGATCCTATTTTTTTCAGAAAAATCAAGAGTTTTTCTAAAATGGAACAAAAAGTAAAATCTGTTCTATGTTATTCACATCCACATATGAAATTATTTTCAGGATCTTTACTAACCGCTGAATTAGACGTCAAAAACAAATCTAGAATTTGATTGAGAATCTGTGTCTACTCTTGCTGAATCCAATAATTTCTGTTGCTACTAAACAGTTTGAGTGATGGTCATCTGATTCTCCTCTTCATGATATGCCATTAATTCTTAATAGGAGACAGATATGGGAAGCAGACAGATTAGTCAAGCATACACACTCATTGTCTTTTGAAACCACAGTTTTTAAGTCACACAGAGGGAAGTCTGGCATTGGCTTGCTGAAAGATGTCACTTTGATGATGTATACGTCTTTCCCATATTCTATTATACACCTCTGCATCAGCTGAATGTCTCACATATGTAAGGAAAAGGTAAATGGTCCAAAGATATGGCACTTTTTAACATTATCAACATTTCACAAATCCACTTTTTTATGTGTTTCACATGTAGATTTACATATCTATCATAGATATACATTCTTCAGCACTTCTTTCTCACACTATATAGAGTCTGCAGTGTTTAAATACACCAGTGAGCACCAATGATCATACTGAGACCAATGTAAGGGGTTAAGTATCTTACCCAAGGACACTTTGACATATATAGGCTAATGGCCTATTTGAGCGATGGCTGCCCCTACCACTGCCAATGGGCACTTTCATGGCACCATTTAAAATACAACACCCTGGATGGGCTTTTTCATCTTTGGCACATATAAACTGACATACATTTTCCAAAAAGAAAGCTAAAACGAGGGCTTATCTGACTCCAGAATACATGCCCACTGTTTTTCTGTCCACCTGAGATGAGTTCATACCCCTGGGACTCAGCAGCATTTCTATGCAGAGTTGACATGTGGCTTCCTCCTTAGGTGATATAGTTTCAGGTTACATTTCTAGAGGCAGCAGAGGACTGTGCTGAGTGACAGTAGTTTTCCAAGGTACTCAAGCATCCATGTGGCTTTATTGATCACAGTGACATGGGGGATTTTCATGCAATGCCAACTGAAAGCCTGAAGGTCATATTCCCTCAACATTGGTTTCCAGCCTTGGCCTTTACTCGCTAAGATTTCCCCAGACTCCCTGAACCTTGAGATGTTAAAAGACCCAAGTTATTTTCATTGTTTTGTACTGGGAAATATTTTTGAACCAATAGTGTGAACTCAATGACTCTGACAGAGCTTGGCACAAGATGCTGTACTAAAATCTAGCTTTGTTTGAAAAGAATTAACCAATGTTCACAGTACAATGTTTTAAGCCAGATTTTCTTGTCTCAGAAAAAAATTTGAAGTTTGAAATATCAAGCATGCTACATATTTTGGGGAATTCAGTGGTGGATTAGTTAGAGACTGAGTAGTCTTAATGAGCTACAACCAACGAAAGATCAAGAGATGGGGGTGAGGGAACACGAGACAGAGAAACCCAAAAGAGAAATACAACAAAGATTTATCAAACACTGCAGAGAAAGAACCACAACTTCTTTTATGTTTCATGGTTTCATGCATTTTGATATCATCACTATGTTTAGCTAAAAAAGACAAAACAAAAATTCCAGCAAGATGGTGAGGGAGAAAAACGCATACCTCACCCACATTTTACATATTTTGCCCAATCTTGAAACCATAGATGAAGGAAATCTCTACATAAAATTTGGATATAAATGGTCTGACTACCCAAGGGAACTGTAACACGTAAGTAAACTGTTTAGCATAGGTCTCAGATGTCCAAATGGATGTGCAAATGATAGACATCCATCCAGAAGAAGAAAAAAACAAACAAAAAAAAAAACGAATGTTTTTTCCAAAATACCTCTAACATATCCTCATTAAAAGGGTGCACACCAGCAGATAAACTTGAGGTGTCTGTAGTTTACACCTAGTATAGATGGTGGTGCTAATGAGAAAATACTGCTCCACATTTACTTCAGCCCATTTAAAAAAAAAGAAAACAACAGTTTTCCTCTTGCCTGCCAAATTACATAAGCTGGATATCTCAACTTCCTGACAAGAGCGGATCTACCAAAAGGAGGAAGAGAGGAGGCGTGGAAAAGAGAGGACATCCAAGACACTGGCCTCTGAGAGTCATAGCCAGTGTAGACAGACAGATATGGGACACGGATGGGCAGGCAGGCTGTTTATATTTTTCCAGACCAAGTGTCGGGACAACACTTGCGTGTAGGGCTCACTCTTGACCTTTGGAAATGACAGTCCTTTATATGGGCGTCCCAATGGAGGAGCAGTGCTAACAGCTATGTGTGTAATACACACCATCCCCAGTCATAACACAGGCCTGCAGCAGAGAAAGACATACAGGAAAGGAGCCTGTCAAGGATGAAGGAAGTGCAGAGGGGAGTATGAGAGGTGGAGGGAGTCCTCGAGCAAAGGGGGTAGGGGGTTGACAGCCGCATTCATTCATCCTCATTCATCTTCTCCCCCTTTAGTTGTTGTTGTTATTTGCTGCTTTGAAGCTGGGTGGGGGTTGGGGGTGGTGGGGGTGACAGTATGCTCCGGTACAGTGAGTGAAGGGGTTGTGGGGGCTGCACTGCATGCCATTCTCGTTAAGGGGTGAGAGAGACATGGTAGACACACTGGACTATTACCATGGTTAGTTGTTACCACACCAGCTACAGACTGCTTCACTCCTAGATCCATACTACCCTTTATTCTACGGGATACCCGCTATCCTGTACTCTACCTTACTATGTAATATACATTTAAGATAAAGAAATTTGGTCAATCAAGTTCTCCTGGCATTTTTCTAGTCACCATCAGCATCACCACTTGCCTGAAGGAATTTGGCTTCTTACTACAGGCAAAACAGACATTCTTTTCCATTCTTAACAGCATAACAAAAAATAATGTGGATTTGGCAGTGAAACATCTGATAATTTTTCAACTGTAGCTGCAGGTGATAAAATTCAAGATTTACTGCACTTCAGAAATTACGGTAATGCAGTTCAGCCACTAAACAGGTGCCATTCATTACCCCTCATCAGAAATAGATCACCTTCATACCCACGTTTACACGTGCACACACACACACTGATTCACTTGGGTAGCACACGTAACTCCCATTCGATGTTTTGACTGTGCACATATAGTTGTATATGGCGTAATATCTGTCCCTTATTCTTGAGCAAGCATCAGACATTTTTGAGCATAAAAAATAACATTTTGCAAGCACTCTTAAATTCTTTCATTTTCTTTCTAGCAAAGCCCCCCCCCTCCCCTCCCCCCTCCTATCTGAGCAATCAGAAGTCTATTCTGTGCTCAGAAAGTCATGAGATAATATATCATAGACAATGTTGTAAATAGTCGTGTATTAGTTTGACGGTGCTTCCAGAAAGCTATCGACGACTCTCTTAACAATTTGTTTTTTTGGCACACTTGTAACACTGTACCATGTTAAGTTGCCGTGCAGACAGAATTTACTATGAGCAGAGATTTGCAAGGACTAAGTTACTATTTTCTTAGCACATATATTATGTGCTCAGGTTGTGGATTTCTTTGCTCTGAAAAAAAAAAAAGAGGAAAGAAAAATCAAACATATGTGTTTGCAATATACTTTTTCCCTGTGCTCAGAAGGTTTTGTTGCCTGTTGTTGCTTTTTCTGGACTATTACCCCATAGCTGTGTGGAATGTTTTTGATGCAGTGAATGCTGAATGTGTGTGCTGTTGATTTCAAGAGATTCAGGCACAATATTACAACAATGTGCTTGACTGAAATAACAGATGTAAAGCATTAATTAGATGATCCTGCCTGCAACAGCTTTAACATCCCTTCTGGTGAAGGGATGTTAAAGCTGTGCTATCATGTCTCACTTGAGGTCGACAAAACAACCCACAGCCCATTATCCCTGCTTGTCTGTGTGTACAGCAAGACCCTGTTTTAAAGTTGATTTGCTTCTCACTATTTTGGAGCCACATCATCCCTTTATTCATCCACCTTCTCTGTCTCCCACTTTTTCTTTCCCTTTGCAAACCAATTCATTCATACTACTTCTGTCTGGCCCTTATTCCAGAACCCCAACACTGCTGCCCTGACACTAAGGTGACTGGACAAGGAGACAAACTGGAACACACACACAGACACACATACACAGAAAGCCAGAAAGTGAAGTTAGAGCGCCCCCCAGCTTTTTGCTGGAACTTACTACATCGTTTTCACAGGAGTGAGAGAAGGTCTGCTTTGTTGTTAATGTTACTGTAACTGAATGAGCATTATAAAATTACTCTCACACCTCTAAACGTTTACACATTGCATTTCCATTATGCTATTCCTGATGCTTTTATGACTGAACATAAACACAAAGGAGGGTGGAATAAAATACAGCCTTCTGAAATACCCTAAAGAACCAAGTTTATCACCAGAAATAAAGAGGGTAGACTTTCCCTTTATGCCTGGTGCAAGCAGTTTCAGCAAAAAAAAAAAAAAAAAAAAAAAAGAAAGAAAGAAAAAAAGCTTAGTTTTACAATGGAAACATAATGAGTTAGCGCCTGAAAAGTGTGGACACAGTGATCTTCACACCTAGCCCTGTGTCATATATGTTTATGGGAGTTTCCCTTTCAGGCTGCAAAATTCAGGGGGTGATTAAGATGAAATGTGAAGCGAGATTTGCTAAGCTTTACACTTGTGCAATTCACGACTGATTGCACAATTTGTTTTTACTGCCACGAAAATGCATGTCTTAGATTTGGCCCTTGCAATAACTATGACAGTTTCTGTGTACAGGTGTTGTCCAATAGTGACGAGAGGAGAGAGTATCTGAAGAAAAACATTGTTCCTTTGTATAAGTTCATTTGAAACACCAGAAGAGGATGTTAGAAGAATATACTACTGATTGCCAAGTGACATTTTTGTGAACTAATTGAAGGCAATCTAAGAAAACTAAAAAACGTCTAAATAGAAGATTATCAACCTGGCTGAATGAGTTGATGTGCCTGACGATCAGAAACCTGAAGTTCACTTTTACTGATTTTAAATGGAGACAGGTTTTTATCCTGGATCATGATTTTTAAACAACAGACTGGAACAACTAGCTCACTTCCCGCTAACCTCTGCGCTTCCAATTTTCAGTAAGCAGTTGCAGGGTTAGCCCTCCCCTATCTGGGCCGACATGGTAGCTTGTGACCCTGTGTAGCTGAGAAGAAGGCCAGATCAAAGGCAGAGGAGCAGACTTGGAAAAACACTTGGGCTGAGAATGGACGGGATATCTGTCAGGAAGCCTTTCCCACTGGGCTCACTAGTGCTAGAGCCCAGAGATCAGGTTACCACCAAAAAACGCCGACATGAAAGAGAAGGCCACGCTCTAATCCACATACACGGGGTTCTGTCTGTCCTCTACTTGCACTCCACCACCAATAATGTATCCCTGCTTCCCCTCTGGCCCTTACCCTCTAAACTGTCCACCATTCGGTATCTCCAAGTCACCCCCAAACCACAACAATGTAACACGCCCACTATTTTCTGTGCACCACCTCCTCTCCCTGCTCCCAAACCCTTCAACCCAAAAATACTCGAGCTTCATCACAGAGGATTAACAGGAAACCTTGACACAACCCATTGTTGAGGAGACAGAGGGGGCTTGGGTGGTTTTGCCACCCCACGAGAGTCTTTTTCCACTGGGACTGTGATGCTTTCAGAAATGACTGGAAGACTTCATGCCCTCAACCATATTACTAAACACACTGGCATATACATACAAGCATTTCTACAACTCTGTTTCTTTCCATAATACATTTTCTATGAAAGAGTCATGCCATTGCATGCAGAGTTTAAAAAAAAAGAAGGATGCAGTAAGACAGAAGCTGGGGAAGGAGAGGGTGTATTTGTTTGAGTTTGTGGGATAAAGGGAGGGTTTGGGATGAGGATGGTATATATATAAGTGTGTATGTGTGTGGTAGGGGGTGGGGCTGGGTGTCAGTGCTGTAAATCTTGATGTCACTGACAGGAAGACTGTTGCAGGACCATTACCATAAATCTGACAAACACTAAGTTGATGGGAGGCTGTATCTGTCTGGTCAGGGACCAGTCTAGACGGTCCTATTGAGGGGTCCAACAGCGTAGCCCTGTTTGTTTTCAGCACCATCTGGATGTGGCAGTAAGTGCCCGCTGCTATGGTTCACACACACACAGCATCGTTTTCAAAGTAGTTACAAAGGCCTTAACTTTTAAATTACACTGCAATAAAATTAATTTAGTTTCACAATGTACTGACAGTTTATTCAGTGACAGTATATTCACTCCATCACAATCACAAATCTATTACAACTATTCCAATGTGCTGTGGTCGCTATTCCTGTTCAGTTATACTATAACAATAGAAATGAGTGAACAGTAGCATATAGCTCAAACAAAACAAGTTTTTAAAATCATTTCAAATTTCAGTGTACTTTTCTTTGACAGGGTTTCCCTAAAAAAGTCAAACATTTGGACACACCCACTTTTAAAAATGAATGGCTTCCAACTGGGACTGTACAGGTCTTATTCAGATGAATATTATATTTTTGATTACTGACATTCTATATCACTGTGATCCACAGTGGGAAGTCTTTAACTCAAGTCTTTTTTTCCAGGCAGCAAAATGTCCCCTCAACCAAGTTCATAAACATCTCTCTCCTACATTACTAAGATTAAAACATTAACAGTCAAAAGAAAAAGGATGCCTGTCCCCCCGCCCCCACAGAAATGAAAGGAAAAAATTGTTGTTTTTTTCTAAATTATTAATCAGTTTACTGATATAATGGGCTGAAGATGAAATGTGTTTAATAAGAATAGTATTAGAAGGAAAAATTAGATCCAAGCGGCAAGTCCACTTGACATTCTGAGAGAATGTAGAGGCTGCACCACAGCCAACCCCACCCCAACCCCCTCCGTCCGACACATTTATCTGTCTGGAGTCTACCATGAGGCTACCTGTGTGTTTTGCAGCATTTACTGGAAAAGTACATTAGATAGAAAACGAAAGGGACAGCATTAGGGGCCCACCCACAGGGCTGTTTTCATTTTACCCCCTATTTGTAAAAGAAAGCAAAAGACTGAGGTGGTGGCAAGGCAGCTGCATTCGCAGACAGAGGACAACTTTGCCCTTTGGGGCATCCAGGGGATAGAAAAGGAAGCCATAGAACTGAGGGGTTGGAGGGTATCACTGGGGCTCATTACAGCGTACGAATCTTTAAACTGGGAAGGGTGATTAGCTTGGCTGCATTAGCATTTGGCAGCTGCAAAAAGTTTGGTTTTGTGGGCACAGTGTAGGGCAAAAAGATGTTTTTCTGCACCCATATAGAGGATCAAAGCTTGAGGGGCCCCCTTTTGAAGGTCCCAAACCTAGTGTGCAAGAACCAAGGGGGGTGTGGGGCGCCCCATCTCACAGACATAAAGAGGATGGGTGGATGGGGAGGGTACTTGTCTCACTTACTTCAGTTGTAGCTCGTCTACATACAGCATCTATTTATTGACTGACAACCAACTCAGTTTTCTTTCAAAATAAACACAGGATCCACATTCTCCCCAATATCAATGTGGTAAATTTTGAATCTTGAAAGCCTCCCTGTCAACTATTTATTGGCCCCTCTGAGACTGGCAGACTAAATAAATCAATACTAAAGGGGACCTAACAAACAACGACATGTTTTGTACATTGTGCAGAAACATATAAAATTAATATAATGGCTAGAGGGATAAAGCTGGACAATAACTTTTAATGCAAATAAATCATTCCTCAAATCATAGTAAATACAAACAAGGCTTGGCCACAATTATCATTCATAACATCCCCAATGACCTTTTTAAACACGTGCTCTGATTGGGAGGGAGGAGAGGAGAAAAGCAGTCTGACAAATAAAAGAAGACATGAAAAGCAAATCCTTCTGTTCTTCAAACAAAAAACAGGGATGGTGCAGGGGCCTCTAGAGACTTCTAAGAGCAACAAAATGGAAAAGTAATTACGGTTAGTGAATAGAGTTAGGGTCAGCTATCTAATCTAAATGGAGTATCAAATCCAAAGCTTTTTAAATACTGTATTGGATCACTTCTGCACAAAAGTTATGTTATAAATAAGAAGTCAAAGAAATAATTTAGATCTCTACTCGGTAATGCTAGAATTATGTACATATTTAATGGAAACCAAATTTTTTCCTTCAGCAATGAACTGACGACCTGTAGTTGTACCATGACTCTCACCCAGTGATGGTTATAAGAAAAGAACAATGAGTGACTAAATGTTTTAGAGGTCTGGTTTGTCCAGATGCAATACAAACTTAAGCCATGCTGCTATGTTCATTACACAAAGACAAGACTTTCTCCTGGCTACCCTTCCAAATAAGATATAATAGTTATATAGATTATATAGATTTATAGATTCTAATGTTATCAGCCTCTACATAACTGAAACTCCCATGAGATGTAGCTCTTGCTTTTTTTGGTTGTTATTTTGTTTTGTTTTTTCCTGACTTTGCGATTAACGTGTTACAATCAACAGCAGCAGTTGTTTCTCTCATTGCTTTCATCCGTGACACTCTTAATAAAATACCTGAATGCTCCACATCAGCAAAGTACCAAAAAGTCTAAGCCAACTAATTAAGTGTATTTGATTGGCAGCACTTGACTGCTGCTTACGCTCTTACAATGGAATCAGTAAGGATGTACAGGTGAAAATTAATGCAGAGAATATGTAAGACTTAGGATACTTAAGTGACCAGTGCAAACTTGTAGCCGTTTAGTTGTAACATTCAGTTATTGTTGGTAAATGTAAACAGCAATTTTATTTTTCCAGATCTATGTAAATAATTTAGAAATGCATTTAACTAATCCATGAATAAGCCCATTACTGAGGTTTTACAAATTAATCACAGCAATGTGCTAAGTGGTCTGTAACTGAAGTGTATTTTTCACAAGTGAATCAGTCACTCCTCTTTCTTTCCACAGAGCTCCAGTTTACATGCTTTTATTTTTTGGGGAGAGAGATTTATATGGAATTTAATTTAAGCAACTTTCCTCATGAAATGAATAGGGAATTCATCTAACAAAGAACAGCAAAGTGTTAGGACACCAAAGCCAAACATAGAGAGGGATATCCGGTCTGGGAAATCACAAGCCATACTTTTCCACTGAGGTTAAATCTTTGAGACTTTAGGCTGTTTCACCAGTTTTGTCGGACTTTACCAGACACATTGTTTTAGCATTTCCCGGAGAAGTCTCGGTCTCATTCCCAGAGACGAGCTGTTTAAAGGGGCCAATGACTTCAATAGGCCTTCATTAAAGCACAGTTAGTGTCAACAGCTAATTATGCAAATCAGGAGACCCCTCATGTGGTTTGTGGATCCCTGGCCTCCCCCTTTTATTGCAGCTTCACAAACAAAAACAAACCACCAGACAAATCCGCACGCACACACAGTCATTCATCCATTATCTATACCCCCTTATTTCTGTTTCAGGGTCATGGGGGTCTGCTGGAGCCAACCCCAGTTCTCTTCAGACGAAGGCTGGGGTACACCCTGGACAGGTTGCCAGTCAATTACAAGGACAAACACCCACATACACTCAGATATTCACTCCTTCGGTCAATTTAGAATCACCAATTAACCTGATAAACAGGTTTTTGGACTGTGAGATGAAGCTATAGTACCTGGAGAAAACCCACACAAGCACAGGGAGAACATGCAAACACAGAAAAGCCTCAGCCAGGATTCAAACCAGGAACCTTCTTGCTGTGAGACATCTAATCTAAGGCCATCTAACTCCTCAGGGATCAAAATTCAAGCACTACAGCTCCAATATTAAAACAAATGAGGCCCTTGAGATCTCCGGATCTACAAATTTTCTTGCGTGAAAAAAAAAAAAAAAGTTTTTGTTGGGTCGCGGTAAAAGCACAACAAGCTATCCTCATCAAGACTAGTGAATGGGGGCATCCTTACCCCAACATAGAAAATGAAGGAAAAACATGGCATCGAACAGTCAATTAAGCAAAAATGCATGACGGCTAAATCAGAGCATTGTTTCTGTGATGATAATGACAGGCCTCCTCTACACATCTGATGTCTGCGCCCCCACTGATTTTCAAAGCCTGGGAAGCCATGAGTAATTAATAATCACACACTTTGGGGCCCTCAGTTGTAACTGGAGGATTATTTGAAGGGCTATGCTCAAAAACACTAATATCCACTTTCACCTACCCTTGTCACCACACTGTGATTAGTTAGTGTCCATTTAGGTGCAAATGGCTTTATAACTGCCTCCTGTTTGGTTCAAATATATTGTCTATCTCCCTGTCAAGCCTCCCGCTACACCAGTGTCCCTCCAAGCAAATGTGGAGAGATATGATGGTTGAGGAGGCCTCCTAAGTGAACTTAAAACAGTTTACATACCACCACTCTCCTCTTTGTTATTTTGTTTTCCTTAGCATTTTCTAAACTTAAAAAAAGAAAAAATGATGTCAAAGTTCTTATGTAATTTCAAATCACAACCAGATTGTTGCCTCCGCAGATCCAAACCCACCGAGTGAAGCTCTGGGAGCAAAATTCTATTCTGTCACATGTGGTGCAGGTGTCGTATTTCTTTTGATACAGGGAAATCTTTCAAAAACCTCATAAACCTACAGCAGTCCATTCCTCAGTAGATTATCTAATGCCAGATTGTGCAATATTGCCTGAATTGCTGGTTTTTCATTTAGATATTCCAGTGGTTTGCTTGCACAACCATTTTTTCTTACTATGTGTAGAGGATAGACATGAGAGTTGATAAGATTAATTATCAATTCTGCTTATCGACCCGATTCTTTATCAATTCCAGACCTAGTTTCAGTAAGGAAACAAGTATGCCTACATGAGTTTTCAGCTTCAACACAACTGCTTTATCATCTCAAATTAAAAAAAAAAAAAAAAAAACACATCTGCACACCACAGCAGTATCTCTACTTCAACTGCACATAATGATGAGTCAATCACTGTATCATTGCATGATACAATAGATGTCTTATGTCGTATTATTGATTTGCGATGTATATTTTCAGCAAGCATCTGCATTGATAATAAAACTGACAAGTTAAAAGGTGTATGGTTCAGACCCTTAGTGGAGTCTGGAACCAGTTCTTCAGTGGAACCAGTTTTTGATTCTCACCTCTAGTAGAGGGTGAGGATTATGAGTACTGGCTACAGGACAGAAGAAGTCAGTACAGTGTGTCTGCATTTAGTTGACATGTCCATGTGATGGAGTCAGAGTGCATTCATCATCTCAAAAAGAAAGTACATCTTGTCTCATTTCTTAAGTTATACTTAGAACATAAGAAAAAAAAAGAGCAAAATCAAACCTCTGGTATTTTCTAGGTCTAAAAATAACATTACAGTGTCATTATTAATCTAAAAAAAAAAACTATGCCAAACTTTAGAAACAGTTTATGAAAGCAGTGTGTGAAAAAGTACACATACAGCAAGTTATTGCTGATTTAATACCAGCAGCAACTTGAAGCAATTGTTTTCTGTATGATGTTATCAGTCTCTCACATTAGTCTGGAGGAAATTGGCCCTCTCATCTTTACAACATTGCATCAGTTCAGAGAGATTTGCAGGCATTTGTGCACAGCTCTCACCTCACCATCTAAATGGTTAGCAGTCTGAACTTTGACAAGGTCATTGGAGTGTCTTGATTTGCTTCTTTTTCAGGCTTTCGGTTGCAGATTTGCTGGTGTCACTATGTTTAAGCTATCAGACAAATGGCCTCACATCTGTATCTATAATACTTGGATATACAGGAGATTTTATGGTGACTCAATTACTTCAAGGTACCCAGGTTTTCTATGACTACAAAATAAGCCCAAATCATCACTCCTCCACTACCATGCTCTACAATTAGTATCAGGTAGTTGGGTATGTTGCTTTTTAGAAAACAACTCACCTTTATTTTGACATTGTTTTTAAAATCTTGTAGTTTATTCCAGGTGCAATTTTGCAATCCTAAACCATGCTGCCACATTCTTTTTGTGCAGATTTACTCTAATTGCACTGTCATGAACCGGAACAGTGACGCTCGTAGACTGAGATGTAGGTTTTATGTTTTCTGCCATTTATCTGAGCATTGTACAGTCTGACTTTGGGATAAACTTACTGGATCATCTACTCTGGAAAGACTGTCTTCAATTTTTTCTACTTAGAAAGATGATTAATGACTGTAGAATGATGGGAATTCAAAATAATTGGGAATGGCCTCATAATGTATCCCAGACTGATGAGCAGCAACAGTTGCTTCTCTCAGATGTGTCACCTTCTTGGGCTTGTGCTTTCATCTGAATGCTCCAATTGTATTCACCTCATTTTAAGACAGATAATCTTATTAAGTCCTTATATGCTGAACCTTGGACGAACACTGGAAGATTATGTATTTTCTCACAGACTAGTAGGATAGTTTAATCTGTCTAATCTTTAGTCTTCTACAAAAATATGAAATGAGTCACAAACTGAGAGCTACAATATTAAAGTATTAATAAAACTTCATATAAGAATAGTATAAGTACTCAAAATTTTGGATGAACATAACATATTGCATTTAAAATAAAGCAGAAATTATGACGTAGTGATCCAACTTTAAGTGAATGTACTTGCTCGTTGGTATCATTCTATTTATTTCTTATCTTTCTTTTTTTCCCATCAAAATAGAATAAGTCTTGATTGGCAAATTTAGCTGCAAGGATTCACTTGAATAAATTATGCTGTTCATTAAGTGAAGAAATTGAATGTAAAGAAACAAAGTTAAAAATGTAGAACAGAAAAGAAAAATCTTCACTGGGAAAGACAGAAAGTGTCCAAAAAACATTTGAAACAGTATATGAAACATTGTGGATTTCAATTTCTCCTTATTTGTCCAATTGTTTGAAATCCTCAAGCACAAGGAGAACATGTATGAGCAAGAATATGATTTATACCGTCTTGTGCCCGTAAACACCCTCAGTATGGAGCCAAGAGTCAGAACTTAAACTTAATAGTGTTTTGACTCAAGATCGATGTGCTGCAGTACAAAGTCAACGTCATAGGAACATGTGGAGTCAAAACGTTTTAACAATAAAGCGCATGTGTGTGAAACATGCACAAGATCAAGAAGACCATGGGCTGAATGGGAGATATTAGTTAGTTGACTACCACTATCCAAAATGTAGGACCAAATCCCACACACGGAGCATTTGACTAAAACCAATGGACTCCACATGTCCTTCCTACTTCAAAGGGTACAAAAAACATCACATCAAAGAAAGCCATATTCCTCTTTTCTAGGGAGTATCGAGATATGATACTACAATAACTGGCCAAAAAATTAAAGTTCCTCAAACATAAACTTTCTTCAAAGAAAATAGTAATTCAGTAGTAATGGAAACGATGACATATCGACAGTTAAGAGTCAAATGCATATAATCACTTCTTTCTCAAGGAAGTTTTGACCTGAGTTATCCTGACACCTACTGGATGACTACATATTTGCAACTCCTTGTAGGTTAAAAAAATAAATAAAATTAACAATTATCATGCTGACAATCTGTCCTGCTGTTGGAGTAACATTTAAACACTATGAAAAATCTATGATTTCAGACAGATAAATGTAGGCATCGCCTACTGTTAGCCAATTATCTGTTGTGAAAATGTAAGTCACTTCACCAAGTAAATGGCAAAACAAATTACACATAATACAAAGCAGATGAGCACCATATGCAAAAGCTGACAGTGATGCAGACAGAACATGAGCTGAGGATTACACACAAAATCATAATTTACTGGAAAGGGAGACAGATGCAGTAAGAACACGCAGTAAGAGTGGGGACTGATGGACAGATGTGCGCATGGAAGAATTGCGCAAAAGAAGTGAGCACAGAGGGAAACATTTACTTAGTCAAAGACAAGAAGAATAGTTTAAAGTCAATTGTGCCATGATCCATCTCAGGCCTATCCATAACAAACAGTACAACCTGATTCAAAAGTAGTCTAATCCTTTGAAGGATGCACTGCTTTTACTAGACTTTCCAGACTGATTACATGTTTCCTAAAATTTTACAAAATTAAAATGAGGGGTGCTGCATAAGTTAACATGACACGCAGGTGCTCGATGTACAGAGGCAACCGGTCCTCATCTCATGTGGCCCAGGTACGAGTACCAGCTTGTATCCCTTTGCTGCAGGTGATCCCCCTTTCTTTCCACCTGTGTTTCCTGTCCTTCTTCCACTTTCAAATAATTGCCATCAGCACCCCCAAAAAAAGAAATAATTATATTATATTTCATATATATCATAAAAATATCACACTTTCAAACCATGCTTGCCTCACTTAAGAACACAGTCGAATATTAGATGCATATGGAACTAAACTGACGTCAGAAGACCCTTTAAACGCAACAGAAAAATTATTTTTGCATCCAGCATAGTAATCCATGTGATGTATTCATGACTATAACTAAGGATTGATATATAGATTTAAAATCCTTATGACATTAAAAAAGTACAAATGTAAATCCGGTTATTTTGTCTATAAAGGTAATATGCAGAAAAACCTTTCCAGTGAACATTCTGGAGAGCTGAAGTGTGGAACAGTGACTGCATGGCTCCACCCAGAGGATATAGGAGTGAATTTTGAACTGATACTTGTGCAGGAAGTACGGTAGCTTGGTGGATAGTACTGTTGCCTCACAGCAAGAAGGATCCTGGTTCGAACCTCAGTAGTGGCCTTTCTGTGCGGAGGTGTGTGGATGTACTCCGGCTTCCTCCCGCAGTCCAAAAACATGCATGTCAGGTAACTGGTGGTTCTAAATTGTCCATAGGAGTGATTGTGAGTGTATGGTTGTTTGTCTGAAGAAAGCTGGGATAGGCTCCAGCAGATCCCCATGATTCTGCATTGATGTTCAGTGAGAAAAATTAGGTTGAATTGTGCTCACTGAAATTTAAAAAAAAAAATTTGAAAATGTGTTCATGAGACTAAAAAAAAATTTGGATGTAATTAAAACCTGGATAAAATAACAAGACTAGAAGTTACCAAAGACTTCTGCATTGTATATCAATCTATATTTTTAAATTACAAAATTTTGAGTGTCTTGAAAATGTCGATACAATGAGTGTGTCAAGCCAGACTTGCAAGGTAAAAACACACACTATGTCGTGCCAGGTCATAATGGATTAAAATAAATCTGATATGCTTTTAGGCTGTAGCAACTTTCTAATTCCCTTAGTCGAGGATAAGGAATGACACTGTCAAATCTAAGATTAACCGCCTAAATAAATAAATAAATAAATAAAATTATAGCACAAGCTCATTTCAATAAGCTTATGCAATATAACATTTATTTCAGTCCAGAGTTCCATAAATGTCTCAGCAAGATCTTGTATTTATGATGGACGTTCAAGCTCTGTAAAAAGTCTTTTCCAACACATCAGATAGATTGTCAATGAAGATAAGGTCTGAACTCTGTGATGCACTATCCAAGTGCTTTGAACCCGACCAATTACGCCAGTACTATAATCTTGGAAAGATGCCACCAGGAAAAAAAAAAAAACACAAAACTTATTGATGGAAAGCTCTGGCCATTCAGTACAGTCAAGTAGGTAACTGACCTCATCCTTTAGCCATGTGATGTTGCTGAACAGCAACATGAGCAACTGAAGCAACTCCGGATCATAATACTGGATCCAAAGCCAGGTCAGACACTGAGCATGATGGGTGCATCACTTCATCCACCACTCTTCCTCTTCCCATTCAATCTTTAACAGGCTAAGCGTGGATTAATTCACCTTTTCTGTGGGATCCCTGGCAAACTTTCTTTTCTTTTTTCCTTTTGGATAGGTCTCACTGTTTCGTCCTAATACCCCATCATACTGTAGAAACAATCTAACTTTCACGATTATGGGTCCTTCTACAAAGCTGCGTACTGTTTATGAGACATGACAGTTTCCAAAAGAAAGTCCATAGATATCTCATTTTTATGACAAGTCTTAACTCCCTGTGGGTGTGATGGGATGTTAAAGTTATGCAATCTGCCAAATGAATGACTCCTATACATAACAGAGTTCTGCTGATGATCCTCTTTGATTTGATTTCGCCAAACCTTTCAGTGATGTCGAGTCTCAGTCATTTAAGATTAAATTCCAATCACCTACGTTAGTGTAGACTCCCAGTCATCCAGATCATGGTAACTCTCAAAGGTTTGGATCAAGACAACTGGACTTATTTTATTCAAATTCCAATTACAATTCTGATGACGGTTCACCACTATCTTTCCTGATTTCAATAATGTGTTGAACAACTCTGAAACCGCTTTTAATACTCTCAGCAGACTCAAATTGTTTTGTTTGTTTGATGCAGACCACTAATTTGACCCTCCTGAAACAGAAATAACTGGTTGTCTTTGATCCTTCAAATGAATTTGGAATTTAAATGAGTTCCAACTTATTGCTTTCTGTTTTTATTTATATTTTACAGTGTCAGAGTTTGTCTGTCTTTTTGTTGTTGTTCTTTTTTAAAAAAGTTGTAATAAAAAAACTGAGCTTTTTAAAGATAATTAACTTCTTGGTTTATATACCAACTGGGAAACTGTTACAAGAATCAACATCTTTTCCACAAGCACAAGATGCAGTACTGAATGTAGGTGAAGGCTATTTCCTAATTTGACTGGTATGTCATTTTTTCCACAACAAAGATTTTTGGCAGGTTTTCATTAATAAATACAAGATGTAAGTACTTTGAAAGCATTGTTATTATTTAACTGAAAACCTAACTGATGATCTAACAACAACTAACAGATGGGTCAAATACCCACAAATAAGGGGAAATCCTCAATTCGGTCAGGGGGAAAAAGGAAAAAAAAAGTATCATGAGTAAACAAATATTTGCACAGACCTCAGTGTTCGGACCTTCTTTCTCATGAAATAATTATCCAGATTAACATCAACTCGCCAACTCTGTGTGCAAATACAAGATCCAACTGTATGGAATTAAGGCATCCTTTGTTTTTGTCTAAACATGACCTTTTTGTATGAAAGCTGAAAATGACTCATCAGTCCCACACTGTTTCATGCAGTTTTATGATTCTTACCACAGTTTACCACCAAGTTAAAAAAAATTCATTAATTTCAAAAAAAGCAAAAAGAAGAAAACTCATCTTAAGAGCAGAATGAACTGATTTAAACCGAATTTAATTGAAGCATCAAAGACAACATAGCGAACATCATTTATTTAATTACATAGACAGGCTATTGTATGGGGGTTCAGTTATTTCCAAAAAGAATGTTCTGGTAAGAATCCATCCTAAATGAGCCCATTTAGGATGATTGGATTTCAATATATTTATTTCATCTCATCTCATTTAATTTATAGTAAATCATGACTTATGTTTTAGCCTCCATTTATGGCTGCAGTGACAAGCTGCATGAACTGACCATGTGTTCCACAATCAGATGAACATTAAAGCCATTCAACACTGATCTTCAGAAAAAAAAGAAAAAAAAAATTCAGTGGATTCTTTTATTCTTGTAATTTTAAATTTGAAAAAATAAAATAAAAATCCCCAAATCCCTATATTTTGACAACAGCTCTTTTTTTTTTTTTGACCCCGAACGCCTCACTGGGATGCTGTTACCAGACAAACTTAAACCTACTGCTGTGAGCTGAGAGCTTACAGAAAAAGAAAAAGTAGAGCACCACCTTTATTGATTTAAAGGCAGACTTGAATAGACTTTTTTTTTAATTACTGTGATTTTATTAAATGTTTTTAACATGTCAGTGTCAATACTCTTAACTTTGCAAACCAGTTTTCTAAATGAAATAAGTTTGGCACGTTAGCTTCAGTAAAATTAGAAATTTGGGTTGTGCCAACTTAATTCTATTCAGTTCCCCAAACATTCACACACATAATCAATAACGAACAAATGTCTGAAAAACAAGAAATATTCTTTAAAAAACTATTATTTATCCACATTACTTATTGATAGCAGAAACATTTAAGCTTTCTTTTTCCTGTGGTGGTGGTAATGTTGTCTTTTATGTTGCCATTTCCCTACAACACAACTAAATTTTAATGAACCAAGACTTTAAATTAACCACAGCTGAAGTTTCAGCTGAACATTGCCTTAACTGCGCTGGAAACCCCAGAAATTTTGGCTGCCTCCTTTATGGATTTTATCAGCCACAATGCCTGTTTAGCATCAGTAGAGGGCGCCATTAACCTTTCTTCAAATGAGCAGCTCTCACAAACATACCAAACATGGCTAGACAAATCTTCCTCCCTTAAAACAACACTGGTGTTACGCATGCTTAAGTACATTAGGAATTTTATACTCTCCTTTAAAAATGGAAATGGGGTCACTTTTGAAGGTTTACATGTCCATGTGACCCATGAACTGATCATGGGTCTTTTAGTGCTGCAGAAGATTTATCTTATGAGCACAAAACCAAAGATTATGGGGGAGGGAAAAAAAGGACAGATGATCTGAGATCAGATGACTTATAGTGATAAACAGAACAGCTTCACTCACAACGTATTTGAATGACCTACATTTCTCACCCTGTGCTATAATTTCCATGTATTTAGCCCGGCATGCTCCATTTTTCCCTCTCATTAAATGAGTGTCTGAACTATTTTATACATCACTTAAAAGAACACAAACTTGTCTTTCTATTCACACTTTTATTTTTTGTCTAAAAAAAGTCTAAAACAGAAAAAAATACTTAAAAATATTAAAGACATTATTTAAATCACTAATGATCTGAAGTCAACACCACAAATATGACTTAATGCACTTGAAAAAAAAAAATAAAATAATGCAGCTGCCCACATAAATTGACACTGAAATATCTATAGGACTGAAATATCTGCTCTCAAAGAAAGAGGAAGCTCCTTTTTAAATGGGATTGAGCGTGCCTCTCATCTCTCATATCAAAGAGGATTACATCTGTAGGTGGAACAGGCCTCAGTGGACAACATTTGCTTCGTCACAAGGGTTGTATATTATTTTCATATCAGCCTGGCAAGTGAAAAATTTAAAAGCTCAGGCTCCACAGTTGAGTTCACAAATCCACAAACAGAAAAAACAGTGATTTCATTTTTTTAAGACAGATACCAATTATGCTACTGCAATATAGCATGGTCTGAACTAACTCCATTGCCATAATTAGGAGGGCCTCAGAGACTGGACGGACTGTGACTTGGAGAATCCCTGTGAGACTGTTTATTGCTCAGTAATTGTGAAGTGAAAAAGGTCACTTTTTACAAAGAAAGACCTGGTTTTAGGACACATACCCAAAGAGCTTTTAGTTTGTTAGCCGATTCTAAATCATTATCCGTGACTTGCTTGGAGCTTTGTCAGACATTAGGTGTCATTGCTTGTGGCCACTCTGCCACAGGCAGAATAAATGGAGCTTTAACCCAAGTCAGGTGGAATAGGTCAGGTGGGCAAACATGTGCAGCAGTTTCCACAGGCGAATTAGCCCATATGGAACAAAAAAAAAGGAAAGAAAGAAAGTGAAGTATTCTCTCCCTATAGTACATATTAGGTTTTCCCTGTCTTGTTCAAAATTTAAATGCCGCAAAGGTTTACACAAAAAAGGAACCAAAATTCTTACTGAATGGTGGAAGTGATTCAAGCAGTAAATATAAATTATTTAGTTGTAAAACTAAATTGAAATAAAGGATTTTACCATTAACTAGGTTAGACAAACATGTTATATTTAAGAATTAGTAACATTTAAACTTGATTGTCAAGCTTGATGGTCTGACATATTTTGACACAAGAACTCAAAAAAAATAGTTTGGAATTTTAAACACTTAAAACGTATTCCAAGCAGTAAAGGCCATACATTACTGTAAATGACATATATGATTTAGAAAATAAAAGGGAAAAAAAAAACAGCCATCCATAGAGAGCTGAAAGTTCAGTAATATGAAAGCTTCTGTTACCTTGAAGACTAAATCTAACATGAGCACAAAACAATTACAATGGCAAGAGATGAGTCTGATCATCTCACAACTGCATGCAAATTAAGCAGGTGCACATGAGAAATAATTACCTTTGTGGTTTTTCTTAAAAAGCATTATTTCAAATGGTATGGCATGCTGCTTTCACAGATGCACAAAAACCTGTTTCTAATATGACAAAAATCTGCCATTGTGTTTAGATCAAAGATTAGAATAATCCAAATCGAAATAGTAGAGGTTGAAGTTATTCATAAAGAATACATCAAAACTGAGTTGCTGTTAAATTCCACAAGGATAATGATAGTCTCTTCTTGTGACTGACAGGATATTTATGAAATGTCTAACTTATATTTGTGCAAAGCTGCTCTGATGGACAGTCCTGTCTCTCAGCTTTACAGCCAAGATAGTTTTGATTTATCCAGTTCAGATGAAAACTCTACTGAGACCCTAAATTAAGATGTCAGCCACATCAAGAATAAAACATATACATAGGTGAAGTAGCTGCACTTGCATAACTGTCCAGGACAATGGCCCTTCCAGTATGGCTCCAATAGCTTAGACAAGCGGCTGCAGAGGAGACGGCCAGAAAAGCAGGATGACAAAGACAGAGGGGATTTCAAATTAGCTTAATTTCTCCATTTATCACATCCTTCTCAAATAGATCTTTGTTTTTGAACATGTTTCCGTTCTGCTTAAAACAGGTAGAATCAGGTGAGCTTCTCCTTGCTCTTCTTTCTGTCTTGCTATGACAGCTGCACCATGGAAACATTATTGCTATTATACTCTAACCATCCTGGTCAAATTCCTCCTTTCTTCTTGCTCTGTAACTTACTATTTTCTATTGCCTTTGCTTATTGACTAGATTTAGACTGTGAGGCAGTTATCCCTATAGCCCATTTACTACAGCTTCATATACACAGTGAAAAATAAATAATAATAATAATAATAATAATAATAATAATACTTTTTTTTTTTTTAATTCCTGGCTTACATGGTACACTGAGGCCAAATACAGCATTGTCTTTCTGTCGGCCAATATATTTCAAACAGGAAATCTTTTTTGTTGTTTCCTTAACCACCAGCGTCAAATTCCTTCCCAAAATATCTTTGATACAACAAAACAAACTGGTAAAGTCCTGGCAGCCGGGTTTCAGAAAACAGTACTTGACAGTCGGTGGGTGACACCTTGGTGATTTCTCAGTCATCAGTCATCATTTTGTAGGTCTTTATGATTATTATGAAATATGGGATATTCGTAGCCCAGGATGGAGCAATGGCTGCTCCCATCCTGCCTTTCAAATGTACGGAAGTACGTTTGAAATATAAGCTGCTCACATGCTGTGGGAAGAAAGGTTTATTTATTGTGAAAAATATTTCCTGTGACATAATAGCCACTACAAAAACAATAAGTTGTTTTATTAATCCCAGTGGCCAAAAATATTTAAAGCTACTAGTCTGTTGACTGATCAGTTGCTGATTTATAAAAAGGTCTGTACAAGTCCAAAAGTCAGTCACTAAAAATGAATTTAAAAATAATCACAATTTAAACATAATCTAATATAAACATTTTAATACTACAAAAACAGTGCTACTTTATACAGTATTTTGTACTATGGCTAACACACCACAGTCATATGGACATTTAGAGTTGAAATTCTCGCATGAAAGTTTCAAACAGGATGAGTAAATTATTCCCAATACTACTTGTCAAGACATGATATCTAAAAATAAGGGCTGGGCAAGTTAATGCGTTATTATCGCGTTAACTCATTAATTTATCAATGCCGGCGTTTATTTTATCGTGCGTTAACGCATGTTGCTCACATGCTTTTGTTTTGAAAAGTCTGTTACTGGCTGCTGCAGAACCGCAAGAGAATTGACGGAAAAACATGCAGAAAAGCTAAAACAGACATGGAGAGCGGTAAAAATCTGTGTACTTTACAGTTCGGGTAGCAACTCGGGTAGCAATATTAACAATTCTGTCTGAAAAAAAAATTCTGGACTGCAAAAAAAATTTTACGTCATTCTTCCATGTTCCATCAGATCTGCTCCATGTGTTCACTGTCCTGCTGTTCTCTAGCTGGTTACTGCAGTGCGGCTCCATCTAGTGGCACAGATGTGCAATGACAACAGAAAGTCCAGCCCTCGATTATAAAACAAATTCAGTCCTGTGGCCCATTTTTTCATTTCATATTTTTGATCCAAGTCTAAAATTGAAATATTAAAAAAAAAAAAAAAAATTTTTTGTTTTTTTTTTTTGTGTTAGATTGAAAAAGTGAAAAATGTAATAAAATGTCACTTTTTAATTTTATTTTATTTTTTTGATTGACAATTGAAAATGGAAAGAATGAATGATACACGGATTGGTAAAGTTACTGAACTTTAACATGGACATTTTCATTTTAAATTTCTCCCAGACGGAGGATTCAACAGAAACAAGGTTATTTTTAACAACTGCCAAGTTGAACTCCCCGTTAAAAGTTTCTGCTGTAACCTCAGAAATTATCTGTTTTAATGTTCTGATTGTGCTGAGCCACAATCATTTTGTTGAATTTTGTTTGTAGACTTTTTTTTTTTTAATTTTTTTTATAATAACAGGATGACATTAATGCCCTGGCAGTGGCAATAAGCATTATTTTATTTTACATTTTTTTAAGATGAGATTTACCCTCACGTGTTACTGACAAGTGCCGATGTCAAAAGTGTTTGAACAACAAATGTTATGGCACTTTAGTTCATATGGCAGCAGAATATTTTAATAAAAGTGCATTTTACACCATTTTTGAATACATTATTTGATTTTGCATTTACAATGCGATTAATCGCGATTAATCAGGGAAATAATGTGATTAAAATTTTTAATCGTTGCCCAGCCCTACTAAAAATACATCTTCCTGAAAATATGATGACTTTTAAATTAAACTATAAACACATTTTCAATGGTTATTATATGCATATCCTTTAAAAGCTGCAGTTGGATTTTTCCTTAATTGTTGTCTTTTAGTTCACATTTATATTTAAGATCATATTTAAGACTGAATAATATAAGAATTTTTAAGATATTGCAAAACCCCGAAAGCTTCAAACTGTACTATACTGTATACTGCGGTGCATCTTGAGAACCAGTTCTAAATTGGTATCAGTTCTGGAAAGGCTGAGAAGTACCCACAGGCTGCAGGACAAATGGTCCTGTCATCAGTTTTGATACATGGAGATTCATTCTAATGGTCTGTAAGTGATGATTAATGGTTATCAATACCGAGCACGAATACACTCGATGATCCAACAAGCAATGCTGAGTCAGTTTCCTCCTATAATTATGACAGAGTTCCCATACCAAAGTTCAACTCATTCAACAGCAAACGGCAGAAAACCACAGAACTGTCACCAAGGTCATTCTAAGGGATTTGCAGCCCTTCAATCAAATAAGGTTCAGTCGGTTAGGATATTCAATTCAATGCAATCTTTCACTTAATTCGTAAGTTAAATTCACCCAATTCACAAAGAAAAAAAACCTAATCTCAAGCCACTTTAAAGAGAAATCAAAGTTCAGTGCAGCCCAGTTTAGTCCAATTCAATTCAGTCCAATTGTTTTGTCCATAATTTTCTGCAACTTAGGTCATTCCAATAGAGTACAAATTTAAAATTCATAAAATGCCAATTCATGAAAGAGAGCCTAGCAAATCGTCAATCACCCATCACCCAGCAAGCCCAAGGTGACAATGGAGAGTAAAAAACCTGATAAATAGGGAGAAAACCTTTCCAGCAGAACCAACAGTTGATGAATTTGAAGTTCTTACCCAAAGTATGAACTTAGCTCTAACAGTTAAACTTTGTAAACCTTACGATAGGGGCTACCCGATCATTACAATGTATAATGATCAACACAATTAATGCAGATCTGAGGCTACGTTATTTAAAACAAATGAAGACAAAGTTAACCAACAGGAGGCGGTGAGCCTGGTTCCAAATCTTTATTGCCTGTGTGCACACCATTGGTGCAACAAGTAGGTGGAGGCTTCCCACCTACAACTATCACAAAATCGTATCCTCTAGGTGGCAGCACCAGTCGAAACCGGCTGCATTTGGAATATACAATACAATCAGGGCATGACGCTAACTTTTTTGCTCACCAGCCACTGTGGCTAGTGTTTTTCCTCAGTCATTAGCCATTTAGTCTTTATGCTAGCCACAGTTTTGCTGTCAGTTTTTTTCTTCTTCACAATATTCTTGCATTTACATTTTAAATACAAACAATTGGTACAACTATTGTGATGTGTCATATCAAAGAATAAGTTACCAGCCAAAGTTGCTTGTGAGACAGAAATTGTTACTAGCCACAGCCAAATTTTACTAGCATTTGGCCGGTTGGCCGGTGTCAGTGTCAAGCCCTGAATACAATACAATGGTTTTGAACAAAACAATATAGAACTCCCACTGATTCAGAAGGCACCGATTTAATGCAAGGGTAATGACAAAACCTCACAAGAAATTTTAGACTACATTCCCATCATTTTAGCAAAGAAAAGATTAACACGAGTGGTGATCCTGTCTACTTTGCCTGAAATAACGGGAAGAAGCTAGAGTTCTGCCCCCTTATAAATCCTATTCTGCTGTCATCGGGGATTGGCCCCTATTTATATTTTCAACTGTGGGGAGACTGTACTTATAAATGATGACATGCATTGTACCTTACATTGCTTTACCAATCCCAGGTCT
Source organism: Hirundichthys speculiger (assembly GCA_018398805.1). Taxonomy (NCBI): domain Eukaryota; kingdom Metazoa; phylum Chordata; class Actinopteri; order Beloniformes; family Exocoetidae; genus Hirundichthys; species Hirundichthys speculiger. The sequence continues at coordinate 283,900 of JAGFBZ010002193.1, read as the reverse complement.
GTGTTTCTCTGTGATCATACTACACCTATACCAGAATCAACTTTATTCACCAGGTTTCTTTAAACAAACAAGAAATTTAATTTCAGCAGACTTTGACTCTCAAGATTTAGTTAAAAAATGTTAAAAATAAAATTAACAAATAAAAGAAAAGCTAAAGAATCAAAAAAAAATATGTACACTATATACAAGATAGAACCAATATTTACAGATATGAGATATTGCACAATATTCCTTCACTTTGTGGCTACTGCAAATTCAGCAGAGCGGCAGCCTGGGGGAAAAGAAACTGTCTTTGTGATGGGTCGTTTTGTCACACAGTCCTCTGGAGGACATTTCAGATGGGAGAAGTTTGAATTGTGTGTGCAGCATTTGAGGGGTCTGCAGAGATGTTCCCTGTCGGTTTTCTGACCCTTGTCCAGAAAAGATCCTGGATGGAAGGAAGGTCAGCCCTGATTATTTTCTCTGTGGACTTTACTGTCCATTGCAGTCTGTACCTGTCCTGTTTGGTGGCCGATCCAAACCAGACAGCGATGGAAGTACGCAGGATAGACTGGATGATGCCAGAGTAGAAGGTGATCAGCAGCAACTGGGGCAGGAGCTATGCCCCGTATTCTCACTACAAAACTTGCAGAAGCTTGCATCAGTTCATATGAACAGATAAAATGCAAGGTGTAATGATCAACACAATGAATGCAGATCTGAGGTTACTTTATTTAAAACAATTTTAAAAAATAAATGAGACAACATATGCACTATCCATAGGAAAAAGAACAGGCCATGTGTCTGTCTTTCCAAATAAACTTTGAAAGTATTTGGACAGTGTGGTATGCTTCCATAGCACTGATGGCAGTACTGGTATGGTTCAGCTGAGGCTTAGATGATGGCTTATCAAGATTTTAAACATGCTATAAGTAATTGGCTCAAACCTGAAACAAGGGAGATTTCAGATATATCGACTGCCACTGAAGCTCCTTGAATTATGTTTCCTTTGCTGGGAAAAAGTGTTATTAATGTGGGTGACAACCATGAGTCTATTACATTCATTTTTACCTGAATTCGAATTTACCTGGTTACTCGGGGCAGAAAGAGGATCTCAGACAGCGCTGCCCCCCCTCCTCTCCTCAGCCTCTCTAATCGGTTCGAGGCCCTGTCGCTGCTTGGTGAAGCTCCGGTTGCCGGTTGTAACCCGTGTGGGTCCGCCGGCGCTGCGGCGCCTTCCTCGTCGGCTGATGGAGCCCCGGCAGCGAATGGAGTCTCTGCGGCTCCCCGGCCCTCCGGTCCGACCTCTTCCTCCAGTTCAACACCGACATCTGATGGCGTCGTGGGTCGTCCTCACTCCGGACCGTCATCGGCATCACGCCGGCTCCTCCTGAAGCAGGCGGTGCTCAGGAACTCCGGGGGTCGTCCGTGTCCCGGCGAGGTACGGGACTCTCAGCCACCCGTGGATCCGTCCGGCACCCTGCCGCTGCCCCCCCGTGGTGCTCCGGACCGGGGCGCCCGGCGGCCGCAGCCTCCTCCACCGGGTGATGGGACCACCAACCCGCCGTCATCTCGCCGCAACATCCCGGACCGAGACTGTAAGCAGCCGTCACCTCCTCCTCTTCCATCCGAGCCGTCTTCACCCGTCACACTGGTTATTGGGGACTCCATAGTGAAATACATCAAATCCAAAACGTCTGCGACGTACTGTTTCCCCGGTGCCAAAGTCCTGGACATGGTCAAGCGGATCCCCGCCCTCCTGAGTGACCATCCCCGCGCCAGAAATGTGGTGATTCACGTCGGAACCAACAATACCGCGGACTGTGAGAGTGAGATTTTAAAACAGGATTTTATCAGTCTTTTTAACCTTCTCAGGGACTGTGGTAAATCTGTTTTTATCTCTGGACCCCTCCCCTCACTCCATCGAGGCATAGGTCGTTTTAGCAGACTACTGAGTCTCAACACCTGGTTGCAGTCAGCCTGCTCCTCCCACAATGTGCCTTTAATTGATAATTTTAACCTGTTCTGGAACCGCGGGCCATTTTTTAGCAGAGATGGAATTCACCCTAGTCCACATGGTTCCCGTGCCCTGGCTGCAAACATTTTCCATGCCGTTACTACAAACAGTCAAAATAATCAGGCATGACAAATTACTTCTGAATTGCACCTGGACACCACGACAGTCACTGGACTCAACTCTTCCTCTCTGCTGCCGCCATGCCCCACTCTCCTGATGAGCGCCCCCTGCTGTCCATGCTCCTATCCACTCCATCTCACCTCTGGCCACCACACTTACAACACCGGACTTGGACTTCAAATTGACACCAAATCCTCTCCCATTCCGGTAATTATTACATTACACCAACACACCAGACGCCACCATACTCACTCAGTGAACTTGAATAACCTTAGGCTATTTACAAAACACCCACAATCCACCTTCAGGATAAATAAGCCACTTGTTACCATCAATGTGGCTCTTTTTAATGTTCGTTCTCTTTTAAATAGAACTTTTTTAATGAATGATTTGATTTTAGACAATAAGTTAGACTGTCTTCTTTTAACTGAGACATGGCTTGGCACGGACGCATCTGTTGTGCTCACCGAGGCCTGCCCACCAAATTTTTAATTTCTTATATTCTACTAGAGAGATAGAGAGGGTAGAAGAGGAGGTGGAACAGCATCAATTATAAATGACTCACTGGCCTCAAATGGAGTGTCTTTTAACTGTTACAAGTCATTTGAGCACCATGCCTTTACTTTTAGCAGCCCTCCGATTCTTTGTATTACTGTATACAGGCCACCTCATCACTCTAGTTCTTTTATCAGTGAATTCTCTGAACTTTTATCAGAAATTCACATTTCTTATAACAGGATTTTAATAACTGGTGATTTTAATGTACATGTTGATGATACCTCGGATCCAGTATCCAGAGAGTTTTTAAACCTTTTTTTAAATTGTCTTGATTTTAAACAGCACGTCACACAGCCAACTCACAACAGAGGACACACCCTGGACCTGGTCATAACTCATGGCCTGTCCATCGGTGTGTCCTCTGTTGTTGACCTGGCTGTGTCCGACCACTACTGTGTATTTTTTAACATCACCAGTTTTAACCAGGAGGAGGCCTCGGTGAGAACAGTCAGGAAACGCTACCTAACTTCTGAAGTGGCTGCAAATGCAAATTTATTGAGATTTTACAGAGCACTCCTGCTGTAGTTTTACCTGCACCTTGTGATTTTATCGTTGACAATTTTAACAGTAAACTAAAGTCAACTCTGGACTCAGTAGCTCCACCTGTAACTAAAACAATAAAAAGAAAACCTACACCTCCGTGGAGAAAAACAGACGAAGTTAACATACTGAAAAGAAAATGCAGGAGTGCAGAGAGAAGATGGAGAAAAAGTAAATTAACAGTTTATTATGAGATTTTACGCCACCAATTCAAAACCTACAATAACGCAGTAAAAAAGGCACGAATCTCCCATTTCTCACAACTCATCACTAACCATAAAAACAACCCCCGGTTCCTCTTCTCCACCTTTAATATTTTAACAGGCACTAATTTTAATAAAGTTTTTTAAGACACCAACGGATGATCTTTGTGAAAACTTTGCAGACCACTTCAGAACTAAAATCAAGGACATCAGATCGAGTATGTTATCCCAGAAAGTTTTGCCTGTTAACGCACCTAGACTGTTGTCCTTGCCTGAGGAGACGCTGGAGAGTTTTGCCCTGGTTGATGCAAGGACACTTGGTAGAGTTTTCTCCCAAGTAAACCCAACAACCTGCCTTTTAGATCCAATTCCCACATCACTCTTAAAATCGTTTTATGGAGTCTTCGAGGAGCAGTTTTTAAACATCATGAATTGCTCTCTTCAGACGGGCGTCTTCCCTACCGCCTTTAAAACGGCGGCGTGTGGTGAAGCCCCTTCTGAAGAAGAGCAATTTAGACCCAAACGTTCTTAATAATTACAGACCCGTATCCAACTTACCATTTTTAAGTAAAATTTTAGAAAAACTGGTTTTTAACCAACTTAATGACTTTTTAAACAGAAATAGCATTTTAGAGAAACATCAGTCTGGTTTTAGGAGGAACCACAGTACCGAGACAGCACTTTTAAAGATTTTAAATGACATCAGGTGGAATTTAGATAATAAAAAGCTCACGGTGTTGGTTCTACTGGATCTAAGTGCCGCTTTTGATACAGTAGACCATCGCATTTTATTAAATAGACTCAGACACCTGGTCGGCCTCTCTGGTACTGTTCTTAACTGGTTTTCTTCCTATCTCACAGACCGATGCTTTTATGTAAGTATGGATACATGTTCCTCAGAACCCCATGAAATTGAATGTGGGGTTCCCCAAGGCTCAATTTTAGGTCCACTTCTTTTTAATCTTTACATGCTTCCCCTTGGGGACGTCATTAGGAGATACGGCATCAGCTTCCACAGTTATGCTGATGATACACAGCTGTACATCGCCGTGGCTCCTGATGACACAGGACCAATTGATGTCCTTTTTAACTGCATTGTAGACATCAAGTCATGGATGGCAGAGAATTTCCTACAGCTCAACCAGGACAAAACTGAGGTTTTAGTTATAGGTCCTGAAGGCCAGAGAGAGAAACTTTTACCAAAACTAAAGGATCTTAAACCGACCCAATCAGTAAAGAATTTGGGCGTGATTTTTGACTCTGAGCTAAATTTTATACCACATATCAAAAATATAACAAAAATAGGTTTTTATCACCTTAAGAACATAGCCAGAGTCCGCCCGTTTCTCTCTCAGGCCAGTACGGAGGTGCTAATGCATGCTTTTATTTCATGTCGCCTGGATTATTGTAATGCCCTGCTCTCTGGTCTTCCCAAAAAGAGTATTGTAAATCTCCAATTATTACAGAACTCAGCCGCTCGCGTGCTGACGAAGACCAGAGGGCGGGAACACATTACGCCAGTTTTAAAGTCGCTGCATTGGCTCCCCGTCCGCTTCAGGATCGATTTTAAGATTCTCTTACTGGTTTTTAAATGTCTTAATGGCCTTGCGCCCTCTTATTTATCTGACTTGCTTTTACCATATCAACCCTCGCGGACCCTGCGGTCCTCCGGCACTGGCCTTTTAACTATACCAAAACCTAGAACAAAAACCCACGGTGAGGCAGCATTTAGCCACTATGGCCCCCACCTGTGGAACAGCCTGCCGGAGGGCCTCAGAACAGCAGAGACTGTTGATATTTTTAAAGGAAGACTAAAGACACACCTTTTTAATCAGGCTTTTAATTAATATTTTAAACTCTTCTTACATTTTTATCTGGTGCTATCCTGTTTTATGTTGCTCCTTTTAACTTGCTTTTTAGGATGATGCTTTTATCTGCTTTTAGCTGCTTTTATCTTGCTATTTTATGCTTTTAGTCATTATCTTTTAACTCCAGTGTTTCCTCAGGGGGGTCCTCCACACTGGGAGCTGTGTCAGGTGACTGGGGGTGCTGTCCTTGGGTCCCTCTGGCCTGGCTGGCTGGGGGTTCCTCCTACTGATCTGGGGGTCCGCCTGTCAGTTGGAGTCGGGGGGCCCAGGTGCCGGTCACCCTGATAAGGCCTGCGGCTCCTCCCAGTGTGGATGGCCCAAAAGGTGGCGTTTTTCCTTGATCCTCAGTGCCATGCCATGTCGCCCTATTGGTTGTGATTGTGTGTGTATATTTGTTTAGTATGGAGGGTGGGAGGGAAGGGGTTTTATTGTGATTATTTGTTTTTAATTCTGTAAAGCACTTTGTGTTGCATGTTTTTGCATGAAAAGCGCTATACAAATAAAGATTGATTGATTGATTGATTGAATTACATATATTCTTATACTTAAGGTTCTTTATTTTTTCCATCAGCAGGACTGCACCTGCAAGAAAAGTGAATTTTAGGTATAATGCACTATCACACATTGTCACATTCATTAAGTATCTAAATTACACATTCACTCCAACTCCAATTTCTTTCATGCCAACTGCCTTTGCTTTGCTGCTGCAGCCATGTTTTTTTTCTGCAAAAAGATGTGCTCAAATTCATTATGATTGCAATAAAAGGTCTAATTCTAACAAGGAAAAGCAGAAGGATTGCTTGCATTTACTTGATGTTGCCATGGTAAATCATAGTACTGGAACTCCACTGATGAAGTTTTTTTTTCTTTTTTTTTTTAAACTCAAAAGTTTGTTGAACATCCTTTCTGAAACAGGCACTCGCGTCTCTCAGACACCAGCTTACAGCCCTGATACAGAGAAGTTATGCAGTGATGTTCAGAAACAGAAATCACATTAAACAGGTGAGAACACTGTCATTCAATAGGTAATTTTTTTTTTTTGGGGGGGGGGGTTTTTTAGAACCTGAGACTCAGCTGATGTAGTTGTTTTTTTTATGTTCAGGCTCGATGGTTGATTGCTGTACGTTGCTGAGGAAAAAACCAAGAGGATGGCAACACACTGAAATGGCCTTAAGTCATAATTAAATACAAACTGGCCTCTTTTTATGTTGACTTTTTTTTTTTTAGTTTATAGGCTGCAGCCTAAAAACTAAAAAAAAAAAAAGTCAACATAAAAAGAGCCTCTTGGCTCTACATTTTATTTATTTCAAAGTGGGCTACTTTTTATTTGATAAATGTTTTACAAATAAGGGAATGACTCAAATAGACCTGCATGTTTCTTTGTTTTACTTCAGAGAGAGATCCTCCTTTTTCAAAAGATTCAAGATTAAATATATTTACTTCCATGTCAACAAGTTGATAGGAATTTGTCTTGGTTCACAGAGTTTAAGGTTTTCCTTTCTTATAACAGGTAAAAACAGCTGTTTGTTGTTCTAAAATTTTCATAAATGCAACAAACCATAGCTCTTTTACAGTGGTTGACTAAAAAATATGGAAATGAAAATTTAATTCGCATCTTGTATGACCTTTTGCATTAAAAACTTTAAAAACTGCCATACATACTGGGAATAAGCTTTTGGATAGATTCAAATCCCTCTGAAAACAATATACACATAAAGTGTCATACAGTGTGTTATCTTCATTTTAAGGGTCAAATAGGTTTTGCGGCTCCAGATGAATTTTATTAAGTGGGGAGGGGCAAAAAAAATGGCTCTTTTGATAGTAAAGGTTGCCGACCCCTGTGCTACATAAAGTGGAAACCCGCACAATTGATCTTTACAAGGACTTTAATTATACAGATATAAGAAAAAAGTGATATTATATATGAATCAACTTAAATGAGAGAAAGGCCCATAACTTGATGCAGTCAGGGAGAATTATTCATTAATGATATGTCATGTGAATGACTGCGATCTGCAGTGAGAGACAAATGTTTTTGCTAGCTGTTCCAATTATATTTACATATTTAAGGATGAACTTATTCTATAAACAATGAATCTCTGACTGCCATGTAAGGCACTAGCTTCACCACTGACATTACTTAGGGATCCTACGCCTTGCAGAAGACCTCTTGGAAATGAGGGTAGCAGGAGCCCAGAATAAGTTCAGACATTAACTCCATTGAGACAACTGATATCACATTATCACTGGACATTTATCACTTGAGAAATGGAAATTCAAACCCCTCTATTTTAATACAAAAGACAAACTGAGGTGCACTTATTTCAGATGATATATCACAAAGCAAGCAATTGTATGGCAGATTATTCCTCACCATAAAAAATACAAAGTGGGATGCCAATGTTTAAAAATTTAACCACTTCATGCATTACAAATAACAAAAAGGTTAAAAGAAAACAGAAATTTTGTGCCACATGTCAGAAAGCATCATGGTCATTTCTTTGTGTTGTCCCACTTTCTACACTCACCCAGGGGTCTTTTTGAACTTTAAAGCCATTTGTCCATGTCTGGCTGTAGCAAATTCAAAACTAAGCAGGTGTATAAACAATGGTTTGAAAAAAAGAAGAAGAAGAGGACGGCACTCCTGTTGTATTACAAAAAGGATAGAAGTTCAACAAATCTTTTATGCCTCTCAGCAAAGAGGAACTAAGCACTAAGAGCAGTTAGGCTGCAGGATAAACCAGAGGGTGTTTTCCTTTTTCTTCTTTTCATCCATGTGAAAAAGGTTACAACACAGAAATGATGTGCCCTCAACATCAGGCCTACATACTTTTACAGCAACACTGTCTATAACCACATAGACCACCTCAAGGTGATCCCTTGTCTAGATGGGCCAAGAGTGTTTTATCAGCGAGGTAATTGTTTGAGCTCTTATGGGTATCTTCATTGACTTTTACACCACACCACCAGCATGTTGTTATCTGTGCACCAACAGTTTCTTGAGGAGCAAAGGAGTGGAAACCTTCAATCTGTGTCCTTACTGGGCCACAGCAGGGTGTTGCAGAGGCAACACGTGCTGAAGGATTTCCTTCTAGTGAAGTTAGTGATTACAGAATCAGGAAATTATATTTCTACAGTCTTGCCAACTCATTCCCTTAGAGAAATGTTCCTGAATTCAAAACGCTAGTTGATGTGGCGCCATAATTCCAGTCTCCAGCGTGGCGTCTGGGCATCTGAGCAGTGTCCCGGCTTCAAAACAAAAATTAAAATGACCATGAGAAGGTGTCTGTCTGAGGGAAAGATGATCCTTGCCTCCCCAACTGCCTGTCCTCTCCATCTCAAAAGATCATTACGTTTGATTACAAACAAGCCAGCACCCACTGCAAGTCCATGCAGACAAGGGGGAAAAGTTTGAGTTCCCAAAAAAAGAACAAAATATACTTAACACTTCTGTGCCAAATGAAAGTCTTCAGCAAGAAAATAAAATAATGGATAAAGTACAATAATAGGGACAGGCTGACAGTTAGTGCCATGATGTTAAAAAAATTAAGATAATTCACTTATCTTACCATATTGTTAAAACAGAATATTTTTTCTGATGTAAATATGTGTTTGGGCCACCCAGTGGCACAATGGTTAGGGCAGGCGGCCCATATACAGAGATCATAGCCCTCGACGTAGCGGTCGCAGGTTCGACTCCCGGCCCGTGCGAACCTTTGCTGCATGCCCTCCCCCATTCTCTCTCTGCCACCTTTCCTGTCTGTCTTCACTGTCAATAAAGGCCAGTAGTGCCAAACAAATTTAAAAAAAAAAGTTAATATGTGTTTGCTCAGTTGATTTCAGAGAACATTTCCATTTAATATTAGATCATCTAAAGGAAATGATTTCTTCTTTTTTATTGTTGATAAAAACAATAAATCTAAGACAGGAAGACTTGGGTTTACAGCTCCAATATCTTATCTTCAAAGGCTAAATAGGATGTGGCCATAGCCAGGGTGGAGGGAACCTACTCCAAACTTGAAGATAAAGTTCTCTTATGATCCTGTAACTTACTGATCAAGAGAGTCTATCAAATAATTAAAAAAAAAAGAAAGCCACTGCATGCCAAACTTATCTGTAACCCATTTCCTTTTTAGGCTATGTGGAACATCATATTGACTTTAATTATTACCTGTTGAACTGGCAATACATGTAGAGTACAATGTAATAATGCAACACATCATTTAAGACTGAACATTATAAACTTTTTTATGATGAGATGTAGTACAGGGCTGTTTTTAAAACAGACGCGGTGGTGTGTTTCAATCCTGAACTATTCATTAGCTGAATGTGTGTTTTTTTAATACTAATACTTCATATAGTATCTTACTCTAACCCTAGTTCAATAAACAGACGTGAGTTTTCTGTTAGCTAATGTTGATTAGGCAGCCACTTTGATTTGGTAGAACATGGTAGGATTCAGGTCACGTTGTCTTATGCAGGGCTTGAATACACATTTCAACTTCAAGCAGGTCATGGTTGCCATGCACACTCCATGGTTTCTTGCCAAATTAAGCTAAATGCAGCCTTGAGACATTTAAACCTTGGCCTTGGGGTTAGAGCCACCATTTTTCCACTCCATTAATAACATAATGAGAGGACCACAAAGGGCTTGATACAATCAACTAGTTTCTTAATGATCAAGGGTTCAAAGAGCAATGTTTGTGGGGCTTGAAGGCACTTCCCAACTCCACTCTTCCAAACAAAATTATATTTTCTGATTCATTTCGTATCATGTGTCTACAAATACCCTTTAAACATAGAAACATAAGCACTTTGCATGTAATTAGGAGCAGAGTGAGATTTGTCAACAATTTGTCATATGCATGATGACACGAGGTCAGCAGTAGATATACAGCAAACAAGAAGATCCAGGTAATTTAGCAATAAACCTATGCAAGATGTAGAAAACTATAAAGCTAAATTTACATGTTACATGTTATTTCCCTATGGCGTTAAAAGTAGTAAATGGACAGTAGATACTGTAGCCAGCCACTAAAGACAGTATGGGGACCAGTGTTGTTCTGATTTCAATACCAGCATTGGAAATACTTGTAAATTCTGCCAAGAATAAGGGCAATAACTGCAATACTGCCAAGGCAACATCCTGTTTGAGTCTGCAGGTAAAGAATAGGCAACACATGAATAGCTGGAAGAAGCAAGCTATCCAGTATTAGCATTATGTTGGCAATATAGTTATTTTCATCAATCCATTCATTATCTATGTCCGCTTAATCCTCTGCAGGGTCACAGGGATCTGCCGGAGCCCATCCCAGCTCTCTTCGGGTGAAAGGCAGGGGTACACCCTGGACAAGTCGCCAGTCCATCGCAGTACAGTTATTTTACACTATAAAATTCCACCAACAAAACTGTGACATGCTCATTATGAAAGGTTGCAGTTTCCATTCGTGATTTGAATTTTTCTAAATATACCACAAGCAACGTTTGAAGGTTTTAAGTAGTGTCATCATATGAATAAGAATGGGGAGTTAGGCCAAAAAGGGAAGACAGACAAACCATACAAGGCTGGTGCTAAATATTAATTAAAACTTAAAAGAAAAGTAAGAGAACATTTTTGATATATCACCTGTATCAGATCAACACTCTGTATCAGCCAATACCCAAAGCTCAAATATCAGAATCAATATCAGAAAGGGAAAAAAATAAATGGTATTGGAACACCATCAGGACAACAACAATCACTGTAATCATGGCAAATACAGCAACAAGTCTACAGGTAGGGATGTCCCGATCCCGATCGCGATCGCGATCGGCGATCGGCCTTCGATCTTAAAAATTTAAGGTGGATCGGATCGGCCGATCAACATTATTATAACACGCCGATCTTTTTTTCATTATTTTTTTCCTCAAAAAGTGATCCTGATTAACACAAATTAATAAAGTAATCATATTACACAAACAACAATATTTTTTAAACTATATACATTTAATAATTTGCACTGAAATGAGGTTTCCCAGCAGCGCTGTCTTGTATCCACCTTAAAAGTTTTAAGACCGGCGGCGTCAGGCTAAACTTTAGCAAAAATGTCAGCAGTGTGGCAGCACTATAAAATTACAAAGACCGACGCTTCGACTGCGACTTGCAACGTGTGGAAGGCTGAGATATCATGAGGGGTAAGTAAGAAGAGAGTTTACAATACCACCAATTTAATCAGACACTTAAAAAAGCACGCAGCACCGATCACGAAGCCTTCTGTCAGGTGCTGTGGTGCCGACGGCTGCAGCTTCAGAGCTGCTGCCGTCGGCACCAGCTTCGGCAGCAAACGCTCTGTGAAACTTTTAAAAGAAAGAAACTCCCGAAAGACTCGGAGAAATACAGAAAAATCACCGAGCTAATCGCGGAATGTATTACTGAGGACGACCAGCACATTTACAAGGCATTTAACCGGCTCATTAATTACCTCGAGCCTCGTTCCCGTCATTACATGAACGACAAAGGACACAAAGGTGCGCGAACATGTGCAGCGGGTCTTGAAAGAAGTTAAGTTAATATTTTATGTTATTTTTATTCTGATGTGATTTCATTGATTGCAAAGACTTCTGCTAGTGTTTTCATTGCCTTAAACTGCTAGCCAAGTTCACCTGCTGCTATTTAAATGGAAGTGCTTTGTTCTTTAGTACTGCGACTGTGGAACAGTCACTGTTAAGAAAGAAGAGTGTTTAAATAAGTTATTGTTTATTTTATAAGATGATAAAAGCTATTAATCTCAGCTTGTATGCAGGCCTATTTATTAATGTACACAGCAGAGCATGTGAGCGGAGCGGAGCGTGAGCGAGCGAGGAGCGGAGCGGAGCGGACGAATTTTGAAAGGAGCGCAGAGCGGGAGTTTTTTTTCTAGGATGATTCGGGTGGAGCGGGGCGTCATCCCGCTCCAGTTTCGCTCCGTTACCGCTCATATCATGGTCTTCAAGTATAACAATAGGAGGAGAACAGTGAATGAAAAATAGTTTCGAGAAAGGTTAATAACAAACAAAAGTGTATTAAACCAGCTAATTCCATTAGGTGAAATTATTTTCCTTTTTTTTCTTGTCAGTAAATATCTATTTTTTGGACTTTAAAACGGCTGTCGGCTCTGCGGGCCGGGCATACACTGTGCGACTGTCGGCTCGTTTTGAGCCGATTTTCCAGTCCCTATCATGGGTCGTGCTTCGTGCAGTATACGTGGGGTAACGACGAGAGATCAACACCTCCCGACGAGCTCCCGATCACAAGTCGTGTGCTCGCAAGAAAATCAAACTTGTTTGAAATCCTGGTCGCTCCTCGTGAAGGTATCGCACAGTAGAAGCAGCAGGTGCGTCTGAGATGAACTGCGCCTCGCCTGGTGAGTAGACGAGATCAGGCGGCCGCAGCAGGAGGTGGAGACAAAAAGCTGCAGTCACGTCGGACAGTTTCCAGCATACAGGTGGAGACACTTACTTCCTGTTAGATCACCTAGTTTGCAGACCACGTTCTTAGATAAAGTGTCCTCGATCGCTGATTGAAGTTAAAATAAAAGTGATCCTCCTGTTGCATGATACGTGTTCTTATCTGCATTGTGCGCCGACCGCCGGTGATCGATTCTGCGCAGGCCTGGGTCATTTCGAACGCACCCTTAGGTGCGTTATGAACGTATAGTGTGAGCAGTCAAGTCGCATCAGAGCATCGGGCCGTACAGTGTGAGAGCATTACTCGTGGGCTGCGAACTTCTGAACTCAGCGATCTAGTCGTGCAGTGTGAGATAGGGCTGAATCAAACGGTTTAAAATATCGCACAGTGTATGCCCGGCCTTAGGCTTCAGGTAAACATGTACATTTTATATGCATGCAAACATTTTTGGAGCGGAGCGCGGAGCGGAGCGGGGTGCAGTGTTACTGGAGCGCTGAGCGGTTATGGGTGGAGCGGCGTTTTGCGACTTTGAGGGAAGAGCGGAGCGGTTACAACCTTTGTGAGCGAGGAGCGGAAATTATCGCCGCTCCACTCCGCTCACATGCTCTGGTACACAGGAAATAAAATGCATAGGAAATTAAACTCTGTTTGCCCACTCAAAAAAAGTGAAATCGGATCGGAAAAAATCGGAAATCGGCCGATCATCAAAATTAAAAGATCGGAATCGGATCGGGACCCAAAAAACGTGATCGGGACATCCCTATCTACAGGCACTCTTGGAAAAATGTAACAGTCTATCAAAATAAATAAAAATAAAACAATGTTTTGTGTGTGTTTATGTCATCACACCGTTTGGACATTATAATTAAAAATTTTAAAGGTAACATTTTCCTAAAACTTGAAATGCATTGACTGCTGCTCTACAGTTAACAGACAACAACTTTCATGCATAGCATTGATAAACAGAGGAAAAAATTAAACTATTTTAATATTACAACTTTGTCCATGTGGATGCTCTCTCTCTTATTTTCCATTTCCATTGCTCCCTCAAGGCTGATTTATACTTCTGTGTCAAAGCGGCAGCATATCAACACTGCAGGAGAGAACCCTGCCCCTCACTCTGGCTTACTTATTTTACAGTAAATTGGTTAAATGATTGAACTCACTCAATTTATTTTCATACCTGATGGCAATGCAAGATCAAACAAATCTACAGATGATTAGATTACACATCTGATCTTGATACTCCCCGGATGATGACGCATATTGACTTATAAACTTACAGGCAGTGCTAACTGCAAACACAAGATAACCTCACTTGAACCTTGACCAATTATGACCTGTTGCAACCCATGTGTGCGTTAACCACTCAAGCCTGGAGTGACTCACACCTTGCATTCACATTTTAAAAACACACCTTCTACTAAAACTTTGGAGAGGGCAAAAAAAAAAAAAAAACAACACATTTTGATAAACATAAGGTGGAGGTCAGTCATTTCGAATGAAACATCTTAAATTAATTTAATTGTGTGTTCCTAGCTTCTTTAGAGGTTGAACAAAACAGGTTTCAGAAGGCATTTTTAAAATAAGGCCTTAGGTCTAAATGGGTTGAGTGAGACCATACACTGCTGGTATGCAAAACTACATGTACTGTCGATGTTCGAAGCAACAGGCTACCAATAATTAGTCAAACAGCAACAGTTAACGCTTACACCAACAACAGTTGTGTCTGTTGTATTAACATGTTTTTTTTTTACTTAAAATTCCAATAAGTCTATTATCCATCATCTGTATTTGCTCTCATTTTATTCATGCATGGCTGAAAAGAAAAGTCACAGATGAGATACAATCTTTAGTGTGTATCATACACCAAACAAAGCTAACTGTCAAACACTCACTTTTCCAAATATACGTCTTAGCTGATGAGCATGACAAAAAGCTCCACCAGCTGGTCAAGGACTAACAGGGGACGTTAGAATATGCTAGGAGTGAAAAAAAAAAAATCTTCCAATTGTCTGTATTTTAGCATGATATTCATGGATTAAGTGACAACAATGAGACAACCTGAAGGAAGCTGCTATGAGCTCCAGAAGACAAGGGTCAGTTTTTAACCTTGTGTTCATGTCCACCTTTTCCACCCTAATATTATTGCCATCAACCAATTCAATCAAACGCAGCATACTCTTTCCTCAGTGACCAACCAACAGTGAAGCAGCAGTCACTGTTGACTGGTCAGTATCAGTATACCTCTCAAAACACAAGAAGGAGATATTAAAGCCCAGTGAAAATAATAGTGTTCAAACCAGCACACCGACACATACAGTATACAACAACACTGCTGTCAAACAGAAATAAAGCAGCGTGTGTGTATTTTCTTACCGTGTAAAGCCCAATTCTGCACAAGGCGAGGGAGAGCTGCATGTACTCCGACATTATCCTCAACAACAAGCGTAACCCCCGGCAACAACAACACGAGCCTTGGGAGTAAGTGAATGGATGGAAGAGGATCAGGAGTAGCTGAGCACAGCAGTGCCAGATCAACAGCATGAGTCCAGCCCTTCACTGTCCACCAGCCACCTGCAACAGCCTCGGGCTGATTCTTCCTTTAAATCTGAAATTCATACTTTAGTTTTGTAGGGGTGCAGATGAGGAAGATCTTCTATTTACTCACCATATTCAGTCATTCATTCATAGAAAGATAGAAAGAAAAAAAACATTACCACAAGGATCAACAGAGAGAAACACTTAAGACCATGAGGATGTGTCTCTCTACAGAGATTAAGCGCTCACTGACAACCACAGATCCAGAATAAGACTGTAAATTGGATTAGTCACCATTACATACCCACACACTTTGCCCAAACTGTATGTACAGCCTTATCAGGTATGAAAACCGTTGCTCTCTGCATGGAGGAGGTTGAAAAGACTGACCACGTGAGGTTGCAGTAGTGATTGGGATTGCTGTGGGATGTTTTGTCGAATGTCTGACCGAAAACTGTGAGTCAAGTTCAAAGAGCTTGTTTGTCATCTCAGCTGTTAAGGAATAGCTGCTATCACCACGTACTGGCATAATGCAGTTTTATATTTAACTCATCCAACAGGGCAGCATGATAACTGGTGACATCATTAGCTAGCAGCATTTTGAAAGCACCTACAGGTAAATTTAACTTATTAATTAGCGCCGATTAATCTTTGGCACTTTTTGGCACTCTTTGGTAACCATCCTTAATAATAAGGACTGTTACTCTGCTAGAGATCTTATTTTTCTTAATCATGGAGAGGAAATGACCACATCTCTACCAAAAAAAATTTGTACATGTAAAATTACAACTCAGTGACAACAACCTCTCAAATCTGGTCACGCGTGTCACAAATGGTAAATCTGCATTCTGACTTTTGTTACACTACAGGTGTAGGTGACAGAAGCGTTTCAAAACTTGCATGTGTAACTGGAGAGCTGAACCTGCAGCTGGAGGTGGGAGCTGCAGTGGTGGCTCAGTCAAGAGTCAACCACAATCAGAGAAAGAGCTCAAAGCACTTCAATTTTCTCAGTTTGTCCTCATATCTGTCATCCTTTTCCGGTATCTATTGAAGACAATTTGGAAAAGTAGTTAAAGAAAAATTTGAGGAGTTTTTATTTTTCCCAAATTCTGTCTCGTTTCTAAGAATTTTCAGGTTAAAGTCAGAATTCAGACTTTTTTTTTTCTCAGAACTACCGGCGCCTCAAATTAACCAACTCTTAAGCTGAGCCAGGGAGCAGAGAACCAGCTCACTGAATATGGTGGACTTAAATGCCTTCTGCAAAGTTGAGGGTCCCAGATGAAATCATTTTATCAATGAAAGAGCAGTTCTGCAGGTCACCGGTCACCTGCACAGCAGAATGAACAAGGAAATGAGAAATAAAACAAATAGGAAGATTGCAGCAACAAATACAATGTACTGGAAAGGAGAAACATTTTAGTTGATGGCAGCAGAACTGTTTGGTAGATCAAA
Source organism: Hirundichthys speculiger (assembly GCA_018398805.1). Classification (NCBI taxonomy): domain Eukaryota; kingdom Metazoa; phylum Chordata; class Actinopteri; order Beloniformes; family Exocoetidae; genus Hirundichthys; species Hirundichthys speculiger. The sequence continues at coordinate 267,196 of JAGFBZ010002193.1, read as the reverse complement.
CTTATTTGTCCCAGACAGAGTAATGAAACAGCACTGACTCCTCACAGATCTCTCTGTGCCTCGCTCCGTGTGGCGAGAAGGACAAAGCAGCCGTCTCCATCCACTCTCAGGGTACCAACCTTCCCATTCTCCCAATGAGAGAGTTAACAGAAGGAGCACTGAGAAAGAACTACAGTTCAGCTGTGAGCCATGCAAAAGAAAACAAAAATGACGGTTACTCAGCCACAGGGGGGCTTCTTCCCCAAGTCCTGGTGTCCTAAACCTCACTGTACATGATTACAGTTTTACAAAAGTATAGTTCACAACACTCCAGTCAGAATGGAGTTTTTCGTTACCTGGCCTCACAAGTTGATTCAACTATAGCTATATAACTAGCCTTTCTAACTGACCTTTTATATTATATTTTGCGAATGATGAGATCGCATCCTCAAATCTGCACCAGTGCTGTGGTAACCTATAGGAAAAGAACCAAAATTGGAGGATAGTGAATTTGCTACAAGTTACAAGAAAGCGCCAGAGACAGAATATGGTGCTTCTGTGCCCAGCTTCATTTCATGGAGCCGTCACCACCAGTATGTTACTACAGTAGATTTCATAGTCCAGGTAGGAGAGCTGTTGGCTAACAGACAGCTAAAGCTAGCTAACAGCAGTTACTGTTACTTACCAACATAAAAGCAGATGTCACATAAAAAATAATAATGTGATCTTATTTTGGAAACTACACTCGTATGATTTGAAACCACTTCCATATGTGGTCTGAATCCAGAAAATCAGATTTGGGCTGATAATGTGAGCATATCCTATGATTCCCTTCTTAAATATTAATTCATGATTCTTCAGGCATCTTTAAATACCTTGGATCCTCAAGTTACAGTACATGTGGACAGAGCTACATGTTTTACGTCTTGATACAAGCAGTCATTCTGAATAATTACTGATTTTTTTTTAAATCTGACATGAGTCGTTCATATAAAAACCTGCATTTCTGCAATACCAGTATGTTTGAGGGATTTAACTGCATACAGTATACACTATACCATTTCTATAAAGGGAAGCTTGTGATGAGAGCTAATAACACAATGTCTTCAGCAACCAGCAAATGTTGTGGTTCCCTCCAGCTAAAGACTGTAGATTCTGTGGAAGGTGCCAAAGATTATTATCTTTTCCCAATTTTTCTGAGTTGGGAAGGCAGTGGCTCATTAATTCTTGGCAGATTGGTCCAGCTGTCTATGCTCTTTGATGCTGTAGAAGTCAGCTAGCTGTTCATGAAAACAGCCACCATGGTTCCTTATATTAACTTTTGTTAGGCAAATTTTAAACACGGTGTGTGCTTTATCTAATCCATGCAATCTGATAAAATCCACAGTGAACCCAGACATCCATGTCACAATCCATTTCACAATAAAGGGCTTTCCATAACTTCTTCTATTACAGGTATTTTTTTTTCCTTCAGAGGTTGAATCACATTACACAATGCTGTGCTATGAAATCCATTTTATTTTTTCTTAAGTTCCATTTTAATTTTTTTTATTTTCTGTGTTTTTCGTTTTTTTTTTATTTTTGAGAATTCCGTTTTAAGCATTTTGCATAAAACCCCAAGACAGTATATAAAGTAATGAAATATAGACAATTTATACAATTATAACTGTAAAATTTCATGTTTTTATACTTTTAAACATATTGTGTCCAACAAAAAAAACATTTTTTTTGTATTAAATAACTAAGAAAAAAAATTCAAATAGGTAAAATCCAATTTAAAGTGCAAAAAAGAAAGACATTGCAACAGCAGTCAAGTAATCATCTTAGTTTGCTTAATTTCTTCTGTTATCAGACAGTTTGTCATAACGTACCTGACATTTTTCAGGTATGTCCTGATAACAGCAAAAACTATATTTACTAAAGCTTATGTAGATACTAAGAAATCCAAAGCTCTGAACACTGGTTGTGTGTATGAGTGTGAGCCTGTGTTTTTTTTTTCTTTAGATGTTCCAGCTATTACAGACATCACCGTTTAAATACATAATTGTCAGCCTCTTTGTGTTTTGCTCAGTGAGTGACTCTCGCTTTTTAAGTTTGTGCTTTTCGCTCATTAAATGATCCTCGCTGGAAGACCACGGGGCAGACCAGGACACGCTGGAGAGATGATATCTCTCAGCTGGCCTGGTGGAAACGGCCGGGGGGAGGGAGGTCTGGGCCTCTCTGCTGAGGCTGCTGCCCCCGCGACCCGACTCCGGACCAAGCGGGAGCTAATGGGTAGATGGAAGTGATCCTCGTACGTATATTTTCATGTCCATTCAATCGTGTGCTGGCAAAACTTGCAGAACATTGTATCACCAGACACATAATAATCTCGGAGAAACTGCTCTGCCCTGGACCTGGGAGTAAGCCGCTAGTTCCTTTGCTTCTTCACAGGTTTCTCAGGTGGGCACTTCAAAGTGTTTATTATTATTATCATCATTATTATTATTATTATTATTATTATTATTATTATTAATGAGGAACGTGGAGGCAGGAGGGAGCAGAGAAGCTAGAGTGTCCCCACCTTATAGTGACCCCTCTTGGAACATTTTCTCAAAAGAAAAGTTCCTTTTAGTCTGGGAGAAAAAAAAAACTTGTACGCAAATTGCCGTTCAGTTCTGTTATATTGCGCATTTAAAGTGAATTCCCTTTTTAATCTCCAATTCCGCGATTCCGTCCACGATTCCGTGATCGCGGATTCCATACTAACTTAGGTTATTAAAAAGCCCAAAGTAAAGCAATTATTCACTCAATTACCAATATCATCTTAAAATGCTTTTTTCCCTCCCTATTTGGTTTCAATCCAGAACTGTTTCTGAATTGCTGTTCTAGTCTCTTAAAGAAAATGATGTAAGCTACTGTATAGATTAGGGATGGGCATTTGGTCGAGATTTATTCGTCGATCGTCGGGAGAATTAATGATTAATAATCGATTATTTTTATTTTTTATTTTTATATTGAAAACTATCACAATTATTCTCGATATCGGCGTGGCGTTTGTTTTCCCCTTTGGCCTGGTTGCTATGGCCCGCGCATGCGCAGATGTGTTCAGTGGCTCGGATGTTGTGGTCGAGAATAACGTGACATTTCCTGTTTCTTTTCTTTAAAAAAACAACGACAATAAAAGAAGAGATATCGAGGAGACAACTTAACAATGACAATTTATATCAAGGCGCCAGTATTACAGGCTTTTTGTTTCTTAAAAAGATGCGCTTGTTGTGTGCTCGATGTGCACTGCAGCTCCTTCTGGTCCGTGCTAACACCGAGTTGAGGCTAGGCTAGGCTAGGCTAGGCTGATGATGAACCGCCTCCACCGTCTTTTACAAGGCTTGGATGCGCGTTGTTCAAGTGATACATCACTGTCGTTGTCGATTAATTGTATTTGTAATATGCATTGCAGTGATTGCAGTACACTTGGTCATTTTCTAAACGAAAACGGTCCCACGCCACACTTCGCCGCGACCGCTTCATGATTTGGCGATGACCTACAGAAGCTCGCAAGTAACAACTGAGTCCAGCCAGGGTACGATGGTGAAATGTTGCTCCCTGCTGCCAAATTTCTATCGGTGGCACAGTGAAATGCATCGCATTGTTTGAGGACGTGCACTGATAACCTACATTCGGATTGTTTAAAAAAAAAAAAAAAGAAAAAACGTTCGGTTCATCGACGAAAATTAATTTCTTCGACCAAATTCTTAATGATCAATCATTGATTAATCGATTAATTATGCCCATCCCTAGTATAGATTATATCTTATATTGTAACAGAGCTTCTCTTATAGCAGCATAGTCACATATATTTCAATTTGTTACAACTGAATGCAGCAAGATGCCTAGACTTCCTAAAGAGGCATCGAATCACTGAATGCTCTGACAATAAAAACTAGACTTGCATATGGCTGTGATGGAACTTTTTTGTTTTCCTTCAAATACCATTAGAGAGAAAGCAAGTAATGGATGTGAAATGCATTTTTTAAAAATAGAAAAAAAGGAAAGAAGACAGTTAGCAATAGCCCCTTTAAAAGAATAGCCTATGAACATCTATGAATATCAATATTAAATGAAATTTAAAGTGCCTACGTGCATTCATGACCATTGGATTATGAAATTCCATTATCTTCAACAGTAACACTGATGTGCCTCCAACCCAACATGCTGACTCATTAGCACTCTCACAAGACCCAAGGAAATCACTGCTGTGGACAAATAGATGCAAAAAGTAACATGGTCTTTCCAAGTTCAAATAAACCCCAAAGATTTAAGAATACTGATCTGGCCAGAAAGTTACTACAACTGGAGACTATGTGCTTAAAATAAAAGGAAAGCTTTAAGTAACTCTGGCCAACTTGACCAAAGTTTAGGTAAATATTATTTCACAACCATTGAAAAGTGAGTAAAGCTGTTCAATGGATTAAATAAATGATTAACCTAATATCTACCATTGATAAAAACATACATACAACAGCTTTTTTAACTTGATTTTGGTTTGGGGGGTTTTGTTTGGCTCTGAAAAGATTCTAGTAAGTTCTCTGCCAGGAACAGAGTACTGTGGAACACAGTCAGCTATGGGACAAAGCTGAGAGGAAAATCAACATCAGCCTTGTATCTCACCTGATACCAAGCCAATTAATTTGCTGCCAAGCACCTCCCATTAGCTCTGTTTCCCTGCTATATGCCTGTGAGATGTAAATTTGCCACAGCCTGCTGTGTGCCCTTGAACAGAATGTGGTCTGACACCAAACGCAGGTGTTGACTAATATTTGGCCTTTACAAAACTTCACTTCAACTTAATCTCTGTGAGATCTAAAAATTCTCACATTTTTGTTCACAATTATGAAAACATTTACAATTGGATCTTCCATTCTCTCAAAAAGAAATATAAATCTGTTCATATCGTGTACAATAAGTCTACTTTATTTAATATATATTTTTTTTTCTTTTTTTAAACAAATTGCTTTCAAAATAAATCCATATGTGACATCTGCTTTTATGTTGGTTACCAGGTGGAGAAACATTGTGAAAGCTAAACGGGCTTAGCAAGGGAGAAAAACTGGCAGGTGAAACTGATCTGAGAATATCTGAATCAATGTAGTTTTTAACTGCTTACATGTCCGCTGGTGACTTAAATCCTGCAGTGCAAATGCAGCCCTAGTTGCTTCTGCCATGATGTCAGCTATAGCTCTGTGAGGTGGTTCCATTGTTGTTGGCATGTGACTGTGCCACAAAGCGATGGCCAGAGTCCAGATTTAGTTGGGGTCGTTTATGCTGATAGTGAGGATGGGGAACCACGAGAGCCAGACAACACTTCCTAAAATGTAACCAAATATTCTTTTAGGTGTAACTAAAACTGATATTTTAACGTGAAAAAAAAAATTCCTTTGCGCTGCTTGAAGTGAAAAGTGCCTCAGTAACGTATCGCCCAAACAAAAAAACCTGTCTTAACATTAGTCTGCATCTCTCCTGGTCATATTTAAAACCAAATGTTACTTATTCACTCGCATGTGTTCATAACAACAAATGGAACACCATATGTGTTTGAGTACATTATTCTAATGTAACTGTAAAGCAAAAACAGTCCGACTTACTAAAATGTGACATTTTACACAAGTGAGGTCAAAAAATAAAACATACTATTCATGTAAAAGAAATAAAATCAAGATATTTGACACACACAGCCTTAAAAAACACACACAAACACACACCTTTTCAGTGATGTTTAGAAATGAATTAGCCTTTGAGGTCTCTTTCCCTCAGGGCTCATTCTGCTTATAGCTCAGACTGACCCAGATGTGTAAAGCTGTGGACCAGTTCATTAGTAGACAAGACCCTGTTAAGTTTTCCCAGTCATTACAATGGCTTGAGGCCAGTGCTTGGCAGTTGTTGTCACCGAGTCTTTCGCATAATTCAAATTCCACAGACAGCTCCTGATTCGCTGAAAATCTTACAGTTAATCCAAAATACTGCAGCCAGAGTATTGATAGGTACAGCCAGAAGAGATCGCATTGTTACCGTTTTTTGCCTCTCTCTAGGCAACAGGAAAACTGAGAATAAATGTTTTTTTAAGTTCTTTCCTGTTTTATAAAAATTACTGTTTCCTGCAACAGTACAAAAAGTCTTGTTTTCTTGCAGTTTACTTGTGATTCCCAGAATTTCCAGGACAAGAATGGGAGGCAGACCTTTTAGTTTATAGACTCTCCTATGGAACCAGTTGCCACAGACATCCTCTTTACTTTAAAGGGAACAGTATTAAAAACATTATTTTTTCTGTGATTGAGTTTTTGAAGTCACAACCCTGCACTTGATTGGAGTGACTTTATTCTGAGCATTTCTCATTTAGTAAGCCACTCAGAGCTCGAGGAAATGGTGACATCACAAACCCAGAGCACATAATAGGACTATCCAGCCTCCTCATTTTTATCTCCATCTAAATTCACACCGTGATGCATTTGCTGTACCTCAGAAATGGGTAGCACAAAGCTTTTAACGCCACTTTCTAAAGAGAAGCAGCCCATGAAATGAAGCATTAAAGAGAAGTTTAGTGGCTCACTCTGCTGTACAACTGTTTTGTGCTGTATCTTTGTGGTATTTTGACATGTTTCATTAATTCTGTCAACTTTTGGCAGGAGGAAAAGAAACATGTGTCCTTTAGGGTTCATCCACTTTTACACAGAACAAATTCAAACAGTTTTCAAGCACTTTCTATGTCCATTCTCAAACATTTCCATTCCATTTTACTAGAACTGCAGTAAATCACATGTACCCAAAAACATTATTTCACCCCTTATCACATTAAAAATGATGGCATTATGATGTAAAGAATCAAAATAATGTTTAATAATAGTCAAATGATAAGAAATTAAGGGGAAATGTATATCTTTCAGGGTGAAAGTTAAATATAGCAGCTGTGGCTCAGAAGGTAAAACAGTCATCTGCCAGCCTGAAAGTCGGTGGTTTGATTGCTGACCTGGTAATCCACATATGAGTGTCCTTGGACAAGACACTTAACCCCACAGTGCCTCTGATGTATTCATTGGTGTGAGGTTGTGTGTATGACCTACACTGCCTATACTTGATAGAAAAGAAATGTGTGTAGATCTATATATAGGCTAAGAGAGCGCTGTATGAATGTATAAGTGGATGTGACTTATAGTGTAAAGTGCTTTGGGTGCTATATAAATATGGTCCATTTATCTTTTATGTTTTGAAATGCTATATTTTTCCAGAATTAAACTCTACTCGCCTTCACCTAAAACTTTTATCCAACTGAGAAATCCAGCATGCCAGAACTTGTATGGCACCCCTCTGTGCCCGCTCCGTACCTGGGAGTCAGCTCTGAGGAGGTCCCGTCAGGCACAACACCTTTATTAGTCAACCCTACAGGTGTTCCTGAAGTTACCAAGATAAATATTGAGAAACTGCACAGTGCAAAACACATAAAAATATAAAGCAATGATCTGTTTATTTGGCCAGATGCCTGGTTGCATTAAATTCCTGACATAACCATGCCGTTTTGTTGAATGTTCTCTACGTGTCTAATAGCGAGCATAAACAGTGATTATAACATGTCAGGTTTACAGTCTCAAAAAACTCTGAGTGCAGACTCTGTCAATATGAAAAACTGCACATACATTTTTTTGATGTTTTTTTTTTTTTTTACATACTTTGCAGAAGGTAGTTTGTAAATGTAATTTTCATCTTATCCATGTTTTTTACATTGGTCATTTTCTAACAGTCCCAGTAGCGTCCCAGCATATTGCTACTATGATCTGTGTCTTTGATGAGGCAGTTAGACATGAAAACAAACCAGCAGATAACACAGTCACGTGGAAGGCCCAGACAAGACCATTTTCATTTTATGTTCTCCAAATTATTTTATTTTCCCAGCCAATAAAGAAACTATTCAGATAACTACTTGTTAAAATTTAAGCATTTTCAAAGGATGTAAAGCACCTGTACAAACTCTGCTCCTTTAACTATGATTTTTAAAACCATCCCCTTTAAACAAAAAAGAAACAAAAAAACATTTAATTTTCAGATTCTCTGTTTTAAACATCATCCCCTTGCAAACATATTTACAGTGAGAACAACAAGTGTATCCAAGATCCTGAACTGAATATAAAGTGCAAGGACACTCTTTATGTGCAAGTAGGAGAAAACTAATAAGCTCTTTTGACTCTTTTGTATATTTTATACAGTTGTCATTTCACAATGTTGCCTTTATTGCTATGTTCAAGGTAGTTACCACTTTTTTCAAAAGGCTTGTATAACCATTTCAAAACTTAAGAGTTTTAGATTTAGATTATTTTAATGTGTGTATATTTAAGCTTAGCTTTTGCTTTATGGCACATTTTGGGTTGCATTTGTGCTTGAAAAATGCCATAAAAAAGCTAAGTTGAAATGAGAATTGAGTGTTGTTTTCTCTGCTCAGATTTGGATGGATTTTGTATTTACTAGCACATTAGCCATCAGTGGACATTAGGGAGTAATCCCACATCCGCTGAATGCATTGTACTGAAAATTCATGCAGCTGAAAACTTAACTCCCCGCTGTCCGCACAGGTGGACACGTATTAACACTAAATACATATGCAATAAAGGGCATACATATGCAACTTGGCCAGTTGTTGAACAACTGGACATGTTTTTAATTTTGTCAAGAGAAGAATAAATACAATGGAGGAAAAAAGTATAATTCAAGCTTGCATCATTAATGTATTAAAAGGACTGCATGATGATCACAGGAGAGAACACCTCAGTAACTAGCTCAAAAGTATGAATATGAAGAAAGTTTTTTTTGTTTTTAATGAACACAATTTTACATGTCCTGAGAAGTGAATGATTGCACCTGAGGAAAACACCCAGTGTTTTAATGATGTATGGATGAAAGTGTTTTTTTTTTTTTCTCTAAAGTATCTCAGGTCAGTCTAAAATCAGTAGTCAGTATAAAATATTATATGAACATAATTTTAAAGGTTTTATTGTTCACATAAAACAGAAATAAACAGCTCACCATCAAAAGCAACTGTTTTACAGGTTTAGGTACGTATTCTAAGGGTTATGAATCCAACCACCTATATCCATACATTATTACAAATTTAGAAAAATGGAAGAAAGTTAGTGTTTATTTAAAAATAATAATAATTGGCGACTGCTACTTAAAATAATGTTGTAAGCTCATGTATAAGATTACAATGAGCAGAGCCGTTGTTGTGTACACGTATAGATAGAGCTTAGCTTTTATGTAAGTCATGTCTTGTCTGATTAAGTCTGCACCAGGTTAAAGCTTAAAAGATATCCACACAATGCAGCTGGAATTTGGGAAGGCTGTACCATGGCAACAGCTAAAACCAAATTCCTCACTCCGTGCTGAAGTTTTGAATGGTCTTTAACGCTATGCTGACCGAGCAGAAGTTAAGTCCCTTCAACATGCTCCACCTCCCAGCTGAAACAGAATCCACCATAGATCAGATCTCAACTATGGTCATAACTTACAGTTATAACCAGGTACTGTTCAATAATAACCTCCTTCCATTCCTGTTATTCCAGCTACCCTTCTAAGGTGAACTGGTCTAAACCTGGCCTCACCTAAAAGCATGGAGACAACCCCAGATGAGGAAAACTTAAATACTTATTACCATGTTCACTCTGATTTATAGGACAGAGGGTGACATAGCTGTGGCCCGAGTTTTGTATCACATCTCCAGTTTGCACAGCAGGAAAGGAGGCCCTGCGCCTGTTGAGGGCCTGACCTCTGAGGACAGCCAAGCACGGTGCACCAACACTCCACAGTTACAGCTGTGCTCTCAACACAAAAATCACAAAAAACTCCCTCAAAAAATAGAACTGAAAAAGTTATTTGCTCCCAATTCACACAAATTTTAAGTTTCTTATATTGATCCTTAACTGGAAGGATAATGTAAACAAATAAATGTGGTGTTATACACACAGTTACCAAACAATGAAGGAAAAAAAAAAAGATTATAAGGCAAAACTAATTACATAATTTTATTATGGTGCTGGTTTTGACAGTCTAAGCCCTGGCTTTATCCTTTAGTGTCAACACTTTTCCATTCACATCTGAAAGAGCTTACAGAATAACTCACGTTAACTCTGAATGTGCCACTATTGTTGAACACAAGATAACTGCGATACAAGAAAGCACAGGCAACCACATAATCCAGCGGTCCTGGTCACGGCCACTGGGCAGGACTTTGGTATTCTGACTCAAGAAATGTCCCAGCTGAGCCAAGGTTCAAAGTTTCCCTTAGGTCTCAACTCCTGGGAGGCCCACTTATAAATAAGCTGATAACACTGGGTGGGCAAGTTCCTCTGCACTTCACAATTGTCATGCTGTCCCCGATGTGAAATGACAGCACAATGTCGCTTTTCCCTCTGTCTTTATACATTCCCAAGGAAAGCCCTTGGTTACAGCTTCCTCTCTATTGTTGCACTGTTTTAGTAGCACCCATCCTGCCATCCTAAAGCTGGTACACTGGTGAAATCCACCTTCAACTCATTTCCATTAAATGTATGCATGGGACAAACACCTCAAACTAACTTCATCCAACACGAAGTGTATCTTAAACCCCTGTAAAAGCAGTCAATGTTAGGAAAAATACCTGCTTCGTGGCAGGTCTGGCTCTTTGACATTTCCCGTGTTTTACGTGTAAATTGATGAGGTCTGGGTCAACCAGTTAGACCTATTCACACAGCAGTGATGGGGGAGAGCTACAGGCTTCACTTGACACATTAGCATAAAACTACAGAAGGTAGGTTACTACACCTAATGTTAACTACAAATACGTGTATAATAACACACCTGACTCAAGCTGTTGATAGCCACGCACCTGATATCAATATTGATTAGGATCCCAACTGCCAAAAAGAAAAACCGAGAGCTGAAACCTACTCTACTTGATTGGCATAAGCAAAACCAGTGCATTTTTTTGTTCGTTTACTCACCAGATAATCCATGTACTATCGCTGGCCAGACACAGCAACACGACAGTGCTTATAGCGGAAAACCCGTTCTGCTTCAAAGAGTCCGAAATTTCATGGAATTTTTTTTCTTTCTTTTAGCACACGTCGCTTTGTATTCCCCGCCTTCCGATAGAAACAGCAAGACAGAACAACCAGGTTTTCGTGGTTGAAAACTCGGGATTTTTCCCGTCTTCTTTCGTTTGTAAGCCAAGTTCCAGTGAGCCGAGGGTTGGGTTTGTTCAAAACAAAGAGGACCGCCGCGTCCGCGTGTACTCTTTCTGAATAAACAGCTCGTCTTCAACCGGCTGACTTCCAGTTATTATTACACAATATCAGTTGAGTGTTTGGTTGAGGAAACTAACGAAGGCTTCATCGTTACGTCACGGACGTCGCTTTGCGCACGCAGCGCGGTCACATGACCAAACACATGGCTATTTTCATTTTCATTTCGAGGAGGAATCGCCGCTGAAACGCTCCTCTGTTTGTTTTAAAACGGCGCGGCCGCTCCCAAACAGCTGACAGCTGGAATTTCGTAACTAAAACGTGTATTTTTGCTGGTTTCACCGCGGATTTGATTATTTATGTAACATTTTTGTGGTAATTAATTATACGGCAGTTTTACACAACCTGTGGGAGAAAAGGTTTCTTCACATAATATTCTGCTTTATAAAGTAATGTAGCACAAATAATTAGATAAATTGTACAATACAGTACTCTGGAAGCTGTAGGGGCTTGGAAATCAGAGGAAGATGGAGAGGATAAAGGGATGAATGTCCTCAGAGATTAATACAGTATCTGTGAGAGCTGCACGTTCGTCCTTATTTACACCACGCTTTTCTGAAATACATTTTTCTGATACTCGGGTGCGAGTGGAAGAATTCCTAGAGACCACTTTTCTTCAGTATTTCATGTGATGTTCGATAAAGGATAAATATTACCATAAATTAGTCAAGGAAGGGTGGATGTCCCATAGACAGATCTACAAGGTACAGAGAGGGTATAGAAGGTGCAAGTACGTTTTAAACAGGTACAGTTGGTAGTGCTGTCACTGGAATGTCTGAACCAGTCAAATGTGACAGGGGTGACCTCTGGTGGCTTGTCACATGGCGATGGAGTTCCCATCCATCTGTCTGTCCTTAACTCCTGTTTTGTGGTTGTTAGGGGGTTGGAGTCTATCTGAGATTTCACTGTCTAAGAACCAGCACATTCTTCCCTTGTCCCCAAAAAAGAGTAAACTAAATATTACAATTGAAATTAAGTGTTTCGGGGTTTATTAATGATTAATTCAAATGATATGGCTGTATTCAGGAGCTGCTGAGTACAACTGTATCCTCTACACCATTAGACTTGGATTCTGACTATATATAGTCAATGGTAAAATAAGATAATTAGGCTAATGAAATGATGATTAAAGAATAATATATCAACGCTTTATAAGTGCAAAAATATACTTTATGTTCCATGGAAGAGGATGAGCAATGTCTCTGGCTTCATTCACCATTTTAAGTTCTTTGAAACATTTCAGCACCATAATGTATAGATAGTGTATATATACCCATTCCATAGGCGTTGCAACCATTATATCTGAAGGGGACCCCCCCCCACACACACCACACACACATTTCAAGATTATTATTTTCGACTCATTTAAACATGTGAATATATCAGTCCACCCAGCACTATTTTCTACAGCTTTGCCAAAGAATCAATTCCACTTGATCGATCAGAAAATATTCATACCACTGAACGTTCTCTGGGTTTTCCTGGTTACCTACAACAATTCACCACACGCAAGCATAAACCATTTCTGGTATAAAGTTTACGACCAAAGTGAACTGTCAGTGCAGGCTGTTCAAAACTGGAGGAGGTAACATCAGCCCCATTGCCATCTCACAATGTGCACCTTTAGCTAAAACCATATTCTTTTGTTAAATTACTACAAAATTAGGCCTATGTTACATTAAAATGATGTTACATTCAACTAAACAGTGAATGCAGGGGATCACAAGCCAGTGTCTTTTTGAGCCGGTCCCAAGCCTGGATAAATGTAGAGGGTTGTGTCAGGAAGGGACTACAACGTAAAACCTATAGCAAACTAACCATGCACATCACAAGAAACATAAACCCCATACCGGATCGGTCAAGGCCTAGCTTAACAACGACCGCCATCAGTGCTGTTAACTTACAGGGTGCTAATGGAAATTGGGCTTTGGTGGTCGGAGAAGGAGAGCTAGAAGTTTAGTTTTAGCACGAATGAAAGGAAAGATGTACAAGACAGTGGTGAGACCTGCAGTGTTGTTGGTTTAGAGACCGTGGCACTGAGGAAAAGGACAGGAGGCAGAGTTGGAGGTAGCAGAGATTAAAATGTTGAAGTCCTCTTTGGAAGTGATGGGAATGGGTAGGATCAGGAATGAAGTGAGTTGGTGTGAGAGAAGATAATGCAGAGGATAGGGTTACATGGAGGCGGATGATTCGCTGTGGCGACCCCTGAAGGAAAAATCTGAAATGAGAGAAAGAAGATTTAGCTAAACAATGAAAAATTGGTAGGAAGCTTTACTTTTCCGAAAGTTTGTTAGAGTAGTATAGATTGGAAAGCAATTTTTTCACTTGGCTGTTTACAATACCTGCTCCCTTCCCCAGACACGATTCTTTCGTTTTCACACTGCGCCTTTTTAGGTCGGCCCAAAGGAGTTTTGGTCATGAGTGCAGTTCACTTGGGTCAGTGTGAACAAAAAAACTACACTCTGGGGCGCACCCAAACAGCCGTACTGAGAGCATTCAGAAGAGGGGGTCTCGGTGCTGGTGCTGTCGAGCTCTGGTGCAGTTCGCTTGTGGAGTGAAAGCTCCATGACCTCGGGCCGACCCAGCTACAGGGTGTACAGCACATGTTTGAGTGAATGAGATTTCTGTAGTGAGCTGGACAGCTGCATTGTCAGATGTGAAGGAAAACGTAAAAATGGCAAAAGAAAGTAATGCTAGCAGTTGCGGACAAACGACTTCCAGCCACTTCATTTACAAGCTGTGTAGCTCGTCTAGAGTGGTACAAAAAAATAATATGAAATGAAATGAAAAATACTTTATTAATCCCAGTATTAATATAGAGAAAAATGGCCAACTGTGGGTCAACAACCTGTAGATGTTGTGCCGCCATGCTTTTCAGCTCTTCGCTTCAGGCCAGTTGCCACGGAAACATGACACTTTGACCAATGACAGCATTGACTTCTTTCACATGATGTAGTGAAGCGTTTGGGCTTGAGTTAAAAACAGCAGATGCATCTCTCCATTATGTGAGAGACCGGCATGAGGTGCTGCCCTCATGATGAAGAGCCCATGATTTTGACCAGTAATTACTTCTTAGTTCATTCGATCTCCTGACTTTTATTTTAACACAACACAGAGAGAGAGAGAGAAATTGCTCCAGAATGGAAGGATAATCAAAGCTGAGGTGATATTTATCTGAACCAGGCTGGACTACCAACGGCAAAGTTCAGCAAGGGTTACCCGGAAAGCACGGGGAAAACATTGGAAACTCCACACAGAAAGGCCCCTGCTGAGGTTTGAACCAGGAACTGTTGCTGTGAGGCAACAGTGCTGACCACCAAGCCACCGTGATGCCCTTTAAGAGAATAAAGTTTATTAAATAGTTCTATACCTTGATCTCAAATAACATGGAAACCTGACACGTACCTTTCCATAAGTATGGGAGCATACTTCCTAAAAAAGATGAACTAATTAACATGTTTAACAATACAGCAGAATGTTATCTCTGTGTGATTTTTTCTATGGTAATTGTACAATAAAAAGTTGTTTTATGACTAACCTTCTCGTCTTCACCATATTTTTATTTCCCCAAAATGATATTTGAAAAGTCGGGTTCGTCTTATAATCAGAGTCGCCCTATATTCGGCCCAATACAGTAAGGGCCTGATTTACTGAGATCCTAAATAAAGAGTACTAAATTGCGTGTGCACTGAAAAAGTTTGCACGTACTGTTGTTGTGTGTTTTGCGGGTGATCAACTAAGAATGCTCGCGCAAATGATAACAGGTTACAGTCTTGTTCTCTGGAGTGAGTTCAGACTACTGAACTCACTCCAGAGAACAAGACTGTAACCCCCCCCCACCCATACACACACACAACCAAGACCTAGTACTATAAACTCTAAACTCTCATACAGTAATGTTGTAGACTCTTCTCTTCTCCTTGCTGCTACTTGCACTATACACTTTGCCTCTCTTGCACCTTGTCGACTCAGGTTTTTGCACTCCAGTAAGTACCTCAATACTCTAAAACACTGACAGTCCAGAATGTTATGTTCATATTGTCTGCTATGTCTGCTATGTTGTCTGTTATTATGTTACTGTATGTCTAAATTTTTAATTGCACATTGGAGCTTTGAGAAATGCAATTTCAGTCTGCGTGCAATGTACTGTTGCAGTGCTTTGATTGACAATAAAGTTCGCTTTGACTTTGACTTTGAACAGGTGCAAACCGCAGTATTTAAATGAGGTGTTGCGTGTCTTACGGTTTGCGCCATGGAGAGTCTGGATGGAAAGCAGGATAGACGCAAGCGCAAAATGAAATTTGACGAGTTGGAGTTAGAGATATTAGTGGAAGAGGCAAATAAACACATTCATGAACTAAAGCAAAGAAATTTAAACATTACCAAAAGAAACGCAATATGGGAGAAAATCTGCGATAGAATAAATGCAGTTGGTAAGACAAAAAGAACGGCAGATGGGTTAAAAGAAGGTGGCAAGATATAAGGCGAAGAACTAAAGAAAAAAAGTGGCCTTTAATAAAACTTCGGCAAACAAGACAGGTGGAGGGCCTGCGGAAGAGATGCCTTAACCAGCATTGAGCAGCAGGTGCAGCTCACCTTCTGCGAGGAGCAGAAACTGGGATACTGGGGTATGACACGCTAGAGCCAACTGCAGAACAAGGTAGGCGCACAATAAGAAACACTTTTTTCTCCATGAAAACACGTGATTTATTTATTATCACAAATAAAAAAATGAATGTGCCTCCTGTGGCAACCTTTTGCTGAATAATACTCGATTTAACATTCAAATAAAATATTTCTCCTTTTGCATGTGCTTGTGACCGGCTCCAAATCAGCCCTTAACTCATTCAACAGCTCCAAGATGGAATCGCTAGATAGTCGATTTGTTTCAACTATCTGGTTTTCATTCATTCCAAACAAATTTACACGAGTCCGAAAGACTCTCTCTCTGCGTATTCTTTGATTTTGGCGATGTCGCCTCCTTGCCACAATAACAGCAGCCATCGGTGCGTAATGCTGGGCAGATTCGAACGTATTAAATACAGACGCAATCACAATCCCCGCAATTACTTTCAGGGTTGGTAAATCTCATTGCGTGTGGTAAATGAACCTATTTGCATTTTCCCCTCCCAGTATTTAGCGCTTTCTGGCGGGTACGCCCCATATTGTTTATTCATCAGGGCAAAAGTACTAAATGAACAGCGTGTGCTATTTTGCTCATTTGAGAGGCGCAGTCCTCTTTGCACGCTGTTAGTAGATCAGCTTGCACATTGGTTTGCGGGTGATGTCAAGTTTGCACACGTTTTTACGCACGCAAACCTTTAGTAAATCAGGCCCTAAATTGGTAAAATTGGTATTTAATTTGGCCGGATTTGTGTAGGAGAAAGATTAATAAAAATTTTAAAAATCAGTCATTTGCCTATAAATTAATTTTGTATTGTACATGATTTGAATCGTGATTCAAATTGTATTGTGAGTGGAGTGAATCATGGAATGCCTAACAGGACCCAAACTTATACAATGTAATTTGGTGTCCACCGAAATGTGTGAAAACAACTGGACAGGGTTTTTTTCAAATGGAAAGCTTTGCTCAGTTAGCTGGCCAATCTTTGAATCAAATGTTTACTTAAAGGTAAAGAAAGGTGTCTATCAATATTTTAAAATGCACCGAATCGTGGCTATGACAGAAGTAAACCTGGCCAGTCTTTGAATCAAATGTTTCATTAAAGGTAAAATAAGGTTTACATGTAGTGGTCATTGTTTGTGTTGAATTGGGAATGACACAAATCATTCAGACTCAGACTGAGGCAGATGTATGAAAACCCGACAGGAATCAGATTTATTTAGTTTTTCATTATCCAATCATTTTCAAGTTTACAATCACAAATCAATCTTGCATGCAGGAAACCGGAGCACCCGGAGGAAAACCTTGCAGATGCTGAGATAACGTGCAGACTTACTTCAGATTGGGGAAGGTTACAGCCACAGATACATCTGAAGGTCAAAGTGCTCTTGGAGGGCTTTGTATGTTTCCTGGAGGACATTTGTTGCTGGTTTCATTTTGGGTTCACCTTGCTCCTGTCTTGATTCCATCCTGAAGGGCTTGGACATGGCCTGGCCGACAGACGAGAAGAATCTTTTGATGGTGGAGGGATTCTTGAGGTGTTTTTCAAAACAGGAGACAATTTTGTCATCTATGCATGACAGGTCTAATGCTATTAAAACCAGGACTTGTTTTTCATCACAGTCTAACTTCTTGCAAACGCTCTTGAAAATTGCCTTGCTGAGTTTAGCTGAATTTACCGAATGAAATATTCTTATTCTGTCCTTTGATTTTAGTCAAGATTTTCCTGAGCAGGCGCGTTTGCATGGCTTTTAGAGGAGATGTATTGATGAAGTTGTGGCGGTTCTTTGAAATGGCCCGCTGAATGAACAACTGAAATATCTTCACCACATCTTGATGGTCTTCAGAGTCTTCAATGTCAATTTCATCCTGGGTGACTTTGGGAGACTCCTCTTGAAGAACCAATTCTTTCAGTGATTTACTGTCCATGGACTCTGGCTGAGCAGTGAAGTCTTCATCCTGGGTGATGTCAGGGGACTGATCCTTCAGGTACAAAGTCCTCTGCAGACAAGACTGTAGGGGACCTCTCCTCAGGTTCAGTGACTTCTAGAATCACTGGTAATTTTTTCTTTCAGCACTCCAAATGCTGCCTTGAGATAGCGATATTCAAATGATATATCAAGGCTTGACATGAGTGTATTGCTGTGGCTTGTCAGCCTGGCAACTGTTTGGTTTTCCAGTTTGTGGACTAATTCCATGGCTTCTGTTTTTCAGGTTGATTTATTTTACAAATTGTTTGATATCAAACAGTTTTAGTTTCCACAAACAGTCGAACAATAACCAAGTAACTGATAATATGCTGCGCTTGTGACATCGAATCCCTCAGATCTGAGGAATCAAAAGTGTCATAAAGCCCCACCGATGACTGTAACCCAGCAACGTGACACGCATGCGCAGAGGCAGGGCAGCGGTATAACGTGGCTCACTGTCGCGCGAGTTTCATATTGCGGACGATTGCGGGTTAACAATCTGCCACATCGGCTTCTCAGAAATGAAGACACAGCAACAGTTTTGTTTTGTTTGTTAATATTACATATAGCGATATCACACAATTAAATGTCTATGTGAACTTTTCTTTTTAACTGTGGCCACTCATGTCACTTTGAGCTCACGGACATGTGGGATTTAGTTTTTCTACAAATATGTGTCCGACACTCGTGGGTTTTATTTCCTTGTGGGTTTGCTCTTAATATCTGCAGTTGGTATCTGATGTTATTATTTCGGAGGAATATTGAGCTTTTTTAATAGTTATCATCTCTTGAATGCTTTTTTTTCAGCAATGATGGCATTGCCATGAAAGAAATTCACAGTTGAAGATGTTCTCCAGTTTCTTGATAACGGTTATGACAGTGAAGCAGACGCTCTTGCAAACTGCAGAAGCCTGGCAGATGCAGCTTTTGCAAGGATGGTTATCCTGACACAGCTTGTGAAAAGTGTAATGTCCAATTATGTTTCAAAGAGAAGCATAACTGTTACAGGGCCTACCATGTACAATAATCTAGATAAGGAACATAGGACAGTTGTTTGAACAGCTAATGTCAAAGGTCACACCATTTCAGAGACAAGTTCATTGTGTTACTGTAACCCAGAACATGTTTGCACTGTTTATTGCAATTTTCTGTACTTTATGTGTACATTTTTATTTAAATTCATTTACATTACACTTTTATATATTTACATAATATTTTTGTTTGATTTGATCTTCATTCTTCATTTATGATGTTTGCGTTCAGCACTTTATATTCAGAATATTCAATGAAGGTCTATTATGTAAATTTTATTGTAGTGCGAGCAGTTGCTGGTGAGCTTTCACTTCATCTTTCTGCAAAAAGATCTGCTGAGAATGACTTGGATTATCAGAAAAAAAAATTAACCAGGAACGCCCAGAGTTGCAAATATGCAACATTGCCTAAAATCGTCAAAAATAGTCCGATTACAAAAAATCCACTAAAAATGGTTTACTCCCACCCAAAAAGATGCAAGATCAGCCCAAATTATTTTTTTCAATGATTATTTATATGCTTGGGTGCTGCAGGGTTAAGGTTGCAGCTGAAGGCGCAGACCTTGAAGTGCTATTGAATAAGTTTTGAAATACTCATTTTTGTTAAATCCGATCTTAAATGTATGCTTTGTTAGATGAATAGAATTTGTTTTAAATAACTTTTATTTTAAATCTTGTGAGTTTTGTTTTTTCTTTGAGTTCCATAATATTTACTTAAAGACTTTACATAAGCTTTCCATGACATCTCATGTTGACTGTTATGAAATAAAGAACTATTAAGATGACGTGAATGTGATTCGCAGTACAGGCATCCATTTTTTACAGTAGAATTGACTGGTTTGATGGCAGTGTTCAGCTCAAAATTCAGGGGTAACATGTTAGTGAACATTATAACTGCTGTGCTGTGGTTTTCCACTGATTTATGCATTTATGCATTCCGAAACTCCATTGATCAGTTTCTGTTAAAACTTTACAGCCACTCTTGAACATTACAGGAAATCAGTAATCTGTTAACATGTCCGGCTTCTTTTCCTCAGCTTTGTGCTTCTCTGAGAGCAGGTCTGGGATTTAATAATCTCAGACCACCGGAGCAGTTTCTAGCTATATGCAGACTGTGCAGATGCATAGATCCCATGTAGCCTCTAGGGGGCAGCCAAGCTCCAAGTTCAGCCTCAATATCCAGCATTGGTGGAGAAATATAATGAGATGTCTTCATCTGTAGCCACTATTGTTGAAAAAAAAAGAGGCTTTAAATTTTACCAAAACCTATGCAAGTGTTCTATGCATAATCTAAGTAAAACTGAAAAATAAAGAATTGGCACTGATGAGATTTTAGTGAGGTTAAATCATCATTTGCATGCAAAAGGGGTCATACAATCACAATTACAGCAGGTCGCAGTTGATGTAAAGAGTTCAGAAATAACATAATCAGACAGTTTTACACAGGGTGGTAACAGATGTTGTTATGGGAAAAGAGTAATGAGAAATTCAGCGAAATATTAAAAAAGATGAAATATTATCTCAAAACATTGGGTTCACACAAAACATGATCATGCAGCCGTGCGGAACAAACCAGTGCAGCACAACTCTCTGTCTGGGAACCTAACAAGGAATACATAACAAAAAGCCCCAGTGACTAGATATATGTTGTTTCTCCCACATGAGGACGTTCAGTACACTAATTAATATCTGGCATCAGATTTGCAAAAAAAAAAAAAGAAAAAGAAATGGCAGTAGAATGCGTCACAGAAGTGTGAAAGAAGCATCAACAGCCCTCATTATAATGCTATGTAAACAAGGAATCATTCAGCAAAGCAACATGATCATCAGTCAAATCCCCTTGAGTCTGAGGTGCCAGGGGCCCTCTGAGCTTGGAGAAGGACATTTCATGTTACCACTAATGTCTGGAACATAAGTGCAACATGTTTCACCAATAATATGCATATAAAAATGAAATGAAATGGAAAATACTTTATTCATCCCAGAAGGGAAATTCAACATTGTAGCAAGGGCTCTTCTTTTTTTTTTTTTTTAACAACATTATGTTATGAAATATGTATAGAGTAACATGCATATTCAGGGGCGTGGTCTTTTGATTGATGGCCAGCATATACCACCAATAATATGACAAACTCAACTTTAAACTGCTCAAACTACTGACAACAGTATAATATTTTAATTATTGATATAACACAGTGGTGCGCAAACTGTGGTACGTGTACCACTGGTGGTACGCGAGTGCACTCTGGTGGTACGCGGGGGAACGTCATGACTTGTCAATGCATGACAATGCATTATAAATACAACGTTTCAAATGAAATTCTGGTAACAATAAATAACCACAAAAAGGAATAAACATCTCTCCTGTGTGTTTTGAGAAGGGATATATGGCTATATTTTAAAATTGGTCATCATGGTGGTACTCGGAGAGCTCAAGAGTTTCTCAGGTGGTACGCAGCATTAAAAGTTTGAGAACCACTGATATAACAGTTTTCCACTACAGTGGAACCACAAGTGAAAATCATTTGTACTGAGACGGTTTTGTGTTGAGATGAGGGGGCTCAACATTAATGAGCAGAACACAGTGGTCAAAAAGCCTATATTATTTTGTTTAGATATCCAGGTGCAGAGTCTGTTGACAAGCATTACTAACTATATTTTGATTTGGGCTGTTGCGGTTAGCCAGTGGAGTTTGACAAAATGTTGAGTAGCATGTTCCCTTTTTTGGCTGACCAACACAGCACTGGGGAACTTCTGTATAGTCTGGGAGATCTGCTGGAAAAGCTTTGCAGTTGTCAAGGTGAGAGATAAACATGGACTATAGCAGGAGTTTGGTGGTACACTGAGTCAGGTGCAGATCAGATTCATTGTTTTTTAAAGTTCTGATGTTGTAAAGTGCAAAGCAGCCAGCATCACGGTGGGAGAAGAACAACTGGTCATAAAATGAAATTACCTGCAACATTTATTAGGGAGACAGTTAATTAAAAAGAACCATATTCAAACACACCTTTCATTATGGGATCTTACGGATTAAACTCAATAATATAACCAGTTGATTAATTGGTCATTAAAAAAATATTTAGTCCAATCAATTTACTTAGTTTGTTTATTAACATGGAAAGCATGTATTGGATAGTGAAGTGTTCTATATCACTGAAGAAACTAAAAAGTCTGACTTATAACTTCTTACTTGATCAGCATTTTTATTTATTTTTAGTTCAGTGATTATAAATCACTAATAAAATTGCTAAGTCATTGGTCAGGCTTTAAAAATAGATCTGATTCAACCACTCCACTCTCAATGAAAAGTGTTAGATGAGTTTTAAGAATCGGCAGTATGATGTTAGCATTTTGTAGTCATCATTCCCTCAGAATAAAAAAAGGTTGGTAAAACATATAATTTACACCAGCTGCAGTCTTACAGGAAACCTATCAGACTCACTGTCCCAATGTTGTTTGATAAATTTGCATTCATGGTTCCATACAATATCATAGTCATGCAAATAAAACCCATGAAAGATCCCCCCCCCCCCCCCCCAAAAAAAAAAAGAAAAAGAAAAGAAAAAAGACATTTTCTTTTGATATTTGAGACATTGAAACAAATGGGAATGAAAATCACTGTTTGAAGATTAGAAGTGTGTTTTAAATTTTTTATAATATGAAAATATATGTTAGGATTAACAGGAAAGTGGGCTACTGGACCAAAAACTAAATGGATGAATGAATGAATGAATCAGTGTCAGTACATAAAAGTAATGAATGGAATTCTTGTGGGATTCTTCATGCTCCAGTAACCTTTAAGGACACAGAGGTCATGTCCTTTTGGAGGATGTGCATGAAACAAATTACATGAGTGTGAAGCTTGTAGTTTTAATTAAAATCATGTGTGAAGATATTCTACAGGATTAATTATTCCTAATACTGAGTTTTTGGCCTCCGCTGTATATCAGATTATGTAATGCCCAAAAAGTGTAAGAAAAATACAATCCAAAAATAATAGTCAAAAATCTGAGGCGTTGCACTTAATATAGCCCAAACCCATACAGCGGCTAAAATCAGTATGGAACACATCACCATTTTTCTCCCTAAAAATATTTCTAAAGGTGCTATTGACATGAAACTTTCAACAGATATAGGTAATAGACGTAATCTACACGTGCAAAGAAATCAAACCACAGACGACCATAATTTAAGTTATGTGTAAAAATGTGAAATGACACAGGGAAAAAAGTATTGAACATGCTTACTAAAATGTATTTAATACTTCATGCAAAAGCCTTTGTTGGTAATAACAGCTTCAAGACACCTCCTCTATGAGAAACTAGTTGTATGCATTGCTCAGGTGTGATTTTGGTCCATTCTTCCACACAAACAATTTTCAAATTTTGAAAGTTACATTGGCCTTTTCAGTGAGCTCTGATCTTAGTTATTTCCATAGCTTTTTAATTGGATTGGGATCACGTAGTTGGCTGGGCCATTCTTACAGCTTTATTTTCTTTCTTTCTTTTTTCTTATTGAGACCAATAGCAAAAGTTACAATGGTACATACATCTTTATAACCATTTAAAAATAAAATAAAAAGATCACTACATTCAGTGACTGTAGTGTACCAAGTATCACTAAAAGAAAATTACAAGTCACAAAGATTTTTCTCTTTTTTTAAACTCCTCCAACACAGGAACATAAAAAGAAAATAAAAATAAATGGATACATAATTATTGCGGAATAAGAATTAATTACAAAAAAAGAATAGAAAATAAATAAATAAAAAGAAAACAGTTCGCCAAAGTTAACTATTACTCTAAACACCATAATGCAAATACACACCCACACATAAATAAAATTGCAAAAAAAAAGAAAGAAAACTACATATAAACACCTGAATGAAAACCAGGCATTAACAGGCACCTCTAAGTGGGCAACGGTTTTAAGTTTGAAACATGGGATATGAAATATTGCCATCTTTGGTAGAACCTGCAGCTTTATTTTCTTTCTCTGAAACTAATGTAAACTTCCCTTGGCTGTGTCTTTGGGGTCTCTGCCTTTCTGAAATGTCAATCATCCTTTCATCCTCATCATCCTGGTAGATGGCAGCAGATTTTTATCAAGAATATCTCGGTGCGTTTTTTTTCCCATTCATCATCCTTAAATTTTATAAAGTTTGCCAGTGCCATTTACTGAAGAACAACCCAACATTGTTGGGTTATGGTTATCGTTATGTTCTCACCTACTTTTTTTTTTTTACTTTTTGCACCTCCTCTTCTTCATGTGTTCAGTACTTTTTCCCTGTGTCATTTATATGAAACTTAATTTATGACCCTCTATGGTTTGATTTATATACATTTATGGGTTGTTACGGTGAAAGTTTCATGTCAATAGCACCTTTAGAAATATTTTTACTGGGAGAAATTGTACTACAGTTTAAACTTAAATAGTTAGCGTTAGCAACAGCGTGAGGTGTTTTAAAGAAGCCATTCTTCTCAATTGCAGACTGCTGTGTCTTAATTATAATACTTTGTGTGTTGTGTGTGTGTGTGTGTGCGTGTGTGTGTGGGTGTGTGTGGGTGTGAAACAGTCAACAAGTCTCGGAACAAGTGCAGCGGTTTCGGTGGTTGATTAGTGCTGTCTGGCTGAATCTCCGCTCTCAGTTGCTCCGCCCTCCATTAGTCAGCCTGCTCGACGTGCGGTTGCTGCGCAGCGCTTAAAGGCAGAAGTGTAGGACAGGAGGGAGAGGAGGGAGGCTGGAGAGGAGCTGAGATTAGCAGCAAGAAAAACAAAACAAAACATCAATTTACGAGCACACACTGCAACCGCTGGATTTAAACCACCTCGTCTTACGTTCGCGTTTTGAGCGAGAGGAAGGGCCGAGCAGGCGGGGGCTGTAAACAAGGCTTTGTTGTGAGAAGTTTTGACGCGGAGTTTTGGGTGGGCTGAGAGAGCTCGCCCGTCTGCCCGCTCTGCTCCCCTCCTGTCCCGGGGACCCAGCCGTAAGTGAGCCCGCTGTCCCGGTCTCTCTCTCCTCCAGCTGTTGTGAATCATGGCGCTCAGAGCCAGGGCGCTGTACGACTTCAACTCCGAAAACCCGGGGGAGGTGTCGGTGAAGGAGAATGAAATCCTGACCGTGTACAGCGAGCAGGACATCGAGGGCTGGTTTGAAGGGACGAACAGCAAAGGAAAAAGGGGACTGTTCCCCGCTTCATATGTGGAGATCCTGAGGAGCGACGCCGCCTCCGCTCTGAACAACAACAGCTGCAGCACATCTGGGGACACTTTCCCGGACTCTCGATACGCCAACATCCCATCCGGAGGTTTTGACAGCTCCTATAAACCCAACGTTGAAAACTTTCCCATGCCGTCTCCTCCAGGATTCGCGACTTTTTCGGTTCCGTTACAGCAACAACAGCAGCAGCATCATCCACAGCAGCAGTCCTATCAGCAGACCAGTCAAGGCAGCGACGACGACTGGGATGATGACTGGGATGACAGCTCCACTGTGGCTGACGAGCCTGGGACTGGGGGAGGAAGGTACCATGACTTTGAAGGCAACGGGCCCTCCACGTACAGGGTGTCAACATCCTCAATGCCAAGAGGCAGTGCACAGCAAGCAAAGAGTTCTGCCACAGTCAGCAGAAACCTGAACAGGTTCTCCACCTTTGTGAAATCCGGAGGAGAGGCGTTCGTGCTCGGAGAAGCCTCGGGTTTTGTGAAAGACGGGGATAAGATCTGTGTGGTGATGGGGCAGCATGGCCCGGAGTGGCAGGAGAACCCTTACCCGTTCACGTGTGCAATTGACGACCCCACCAAACAGACCAAGTTCAAGGGCATGAAAAGCTACATTTCCTACAAGCTGACGCCCACGCACACGCAGAACCCCGTGAACAGGAGGTACAAGCACTTCGATTGGCTGTACGCTCGTCTGGTGGAGAAATTTCCCGTCATCTCAGTGCCACACATCCCAGAGAAGCAGGCCACGGGCCGCTTCGAAGAAGACTTCATCTCCAAGAGGAGGAAAGGCCTCATATGGTGGATGAACCACATGACCAGCCACCCGGTCCTGGCCAGGTGTGACGTCTTCCAGCACTTCCTCACCTGCACGGACGAGAAGGCCTGGAAGCAGGGGAAAAGGAAAGCGGAGAAGGACGACATGGTTGGAGCCAACTTCTTCCTCACCATCAGCCCTCCGGCGGCGCCGCTGGACTTCCAGGAGGTGGAGAGCAAAGTAGACGGATTCAAGACTTTCACCAAAAGGATGGATGACAGCACCTTGCAGCTCAACGCCACCATTAGCGAGTTTGCTCGCAAGCAGATCAGTGGCTTTAAGAAGGAGTATCAGAAAGTGGGGATGTCATTTAAGATCCTGAGCCAGGCTTTTGAGATGGATCAGCAGGCGTACTCTGCTGGGCTCAACCAGGCCATCTCCTTCACCGGAGACGCCTACGAAGCTATCGGAGAGTACTTTTCTGAGCAGCCTCGCAGGGATCTTGACCCAATCATGGATTTGTTAGCTCTTTACCAAGGACACCTGGCAAACTACCCAGACATCATCCACGTTCAGAAAGGTAAATCAAGAACGCCGAGATATTTCTTGATTTCTCTCTCATTCCTTCTGAAAATTATGTTGCTTCTTTCCTTTGATTTAGATATCAGTGTCAGAAATGACAGGTGGCCAGTCTCTCACTCTTTTTTTTTTTTGTTGTTGTTGTATTTCTGGGTCTTTCCATACTGAGTATTTTCATTCAAGGCCTGATAATTCTTAATTAAACTATATAGAGATGGCATCAGTCCAAAAACAGAACCTCTGTTGCACTATGTTAACTAAGTAACAGAGTGGACAACTGTTTCATAATCCCGATGTTAAAGTCAATTCAAGATTAATTTCTTGTACCAGTGCAATAAATCTGAGAACTTATGTTCCACCATTAGTTTGTCAGAAGTTCAATCACAGGACTTTATGAAATAAGGGTGTTTCTTTGCCACATCGAGAGGGCAATTAGTTTCAGTTGGTGATGGTGTTGTTAAAAAAAAAGCACAATGGAGCTTATGTCAATTTGTGAAACAAATGGGCGTGTATGCATTTGGAAACGGGCCGATGTCCTCCTGCCACTGTTGAAACCACCTGCTGAATGAACGAGGAGGCGCCCATTTGTGTGTTTCTATTTTCCATCACATGTGATGTGTTGACTCAGAGATTTTTTTCCAATGCCGCTTGTACACAAAACAAGATTTGCAAGTTAATCCTTCATAAATGGCTGCCCATGTGTTTTTCAAGTCTTTGCACAGATAAACAAGATCATTAGACAAATCTAGGCCATCCTCTGACATGCCCACGGCTCAGCCTCTGGTTTCACTCCATTATCAGTCAGTCAGTCTCCTGAGAGCCAATGCTGTGAAGCAAATGGAAAAGTATAGAGGAACTGTTAAGGGGGACATGGACATCACAGTCACTGTGTGAGAATGTGCAACAGCCACTTCATTCTTGTAGAGATGAAAAAGATTTGGTTATTTAATCAAGAATGAAAGATGTGCATGGATTAACACAAGCTCACAAGCTCCATCATGTAGATGTGCTGTATTCACCTTTGTCATACAAAGTTCACCTGCACTCTCTGGCAGGTTGATTTGTATGCTTTCTGTTTACAATTCCTTCTAATAATAGCTTTGGTAGATGAGTTTTGATTTGGTTTCATAAATTAATTGATCAGAGGCGGGCCTTTGTAAACTATTACATAATTGCCTGATAGGAATTATTTGATATGACTACAAACATATTACATAATTGTTTCCAGGAGTCTATACGAACATCTGGATACAAACAACAGAAATATACTGCACATTTCCAGCATAATTTCTATGTTTTCTAATATTTCCTTTGCAATGATTTAAGGGCACCAACTGTTGATCTTAAGACATTTCTAATATGCGGCCAACAGGGTTTCATTTGAGGATTAATTGCCATTAACATCATTAGTAAAATGCATCACAGAGTGGTGGAAACATAAGAGCCCAATAAGTTGGAAGAGACAAGACAATTTGTTGGGTTTATATCTTAAAAACTGGCATGCACAGAATTTGTGATTGTGACAGCCCCGGGGCAGGGACACCACTTAAACATCTTTACAGCAGTGTGTACTATTTTTGTTTGTCAAGGACTACAGATGGAAATTAGCTTGTGGCTAACTCTGGTGCAGCCATCTTTTTAATGTGCCTGCATGTTGTCCTTTAAATAAATTAAATAAATTAAATTAAATATCTTTCATGTATTTAGTTTTAAAGTTGCTGGTAGGACAGTAGTTTGTGAGTAAGGGAACTGTGGCTTTGTTATAAAATGTGGATACCATACAGGTTAAATAGCTTCTAATGTTTCAAAGGGTTACCAAATAGATTTTGATTCAGCTTAGAACTTTAATTCCTTCTCTGCACAGATTCACAACTGTGAGATGGGAATTTATAGTTTTGCCTTAATTGTTATTCAAGCACTAATTGTATTTTCTTTTGTAACGTAATATTCTAGTCTACCTGTGCATTTGCAAATAGCTCAAATATAAAAATTAATGAATTAATAAAACAAAAAAAACACACACAAAATAGCAGAGGACCAAATGTTGAGCCTTGTGGTACACCAGTATAGTTTTTCAACATTCGTGATGTTTCATCATCTAGTACACATGGTTTTCTGTTAGTGATTATTTTCTGAAAAGTTGCGTTTTGAATATCTTAACTAGAAGTAGCATGCTTCGAATCTCAGCTGAGGCCTTTCTGTGTGGGGTTTGCTTGTTCTCCCCGTGTTTACGTTGGTTTTCTCCAGTTACTCCAGTTTGTGTTAGGAGGTGTGGATGTAACACTTAATTTGTAATTCTAAATTTCCCTGAGGAATTAACTATTGTTTTTTCTTTTTCCTGATGTCTGTGATGAGGTGTAAGTGTTGTAGTTTTCAAAAATGATATTATCTGTTCAGACATGCAACTCAAACAAAACCTCTTCTGCTTCAAGTTTAACCTGACTGGCAGCTTTCTGAACGTCAATATGTACCTGCATGTGTGCATATTAGAGTTTCAACCCCGTTATTCCCAGTTGAGTTCCACAATACTAAAGTCATATGGGTCACTCTCGCTTTGATCAGTGTGGCACACTATGAAGCAAGAGAAGTTAACTTATGAAGCTTGTGAAGTCCATAACCAGGATTTCCAGTGGCATGAATCTTTTAACCTGGTGAAACTGCCATCCTTAATTTGCACTAAACTCACATCCTTCTCCGCAGATGATCATATTCAGAGTTTCTGAGTCTTCAGAATCCTAGTCTAAAGTTTTTGTGCACCAGATCAAATCTGGCAGAAAGAGCATTTTAGTATCATCAAAGAAATTATTAATTTTGAGTTCTTGCATTGTAAGCAAACTGTGAAAGGGCTTAAATGGTGTTGAATAAACACCAGATTGTCAGAAATTCCATCATTCAGCTATCATTCTTAAAGTGCTGTGATGTATTAGAGCCATTTGAGGAAAGAACTGTTAGATCTGTACACATGTCCATCATCCATCCACTGTAGTTCTGTATTATAATGTGAACCATCACAAGTGCAATATACTGAAGTCACTTTACCAAAT
This sequence comes from Hirundichthys speculiger, assembly GCA_018398805.1. Classification (NCBI taxonomy): domain Eukaryota; kingdom Metazoa; phylum Chordata; class Actinopteri; order Beloniformes; family Exocoetidae; genus Hirundichthys; species Hirundichthys speculiger. The sequence continues at coordinate 237,690 of JAGFBZ010002193.1, read as the reverse complement.
ATTTATTGATGTCCATATTCTGTACATAACCATACTACATACTTAGGTTTATTTTATTCAACTTAGTCTTATTAAAGTACATTTAATATATTTAGATAAACATGTGTACTCTTTGGATTTTTAATTTCTTATTCATCTTGGATATCTTTTTTTTCCTCTAATTTTTGATATTTTTACTCCACTGCTGCTCTTCTGTACTTTGATGTTGAATCAACGTAATGAAATTTCAACACTGTGGGAGGAATAAAGGTTCTTCTTATTCTAAGAAGTGTAGGGTTCTGGTGAGGCGTTGATATGCCATTGTATTAAAGTCAGTGCATTTACACCTTTAATTTTAGTTGCTAAATTTAAACATGATACATTATTGAGTCATTCTTTTCTGCACTACTTCTGCACAGATTGGAACCTGAACCAAAGATCAACCCTTTTGACCTTTTTGAGGTCTAAATTCTCAGCTGTGGTAATATATCAAACATACAGACATGCTGGGCTGTACGTTATGCCAGGAAGGAAGCTTTGCAGTTACTGTAGTCTGGGTCATGTTACTATGGAAACCATGATGGCACATGGTTTTATACTTTGTCCCAAGGTACTAACAAGTCCATTCTAAGTTGGTGATATTAAGTAAATAATGCAACGCAGATTAGAAAATCAGTATCATATTCAGTAAAGAAATTCAAACAGTAAAATATTTAATGGGACATTGTCTGTCTGAAAAATGGGCAGTTTGAATATCGAGTTAAAAATTAAAGAGCTTCTGTGCAGTTGTTCAGCAGCAACGCTTTACAGTAAATGAACCATATCTTCTACTTTACACGACTGATTTTCTGCCGCAGTTCCTCCACTCTTTGAACAGCATTGTTATTTTTAGACTTTTTTTTTTGTGGAATGTAGTAATCAGTGAATCCAACCATTTGTACATTAATCCATCAACTTCCACTTATTCGGGTCACAGAGGCAGCAGAGTAAGAGAGTAAGAGAGGCCCAGGACTTCCTCTTCTCAGCCACCCAAGACACAAAGTTGTTCTGAGGCCAGTTGTTCCCAGCCAAGAGATACACTATATTGCCAAACGTATTTGCTCATCCATCCAAATGATCTGAATCAGGTGTTCCAGTCACTTCCATGTCCATAGGTGTATAAAATTAAGCACCTAGGCATGCAGACTGTTTCTACAAACATTTGTGAAAGAATGAGTCGCTCTCAGGAGCTCAGTGAATTCCAGCGTGGAACTGTGATAGGATGACACCTGTCCAACAAATTCAGTCCTGAAATTTCCTCGCTCCTAAATATTCAACAGTCAACTGTCAGCTGTATTATAAGGAAATGGAAGTGTTTGGGAACAACAGCAACTCAGCCATGAAGTGGTAGGACACGTAAACTGATAGAGCGGGGTCAGAGGATGCTGAAGAACATAGTGTGAAGAGGTTTCTGCAGAGTCAATCACTACAGACCTCCAAACTTCATGTGGCCTTCAGATTAGCTCAACAACAGAGCAGAGAGCTTCATGAATGGGTTTCCATGGTGGAGCAGCTACATCCAAGCCAGACATCACCAAGTACAATGCAAAGCGTCAGATGCAGTGGTGTAAAGCAGCCACCACTGGACTCTAGAGCAGTGGAGGAACGTTCTCTGGAGTGAAGAATCACACTTCTCCATCTGGTAATCTGATGGAAGAGTCTGGGTTTGGTGGTTGCCAGGAGAACGGTACTTGTCTGACTGCATTGATCGAAGTGTAAAGTTTGGTGGAGGGGGGATTATGGTGTGGGGTTGTTTTCCAGGAGCTGGGCTTGGCCCCTTAGTTCCAGTGAAAGGAACTCTGAATGCTTCAGCAGCAAGACATTTTGGATAATTCCATGATCCCAACTTTGTGGGAACAGTTTGGAGCTGGTCCCTTCCTCTTCCAACATGACTGTGCACCAGTGCACAAAGCAAGGTCCATAAAGACATGGATGGAAGAGTCTGGTGTGGATGAACTTGACTGACCTGCACAGAGTCCTCACCTCAACCTGATAGAAGACCTTTGGGATGAATTAGAGCAGAGACTGAGAGCCAGACCTTCTGGTCCAACATCAGTGTTTGACCTCACAAATGTTCTTCTGGAAGAATGGTCAAAAAATCCCCATAAACACACTCCTAAACCTTGTGGACAGCCTTCCCAGAAGAGTTGAAGCTGTTCTAGCTGCAAAGGGTGGACCAACGTCATATCGATTAGCAATGGGATGAACTAAAGCTCATATGTGAGTCAAGGGAGGTGAGCGAATACTTTTAGCAATATAGTGTATGATCTCTCCAGCATGTCCTGGGTCTGCATCAAGGTTGGACATGCCTGAAATGACTCCTGAGGGAGGCCTGCGGGACGCATCCTAACCAGGTGCCTGAATCACCTCAACTGGCTCCTCTCGATATATAGGAGGAGGGACTTTATTCAGAATCCAACCACCCTGAGAAGAAAGCTCATTTCAGCTGCTCTCACAGTCTCTTCAGTCACTACCACCAGTTCATGACCACAGGTGATTGTAGGAACATAGATCGACCGATGAACTGAGAATCTCACCTTTTGGCTCAGCTTTCTCTTCACCACTGCAAACCAGTAGAGTTTGTTTTTCCGCAAATACTGCACCAATCTGCCTGCTGATCTCCTAGCACCTCGCTCCCAAACCAGGTGAGATATTCTGCACTCTTCTAACTTGAGAACCATGGTCTCAGATTTGGAGGTGCCGATTCACTAGGCTTGGGCGGTATCCAAATTTTGATACCGTCAAACTTCCCTCACATTTTACTGGGGTATTCCCGCGACTATTAAGGCGAACACACACCGCTGGCGGACGCCGCGCGTCAAAACAGCCGCCCCCATTATGTACCCCAGACGCACCGCCGCGGGGCTTTACGCCGCTGTCCTATTCCCAGCGTTGACGCGCCTGGAAAAAAAAAGGCGAGTTTACCTCGAAACAGCAGTTCAGTGCTTCAATATAAAGTTGGCTCAACTACAGTTGTTATTTATTTGTGTATTTCTTGCTTTTCACTGTAGTTTTAACTCGGCCAGTCAGGCCCGCACGGCAATGCTGCCGAGGTGTGTGTTTGCTGAAACGCGCTTTATAGTAAAGTGTCTGATGCTGGACGTTTCACTTCCTATAAATTCTTCAACATAAAAGTTCAACATTATAAGTTTAATTAAAAGCTTTTATTATGAAGCAGCAAACTCAGGAAGTGTTGTTTTCATCGTCAGTACCTTAACAGGACGAGTCAAAACGAGATCAGCTGCAAGCGAACATGAATAAACGGTAAAATAAAGCAGAACACACAGCGATACAGGAGAGAAACTAAACTTTAAACCACAGAAATCATTCATTGCATTTTTTATGACGGTATTGAAACTGATGCCGCTGCCATTTTTAAATACCGGAAGTATAAGGTATTACCGTATTACCGCCCAAGCCTACGATCCACATTCCCATCACCTTATACTGCTCCAGTGAGAGCTGGAGATCCTCACTTGATGACACCTACAGGATCACATCATCCGCAAAAAAACAGAAGTGAAACCCTGAACTGGAAACCCCTCATGTTATGTGTGTGTGTAGAGCGTGGATTGGAAAGTTGTGCCTAACTAGTTTTATTCCCAGTTTTTTAGATCCAGGCTTTTGTTGATTCAGCCCCCTCCTCACAAAAGATGCAAATTTATATTTACGTTGTCTCGTCTGAGGTCCTGCCAGTGTTTACTTTAGCTCCATGACTTAAGCCTTGCTGACGACGGTGCCTGTGGATATCTTGGTTTGGTCCCTGCAGACACTGGGTCCATTCACAATAGATGGTGCAGGGGAAACAGGACAGACTGTGTTTAGGCTGTGGTGGGACACAAACTTCCCAGTCAGCTCAAATCAAGTTTGGCACATTAGCCACACACAGCTCAAATCAGGTGACATGGCTGCTGCACTGTCCTGTGTGATAAAACCAGCCTAACTCTACAGATAAGAGACAGAGAAGACCTTACCGCATGCATGTTGTGAAAATACAAAATCCACACATTGATAAAATAGAAACGAAGATGTGTGAAAGCCACGTTGAGTATATCGAATCTGTAAATACTTTGATGTTATCTTGTTTTTAATTCTCAGAGACTGTTCATTTCCTCCCTTTATTTTGAGTGCAGTTCAACAGTCTTCTCTCTCCTTCTTCTTTTTTTTTCATTTGTACATTCCTTCTGTCCTGAATCATTTTGTAAGTGAGGAAACATCCCTCATTCCTTTCTGTTTTTAGGAAAAATAAAAGGGGGAAAAATAACTGTAAGAGGCTACAGTTAACCTCTTACAGAGTTTCATCAGTTAAAAAAAAAAAGCTTTCAAAAAATATTAAAGGCAAACAACCACTTCAAAGACAAGTATTTGTGCTGTAAAGTTGTATTCATTGTGGGCTCTTGTCTTAGTGTCTTGAATTCTTATTCAGTGCTTGACAAAGTCATTTGAGCTTTTCTTTCCCTCATCTTTGGCCTGGCTTTGGTTTTTTTGTTCATCCCATATATCAGTTAGTAGTTTACTCCCATCTGGAGCTTAAACACATGTGAAGGAAATGCCTGCTCGATTGTCATCCCTGTGTTGCACCGTGAGGTTTTCTGCTGTCTGCACCTGATGAGAAGTTGGGTCACATCCTTTGTTGTCATAAGCCAAAGTGCACATTTCCTCAGCTGAAGTGGTTGCACAGTCAGCTGGGATTCAAAGAGTGTTTATCCATCCAATAACCGTGTGTGTAGGGAGCATGAATCAAAAACTTTAAATCCTCCAGACAAAAGAAAATGTTAAATCTGGCAGCTGTAAAAAGACAGGTTGTTTGTCATTAACCCTAATTCAGAATAATGTCCCTGGAGGTGGTTTTGCAATCACATAAGAGTTGCTCTTTGTAGGAAAAAGAACAACATGTCAAATCAATTGCATAGTTTTTATAAAAGCTGGATTCCATTTTTAGTTTCCTGCATCTATCTCATCAGCTCCACAGACACCGTGCAGGGTTTTTTTTTTTTTTTCTTTTGGTCCTTGTAATGAATAACATGTGAGCCTTCCCGTTGAAGTGCTTGACCAACAGTATTGATCTCCTCCTCTACAGACGCACCATTAGCCATTAGAGTCCAGCTACACGGGGACAATGCTAACTCATGATATTGACCAGCTTTGCTTTCAGAGGACCTATTGAGCCTCACATGCAGTATTTTTGTCTAACACTAGTCCTCAGGTCTGGCAACATTAGGGTGTGACCTTTGATAGTTTAAGCTTGTAAAAAAAAAGGGGAAGGAAGAGGGTGAGTTTTAGAAATGGGTGCAGATGGTGTTGAGGGCAATTTCTGTTTGAGCGATACACAAAAGAAGCTACAGTGCAGCTTCTGATAAATGAGGACATACATAGTTAATGCTTTTATTCTGCACAGCCAAGGCTCAAATGGTTGAATGTGTTTGAATATTAAAACGTATGCTTGGCTCTAAATGTGGTCCAGCAGCTTTAAGTGTGTTGTAGTGAGAGCTCAACAGTGAGCTGTTTACATGAACTGTGGTGGATCAATACTTATTATATTTTAAATGTAAGTATTTTTAGTTTTGTTTTTTCCATTTGTTTCAAATTCTCAGGCACAAATCTTTATCAGCCTGATGCATCAGTCTGCAAACACTGATCGACTTCAATGCTGCATACAAAATTTCAACTCTATAAAGGAGGTCTGATAATTCCATCAGGGGAATTACATTTCTGTATGCTTGGCAGACTATCGCTATGGTGACCTTATTACATTTACCAATTCCACACATGCCTGAGAGCAAACTTTCTGATCACATCAGTTATATTACATCAGATGGTGATAAAAACAGAGGCAGGCATTTTACAAGATTATCGGCTTTTCTTTCCCAGTCAGCGTGGCGCTCCCGTGGCAGCACCACAGGTCTCTCTCCCTGATTGCTACCTGCTATCTAAATGTCCTCAGCTGCACAAAGGGATGGCAGAAGAGGTAACGTGATGAGATGGGGATTGCCGCTGGTCGCTGGCTCACACTGGCTGGTTGTTGTGTAACCAGGGTTTACGTAAGAGCTGAAACGGCTCTCTCCACTTAGTTCAGGACGACTCCGTGCCACTTTAGCACACCCAGAGAGGACTTCTAAACGGGCAATTTATCACCTCTTTTTTTTTTCCTCATCCAGAATGATGCGCTCGTGTATGCTGCTGTGTGGATCCTCCTCATTAGTGATGCTGGGTTTGGGCAGTAATCAGTGGGCTTATGGCTTAAAGTCTGAAGATTTAAATGACCAAAGTGGCAGCATTCATCCCCTATCATATCACTGAAGCCAGAAGAAGAGCCCAAGAAGCAGGTTTTACAAGACAAGCGATGCAATATGGCATCAAAAGGGCAGGAAATACTGAGTTCACAGATGTTTTGGATCACAAACATTAATTTATTATGAATACATAGTATTGGATATTTGCTATATTGAGCCAGTTGTCCATGCCAGTGTTTTTATTTTAATTAAAAAAAAAAAAAAAATCATTTCTATCCTGTAGTGAGATCTTATTGAGCCTTACTCATGGCTGATGGGTGGATCACGAGCGCAGGAACTTCACTTGCCTTTTCATGGTGAAGAGAGTCTCGAGTTAAAAGCTGAAGGTGTTGGTTGACTAACTGATTTGTTTTGCTCACTGAACATGAACTGATCATGAAGCTGTGATCCAAAAGACAGACTGGCTGAAACAAGCTGTGGAAATGAAGCTCCTGTGGGCTGATGTGCTCCTCTGACTGTCTGGAGCAGGCTGGAGTGGTTAGGATACCGATACCTTCCACGTAAAGTGCTTCAAGCGTGTCTGACGCGTGTGACGGGGAGAGATTATAATTCCTCAAATGGCTCGGGAATCTATTAGTCTCATTAGAGGAGAAAACTGGATGGTGGTTGGTGATCATGCCGACTCACACACTGATGGTCCTTGAGAGGACATCGTATGCTTAGACACACTATTATTTCAAGAATTATAGTTACGTGATTATTTCATTTGTCTTTTAACCCTAGATAAATTTTGCACAAAAAAATGTGTTGGTTCTATCTTATTTGAACTTTTTAAAGGCCTCATAGTTTTGACTGTTAATAATGCTTTTAAAAACAGGAACTACTGATTGACTTTTACAGAACTTGACTGTTTTTACAGCAGCTGCAAAGACAACATGACTATGACTGCATCAATTTGCTCACAGCATCTTCTGTGACTGAACGCTTGCCTTTCTCATAAAGTCTCTATAGCAACAGCATCTTTAAAGTAAAGTAAACACCTTTGGGATTTATATTTAAGTCTTCAGACAGCCGTGTGTGTACCTATCTGTCTTGCTGTTTTCTTTTGCTTTTCCTCTCTGTCAGGCTCCCAGTCTGTCATTTTAATACTAACCTCAAAGGCCTGCCCATCTGATGGACAGGACTTTGTTTGAGAAAGGTTTTGGTAAGATCATCTGCATATTTTCAAAGTGCACTGTACCTCACGGCTTTAAATGCTGATTGTTGCACGTTCAAACAAAAAAGAGGGATCATAGGCTTTTTAGTGAACTTTAAGGGGAAGCCAACACAATGGTGGGTTTGGCCACAATGTCCTCTCTGGTCTTAAATTTCAGGAAACAAGGCAGTGAAATCAGAGTTTCAGCTGAGCGCTGCTGACTCAGTTCACATAATGACCAAACCATCTCGTGACAAGTCGGTGCGAGACGTTTTTGCTTAGTGCCTTACAGGCAGAAATCTCACCTCCTCACTTGAACATGCCAAGCACTCGGTGGATTACATTTGTCTGTCAGTTAGTTGTATGTTGTAAGCCATCGCCTCTGCCACTCTTAGCAATTACAACATGTCAAACTTGCCTAACTTCACATCCTCATGCTGTATGTTGGCGGCATGTTTCAAAATATTGAGCAAACTGTTTTAACAAGGACCTTCAGCGCATCAGATAGGTCTACGGGAAGCCTAATTTTACAACAGACTGCTAGAACTGTTGGTTTTTTTGTTGTTGTTTTAATGATTGATTTATCAAATATCGGAAAATCTTGAAAAAAAAATAAAATTGACAGGTTTTCTTAACTAAAAGTCCGAAACGAATGCACCTGAAACACAGAGTCGACAAGTCCTCACAGATGAGAGACTGGATCTGTATTTTAGAGGCTTCTTTATTCCTTAGGAGTTAATACAAAGACAGTCTTTTTCTATTAAGTTTACGAACATGGCTGGAACATTGGCTGGTTATTTTTAAAAGGAGCAATGACAAGTAATTCTAAGAACGCATGTAACCACCTACTCATAAGGTCACATTGTCTTCTTTTCTCTGAACTGTGACACATACTCAATATTGAACATCATGTCTTTCTAATTCCCATTACTTTTCAACTCATCACTTCCGGCTCATGACATTTCTGGCTTTAGTCATTCAGAAAGTATCAGCAGTTGTTCTGGTGTCGTGACTCTGCTTCCTCCTCCTGCTGTTGAAACGTCTGCCTGTAAAGTTTTGGCCACATTTCTATACTGCTAAAGACAAGAAGTGGATGCAAGCATGTGCATGTGTGTGAGAAAATGCAAGCCCCTAAACCACCATATCTCTCTTCCTGCACCAAACGAGTCCACCACAGTGACGGCAATGGTATTTTGTAGCTGTGTGAAACTCAGAAGGTGCCCTCAGTGTGCGTGTGAAGCTCAGAACCCAAAGCTAAAAAGAAGTTTTAAAAGGTGAAACATTTTTGCAGCTGTTTCTACTGCCTACTCAGTTATTGCAGTATTCATTAAGATGAAATTGTGGTCAAAATTGAAATCGTGATCACATTTAAAAGCGACTGACTTTTTCAACATTATGTACTTATTCCACTCTTTATGGCGTGAGCTTCATTAGAGGAGAGAACCACTCCTGCACACGCTCACATGTTGGAGGCTGTTGCCAGTGAAAATAGTACGTCCTCAAAACTGATACCAGCCTTGGTAGTTGCTATTAAAATGCTTGCAAAATACCCCTAAATGGTCAGAGAAAGCTCTGAGGTGATGTAATGTAGTAGATATTGTTAGAATTGGGGCCCTCATGTTCTCTAACTATGGATAGAGAATGTGGCTCTACTTCCCAGCAACTTTGGAACAGCCTGGTCATACTCAGAAATCCTCCCACTGTTTTTGGTCAGTTTGATTAGCCGGAGTCAGAAAACGACTCCGTTTTCTGGTTCATGATGTTGGAGAGCTGAGGATGCTGATCAGCAGGTCTTAGACAACATCAGATCAACTGAATCCTTCTGGTTAGATACTAAACCACAAAGACATACTGCACGTAATAAATATCTTGGTCACTCTAGACTAATAATACATTCATTATTTTGTGCAACTTGGCAGACATGACCTGCTAAAGATGCAGCAACGGATGCTGACTTGACACTTAGTACACAGTCTGGCTGTTTGTGGTGAGAGTTTGTGAAACTGCTGGGTGAAAAATTGAGGCAGGTCCTGATTGTTATTGTCACCTCTCTGTCTCTGTTCTGCAAAATGTCAATACATTGAATATTCATTGACCATGCAGAGCAGTGCAGTCTTCCAACCTCTGTAGTGTGGAGATATCTGGTCACAGAGTCAGTCCCTGTCTGTAACTGCAGTGTAACCACCTCTGTATTCCTGTATTAACAATAAACTGATCTGGTGCGTAGTCCTCCAACACCTGCTCAGAAGATGCCCTCGGTATGACTGTGCCATTCAGCTTTACTCTTTACAAGAGTAATCAGATTCTGCTTCTTCTCATTATTCCTCTTTACTTTAAAAATGCACTCTTTTTTTTGTGGGGGGGGGGTAATTTACACATTTATGGGACAAAATCTGAACTGTTCTTTTTCTTCCGAACAGGAGCCCTGACAAAGGTGAAAGAGAGCCAAAAGCACGTGGAGGAAGGCAAGATGGACCCGGCGCAGGTAGACGGCATCAACGACCGCTGCAACATCATCTCTTGCGCCACGCTGGCTGAGATCCAGCATTTCCACCACATCCGTGTGCGAGACTTCAAGGCGCAAATGCAGCACCATCTACAGCAACAGATTGCCTTCTTCCAAAAAATCACGGGAAAGCTAGAAGAGGCGCTGCAGAAATATGACAATGCGTAACAGATCACTTTATCAGTTCTATGGCTTTGTCACTGGTGAAAAATGGCCGTGCACCTCCCGTGGTCAGCTAGTGGTACACTGGTAACCAGCTGCCAGGACCACACACTGCTGAATGCTGCTTCTCCAGCAGACCAGGAGATTACACATCAGTTGAAATGAAATTTTGACCAAGTGCAGGTTTCAGTTTTTGTTGGACACTGGATGTCTTTGTTTGAAAGAAATGTAATTTAACGTATCCAGGCCAACTTTTAATGCAAACAAAGGTCTAATTAGTCTAACTTTCTTGAAAATCAATAATGATGGTCCGACACTTTGTCGGATACATGAGTGAATATAACATAATCAGCGTTGCGACCTGCAAAGAAAGAACCCTGTATTCACTGCTGCCTACGCATCTGGTGCAACGTTTAATATATCAAGTGTTTTTAAAAAGGTGTGACAACACTGTTTTTAAATGATTGTTGAATTGACTGCCACTCCAGGAGCAGCGCTGCTCTTGCGACCAACACACTGCCCTCCTGGGACTCTCAACCCTCGGCCGGATTAGTTCTTCCCGGGACAAACAGGACTGAAAGTTTGCCGTCTCCTCACTGAGCAGCCGCTGTCACCACTGTCTCGCTGTGCCTTCGGATTAGGCCTCTCAGGCCTTTTTTTGTTTCTAGTTACTAAAAAGCTTTATGTATTGTTTATGTAGAAATATATTCTATTTGTATTTACAAAAAGCCCATGGACTTTGCAGTCTTTGGGTAAAAAAAAAAAAAAAGATCACTGTGCTTCTCAAGGGCAGTGGAAAATTGTTATCTGAATGTGCCGGTTGTTTTCTAAGTAGTTTCATGATTAATCTTTTAACACTTAACAGCGCGCCAGCATCGAAATCAGGGATTACCTGCTTTGACAATTTGAACCCAAGCACAGCAAGCACTGGTGCTGATTGAAGTGAGCAGGTATTTAAGGGACAGGTATAAAGAACGCTTGCTACGTCTCGTACCCAGGTGTGTGCAAGCCAAGACCTGAGTTTTCGGGCACAGTTTTGGGTTAGCGTTCAGAGGCAGACTGTTGGTGGGTGGAGGAACGTCACCGGTTTTATTACCGCAGGGCTATTCATAGCACAGTTTTAGACCGTTCAAATGTATTGATGTTTTTAAACTTTATGATGCTGGTTGCACCATAAGGAGATTAATGTAGAAGCAGAGATGCAAAATAAACTCAGCCTCCACAGAAAGATGTTTGGTGGTCTTGTGTGTTCTGTTGAGTTACAATCCTCAAAGTCCACAATAAAAGGGAGTTATTCTCCCTCACAGAGATGCTGCTCCTGAGCTACCTGAAATAATTTAGGCCTTTTTCCACTGAAACTGGTTCCAGATCAGAGCCAGTCCCTAAAGACTTCTGCACACTGCACGATTGATACAGTCGAATAAGATCACTACATCTCACACCGTCTGATTTGCATTGACTTAATCTTGGGTATGACATCAATAATGGTATGTGTAGACCCTACAATGATGAGACCTATGGAGTCGTAGGCTGCAAGGACTGTAGAAGAGCATCATCGGCATGTGTTGACGATAAACAGTTCAACACTAAAAAAAACAAAATGAACTGCACTTTAGTAGTAGCATTTATGTGTGCCAAAGTATACCTTTAAAAAAAAAACGTCAAAAGATGTGAATGTGGTGCCACTCGTGGTTAGGGAGAAGTCAAGTCAAGTCAGGTCAATTAATCTGTTGTTTCATGGTTCATTTTAGGTGGCCGAGTCATGAGATGAAGTGGTAGGATTATGACGCTGTCAGAAAATTATCGCTGGCAATTTTTGATTGTGAACCTTCGAGATGGTCGTCGTTGAACCGCTCACACTGAGGGCAGTCGATGTGGTGCTATGACAGAAGACACTGGTTCTGCATGGTGGTCATCCATCATCTGTCTCAAACCAGTTCTTAAAATGTCTCAAAGCCGAGCCAGCTCTGAACTGACTCCAGTCCAGCACTAGTCCTCGGTTCAAGTTGGTTGTAAAGGGCTAATATTAGTCATCTAAGGCTTTTCTAACTTGACTTAATATCACGCTGATGCACACTGCTTGCCCAGTGGCTATTTTGAAATACTTCAAAAAAGAAAGCATGCCTGTTTTACACCCTGTCGCTTTTGATCAGTCATCTGACCAATCATACTACATTACAGCTTTGGGGAGGGACGCTTAAGGGGCACGACTTAAAACTGAAGGCATCAGAAAGTGACTAAATGTGCTGCAGATTTGCACTGTGTGTGTGTGTGTGTGCTTGGGTTTTTAAGCACATTATAGATTTGAAAAAATGTGAAAATGAGCAAAATATTGCCTCTTCATTATATCTATTTACTTCATCATTTGTTTATTTCATCAGAGTTTGTCTGGTCACTGAGGTTCCTCAGACATGAGTCAAATGAGTGGAACAGTTTACTGCGGTCTCTTTACGGTGATTGTAAAGGGGACAGAGGCCACCGTACATTTTAACAACCCTAAAAAGACGAGGACAGCAAACTGCATTGCAGGTTTCCTTGGCTGCATCCCTGGAGGACTGGTATGCCTCGTCTGTGTTTCATGATCTGCTGACAGCACAGAACTCAGCCGGCCATCTGTGACATCTGGCCAGCGTTAAATGTGCTGGAGTGCATGATACCAAACATGCAGTGAACAGGAAAAGGTCAAAATAACTCCTTTTCTTCAGCCATCATCACCACCACCACTCACACACGAGGTCATCTGATGTCAAGCGATGCTTGCACGCCTATATAAGACTTCAATAAACGGTCCCTGTACGTGCCGTTTACTATCTTGATGTGAGGAACTGCAGAGTCTCCTGTGTGATAAGAAACCAGTTTGACAGATTTGACGCTGAGCAGAAGAAAGGAGCCAGGAAGGAACCAGCACTGGGTCATAGCAGTAACCACACATAGGTACTGTCAGAGGTGACCTTCATATCCTCACATACAGACATCAAGACCTCCTCAGCTGCTGATTGAAATGGCTCTAATATTCTTACAAGTATTAAAGTATCTTTATGTGAAGATAATGAATCCATGATGCTTTTTTTTTCATTGCAAAAATATGTTCCAAACAGTATTATTGCACTGAAAAGGGTATTATTGCACTTATTTTTCGAAGCAGTTTTCTTTATTTTGGTAAAAAAAAAAAAAAAGAATAAAATAAAAATGCATTCCTGATAACCAATAATTAAAAAGGTAGGATAAGCAATTCTACGCACTTTTTAATCCAGATTGCTTTTTGTCCCAGTCTGTGAATATCTCACCACCCACTAGCGGCCAGTCTCTTGAGCACACTGAAAACAAACCTTCAAACACAGTTCTGGCACCGTAAACTGGAAACACAGAGTGGGGGCGGCGTGCCCTCCAAACCATAGGAAGCTTTACTCCAGCCAGTGACTGACAGGGGTGAGGGGTTGTGCCCCTGGGGCCTCATTTATAACCATTGTCTGCACACAAAGTTGCGCACGTCACTTTCCACGAACAGATTGTGATCTATAAAATGGAAAAAAAAAACTTGACGGGAGAATGCAGCAGCAGGACTGTGACCCCTGTATGGTGGTGGGCCGCCTCCTTAAACCACTGAGGTACCTGGCGGCCCAGTCATGGCATTATTTCAGTCCGATTTAAAGGCACCTTGTTGAAAGGTGGTCCTTTCGTGTCCAAAATTTGTCAAAGGCATCTTGGGGTGAGGTTTTCACACCGGCAGTCATCGTTGTAAATCTGCAAACCGAGCTGATAGCTTGTTGGAGTTAGTAGCAGTAAGGAAGAGGGGGCGGGGCTTAGATAGGTGAAGTGGTCAACTGGGAGAAGAGAATCTACTGAAGAGGGATGCTGTGGTGTAATTTATTTTAGACAGGTTTTTCCTTTTAACCTTTACACAAAATATAAATGATTCAGGTGGTTTGATGTCTTCTCAGTCGGTTGAAACAAGAGGGAACTCTTTTCATCCCTGGCTGGCAGTTCGCCAGTCTGCTGTTATATTCTAATGTCGGCTAGATTTTATCCCACCTGGAGTGAACAGTAGCCATCTGGAAGTGTGTGTTCTTGTGTTCTGGAGGCATGATTCTGGTTTTGATGGAGGTTAGAGGGACGAGACTTGTTTTTGAAAATTTTCCTGGCATCATTTACTTCACCTTTAACTACAATAGTGTAAATAAAGCTTTAGCACTATTATAGCCTCAGTGTCTTTCCCTACAGGACCCTTGTTCAAGTAACAGGAACAGAGAAAGAACCAGCATAAGTGAGCAAGCCGAAACCAAAAACTCCAGCCATGAAGGTCATCCCCTCAGGTGGCTCTAGAGGGAACACTTATGGGAATCTTTATCTGGGACAGTGTTCCTCAAACTTGCAGATTTTGGGTGTTTCCCTAAAGCTGAAACTGAGATGGTGCTGGTGGCAAGTCACAGCATCACCAAATGATTTACCCTCTGAGCACTAAATATCTTTACCAAACTTAACTGCATTTTAGAACCGTTTACTGCAGAGCAATGCCAACAGCAAGAAACCAGTTATTCGGTGGTGGTTGACAGATATCAAGATGTCATGGCAACGTATCCCATATATGTTGACAAACCTCTGTCTTCACTAAAGCGATGCCTCACCTGACCACGCCTCCCACCTGCAGAGGAACAATGTTATCAGAGTTAATAATATCTGCATCTGTGGGTGCTTTCAAGGCTTCTTTTTACTCTTCAGTTCTCCTTTTTTTTTCTATTTTGATCTCTGGTTTTCATTTCCTCTACACACTCAACAAGACGCACACAGACCGTAGCATCGTCATCCCTCCGGCCTTGTGTTGATACTGCCAGCGCCTGGGGAAATGGGTGCTCCTATTTGCACTCTCCCTCTTCCTGGCCTGAAGCTTTGCTTGTTCCAAATTTGTGATCCTGATAAATGTTAGCATTAACTCAAATGAAAATCATATAAGACAGGAACATTAACATCATAATGTTTTTGTTCCGGAGGGGGTGGGCAGGTGTCAGACGAGGAGCAAAAATAGTGCAAAGTTGGGTCATCGGCTTTAACGGAGGAGCAACAACTGGGTTTTGGAGGTTATCAACAGATCAGGAAACACAACAAAACAAAAGCCCTCAGATTGTTCATGAGACAAAACAGCAGCAGCCATAGCTGGTTACTTTACACAGATGCAAATGTCAAGTGTCCGACGTTATCACGACAGCACAGGAAATACCTTTCAGATTCTGCAGAGGAGACTGATACCAAATCTCTTGCTAATGTCTGAAAGGGAGGGAGCACACAAGGTTTTCTCTGCAGGGTTTGTTCAAGGAGAGTTTGCAAACAAGAGAGTCATCGCATTTCAGTGCTAATAAGAAACATCACATGTCCGCAAACGCTATCAATGCTCCCATGAGACTTGGCTGTCGTCCTTTTGGAAGAGCAGCAGCTCTCTGGAATTCACCGAATGTAACCCAGAGACGTTCAGTGTTTTTGTCAGCGTGTTGACGCCCCACGAATGAGAAATCTGGCCGTAGCCCCCTTTCCAGTGACTGTTATGCAGCATACTATCACCGCTGAACTCCAGCGCTCACTTGGATCTTTTTATTTGTGAGTTTTTCATCAAAGTCAGTTTATTTCAGCTGCTGGCTCTGAGAAGCAGAACGGTAGCTTAGTGAAAAGGGTTTTCTACTCCTAATGAGCTGTCACAGATGCGAGATTTACCCACTTTCCGAAAGGAGTGAATCACTGTCTCGTGATCCTTGTCCACATTTAACCCCGTTCCAGTTCCACGCACAGATGTAACTCCTCAGAGGAACCAAGAAACGAGGGCGAAACGCCCTGAACCGAACATTCAGGTGCTGTTAAAACACAGCCGTCAAACTCAATCATCTCTGCTTCGAACCCCACTTTCATGTGTGTGTGTCACATAACATTTTCTGCTGACTCAAGCCATCGCCCCGTCCTGAGAGCCCTCAAACTCTCGTGACTTTAATTTCAAACTAAACACCACAGAAGGCTTGACCCCAACTTCCCCTCATTCCTGCATCTGGTGAAAGCCTTCCAAGTGTTACATTATAGTGGCAGGAGGTGCCCTGAGGCAAACCACAGGCATGTTGTCCTTTTTATTGGTTCTTGTAGTATTTCTGTATTAAAACAAGAAGCGCACGGCAGCTAAAGGGAACTGCTAAAAGGAAATGGTTGTTTTATATGGCTGAAGAATAGAGCATTTTAAGTTGAGGTGTGAGCATCAACTGTGACAGCGTGCAACAGAAGGTGGGGGGGTGCCCGTCTTACCAATCACCTCAGAGTCAGATGATTTAACTGCATCACCTTTCAGTAACTCTACATATTCTAAGCTGAGCTGTGGGACATTTGAACTCACGAGAACCGAAAACATTAACAGTTTGATTTACTAGAAGGCCCGTATCGTCACGCTTCCACCTCACCGTGGTGATGGTGCGTGGATGGCAGCTCTGAGAGATTCACGTTTTGCTTCGTTTACCTGTGAGGTGAGACGGTTTTGACCTGAAGGTGATGTTGCACAGTGGTGTAGTGATCTCTGCCAACACTTCTGGCCCGACGACGCCGGCTGCTCATCTGGGACTTCGTTGGCATACGTTTAGAGCCGTCTTTCTGTCCTCCTAGCTTGTTTGTTCAATTTCCAATAAACCCCAGATGGAAATGTTTAGCTCGTGAGCTGCTAAATGCCCTGCTACATATGGTAAGTGGTCAGCTTTCTGCTGTTGTTGAAGCTCTACGTGCTAAAAGCAGCGGGAGTGATCCAAAGCAATGTACCAAAAAAAAGTTTGAAAAGATCTTGAAAGCTTAAAAAGATGCTGAACAGCAGATGGGAAAGAACTCGCTTTAAACACTCCAGATCATTGTTGACATGAGAGAGGAAATAAGCTCTTCATGCTTCATGATTTACTGTGGCTACAGTGAAGATCAATAAACAAAAACGTTCTATAGAATCCACGTAGAATAATGTGCAAATGGGTTCATTTTCTTTTTTCTTTTGGTGTTTTTGATGTTATTCTGGAAGTCATCACTTGTTAGATCAAACAGCTCAGTCATGCCACGAATTATTAAGTTGTTAAATTCCAGTATAAAAATACCATGTAGATGAATTGTGTGTAGGTGCTTTGAGAGATAAAATCATGGACTGCTTGTCCCCTCCCTCCTCTTTGTCAGGTATGATAAAGGAGAACATCTAAGATCTGTTCTGTTCTCTTTTTTTTTTTTTTTCCCTTTTGAGTTTATGCTTTTGGAATGTGAGGCGTTTGCTTGTTCTCGGCATATTCCCTGCCGAAGGGAGGATTCTGGCAGGTCTGCTTTCAATTACAGCCCGGCCTGGACCGGCCTTTGATCCGACGCCGAGGCAGAAAGGGGAGACCCCGTCCCGACGCAGCTGACAGATTCAGGTGCAGACGGGACGCTCAGACACCGAGAGTTTCACCTGCTCTCTGCTCTCGGTCTCTGGGGGGGAACCACAGGGCCGCTCCTTCCATTACAGGCTTCATGTTACTGTCCCAGAAGTGCAATCACTTTATGAAAAACAGCGTGCATACATGAGTGTGAGGAAGCCTGTGTTGAGCCCTCCCGGCCTCCTCCTGAGACTTGTTTCAAGCTTGTTCCCTGTGGATTTCTCATTAAGGTTTTTCCTTTTCCTTGATCTTCTTCACATCGCACTACATTGCCTGAACTCTAATTGGATGCTCAAGTCAGAGCCGTAAATCTTCATCTGAGCATGCTGGATATCGAAAAGACTTCCACTAATCAGTCCTGACACACTGAGCTCACTGAAGAATTGTGCCCTTGAGTCTCCAAACTGAAACTTCCTTCATTTCTGTCACATTTCTGTCCTACGTTCGATGAACTGTAAGCTAAGGGACTGGAGCAGAGGGTGCGTCATTCCTGTTAAAAGAAAACGAAGCATCGAGGTTTTATCTTCATCTGTACATTGCTTAGCACGCAACATACCTGGCATACTTACACACAGGCCCGATTGTAAGAGAAGCTGGAACCACGTGATGCAGGTTGAGGACAGTTTGTGCTAATGTGTGCAGCATCCGTCAGGTGTTCATTTAGCCTAAAAAAGCACTTGTGTTATTCCCAGGAGTCAGATTGTTTGGCCAGAAGCATAATGGTCAACACCCACTCAACGAATGTCACTTAAAAAACCCTTTTTTTCTTTTAAATGTATGTCTATATTGTTATTATTATTCTGTCATTCAGTAAAGTTCAACAGAAATATCCTTATATACCTCCTCCTGTGAAGTGACAAACACAACTGTGTGTGTTGTGTCTAATTTTGCTCTCATGAAGAGGCATTTGTGGCCCGTTTTGGTCATGCAGGAAGCATGATTACACAAACATGTGGGCTCGGTCTGCAGCTCCCATGAGATCATCCGCTGATGAGGCCAGTAGCACAGGAAGAGACTTTTCCACAGTTCGGTTCAGATTTTCACCAGGCTTCATCAGATTTAGAGTTAAAACAGCACGGTACACTTTCTTTCTTTCTTTCTTTCTTTTTTAGTGTGCATGGTTTGAAATAGCAGTGTCACACCGTCACTGAAACGCGGTTAATAATATCTGCCCATTAAAATATTTCTACTGTTTTCTGGATACTTTCTCTCTGCTTTCCTCCAGTTAAAAAAAACAAAACACATCCATTACATTTTCCTTACAGGTCTGCAACTGCTGACTTCTGATAAGTCGTCATCTTTATACATTCAAATCTAGCGGCAGTTTGTTGCATCATTTATTTTTATTTCATTTTATTTTGACATTCTTCGGTTGAGCAGTCCAACAGCTGCGGGGGCCTGTTTAAAAGCTGTGTCGTGTTTGTTCTGATACTTCTGCATCGTTTTCCAGACTCGAGTGTGAACAAAGCACGTGAAGCATGAACGGAGTCCTTGAAAGTGTTGAGTCCTCTCCACACGCAGCACTCAGCATGGACGCCCT
Organism: Hirundichthys speculiger; assembly: GCA_018398805.1. Taxonomy (NCBI): domain Eukaryota; kingdom Metazoa; phylum Chordata; class Actinopteri; order Beloniformes; family Exocoetidae; genus Hirundichthys; species Hirundichthys speculiger. Next base: position 218,630 of record JAGFBZ010002193.1, on the reverse strand, counting down.
GCAGACGTGGTTGCAAGGCACCAATGATTTTATTTATTTTTTTCTCACAATCCTGTTTAGTTTCTGCTCCTTTTCTACTGGGGTGTTGCCAGACCATGAATAAATCTAATAAGTGAGAATACTTTCAATGGTGCCTCAGTTAAACATGGTCACGGCTGTGACAGACAGGTCCACCTTCTTCTGTATGGTACCGATGACCTCAAATATATTATCGTCTCCTTGGTCTTACTGTGGGTTGTGACCAACAGAACAAGACTGTTGGTTCTAGAGGCCGAAATAAGTTTCTTCTACAGGGTGGTTGGACTCTCATTTAGAGATAAAGTAGGAAGTTCTGTGATCTGGGAGAGATGGAGTGGAGTTGCTGCTCCTCCAGATGGAGAAGAGCCATCTTAGATGATTTGGTGAGGATGCGTCCCGGAGGCCTTCCTGGGCAATCATGTTTTGGGCATGTCCAACCGAGAGGAGGCCTCAAGGCAGATGCAGGACAGATTATTTCTCTTGGCTGGCTTGGGAACGCCTCAGTGTTCCTCTCGAATGAGCCGGAGGACGTGACTAGGGAGAGGGAGGTCTGTGGCTCCCTGTGGAGGCTGCTGCCCAAACTCAGGTAAGCAGTGGTTCATGGATGAATGCATTTATTCAGAATACATGTTCCAAAGTTGTGATATACCATCTTTCGTTTCCCTTTATGTTGGAATAAAGTGATTTTGACCATAACAGTCCACATTAGAGGTATGAAGGTGACATGTTATTGTTATCCACAAGTTTACAGATGCTGTCTTTTATCTTTGACCTCGTCTTGCTTTCTGTTGCTGTGGGATTTTGTTATTACTAAAAGTTATTACTTATTAGTTTTACAAAAGTAAAATTTTAATTTTTTGTTTTATGTTAGACTTGCTTTTGTTATTCATAATTATCATTTAAGGTCTATGCAATAAAATGATCTGGTTAGAGTTAATAAATGCTCATGGTTTGTATTCAGTCCCTCCCACAACGTCAACCAAATGTTAGACATCTCTTTGTTTTAATTTCTTTGTGGTTTCAAGGGTGGTGACTGCTGCACCAAGAATATATCTGGATCAAACAGGCAGCTTCCAATTTAATAGGCTTTATTGTAAAATGTACCAGTGGAAGCACCGGTGTATTTTGATGCGAGCCAGGATGCGGGACACATTTCTCTCGTCTTCCACATTTATTGTTTGACCCTCATGCAGATCGGTGGAACAGAAACTTTGAACCAACTCGTCGGTGCTTCATGACATGTTGGTGCTGTGGGACGTCTAATGACAGCAACAGATAAGATAAACTCAACTCCAGCTTTCACCTGCTTCCACAGAGTCCCTCGCTTATGTGCCCCCCCCCCCAACATATCCTGATTTTTTTAAGGGAAGAGGGGGCAGGACATGCCGTGTGTCATGTACCTGGCAGAAAGTTCAGGAATGTGGGAGCACTCTGCATTCTTTAGCCCCGGTTTTTGTTTTTATAGCTCTCACACAGGAAGCTCACTCTGGTGGGGCCTCATTCATGTTGCCTGAAAAATGCTGACTGCCCTCCCACCCCCACCCCCACCCCCACCTCTCTGGCGGCCCTCCAAGATACACACACACACAGAACATGCCTTTTTTTTCTCTTTTTGTTTTGTTTTTGAGTTGTGGGCCAGCGTGCATTCTCCCCTCCCCCACCCCCACCAGAGCGTTTCATATATAGCTCTAATTACAAAAAACGAGTGAGAGAAGCGAAGAAAGAAGCCACTTCTTTGCTCACACGGTGACTTTCTGTGTCAAAGAACCATGAATGTTCATCAACCATATGCAAAGTTCAGTGCATTTGAGCATTTCCTTAATTGAAAAAAAAATTTCTTGGGTGGCGTTTTGTTTAACAGTTGGTGCCATCAGTCCCTAAATCTGACGCTTTGTTAGAATTTATGCTGGAGGCATCAATGAAAATTTCAAGCTTCGTTTGCTGGAAGGAAATGGACTCAACGCAGGATCCAGCAGGTTTTGTTGATCCAGCATGTCTGCGTCTTCATTTAGTTTTCACATTAACATTTGCCTCTTAAGGAAGACATGTTTTTAAAAAAAAGGTACATTCATATCAGCATACTGCTTTTCTCTCCAACACAAACACTCATTCCTAATAAGTTTTTCCCACTCCGTCCTCTCCTCCCTAAAAACCTCATCTGACTCCAGCTTTTAAAAAACACCAGCTGACACGAGCTATCTGATCTAAAAGTTTTACACAAACACGTCTCTCATTGTGTGCCTCTGTGGTTCATAAACTCACGTATAACTGATTAACAGATTAGACTAATGTTTGAACATCTATGTCTCAGGAAACCTCCCCCCGGTCTATTGTTAGTTTATAAGGAGTGTAAACTTTCATTAGGGACCAAAACGACATAAATCAAAGGAGTTTTGAACGAAAACAGAACCTGCTTTTGCAGCAAAATGGCAATTTACATTATTTGCACATGTGACACCCCTGAAAAAACAGAGAATTTTAACTTTGTATGTGTACAAAAAGTGTATAAAAAGGACTGTTTGCACAGGCAGCTCCGTCTGGTCCCTGGCATCTTTAATAAGCTCGTACACATTAACTACTGATGTTGCACAAATGACTTTCTATAAACACAGCGTTGGTAGTTGCCCTGTTCAAACACTCCTGTTTATACGGTACACTTATAAAATGGAAAATCTATCCACACTCTCTCTTAAGTGGAATGACATTTTTGAGTCTTGTCAGAGGCGTAAACCTACGCCAGTTTCTCTTGACGTAGCTCAGTTGCTCCAAGCGCTAACAATCATTACCATGACGCTGCAAACACATGTTCCATTCTAACTCAAAAATGCTTCAGTTTCCGCCATTTTCATCCAAAATGAAAATTTACACTCCATCTAAGAATATATCTCAGTCAGACTTAATGTTCCTTTAAAGGGGGGAACGAGTGGTGTTTTATACGCTGCAGCTGAATGCACCTTGCTATGGAAAGGGTTTGATTTTGGCTCCTGGTCTTTCCCACGTGGCGATATTCCAGTCACACCACATTACCTCCTCTCTAGTCAGTGCTCCAAAAATGATTTACCATTAAGAACATGCTTCACATGGGACTCTGAACAAGGCCTCAGGGAGAGCTCGACATCAGGACAAACATCTGGCGCGTGACGTCTGATTATGATCCTTTGCTGGATGAATCTATCCGCAGCCATGTTCAATCAGTGGACATGTGGCTGTTTGGGAATTGACCACGTGTTGGTGTTTGTCTGTTGCTAGGTTGACTGTGAATGAGTGCATCAGTCAGATGTTAATAAAATGAGCTTTTTCTTGTTATTAGATTATACAGGAACACGAAGTAACCAATCAGACAAAATAGCTAAAACGTTGCCCTCACTTTAAAGCAGAAAAATGCAATTTGGAGAATATTGGAGACGAGGCACGTTGTAATTCAATCAGGAGCGCTTCCAGTGCCGCTGGACCAAGAAGTATTAAGAGACACAATAGAGGTGTGGGTTTATGTCGCAGAAGACACCCCAGACAAGTCATGAAAATGAGAAACAAAGAGTAGATGTGTTTTACACGGTACCATTTCAAAATTTACAGATCGATTACATCAAAGCAGCCAAGAACACGTTTTGATTTCAACTCCTGTAATGAATAATAATCACTCAGTAATCATGTGCATCACCAGTTTCTATTTTGCTGCCTCTGCAGATCACATCGGCCATGATCAAACCCAAAAAAGAAAAAAAGTCTGTAAATGAACTGGTCAATGATCATTTCTAAGCAGAGGAGATGTGTACAAGGACTCAATTTAATTCCAAATTAAAAAGAAAATCAAATAAAAAAAGACACTTCATACTGATCCCACTTAGTGGTATTACAGCAGGGCTTTTTGTCTCCTATGTCATTATTTGTGGAGGGCTTCTTCTTAAAGGCAACCATCGTGGCTTTCAGCACCTGCATGTGAGATTCTGAAACCCGCTGCAGTATTTTACGTGCCTTGATTAGCTTTTATGAATAAACTAAATGATGCTTTGATAACGTTTCCAGTGCACTGGTACCGTTATTCTCAAAGCCCTTGACAAAAAAAAAAAAAAAAAAAAAGAAAAGAGAAGAAAATTAAGTCTTTGCTAGCACTGACATATAATCCTTGTAAAATCCAAGTGGAGGTGGAAGTGATTTAATTAGCCATCTGCGTTTGTCTAAAGGGAACCTTGTTAAGTCAAATGAGCCAAGACGGCATTGTCTCGCTCAGCCTCGTCTTACAAGATGCTATTGTTTTTCAGCACTCTGCCCCGCAATTTCCAACCGTTAAATTACAATGATCACTGTGAGATCTAATGTATGAGGGCAAGAACCCACCAGACTCTTCTCGCTGTCTGCGAGAGCGTTTTATTTAATATGGGTATAATAACACAATATACATTAGCTGGGGGCTGTCATAACCCGACTTAGCCCAGTTTTAAATATCAGTGTGGAAATCTAAACGGTGAATGGAAAACTGTGCTGCTAACCCTTTAGCTGCTGAACACTGCAGACAGCTAAGCTAACGTAAGGATAATTTAAGTCCTGACGCCACTGAGTGCTCAACATGTGACTGCTTCCTGCCAGACATTTCATTTTGTAACTTCACACACCATTGTGTCAGCATTTCTTTTTTTTAAAACACCAGTTTCCCCCTTTTGCGATTCTAAAATAACTTTTGTTAGTGGAGGTACAAACCCAGTCAGCAGTGTGCATGTTAGCTACGTGCTAATGATGTGGACATGACACCAGCTGTTTCACAATGCTGATGTCACTTAAAAAAAAACAAAAAAACCAACCACCTTTAGCACTGTCTTACATCTTAAAACTGGAGAGCGTTGTAAACACTGAAACTGAAATTTTAATGCAGCCAAAAAACATTTCAGTGTTACAACAAGCACCGGTTCATATGATTTATAGCTAAAGTGGCTGGAAACCGAAGAATTAGCACAGCTGACATGAAATCAGTTGTTAAATTCAAAGTTAATCCAACATCCACTGAAAAAAAAAAACATTTAGTCACTGTAACAACTACAGGACAGCTATCGAATCCTGTTGTCATTGAAGTGTTTGAATGGGATCTGATTTGATGATTTTAACTCGGCCATCTAATTGAGCTCTCAGCCTGAATTGTGCTTGAATCATGATTGTTGACATGCTCTGACGCTTTAAAGTGAACTTTAAGTCACACAGACAAACTTCCCAACAGCCTCAATGAGCGACTGATATCTGTCACATTATGTTACCATTTAACAAAGAAGCCAAGAGTTATAAACAGAAAAGACATCAATGTAATTATTCTACACATGGTATGTGTTTGTGTCTACACTGTGTAATGATCCTGGTGAATAAATAATGCACTATAAATATATGTTTTCCTCTTGGTCTTCAATTAAGCGATGGGCTTAAACATGGGCACACGTTAGAATAAAATTGTGGTTTACGGTGAAATACATATCCCCTTGTTGTGAAGAAATGATTGAAACTCTTGTTAATGCTTATACTATATGTGGTTTAATCAACAGACCTCTGTCACAACCACCCACAGATCTCAGCTGATCTTGTTGCCTTTAATTATTTTCTGTTTCACAGTTACTCACCTTCCTTTTCATTTCAGGTCCTGTCTTCTCTTGTGTGTCCTCAGCTGTTGCTGATTACCTGCGCTCATGTGTTGCACCTGTGTTGATTTGTCTCCCCACCCATTTTGCATTTTGTACTTCACCACACTCCCCAGCCAGTTTGTCGGTCATCCTTGTGTACAACATGTGAGTCAGCGATTCTCGTGTATTTCCTTCCTTTTTTTTTTTTTTTTGGATTGTACCTTTTTGTTTTTTTCATAACTTTAATTCTGTTTATCTCTTTGGATTTGGTTGCTCTTTTTTCATGTGTTGAGTCACACATTTGAGTCCATATCTAGTTATTATTGCTGAGCCTGACAGCCTCTAGTGGTTGATGTGAAAGGGTCACGTAGGTGTTAAACCTCTGCTAAGCAGGCTCTCTATCTGCTGGTTGTGCTTGTGTGCTTATACTTCCTATTTGAAGGTATAAGTGTTTTCACCGTGTGAATCTTTTAATTGCGTAATTTTCTTACTGTATTATATACTCATAATGGACAAGTAGCTGAGTTTGGAACGCCGGATACTTCATGCTCTCAATGGTTGCTGAAGTAGTGGGACGCTTGCTTTCAGTCAAAAAGAGGCCGAAGATGGCACAATCTCCATCTCCCATTAAAAAAAAAAAAAAAATCATGAGAAAGCTAATTAGGTTAATTTGGTTGATATTTACAACCAAAGAAAAGTCAGATCTTGGTGGTAACTGAAGGAGAGGAGCCAACGCAGAAAGAGTTGCTATCATTCTTGGTAAGAGCACAATCACAGCACATGTAAAAACCCTGAATGAAAGTGTATTCATGAAAGTACTCCACTTGGAACACAGCCCATCACTGTTTGAGCACTTTTGAAACTCTGTACTACTGAACCGCAGTAGTATGGAGTATACAGTATGTAATGCATACTGCAGTCACTGTTGGTACCTAGCTAATAAACCGACTGTGCTTTGACATCATTGGAAGTCTGTCACGTGACCACTCTGATTGGCTCTGTACTGTTGCATTGGATTATGGGATATAGTATGTGTGATGAAGTGATCAGTTGCACACTGAAAATTCTCCTGGAACTAACAAACCATCTGGATACTTCTGGCATACTGCAGATTGTACAGTTGTTTGCATTTTTTTTGGACAAAATCAGTTTGTAGTAGTATATAACAGAGTTTCAAAAAATGGCCTTTGTGCCTTTTTTGTGGCGTTGCAGTTCTTTTTCCAAAATGTATGACCCAATGTCCCAAATTTGAATCTCCTGTAACCGTAGAAGCTTAACTATGAATATTGGCTTTGTATTGACTGTGCCTCCACCTCTGACTGAGTTACGGCCTGTAAATCTTGCTCTGACATCCAAATCACACCATGCCGCTCTGACAATTATTTCTCGCAGTAGAGCGGGAGCTGTTTCTGCTGTCATCTCTTGATAGTTTTGGCTCGGTGTTTCAGATCATCAGTGTTCTTAAACCCGAACAAGCACTCTCAGCATGTCAGCCAGCTGTGGGTGGTCTCACTAGGAGCTTGTGTGATCATATGGATTCATCTCTGCTTGTCACACACACAAACAACTCAAGCTAAGTGGGTTTTGCCACTGGGAGTGAGCTTAGACCTCAGTTTGGATTCAGGGCAGGCCGGGAATGACTGTGTGTGTTTTAAGAGAGGAGTCAGCTGTCTCAATCCTGGTTTATTAACTCCTTACTGCTGGGCTCAAGTCGCACATCTTTTATTCTAGTAAAAGCAGAACATACATAACTGCAGCATATTTGTGATGTCAAACTTTATTCCTGCAAAAAAGAAACAGAGGACCAGCTCTAAGAAAGTAGGTGTGGTGGTGAAACTGAACAATAAGAACTAAATCATAAGAAAAAATCAGTCTACTTTGAAGTGTTTAACCAAGTTTACGTTTTGCTTTTACTTTTAGCTTTGAGGTCGTCTCTCTCTCTCTCTCTTTCATTTCTTCTCTCAGTTAAGCAAGTAAAAGGTCTGCAGCTGATTCCAAATTTGGCATTTGAAAGTGAAAGTTGAAAACCCACAAGATGTGATCAAAAGAGCTCATTAGTATAATGGAGAACCCTTAGCCTCCAAAAGCAAATGGTCCACATGCAAGCAAATACTGAAAATCGAATTGGAAAAGGGGTTATTGGGTAGAGAGGAGAGTAGAGGTGAACTCCATCTCCTGTAAACACACGTAATGTCTAGTTTAAATGGGGACTTTCGTACTGTATCCCTGTGCTATTTTGATCAAAAGATGTCAGAAACATTAAATAAGACTTCAGTAAATGATGTTAATTTTAAGGAGCATACCTCATTTAATGCTAAAATGAAACCTTAGATATTTCCTGCCTGAGATTGCAGTAAATATATGTTTGCATTGCAAACATATATTGCACCAAATGACAATCTTGTGGTTGACAATATCAGAGCAAAGATCTTGCAGCTTGACTCTGTGGTGTCACACCGCCATGTTAAGTTTGCAGCTCACATGTGACACTGTTGCTCAAGAATTCCTATCAGCTTAAGTCCTGAGCTGGCAGGACGTCTGGGTGAAACAGCTGCTCACCGTAATGCTTAGGTAACACATGCGATGAGTGTTCGGGGTCAGGAAAACAACTCGATGCTCTCCTCACATAAAACCATCAGCTATGTGGACTGACTCACCACGTGAAGTTTCAGCTGCAGAAAAAGATCTTTGTGCTCTTCCAAAAATCACATTCCAGGTTTAACTAGTTATTTTTTCAGAGGACATTTGCCTTGGCAACAACACATTCCCTGTTGAGGTGGAAACATCTTGGTGGAGGTCACATGACATTTTGCAGGTTTAGTTAGTTTTTGGATGTTTGACTAATTGCACGTATCTCTGTATAATTGGTCCTCTGTTGTAATGTGTCTTTTGTTCCAGGGTGTGTATTACCATTAAGAGGAGGGCGAGAGGCAGCAAGACACTTTAAATTATAGTGATGGAGAAGACTACTCATCATTTATGATTTCAGAGGAAGAAATGGGAAACAATTTTGAAGCCAAGCATGATTTGCAGGACAGCAAAAAAGTATGGTGAACATTTTAATCAATTTATTAAAAATACAGTATAAATAAATAGGATACATCTTAGATGAAACTGGAATACAGTGGATAGACATTTCTCAACAGTTTCTCATCTCCCACAGTGCTCCAGTGTGTCACAGCAGTACAGCCAATCTACAGCAGTGTTACATACGTGTTCATAATTACAATAGTATGAGGACAAATTTCATAAATAAAAAAAATCTCTAAATATAAAATCATAAAATCAGCACTCTCTTCAAACAGTGACAGCTTGTCTTTGAAAGATTCGTCAGTAGTTTTCCAGGGTTTTACTTGTTTTACTCTTGTTTCTGTGGACACCCAGCGCTCCACCCAGCCAAGCCATCCTCAGTTACAGATAATCCTCATGTTTAAATCATGAGCACTGGAGGGAAGTTAGATTCACAGAATATGTAAAAATCAGTCCCTACAGGCTTTTAACATATAAAAATACCATGAACTGTTAAACATGTAATTAACATACTTTGAAACTGTTGTGATTTCAGTCATGTCATTAAGAACAAGTCTATTTGTCACCCAAAACATCCCACTTGAGTATGCACCCAGACTGTGAAGCATGTATGTCAGTTTCATATAGTTCAGTCCTGTAATTTTTAACAAACCTTGATTCCCGACAGTATATGCAACCTTTAACAAAGGTAACATGAAGTTATTCTTAAACTAAATACCTGAGTGTACAAAAGAAACTACATTTAACAGCATATAATACATAAAAAATATTCTAAAATCTGAACAATCTCTTGAAATTCTCATTAATAACTCTTTGTGCCAGTGTCAGTATCAGTGATTCACAGTTTCAAGCTGTTATTCGCTTCATCTTCCACTGTGAGGATCCTAACCCTTAACGGGTGAGACTTCGACATGCGGGAGGACCACTCAACCACGGTGACTGGTCATAAACAAATTTACAACTATAATTATTGCTTTATCAGTTCTGAAGTGAGTAAATTTCCTCCAAGAAACTAGGCCCACAACAGTGGTGAGCGTAGGCTGTAAACAGCTGTTTTGATGATCTGTGCGACTGAAAGAAAGCACAACGCTCTCCTCTGAGCTTTCTCAGCTTCATTTATTGCAAAGCACAGTAGACTTTTTTTTCTCTTCATCTACCTTTGAAGCTCCGTTAGTCATTTTGTCCACAGGAAGCAGAACTCCAAAACAAACACAGATTGTTAACAAAAAGTGTTATATCTGTCAGATGAGCAATATCATGACCACAGTGGAGCTGTGGTTCTGGCTTTATGTTGAACTTCAAGGGATTCAGTTTTACCTGCTACTGACAAAAACACTTGCTCTTTAGCTTGTTGAATGTCTCACTTACTTCCGAAGCCATTAGCTGACTTGGTGGTTTTTCCACAACAGGTAAGAGTGAATAGTGGATTCATATTGTCATTCTGCAGTAATTTTAGACCATGACATTAATTGAGAGCGAGCAAACCAAAATTATGTATGTCATGAATCTGTGAGACCAATGCAACAAGAAGGGAACCAAGATGGTAGCTGCAAGGCTGTTGTGCAACATACAATTAGTCATACATGACTAATTTGACACTGATGATGACAACATCTGAGAGAGTACATGTCTTGCATTCTTCCTGATAGGTTGCTGCATTTTAAAAATGACTTTTACTTGGAGCTCCAGCAGAGGTTAAGGGACGTTTCTGAGATAACCGAGTGGGGGCAGCGACTATAGCTGCAACATGCAGGAAGGTTCAGGCCATTTTCTAGCAAGATCCTGTGGTGGAAAACAGCTTTTTATCAAGTTGTGACAGAGCAGCTGTTGCCTTCTTCCTGCTACCTAACAATAAATGGAGCATGAGAATAATTAAACTGACCCATAAAGCACTGTGTGCAAAAGCAATGTCCACCACATTATGAGTCCAGTGGTTCCATAAATCTGTAGTGTGTACCTCGGAGTAACACTGTACATCTAGTGTTAATTGCTACGTACAAGATTTAATATATAAATGTACCTTTCTTCAATAACATGAATGCATTTCAAACTACAAAGCTGTATAAAGTAGATGTTGTGTCGGGGCTAGTGGTGGAGTTAGTGCTTTGCCTTTCAGTCATTTGTGGAGTTTGAACATTTTCCTCGTGCCTGGGTTTACTACATGTACGCCGTCTTCCTCCCACAGCCCAAACACATGCACATTAGGTAGACTGGTGATTGTAAAGCATGCATAGTTGTTTGTCTTATTTATCTCTGGGTGGCCCGGTGATGGACTGACAACCTGTCCTGTACCCTGCCTCTTATTCAAACATCAAGGACTGTCTTGGGAACATCATACCCAGTACTGATTCTTCTGCAGCGTGGGAGTGGCAGTTCTAATGATTTGGGAAGATGCTGCAGGCGAATCATTGCTCCAAGAACTAATGAGTAAATTTGAATCAATTGTGTCATAAGGTGAGCCCTGATTTGGTGACATCAATCGATCAAAAACAGGACTTCCAGGGCAGGTGGGGTTTAAAGGAGTGACAGTTACCGTGGGAACTGTTGTGCTCCTTTGTGTTGGGACATTGTAAGATTGACTGTTCGGAGGAGCAGAAGAAGAGGTTGCAGCAGTGCTCTGCTTCCTGCGCCTGTTGTGCCGAAGGAAAACAACCAGGACCACAAAGATGATTATAAGCAGCAGAAGGGCCAGCAGTGGTAAGATAACCAGGAGTGGATTGGAAACCTTTTGAGGGTAGGACTCCACACGAACTGGTGTGTTCTTAAAGGGGAACTCCTCTGTCTGAGATGGTTTCCCCAGAGTTGTACTGTAAAGGCTAGTCCTGTTTGAGTTTCCCCAGCGGCTGCGCCCCTTGAATTTTTGCTGATTTTTGCTCGGTTGTTGGGTGGAGAGGAAAACTGTAGACAGGACTGGGGAAGCAGTTCCACCTCTTGAATTCTTGTTTGGTGTCGGAGGGACCAGTGATGTGGTTGAGACGGGACTCTCTGTGGTTGGGAACAGTGCTGGATTATATGGTACAACTGTAAAGAGGAACTCCCCTTTAGCAGGTGGGATGTTATCAGCTTTCAGTTCAAACACCAGTGAGTCATTTAGCTCCTCGATCCCAGTCATGTTGGCATTTAGCTCCAAGGCTATTTTCTTCTGTTTTAACTCCTGAAAGGTGAAGGATTCAACTGGTAGCACCCTCCTTGACATCTGAGGTTTTATCTGAACAACTTTCCCATACTGAGGATGGGATATAATCTTTAAGATGGGATCACTGTTACTTATACTGGCCAGTTCAGACACGTTAAAAAAGCTAGAGTTGAGTTTGACAGTAATTCCATTGGGAATCCTCAAACCTTTGCCAATCTGGATCAAAGGTCTGACAGTTATGTTAAGCACTTGGCCAGTCAGATTAGCCTCTGAAGTGAAAGCTGTGAACTCAAAGGTGTCTTCTGAAGAGGAAAGAGAGGTCATCTGGTAAGACAACCCTCCAGCCTGTAAATCTTCCTGTGTGAAATATGTAACCTCTTGGTTGTCTTTCAGAAGTTGGCCAAACTTGGGAGGTTTTGTTATTTCATAGTGAATGGTAATATTTTTCCCATTGGTCTTAGCAGCAAGGTTGTCCTGTGTTAAAGAAACCGAGGTCTTGCCTTGCTGCAGTGACAAGTCCACTACAGTTGACCAAAGAGATGGTGATTTCCATCACTTCTAAGTTAAAAAGTTTATATATTGGTTTATGATGGCCATCAGAGACACTGAAGTAGAATACTCCTGAGACGGAGCTTCCATCATGGATGAAATAAACACTTCTGTTGTTGATCTGGGCTTGAGTGAAGGCCACTATTGATTCATTTAAACTTCCCTCAACAGCTAGGTAACCATTGCTTGGCTTGCTGATCACAGAGAACTTAATGGCCTCTGGAGGATCGTCCAAGTCTTCAACTTTGAGATTATCGGGCCCGAGTAGTACTCTGTCTCCTTGCACCACCTTCAAACTTGGAGCTTTGGTTTTTAGCAAAGGTGGCTGATCATTCACAGGTGTGATTGTAATGTTAAAATGTTCCACAACAACGTCCTTCTTATCTTGAGGAGGTTGTGCTGTTCTTCCCTTGGGATTTACCCATGCAATAAACACAAAAGAGTCATGCGTTGTCTCTGAGTTATCGTGCTTGTAGGTGATGCCGTATTTGTTGATGATAAATTGGGAGAAATTAGGTTTCTCCTTAGTGAGGTTTCTCTCTCCAACCACAATGACACCATGCTGAGGCAAAGATGTCACCTGAAACCAGACCTCATGGGAACTCTGCAGTGGTGTTGGCAGCTTGGACATCAGGTTAGAGGCATCCAGCCTGGACTCATCAATGACCACACCTTCCCCTTCTTTCACTTCCGCACCTATCAGCAAAAAAACATCAAATATATGAAGGCTGGATAAAAATATGAATGTATGGCACTTATAGAATGCAACACTTAGATGACTTTCCCCTGAGGACCGGATACAACATACATACCTGTGTTTGCAAGGAGGACCGTGTTGTGATCAGGTCCAGTATTCTCATAGGAGATGTCTATTTTAAAGATCTGGCTGTCCATGGAAACAGGAGGAGATGCAAGAGAGAAGGTCATGGAGTCCATAGCTTCCCAGCCCACTGATTCAATGGGGCTTTGAATATACACAACCTCTTTCCTGTCCACCTGAGGTACAGAGACACTTTAGTTTATCAGGTGAACCACTAGTCAAAAAAATGACATCATTAAAGTTGCACAGTTATTTAACTCACAAATTGAAATAGTGTAACTGTATGCAAATGCATGAACTGATCAGTGGCTCGAGATTTCCATATCAGTCTGTCAGACATTACAACATCACGTATAGGAGGCTATCAATAATTTAAGTCTGCTTTGCTCAGCAGTAAATACAGAACAAGCAAAAAAGCTTTCATGGTGTCAGTTAAAAGTCCATTAGAAATAACTGATAACATGAAATGCTAAGGAAGCACCCAGTTTATCTTCAGCAAGGATGCAGACCATGTATTATTCATATGGTATGGTAGAAATATGAAAGGATGAACTCCAACATTTATTATTTTTCAGTTTCACATTCCTTGAAGTCTGCACTTGTTTCAAATGAGAAAAGATGACATTATCTCCCGCTCTTCCCTCACCATATCTTGTGTGAAAGTTGAGATGTCCACTGTTGAATTATCAGGCTGCCTCGTCACCAGACGCCCCAGTTTAGGATACCGCATCACAGTGAATGTAATGATGCGATTTGAGGCATTGCTCACATCATTGGTCACTGCTTGTAAATCCTCATTTGTGATTGGTCGAAAAGAGCCTGCAAAAAACAAACAACAAAGAAAATTTTATTTTTATTTATTTATTTATTCATTTTTTAAAGGAATATTGAGTTAAAACTGTCTGCTCTAAATAGGTGAGGTTATTCTGTGGGTTTTGTGTGGCTTTTGTATAGCTGCATCAAATCTCACAAAGTTTCCCCTTAAGAAGTGAGTCACATCTATTCGTCTCCAAACCACACTACATAGGGCTCTGAAATAGACTGATGAAAACCTTTTGATGTGTCAAATTAAAGTGGCAATGTAGACATCAGAGACTTTTTACAGGATCGTCCAAGCGCTGCGTGTAGTGTTACATAAACTCCAAATAAATGTAAAAGCCCCTTTCAGGCGTAAATGTTCCACTAGTGAAAAATGTAAAAAAAAAAAAAAAAAGAAAAAAAAAGAAAACTGAACATGATGACTGATTGCGAGAACCTTTTTCATCTCAAAATTAATTACAGATTTCCAGTCCTGCTGCCCACTGTGAATAACGTTAGGACCTTAAAAAAGACAGATGATAAATGATGGGAGGCAATGATAGGGAGAACGGAAATGAATTCATCACTTCTTGTAAGCAGTGCTCACATCATCTTTGTCTCTTCTGAGAAATTTCTCACTGAGAGGAGGAGACGAGGTTTTTCTTTTCACAGTGAAAACAACCTGGCACTAAATCCGTAGGAGATGACTTCTTGTTGTACTTGTTTTTCGATCTACTATTCTGTGCCCATATACATGTCCAGCAGTGGGAATGTCTTGCATTTAAGGACTGCTGTATCTCTGCCCTTCCCACATGGATGACTTGAACTTTAATCGCATCAGCTCAGAGCAACTAAAAATACACAGTATCTTTTTGATGTGGTTGAATAACACATTGCACAAAGTACTTATATTCTAGCATTGTGTCTTCCTTATATCACCACTGTGGTCATGTGACAGCGCCTGTATACAAAATAATTGGCTTTCAACTAAACACTCAAAAGCTTAAGAAGACATATGAAACTATTTAGCAAGCAGTCTTTGCAGTTTTACACACAGCACACAGACATTTGAGGTGTTTATGAGGAAAAGGGAAAACATTTATCTGCCCCTCATTGTGTGAAAATGGTTTAAGCCCCGTAACTCCCCCCCACCCCAACAAAAACCCTCATTGTCAGTTAAAGCTCCCATCCCACCCTGTCTGTCTGCGCCGCCTGGCACAAAACACAAACGGGGCTTCCTGGGACAGACAGTGGCACAGCTTTTCAAGTACCCACTCACCCTGCGGCTGAGAAGCTCAGCATCCTGTGCCAGCTGGCTCTTTGCTGCCCTCACAATATCCGCTCCTTCTAAATCACACAGCAGACTACTGAATATCTTAGAAAACCTTCAAATGTATTTGCAGGCACAGATGATGCATATTCTGCCTATTTTTTGCTTTTGAAAGGAAAGAAATTTCAGAACATTTAAAGACCAGGCTGATTTAATAAACCTCATTTATTTAAGTAGCCTTATTTAAATAATTGAGGCACTGCATTATTTAAATAAATGAAATTTGGTAGTGTAATAGCAGCCGAATGGAACAAAAATAAAAGAATTACATCTTAAGAAATGCAGCCAAAGATATACTTTCCACCTTCTATTCAGTTCTTAACTGGGCTCCTACGAAGAGGAAGTCAATATTCTGCTCTAGTATAATACCAGTACTAGAAAGACTCTGTGTAAGATGCCACATATCTTGTTTCAGTTCTCTTTAGGAAGCAGCTGTAATCTACAGCTCAAAGTTTTCTGTTAGCAGCACATATTCGTGTAACAGTCCACATTTCTGCTGTTGTCAAGAAATCACATGAAACTATCAAGACTGATGGTGAATAACAAATATTGTCAAACCAAAATTCTGACTTAAAACAAAAACAAAACTCATTCATCTCTTCCAATAGAACTCTCTTTTAGCTGCAAGTATTAAAAACACCTCAGACAGCTCTGACATTTCATCTTTTTATTCCCATGAGTCTCAGCACTGCTGTTAATTTAATCAGGTTTTTAAAGCAACAGTGTGAAACTACTTAAAATTTAATTCTGAGTTTCAAAACCCCTCTGCTGTTTCACTGTCTTATATTAGGATGATCAACATGCCCTGCTGGCCTGTGATTACACTTTATAACTTTGCGGTCCGGCCCTGATCATTCTGATGAGAGCGCGTGTTACACACTACAGCAACATGAGACGCACCGACATTAACACGTCTGTCTGGTCATAAACTGGAGGCCTGTTACTATGTAGTGGTGGTCCGGTGTAGTTGTACAGGGACTACACGGTTGATGCCTGTCTCCATCATCAGGATTAGCCCCTAAATGAGAATTTTATTTTTGGTAGCTACCCTGCTGTCTGTTGTCACAGTTGTTAATTGTTAAAATAGGTCAATTAACCTAATTAACCTGACATGCATGTTTTGGACTTTGTAATTTTCTCTTTACTCATTAAGTCGATAGTCTTAAATCTCACATAGATGCAACACTCTGACTAACGTCCTGAATGATGTCTGAGTGTGTCGTGTTTTCTGTGTGGAGTTCCTGTTAAGTTAGATAGGCCATAGTGTCCCAAGCAGGTCTCATTTTGTGTGGAGCATTTCTAAGTTTTGTAAAATAAATTTAGTTGACTGGCTGTTCTTTGTCCATTAGCATCACAGCTGTAGAAGTATCTATATATTTATAGTTATTAACCAGGTGTACTTGAGGATGCATGTTTATTAATAGTGATATGGTGTGTGTGCTAAATTACCACCAACTACGTGGCTGCTTTGAAAGCTGGGATTTCACCACCTGTTGCTGTTGGAAACTAAAATGTTTCCTCTTCAGCAGCCTTTGTCAGTTCTGTAGGCTTCAATTTCTTTATCGGTTATCGTAGGTTTCAGCCGGTAAACAGATTGAAAAATGAAGTTATTCTGTAGTGCTGCCTTAAAAACAATTAGATATTGGAGGCTGATGCCACAGAGAAGGGGAGAGGAAAAATATCTAGACACAGATGATTGCATAGTTGATGAACTCCAGTTAGAGAATAAGACTTACCTGGAAATACCTTGAGTGGACGGTTTTTCTGCAAAGTGAGAACTAATGCTTTGGCAGTGATGCTAAATATTTGCCTGGGAGAAAAGTTCACACCATCATTGACTTGAAAGTTGAAACCACCAGACATGGCACCTGGAAATGATATGAATCAGTCAATTAAACCATCCATTGTCAAGATTTCTTTGAAGGTTAGGTCCATCTTCCGCATTAAACAAACAGCTGAGTCTTAGATTTGTAGGTATGTTTCCACTTTGGTTTTGGCTTAAATAAATTTACAAATAAGTTGTGTCAGGGTTCTATGAAATATATATTTAAAAAGTACTTGATCAGCATTCATGATGCAGTTCTTAGAAGAATGCACAGTGCAGCCTCTTTATTTTGAGCCACCACAGGAATCCTCACTACATACAGCAAGTGAATGTGTACAGTATCCTAGTGTGTTTTATATATATATATATAAAAGGGAATTTCTTCAACATAAGGGTGGCATCCATAGCACACTGTTATTACAACCTTTTCTGGTGGAATAGGACAAAGAAAAAAGTAGATATGAATCAGAACACTGGGCAAGAAATACAATCTGAGACACCATCAAATGCTGACAGGCTCTGTTCACCATTTCACATCAGTTGCCAGACTGAAGAGTATTATGGTGCTACAAATGAGTTTACAGTTTATGATGTACGCTTCACATTGTTACTGCTAATGACTTTCATTCCCTGAGCTGACACAAGAAGAAACAAAATCAGCCCATCAGTAATTGCCACAATAACTTCTAGTGGAGAAACAAACACAGGAAAATGAATTACATTCGGTCTGACTGCATGAAATCCAGAACGATGCAAGACTATCATTTTTAGAGCAATTAATCGTAGGCTGTATTTGGGACTGTGCATTTTCTCTGTATTGATATGAACAATATGTCTTTCAACAGGAAGTTTGGTGGTTTGATTTCCAGCTTCTCCAGTTCATAAGTCAATGTACCCTTGTTCTAGATAATGAACCCCACATAGCTCAAAATATGTTCCTCATTTGTAAAGAATAAATTTTTCTACATATTATGACACTTTCTTTCTTGCCACTTTGGATTAAAAAGTGCCAGCTAAATGAATGTAATGTAATAACACAATATGATACTAATGTAATCGTGAATTATATAAGATAGAAAATATCTTGGTTTAAATGACTTTTTTCAAATTGATTTTGATTTTATTTCAAACAATAAAAATTCCATGCTGCTGACAGCCGATAAGTTAAAGTAGTACTGAAATATTATTATTGTATTAGTGTATCTTCTTCAGTCTTACTCTCAACAGAAACAGGAGTTTTTAGAGTACATTACTTTAAACACATTTTTGTCCACTAACTCATGTATTTTTTAACTATTCAGTAATTACATCACAATAATTTTTTTCTGTCTCTGATGTGAGGGAATTTGAGGAATCTTTATGCTGTTTATATAAATACCAGATAAATATTCAGTTAAATCTATATTAAAACAATCTAATCAAACAGTCTGTCACTTGTAAAATGGTGTTACCTTTGTGAACAAACAGCAGCTGACCCTGGTCTATGTGGGTCTGGGTGAAGTTGAGCACGGCCTTCACTGGGGCGCTTTTCAAGGCCAGGTGTCCATTGCTGGGTGGGGTCACCATAAACTGTAGCTCATCGGGGGGTTGTATCCAAGTCCTGAGCTCTCAGATCACCCTGACTGATTTCTGTAACTGATGATACCCAAACCTGGAAACACCACCCACACAACAGATGTCATTTGTATTCTACCTGAAAATATAAACCACTGAATACTTGGAAAATTCAGTTTAACGTGACACTTTATGTATGGACTAAAAGTTCTTATTTCAATGAACAACTGAGATGTTTTTGTCATTCATTGGCTCATGTCAAACCAAGATGCTGAGAGCCCAGCTTTTTTTTTTGCCCCTCATAAGGCCATTTCAAAAGTGAGCGCATCATTAGTAGAACTTGCTATAAATATAATGTAATAATTACAACTCAGATTATTACTGTGCTCCTATCTTTCTGTCACTGGAACACTCAAATCAAGGTCATCTCAGGACTAAATATAATAGTGCAGACTGTAAACACAGTTAAATGTACTTCAGAGCATTAGTGAGGCACCATAAAGTCCTGTTTCCACGTACACCAAAAAGCCTTGAGCTAACACAACGTCACAGAGGAACTTACTGACACACACGGCACAAAAACTACTGAACCATGCAGATACTTGACAATAAAGGATGAGCCTCAAAAGTCTAGGCTAGAGGAGCTATTATGTAACAAGCCACTGCTGAAAGCCATTATGGAAACAGGGTGATAAACTGCCTCTGTCAAACTGCCATTTCACAGCAGATTGTTGCTACTGATGCAATAAGAGGAAAAACCAAGATATTCTTGGTGTTCACACATTTGCAACACCATAACATCAATGCATCATGCTTATAGGAGACTTCCATCAAGGGCTCTTTAAAGATGGTTAATGTGGGAGATGTCAACCATCAAAAAACACCCAATAAAACTATATGGTAGAACAGACAAATGCACTTCATGAGACACTGAATTATGGGAGGGTAAATTTTAGTGTAAACATTACACTAAATACTGGCTGTCTCAACAGACATGCTCCTCTGGCCTTAAACTTGGCTGTAAATGTCCCTTATTAGAACAGAAACCTGAGAAACCTCTTAAGTTTGTGCCTGTAAACTCCCCAATCACACTTGTCACACCTACCCTGCAGCAGAATATCTTCCTACATGACACATCTCACCACACTAGTGAGATTATGTCATCATTTATCCCCAGGAAGTCACAGTAGGACCAAAGAATAGCATCAGAGTCACTCACCAGATTCATTTTTCATTGTTAATGTTTGACTGTTAAAATAATCTTGATCTTATTTTTTTACTTGATAAAAAGCCTAAATAATTTTATATAAATCAATTACTTTTTTTTTTTTACTGTTTGCAACCCCCACTGCTCTTCATAAGACATCCCTTTGTCCCTAAACATGCACACTTTTGTTTTTTATATCAAACATTAACTGTAATCTAGGAAGCAAATGAGGGAAGCATTATTTATGAGACGGTGTGCACAACTGCATAAGTTAACTCAAATGTAGTTATTTCCCACTCATAAATCAAATTAATTTGTCTGACCTTTTTCACCTATTGTCCATGAACCTCCTCCCCTGGGGGTCCATCTCCCAGTTTGAGAACCACTACCATAAGATCATATAAGACCAATTCTCATGACAAGAAAATTAGAATTATTCTACATGAGATGCTGCTCAAAGGTGAGTCAAAATCCTAACAAGCCCTGGTTTCAACAAGGTTCAGTTCAAAATTAAAGATTAATTAAATAATGATTTAGGAAACACATTTGCTTCAAAAGTAACTATATTAGTAAGGAAAGTTGATAATAAAACATTAAAGCATGTACGTTTAAAACTCTTCCTTCAGTGCAACTTTTAGACCAAACATCAGCAGTGACAGGCTGCCACCTGGTGGCCACTAATAAACCATTTCCATTTAAAGTCATGACTATCCACTTAATGCCTATCAAAATTAAACCCAGTATAATGACTAATTATCACCAATGGAAAAATAAATAAATAAACACATAATAAATAAATACATACATAAAATAAATCAAATCAGATGTGTCTATGAGGAGATCTGCATGGGAGGAGGCATTTTTTACTTTTTTTTTTTTTTTTTTGTGGTGAGGTCATGTCAAATATTGTTAGTCTGATTTAAAGTTTTGTAAATTTTAGCAGTTGCTCTTCTGTGACTCTTCAGGATGCCAAAGGAATTTGAAAAATTTGAGGCAAAGCCGGACGGACAATAGAGACGTATACTTCAACCTCTCTTCCCAGCTCGACCCACCTAACTCCAGCCAGTATAGCTGACAGAGCTGCAATTGTATTTCTGAACAGCACAAGTCAGCAGACCATGTGGTCACTACGTTTGCTATTTCCAGGCTATGGCATCACTGCTATCAAAACACTACAATGCTCTGGAATGGATTCATGTTAAATTCAGCAAATAAGGCACTTACAATATTATCTGTATAATGCCTAAATGTTACTCTACATTTAATTTAAAGTGCTGTATTCATAAAAATCCATTGAAGCAAGATACAGTCAGCTACACAAACTGTAGCTTCCTTTTTATGAGACGGCAATGATCCATTTTAATACTAGAAGCATTTAGCAACTAGTATTTAACAACTAAGCACCATAACAAACTTCCCAATGAGGATGGCACCTCCTAATATATGGTGGCGTCTGCTGTGTAATGTCAGTCCTCTGCACCCTCCTCCACATACCAAACATAGTTTCCCTCATGAAGTGAGCCAACCAGTCACGACAACCTGTAACACCGCCACCATGAAAATCTTTTGAACGTAACCTATGGTGCCAGACCTCCAAGTTATAAAAATAAAAAAAAGTGTCCAGAGTTTAAATATAGAACTGCAGTGCAGACTCACCCTGAGGACCCTGTTGGTGATAATAACAGGAAGCTCATCGTTGACAGCTGTAACCTCAATGTACACCGTCTGGGCTGCACTCTGCTTCCTCAGGCCTGTGTCATTGGCCACCACAGTGAAATTATCAGCTAGGGTTTCACTGCTATCATGAACGTAGTAAATGAATTCGTGCTCCACCTGGTTAAGGATCAAAGAAATTATCACTTCACATGATACATCATGATGTATCAAACTGCAAGGCCATTTTAAATATTAGAGGCACGGCCTTACCATGACAAAACAAAGTATCTTGAAACATTAAAGCATCCATGCAGCTGGCAACTGAAATTTCTTTCCGTTACAACTTTTAGAGAATATCTCACCTGCCTCCTGGTGAAAGTGGTTATGGGCACACCGGGATGTCGAGAGTGTTCAACGTGACCATGGTGTGGGGGCTCAGTCAAGCTATAAAAGAAGTTGATTCCAGAAAAGTGTTTGTTTCTGACTTTCAGCACATCTTGCGTCAGTGCCTTGGAAGCGCCCTCGTTCACAGTGAAATTAGAGACCTGAAGAGGGATGAGCAGCGGGATGATGTCAACGGACATTCTAATGTCGTTGACGTCGGTGACCCCGTTGGTGGCATCGAGAGTGAAGGTGTCGTTCACAGTGTTCGGCTCCACCTGGACGTACTGGATGTTCCCGTTGTTAATGTCATCTTGGGTAAACGTCTTGACAGGGGACTGTTTGGTTCCGATGTAGCGCTCTTCCGCTTCAACAAAACGTCGGAGAAAGCCATGAGATGGGGCTATCTTGACTGTAAACACAATCTCAGATGGCAGGTTGTCTTCGTGGGTGACCTGCCACAATCAGAAAAGATCCAGTGGTTCAATTTGAAATGTCACATGCATCACTAAGGCTTATTTTTCTTTGGATTCCTATTGTAACTTGACATTTTTGGGTAGTGTTTCAATAGCAATACAAGCAAAACAATACTGATACTTCTTATTTACAACTTGGATAATCTGGAAGGCATTTCTTCATGACCAAATTTGAATCAAACTTTTTAAATGATCAATATTCATCTCAAGATAGAAATCCACTCACCTCCAGTTTAGTTTCATCGATCTTCCCTGGTTTTCCCTCCTCCACCAGTAAAGTGTCATGATGCAGCAAGATGGGTGGCCTCTGATGACTTTCCAGATAAACTTTCACCCTGACTCTCTCTACAAGTTGAACACCTTTAGCATTCACTGTTAAGTTGAAATAGTCGGCCAGAGAATTGCTGTCACTGTGCATGTAGGAGATTGTGCCAGCTTTTAAGTCAGACTGTGTGAATGACTCCACCTCTGTTTTGTTAAGATAAAGACCGCCATACTTGGGAGCATCACTCAACTTAAAAATGACCTCCTGGTCATCTCTGATGTCCAAATTTGAGACAATGCTAAAATTGCAGGTGGAAAAGGTCACTGATTTTCCCTTTTGCACCAACAGGCCAGTGTTGTTGCCAATCTTCAAGAAAGGATCATGAGCACTGATGTCTAAAAGGCTTGATACGAAATGTTTCCCATCTGAGACGAAAAGCACAAACCTGCCAGTGCTTACACCTTTGTGAATGAACAGCACTCGCTTTTCTTCCAAGTCCCTCTGTTGAAACTGGAACAGTCGATGAGTGGTGTCATTGACCAGCACAAGGTCTCCCAATGGGATTCCACGACGAGTGTAGATGAGCTGGCTATCGTCAAAGTCAGAGTCGGCATCATGATAACGCAAATCTTCTACAGTGAGTAACTTCTGTCCATTCCTTACGACATGAAAAACTTTATCAATGATTCGGACTGGCTTTTGGTCATTCAGTAGCTGAATAGATATGTGGAACATTCCTTCTTTGGAGCCAATTTCATCTTCTGCAATGGAAGATTTAAATGCTTGGCTGGTGGAGGCTATAAAAGTAAATTCATCTTTAGTAGTTTCACTGTCATCGTGGATGTACATTAGCCTTTCCTCCAAAATATCCTGGTTACTAAAGGTCAAGATGTTGTCATAGCTGGCGTTGGAATTAGACTGACTAATGCGAGCCAGTTTTCCATGTTTGGGGCTGCTTATGACCGTGTAGAACATCTCCTTTGTACTCAGAGTCTCTGCAAACAGCTCATCTTTTTTAATAAGTTTACTTTCTCCCTCCTTAAGAAAAAGTCCTTCATTTCTCACAAACACATTATTTACATCCGCTTTGATGGAAAACTGGAAATCATAATTTTCTGACTGAGCATGTTTGGAAATCAGTTGAAATTTGAACCGGTCGGTTGTGTCCTCATAAGGTCTGTCAACCAGGACATAATGTACGTTTTCATCTGTTAGATCTTTTTGGCTAAAGGTTGAGTTCTTTGTCAAGACTGTTGAGTTGAGCAGGAGCTTTCCTTTCTTTGGTATGGTGAGAACTCTAAAATGAAGGTCCTCTTCTGATAGGGTCACACCTTCAGCAGTGGCAAGGAGATATTCTGAGCTCAGAGTCACTTTTCTTACTTTATCCAAGTTGATCATAATATTCCTTATCAAATGGTACTTCACCCACTTAACAGTGATTGGAAAAACTATTTCAGTGGTTGATCGTGCTGCCACATTAACTTTGCACTTAAAATAATCTGTGACATTTGATGTCTGGATGTCGTGAAAAGTGCTGATATATCTAAGGCGCTCTTTCTCGAGAAGCCTTTGTGAAAATGACTCCGCAGGCCTCCATTCACCACTTGAGTGAAGTCTCTCGAGTTCTCCAAACTGCGGGGGTTCAATAACATCATACCGAATGTCAACAACTTGTTTCACTGCATTTGTTTTCACAGCCAACTGCTTTGAACCAATTATAGCCATCTCTCCTTGTGTGATCTCAATCCCGGTATTGTTGGCAATCTTGTACTCCAGTGCCACAGCCATGACTCTTAAAACCACAGTGTTACTGACCTTTTCCCCGTCGCTAACTCTGAGGACTATTCTCGAGTTCCGTACGCCTGTGTGAACATAGCATACCTTCATTTCATCCAGATCTACATATGAGAAAGAGGTCACTGCTTTGCCAGGGTTGTTCTCAATTTCTAAATACCCTGCATCAGCATTTAGATTCCCAAGTACAGAGAAGACTAGTTCAGTGCTGTTGCTGTCTATGTCTGTGGCTTTCAGAACATCTGTGGTGAGGTGCTTCTTAGAGTTCTCCAGCAGTACAAAGAGATTTCCTTCAGGGAGACTCAGTTCAGGTGCATCATTTGTGGGTGTAACAGTTATATTGTAGCGGTACAGTTTGTTGCACTTAAGATAATCAGGAACTTGCTTTCTACTGCTAGAAAAAACTGAAAACATAAAAAAGTCATCTGATTCCTCAGAACCTCCATGGACGTACATCACTCTTCCATGCCAAAGATCCAGCATGCTAAAGGTGTTTTCCTCCTGATCCTGATCAACATCAAGCCTCAACTGTCCTCTAACCGGTTGCTCTTGAATTCTAAAAATTATTTGAGACTGTCGAATACCAAGCTTCTTGAAGTCCAAGAAAATCTTGATGTGTCTGGCATCAAGGGATGCTCGACCACCCTCCTGGACCACAAGATCCTTAAGCTGTACAAAATTTGAGCCATATTTTCTGTCCAAACCAACTGCAAGGGTAGACATGTAAAGGGGTGGTGTTGGTGTTGCCAGTGGAAAAAGGGACTCTGGGGTGCTTGTAGGAATCAAAGGGATTGATGGCTCTGGTGATTTTTCAGGCTCACAGCCAACTGAGATATCTTTAGTAACTACAGCATTAGCGAGACCAATCTTGACTCTGTTTACCTTGATGTTTTTTAAACATCCTTTGAAGGAACCTCCTCTGACACGCTTTCCAGAAACGGAGACAAGCCCTATCTTTCTGACTTCTGATCTAGTGCCATCATCTATACCTCCAACATAAATATAGCCTTTAAGCTGAAGACCCTTTGAACGAGAGCTAAAGCTGTTTTTCACTGTCTCTCCATCAACAGTTAGCTCCAGGCTTTTGGGACTGAAATGCAATATAATTGAATGCCACTTCCTGTCACTAATCAATGTGGATGAATGCAGCTCGGTTTTGACTCCACCTTTCCCAACAATTGCCACAGGAGCACCTTCTTGTATTTCAAGAGCTAGAAAATCCCCCTGTCTGGCTGAGTTGTAGAGGATGACTCCTTCTTTGGCTGAGGTGTGGACAATACACTCAAATGTAGCGCCTTGCTGAACTTTCCAGGTTGGAAGAGAAATGTAAGCTCTGGAGCTGAAGAAGCTGATTGGGTCATCCTCAGTAGCAAAGAACTGGGAACTGCATCCTAAAGACACTTCATGGACATTTTTTAATCCAGTATATGGCCTCAGTGACGACAGCAAGTCATGTTCATTGAATGCCACCTCGTCCATGCAGCCCCGGAAGCCAATTAGATCCCTAGGCAGGTAAAGTCTGTCCAAACCCCCTGAGCCTCCAACAAAGAGACCATCTACGATGTTGAGACCATGATGGCGACCTGGCATCTTCACACTCGTGCGTGAGTTTTTGTCAACAGTCAGAGTAACATTGCGCTGCACATGGTGGACCTCCACAGAGTGCCAGGCAAGATCATTGAGCTGGATGCCTTGCTCTGATTCTAATACTTGCTCTCCTGAGCCAAGGTCCAGTTTTACCTAAAAGAAGCAATAAAACAGCTGGATTAGAAAATATACTACATTAGATGAACAGAAAACAAACATCCCAAATTTTGTAAAAATGTCTTTATGCTTGTTTAAGGTGAGTTTTATCCATTTTGAAAGAAAAAAATGTAGTTTACCATGCATGACAGGAGATGGAAATATGTTTTGCAAATTAAGTTTTGATGTATTTGATTCACAAGAATATTACATGAATAATGAGTTACTAATGCTTCCTAAGATGAGACACGGCCACAGTGCCTAATTCATCTTCCTACAATAGTCTATTTAGTGGTCATATGTGCATAGCCTATACTGCCACCTTCTGATAACATGATGTGACCTAGTTTAGTCAGTGCAATGCAGTTAAAAGGAACATTGCTGGTGAACACTATTTATTTAGCAACACTTAAAAAAAAGTTTGCTTCAAGTTCACTTACTATTATATAAAAGCATAACTGCTGTTAGCCTCTGAGCTTCCTTACAAAACGTGTACAATTAAATAGATACACTTACGTAAACATGCTACTTAGTGTCATGGAAAAAAAATCATCCAAATTAATTAAAGTAATTAGTCAATTTATTACCGGATACATTTTATATGCATATCCTTCACATATTTTAAATGTATCAAACAAATAATAGTATGATAATATATACTGTATCATGGAAAAAAAATTAACTGTAGACGTGTCAACAGGAAAAAGAAAGCAGAATCAAAATGCTGATGATGTCACCTGTTGTCAAAACAGTGAGCTTTCTGTGTGATTTGGAGCAGGAAGACCTACGGAAGATTATGTCTTTGCCCTCATTCACATCCACGGAGCATCACATCACTATCGCAAACTAATGCTCCATTTAGATGACAAGCTTGTCAAGGCTT
Organism: Hirundichthys speculiger; assembly: GCA_018398805.1. Classification (NCBI taxonomy): domain Eukaryota; kingdom Metazoa; phylum Chordata; class Actinopteri; order Beloniformes; family Exocoetidae; genus Hirundichthys; species Hirundichthys speculiger. Next base: position 191,565 of record JAGFBZ010002193.1, on the reverse strand, counting down.
GCTGCTGGGCTTAACATGTATGGGTTTCCAGGGAGCAATGCTCATGTCTGACTCACACAGAGTGGGACCCCGAGCTTCAAAAAAAAAAGAAAAAAAATTGTGAAAAGTGCCAGTTTAAGGAACGGGGAAGCACAGTTCACTTCTTGTGCTCACTGAAGCACAAGAAGTGAACTCAACACATTTGTCACTGTGATTCATTCCCAACAGTGAAGATCTTCCACAAATATGAGTTTAGTCACAAGGATTTCTCATGTTTGAAGTGCAAAAACTATCATGCATGCCTCCAGACTTCTTGTTTCCTATTAATACATCTGCATATCAAAAATGCCGCTAACAGTACAAGTTTTCATTTTGTAAGTAACCTAGAAGGGCAGCAGGGACACATTTAAAGGCTCTCTAGTCCTCTCAACAAGCGACAACTGAATCCAAGAGACAGATGAATAAATAAGCCCGCATTGATCAACTACTTATTGAAACACTTAACATAGTAAAGATCTTCAACAATCTTCTAGTTTTCGCTACAACAAAATGTGACTAGCAAGGAGTTAAGAGAAACTATGTGTCACTGACACTGTCAACTAAGACAGAGCCACAGCTTTCAGTGGTCAGTGTTTGCACGCCTGTTGTGCATGTAGTCAAGCACAGAGATCTGTGTGTTTTGTGCCTGTACACGTCCATGCATCTGTGCTCTCATATATGCATGAACACATATGCTCAAGTGTTGCGGCCATGGATGTACCCACCTGCAGGCGACCGGCGTGGAGCTCTAGTAGGAAGTAGTTGGCGTGGCCAGCAGCGAGAAACAGCAGGCCATTGGTGCTAGATGTTCGGAAGCGAATGCGGAGCACATTACGGTCGGACGACTCTGTTGCCTTCAGCTGTACGAAGCCATCACCATAGAAGGAAGCTGTAAGAGAGGCAATCCAGAGGAAGAGATTAAAAAAAGAAATCAATACAGAATTGAAACAAATTTGACATTTAGTATCTTTTGCAGGTGACTTCACTATCCTCAAACTGAGCTAAATGTGAAAGAAGACAAGAACAGAAAGTAAATAGTGACTTCAGCAAATACAAAGCAAGCATTGTGGTCTTAACAGAGCCAAGATGTGACATTTAGATATGAAAATCAGGCTAATTATCATCATTGGCTTGTTCTTTACAAGTGAAGCAGAGTGTGTGTGTGTAAGTGGGCATCATACACACACAACCCCAGAATACATACTGTGCACAAAATTATACCTCATCTGATTTATAAAAATACTTGTAGTGCTCTTTGACATTACTGATCTTAGTCTCCAAGGTGGCTCAGGCTATGGTTACTTCATCTGCTCAGCAATAATGACTTCCTTGTATTCAAGTATAATAAGAGTACAAGTATTACAACTTTAATGCTAATGAGCACCCTCAGAATGAAACAAAACTCAAGCCTGTGCATGGTGACAGAACTGCAGGTTAATGTCTCTTTTTACGTCCAGATTTTAAAGAAAGTTGTTTGTGGACTAATTTAACATTAATACTAACACTGATAACCATAATATCGTGGGAGCAATACATATCAGCAGTAGAAAAGCTAAGCCCCTGGATATGGTTGACTTGGAGGGAGTCAGACATGTTTGGTCCTGCCCAGCCCTGACAGGAACCTTCAACCTGAACATGAAAGGCTCTGACGCTCCCACATTGTCTGTGGCCTCATGCTCGGGAAACGGCGTGCCAGACTGACCCAGCTGTTTCTTCTACCTCACCTCCCTGCCATTTCACATCACCCTGTAATCTGCCCTAATGTGCTCTTGAAGTGTGCACATACAAGCCTCTGAGCCTGAGCACCACCAGTTTTAAACTGTAGAGTACGACAGATATTGAAAAGTCAACAAACATCTTTGTCTATGTGAAGAAATGTGTCCATTCCCATTACTTTGTTTGTAGTTTTTTTTTAAACCCTGGGGCAATCAGCAGCTGCTAATGCGTCTGAGTGACTCAGTGGGGGAGGGGCTTAACAAAGTTGATGCAAATGAATGCCTTTTTCCCCATTTAAATAGGTTAATGTACCAACTTGTAGTTAATCTGAATAGATCCAACCTGAACGAGCTGTTCAATAATTATCAATTAACACAAATAAAGAGTGAAGTATGCATCTAGAATCAACACTTACAAAAATCACATAACAGGAGCTAACTGTAGAGGAAAAAAGTAATAAAAACAGAAATCCTTTAGTTACATGAAATCCATATTTTAGAAATCCAACACTTGATTATATGAACACTACAAATAATTAATTTCTTAATAGGAAATTTCATTCAAAAATATCACAGTGGAAAGGCATCCAAATACTTGCGTCCTCATAAAATGATTTTATCATTTAAAACCCCCAAACTTTGTTGTATGAACACAACAAATAATTCATATTTAAAAGGTAATTTAATTTTTTCTTTTTAATCACAGTTAAGCACATTGAAATATTTACTTCCTGTATAGACTATAACAAAAATGACTTGTACCAATAACTTTTTCCCAAAACATTGTTTTTTTTAAATCAACACAAAAAACAAAGTATCTTTGCTATTTATCAAGGGTTTCCTTAAAACAAAAATTACAAGCCCTATTAATCCTCAGTTCTGGTAATATAATAAGTCTTAGTTTCATAGGCATAAAACAGTATTTGATAGTGTCCGACCCTAGATTTTGTATATTACTTATAAAAAGTAAATGTTTTCAAGCAAACCTTAACTGGATCTCGTCCCATATCCCTGATTAGAACCAGTCTTGGTGCAAATGGACATCCTATTACTAATCCTATTACTAATGAGAAACATATCTGTTTAAGGCATATTTGAATACTAAAATAAAGGCACAATGATGCTTGAACAAATTCCACATAAGTCTGAAAATGTTTCATCATTTGGTGAAAGTATTTAGATATAACAAAAATGTAATTCAGGTGTGATTTTTTTTCCTCTCAGTTCTTATGAGGGCATTCATCAATTCTTCTATATACACCCCCTTCCCCCCCCCCCCCACCTCCTTCTTTATCCGGTTACATCTCTCAGGTGGCAGAAGGGACACCGAGTTGACCTGAGCTGAGAAGCAGGGTTTTCCCTGGACAGGCCATCAATCTACCACAAGGCCATGACAGAGAGACAGATAACCAACTTAGAATCATAAATTAACTCAAGACACATATGTTTGAAGGGTGAGAGGAGGCCAGAACACCTGAAATCATATAAACAAAGACAGAACATGTAACCTCCACACTAGGGCTGGGCGATAAATCGATTTAATCGATTAATTCGAATTTGTACTTAATGTCGATTTGTTTTAATGAAAATCGATTTTCTCATTAACATCCGCCACCAGCGCCTGCCTGCTGGGCTCCCGTAGGTCAGAGAGCACGGAGTGCGCGCCCCCCTCGCGCGCCCCCCTCCCCACCCGCGCTAGGTACACAAACAAGCAAGCAGTGCTGATCTTACACCGAAGAAAAGAAACGTATCCTCGGTTATTTGGAATTGGTTCGGGTTCGTGGCGTCAGACACAGAACAAACAGCACCTCGCTGCAAAGTCTGTTTAAAGGCTGTTGCTACCAAAGGTAGCAGTACTAGTTGCTGCCGAGTTGGAGAGGTGTTGCTCCCTACGAAAAAAGCGACTGCGGCAGCCCAAGCACCGCCACCAGAAAACAACCTACCGTCTTGGAAACGTTCACAAACTGTATCCCGTATGATGAGAAAGGAGCCCGGTGGAAAGCTGTCACGGATGCAGTCGTGATGTATATTGCAAGAGATATGGTGCCCATATACACCGTGGAAAAGCCGGGGTTTATTCACCTGCTCGAAGTTTTGGATCCCAGGTACGTGCTACCAGGCTGCAAATATTTTTCTGACGTTGCCTTGCCTCGTAAATTAGAATGGAAGCCTAAAATTAAATTTTTAATTTTATTTGATGCAGATGTTTAAGTTAAGTTAACATGATTCAGAGAATCAAAATAGTGCCCAAATACTTTTTGTTTACCACACAAGCACCTCCTTATTATGCAAAACATGTTCAGGTAACTGAGAGTTTTGTTTGCACTTTATTTTGTCAACCTCAAAAAAGGGGTCTTATAATACTATGTTTTACTTATTTCTTGTGTATTTTCGAAACTAGATTACTGAAAAGTTACATTGTCACTGTTCACAATGGCAGGCAGGGCTTGCCATCTCTTTTTTTGTGGCTTCTTTATGTAACTGAAACCCCAGAAGGGAAAATTTAAACAAAATAAAGCTGAAACTTGTTTTGAACAATTTCTTTGTCATCTACAAATTGATTTTAGGTAGGGGGTGAAAAAAATCGATTTAAATCGTGAATCGGAATTTTTTCTGAAAAAATCTGGGATTTTTTTTTTAGGCCATATCGCCCAGCCCTACTCCACACAGAAAAGCTTCAGCTGACCAACAGTGTCAGACCCACAGCCTTTTTGCTCCAAGGCAACTTTGTTTACAACTGCCCTGAGCAAGAGCAGTGACTTCAAAATAGACTTTTCAAATATCTGAACTTAATACCATTCAGATGTGATTTCAGTTAAATTGTTAAATGCAGCTTGAAATAAACACAACTGATTTCCCATAGGCTGCAAAATCCAGCATTATTAATCCGGGGTGTCTTTCCTTCCTCAGTTCACAAGGACGGACTTGCGTGCTTAATTGTATTTTGTGTCATCATCATGACCCTCAAGATGCATTACCAAACATCCACTTCGATTTAAAGAAAAAACCCATAACTTCTCTTTAAGAAGCTGTATTTTTGGAGCAACTGAGTTTTTTGTTTTGTTTTTTTTACATGACAGACCCCTGAACACCGTTTTCAGCGCTCTGTCAAACACCAGCAGGTATGTAAATGAAAGACCACGGCAGATCAGAGAACAATACTCACCTGAACGTGTTCTTTCAAAAGCAAAGACAGGAGGTGGTTTGAATGTTATCCTATAATTTATATGTCAGCAGGGGCACATTTCTGTATACTGGGGACATTTTTTTTTTTTTGTAAGATTTCACAAACCTTCGTTTTAACAACAGTCAGTGACCTTTTTTGGTGAACACTGGCTTGCAGTTAATTTGAGGGGCGAGACCAGTGCTTGTCACTGCATGTGCATTCAGTTTATATGACAAACCTAGATGCAAGTTGACTTAAGCGCCTCTTGTTTTTTCCTGACTTGCCTATCTGCTACTGCGTCAAAGCCGGAGATGCGCATGTTTTAAGCAAAGCCTTCCTTCATAATGTGAAGGGGATGCAGAGGATGGGAAAAATCTGAAAGGCAATGCAGTAAAGCAAATGTTCAAGTCAGTGTAATTATCCAGACAGGCTAAAGGCCACCCACACAGGGAGCTGATGCTATTCATTTGTAGAAAGAAACATCATTTCATTGTAGGAATTTCAATGTAACAACCGTTGTTTTTTTGTTTTTTAGTCTGTGAATTTCATTAGATGTGCTATTGTCAGAGCTCTTCCATTGCAGTGAGCACTAGTCTCATTTCTGCTGATGATCAAACCTATTTATATTTATATAATTAATATGACAGAGATATTAATGTCATCAGCTCATTTCCATCCAAAACGGCAAGAATACACAGACTTTCTGCTGTTGCTGGAAGGAATCGTGACACTGCAGTCACAACAACCCACCAGCCTGTTCACATTCATCTTCATGAGTTGCACTGAGGTCAACGTTTTAAGACCTGTGAACCCCTCCAGCAACTCTAAGCAGCACGTCCCGAAATCATTTAATAACTCTCTGTAAAATAATAATAGCCCAGCTGTTGGGTTGGTGTTACAGAAATAGTTCTGCAGTACGCACTAAAAAGGAAAACGGTCACCCGTGGGTGGTCCTTTTTTATTTGTTATAAACAGAAGCGACGGTTTTAAATCTCAAGTAACTACCCAACACAGTAAAACTACCTTATTAGGTGAGAGGGTCTCGAGGAGGTTCACTAATTTATGGGCATAATTCATTATAAACGTCGGCATTTGACTCAACAACATATAAACACGTCTAGTTACTGTTTTAATTGGTGGGAATTAAAAACAACAAGAAACAGAAAAACAAAAGTAAGAATTGTTACCTCCGGACACCAACTCGAGAAGGAGCGACCACCAAAGCAGAGCGCGGAGCAGCAACTTCTTCTTGGTGTCGCTCACAACAAACTCCATTTTCTTCGTCTCCGTGGAAACACTAACGTCTAGCGGACCGTGGCGGTTACATTTTTACGAGACAGTTTTCACTACTTCACGCTTCGGCTGCCTCCAGCGGTTCGACAAATCGACCAAACGGTGAATAGATCTGTGTGCAGCGCTGCCGAGCGGCTGCCAGACCCTCAAACAAACTCCGCCTCGTGAACACACCGCTCGCGAAGAGCGAGCGTTAACGGGGATTTTCAAAATAAAAGCAGGCGTAGGACCGTTCAGCCACACACCGCCTGCACAGAAACCATCCACATATCGGGAGCGATTTTAAAAGCTATTAGTTTGATTTACACTGGCTCTATTAGAGCTGGGCAATATGGAAAAAAAATCATATATCACGATATGGACTATTCTATATCACGATAACGATATATATCATGATATACCATAATAAAATATGTTTTCAGTTATTCTCTGAAAAGTTTGACAAAAATTTCATTGCTTACTTTTCAACTTTATTTTGAAAGGACATTTAGCTGAACTGTCACAAACATACATTTTAGTGCAGCAAAAACAGGTAGGTACAGAGGTACAGTAGCTTTCACATTTTTTTAAAGTGCACAACAGTTTCTGAGAGGAAAAACACATTTTTGCACTGAAGTTCAGCTATAAAAAATAAACACAAATTATTTTTCATCTTTCTGAAATCTGTAACCTTGTAGTGCAAAGTTTGCAAACCAATATAAAGTGTCTAAAGTAAACATCAGGGTTGAAGAGAACTCTGTTTAAGGCATTAACCATGAATAAACGTGCAAACATAAAAGGCTACTTTGTAGAAGTAGATATGATTCTTTCAAATTTATCGTTGCAGGTCATTTAATTGCATATTTGCTGTAATAATTGATAAAATTAGGTTAGAAACGATAGAAACGATAGAAACAATAGAAGAGATATGGCACGATACACACTTTATATCGTCTCCACGATATGTATCGTCATATTGCCCAGCACTAAGCTCTATCATGGAAGTGCCCACAAAACGCAATATTTCTACATGAATCTTAATTTTTATTGTACCTATAGGGCTGTAGCGATACACTAATCTCGCGAGACGATACAATATATTTGGCTCACGATACGATATATATCGATATTCATCTTACAATACATTTACATCATTTTCCGAAAGATTTTTACGGGACAAAGTGATTTTGGTGACAACTTGTGAGTGTTCCAATTACTTTGTTTGAATTAATTGAACTGAAAGCATCAATTATTACACATTATATGGCTGACAGGCAGCTTGCAAATGCTGGACAAAATGAATAAAAGACAATAGGATAGCGGGGCTCCATGTTCACCATGCGCCTAAAGCCGGTGTTTTCCACCACTGAATACGGTCTCAAATCCTGACAAATAAAGTAGGCAATGGACTGCGACCTAGGTGGTTTGTTTCAGATCGCGCTGCAACTTCTTGAGCAAGCTCTCAGTTAGCATTAGCTTGTCCGGGTGGTGACGTTTCAGGTGGGCTCACAGGTTGGTGGTATTTCCAGAGTACTTCACGTTTGTGTGACACAGCTTGCAAACTGCCAAACTTTTGTCTAAATCTTCGCTTTCCTTTTCTTTTTAAAACCAAACTTTTTAAAAACAATCTGCTTTTAAGCCCGCAGGCGCTGGGTTTATACTCGCCGCCATTATGCTGACTGGCTCAGCTCTAGCTAGAAGAAAAAGAAGCTAGTTTCTGGATAACTTGTTGGAAATGCTCTACAGCGACACTAGCGGCTGGCAGACTTAATGGCTCTTCCTGCACTTTGCAGGGACACAGGGGTTTTGAAGGGATCTTAGAATATCGATACCCGCGGCTGAAATATCGATACTTCCTGGGGAAATAAAATATCGATATATAGAATCGATAAAATCTCCCAGCCCTAGTACCATATCTAGTAACCCACCATGGGTCATTATGGGAAGATGAGCCCTAATATTAATAGGAAAACATTTATATTTCATGATTAATATGCTAAATGTCCCTTATAATAACTTAACTTTTTATTTCCAGTAGATGTGGAGTTATCATTTTATGTCTAACTCAGAAGGGATTAAAAACAGCCCATAAATGACGCTAAGTGACATAAAATATGAAAAGAATACTGCTATTACTGCAGTTTAAACAGGCTAAAGAACAACTGCATAGATAATATCAGCATGAGATAAATAAATTCATAATGAGACAATTAAACAACTAAAATTAAAAGCAATAGCCCACTAAGCAAAAGCCAGAGGTTTTGTCAAATAAATTGACACAAAATGTGATACACTAGAACAAAAATAACCATAAAGAAAAGAAACATGATTATAAAGTTAAATGCAATAATGAAACTTCATCTGCAACCAGCACAGAAGAAAACAAATATCTATTTGCATGGTTTGTTGGATGTGTCTCTTCCAGTCTTGAGTAACTTCCTCCTTGATGAGACAAGTAGGAGGTCTTTTACATGTCGATGGCTAGAGGCCAGATGTTTTATTATCCTGCAGAACACTGCACATGCAGACAACTGATGTTGTGGAAAATTATGCTCTCATTGTATATATTTGAAAGTACAATGTTGTGTGCTTTGTGTACTTTCAATTTGCCCAAATGCTTCAGTATGAATGTGATAAGTATTTGTGCACGATACATGTCAACTGCAAGATATGCATAAATAAAATCAATAAAGACAATAAAAATCATCTGGACTGGACTTAAAATAAATACAAGTTCAGATGAGAAACAACAACACTTGACACTTTCTTCTTCCATAAGAATTTAGAGGGTAAACAGCAGCTGGATATAAATGTGCTTGATTAGTTGACTATCTGCAAATGTGATAAACTCTATCGAGTGAGGCAGTCTGCTGGTCTTGAACACGTCAGCGTCTTTCTTTTTGGGAAACTGGTATTTCAAAAGGAAAGACAGAAGGAATTGTTAATCTGGCAAAGGTTCTGAGGCCATATCCAAACAATTTGTATCCCGCCATTCTACGGTGAGAAGACAAAGCACATATGAAAAACATTCAAGACAGCTGTCAGACATCCCGGGAGCAGCAGACATCCCACAAAGTTCAGCCCCAGGTCAGACTTTCACCATCTATCTGAAGGCAGGATGGAAGGTGAAATGTCTTCAAAAACCATTAAAAAGAAGTTCAACTGTCTTGATTCAAGCCTTTGAAGATCACCATGAATTGAAAGACCTTGATGAGAAACTACACCACCAAGGTCAGGAAAGGTTTTATCTTCCTTTTTAAAGTTTCAGTGCTGAACATCAACCATGTTGCAGTTTGTTATATATATGTATATATATATATATATATATATATATATATATATATATATATATATATATATATATATATATATATATATATAGTAACTACAGAATACTCTGTCGTTATACAGAAACTACAACTTTGTACATCTTAGATAGAAAAGGATTTTAATTGCTTCTGCATAAGTAGCTGTTTGGTGTTTCCTCAATCTGAAGAGAATAAATAGAAAGACTGAACAGTTGGTTTACCAGTTTAGTATGTTAGAATAATAATATTATGTTAGAATAAATCAAAACTTGCTTGTTTAAAACAGAAAATGTGGGAAAATAAAAGGATTGTAAAAAAAAAATCTGATGCACTATTTGGTATTTGGACTCCCATTTTGATAGTGTAAATGTTTCAGGGCAGATTTCGCTTTGTGTTTATTCACTTCACTTTACTGTGATCTCGATTACATAATAGCGAGCTCTGGCTCAGGTGACAGAGCACGTTCCCCACTAATCTTAAGGTTCACGGTTCAGTCCACAGCACCAGCACTGAGCTGGTCTCACAAGCACGCTCCCACCACTTCACTCTAAACAGGCTACTGACAAACACTGTGGAAATGTACCTTATAATTTTAGACTAGTCCTCTTTTATATTCACCATTTCTCCAAGATATTATTTGATCAATATTATCTTGATTGTAAACAATAAAGAAAAGTTGTATTTTAGTATACAGATAAAAATCAGTAAACACTCAATTTACTTACTATTATAAAACTGTTACAAATACAATACATAATCATGAAATCACAGTAAAATTCAAGGTTAAATATGATTCAGTCTGAGGTATTAAGGTAATGCAATTAGACTTTATGTATGGCACTGTCAGAAAATAACGTGGAATGATAAACTGATAGCATGTCAGCAGGCACCCAGAAGTTTCCTGAACTCCTGTTTGATACAGCTGTAGATAGTATGGTAGAAGCGCCTGTTTGACAGCATGAGGTCGGTGACGATCTCTGTGTGGCTGACCCCAGGAAGCAGGTACAGTGACACCTTTACTGACAACGAGGTGAGGAGCTCCGAGAATTTGGTGGAGGATTCAACCGGAACGACAATGTCACTGGTCCCGTGGAGTAAAGCGAACTGAGGCACTCTGGAAGAAACAGAAGACGAAGGCACTGTCTGGAAGAACGCTTGTGCTGCCAGTGTGCTTCCAATGAATAACAGAAGAAAGGGATGTATGAATACTTCCTGTCCTGAGATCTCACCTATCGAGCTTGTCCGGGCTGAGCTTCTTCAGTAGGTGCGTTGGTGAGTAGTACGGAAAGTTCTCTTCTCCATTCATAGCTTTGTGCATGGTGGAGACGTATTCAACTGCTCGCTTCTTCTCGTGCTCATAATGGTCCATGATGTTGTAGACGCCGCTAAGACCTGTCCAGGAAATATAAACAAGACCTCAGGAGGAATACAGACTATCGAAGTCCTCTGGCCCATTTATGAAACAGATTTTCAATAAATAATATAGGACGGCTAAAGCAGAAAACCAAATTCGGGTAGTTACTTCAAAAACCTGACTTTGACACAGAAACAATATTTTCTATCAAAGTGTAGGCTGGGAGGGGATTGGAAGTACAATTTTGATTTGATAAAGATCTGATCTGACGGTTCACATTCACAACTACAAGTGGCCCGCATCAGACTTTTCATGTGAACATGACAGCCCACCGAAATGGCAACGCATGTGCACCAGATTCAGTATGTGACATTTACGTCAACAAGAGCATGAAATGTCACATTTGTGAGAGCACACAGGAAGAGGGAAGCTGACTGAATCAGAATGGGAGTGATTACAGTTATACAGTCTATTGGTAAGATCTGGCCACTGACTGCTCATATTCCTCCATTCCTGCTGATTGATTTTTGCCACGCTGCTGGTGTTATGCTGAGTTTTGCACACCTACCGATAAAAGGCATCCATTTTTTGCGCAACGCTCAGTGCATGCGTATGGGAAAAAGCCAGTATCAGCTGTTACTGGTCTATTCTTATTCATGTAGCGAGCAAAGCCCTGGATGAATGTGAGTTCTGCCCTCTTACGTCTGATATTTCCACTGTAGTCAGGCTTCTGATTTTAAATCATGTCTAACTAAATCCTCAACTCTACTGGCATTTATTGGAAATCACAAAAACTATAATTTGAGATTTATGAAGTTTTTTTTCAGACAGACTAACCTGGCATAAGGAGAGAAAAAAATAATCTTGTCATTTTTAAAAATGTTATTTGAGCTGACAGAAAAAATGTGTCGTCCCAAGTCTCCGAGAGCCAAAACTGCAGCACACATGCAGCGACGTCCTGAAATTTGAGCGCTTATTCACATCACCGTGCGTGTACAGATGCTTACCAATGACTCCTTTTATTGATGGTGTAATGTCCTGCTGCTTCTTTGACTCTATGAACAGCTCCTCCCTCGTATCAATGAGAAACAGTGTTGTGAGTGCACACAGATGTGCACCTGCTGAATGGCCAATCAAGACAATATTGTCCTATAAAAGACAAAAGAACTGAAAAACACGACACTGATACTATTACCCAACATGATTCCTGGCTCAGTGGAAGTGTACAAACACACTGATTTGAAATGTTATTGGTATAAACAACCCTTTATATAAAAAGTGTGCATTCGTATTCTCAAACAAGATAGCAGTACAAGAGGTTGTTCAAAGACAGATTATGACAGAATTACAGTCAGAACTAAACTGAAAATAATGACAGAAAAAAAAAGGTTTTTGGTAAACTGAAGTGTGTTCAAAAAAAAGCTGAAGACATACGAGTTAAATCTTACTTTGTCAAAGCTGAACTTCTCTCCATTTTCTTGAGACCAAACCAAACAGTCAGCAATATCTTGGACCATCACTAAAACGTTCCCCTGAAACCAGTTTACAATTTATAGTCACGCTTCTTCCAACGCACAGGATATATACAAAATGTCACAGAAATATAAATCTAAATATCATTAATATACAGTTAAAAGCCCTTTCAGATTACTCTGTGGCGTTCGAAAGTTCTTACCTTTGGATATGTGGAGTAATCTGGACAAATGACCGTTGCATTCAGTTCTTCAGCCATCTGCCTGGCCAGTAAACAATAAATGGCTCTTTCTCCAGAGCCCCATGCACCCCCGTAAATGAAAATCACCAGAGGTGCTTGGACACCTTCAGACTTGCCCACATTCGGAGAGTGGTATAAGTCCAGCTTGTTGCATCTGCGGCCAAAAACTATACCCTTATAAGGGCAGACAAACAAAGCTATTTAAATGTTTTGACTATAATTAGTGGAAAAATAAAAAGCGCTGTAACTGTGATCATACCTTTTCATAATGCTTGAAGTTTTCCTTGTTCTTATACCATGATTTCAGCTGGAAGTAGAGCCACCCATACTTCATGTACTTGAGAAGATCCAGCGTAGCTTTGGTCAAACAGTAGATCCGCCTTGTTGAGAGACCACACATGACAAAGAAACAGACTCTTCTTCATATATAAGAAAAATTTGTACTAGAATACAGTAGATGAAAAAAAAAAAACAAAAACAAAACAAAGCATCATACAAGTCACCTTGGTTTAAGAGCTTCTATGTACTTCCTATATCCAGGCTTGGTGGGCCAGCCATAAATCCACTGGGCAACTAGACAGATGGAGTATGGGAGGCCCACAAACAGGGCTCCCGCTGTCACAGGCAGCATCATATGATATTTTATCCAAGACCTTAAAAAAAAAAACAACATACATCAAAAATTACTATTATTATTTTTTTTAAAGATGGAAGTCATTGATCAGAACTCTGTTTATGCGAAGGTCTTACATTTTGAGGTTCACAGTTTCTGCTTCCTCTGCAAACATTAAAAGATCAACAACGCACCATAAGAAACGGAGGAATACTAAATACATCAGACACATAAAAGTACATTGATCACCAATCCCGGGTGAAATATAACTTATGTTGCACATTTCTGCAGCACCTGCCTGTCACATATCCTTTATTATGGTCTCAGATGTCACAATTTCTTTTCATATTATACAGTTTCCCTAATGTGTGAAAAATCTAACATAAGTGTTTGGGACAGGAGGTTTTTATTACCACACTGTTGTTTTTGGGCTTTAATTCATAATCTAACCTTCCCAATGGATTCTATGACTGTAAAAGTCATTTTTTGCTGAATATCTGGATCTAAAACCAGTTCATATCTGTAAAAGTCATTTTACAAGCTTTCTACTTACATACAGACAATTACATAGCTTAAAATACTGATTAACTGACTGGTTTCAACTCAGAAAAACCAACTGAAGAATGACAGAATGGTATTTCTTCACAGCTATACCAGTGCGACCTCTAGTGGGACTTTAAAGAATTACACTATCCGGCAAAAAAAGGAACGACAAAGTCACACAGTCCAAGAAACAAATAATCCTGGAATGACATAACACTTTTAGCTAGAAAATTCCAACAAGTACGTATAAAGAACAAAACAAAAATGTCACCAGCGATTTTACTGATTTATTTTTTTAAGCAAAGCCACTGCAGGGCTCCCGTTCATCGCACCGAAAAGATGTTGGATGTTTGATGCCCCACTAAAGATTTCTACAGTTTATTGCTAAAATTAGCCTATTTCTTTCCAGCAAGAATATAACGGACAGATCACCGGAAGTCAAATGAAACGTGGGAAACTGTCAGCAGATAAGGCACTTGAAGTGGAACAACATGACCCGGTAATGTATGTTTTCTATTAAATAACACTGTGTCACAGGATCAGTCTTCAGTACTCTACCTGTCCTCCAAATGCAGGCGTCATCCCTGTCATCCTCAGTCGGCACACAAAGATACACGAAGCCTTACAAGAAAGAAATCGTTTTCAATTTCCGGTTTGGTAAAGCCGGCCGCCGCAAACTGGGAGGAGCTCTGCTGTGATTGGTGGAGATGAACAGCAGCGGTTGCTCATTGGCTGAAGGTTTTCTACCGACGCTTCTACAATTCTGGTACCTTCCTCATTCTCCTTTGAGTCTTCGGCTCTCTGGGTGGGTGGAAAAAACGTATTATTCATCGATTCATTTACCATTTACAATTTAATCGTCTGACCACACGAGAAAATGGCTGTGCTAATTAACAGTAGATATGACACTCTGGATCCAGAAAGGGGCGTTTTTTTTTTAATCCTGTGAAAAGGTTAAAAGTCGACATCTCTGTGCTCATGCTCCGGAAATACATTACAATATTAAGCGTATATCGAATATATTATATTTTCTTCTTTAATAAGCTCTTTGGAACAAATGCTAAGTACTAATAGTAGTCGTAACATTTTAATTATTATTATTATTATTATTATTATTATTATTATTATTTTATTGTGCACGTTGTTATTAGTATTATTAATATATTATTATTATTATTATTATCAATTATGATAATAGGAGGAACGTGGGTTAAGTTTAATCCATCGATTCTCCCTTCTACATCCATTTGTAGTCAGTTATTAACTACCTCAACATTTTGCCCAACCATTTACAGAAAAAGTGTATGATTTGGGGATTTTCCATACTTTATAAGAAAGAAAAGAAAAAAAATAAATTAAAGTGCTAAGTTTATTTGTCAGTTGTCTTAAAGTGTATAGATGTATCTACACGAATAAAGGGGGGAAAAAATCTATCACATTTTAACATATGCTTTTAAACAAGAACCTATTTTGTATCTTGCCTTTGGATAAAAACGCAAAGGTTTCCCCATTCATAGTACTTAAAACTGTTGTAGACCTATTTGTCTTTAATTGAAAACCATCAGAAATGTGTAAGGTATTTGCTGTCTTTCACACTTCAGTCATTTTATTTACACTTTCTGGAAAAACTCTGGTTTAAGGTTTACTGTGGGCTCAAAGAGCAACTAGTGGTCTCAGCCTAAATTGGAGCCTTAATGTTAATTTGAGTTCATGTATTTCCTATTGCATTACATTGTTTTCTTTAGATCTCTTAAAAATATTTTGTCGCCATCTCTGCAAGCAGCCCTTGAATATAAAATAATAACTTGAACAGCTGCAATAATAAAACGGGAATTTATGATAGTCAAGACAGCTACCAAAACATGCCTGGAACGGGTCAGAAAAATGGCGGCACAGCCAGCATGTGTCCAGTAGGGGGAGGAAGAGTGCTATCAAATAAAACTAACTAAAGGGCTCAGCGAGATAATACCTAACTTTTGTGACATCTAGATGGAGACTAAACCATTACAGCTAAAGGTGAGTTAATATGAAAACATCAATACTCAATGTTTGACTGAAAAACAGGGACAAGTGTCTTGACCGCAAATCTTTACATACTGTACTGAGATATTCTGTACTTATCTATTTTCAGTGTTCATCCCACACAGCTGACTGAAATAAAAAAAAAGAAAGAAAAGGAGTCTCAAAGGTAATTAAGGAGTTTTATTGTGTTCTTTCTTAAATTGTCAGCACCAATGTAATGTCAATATGGTAAGGAACATATACAGGAATTCCTCTAAAATATGCAATTATTAAAAAGCGTAGTTTCGCTGAAAAACTGGTAACATAATCACATCCAATTATTTCACCTCTTTGTTTTATCAAAGCCAACTTAATAATTCCAGAGCTCTATAAAATCATGAGCAGAGCAGAGGTTTCATTGGCCTTAACCATGGAAAACCTTGGGTTCAGCACCGCACATTCATGAAAAGCAGAGCGGTGTACGAATGCTGACCATCCCGTGGGTTATTGTTATGTTTGGCCCCACGGAGCGGAGCCTCCATCCCTGAGTGGTTGTGTGGTTTTTATTCCATCTGCCACGATGTGGGGAGTCCCAGGTGTTTTTGTTTTAAACCCACAGTGGAAATAAAGTGCTCCATGAAAGTCAGACGTTCAACTGGCAGTACGAGCAGAGTCAGCCCATTCTGAACACTGCGGTAAAGATTCACAGCATTTTCTTTGTTCTTCAAGGGAAAATGTCCTTGGTGACTAGAATTAGAATACATGTGTATGTGGATTGTAAAAGAGCTGAGCTTATCGACTGACACCTAAAATTCAGATGAAGTGAAAACCAGTGACAGGACGTTGCAATCTTCTCACATTTTTTCAAAAAGCCATTTACTTCAAATCAGCCCAGTGATTCCTTTGACGCTGCAGTAGACACACTTGACTGGTATACTGCGTGTCCCTCAACCCGAGATCCCCACCGGCTCAGATGTCAGCAGGAAACAGCCATTTTTGTGACAAACGTCTGTTGGGCCATAGCTGAGTTACAGCGTCAACAGTAAGCCGAAGTTGTGCTGAGACAAGTGTAGGTTTCCAATCAGTTTTTATAAATACTCCAATTAACAGAGCTGTCAACGGTGGGGTGATAGCCTCATGAGTTTATGATTCATTTTTGTGCCACTGCATCATACCACAAGTATTAATACGACTACTGGCTGTACAAAAATATAAGGCACATGTGGGCACACCCAATTTCCAGAAAAGATGCTGCTGATTATTGCAACACTATCAAAAAAGCTCAGGAAGTGAGGCTTGTGTATTACCTCGCCCTTCTTTCAGTTCCACTTTTAAAACATTTGGGAGATGATGTTACAAATTGTTTCAGGTTTTTTTTAGCAGGAATCTATGTCCATTCCCGCTGAATGTCATCTTGTCTTGTCATCTGATTTTCCTCTCTGCTGTTATAGATTTTTAAAAGAAGACAGGTCTGAACTGCAGGTAAGCCAGTCCAGCACACACAGTCTGTGTCTATATAAATCCTGCAGAACGATGTCAGGCATCCTGCTCCAATAACGCTGAACGTCTTGGGGGAAAAATTCTCACCTTGGTGGGAGAATATGTCTTTCACAGAAATGCAAATCGCTCACGTAAATGGTTGCTGATGCACCACCGCACCTTCGCAGATGCCGGTTTTTGTGCCTTCCACTGTTAGCAGCCTGAATGGCCTTTCTCATCTTTGGGACGCACGAGCCGACGTCAATTCTCCCCAGAAGCAAACCTGAAACGTTTATTCATCTGACCTCAGAGCACATGTCAGCTGTTTTTCTGCCCGTCTGACGTGAACTCGTGCCCAAGAAAACTCGGCTGAGTCTCGGCGCAGAGTTGATATATCGCTTCCTCCTGGCGCAATGCAGTTTCAGGATGCGTTTCTAGATGCATAAGCTGCCTGTGATGAATGACAATCATTTTCCAGGGTTTCCTGAGGTCATGTGGCCATGCTGATCACGGTGGCACGGCATGTTTCTCACGCAATGCCACCTCATGGTGCAAAGGTCTTGTGCATCCCAACAGCACTTCACTGAACCTTTTTACACTGTTATGCAATGGCTCTTTTGCATTTTTTTTTTAAATTATTAATTTATTTTTCTAACTGATCAGTGTGTTTATGAGGTGGAATATTTTTTCTGGTTATTTTTGATTTTGCAGAATTATCAAAACTTTGACTTAAAAACATCCATCCATCCATCCATCATCTATGCCCGCTCAGTGCTCTGCAGGGTCATGGGGATCCGCTGGAGTCTATCCCAGCTCTCTTTGGGTGAAAGGCAGGGGTAAACCCTGGACAGGTCGCCAGTCCATCACAGCTCAGAAACATAGGCATAAATTGGAATTGCAAAAATAACGACCATTGTCAATCAGCAGGAGAAAAGAAGTTGATTTTGTTTCTGTTTCTGAGAAACTCCCACAAGATTCACTTCACCTGGTTTCACACAGCACTGAGAAATTCAAGATCTAAGTTTTGTGTGGGTTGTCTCATAGGAATTTTATCACTCGGTGAATCATCTCAGATGTTTTACCTTAAACAGAGACTTTGCTTTGTGTGTTTTGAGCAGACAAAGCATTTTTCCTGGTAATGAAAAAAAGAAGACACCCCCCCCCCCCCCTGCAGTTTCAACAGAACTAAGAGTCATGTGTAAAAACAATAAATTCCAAATTAACTTAATCTGTTATATGATTTTACATTTTTGATCACTGTTTGCACTTAATCTATTGAATATGAAGGTGCCATAGAGTGAGCACACCTTTCTTGTTCATGACACAGTGTTCCCTGGCATGGGGGACACCTACAGGTGAATACATTCCAACACCAGTGACTCACACATTCCTGGAGACTTTTCTTCTCGCTCCACGAAGTTGCTTTTGGCTGTTATGGTTGTCCTACTTTTTACTTAAATATTCAAACGGTGCATGTACCGGATACATTTACCAGTCAGGTAACATATTTAACCAGGTCATCGTGATGAGAGGCGTTATCCTTTCATGAGGAACGTCTGTCGTGCTGGAACAATCTGTCTCTACCAAGCTGCTCTTAGATGAATTATGTTTATGTTTTGTTTTGTTTTTTTTTCTTTCTGTAAAGATTCTTCTTTAAGTTTGTGCTAAAGAACAAGGAAAGGGTTTTTTTTGTGGCTGCAGGTTGACATTACGCACTTTCAGAGCTGTAAGAGGAATCTGGGGTTTAGGAAGCAGGAAACAGGTGTCACACCTCACCTGTCTTTTTTTGGATTGTACAACTCTGTGACATAACTCTGAGGGGGTTGTCCCTGTGGCTCTGACTAGTGGAAGCATGGCTTGCGACATCTCCGTAACAGCTTCGTGTGGACTAGCAATCTTGGAAATGCAAATGCTCTCCCACGAGTGTTCTGCTTGTAACTTTGCACTTTGAATCTGTGTTTCCCACTCTAATTGTTCTTATCCTGTCCTGTTTACTTCCCTCCTCTGAATATCCTCTGTGACCCAGTCCCCCCGAGCTCCTCGCTGATGCTCGGCACCGAGCCAAGACCCAAAACGTGCTGCATCTGTCCTTTTCCTCCCCAACTTTCCTCTCTACCCGGCGTGCCACACAGCTCCAACCATGCAGTCAAAGAGGAATTCTGCTCTCTCTGGGCTTGGAACGTCCAGACACAGAGCCATCTTTTCACGGGGATTTCACAAACACACCAGGCCCAGAAAGAGCATCACTTTGATGAGAGGGGCGCCATGGAAACTGGCCCTGGCCACGAGGCCCAGTTTCTCGGTATCCCAATGCCCGGAATCACACCCGGAGTCCCACAGACGCCAGAAGAGCAGTGAAGACAGAGGTGTTGGGGTTCAGGCAGCGACGTGAGCAGTGTTTTTTTTTTTTAATGGGACTCTGATTGATTGGAGGGAAACAGAGTGGCCATTCTTGTTAGATACAGTGACTGAATGCTAACAAGACTGTGAAGATGCTCAAGAGGAAATTCTTTGGAAAACGTAGTGGAGATGCTTGGCAAGATAAAGTAATTGGTGGGGAAACCGATGAAGCCAGCGGATGATAAGTAGATGTGCACGTGTGTGTGTGCGTGAGTGTGTTTGCATATGTGCGTGCAGGATGAAGGGTTGAGAGGTACTTCCCTGTGAGAGATTCATCTTTATATAGTCCCAGCTCTATGCAGGGAGCACGGAGTCAAGTTTCAGTGCGTCATGTCTCTTTCCAGCTCTAACTGAGTCAACAGAAGGTTAAAGGTGTCCCTCTAAAGTGCAGTCATTGGAATATTCAAATCCTCACATGGCTAAACTCTTTAAAGAGCAGTGACTTTTCAGTTTAAAAAAAAAAAAATCAGAGTAAGGACACAATTAAAAGACCGGAGCAAACCTTTATGAGACAACTCCACGCTCACCTTTTTCGAAACTACGGTGTGTAATGTGATGGTCCACTTACTTTCAAAACCTGTATCGTTTTCCTTTACCTCAGCTCCTGTGAATTTTCACAGCCTTCACGGAAAACACTCAAACTGCTGTGAAGCAAAATTCAACCTACAGAGCCTGCGTATTATAAATAGACTGACACTGTTCAGCTGTGTGTGTTAAATTTCTGAGATTATGGTTGTTCTGCAGTATACTCAAACTGCAACATGTCTCATAGCAGCATTATCCTCTGTAACACAGAGTCGACTGTACATGGAGAAAAGGCGGTTCTTTGCTTTCTTTGCTGAATTTCTTTCAAGTGTGAAGGGACAGAAAACAAAACCTGCAAAGCTTTCTGAATGAATCCAGCGAGTGTTTCATTGATGATAGAGAGATTTGCGGGCACATCACATCCACTGCTGCTGCTGGTTCGAAATGTTGCACGGCTCCAAACCTCAAAATCTTCAAACTGTCTGTGTGTTAAGAATATTCAGCACTGAAGCAAAATGTCGGAGGATGCAGCAAGGACCTCAGGAAGGGTGCAGCATCATGTCTCGCAACATGAGGTGAATGATAATTTGTCCTATGTGAAGAAAGAAAGACTCTGTCCGCCTGCATTTTTTAACCCCATGAAAGTCTAGTGAGAGTGTTCCAAGTGGCAACCGCGAGGGTTGAAAAACAAAGCCTGCATGGAAATTAAAAAAAAAAAAAAAAAAAAACTGCATTTCCTTGATTGGCCACTGGAGGTTGACGACAAAAGCTGATGGCCTCACATGCGCCTCAAGAGCACTCTGGTTTACAGAGGAGTTCATGGTTGACTGAATGACTGCAAGGTGCCAAGGTCCTGAAAAAACAACCCCATCCACTGCTGTGGCTGCCAGTGGGTATGAGGGGATTTTACTGAAATGGAGTGTTTGCTTTTGTCCAGAATGGTGCTGGGCGTTCGGATCAAACTTTGGTCTCATCTTTCCGTAGGACATTGTTCCAGAAGTGTTGAGGATTGTTCACATCTAGATCTGCAAATTTCAGTCATGCTTCCGTATTTCAGACAGAAGAGCCTGCCAGCACATCCAAACAAACAATACTTGTCCAGTGTTCTCCTAATTGTGTTGTGTTGGACTTTAACATTTAACATGATCAACGAGGCCTGAAGGGTCTGAGAAAGGTTCTTGTTTTTTTTTTTTTTTTGGCATCTCAAAGATCATAGCTGATATCTTTACCACTTGGCATTGAATTAACACACTCCAGAATGTTTCCAGAAGCAGGGAAATGCTACATTAAATTACAGAGGTCTGTGCACCTGCTGATAATCAATTCATTTGAGGCTGATGGTCCTGCACTCGGCTGAGACTTACCCTCTGACATCCCATGGAAGCAGTGTCACAGTGGCTGCATGCATCTTAGATACACTGAATCCCCTTCTCAATTTGGATCAAATTAAGTTCCCTCCTCAGCCAGCCAAGAAACCCCTCCAGAGTTTTAAACATCTTTTCTTTTCACAAAGGTTTGCACTTATGCTCATTGTTTGAAAGACTAATATGGGATATCTATACTGTTTGCTTCACAATTCGGCGGGTTCAGCATCCAACTAAGATAAGTCTTTTCATATCGTGCTCTGGTATCAAATACCATGGCACTGGAAGAAATAAACATTCTTTCTCACTCTGAGGTAACCTAATATATTGAATTCATTTATTCCCTTTTTCCCACAAAAATGTCAGAGTATCATTCCAGCATAAATACCAGCTTAACTGACCAAACAACTATTGACTATTGGCCTTGAAACTGTCTCATAGAGAATTATTTCACATTGATTTTTTTTTCTTTTCTTTTTTTGACCAGCAGCTACATTCCTTTAAAACCCCACGGGAACAAAAACCTCAATGAAGTCCACAGAGGTAGCAAGTTAATAACTCCTGCACTGTAGCCTTTGATCCACATTGTCATGGTAAAGGCTGGGACCGCACAAACATTTCACTGAACTCTGTCTCAGGCACGCTGACATTTAAAGCAGAGAAGAGCCTCCTTCTGTCTCTGCATTAAAACGCCAAACAAGAATAAAAGAATAACAAATCAAACACAATTGAGGAAAGAAGGGGAAAAACAAAACATCTAAACTAGTGCAACTAAAGATCTAATTATGTACAGACAGACTCAAGATGCAGTCGGAAAATTTCCATTCAACAACTTCATCTGGACTGAGAGAATTCATATCTGACACTGATGACTGATTACCACAACACACCACTGTCTGCATAAACTCTGATCACATCTGGTATGGCCTGACTCTGTTGGACTCACTCTTGCTTTGTAAAAGTTGTCAGTTTTATTCCAAAATAAAAGTAGTTTAAGTTTCCTCACACTGTCATGAGTTCCCATTAGTCACAATGGATTGATTGATTTAGGGTGGCTGTAGCTCAGTTGGTAGAGCGGGTCGTCCAGTCACTGTGAGGTTCGATCCCGGCTCCAACTGTCCACATGTCAAAGTGTCCCTGGGCAAGACACCTAACTTGCCCCCTGCCCCCCTTGCATGGCAGCAGCTGCCCACTGGTGTGTGAATGTGTGTGAGGTTGTAAAGGGCTTTGGGGGGGCACCAGGATGGTGTCTACGTAAGTGCAGTCCATTTATCATTTGATGTGGTGATGTAAAAGCATGTGAGCACTCAGAGTGCTCACACGAGGAAAACTGCACCCACAGATGCATGTGCACGTGTATCAGTATATGTTACTGTATTTTCCGGACTATAAGCCCCTACTTTTGTCCCAGGCTTTAAACCATGAGGCTTATACAGAGATGCGGCTTTTCTATGAATTTTTCTTCAGCCCTCAGGGGGCGCTCTAGCAGGAAGTGCAAAAACCAAAAAACAAACCAAGTAGTTAAAGGCTACTCTGTTTTTGTTCAGTAGCCTATGTTGGCTATGCTACTCTACATTCATTTTGTGAGCATCAATACCTGTTATTATTGGACAAACTGATTAATTCAGGTGTGTCTGACCATTGTGGCTACTCGGACACACCTGGATTTATCAGTTTGTCCAGTCAGTTTGTTGGTTCCCCAGTGGATTTCAGGGTTCTGAGCGGACCCGCTGCTGAGGTAAGGTTTTAATCGCAGATGTGGACCAGACACAGCGTGGAGCCAGCAGCTCCGCTATCCTATACAGGTCCATTTCGCGGGTCTGTTCCGGATGTCTTTGCTGTGTGGGGGTGGTTTCAGTACACAGGAGGAGGAAAAATCAGTTCAGGTATATGAATAAACACTTATGGTACAAAATCTTTCAATGTAAATATCTTATTTCTCAGCCTGGATACAAATATATTGGTTTTATATTTTAATGGGTGCGGCTTATATTCAGGTGCGGTTTATAGTCCAGAAAATACGGTAATTGTAACTCCTGGGGGGGCTGGGGGGGTCGCGCTTTCCCTGCATTGTGCTCTAACCATATCTGTGGTGCCGGTGGTATGTTCTGGTTGTGCTGGCTGGTCCCTTCCTGGATTCTGGGCCACTCCTCCTTCTGTTGCCTCTGGAGTGTGTTTGTGTGTGTTGGGGGGGCTGATCACCTTGAGGAAGCTTGTAGTGGTGGGAGGGTTGGATGGGTTGGATGGCTCCTGTTGGGCCTGGAGGTAAATCCAGTGCACTGGTGGAGGTCTGCTGGCCCAACACACCAGCACCAACTGTGATCCAGCCTGCAGATGTGGTAGTGGTCTCTGGTTGGTGCTGAAGAGGCGTTTGGAGGCCAACATCACTGCTCACTGCTCTGTGTCTGGCTGCTGGAACTGCTTTATCTCTGAGGAGGATGCTGGAGACCAACACTATCACAAACACTACTACAACTCAAACCACCACACACTCATCTATATGCACCACAC
Organism: Hirundichthys speculiger; assembly: GCA_018398805.1. NCBI lineage: Eukaryota > Metazoa > Chordata > Actinopteri > Beloniformes > Exocoetidae > Hirundichthys > Hirundichthys speculiger. The sequence continues at coordinate 167,582 of JAGFBZ010002193.1, read as the reverse complement.
CACACCACACAAACTCACACATACCACACATATTACACACACCACGTCATCACTGTCTGTCTTATGTCTTTTGTTAGTGTCTTTATCTGTCCTTATCGGTCCTTTTGTACTCCACTGTCGGTGATTTAAGTCCTCTCTGACAGAATCAAGGTTTGAGGAGTTAACAAAGTATGTTGGATTTGACTGTCAAAGAGGACTGGTGAAGGACACACTCACTAACACTCACTCTACTTACACACAAGAAAACTGACACTTGCTGCAAAATTAAATTGTGTATTTATATTCAGGTTTTGCCAGATTGTGGCACTAACCATCAAAAAAATAAAATAAATATATATATATATATATATATATATATATATAGAGAGAGAGAGAGAGCGAGAGAGAGAGAGAGAGAGAGAGAGAGAGAGAGAGAGACAGTTAAAAAAATTGTGACTTGAGACTGTTAAAGGAATGGTAAGTTTATTGAAATTTTAGTTGAACATAATCATGAGTGAGGAGAATGTGACTGCCTTGAGAGATCCAGAAATATCTTTGTAATCGCAAAACCTCCTTCCTTCGTAAAAACATGCATGTTTCTGAGGACAAACGCTGACATTTCGCTGGGAAGTAAACAGAGATTAACGGCCGGCCTAATCTTGCACAAGGCCATTGCAAAACCTTAAAACAAAGGTGACTATTTAATGTTGTGACTCATTTTCTGGATCTTTCTTGCAGCTTTGTAATTTCACACATTTACACAACGTCTCCCTGAATATTGTTGGGGGTTTTTGTTAATCCTTAGCCACGTCACACTTGACATTTGAGAGTCTTTTACCTTGGTAATTCTCTAAAACTCTTTCAGGCAACTTAACAGCCAGACCATGAAAATCATATGATGCGTGAAAATAATACATGAACATAGACCTCAGCTTAACCAGTGGTATACTTCTCTGCAGATTCTCAAATAAGCAATCTGGGGTTTCTGCATGTCACAGCATGAGCAGGTTCTTGACTAAATGAGTAATGGTGGTGGAAGTAAATCAAGTCGCTCGCAGCTCCACATCAAGGCCAGTTCAAGTTCTGTGAAGAAAAATGAGAATTAAAGCTCATCTGGCTCACACATGACATTGTGCTGAAATGTTTTGCAGGGATGTGACTGTGTTTCAGTCAGTCATCTGGAGCTAAAATGAAAACATACATTTCATTATAATTATGATAGTAAACACTCCCCCACAGACAATATTTATATCCTTATATCTTGAGTCCACAGATAGACGCTTGGATGCTCGTGGGACGTCTTCAGCAGCCGCAAGTTTGCCAGTTGTGCATCATTTGGCATGGTGGGGGTGGAGCCATTTTGCTCTTTGAACCATTGAAGGAGTGGTTGTAGTTGGAATGAACCGTGCAGAGGGGTCAATGTGAATTCAAGCTGTTTCACCAGCTGTCTACCTCACCTGGCTGCATTTGCAGATCTTCAGTGATCTGATTCATGGTGATCCTATGAGCGTAATGACAAAGTAACTGGATGTTTTCCTTCAAATCTTGAAACGTTTCCCCTTTTATTTGAACGGCTTCTTGAGTTTGAAGTGACAGGTGGGCATCCTCAGTTGTATAATCTTATAAGCTTGAAATTCAGCAGACTGGTTTCATGTACTCAACCAAACATTTTTGGTCAAACTACAGCATAGCCAACCGAGACAAGTGGTTGCAGATGGCTAGTTCTGAATTCCTTTATGCAACGATCATTGACATGGGTGTGCCCGTTAACTCTATATTCGAAACATCAAAACATCAAAATAAATCTCATAAAATAGTCTCGAGAGACTTGTTACTTATGTCAGCTTGATGAGTTCACTAACCCCTCGGTCACTTGAGCTGTTCTCAATCTGTGTCAGCTAAAAGCCTAAAAAGTAAATGTGAAATGAGATCTACTTTGTAACTTTATTAATAGAATTGACACTTCCATTAATATCTGCCTGTGGTATGTTATAACTTACGTGACACCCTCGTACTTGCTGATACCCAGACGACAGAGTCACGACGCGCCAACTTACCAAGCCAAAATATACTTAAGGTCCAGAAGTATTTGGACAGTTCAAGAGAGTTCATGGTTTTTCTTTTACACACAATGGCAACAGGTTCAAAATAAGACAGTCAAGATGCTTTCAAGGTGTAAACTTTCATTTAAGAGATTTCCCAAAAATAGGGACGTTACCATTACAACCATGTTAAGCAAGGTACCTCAGTTTTCAGGGACTAGAGAGTACTTGGAAAAACGGGCATAACTGTAATTATAACCATAATTTTTAATACTTTGATGAAAATGTTTTGTAGTCAGTAACTGCCTGAAAGTCTGAAGCCCATGGGCATCACTTAATTCTGTTTCCTCGTTCCTTGTTCAGGGGTTTTTCTGCCCACAGTTTTGTCTTCAGTAATACAATAATCACGCTCTGTTACTGTCATTCAGGGATGGACTGGGACTAAAAAATGGCCCTGGACTTTCCTGCCTATGTAGGCCGGGGGATGAGGGGGGGGATTTGGTGCTATACTGATATATTGTCATAACAACACCCACACATATGAACTATTTATGATTGTTTAATAAACAACTCAAGAACACTCATATTAAAGAACGACTAAACATCACTTGCAACTCCAAAACAAAAATGAACATAAACATCGTCTTTTTTACTGCTATTTTACAGTTACTTGTATGGTTGCACTTTAAACAGAAAAAAAATCTGTATCTATATCACATATGCGTGATTAACATTTGTTTATTAGCATTACTTGGAATGATAACCATTAAACCTGGTGCTTATACCTCCAACATTCTAATGCTTTGGATAAACATATTATTTAATTCCTCGGCTACAGACAAAAAGAATAAAACAGATTTGGTTTTCCTGAATCCCATTACATTTTTAGCCTTTTTAGGTCTTTTCTGTGTAAGAATTATCCTGCTTGACACATTTTATAGTTTTAATATTATGCTAGGGTGACCCAAAAACCCAAAAAGAATACACCCTACCGGCCTCTTGTTGATACTGAAAAATAACTGAAAGATAGTCAAAGATGAAAAAGTAGCTTTATAAACCATACATTTATTTAAAACATCCCTTTTCTGTTTTAAATGAAAAATTTCTGATATGTAAACATAAATAATGCCTCATAACCAGTGACATTCAGTGTGGTGGGATTCATGGCTGGTGAGGCACTGACTCCATCAGAATCAGATTTACACATTTATGAAACAACAGAATAGATTATTCACCATCTAGTCAGCAGTAGTTAGCAGGTTATGTTTTATATGTCATATCAGCATCTTTCTCTGAAAGATTTTCTAGTGGCCTTTATTGGATAGACAGAAAGTAATGGCAAAACAGGGATGCAACAACATGTTACATCAATGGAAATTGAACCCACAAACCACTGCATGAAAGCCCACCCATTTAACCACTAGACTACTGAGCAAATACTATTGATAGGACTCTGACATACTAATTTTTAAATTAAATTATCCCATGCAATGCTGCTGTGATTAGTTAGGGTACCATTCCACCAATCATCCTTCAAACAACATTTGTAGCCTATTCCACAGACATTACAACCACCACGCACCACAAAAAAGAAGGAAAAGGATAAATAGTGCCAAAATGGAAAACACTTCTCCCCCTTTCTTGGCTTTCTTAAGTTTTAAATTTTCCACCTTTTTTTTTTTAATTAATCCATCTTTCTCCTTGCGTTTTCTGCTTGCCATCTTTCTGTTGACAGACACTAACGTTACTCTGCTTTGTTGGTTTTTAGGCCTATATCTGATATATTATCATTTTAGCGCCCCCTGCTGTTAGTTGATAGACTGAAACTTTTTGTTATTGAACAGGGCAGACGGCCGTAGACCGGACGGCCGTTCTGGACTTTTCCAGAATCCACAGATTACCAGTCCGCCCCTGGTGTCATCATTCATCTGCACTATGAAGGGAGCAGAAAGTATAACCCTGTTCACCTCAGATCTCATCTTGCTTCTGTCAGCAGTCACGTCTTGATGATGATGCACCTAACTTCTCCAGAGTACCCTTAAATTCTGCTGATGTTGTGAAGGGATTTTTCTTCATCATCAATAATTCACTGTAGCTGTCTTCAGTTGTCTTCCAGGTTTTTTGATATTGTTGGGCTTGTTGATGGTATAGATTCGTGTTGTTTTTTTCTTTCTTGATGATGCCTCCTTCACTTGCATTGAGATCTCTTCATCTGGGGGTAGCTTCAGTCAAACAGCTGCATTTTTGGTTCTGCTTTGTTAATGAACATGATTTTGCCTAGTATTTCTGATTATCCCGCCTTGACTTTTCTCATAGTTTGTAGTAACTGGACTTTTTGATCTGAAGTCGAACATTGTGAGTCCATAATCCCTGAGACTCTTGTCCACAGAGGCTACACTAATAGGCTACCCTGGAGTGGTGCCATTTTTATCCCCTAGGTGGCAGTGACACGTTGCTTTTGGGACTTTTTGCGACACCACCACTTCTGGTAAAGGAAACAACTCATGACACAGATCTACCTTCAAACATCCATGGTATACTACTGCGATGTTGTAGGGTATAAATTACGTACAACGTAGATCCAGAGTGAGGACGCTACGCATCCATCCTTTCAGGGCTGAACACTGATTCAGTCTGAGAGAAAGACAAAACAGGGAAGAACCTCAAAGTGCTGAAGCTCACAAGAAATTCCAGGATACGTACCCATCATTTCAAGAAGGAACAGATCAGCACTGATGGCTACATGAGTGGTGATGCTGTTAACACTGCCTGGAATAACTAGAGGAAGCTACTAGGATCACGAAGACCGGAAAGGCACAGATCTGCAAAGCCTCGGATGAGTGTGAGTGCTGCCACCTTACACGCCATGTTCCTCAGTACTCGGGTAGGCTCTATCGCAGCCACTAACTTTCTTGTCTTTTTCTCAGAGCAAGTATCCCTGACCTAGTGGGCACTTCCTGACCTGGTGGCATATGTGTGCTTGTCTGTTTGTCATCAGTCACAGACGAAGTACAAATCCAATTCAAGGACTGTATCTACATAGGTATGGCTGAAATCCCCAGTTGTGTTCTTGCTCTGATCCTTTTATGGAGGATGTATCCAGATGAGACTTTAGACTTGAGGTGAAAAGTATCCCAGAATGTGTTTGGATCAACAAGCAGAAGTAACGATGGAGATAAACGCTCACCATTGTAAGTTACAACTTTGAAATGCTACTGTTGCAAATTTATGGTTGATTTTGAAAATTTCTTTCAAGACTTTTGGAAATGAGTTGGGACACCAGCATTAAGTACTCTGTCTGTCCAATAGCAGAAAGCCCAAATTGCCTCCTTCTGTCCACTGAAGTTCTCTTGAGTCAGCCAAGCAGAACTATAAGGTATACAATTTCAAAATTAGCCGCTTGATATTGAGAAACAGACTGAATTTTTTTGCTTGTTTGTTCATTTCTTTGTCTTGTCTTTCCAGTACCCCAGTTGGTTGAGGCAAACACCTGCCTGTTGTTGCTGGTTTCCTTTTTTATCCTCAAGCCTCTGTTAAGGTTGCAGCAGGACTGGTTTGATCGCTGTGACCATATTTTATTGTATGCTATTTTCTGTGTGAGAACTGCAGGTCCAGGTGGATGACTGTTGCATGGTGCGTTTTATTTTGATTTAATTACATGTGATGTGTGTTCATAGTTACACCTGCAGTTGAGTGTTTTAATATTTGTTCTACTGTTGTGGTTTATCCGGTCTATTCTGTTTGCATGTATGTAAATCAACCCTCCTGCGTGATGCCTTTCAAAATTAATGTCTATTGTTTCCTCTCCAAAACAGATATCTTTATCTACCGGCTCATATTGGGTTTTGTGGTTGCATTGGTAGTATGAAGAAAAGTGATTTATGCACGACCCAGATACAACATAAGAACTGGGTTAACATAATAGGATTTAACTGGACTGTGTTTTGTTGGACTTGTCATGTAGTTCAGTGTTTCTCAACCTTTTTTCAGGCGAGGCACCCTTTAAATTCATGAAAAACCTGAAGGCACCCCAAACTTTTTCTTTCTATTTTAATGTAAGTTAACATTGTCACACACGTTTCAGAGGATCAACAAATACAATGCACGTGTAACAAACCACACACATTATATTATAATCCCTGTTTATATTATATTACATTATTTATTTATTAGTTTTGCTTATTTTGCATACTGTCAGATGTGTTTCTGCGGCATTGCCACGGCAACCGGTTGAGAAACACTGATGTAGTTGATTGATTTCTCCATTAAGGCTACTATTGTAGCAACACCAGACAAATAATCGGTACTGGACTGAACAGGAATTGATATAGTCTAAAATCTGGTTTATTCATGTTGGTGACTAATACAACTGCAGTAGATTTAAATGTACTTTAACCAATAAAAGTTACAATAACTGATAAGCGGAAGAGCGAACTGTGACTTTTTCCGGAAGGACCAACACCCTCACAAAATGTGTTGGAGATGGAAGAAACAAACAATCTACATTTTGTCTCTACCGTCAAATGTTAGAAAAGTATCACATGCAAAGTATCGAGGAAGTACTGTGGTTTAACAGATGAATCTGATGTTTCAAAACAAAATAACCTAAAACTAAATAAGTTTCTTTTTACTGGAGGTCATAAGAGGAAATTATCCGTCAGTAAGATTTCACATCCTCTTTTTCAAACCATCACAGGTTTACAGGAATTTAGAGTGGAAGTAGCACAGAGCAACAAACAGAAGCAGAGTTTAACAGGATAAACATTAAAAAAAAGAAGAAAGTATTTTTCATGTCTTTTTTTCATGTCTTTTTTGTCACCTGCTTTCAGTCCTTCTCCATCTCTAGCATTAGAGCCCAACTATCTTCTTCTGAAAACCTGAATGCACCAGGATTCATCCATCCATCCATCCATCCATCCATCATCTATACCCTCTTAATCCTCTGCAGGGTTATCGGGATCTGCTGGAGCCTATCCCAGTTCTCTTCGGGTGAAAGGCAGGGGTACACCCTGGACAGGTCGCGGGTGAACCAGGATTCACACCAGCCAAATCAAGTTATTAAAAGAAAAATAGATTTGGTATTTACAGCCAAAAATGAAGATCAATAGGCCTGCAGTCTAGGCTCTAGCAGATCCCCGTGACCCTGCATAGGATTAAACAAGCATAGATAATGAATGATTGGATGGATGGATAGGCCTGCAGTCTCTTTGATTATGGATAGATTCTAATGGATAACACAACAAAATCCAAAATCCCCTGCACTGCCTTAAGGTGCACTTTTAACTTTTATGGGATCTTCTTTTGCATATCCGGACAGCGGTGGCTACAGGGATTTCCTTTAACTCTCTCTTTGCACGCTTCACTTCATTCCAGCTGTTTTATAATGAGGTTCTTCATGTGATGAAAGTGCCTTAGTTTTCTCTTACGATTCCTTTAATATTATAAACACAAGAAAATATAAGGCTCAATCAGCCTACTAAAACTTTTAATGATTCCTGGTGAGACATTAGCTTAGGTTCAAAATTGTTGTGGGAACATTTGGTCACAACTTGGTTTCAGAGAGCAGAAAAAGCTGAATATATTGCCCCTGTCAGCCATGAACTGCTTTTCATTAATGCAGTGGCAACTGAAAGTGTCTGTGCCGTGTCTGCGGGACTCTTAAAGGATTTCCTTCAGTGGATTTCTCAGAATAATATTTGTTGGTCTGACTGAATCTTTGCAGGGTTTTTGATTCCAAGGTACTGGCACCAACCGCTCAATATATTGCATTGTTTTGATAAGCTACAATACATTAGCTGCAGTTTTTTAAAACAACAAGAAAATTCTACCTCCAACCAGCAGAGGATATGCCCAGCGTACAGTTAAAGTGTTTCTGACAGTGTTAAAGTGTCATCTGTCCATTCAGCAGTGTCTGCAGCCCTCCTGATGACAATACTGACATTGTTGGCTGTCAATGTGGTTACTGGCAAAGTCAATTTAAGATGTTAATAGATGCAGCAAGAAGAAAATTGGCTTTGGTCCGTCAAGGAACCGTCTGTTTACAAAAACCTGACAGTCAAGCTAATGATAAGTTGTTCAGAGCTTGTGGAAAACAAAACCAGCGTCCATGAGAAGAACTTTCAAACCTCCGGTTCACACTTCCGCGGCTTCCTCACTATAACAATAAATACAGTGGATCAGACTTTCCATGAGATAAATGGAAAGCGTAACAGAAGAGGTGACCGCCAGGAACTAGTTCAGGCAGGCGTCTCAAGCATAAATTTATGCCTGCTTTCAACTGCATGGTGTTTTCCAGTAACTCCATCTCTTGCACAGGACCAAGAGGTACTTGTCTCTCACGTGACTTCCGATGTTTCTCGCCAGCCAAGCTCGCTGCTGCTTTCACAGGCAAGTCCCGTCAGGTGCAGAAGTGGGTCACGCCAGCTGCTGTGGACGGCAGCCGTTCTAGTCCATGAGAGTGGTCCTACCGGGTGCGCCACGGAGCGGTTTAGAAACATCCCAGAAGCGACTGTCCGCGCGGCTCAGCTAAGAATACACAGGGCGTGATGAGATATAGGCCTTTAAGATCCAGTTAAACTCATTATCTCACGGATCCAGCTGAGCAGCAGGCAGGTGGGATCTAAGGAGGAAAGAAAAAACCACAATACAACTTCCACTCCTGGAGGGACCTACGGGTTGAGATTACACCTCCTCCCCTGCTTCCACCTGTAGGATCATCCCCATATCTCTACGTATGCCAAATAAATGGATCTTCATTGTGAGAGGCTTTCTACTATAACTTTATAGTTGTTTAAGTACACACAGAGAGAAAGAGGGAGAAACAAAACACCTGTAACAGACACCACCTGTCGTCCAGTTGGGGTGAAGTGGTGTGATCCGTATGAGGTGACTGCGACTCTGCGTGTTTGTATATATTTGGTGATGTGTTAGTTAGTGGTGTTACAGGGGCTTTGTGTCGCAAATTACGACAGACAAACAGACGGCATGGTGTGATATCAGGTCTGTCTTTCAGATGGCTGAGCACAGTCACACATGCTGAGTTGCTGTGATAACTGGTCTCTTGGGAACCCTCGTCAGCGGCCAAGCTTTTTGTCACAGAGAACAAAGGTGCTAAGCACGCCAGCGTTTCTGGACAGTCTGATCTGATGTGCACATTCCTTTCCACTGTGCATGTTGCCTTTGTTATCAAGAATGGGAACACAATTTCACATTTTAATAAATCAACTTTATTTCTGTCAGTCGTACAGCACAGCTTTGTATTGAACGTGCTGTCCTGGGAAAACGGAACATTTAAGAGCCTGTTTTCGAAGTATTCTGTCTTTACTAGAGTAGTATGCTAATAAGAAAAATGGAGAAAAAAAAAAGGGGCCAGATGAGAATAGGATCTGTGTGGTCCAGGAGGCTAGAAAGGCACCGGAGCAAATGTAACTCTTTTTTCAGCATTTTCTTTTCTTTTTTTTTTTTTTTTCAGTCCTCATTCAGTCCTTCACAGTCTCTTTGTATAAAAGAATTCCAACTGTTTTTTGCAGACAGAAGAGAAAACCATAGACAGCTTTAGCCTGGCTGTGCTGCTACGTTTGTTTTTCATTTAAAATGTCTGTGTTATGTCCCAAGGAAGAGCTAAGAGAGTTGAAAGGGAATAGGATGTCTGAGCTGCTCTGCTATGTTATGAAATCTACCTTCAGGACTGAAGGTGCCTTAAAATCAAAGAATCCCATCCTTCCTGTCCTTCATTATCCATCAACTTTGAAAATGTCCATTCATTCCTTTGGGCAGGATCAAACAGGCTCTGTTTACCATGAAATTATTGAGAAATTCCTCTCTTCCTGCTTACAGTTCTTTGGCAAATATAGCACATAGTACAGGTAGTCATAGGTCTTTTTGTCATATGCTGACCATCTTACTATTGATCTGCTTGTAACAGTGTATTGAATTATGAAACCTACTTTCTGCCTCTTCAGTTTATTTGCATTTATTTGTAGCAAAAAAGAAAAAGAAAGAAAAACAGATACATGACAGTATTTCCTTGCACCTCATCTGAAAAGAGTTTATTCAGTACAGTGCCTTAGAGAGGCGTGAAGAAATGCTGGAAAATAAGAAAGCTTTCAAAATGATGGGTGAAGTGAAGAAAAAAAAAAAAAGACCCTTTGCCTTCAAAAAAAAAAAAAAAGATGTAGTTCTTCTCGAGTACACTTGCACCCAGTTTGTGAAGAGACATGTCTGGTAGGTTGGTCCAAACTCCTTAAACAACTAAGCACACATCTTCTGTGGATGTAGGGGCCTCACATCCTTCTGCATCTTCATGTGGTCCCTGGCAGACTTGATGTTGTTGATATCATATTTCTGTGGGGACCATCCCATCATTTCTTTATGTTTAGGTTAGCTCCAAATGACATTTGGCTCATTTGGGTCATTGTCCTGCTGCAGAATACTGTTGGAGCCAATCAGATGCCTCCCTGAGGATACTGCAAGACTGATTAGTATCTGTATCTGTCAACACTGAGAACATCATTGTTTCCTGACCAAATCCCTTCCTCCAGTGGCAAAAATGCAGTCTCCAACCTGCAAGTAAACCCCCACCATGCTTCACTGTTGCCTGCAGACAGTTATTATTGGACCACTATCCAGCCCTTCTGTGAACAAACTGCCCTCTGCTACGCACAAATGCTTCAAATTTTGACTCGTCTGTCCAGAGCAACGGCTGCCATTCTTCTGCACCTCAGTTGTTTTTGTGCATAGCTGACTTGCTTGTTTCCACATCAGAGGCATTTTGGCCGCAGTTCTCCCATGAAGACCACTTCTGGCCAAGTGCACCATGGGTCGCTCTGTTTTCTGCTTGTTCTGAGCTGATGACACCGCTGAACATCTCTAGATTTCAAAGGGAAGTAAGCATAAAGTGTCTTTCATCTCTAGTAGGTTTTCTGGGTAAAAAGCCTCCACAAGCATCACCTTGGTAACACATAGCTGTTCCTCACCTGTGTGTTTTCTCTAATGACATGATTTCAAACTACATATGACACTGATGGTCATTAGCGCCCGTTTGGTGTAAATGGTCATTCATACAGATGACTATGATCTGAAAATAATCCGTGACTTTGTCCAAAGGCTCCTAAAAGAATTGATGCCAATTTTGAAAGGTTGTCACACCCAATATTGTTCTGATTTAAATTTTTATTTGCTCTTTGTCAATTGACAGCATTTCGTCGTACCTGCCGAAGACTGTGCCCTACAGATGTTTGTAGGAACATAAATTGAGATTTTTTTTAAAAATTGTATTTAAGGTTTAAGAGAGCCAGATTCCTCTTTTTTGTGTTTGTGGATTATAGATACTAAGAAATAAAGATGGGAGTTATTAAAGCTTTGACGAAACAGCAGGATTAGGAGAGCCCGGAGTTCTGTGTACATTCATTATAATATTTATTATTCTCATTTTCCCATGCACTCCCTCAAAGAATGAACACCTCCCCGTTTTTTTTCCAGTCTTTTGTTGTCTTTGTACTATTATCATTTAAACAAAGGGTTTGAGTTAATGGAGCCCGTTGCATTGTGCTTTTATTTACACTCAGATTAGATCACATTCTTTTATGTACAGGGTTGTAACCCTGAGGTGATCTCAGTAATTATACTGGATGGGGTACATTTCACGAATACTAGCAGCCACCCTGCAGCCATTTAAAGTACTTTTTATGTGAAACAAATGAGAAATTTGAGCCATCTTAAGTATATTTGAAGTATATCCCTGCCATGCCTTTGAAATAGGATAAATATTGTGTTTGATATTGAACCAAACTGGGAGGCAATGGTCACAGGCTTCAAGCAGCCGGCCCATCGATGACAAGGCCTTCTGAAGGCCTTTGCAACTCATTATTATGTGTACATTTATACTCCAGGTCTGTGACAGAATTGGACCTTTACGAGTGTCAAAGTGTCTTTTAGTAAAGATAAGGCTCCAATAAAAATCTAAACACTGATGACTGTGGAGAAGTTACTCTTTAACCACATGGGTTTTTTCATACAGCTTACTTTTTTTAATTTTTTTAATAAGACAATTTAATGAGACAATTAAAGAGGCAAAGAGTCCATGCTTGTATTCTTTAGTGTCATCTGTTTGATGTATGTGTTCAGACTGACATGCAGCATGTATACGTGAGGCGCAGGCGCCAGTCATGTACAGAGGCAGACAGCTGCCAGCTCACGTGCTCTCAAGGTGTCCGTTAGAAGTCCCACAGTTCAACCTGCACGTTTGTTACCCGACGTTAAACATTCTTTACCCTCATCAACTTCTCATCCTTGCACATGGGTGTGTTTGATGAGGGATCCGGGCAGGTTTGCAGACATGCCACTCTGCTGAATCACGGTTACCTGGTGAAACAAAGAAGCAACAGAAACTGTGAGATAAAGCTTAGAATTTAGATAAATAATCCGTGTTGTGGATTGAACCTCTTTGGATGAGATCATTTCCTCAGGCTGACTGATGTTCACACACCCTTCCTCGATGCCTTTACTCAGGTTTGTCATTAAAAATCAGTGACTGACATCCTGACTGCAAGCCAGTGGAGCTGTTGCATTATATTTATAAGCATCACTGCTTCCTGCAGCGACGACTTTGGAGAGGAATTCGATCCTGATATGTTACTTGGGCTTTACAGGGTGATTATACGTGACATTTGAACTGATCCAGATTTTGTATTACCAAGTAGGAAATGTCATCTGGAATGTTTCAGGTGTGTTTATAAGCCACGTCACACACATAGTATCAATAACTATAAGGTTTAGGTTTTTCTGAGAACCTATACCATTTAAAGCGGTATTCCTTTTCCTTCACCATGTTATACAGCTTTTTGTGCACTTTGACAGTGTTCACATCAGGAGGAGTCCTTGTTCCCCACAGAACAGCCTAAAAATCCTCATCTGGAGCTCAGGATTTTCATTTATGACTCAGCAGCATCATTGTTACCTCTTTGCATCATGTTTGCCTTGTGGCTAGTTTGGGAAACAAAGAATGAGCCGACCAATTAGAAGAGGCTAACTCCTCTGGGAGGAAAACCTTAAAGAGATAGTAGCTAAAGAAAAATGGTAAATAAACGAGAGCTGCAGCAATATGCAGTATGAGGAGAAAAAAAATGCATTTTTTTAAAGTATGAGCTTTTAAATCAGCATATAGATTTATGACTTCAGGCTTTAGCTTCAGCTAGAAAGGGAAAGGCCTCAGAAGAGGTTAGCTGAGAAAAGAGTTGAACGCCCTCTCATAAACTTATCTGGCAGTGATCTGTACTTTATAGCTCTGCATTTCACTCATTTCCTTCTCCACAATGACCTCATTCCAGCCTTAAGACAGGAATCAGCAACGGCAAAATCACTAACAGGAATAGCTTGAATACGGCAACGGCTTAAATTTAAAATTGTTCTACATATTTTTGATTCTGCTCTCATATAATATGTAGCTCTGTCACAGAGTGGATACATAACCATGCAGGAGCATAGCCTGTGACCTTTTTATTCTTCTCTCTTTCTTTCCTTTTTTTTTTTTTTTTTTTAATTTTGGAAACCAAGGTTTCTCGCACCACAATTAGAGTTTCAATCAACTATTGTGATTTTCACTCCCGCCTGTGCTAAATGCAACTTTTTTTTCCCCTTCATTGTTACCAACATACATGACATTTACACTGCAACTGTTCCCCTACTATATAGACAGTAGACCGGAAGTGAATATGTTCGCCACATCCCAGGTATCCAAAAGGTTTATCTCTCATTAACACAGCAGGCCTGAGAAGAAGACATAAAACAGTTCAAGTTCTGTATGACTGAAAAATCAAGCACACTATCTAGAAGGGCCAATTCTCTGCCCAGGCTGGCTCAAACCCACACACACACACAAAACCAACTATATTAAAAGAAATAGGATCCGTTACCACTCTTGGACCAGAGGTGGCTCAACGACCTTAAGCTGATGCCAGGGCACAGCCGAGTGCGCCAGTGCCTCGGCCTTAATGTACATGGCTACCTGGGCGGTGATGAGATCATATCAGATTTCCACTGTAAAACAGTGATCTACTTCTTGGTTACAGATTCTGTCTCGTGTGGCAGCTGACAGCAATTTCAGCCGCAGTCACAGGAGACGCAGGGTCTGAGCTGGGCTCAAAAGCAGTTTAGTGGAATTTGCTGGCGCTCGGCATCATTGAACGTTGCGGGGAACTGAGGGACGTTTAAACAAGGTAGTTAGATCATCCGGAGACAAAATAGCAGCCTGCAGTTCTGCTATTCTGAGTTCCTCTGTGCGCGATGGCAACAATAACTGAGGAAAACAAAGATACAACTCAGAGTTATCATCAACCTCTGAACTCGTTTCCCATGAATATTCTTTGAAGATTTGGGATCAAAAGTAATTTTTCCTGGGAAATAACTCATCGCAGCCACTTTCCCACCAAGTACTGGAGTTGGATTTGACACAAAGTCCCTTTGTTTGGGCAAGTGCTGCACATTCAGAGGTTGACATTCAAAAGGAGCACAGTGTCACAGCCCCAGGATTAGGGTCAGTTTAAAGATTTGTTGGAGGAGCGGGAGGAAGGGGTCAGGGTTAAGGTTAGAACTGCCACGGCAAATGGCTTTGCTACACAAAGTACGGATGTGTACATGCTTACAAATGAATATAGCTTGAATGCTGATTTCATGGTCCCTTTTTAATATTTTCCACGCGATTACTCCACTTGCTACTGCGGATTACGGTAAACGCTGACTGACACGTGTGAATGCCAGAACAGGGCAACAGAGAGGGAAATTCATAGCTAAAGCTTGAGAAAATTACGCATGACACACCTCTATCTAATTTTGTCAAGTCTAATTCAAGCTTTTACGGATTTTCTGACAAATAAGGGAGAAGAAGAATGCTTGTATCACAGTGACTAAAGGAGCAGGAATGAACAGACTAACATCTGCACATGATATAATGACTGCTTCTTATAAGTCATGTTCTTGCAGAGAACGTCTAGGCTTTCAGTCATGCCAACATGGTCACGGAAATCTCAGTGTCAATGAACTGGAGTAACCCTCCTTTAAGGTGAGGCCATACCCCTGAGCCAATCAGAATGAGCCTGAAATCAGGCACCATTCCCTGAGCCAATGAGCACGTCCGTGCTTCCCCCTCCTCTCTTTCAGTTTCCCAGTTCCTTTCCTTTCTTTTTGAAATTCTATTCCATGAGTAACAGCCAACCCACGGAGGCGGAAGTGGTTAACACTTGTTGGTGTTCACCAGTCAGGCATTTTCTTTCTTTTTCTTTTTTTTTTTTTTTTAGTCTCCTAAAGGTGTTGTTGTGTCGCTTGAGCGTGTCTGGCAGTCCATTGTATGCTACCCATTCATTCACAAAAAATGCACAATACAAGGAAAATCCCTCACCCCCCTAAGTCTGTTTTACTGATGGCTATGAGTGCGTTTGCGGCGGATAGGAGCATATCTCATCTAAGATCGCTTTTTCCTCCAGGGAGAGGTTGTGCTCGCGTTTGAAACTGAGCTTGTGGCACACATGCTTGCAGACATACCACTTCAAGTGTAATATGAGGTGGGAACACGGACATGTCATCTGACATAAGGCGTTGCATAATACATGTCAAGCCAAGACACAGTGTTTCTGTTTCTTACTCAACTTGGATTCCCACAGAATACCATAACATACATTAGAGCTCAGGTGGTCCGTTCCCATATAACCACGAGACGTGGAAGGTTGAGAGGTGAGCTCCTCTTCATAATGAGTCACTGTTGACTTTGGAGGGGCTCTGGGGATAAAAGTCACACACATTTAAAGCCCCGCGAACGGAAAAAAGTGTGTTTAAAAAAAAGGAAACAAAAACAAAGCAAGTTAATCTTATTTGTTCTGAATTTTAGCCCTAATTTTGCCTCAGAGATCCTAGGAATCTGCACAGAGAAATGGCACATCTTTGATCCTTAAACCTCTGAATGAGATGTCACAGATGATGAGTGATTCTGCCAGGACATGGGAGCTGCAGCTCAGTAACCTCCAATTTCAACAACAAGCAGCTTACTAGACTTGACTAAAATGCAGCACACTAATATTTGCACACACATTGCAGGGTGCAAATATGAGTGAAATGACTTCAGATGTTGTCACATTCCCATGCTTCATGTGCCCAAACTCACCATCTGGCACAGCGGCTCTATCAGTTAGCCCTCAGGTTAAACTGGTGACTAATTTTCAAAGCAGCCTGCGGCGTTGGGAGGGACTTGTTCGCGTTTTATACAGGAGATTAACAGCAGCTTTACCACATACCACAACGAGATGCTTCAAAAGAGCCTCTGTTCAAGCTTTCAGTGTGAGACTTGTTTCTCCACCTGTACTCAAGACGTCCGTTAACCGTTCTGTGCTGACAGGTGAATAATTTTAAACCTGAACTGTAATCCTCCTCCAGGAAGGATGTCATGAGTTGTCATCGTTGTATAGTAAACAAACAAATCCTGATGACAATGGTGCTGCACCCTTCCCTACAGCGTGAGGCTTCACTGAAGCCAACTACATGCTGTGGCCTTCCCAGTAACCACATATCAAGCCAACACAGGCATTTTTGGATCAAAACGTTGAGCAGCTCTGGCCACCACCGTTTTGAAGGAGGCGGGAGAGTATGTATCGGAAGGATGGTCTTCCATCCCTCGGCTCAACAGAATCCTAGAAATGTGTCAGTTGTGCATTCATCTGAATAAAAGACACTGCTGCCACAGTGTTGAACGGTCAAACGTTGGCAGTGGCATTTGTCCAAAGTTTCTATCTCGTTCTCCAGATTCTCAGTAAGACAAACTGAATTACTGGTCCAAAACAGACTCACCGAAGAATCTTTTTTTCTTTAATTCGGAACAATCTGGTGTCCTTTTCGTCCCAATAATGTCTTTTTCTATTTAATTTGTACTTGGAAAAACTAATCACAAATGAAAGTTTTTCTCCAGTCTTCTTTTGTTTTCTTCTCTGCCATTGCTTATCTGTGATTGAACGCGGCTATTGCAGAACTTTATTGCTGCTAACAGACACCGTGCTGTCATTTCCTGATATGAGACTGTTTGTGTTTTATCAGTGGGTTTCATATCAGTAACGGTTAAGCTGCACACACTTCCAAACTTCCCAGCAAAGTTTTACCAGGCAGAACACAACCATTGTTGTGCTCTTTGCAGAACAGTGGATTGAACAAGCTAATATGTTTCCATTCTTAATGTTTTTTTTTTTTTACTGTTTTAGCATTTGCTTAATGCTTGTATCCTGACATGATTGCAGCTCCTCATTTGTTCGCTCATAGCAATGATGTTGACTGATAAAAATTAAGCAGCGCTGGAATCCCATCTGTGACTGGTTTTGTGCATGGTTTTAGATCAGGGTGCCCAATCCTGGTCCTCGAGAACCCCTATCCAGCATGTTTTAGAGGTTTCCCAGCTTCAACACACCTGATTCTAATTAATGGTAGTTATCAGGTTGTCCTCAAAGTCTGCACAAGTCTGTTGATGACACAGCCACTTGTATCACGGTGTCCCAAAGCAGCGAAACATCTAAAACCTGCTGGATAGGGGCTCTCGAGGACCAGGACTGGTCACCCCTGTTTTAGATGGTGAGAGAAAGCTGGAGTACCCGAGATGGTGACCAACATTTATGGGACACTATCAGAATTTGAGAAGCCTTTGTAATTTTTTTTAGATTGTAAGACATAAATAGAAAAGTCCAAACATTACAAACCTTTCTGTTCATATTTCTTCATATTTTCATGCCTTTTAGTCGCATCAATGCTACTTGCATCTTGAATGTGTCTGATTGTTGTGCAGACTGGCGGGTTTCATGCCGTTTTACTTACCCTGCTGTTTGTCAAACAGAGTCGGTGGGATTTAACAGTGTGTGCAGACCCTCCTCATAACAAATCACAGTTTCAGCTCTTCCTTGAACTTTATTACAAGTTGCGGCTCTTGCTGGGTAAATACCAGTACACCAGGGTTTTTCACTTAGTACTGCAGCCGTAAAGAGTCTCAGCTACAATTCTCTTCTATTTTTTGAAGGACTTTTAAGTCGCTGTGTCCACTTCCATGTTACTTTCTGGAGTTTTCCACTTAGGCCAGGCTATTTTGAAGTCTTTTATCCTGATGAAGTACTGCAATTAACTAATTTGATCTGGACCACAACTTTAAAAAACCTCTCTTGAAGCCTCTTTTCTCTGTTTTCACTGTGAATATAACAGTATAATTTGTGGAAAGGCTGTGTCAATGGGAAGGTCTGTTACACAGTCACATGTTTCGAACCCTAAAACTGATCTGGAATGTGGCAGCGGTCAACCTCTGGAACCTCCACGACAACGACCGCTGCAGGACTCGAGGGCTGGAGTGATTCACAAACTGATTTTGCTCCACATGTTAAAAAGTGCACATGCAGTAAATGTGGTCCAAACAGGAAACAGAGAGGAAAGAGAGAGCACTTGCTGTGACGAGATAGAGAACAACCTCACACCAGTTAAAGCAGAGCGATTAATAAACGCTTATTCTATTGTTGGAGCTGAATGCTTTCTAACTCTTCATTGTATATTTAACTTTATTTCTGAATCAAAGTACAAGTGTCTGCTTTTGGAAATGGGAACAAAACCAGATTGGCTTTGCAGCAAAAAAAAAAAAAAAAAGGAAAGAAAAAAAAAAACGCTTTGTTGTCAACATATTGCAGCCTCTCACTTTCTTCAGTGGGTGGCTGTCTAGTCAACGTAAAGCCCACGTGAGGTCCAGATGCAGCAGATGCTGCAGGGCTAATTCTTTTGGGAACAATTTGAGGTTAAAAAAAAACCAAACAAACAAAAAAAAAAGAACAAAAAACAAAAACTTTTTCAGCACTCTTAAACAACTGTCAATATCAATCATTTTGTTGGTCATGCTCCACTCAAAAATAATGATAAAAAATGAATTTATGATGCTACAAATACTTATGAAACATTTAAACACACAAAACCGACCTCTTGCGTACTTTGGAAAGTACAGGAAAACATTTGAATGGAAAAAATCATCTTTTTTTAAACAAATAGTACAAATTATTATTTGGAAATTGTGGAGCCATACACAGAAATGTCTCCAAACTATTAATTTCAGTTAGTATGCGTAGGATTTATAGTGTGTGTGTGTGTGTGCGTGTGTGTGTGTGGGTGCGTGTGTAGGCAGATGAACTTACTGCTCCAGGCTATCTTCCTCTACGAGGAAAAAAGTTTGGAACTTGGTATTAAGAGATTAACAGTAAATCCTCGCTCCACAGCGGTGCAGCTGTGATGAAAAGTGAAGTTCCTTTTGAGGTGGGATCTGTCTGCTGCTGCAGGGAGCTGTGTTTGATCTACTGTACCAATCAATCTCCAAATCACATGAATCAAACCATGTGACATCAAAGCCAAATACCACACACTTTTAGGATTTGGCTGAGCAGCAACGATGACCTGAATCCCCACCATAAAAGACCAAAGTCCAGGTACAGTGGAGTAGTAGGTGTGTCATTTCAACCTAAACAGGCCGAAAGCCTCATGCAGATTAGACTCAGTTAGAAAAATTCACCATAAAGATAATTTATCATGTAGGCGGAATAGGATGCAAATGCAAAATAGGCAGCTGTAATCATGTGAGCAGCAGACTGAGGTGGCACAGAGCAGCTGAACGGTGCCTGAAAGGCGTCAGCCAGAATAATTATTATGCAGAGAAAATCTATAAACGTAACAGAGTTGATGACACATGCATATCTAAAGAGAAGTAAGGTGAACACATAGGCAACAGTTAACACAGAAATTATTCATTCCCAAGCGCAATTATAATATGACACTGTATGTCTACTAAAAAAAAACAAAAAAAACAAGCATGTTATGTTCTGGTATCTCTGCTTTATTCAAGCAAATTCTGGTTCCTACTGCCTGCATTATAAGTTTTTTTTTTCTAAAGCTAAATGGCCCAGGTGGGGCTGGGGGAGCCTGAGAAGTTGTCTCCAGTTACTCCTCCAGCAGAGTGGTGCTGCTTCATCTACAAGCCCATGTTGATGAACAGAAGACGCCTTTACTCATCTAACCTTACATGCTGGTTCTTAAGCGATTTTTTTTTTTTTTTGGTAACAAAGCACACCATTTATGAAAACAAGAATTTCCACAGCATAGTATTACCCAGACTGGAAGGACTGGAGAAGGTTGGAAGGTTTCTTCACTATCTCTGTGGTTCCCCTCAGAAGTTTTGCTCTTCCTTTTCTGTCTCTTAAGCTTTTCTGTCTGATGTTTTTCTCGCCTGTTTTTCTCTTTGCTCATAACTTTGTATTCTCATCATCCAGCTTGAGTTTTGTGATGGCGCTCTCCGGGGGTTCAATGTGTCTAATTTCTCTCACAAAACAAACACACACAAACAATTGACAGAAAACTTTTTTAAAAATTAATTCTTTGACTATCTCAACCAAAGGACAGAAGTGATAAGCTCATGCTTTCTTCTTTGTCCACTGGAACTTTTTAAAAGTTTTTTTTTTTTCAGGTTGGCCTCGTTGGTGATCATTCAGCCTTAGAAAAAGTTTGAAGAGAAAATGGTTTTTAATCCCTGGGACTTTATATAAAAGTGTGCAAAAGGAGGGACTTATTAAAATGATAAATGTGTAGTAAAATTGACATCTGAATTGATGTAATACTTCGCAGTAGTTATGCTGTCTTATTTAAACACATTTGTGCGTCCACTGCCCATGCAAATATAATCCTTACTTATTTCTTTTATTTATTCATTTAATTTATGAATAAATGAATGAATGAACAATTAGTAGATCATGGCAAAATATAAGTGAATGTGACCAAAAGTGTTAAGGACGAGACTTGCCATCTGTACCTTTTAAAGGCAGGGTAAGCAATTCTACTTGATTTCTAACACAGAACGCATTCAGTGAAAATCTCCTCATCCACTTGCTGTCCATCTCATAAGTACAAAAAACAAACAAACAAACAAACAAATAAACACCTCCTCATTAACAGCTCTGAATCTGCAAACTGGAAGCAAACAGAACGGGAGCAGCCTGCTCCTCAAACTATGACATACGTTCTTCCAGCCAATCACAGAAAGGGGGAGGATTCATGTTTGACCTCTTGCTCATGAACGGGGGGGAGGGGTTGAGCATCAGGAGACTTTATGAAGGGGCGTGTTTTCTTGGTGAGCAGGGAGGGGGAAAGATGAGCTGGCTTTGTTGATGTTTTGTTTCAAATATCAACAGACGCCATTCAGAAAACCCAGAAATGTATGTAAGGTGAGACGGTGACTGTCTGGAATCACTTATATTCACTAATGATGCAGCTAATGAAGCAAACGACGTTAATGAGGTGAAGTGCTGCGTACTGAATTACACCAACCCAAGTCGCTTACCTCCTCTCTCGACTGGCTGCCTTTCTCTCGTTCATCTCTCCTCTGAAAGTTCACTCTTTCATGATGGCCCTTTCACCACCTCCCACCTATAATTATCACAAACGAGCAACCTTGAGGCATGCATTTTAAAATACCGCTTCTTCTAAAAGCTATCATTACAAAACATGAGCTCATATTACACAGTTTTTAGACTTGGTGAGAAGTTTCAAGCCAGCATAGACTAAAAGCCAGAGGTGCAGACTGAGGCACTATTCCCCCAAACGCAGCCTACTCGTCGCTGCAACACATTATCACTCTTAAGGCTGTGTAACACTCTGTGTAAGACTGTGCGTTTGTTAAACCATCTCTTGGCACAATGGAGTGATATTGTCAAAACAACTATATAACGGTTGGATATTACAGCCGCTGCTCAGCAGACATAAGGCCGACAGCATCAAGCTAAATTTTTAGCCTGAATGTTAATATTTGACTCACATTAGACGATTGCGTTTTGTATAAAATTACCTCCGAGCCTCAATAAAACACCAAAACAACTGAAAATGCAGTTTCAGTATCGACTGTTGTGACAGTTTGCTGACTTAATGAGGAAACTGGAGTTGGAAGTTGCTTGAACTGGAATAATTTGCTTGTGAATTGTCTCGGCAAGTTCGGAACGGTTTTGTTTTTGTGTGTGTGTCTGGTATGTCACCTCGTGAAAGTCTTTGAATGTAATTTATCATGTTTTTACAATTCGATACTGATACTATTTCAATACAAAATACTGAGATTTTTCTTTTATAAGTACTACTTTGTATTTGGAATACATTCTGCCCATCCCTCTGTTAATTACAGTGAATCTGTTCCTCAAAACAGTTTGCTACCCAGTTAAAGCACATCCACTGGAGCTGTCATTCCAGTCTGACCGCCACCTGAGGTTCAGACAGTATACGTGACTGTAAATGTTTAAGCTGCTTTCAAGCAAGAGAAATTAAGCTAAGTTAATGCGCCAGTTCCAACGTTTCACCATAGAGAGAGAACTGAAGAATGTAACATGTAAGAATTATATAAATCCTATTGTCAGCAGATTATATTTTTCTTTCCTCCCTCTTTCAGTGGGAATTTCTTTTGAGTCCTCTCACTTGTTTGGCTCATTCCCATGAGAAAGTCACAGCCTACACCCCTGACACTATCGAATGGGCTCATTAGAAATGACCAGAATCAGAAGCTTTGTGTGTGTGTGTGTGGTGGTGGTGGTGGGGGGGATACTTTCACAATTGGTTTCACAATTAGAGTGATTTTCTTTGAAAGCGTTTATTACTGCTATCTAAGAAGTGGGACTTTCCTGATATTTTAGGGTATAAATATGAAACTAACATTCCACAAAGCTGAAAACTCTTTGAAGGCCTTTTTTAATCTAAATTATAAAAAATGTTAACACCATGTATTTTCACATTTTCATATTATGATTACTTAAGGGCTGTCGTAGATTTGAACTCAGTTGTTCACACAAAACAGTTACGTAGAAAAGTAAATGCCTCTAAGAGAGACGCAAAGAGTTGTGAAGGTGACAGTGCAGTGTCATCAAACGTATGTGCAGTCAGTGAATGAAAAAGTGTTAGTGTGGTACAGCAGAGGGATTATCGTGATTTGGTTTCATTTAATCTGGAGTTAGACAGCTTGCCATCACAGGAAGAATTAATTCTAAATTTAAAAGCAGACAGGTCATTCAGTAGTGGTTCATTTTGATGGCTATCAGACACATTAAACATATAGAAATACCTCAAGAGAATCAAAAATATGCTTTAGCAGAAGGATCTCTGGCAGGAAGAAAGATTAAGTTCCACCTGAATTTTGTTTAAGATCGACAGCAACTGCAGACACATTTCTGATTCTGAAAGGTTTCGTTGACTGCTTCACAAGCACATTCAAGGAAGGACAGAGGTGCTCCCAGAAGAACATAAACATATTTGGAGTTGGTGGAAAGTCATAAATATATTTAAGATCATGCATTTTTATCCTCCTGAAATTAGAGTTTTAGAATCCAGACAAATCCAGACTCATGAGAAACATGAACTACCAGGCCTCACCATCCTCCCTTCAGATGTTCATAAGAGAACTGGAAAAACTCTACTGTAGCGTCACGCATCAGTTTCTGAAGAGCGGCTTTGACGCCCAATTTCTAGTGCTCCAGTGGTCACCATACTGGAATGGGCTGACTCTCCCAGTCCCCAGTTAAACAATAAATGGGCAAATGGGTGGAACAGGCAAGAGTGTCATTTAGTTACAGCACGCTCACCTTATCATAATTATGACAAGCTGCTATTTTCAGATTAATTTAGCTCATGCTGACCTATGATGTTAACTAATGTTGACTTGCTCTGATTAAATCCATCCATCCATCCATCCTCTTTTCAGACACAAAAGGACATCAGAAAAGATTTGGAGCCAGCAGTCTTTGTTCAGTAGTCTTTGTCATCTGAGATGAAGACGGATGGATGGATTTGAGCAGAATAAATGCAAGGTAGCGTTGCTCAGTATCACACGTTAGCATGAGCTGAAGATGAAATGGAGAGATTTAATTACTTTTATTCACAGACCTTCGTAGGCTGACCCAGGGCTGGTTGCAGTGGTCTGTTAGGACAATTAACAGCACAGAAATCCATATTATTTTTTTAATTAACAATGATTATGCTCCATTAGGTCTTAATTCAGAGTTTAAAAGTGAAGTTCACTGAAAGTGCTATGTAGCTGAAGGGGTGACACTGACCCACTTGACACCAAAGAGTGAGTGCAAGGCAGCTGTCTCTCCATAAAAAAAAAAAAAACACCCCGAGCTATGCATAACTATACATAAATGTGTTTATCTGACTAATTTCTAGTTGTATCAATTCACACTCCCAACTCAAATTTTGGGCTCTGGTATTTTTGTCTAAAAACTGTCTAAAATCTATTCAGCTTGTTGCATGACTTTCTTCTTCTGTTGCCTTTCTGCGATGGAAAGTGCTCCCCAGTAAGTAATATTTCAGGAAACTGTTCATGTACCAGGCAGAACAGTTTTTCTGTGATGTTTAAATACATTAAAAATAAAAAAACAAAAGACAAAAACAAAACGAAAAACACTTCATGAGACTTGTTGACAAGAGGATACCAAGTAAAATGCAGCATATGAAAGAATCACAAAGTATTTAATTAAAACCATGGACACAGACTGCTTTGAAGTTTATACAAAGCTTTGCAAGTAAACACCATCAGGCTCTGAACTTCCCTGAAGATGGCTTTTTATAGAAATCTGATAATTAGCTCCATCAGTTTCGGAATTTTTCCATGGTAAATCAAATCAGTTTACATGCGAGCCCGATCTGATGTTCTGCTTTTTAAGAGACTACCAACACATTTATTTTCAGACGTCGTTGCCAGCATGTGACATTCAGAAACAACTGGTTGCTCTTCTTTTGTTTGGGGAAGTCAGTGAGAGAAAACATTGAAAGCTAAAGCTGATTCAGGCTCACACCCTACTGACGGCGTTAGCTGTCAGGACATGGCCAGATCCTCCACCATTGGCTGACCGGCCTCTCCAGTCTTGTTTTTATTGGCATTTTGTGGTAGATGTGTGTTCACAGTTGGACAGGGCCTGTTTCTGTAATGCTCCGTCCGGAGTGAGGGGTCACTGAGGACACCAGGAAGTGGGCAGCTCAGAACCAGGTCGAGGTCTCGGCAGCGTAGGAGCTGCACATCAGGACAATGACCTTGTGGTTAACCCATCCTTCTTTTCTCATTTTTGCTTGATATAAATGTTTTCATTCAAGTAAATAAACTCTTTTTTTTCTTTGATGGAAGTGTTTTTACTGGAAGTGCATATCATCTTTGACTTGATGAAAAGACTGGCTCAGTTCTTTTAACACCTTTAACACTATGTCTGCGTATGACATGTTCCACATTATTATTTTGTATTCAAAACAAGAGTTAGTCAGCTTACTATCAAGAAAAACAATTTAGTTTTGAGTCACTGCCATAATTATTTGTTTGAATAAATTTGAGTACATTCTTTTGTCACTGGAAATTTTACTTTTGCTGATGTCCTGTGAGTTATTTTGTTTTTTTATTTTTGTTAAATGTGCAACAAAATATTTTTTCTGCCTGTAAAATCATTTTATTGAAGCACAAACTAAAGTAAAATTCTTTTTTTCTGTCTGGTCACTCCAAATGATAAAAAGAGGGAGACTCCTGAACAAAGTTGACTGGATAATTTAAGCTACTCAGAAATGAGACGACACCTCGGGAGCTAGTTCAGGGACACATCTCAAGTAGCATTTTAAGCTCACTTTAAGCCTTCTGCATGCTTTATTTTAATTACCCCATCTCGTTCAGAGGTTTATTAATGGAGCAAGAGATGCTTGTCTCTCACATGCCGTCTGTCTCTCATAATCTAATGGGCTACATCCAGCTTGGTAGTGTGAATCAAACCCAGAAGATTAGAAAATTGCAGTTCTTCAATTGACCACGAGGTGCTAGCTAAGGGCAGAATTTTTGTCTGTCTTCATTTGACTTCTGAGTTGTGAATAAAGCCCCAACGGAGCATAATCATTCTCATTTTAAAGCTCATATGACTTTTTGTCCTGTTAACTGTACTAAAAGACTGGTGAGGCTGGCTTCGGGCTGGTCTGGAAGGGTTCAGGGGCAACGTTTAGCAAAGCAGGCTGGAGCAGGTTTCTCTGCCCCTGGTTGATGGCTGCCAGCCAGGCCTAACCAGAGGACACCAGCTGGACAGCCAGTAGCACATCAACTTCTGTCTCTTGTAGAAGCTGGGTCCTCCATTCCAGTAAACTTTGTTTTAGATCATTTCAGTACCCTTTCAACCAGACCATTAACCAACAAGCAGCCAACCATGGCAGTGCAGGATTAGTTTCTATGTTTGGTCGACCTGCAGGCCAACACAACTGGCCGCCGCCTGCAGGCCTTGGCTGTTAATGAGCAATTAGCCACTGCAGGTACCAGCATTAGAGGTTTTTTTTTTCAGTAGTGGCTTCTGAAATCAAGACATTTGGATAGATTTGATAGGAATGAAAGTAAGGTAACTTTGGTTAGCTTTAAAGGTTAGCATAAGCTGAGCCATCAAAGCTGAGATAGGTAGCTAACATGTAAGGGAGAGTGAGGTAATGTGAGACGTTTTTTACTTCCCCCCCTCTATGCAAGCTAAATTGATGCATCTATAACATTAACACATTTCCCATTTATTTGGTTTCCTGAGAACGGAAACGATCAGAATGTTTGCAGGACTAAAGACAGTGAAAATATGATTGTTTAAAAAAAGTGGTCAAGTGTCTCATTTTTCCTGCGGGGCGGCGGCGGTGGTGGGCGACAGGGGGGTGGCCCGTGCCTGGGGGTGGTGCAGGGGCGGCGGTGGGGTATCTTCCGTCACCGTGGTGCATCCGGTTTGTGGGTTAGGGTTAGGGTTATCTGGCTCATCTCTCTGCCTGGGGCCTCCTCTTGTGGTCAGGGTGGGTGTGTGGCTCCTCGGCTGGGGTGTGCTTGGGCCCCGGGTGGGCGTAGGGGGGCCTCGGTGGTGGTGGGCCCTTTGGGGGCAGGGGTGGCACCCCATGGAGGGGCCTCGATGGCTGGGGGGGGGGACTCCTTTGCCCAAGGCCATGCTTGCCTCCCCCCACAAATACATTACATACAAAATAGTGAATTAGAAGCCGGGGTGCAGGGGGGGGCATCAACCTTCTGCTCCCCAACTCGATTTTAATGCATTTATATGCACATATAGGAAAGAAGAAGCTTGTGACAGATCTGTGCTAGCCAGTTGACCTCTCTCAGGCTTGGATCTATTTTATCGTCAGATGCTTCATGGAGTGGGACAGGAACATCACTATTTTCAAAGCTGCTGTCTGATTTTCTTCTCAATCGGTTTCATTTTTGGTTTTCTTTTTTGTTTGCTGTTTTGCATTTTCTCTTCCAGTTTCTTTCATATTTCTTCAAAAGCATTTTCAAGTGCCTGCATCTCAGGAGTATCAGTGAGGATGGTTGTCTTCGCACGCTTCCGTGTGGTTTGTTTTCTGGGAGGACATTAGGGAAGTGCAATGATTTCCTGCGGAAGGACATATCCAGGTCGGCTAATCATTAGTCACACATCCGTGTCAGCTGGCGAGGGAGTGGGCGAAATAGTATCGGGGGGGTGACTTATCTGCAGTGGGAGGTTCATTTTCAGGTGGATCATCTGCAGGGTGCAGGCCTTCCGTACCTTCTGCTGGAGGTGGAGCATCCCCAGTGGCAGGCTGCAGCTCAGGGTTTGGTCGGTCTGATGGAATGGATGGTGCAAACGCTTCATCTGGGAAAATGTCATGATTGTATGGAAAAATTCCAGTGGACCTAAACCCAGAAGTGATGTTGCTTGGTGTTACTGTTGTCATGAAAGCTTGATTCACAATTCCTGCAACCTGGTAGATGTTGCAGAGTTTTGCCAGGATTCAATCGCATCCACCCATCAAGAGCTCGGCTGTATTGGGCTTTGAATGGACCGTACACGGCCACATGGAGAGGCTGCATGCGATGGGATGTGTGAAGTGGAAGAGTGAGCATAACAATACCATTGCTCCTAGATATTTCTACTGCCTTGTGTGATTTGTGAGCTTTAGGACTGTCCATGATTAGCAGCATGGGGTAGTCAGGGGTGCAGTAAGTGTGCTTTATCAGATCGAGGAACTCAGTCCAGGTAACTTCATTCATCCATCCTGTTCTGGTGGAGGTACCCTTTGCTCCTGGAGGTGCATTGATCATGAAGCAGTCTTTAAACTTTACTCTGGGAAAGACAAACATGGGAGGTGCAGCGTTCCCAGCAGCATTCACCGCACACATCGAAGTTACCAGTTCCCCTCTCTCGGCCGATGTGATGGAACCAACTTGCCTTTTCCCTCTTTGTGTCACAACCTGAATCCAGCAGAAAGGGCTCCTGCTGCAGCCTGCAGATGCTCTCAATAACTAGCTGCTTATTATATTATTACAAGCTACACATGTCAGTCTTGTGTGTGTATCATGTATCTTACCTGCTGAGGCCTTTGCACTGTATAGACACCTGTTTCATCCACATTGAAAATCATGTGTGGGGGGAATTTATGTCTGTTAAAGATAAGGAGAAAGGGGAATCCAAACCACTTAATCTTAGAGATAAAGCAAGAATAAAACATATGCAGTGGAAGAATTAATTCCCCCACCTGTCCATCACTACTGCCAGATTATCAAAGAACTCCCCAACAGTCGTTCTATTGAAGGCAGTGGCCCTTCAGAGGGATGTTGCTTCTGGAGTTCAACAGAAAGATAGCGACGTGCCAGGAAGCTGTGAAACCATTCTTGACCTATGGACAATCCATTATTATAAGATTTAGCCTTGTGGGAAGATCAGCCTTAGTTGCCATAGGAAATCATATGATGTCTTACACACCCTGGCTTCCCTGCACACTGTGTCTCTTTCCAATTGGCAGGCATTAGGACATGGTTCTTTTCTGCATATTCAAATGCCAGTGTGCGGCACTTACCTGGAGAGAGGCCATAGGAGTGTTCAGCAAGTTCTTTCAGGTGTTTGAAAAGTTCTTCCTCCATCTCATCAGTGAAAATTCTCTTTGCCTGGGCCACTGCAGCCCAGACTACTGTAAGAACTTCTTCCCTCTCCTTTTTTTCTTAAAAGTCTTAGGAGGCTTGACTCTTCAATATTTCGATCCCTTGAAACACCTCTTAAAGACTTCTTTTGCTCCATGACCTCAGTGGCTGCACTTTCCATCTTTTCAATGGAGGTTTTGCTTCAGGTTGTCTTCCTGTTGTATTTCCTTGGGATGATGGGTTTTTCAAACTGTTTAAGACATGAAAAACAAAAGTTACTTTTTGTCTTACTTTGCCTGCAGGGGAAAAGTGACACAGTGTCTTACTTTGCCCCATGGCATTTGTCTCACTTTAATCCACCACCACTTTTTTTTTTATAAAAACAACCTCTCTGCGCAATTCAGACCAATCTTTAGCTAGCAGCACCGCATCATTTTAAAAGTCGATAGTTCAACAACATCTGGGATATGAATTTGTCTGCTTGAATCAATTACCTTTAGCACCAAAGTTGATTATGTTGAAAATTAAAAAAAAAAAAAATTACTTTTACATCCTAAAAATATATTTTTGTACAAAACACATGCTTACCACAGCACAATGGAGTCACGTTCTTCCTGGCCAAGGTGAAATGGATGGGCCTTGAGAATCAATTGCTCTAATGACCACAGGTGTGCTCTATTGCTTAGATACAGGGGGTGTCTCACATTACTCCATTCTCCCCTAAGGTGCTCGTGTCACAGCTGGCTTCCAGACCCGTTCATTCACACCATTTACCTATAACTCTGGTTACGTGGTACATCTTTTTTCTGCCGGCAGTTACTGTGACGTGCAATTCAATCAATTGTAGTTTTTAAAAGCACTCTTCAAAAAACCCATGGGTGATGTCATGGGGGGGCTGTCAAATTCTTTTAAAAAGTCTGTGTTGAAATCTCACCTTCTTCCCTGCTTCCACCTGTAGACTCTGACTGTATGGGAGGTTGTTAAGTGAGGTCATCACTCCCAATATCGCTCTGTGTGCATAATATGTGAAGATTTAAAGAGTTATTCAGTGTTTTATCATCAAGAAAGTGTTTGAGGTCCACATTGCAAGAGTTGATTGACTTTTATATATTTTTTAGCTTTTATTTTCACTTCATTTCACTGGTTACAGCATATGTACGCTATAGACTGATCTATTTAAAAAAAAACAGTTTTCACAAGCAGGGCTTCCTTGGTTGACTACAAAAAAACCTTACTGTGTTTGCTTGTGGTCCTCTTTTCATTTTTTTCCTCAACATTATCAGAATGGTTGTCCTTAATAGCCTTAGTTTGTTTTGTTTTGCTTTTTTACAACACAATTGTGTCACTATTTGTTGTTTCATCTCCCAATCCAACATTTGGATGTTTCTCTTTTTATTTCATTACAAGTTTTGAGGGGTAATGCTCCAATACCTTCGCATATAGACGGAGTCAGATTTTAATGTGACTCCTGCACCCAATTACAGTCCAATGCAATGTCTCAAAGGAACATTTATTACAGACTAAAGGGCCGTGTATACTCTCGCGGCAATGTGTTGCCATCACATTGTCGCATAGATGCCGCCGTCACTTTTGATTTATACTAGCGCGGTCTCCGCTATGTTATTCCACGCCACAACGCAAGAGGGACAATCACTAACTAGCTAAACTTACTAAACATATCGCTTGCGTTTTTCCACTTCCTCACCATCTCAGCCGTATCCAGACCCACATTCATCGCTATCTCCCTCCATGAATTACTAGAATATGTGCTGTCTTTGTAGTGTGGAGAATGAAAATCGTACAGATGTGGGTACTTCCTCATTTCTTCAATGACGCGGTCTTTTCTATGTGGATGTAGAATTGACCAATCAGAGGTCTCCTTTCTCTCAACTCTGCGACACTGTCTGCGTCGACCTACAATTTTGGGGAGGTGCACCGGAGTGTCTGCGTTGTGTGGGAGGGCATATCTGCGTCGTCTGCGTAGGTGACGCAGACGACCTGACGTTCGAGTATAAATCAGGCTTAATACAACTCCACCCATTCAATGACTGTTTGGAAGTGGAACACAATGAAGCAGAAGAGATGTGAAATACTGATTACCAGCAGATGACCAACTACCAAGGACTTCTCGAAAGTGTCATTCTATGTGTAAATATGCTTAATGTCTTTATTCAAGAGATGGCGTTTCTGTGACTGTGCTGAAGTCAGCAAGTCCTGACACCAAACAGCATCACGTTGCATAGATCAGGTGACCAGTCATTTCTTCTTGTTGGCCTCCATCCCGTCCATTGTACAAAGGCTAAATTCGTACAGCATGTCTCTGATTATGAACTTGACCTCTCGAGTTCTTCTGGAAGCTCATAAAAGATGACCTGGTGGCTTAAACAACAGCTGAGACTTTCGCTCACCTCTAAGCCAGTCACAACATGACATACCACAGCAGTGATCAAAGACGCTGGGGACGGTGACGCACATGGAAAATCACCCACCCTCACCCGACTTACTGTACGGTGGCCCATGTGATAGTGTAACTATAACCATCTGTAAACAAACATGGTATGAAATGGCAACGCTTCTACACAGGCCTCTTAAATGTTCGGGCTCTGATTGGATATTCATCGTGCCTTTTAATATTTCCCCGTGGACTTCCCACTTGACAACAGCACCTTTGTCTCACATGTGACCACTGTTCTCTGCTCCCCTCTTTATGCTATGTGTGTTATGTTTGTCCTATTTGTGTGGCCTGTTGTTTTATCTTTTAAATGGATATGGAGTCTGATAAATAAAGCAATGATGACGACGATGATTATGACGTCCTTCTGGTCTTTCTATGAAATTTGTCACAAACATTTCCCAGAATCCACCCAACGTTGGTGATCTCAATTCTTTTCCTCTCTTACACCAACAACAGCTCAACATTTGTGGACAAATGATCAAACTGTCCTTAACAGTACCGGTATATAACTGAGATTTATCAGCATAAACAAACGTGGCCGTTCATTCACTGATGCCAGTGGACTGCTGGATCAAAATTTTCCCAATGTCAAACAAATCAATGTACGGAATAAGCAAGTGGTAGTATGTGAGAAAAGAGAGGCAGAATCCATTGGTGACTTTAATATTAGTCCAGAATTACTGAATTATTGCCAGACTGTCCCTAAGCACAGGGACAGCAATAATTTATTTTGGACCGTAAAGGCAAAAAGAAAAAAAATACCCTAGTGATGAAAAAGTGACTCATTATTCTTAATCTTGTTACTTTCTTTGTGAATAAGGAGTAACATTTCGGTAAATGTTGTGAAATTACAGAAAGCCAGCTGTGTCTTAATAATCAGTATAAAAGCTATCTTCAGCTGTGAAATGCTGCCAAGTCGAAGCTCACAGTATCATCCTTCATCTGGACACTGTTATGTCGAGAAAGTTGGCTTGTTTTTCTGACTGAGAGAGCAGCACGAGCATGGACTCAGTCGCCTGGGTCATGCGAGGTAACCTCCCCTCTTTATCCCTAATCACGATCTCCAGTTGGTTTGCAGGGCAGGGCCTTCTGTGGTACTTGAGCAAACATCCCAACATGTGGCAATGTGTGTTACCTCCGCCCTTTAATCTGCAGGGCATGTGGCTGTGAGGGAACCTGCATCACAGAACCTTGAGCGGTGTTTTGCTGCTGCCAACCTGGAAGGAGGGCAGAGATGCTGCATGGAGGACCATGAAACAAAAACATTTACGTTTAAAGCCTCATTCAAGTTTATGTTCCGCAGAGGTATGACAAGCTGGTCTCAAAACTTCTTGTAAACACGCAGTTCCTCTTCAGAGATTACATTAGAGCGCTATTAAAAGTCTCTGTTTATAAACATGACATGTATCAGCAAAATAAAACCATAAACAGAGACCTTAATGGGTATTACCTCCAGTCGGATGTAAATTCTCACTTCCAATATTCAAAGTGGATCACGCACCTTTCCACCTAAAAACAACTCCAGACCCTCACGTATGAACATTCTCTCTTTTTTTGTCATCAAGCACATAAACAAAAAGAGGATATAGAAATGTCAGGCTGCAGTAGCCAGACTCTCTATGATCAGACAGTTATTATTGTGTTTTTGTGTCAAAAACATTGTATTATAAGAGAGGGTAACAACTTTTGCACATGAATGCACTAGAAAAAAAACAAAAAACTTACAGGGTGAACATAGATACCTAGTGCCATAATGATAATGACGGACAGGTTTTGTTTTCTTCTGTTCTGCGAACAGAAAAAATATGATGTAGAACCCAGAAGCCAAAAGCAAGTGAAGCTACACCCAAGCTGCCAGCAAGCTTCTTCAGATTTGCTTCAGGTGGTCAAACACCTGTGGGACGTTTCTGTTTTGTGTCAGCAATGTGGATCCAGACCTTCTCAGCGGTGCCCCGTAACATTTCTGCCACTTACCAGAAAAAAAACAAAAAACAAAAAGTCACTATCAGCCACGACCGTTTAAACATGAATATATTTGACAAGAAAAACCTAATGAGTTTTAATGGTAAAGTTTCTATTTTGCCAATGGAATCCCCCTGAACGATTGGCATTTATTTAAGAGGAACATGAACAGACAAGTGAAAAAAGAAGCACATCCTCCTGAAACTGCAGAGACATTTTCTTTCAACAAATTTAGACAATCATAAAAACTGGTGCACTGCTGCAATCAAGAGATTGTAGGAATGTGGCATTGTGTGACAGGAAAGAGCTTTACTGTCCTGAGGAAACATTGGTAATCAAAGCAATGTCTTCTGGGCAGACAGACGAGGACTAAAATCGTGTAACTGCTGTTCCTTAATGCGGTTCAAAGACATTTTTTTTCTGGTGAATTAAGTCATGCCATCTGTGAAGCATCGTGGCGTGTTTGGGAGTTGTGCAACTGCCTGTCTGAATGGCTACTTTACTTTCCAGTCATTGATTTAATCAGATATTCTGCGTCTTATCAAAGAGTGCTTGGAGACAGTGGAAGGACACATCTGTCTGAAAGCGAAAGCTGAATGGGAAGTGGACATTTGGCATCACGGTCCGCAGATGATTAATAAATCCACCAGGGAACGACTCAAAAAGAGGAAATGAGGCAACATGGAATGAACATGAAAGTCCCAAAACCCTCAAGTCTTCAATCTGAAGAAGTTGTTTGCATAAGTGTCTTCAAAATAATTAATAAATTTAAAAAAGTCAGTCAAATTGGTAATGAGAGCAGGTGCTTTGAACTTTGATAGTGTTTTTAACTTGACCTCCATGCAGGGTTGAGTCCAGTTTCCCTGAATTAGCTGGAGAGATGCCAATTTAAACCCACAACTCCTGATAATCTTTTGTGAGGACTGAACTATAAAGACCTGAGCTTACTGCATTTTCCCGAAAGTTAAGCACCTCTTGGAAGAGGCCTTTGTCCCCGACATTACAACAACCTGATGTAATAGATTTGTTCTGATCAGGTTACGGTACATCAACTCCTGTGCATCACTCTTTACCAAACACTTCTATCATGTCATATCTTTTCTTAAAGTTGGTCATTTGAAAAGTTCTAATAAGTATATAGGACATTGTAAAATCCAAAAACAGCTTCTCCAGATATGATTTTAGTAATTGATTTTTCCCTTAATGTTTTAGCAATGTTGTGATTCTTGCCCTACATCACCAGTCATATTTGTTTTTCCACTAGATTATCACAAAACACCCATGGCACAATAAGGACAATCTGAAAGTAAACAGTTGTTGCAGGATTGTTCTTTTTTTTTTTTTAACAAAAAAGAAAAGAATCATGAGTAATAATAATAATTATTATTTTATGGTAATGACTGAAGAAGAAGAAAATGGTGACTTCTCACTGTCTTGTAACCATAATTTAGTTCTATCTATCTATCTATCTATCTATCTATCTATCTATCTATCTATCTATCTATCTATCTATCTATCTATCTATCTATCTATCTATCTATCTATCTATCTATCTATCTATCTACAGTCATGGAAAAAATTATTAGACCACTCTTGTTTTCTTCAGTTTCTTGTTCATTTTAATGCCTGGTACAACTAAAGGTACATTTGTTTGGACAAACATAACGATAACCACAAAGATTGCTCATAAGAGTTTTATTTAAGAGCTTATATCTTACCATTTTCAATGGTTTTCTTCACTGGAAGGAAGGACCGTGACTAAACAGTCTATGTTTTTACTTATGAAGCCAAACTACTTATTACACTCAAACTGAAGTGAGTCACCCAAGGAAATGGGTGGTATATTGATTAATGAGGGGGAGTCTAAAATATAAAGAGAGGAAATATAAATAATTCATAAATTCCCCTAAGAACTAAAAAACACCAAGAAAAATTAAGAAGCTGATTGCTGTGCAGCCACGACAATCAGAGGGAAGAGAACTGGCCTGATGTTAACCGCTGCATAAGTGTGGACGCTTTTCCTCTTTCTAATCTGTCAGGTGTGTTAATGAAACATGACAGATCAGAAGACGTGACAAAAAATATTTGTGATCCAATTTTTCTCAAATGTGTAAAAGGTAAAAGGACTTTGTAGGGTCATTACTTCATGCTAGAACAAATACAGACGCATCAATTGACCGGATAAGTCTCCATGGCATTAATGAATAACTACTAATCTCAGTCTACCCGGGTCATGGCAGGGGTTTTACTTATATCGACAGGAAAGGCCACAACAGATCAATGACAGTCGGTAAAAAAGACAAATCAATAAACCTTTTTGAACTTTGACACAGTTCTCAGATCTCTCATTAAGGCGGTAAGAGTTGTTACTTCACATTACATAAGATAGCCAGTTTGGAGCTGCGTTTAGATAAATGAGCTGTCAAATGACAGCTGACAATGTCCTGAGACAAAGTCACTTCCACTCACGTGGGTAGATCACTCGAGCAGAACAAAACAAAATGAGCTGATGCAGGTCTGTTATTTTTGAATGGACAAGGTGAGACTTCAGCTCTGAGGTGACTGCAGAAGGCTGAGGAGTGTCTTGAGGCTGCACGTGGATATCAATTAACTGCACAGCCTCAACTCTCCATCCCAACAGATGTGGGATTAAATCAGGTGTTCTGGAGCGGGGAAACATTGCAGACATGCAGGACTGCCCTCAAGGACTGAAGTTTGAGGCCCCTGGATTGAATAAAGCACACTTGATCAGTAGCTGGTTTAAATGATACCAGGTTTATGCTGCAATGAACTTTTGCAACTGAAAGAAAGTTTGGTGCAAAGCCAACATAGAGCATCATCCAAGGAGCACCGTACTGACTGAAGCATGGTGGAGGTGGCAACATTAAGGTTTGGCGCTGTTTCAGCGCCAACATAAATGGGAAAATGAGCCCAACTTCTGCCCCATCAAAAAGATGAATTTCACATTCCAACACAGCAATCACCCAAAGCACATCAAAACCAGCCAAGACATGGCTTCAGGAAAGGAAAACCAAAGTCTTGGAGTGGCCCAATCAGAGCCCAGACCTAAACCCCCATCAGAAACTCTGGAATTGCCTAAAAACAGCAGAGTTTAGGCCCCCGATCGTACACTTCTCTTTACCCGTTACCACTAGCCGCTACCCTCAAATTGCGTGTACAGGAACCTTCGCTAACCTCCAATGCTTTCTTTCGCCCACTATAGCCACTACACATTTTGCCAACTCTTTTACTCACCTTGTTGGTGTGGCAATGGGTGTGTCTCTGGCCCTTTCCTCAAACTTGGTATCGTACCATCGCAGGTTTAGGAAAAAGCATTACGGGTGGTCCGACTATCTGGACCCCATGTCGGCTCGTACAAGAGCAAGACCAAATGGCTTCAATGTGCATCCACTTGGTCACATGTGGACGTGCACAAACGGCTCTACCTCTCGAATGAACTCTTGTATAAAAAGCGTGATTTGGCCTCAGTTGAACCCCTGAGAAAAATAGCAGAGATTGTCTTAAACGGTTTGCTTGCCAGTTAAACCATAGACGACCAGAGCGTGTTTACCGGCAGTGCACCAGCTATCTGGGACTTTCAGGTAGCCTATAGGAATTGTTTGTGTAATATATATATATATATATATATATATATATATATATATATATATATATATATATATATATATATATATATATATATATATGAGCCAAATATTCTCGTGTGCCTATTCTTCCCCTCATATATATATATAATATATATATATATATATATATATATATATATATATATATATATATATATATATATATATACACATATATATATACATATATATATATGAGCCAAATATTCTCGTGTGCCTATTCTTCCCCTCATGCACAATGGCTGCTGAGGCACTGATTGGTTTAACAAGTGACACGCCCTAACCCAGGGGCACCGCTAGGGATTTTGGGCCCCATGAAAAGAATCTTTACCGGGCCCCCCAACACAGCAGCGAAATTTGTTGATGCTATTTTTGATCATCATTAGGGGCCTCTCTGGGCCCCTCTCAATCATGGGCCCCTATAATCTGTATCCTTTACCCCCCCTTTTCGGCGCCCCAGCCCTAACCACTCCTATGCATAATATAGCAGGTAGAGCAGGTGAGAAAGAGGATATAGCAAGGGTGGAAGATTGCATTTTTTCCAGGGGAACACCTCTCCCACCACACATTTTCCCTAAATAACGGCTATAGCAGATCTTGCCGAAGATGGGCCCTAGGTGTGTGAAATTAAGAGACTTAAGACTTGATGCTGTAATAAAAAGGCAAAAAGATGCTTCTAAGGCAGTGGTTCTCAAACTTTTAATGCTCCATACCACCTGAGAAACTATTGAGCTCTCCGAGTACCACCATGATGACCAATTTTAAAATATAGCCATATATGCCTTCTCAATTAGCTTTAAACACACAGGAGAGATGTTTATTCCTTATTGTGGTTATTTATTGTTACCTGAATTTAATTTGAAATGTGTTCATAATGCATTGTCATGCATTGACAAGTCATGACGTTCCCCCGGGTACCACCAGAGAGCGCTCGCGTACCACCAGTGGTACGTGTACCACAGTTTGCGCACCACTGTTCTAAGGCATTGAGGTGTTCATATTTATGCAAAATGTGGTCCATCTTTTTAGAATATTCTCAATTGTTGTTTTGATACTGCACTAAAGATGTGACAAGTCACATTTACCATCTCTATTTTGTAAATCAGAAGAAAAAAAATAAATGTATAAACGTGTCTATACTTTTTGGCTCTGATCGTACACTTCCCCTTACCCGTTAACACTAGCCACTACGCGCAAATTGCGGGTATAGGAACCTGCGCTAACCGCTAATGCAATCTTTCACTCCCTAAAGCTGCTACCCATTATGTTGACTCTCTTACTTTGTAGGTGTGGCAAAGGGCGTGTCTTTTGCCCTTTCCGCAAACCCGGTATCTTGCGATCACGGGAGAAAATGGCAGAGATTGTCTTAAATGGCTTGCTCGCCAGTTAAAACAACAGCCGACGAGAGCATGTTTACTGGGAGCGCACCAACTATCTGGGACTTTCGGGTAGCCGATAGGAACTCTGTAAAAATATTTATATCAGTGCAGAGGAGGAGGAAGATCTACAGGAGAGTCATAGACATGCTGTGCATGAGAGCTGCTCCAATCTAGATGAAAAGACGCTCCATAGCTGGTTGCTCAACCTGCTCTTAAGGGTAATGGCTACTGACACACTGATTGGTTTAACAGGTGGAACACCCTAACCACTCCCATGCATAATATGGCAGGTAGCACAGGTAGGATAGCGGGTTTAGGAAGGTGGAAGATTGCGTTCTTTACAGGGGAACGCCCCTCCCGCTAACCCTTAATAGCGGCTCTAGGTAGGAGATCTGGTGGAAGAGCAAGCCCCTTATCTCCACAAGTCTCATGTGCACATTTTGGAAGGGCAAAGCCAATTACTAAAAAAAAAAAAAAATAAGCGAAGACAGTGTCTACAAACATTGACTTTATTTTACCAAAAAGAGTTATTTACATTATTTACAGACACCCCACAATAAGTCACATATTCAAACACTGTGCACAAAATCTCTGAACAATTGAATGCAACAGAAAAGCCTTCAGCTATACAGTGCCATCAGTAATCTCTCAGCAGAAAGGCATACTCCTTGGTCACAGACAAAAAAAAACAAACAAAACACACGGTAACATGCACACATTAAATACTGCATCTGGAAGAAAGCCAACATGTGCTTCATTATGGGATGTGCTCTGATAAATAACATTGGTCTTACAGTGCTTCACTTTTATAAATAAAATATTTAAAAATGTACAATAACCTACAATAACCTACAACTGCTGACGTGTCCACTGGCAGCTCTGTATTCTAGCTCTCTAGTCCACACAAAGGAACGTTCTGCGACTTTTCAGGCAATTTTGTATGTAGGAGAGCCATTGCTGCCAGGCTGTGCACCATTTTTGTTTTAAGTTTTTACAGTCCCCAGCCCTCATCTCAAAAATTCAACGGAAACATTCCAAGACCTGAAGACCTCTCCCATGTGTGCCGATCAATCCTCCTTTGAAAAGTGCTCAAATGACGAGAAGACAGTGCTTCTTCCCACTTCACGTTGGGTCCCAGATGGCGACGGTGCTCAAGTCATCGTCAGTACCGAGTTGTTACATAGGAAGTCTGTTGATCAGAATTAGATTAGTTGGGCCGAGCTACAGTACAAAATCTGGAAAGAAAGGGTTTCGTGCATATTTTATAAGTGTTCAATACCGTTTTCTTGGTTTCACTTCCCAGCCATCACGACATTTAACAAATGTCAGCGATTCCCCTGGGGAGATCTCCGTTTTAGAAGGATCTTGGGCACAGAACGTGAACCTGCAAACAGCAATTTATTTTATGGTTTGCTCAAAGAAATTAAATCTTGTTTTTAAATCCACAGAAAGCGTGGCGACCACACAAGCATGCTCCACTTCTCACTTCTTCTGCGTTTCTCCTGCCTTCACACGAATCCGACGAACTTCAAGCACAGCCTTGGGAGGCTTGGGGTTCCAGGTCCAGATGGATTTCTTGATGGTCTTCCAAACCGAGTTCCAGGATTCAGAATCTCCCTCCCAGCTCAGGCGGATCTTCAGCAGGTCACCAATATCTTCCTCAGTGAACACCAAGAAGGTGTTTGTGTGGTTCAGGCCGACTGTGTCGTCATAGCTGTACCAAGAAGAGAACATTTTAAAGCTGGGTGCCTTTAAAGTTCCATCAGCTGCTTATTTAAGTCAACCATTTAAATTTCTGCATTTTTTTTAAGACAAAGCGCTTTAATAACGGTGATCGACTAAAGTGGAAACTTATGACACCTGGCACATCAAGCCCCTTTTTTACTGAAGTGAAAGATACAAGTTCCTCTTCCTGAGTTTAGCATGTCCAACAGGACGTGACCGACACTGAAAAAGGTCGGTACAACTAAAACTGCATTTTCAGGTTCTAAAAATCGACAAGCTTTGTATACTTCAACGTGCAGGCTGCACGAGTGCAACCTAGCAAGTCTATGCTACAACAGCAAGGCGTGAGCGAAGACTGGTTTTACAAGATAGATTCAGATCAAACTTACACATCAACAAGCAGGTTTCCAGTGTCTTTATGAGCGCCGTACAACTTGACGTAAAAAGTGGGATCTGCATTGTCTGACTGTTTCCTGTTGAACACATGCATCTTCATCTGGTAGTGGTAACCTGAAGAGGGGGAGGAAAAAAATAAAAAGAAAAAAGTTAATGCCTAACCAGTGGAGGTGTGCACAGTAGTAGTTTACAAGGCAATCATAGATTATGATTAACGGTGTTGTGAAAGCCCATGTTATGGTTGCTTATCGTCTACTCCAGGAAGAACACAACGTAGTAAGATTACAAAGATCATATCCTGCATCTCACCTCCAAAGGGAGTGTCAGCACGGGTCTTCAGGTACATTTTACTGTTTCGCCTCTTGCGCATCTTCCTGGCGTTGTAGCCGATGTTGTTGCAGCGGTTTTTGCGGCAGCTGAGGCAGATTCCTTTCCTGAAGCGATCTGGGCCGACGCACTGGTAGGCGAAGCTCATGTGGTCCTTGTTCATCAGGGAGTCCACAAACAAGTGCACAGCTCGCTCATGTTCACACTTCATCACCTCCATGAAATCTGGAGAAGTTGAGGACAGTCTTTAATAGATCAAATTTTAAATTAAGCACAAAAGCCGTCATGGCTGACCGTTTCAGCACTTACTTCCTGCCACTGCCAACACATCTCCAAGTCCACAGCCAGGCTGCACTTCACCACCATTGGGGTAGATGTCAATGTCTCCAATTGGCTGCTGGATTCCAATGCTCACACCTAAAGCCTCTCGAGTGTATGTGTGCAGAACATCCACAAAGTCTGCATCATCAGGGGAGAGTCTTCTTTGCTCCTCCACTCCTTCAAACATGGGTCCTGCTGGGTCTAGACCTGGCAGAGAATAACACTTTTTAGGCAAATGAAACAACATTTTTGCTGCTTTTTTTTTTGCAAAATTATGCAGTCAACTTACCAGTGATTCTACCGATGGTCCCCTTTACGTATGTTCCTGCATAGCCAGCTACATGAGCACCTAAACTGTAACCAATCAGGTGCACGTTCTCCAGAGGCAGCTGCTGTTCATCCTGTTTGGGGGGGGGGGGGGGGGGGGGGGGGGGGGGGGGGGGGGGGGGGGGGGGGGGGGGGGGGGGGGGGGGGGGGGGGGGGGGGGGGGGGGGGGGGGGGGGGGGGGGGGGGGGGGGGGGGGGGGGGGGGGGGGGGGGGGGGGGGGGAGAAAAGCAAAAGCACCATTTTAGTGGTCACATCCTGGATTTTAGCCAGCGAGGACTCATGCTTGCAGCTGAGCCAAGTTCAGGCAACTCGAACAAAATCCAACTGTTCCCTGCATGCAACAGTGCCTCCACCATCTGTCTCCGTGAGAGTCTCTTGTCTGCGTTTACAACCATGTGGCAGGCTGCCGGAATCCTTCACTTGTCATTTGTGCATTAGTTCAATTACATGGCAGTCAACGGTGACTGCTGAATGGAAACGGTCATATTTGTCCTAGATTTACCAGAGTCATTCTCTGAGAGCTGAAAATATGGTTAAAAGCAATAGCTTGTATGCCAAGATGAGGGCAGCTTTGCAAGAATAAAATTTAACCTCCTTTGGAGTGGCCCACAAACAATTAAGATGAAAAATTTGAATTAGTTAAGATTTTAACAACAAAAGGGGAGGAAGGCAAGTCAAGTTTTTATGTATGGAAACTCATATTTCCCCCACCCAGTCACCTCTAACATTCCTTTTGAGGGCTCAGCTCACACTTTCTACTCTATAAATCACTTCAACAGGAATCCTTAAATGTGTATGTGTCAAGGCTGAGTGCTTTAATCAGGGCATAGTTACTGTAACTTCAGTGGTGTTACGATCACTGAAACTGGTGCATGTCACTTTGAGCTTTATAGAAACCCCCCCTCCCCCATGCATGAGTCATAAGAGGAGGCAGTTGACTGCAAGTGTTTGCACACACCTGAAGCCAGTTGAGCATGGCAGCAATACTGAGACCAACGTCACGCGTGTGGTTGACAGCATCAGGGTAGAGCTGCTGAGCCAGTGGCAGCCAATCAACCACAACCACGTTGGCCTCATTTTCTCGCCGCATCACCGCCGACACCAACTTGTGCATCCAGTTTTCAAACATGCCGCTCATCTGGGAAAATGAGATGAACAGAACTGAGTCAGCGATGCAAAACTGTTTTGATCCAACATCACAGATTTATCAGTCACATAGAATTTAAATTCGAGAGCTGGTTGGCGACACAATTCCACCCACTCAGTTTAAGCTCCCTTTACTCACTGGGATGGGATTCGATTATACTCAGATGTAGGAACAATAAATAAAAAAGTATTGTCAAGAGCAAGCCAATGCAGATGCATACCGTCCAGCCATGGATGATGAAGATGGTCTTGGATGTTGCATTGAAGCCACACTCGTCTAGACATGCCCTTTTGCCGGTCTGCAGGTAACAACCCTCTCGCTCCAGATCAAAACTCTTCCTCATGTTGTATTTGACGATGCCATGGAGGGTCTGATTGTCAGCTGATAAGTCAATGCTTCCATCTTCACCTAAAAGAGGTACAAAAATACATGTGTTAAACTCGCACAAAATGATGCAACCAGACAGTTTGACTGCTGCAATTTCATGAGAATCCACTTCAGCAACTGATCGTTAACATTTGCTTAAAAGGAGCTCCTGCCAAAGACAACATCTGTTCAGACAAAAGCCGGTCAAGTGCGTGCGACTGTAGACGCATGCGCAAAACTAAAATGTCAGGGCAGCCGTCTTTCATTTCATCCCGTCTTTTGACACAGCTGCAGCTCGTAATCTTGTCAGGCTTCAACAGCCTGCTTCTCAAGATTGAGACAAACAAACAAAAAGAAAAAGAAACCGACACACTCCACAAGCGTTTCACAAAGGAATGAATGAATGAAACATTGTTAGATCTCCAAGCGCAGGGGCGGGAGATAAAGTTTTATTTATGAAACCAGAAATCTCGAGTTGTCCCAGCTCGTGTTGAGAGCGGTCTGAAGTAAAACGCGGATCCAGCGGGACGTGTTCCAGACTGGTCACAGAGACGTGGCGCTGCGCCTCCACCTCCTCCTCCACCTCCTCCTCTTCCTCCTGGAGCTGCGCTTCAACGCTCCCGCTGATGTCCCAAAAAAGGACACGTCGCAGTCTAGGCTTTTAAAATCCATCCCCGTTTTTCTGAGCCGCTCTGCCCGCCACACTTGTTCATACAGTTATAAAAAGTTGTTTGAAATTACAACCAAATCAATTAAAGGGAACAATAAATGGCCACATTTCAGATTTGCGGCACCCTCTTGGTCAATATCCACATTTTATGAGTGTTCATAGATATTTTATACCACTACCATCATCATATGTGTATGTGTGGTGTTAAATTGTCCCTTTGGAGAGAGAAAAATATTTTTTTAAAAGAAAAAAAGAATAAAGCAATGGATGAACAATAGAAGCACACCCATGTCTTACCTTTCTGAATCGAGGTTTCCCCAACAGCAGAGGAGAAGATGGCAGAAAAACAATGTAGGAAAACCAACAGCATGAAAGCTTTATAAACCATTTCTCAGTCACAAAAAGGGGAGAGGGGGGGTATATAAAAGCTCTCCGGGAGTTTAAAAAAACAAAACAAAAACAAAAAAACGTCTTTTGTGCTCCTCCTGGCAACACGGTGAGATGTTGGTGTGAATCCAGTTGGTGACAAAGAGCACGAGAGTCGGTGCGCCGGTCTGAAACCGCCAGGGATGTTTAACCTGCCCCGAGCGTCTCTTTTCAGTTTTAAATAGTTTCTCCTTTTCAGTCATCTGATCATCGGCTGATCTATCGTGGATCTTATTGGTCAAGCCCCCATTTATTTACGTTGAAGGCGGGGCGACTTGAATGAAGTCGTAGTATTCTCTCACGTTGTAGGGTGTGTACGTGTGGGGTGTGCACGAGTGACGCGACAGCCCGGATTGCCGAGTATTGTCGGAAAAGGTCCTTCAGCGTGTCATTGTTCCGAGGGAGCGACTCGTGCAATGCGCGCTTTGGCTTTTCCGTGCAATACCGCCACATAAACGCACCACATATATGTCCGCAGAGCATTTAAAAGGCTCCCGGCATTGTTGGTGTGTGTGTGTGCGTATGAGGGGGAGGGAGACCACCACCACCACCACCACCGCACTGACTGCATCCTCCCCTCATCCCGGCACCGTGCCAGACCATCAGCTT
Source organism: Hirundichthys speculiger (assembly GCA_018398805.1). Taxonomy (NCBI): domain Eukaryota; kingdom Metazoa; phylum Chordata; class Actinopteri; order Beloniformes; family Exocoetidae; genus Hirundichthys; species Hirundichthys speculiger. The sequence goes on along the minus strand of JAGFBZ010002193.1, from coordinate 122,857 downwards.
AGCTCCCTGACCAGTTTCAGTTGATGAAGGGGAAGAATGGGCGCACTCAGGCCCGGGGTCTCCGCCACAATAACACCACTGTTTTGTCTACATACATCAGGAAGCGACACCTGGCACCCCAGCAGCCCCTGGTACCTGCCGCAGCGCGCACATGCGCGCCCGCGGAGCGGAGCCGACACACCGGCAGTCTACAACTGGGTCACTGGGTTTAATGGCTCTGAGAGGCTGGCAGTCCGTAAACAAAGATTTCTGATTGGTTTGGTCGCTGCATCTGATCTCATGCATGTCTTCATGTCCCGTATCAGGACGCAGAACTGTCTGTGGGACTGAGATTGCATCTGAACAACTGCTTTTGAATATATATTTATCAAATTACTACCCCTCCCCTTTTTTATGTCTCTTGAAGCCAAATAATGATTCTATTAGCCTGTGGTGCAATAAATTAAATATCATCTGGAACAAAAAAATAATAACAATGCAATTAAAATCATTGGGTAACCTGTTTTTTTTTTTTCTTCTAAAATGATTAAAGTGCTGTTGCGGACAGAAACATGTTGAAACAGTAATGCAATACCTCTTGGGTTGTGTCACGTTGTGTGACGTGAACACAGGACGTAGATTATGAACAGTACAAATTATTCTAATGTGTAACATATTAAAATGGGTCAAAACTGTTCTAGACAAGACAGACAAGTCCTCAGTGTGAAGCACATTGGAACTCATATCAAAATGACTAATTTCTTTACCAACTCATTTTTGATTAAAATATTTAAAAAAATAAAATTACTTAAAACTTGCCTTTCAAAGTAAAAGAGTGTAGGATACAAGAACATCCAAAACAACTTGTCCTATTGTCATTTATGATTAGCAATGTGGTTACAAGAGGCATCTCAGGAGGGCAATAGAGTTCAAAATATTAGATAATGGAAGTCGTGCTGATGATGCAATCCCTCATTCTCACTTGTATAAAAGGATTCCTTCATGGACTTCAGTGAATGGTTTTATTGGTTTATTGCGTCATCATAATTTTGAAACACTGGAAGATTGCTTTGGATATGATGAGATTAACTTGACAGTTTTTTGGTTATTTTTCTGAATCTATAACATGATGCAAAGAGTTATGAAAGATGCAGAGATCGGAGTGACTAAAGTAAGTGAAATCCTTACTTCAGTTTAAAGTTTTTGTAAGCTCTGGCAACCTGACTGAAATTATTTGCAAATGATTTATTTTCCTCTAAAGGCTCACTGATGTTTTCCTAATATTTCATACTGAAATTTTCTTTTTAGGTGCAGATATCCGGATCATTAAAACATTTAACTCCCTAAATTCTTGTCTATTGTTTTTAAACTTCCATTTAAAGTATGTTTAGATTTGTAAACAAAAACTCAACAAGTGTAAGGCTCCAATAAACAATAGTAGCTCCGCGTAGAATTCTGGGAATTCTGGATTATTGAAAGTTTTCGTAACTTCATCAGGTGGTCAGAGCCAGATTATAAAAGCTACAGCAAACATTGCTGACATTTTCCTTCCGCTTAACCAGAGCTGCAAATCAAGCATCTCATGCAACAGCCATTGTTGTCGTGATAGAATAGGCAGCCTATTCAGTCGACGCTGTCACAATTCAAAATGTACGAAAATTCTCGGAGCAGCATTGAGTTAGCATTGTTGTCCCACAGCAAGGAGGTTCCTGGCCCCTCAGCTAGGACATTACAAGCGTCAAGTATGCATGCCTCTCCCTGTGTCAACAGTCCAGAATAAGTGCATGTTTGGTTGAATGATCATTTTAAAATGTCCAGAGGAGACAGTCTAAGCATGCATGCATGATTTTGTGGCCCGATGATGCTCTGTGGACCTCATCCTTCAATAAACCAGTGAGAAAGCATGTCTTACTGCTTTATCTCCGTTCCTCTGAATAAAAACAGACTCCCCAAAATCGATCTGATTTCTAAAACAAGCACCTGCTTTCAGCTTCGAAGTTGAAGTGGTGCCGTTGTTCTTCACGGACACGTGCCTCAGCAAGCTGCCAAGTCTGAGGTCTGCTTAGCTCCTGCTCTGTGCTGACCTGTCCTCATTCTCGTAAGCTGTGAAAAACTAAAACAATCATGTACTCCTCCGTATGCCCATCTGAGGGTAGAGCAGAAAGAAAGCAGCTTAAATATAACTACACGTAGCTTTTACTCATTCCTTGAGTTGTTCATCAAACACTGTAGTTTTAAGCAGTGACGTGGCTTCAAACTATTTAGTTTCATCAGTTTTGGGTCAGCTGCTCAAATGAACCACCACAAACGTTGAAATTGGAGCTTTTCTTTGTGTTCAATCCCAAAATCTCCCAAATTCTAATTAGAATATTTAATTTTGAAAGCCAACCATTCATGATGTATTTACAATGACCTTTAAGCTTGAATCTTTTTTCAAAAAGTCCATAATGGGAAGTTCATTCAGCAGAGCTGCAGCGGTGCTCGATGGTGGGTGCTCCTGGCGTACCACCATCGTGCCATAAACAACTGATCTACGCCAGTAAGATGCATGCTTTGAAACAGTCCTGCCCCGATGTACTATTTTATTGGCCAGAACGAGCTGAGTAGCTGCAATTTTATTGGCTGACTGTTGCGTTGAAGCGTGAAAAGTTGAAAATGCCCCAGCTTTTGACAGAAGCGATGTTGATGTCACTGCGTTCAGTGTCAGTGGTAATGCTGAGGATGTTTCCAGCATGTACGTGTGAGCGAAGGGTAACACCGTAAACCATCAGGCTAAACAGAAAATTAGGAAACTGTTTGTTTGTTTTGTAATATATGAAAGCCACACTATGTAGCGATACCACTCCTGACCAATTGGAGGCAGCATATCATACGAAAGGTCATGTGTCAGCTGCTGGCCTTCCACACAATGAAGTGCACCTCTAGTGGGACAGAGTTACAAGGTTTGCCAGACCATCACAAATCATCCACAGTTAAGTCAATTAGAAATGAGATTAATTGGATTATGAATTGAATTTAATTGGATTATCTATGAATTACATTGAACTGGACTGAAATGCAATATAATTTGGACCGAATTGGATTATCAAAGTCAAATATGTAGACTGCGTTACAGTCAAATCTATCACATGTAGAGGATTAAAACTGCATTACTCTCAGACCATTTGAGTATACAGAAGAAACGCTTAACACTGTACACTAAATAGTACAATGCAAAAAATTGATTATACAAAATAGTGGCGATAAAAGTCAGGTTTAAATCAATCAATAAATTAATGGAGTTTTTAAAAAGTATAAGGCACATAGCAGCTTGGTATACAAAACTATTTTACAATTTCACATACAAAAACAATCATATTTAACTTAGTAAACTTGTTTAAAGTGCCTTGAGATGACTTTGTTGTGAATTGGCACGACACAAATAAAAGTAAACTGAACTGAACAAAAATGCATTTTACTTAATTTTGATCAATTCTGTGTGGATTAAAAGCTTTTCGTATCACATTCGTTTGTGATATCAGTCTCTACCGTTGTTTTTGTTAATTAAGTTTTGTCAATTATCGAAAACGATTGATGACGAAATTAGAAAGGCGGGTAATAGGTCACTTTAGTTCATCCATCCACCGGCAGAGTCAAACGTCGCACCAAAAGCGAAACAACACCGCCATCTTGTGGACAAACGGCGACATGTCGCACAGTGACACAGCAGGAGGTGGAGGGGGGGGGGGAGGCACTGAGCCAAACCGGATCCTTCATGAGGGAAGAGGCCAGGGACAGACAGCCATCCCCGGCTTCTCTTCTCTATTATAACTCTATATCACAAGCCCGGAGGCCCGAGCAGGGCGCTGCGTTAGTGTTCGTAGGATGTCCCGTCATGAAGGTGAGAGCACGGTTCGGAATAAAGGCGTCTGCTTGTCAGGATTTGTGACAAAAAACGTTGACAGTGCACCGGGAGCTAACAGCAGCTAGCCGACAGTTTCTTATTTTGCAGCTCATCCTAGCCAGCAGCAGCAGCAGCAGCGCTGCACCGATATTTCACGGGGACGCGTCACGGTAGCCGCAGAAATGCACACCTGAGCTAACGGGCCTTGCATATGTTATTACTGCTATAGTAAACATTTAGAATAATGTCTTAGTTGGCGTTGTCACATAAGCGGAAGACGCTAGTGAACCTTAGCTAAGCGATATCTAGCACGCGAGCTATCTGGTCATGTAGGTGAGCGTTGACGAGAAAGGGGAGTGCCGAAAATAGGCGACATAAGCCGGCGGTGAATCCCGGATGACTCCGGGTGGTCGAAGCTCCTCTGTGATCCGCGTCGGTTGCTTTTAGCTCTCCTCCTGGTGAAAGTTGGCCTGCAGAGTCCAGTTTCATAAGCTACAGCAAACTAACGTTCACTTCGTCCTTGTGACCAACCTTGTTGGGCTCGGGATCCGTTATTAGTCGCGAATAACATCGTAAATAGACGTTTTATTTCTACGACCACCGACTAGTCGGCTGAAACGACGTCTACTCCCGCGGAGGAGCTCGTCAGCTAACGTGAAAGTTAGCGGGAGTTGGTTTTCTCGTTAATTAGTTGGGCAGTCAAAGGTTAGTCAGGCCGGGGCGGCCTTTTCCATGCCCGTTGTTGTTGTTGTTGTTGTTGTTGACAACTTTACTGTCAGTCGTCGTTAACTTGTTTGTTATCGCTGTTACAGTCCTCTGAGTTTATCTATCAGCCGCTGGACAGCAGGTCCAGGTTTGGACCGGAGCTTTACGGCTCCCGAGGCTCTGGTTGAGGGGCGAGGGACCTGAGACAGCCCGGTGTCACGGTCTTCACCGGGACCGCACGACCGTCCCAGTCGGTCCTGGACACCGTGGGTCCTGTTTATGCCCTGTCACGCGCAAGAATAGGCCCTTTGAATGTGTAGTTTGTATGGTTAATCCATTATATCTTTTTTAGCTTGATGAAAAATAGTTAAATTAAAAGTTATAAACCATAGTAAAAGACTGCTGTAATATAGCAGTTATATATGTTACAGTTTGTGTGCAGCGTCATCACAGAGATGCATCTATAACTAGGGGACAGAGAGAAGTAGTCAGTAGGGATGGGCGATACCAGTGATTTCTGTCTTTGATCCAGTACCAATACCAGGGTTTGTATCAATACCGATATTTTTAAAGTCTCATTATGTACTCAAGAACATAGGTTACTTGCATTGTTTATGCTGAAGTTTCATTTTTAAAAATGCATATAAAAGCTTAGTTTTAAGACAGTACTTGGTCTATGAAATTATTAAACTTCTCTGTTTTGTTTTTCTTTCCTTTTTTTGAAAAAACAAAAACAGATGAAGCACAGTTAATCTTCAACATTCAGGAAACATTTGGAAACGTTGACGGGCAGGTGACTCACATAAACATTTAGATTTGCTCCATTTGGTCCTTAATGAGATTGAAATACAGAGAGGTAGAGAAGTAGGCCCAAGGTAATCTACTCCCATACTGTCACTATGGTTTCATACAATAAATATCCTGCTAACATTTTACTTGGTTAACAGTGCTATTATCGCTTGTTACCTGGGCAACTCCTGCATTTCTGAAATGCCTCCACTGTTGAGTGAAACTTTGCCTCAGTTATGTGGGGTGTCTGTCTACAGTTTCTCCACTTCTCATCTTTTGTCTTGTAACTGATCGCTCTTTCAGATGACAGCTTATTTGAAATATTTCATGACATTAACGTTGCCACAATGTCTGAGTATTCTGTCCCACGTGCTGTGTTTTTGAATAATAATTGTTTACATATCAAAACACATGCAACGTTTATCTTCTGTCGTTTACGACAGTCACTTCTGTGTGCCTTATTACATCCTCTGTTTGAAATGGAGTAAGTGGAGAGAAAAGCAGTTTCTAGCCAAACAAAACATTAAAAAATGTATGAAGTTATGTTAAAGCATTACCTGATTTTTTTGTGTGTGTTTGTTTCATTATGTGAGGATTAATCCTTAAAACTGAACCATCAGGATCGAATTATCAACATTTTGGTATCGATCTCTACTAGTCAGCCTTGTTTATTCGGCAGAGATGAAAAAAATCCGGTTGGAAGTTGTTAAATATTCAGAGGGACTTGCATCCCTTTGACAAGAGCGCGAGCTTGTGAATCCAGTCCAGAAAAGTGAGTAATGGAGTTGGCGTCTTGGGACGCTTTGGGCCACAAAATGCCAACCGCTGATCCACTGCCTTCTGAATTTATCCTTTGTAACTACATAGAAGACATAACTACATATATTTGCATGCAGACATATTTTTCTTCATATAAAGACCAAGTTTTTCGTAACACATGTATGTTAGGTAATGCAGTTACTCGCGTAGAAATGCTTAACCATGTGTTCTCAAGGATAGCGTCCAGATCTTTTTGATTTCACAACTTATTCCATAACGAATTTAAATGTAATTGGGATGATGGCAGCTAATATGATCAATCAAAAATATTGTCAGCTTACATTTTTGCAAGTCTATATTAAAAATCAAAATTTACAGAAAAAAAATAAATGTTTGTTTGAAAAACAAAACAAGAAAAGAGGTTTATTGCTCTCTTATGACTGTCAGTAGTGGTAATTTTGCATGTAGATCCAGAAATGTTTGTAAGCTAGAAACATGTCAATAATTATACATGCTTTAATTTTAGTGCTTAACTTTGTCTAGACTGTGTCAAGCCATGTTTTGCTGTATTTCATGGTTAATGCGTGGTTGATAATCATGAATATGTGTCTTTTTTTGATGCATAGATTGAGTGTAGCCTTGGGCTGAATTCACATGGATGTGGTGCCATGTTGCTCAGCAGTGGGCAGACGATGATGATCAGAAATGTCTTTACAGTCACAGTCACAAGATCAGACGTGCATCAGTCACTCAATTTGATTGGCTGTTGAAAAGTTGAACTGTTAGGTGTGATTGGCTTTGGTCAGCTTTGCACAGTGCTGACCTTACATGATGTATGTCGATCGTGAAGAGGTGCATTCTGGTTAGGAAGTGTGTCTGACTTCGAGTCGATGCTGGGGAACATCGCTGTCGCATGACGTTAAAGTGTTGCGAGAGCAAGACGGCTGCAGTCATGACGGATCAGGTGCTGCAGTTTCTCTCTTCTGGCTGCGCCAGCTGCTAAGCAACTTTATCAGGACACACTTGTGTCCTGATTGGCTGAAAGCTCCACTATTACTGACATGCATGACCTTGAGATCTGTCACCTTTTTTATGCACATGCCTTTTAAAAAGGATGTAATGGGTCTGATTTGTCTTTGCGGCAGCTTTCATTTTCTACATGTGGACATCAAACACTGTGCATTTCCTTTCCAGTAGGAAACAAAGTAATGCTTTTAGGACATATTTTCTTTTTCATCCTTTGCAATGACTTTCTTTTTACCTTCCTGCAAAAGTGATTTGATGCAAGAAGGACTGAACTGAAGAAACACCCTCAACACATTAGAATCAGTTGCCGTTGTGAACTCACACTCATTCGTAAACTGTGGCCAACTTCAGCATCATCTTGTCGTCACTGGGAGATCTTGTCAGCCATAAAATCAGCTGCAGACAACCAAAGGTGCACTCAAACCTACTTGTATTAAATGCACCCAGCAAGCTGACAGAACAAAGCTACCGTCCTATAATTCACTTCTAATGCAACATGTTACGTCTGAATAAGAAGCAAGGCAGCTGAAGCCTGAAACGTGCACATGAGAATCCTGAATGGCATTCAAATAAATGAGACAAGTTATCTTCAGAGTCATCTGCCTTGTCCAAATATTACTTTAAATAAATGTACTATTTATTATGTTTGGAATAATCATCTACAGTTATGCTTTGCAGATGTTTGTGCCAGTCTGTCCACCTCCATAACACCTTTGCTGAGGAGCTTAACCTTGTTGTTGTATGGGATGATCCACCTCAAAATAGGGACAGAAAATATCCCAAGAGACTTCATAATATCTTTGTAAACATGTAGTTACCAGTCTGAAACTCTGATCTACCTTTTTTTTTAAAGTTTGCAGTCATTTTCCTCATGCATTAGTTGACAAACTGGAGATCCTCTACTTCTTCTTCGGCTCCTCAGTGACTCAGCGTTTTGTGGATGCTGCTTTTTGCCAAATCATGATTACTCTCACCTGTTAATATCACCTTTAGTTTCAGCTTTAAGGAAATGAAAGAATTACAGCTTTTTTGTGATTTGCATTTTCCATATTGCCATTTTTTTTATAACATAGGTTATAAATAAAATTATTTTAAATCAGAAGAGAAGTGCTTCTTTTTAAGATGAGTCAAAAATGGATAAAGTGACAGATGCAAGAAAAGCAAACCACATTTCTAACCTGGTGTTGTTTCTTGCCTTCCCTCCTGCAGGTGTGAGCTGTGATGCATGTTTAAAAGGCAACTTCAGAGGTCGACGGTACAAATGTTTAATTTGCTACGACTATGATCTGTGTGCATCATGCTACGAGAGCGGTGCGACCACAACCAGACACACCACAGAGCATCCCATGCAGTGTATATTAACACGAGTTGATTTTGGTAAGTAGAGTCTGCATTTGTGCCATGTTTCTAATGTGCAGATTTCAAAAACATGCGGAAAGTGACCTTCTGTTTTGTTATTTGTTGTTTATGAATTGTAATTAGATTCACCTTTTGGAGTTTTCTTTGGCGATTCTCAGGCCTGACCTGTTGAATAGTGATTTTTGGATAATTCAGATTTTCTTTCTTATACCCTTTTTGCATGCAACTAGTATTAATTACCTGCAGTAATTCAAAAACTAAACCCTGATGTCTGTTTCGTTCACTTTCATCACATTCGGATGGGATAAGCAAAGTCTGTGTTTTACTATAATTCCCAGACATTAATTCCCAGGTGTGTCATTAACGTCTTGCATTTTGTTAAACAATTAACATTTAATTAACGAAAACTTTGAATGATGATATGAATCCTTGGCTTGTATGTGCACAGTTATGGGGAAATATTGAATTGGATGGGTCTGATTGTGAGGTGGTCATAATATAATATAATATAATCGTATAGCATCATTATATTACCTGCATCTGCCGTATTTATGCTGGGAATGAGGCAGGAAAGCTGGCTAGAGGATTTTTTTCAAATAAGACTCACTCATTGAATTACTGAGGTATGCATTCAAGATTATTATCACAGACGTCATCCACAGTTGTTACTACCGCAGGTCCTCAGGTGATACTAGTCCAGTATGACTAACTTCATCAATACTTAGAGATAGCAGTGGACGCATGCTCTGTGTCCTTTAATGGGATTTATTTTTAGCATCATAGCTCTGTTAGCTTCATAACATTTAGCGTGATTAAGTTTGTTGTCCTAAGATTTCTGGTTGTTGTTGCTCCACAAGTTATTTTTACCTTACAGGTTGTACAAATGTCTTTCTTTGTCACTGTGTGCTCGTAGTGAAAATCTTCAGCAACATGCTTCCCAGTTAAGGGAAAAACAATGCCTTTTTTTTAGGAGGAAAAAGAAAGTGTGGCTTTCAGGGTATGTCAACGAACAAGTAATAAAGCACAGGTTATTCTTAATTAACATTTCTGTATCTCAACATATTAGTTTCAAGATCAGCATTAAAAAAAAAAACAGCTCGTGATTGTTCTTTCTTAGCTGCTTCTCATTGTGGTTCATCACCTGAATGTCAGAGCACTTCTGAATTAAAAAATAAACTTAAATGAACTGTCAAAAGTGTCTTTTTTTGCAGGTGAAGAGGGATGATGTATGTGTTCAGTCTGGTGATATTCCAGTTTTGAGGCTGCATGTGTGTATGTACAACCAAGACAACAGTTAAATTTTGTTAGGTCTTGATGTTTTTCAAATGAAAAAGTTAATCCCAAATGTCTTGGCAGATAGATTGGATTTAGAAAGAGGACATAATGGTTTATTTCCACTCTGCATGAGGACATTTTTTAATAGCATCCAAATCTTTGAATGTGTTTAATACTCATAATTGGCTGCTTTGGCTTAACGATGGGTGAGTTATGAGAAAGTGTAAAGTAGAATTCAACTTTTTACAAGGGGTTTTATGGTACTGCAGTAAAACATTTATATTCTTTTTTTTCTTTGCGTGCATTTTTTAAAACCGCTAATCCATTTTTATGTGATTCCCTTTCGGGTTTAGTGAAGTGTTATTGAGCTGAATTGATCTGGGGTAAGAGCTTGCTGTGTTCAAACATGTCTCAGTTTATTATCTTGTTTTGAAGAGGGAAGTGAAAACCGCTTTCACGAGAAGGCTAATAAATAGCAGTTTTGTGCAGTAACTTGTTGCAGTTATTGAACTTTTTAGTCGTATTTCTGTTCATGTGCTGCAGGTTACCTGCACCCACCTGCTGCTCTTAAACTTGAGACCAACAACATCTGAATCCAGTTTAGTTTCCAGGTGACCCAAGGAGCATTTATGTCATTTAGACCTGAGGTTTTGTTTGTTTAAAAAAAAAAGTTTCTAAAATCTGAGTAGCATCCTAAAACTGAAAACTATGTCTACTAAACCTTTTATTTTTCAGCCTCTGAAGAGAAGCCGTTTTTAAGTTCAAGCTGGATCTTTTATTCCAAACATCCAACTTTGCACTTTTGTATATTGATTTACATTAGTTATTTCCATGCATAGATTGCTCCATGTCTCGCAGGGAGATATACAAATATATTGCATCATGACTATGTGGGTTTAAGAATGAGTTAAAAACAGAGTTAAAATGAGAACTGGACTTGAGAGGTGTATACAAACACAGTGCAACATTAGCATAAACTAGTCTGTATGTGAAAGTGTTTACTGAAGCCATAATAGCTTTGTAAGACGTTTCTTGAATGCACGATCCATTTGATGACTCACTGTTATCAAATGGATATATCTGTAGACGGTCTATTTACAGGTGGTTTTGTGTGAGACGAATTCATTATGTATCCTCGAATGTGAGATGGTTTAAAAGCTGTAAAACCTGCACCGCCAGAACCTGAAATTGAAATTTGGTTAAAACATGCTAATGTTGCACCTGAATACTGAATGCACGGTCCATCTTTGTTTTCTCTCAGATCTGTACTATGGCGGAGAAGCCTTCTCCGTGGAGCAGCCGCAGGCCTTCACGTGTCCCTATTGTGGCAGGATGGGCTACACAGAGATCTCCCTGCAGGAGCATGTGGCTGCAGAGCACACAGAGACTTCCACGGAAGTGGTAAGTAGGTGCTGAACTTGGTTTGTTCAGATCTTAACAACCAGAAATCTACATTTTTTTCGCTGATGTTTTCCATGCATGTCAGATAATTGTACCCTAATTTAGTGAATTGAATCGGTGTATGTTCCACACATTACAGGACCCTGCACTTTTAACAGTATGTTGTGTACATTTACCCGTTAATACGATACTGCTGAGGTTAACTATATAACAGCTGATCCCTACTTCTGGTACCAACTTCTGTTACTGCAAGAAAAATAAAGTGAAGTCAGGTAGACTGTAAGGCAAAGTTGCATCAGTTTACACACAGCACATAAAAAAAAAAACCCACCATAGCTTTGAGCTTGCGCGTCAACATTATGTTAACCTATGTAGACAATGGGTGCACAATTCAGAAGGTATTTTTAGATGAGGTTTCAACCACGTATGAGAAAAACCACGGCAGCGCTTCTGCTCCTGGTGGGACCCGGGGGTAAGAGTTAACAATTAACGCTTTTGATGACAGATATTCCATTAAAGATTAAACTTTAAAATCAACTTAGTAATTTTCAGTTCAACTACTGCATCGAGCAGTAGTTACCCTGGAACTGCATGTCTTTATATTTAAGACGACAGATGCACCGGAGATCTTTTCTCAGCTCGGCGTTGAGAGAGCATCGTATGTTGAATGTGCGGAGATGCGTGGCTGATATTAACATTAATGCGCTCTCTTTTCATCCTCCAGATCTGCCCCATATGTGCAGCGCTGCCAGGTGGTGACCCAAATCATGTGACTGATGACTTTGCAGCTCATCTCACACTCGAACACAGAGCCCCAAGAGACTTGATATCCTTTTCACATCGGTCTCCTTCAGACGTGGCTGAGCGATGGCGGTTCCAGCTGCTTTTCATGTTTTTGCTTTGTGAGATCAGTGATGCTCTCTTTGTCAACCAGATTGCTTTGACTTTTAAATGGTTCTCTTCACAGAAACTGACCTTTGTTGACATTTTAACACTAAGATTGAACCCTTTCGCTTGTAGTTTTCTCAGTTATCAAAGTAGTTGAACATAAATATCAGAATGTATGCGATAATGGATTTGTCTGATTAAATTAAATCACATATCATGCATCATGCAGTTTGAACAAATTCAGATTGTTGTTCAGATTGGTTGCTGTTTTCCGCTGAATAGAAGAAGAACTCTTAGCTTTGATAGCCAGGACAATGTCTGGGTTTGGTTTCAGCTCAAATCTTTCCACTGAGTTTCAGATTGAAAAATGTACATACTCGCATGATTGGCTGAAAGGCAGCAGTACAGTAAACTGATGCACGCTTGTATCAGATCCTGAAAGCAGCAACATGTTGGGGTTCAAAAAGTAGGACATTACATGCATACATGAAAACATCAAACCAGTGTAGGGACAGTGACAGTCGAGTCTTTAATTAGAAACATGCGCTTCAGTTTCAATCTGTTTGGAAATATTTCTGCATGGACGAGTGCCTGGCTAAATTTATTAACTCCCCGGCCATTTATAATGCATTGCTCATTAAATTTAGCTATCAGAATTCTGTACTGGTCAAAATCAAATTAATTTCTTACCCTGTCAGGAACAAGCTGAGGTACTTTCTGTCTAGAATAGACTCTGACGACAGCAGTCTGGCAGTTTATTTATAGCGTACTTTGAACAAATGCTGCGTGGAGAAGACAAAAGAAGCAAAAATATACTTCAGTGAAACTCAGAACGAGTGCAGAACCAGCTTGTGTTTGTGAGCGTGTGGAGGCGTTTTCTACACGTTAATGGGGACGTGAGAGCAGCAAACATGTATGTTAGCAGATCACGGCAGGTTCAGAGGCCCTGACTGCAGGCGGCGTTTGGAGGTGTGGCAGTGACTGTCTTTATGCTTCAGTTTTAACTGCATAACCAAAATAAATGTATATTCCCATCAATGGTAATTATTTATAGTATGGTAGATTTGAGTGTCAGAAAAATGTGTTCTTAAAAGAAGAAATTGTGCCTTTGGTGTATTCCTTGACAACAAATGTCACGATGAGTCCAGCGGGGTGCGGCATGTGAGGAGGATGTTTCACCCTGGCCGTGGGCTGGGGGGCCCTCGCGCCCGCAGGTCCAACATGCATTTTACCAGCAGCACCACAGGGGGGCTCTCCACCAGTCAGAGTTCCTCACAGAGCTCCAACTACAGCAGAGAGGCCATGGACCCCATAGCAGGTCAGTGATACATTAAGACTCTGAGGCACATAACTGCTACACAAGAAGCTTTATGTCAGACAAAGAACCACCGATATTAAAGCTGGAAACAAACCCGTCAGACAAATGTTACGTTCAGCACCACTCAGGTGCAGCTGAAGGTCTAATGCATGACAAGCTGCCGCTCAGTTATAACTCAGGCGTTGGAGCTTGTGAGGAAATGCATTTTTTTTTTTTTTTTTAATTATCTATTGAATTGTCTTAAATATAATTCATTTCTTGCAAATAAGAAATTGACTGTGATAGATTACCTAATTTACAAAAAGCTGTTTGACATGAAAGTCATTTATTCAACACAGCATCATTAGATCTCAGTATATCAGTGTTAAATATTGTGTTGTTGGCTGTCACTAAACAAATGAAGTGAATTGAACTGAAATATATTTTTCTTGTATTTGTTTAATGCAAGCAACACATGTCAGATTTGTTACGGGACCAAAGAAATTAGTAAAAGACAGCATCGTATGCCAGTCTGGCATATATTGTAATTAAATTGCAGCGCAACTGTAAGATTTTCAATAATTTCAGAAACAAACGATCCCTCACCACTGTGCAACAAACTAAGTAAACAAATAGTTTACCAAAATATACCAGTTGTAAATTAAAACTGAAAAAACATAATCTATTGTGCCCATTAAAAAGCAAGTTGCATTCTAACAAAATCCAGAAGTGCAGCGACCCTGTGTGGATGCCGGCTCCTTTAAGAGGCTGAGCTGAACTGTAAAACTGTCCTGATGACTCAAATCATGAAAGGCAGCATCTACAGGGCCAGCTATGAGAAGGAGCATGTGGTTGGTATCAGCACACATCCACGAAGGTGTGGGTAGATATGATGTCACACCTGTGACGGCCCAGCAAACACTAAACAGATTATTAAACGTATGCAGGTTTGGAGAAACGCATGATGCCTATTCAGATCTTTTTGTTTTTTTCCATCAGGGAAAGTCTCTGTCTCTTCAGCCAGATGCTTCCAAACTACCCGTGCAGTATTTCTACATGATGTTTGGCTTTGCTGTTGTCATGGGTATTTCTGCCTATTACAACAGCATGGCTCCTTCAGTGAAGGAGTGGGAGCTAAACTGATCTGCTTCCCTTATTTCCAAAACAATTACCGAGTACGACTCAAAGAAGAATTAATGCAACACAGCCTTAAACATGTCACTGTCTCAACTTTTTTGAGGCGTTTCTGCTGCCAAATCCAAAATAAGCAAATATCGAAAATATGTTTTCATCGTGCGTTGAAAGATTGTTTAGAGTAGGGTTTCTCAACGGGGGCGGTGTGAACCTTTAGTGGGGCTCTGGAAACGTCAGGGCTAAGAGCATCATGGTGGCTCAGGGGGGCGCTTGTTAAAAGAGGTTGAGAACCGCTGGTTTAGAGTAAGGCTGGGAACGAGTGATTGCTGTGAGAATTCCTTGTTTATCCTGTTTCTGATTTTAATCTGGTTCAGCGCCTGGCATTCGCCACATCAGCTCCAGCTGTGACATAATGAGGGTCTGTGTGCAGTCTGCCTTACAGGGTACCTGCCTCCTTTCTAATAACCCACTGGACCTGCTGAGCCCTTGATCTGACTGGATAGGTTTTAGTATAAAACATCTGTGACTGTGCATATTTCTCAAATGGTGCTTTTTCTTCTTTTTTTTTTTTTTTTTTTTAATAAAGGGATAAATGATGTGACCAGTTTTATATATTCACTTCTGAACCATCGTTACATCTTTAGTTTGCATGCTCTACTTCAAGGTTGTGTCGTGTGTGGGAACCCACAGTTTAGTAATCAAGCGTACTGGCTGTTAATTGACTACAGTTCTCTGTTCAAAGCGGTTTTCGTTGCTTCAGCGGAGCAGCGTGACAACACACGGCTGACCTGGCCAACTCTTGGCTCCAAACCATCTCCACTTCTGACAGTAAACTTTTGTCTTTGGTTCCCTAGAGCTACTGTCCCAGTTGTCGGGTGTGCGGCGTTCAGCGGGAGGCCAGCTGAGCTCGGGCCCCTCGGCCTCCCAGCTCCAGCAGCTTCAGATGCAGCTCCAGTTGGAGCGCCAGCAGGCCCAGGCGGCGCGTCAGCAGCTGGAAACTGCCCGAAATGCGACTCGAGGAGGGGGTCGAGCCAATGCAATCCTCAACACGAATTCAGCTGCTGCAAACTCGAACCCTAACCCCAGCACCAATCACACCAACAATCCCAGTCCCAACCCGGGTCAACCTGAGCCCAACACACAGCATACTGCACATAGCTCCCAGTTTCTACTCAGCAGGTAGGACCATCTTAGCTCCAATTGTTCTTACTTCAAGTCCTTTTTAACTCGTTGTTCGTCTTACTTGTTTCTGAGGGCTCACGCGTGTGAAAAAGTATGATTCAAATGGGAGTCAGCTTGTGCCTAAAAGAACCCGTCTAGCTTGGATCACCACCAGCACACAGCTCTTGTAAATGAATGATTGAGCGTTCAAGTAGCTCAGCCTGCCCCTGTTTGCTCCTTCTGCGGTTATAAGTCCATTATTAGTGAGCCAATTTTCACTCCTTTGGATTTCCTTCATCTTATTCTCACTTGGTCTTTTTTTTTTTTCTTTTTCCAGAAGGAACATTGAATTAACTGCAGCTGTAAAGGGACATTTGCTTGTTGTAGTTAATTTGATCAGAGTGGCTTTTATGCCAACTATACATACCAACTGACTGTGGCAACCTGAAATGAAGTGCCTCTCTGCTCAGATGCCATTAAGTCTTAACATCAAAATAGCAGTCAAACCTCAAGTGGGTCAGGTGTGTTATGTAAAAATTATTACCGGCCTACCAAATGACAAACAATGTGAAACTGGGTGTGTAAATTATTAAAACTCAGTTTCATAGTGGTCACAGGATACCACGGTCTATTATCCAGTTAACAAGTGTGATGTGGAAACTTCAAAACTCCTGAGAATAGATGTGTTCAGAGTTGTGTGTGTCGGCCGCTGATTTGATCCGCCCGTTTTCATCTCTTCTGCAGGCTGAGCGAACCCCGGCTGTCTGAGGCAGAACGGCAGGCGTGCGAGGCCCAGTGGGCCGACAGGAGCCTGTTTGTGACGGAGTTACTGCTGTCCACGCTGCTGCCCGACGAAGACGCATCGGCCTCCTCCTCCGAGGACGAGGATGATTGTCACGGTTCTTTGCGGAATTTCGCTGACTTCGAGGCCATGGGCTGCGTTGAGGTCATGACCTTAGATGTGGCACTGGAGAACCTCAACCTCAAGGAGACGACGCCAGCTACCAAGACGACGAAAACGCCGAAACCGGCACCAACGAAGAAAGAGCCCCCTGCGCCGCCCCTTTGATGACATGGCCACTCCCTCCCCTTAAAAAAAAAAAAAAAAAAAAAAAAAATCACCATTGTAACTGGCTGACTGCTCCGTCAGTCCAACTGCCAATGGATGAGAAAAAAAGACTGCAGTTCTTTTTGGCTTTTTTTTTTTTTTCCTTCCCCCTTTTTTTTTCTCAGTGATTGTCATTTGAGCTCTGTCGCCCCCCCCACTCCACCCCATGTTTTATGTTGTGTACTTTGAATAAAAGTAGTGAGACGAGGGAATGTGAAAGAAAGCAAGCGTGGTGGGTGCGTGAGAGAAAAGGAAATATAATTATATAAATATATTATAGAAAAATCTATATGAAAGTCGATAATCAGTTCCACATGACCCGTTTCTTCTAGCTGATGAGCAAAGCGTAGTTAGCCACGTAAGAGACAGAACTCGTCACACACTCACCGCGGGAGAGGAGGCCGACTGAAACCTCTCCAGTACAAACGCTGCTGTGTATTTATAGATATTAATTAAAGAAGTGCTTGGATGGTTTACCACAACTTAAGCATGAGCTTAAATCACCATGTGCCCATTTTTAACTGCACAGTCACTAGACGGGGGAGGTCTTTCTCTTGTTCGGACACCTGAGTAACTGTCAACCAATGGTGCTGTGTGCCATGCTGCTGGCATGTCTGCACCACACACACACATGCACACACACACATACACACACAAACACGCAAACAGACTGACTGCTGTTCTTGGTTACCTTCATACCCAGTCTCAGCCCCCCTCCCCCCTCCCCTTTGTGTGACATCACCTGTTTTGGGTCATGTGACCTTGCTTTATATCAGCTGTGGGCACTTTGGTTTTGAATTGCATATCCAGTGTCCATTTGTGTACACTACAGACGCTCCTCATATAAGCAACGCGGGGGCAAATGGAGATGAAACTCTCTCTTTTCATTGTGATCGTTTTTGGGCCTTTTCTAACATGGAAGAAACAACTGAACTTCATACGGTTGCCCCCCCCCCCCTCTCCTCTCCGTTTTTAAAGCTGACCAGATCCTCCTGTCTCAAGCTTCCCACAATCTGAAATTAATCTCTCCATTACTCACGAATGCAACAATATCTCATGTGACTTGTGAGAGAGAATCCTGTATCGCTCTTTCCATTAATTCTCTCAGATGATAGACGTTCGTTGTATGCCTCCACTGCAACCTGAAGAAATGCATTGTATGTTTTTGGCTTATCAAACGAGCCAAACAGGGTAAACCTTTCAGTTAGGAGGACAATAAAATGTTTTTGGATGGAAATGAACTAATCCAGTCCTGTTCTCTGGTTTTGTGTTTTAACTACCCCCCTTCCTTGACTTGTTTGGCTGAGTTAAGATCAGTGACATGTTGAATGAAGAGCTTAGACAAAGTCTTGCCTTTGAGCTCATGAACTATAAAAAAGAAGCTAAAAGGCCACCAAATTCTGCAAGTGTCTTCAATAAGGTACATTGCTAAGGGATGGAGCATCCAGATTATTAATTATAGCTTTTTCCTCATGAGCGTTTAAAAAAAATCACCTTACTAACAGTCAAAACTAAAACTCACCATTAAGGTTAATTGTTCAAATACTTTATAGGCTGAAGTGAGTTCAGTTGGGGAGCAAATGGCCAAAACATCCAAATAGTCTTTTTTGCCAAGTTTTTGGCTGGATGTTGTTAATCTGACATGAACCACAGCTGTGTTTTTCCTCACAGTATGACCCAAAAGAGAATTTGATGTGACTTGTGGTGAACATGCAAATACTGCATCCACTTGGAATTAAGGGGGAAAAAAGGGACAAAACAGAGCTGGAAGAGCTGTCTTTAAAATGGAAACACTGGTTTCATATAGAACCTTCTCAGACATAACTTTTTTTATGTTATTTGCCATAAAACTGCTGCTAAGCATCATGGGATAAAACTCAGTGTTCAAGTTTGGGAAGTTACTTGGTCTCCATAAGCATGTAAGTACACGCAATCAAATTAAATCCTGATTTTGCACTCTCAGGTGCTCCTTTGCTACAGCTATCTGAAGTGGAACAAACAGGTTTTGGCAGAAGAAACGGTTATAGATTTACATTGAAAATGCAGCAAAATATAAAGGAAAAGCTGCAAATAAAGCTTAAAATTAAACAACGATTTAAACTAAAGATGAATGATAAAAAGTACAAATATCTCATTACTTGAAGGTAGACTTTAAAAGCATCTTTTAGAAGGTTTCTGGAGGTTATTTGCAGTCTTTAGCAAGTGGGCATCTGATTTTTAAATCACTGCACACAAACGTCAGTTCAGAAAGGAAGCTGTTGATGCAGTGTGCATGAGAAAAAAAGTCTAAATTTTAATGGTTCTGAATGTCATTCTCATGGATCCCTGATGGGAGATTTAATACTGTCCAGTAGCCACGTTTCACCACAGCTGAACAGCTTTCCATTATCAAGATGAGGACAGAAACCACAACGGACTAAACTTCCCTCAAAGCACGAGCAGTGGCTGTTATTGAGACTCTGAAAAGCCCCGACAGCAGGAAGGCCGTGGTTTCTAATTGTTGTTGGTTACTGAAATGAGCTGATGTGAAATGGAAACTATTATCTAACAGAACATAAACAGGGTCACTAGCTGTGTGCCAGCACATATTTCAGAGTTATTGATGAGACTTTTTAAATTAAACCCAGCACAGGTGGCCACACTGCTGGGAACCTTCAGAGGCGGCCTGAAAAGATGGAGCACACTCAATTTTAAAAAGGAGGCAGGTGGTTGTGTGCCAAAGGGGAGGACATGAGAGGAGGCGCAAGTTAATGTTACATGTCAGAGAGTACTGCACATAAAAGCCGTGTTTCAGTAGGATGGTTATATCACAGCAGTAACAGAACAGAACAGAACGTCCCGTCATCAATTAAAGCTCATATCAAGACATTTCTCAAGAGTTCATGGCAATTTCCTGAGATCCTGATGAAATGTGTGCTGCATGCTTAGGTCAAAATACCTCAGAAACACTCAGCGATGCCTCCATATTCTCTGCTCAAACATACTGGATTTAGGAGGTGAAATGAGCTGCTCCTCTCCACTCCCCTTTTCACAGGGTGAACTACATTTAAGGTTGTTTGTGCACGTCGCCCTTCACAGACATGCAAATAATTTTTACCACACGAGAGACCGTAGAGTACACAGCTTGGAGGCTCAAACCAGTTCACCTGATCCCAACATGTATATAAATAAATAAATAAATAAATAAAGTAGGGGGGGAAAAAAAACTTACCAGGCAGTTGTATTCTTTAATACTTAAATTTTCCACATTTTCAGATTGGCCACAGCCAGCAGGAATATTTGGCACCATAAATCACATATTGAATTGGCCCAGGCTGTTAAAGCTTGACTGAAGATAGGCATGCTGAAGCAATGTAACAGCGAGCTACTAGTTCAAATCACATCGCTGTTCTTCAGTTGTATAAAGGTTCAACAAATTACATTTTCTTCATCCATCATTACCTGTTAAGGTTTTTACAGACAAACTATCGTTTAATAGAAAAGGTTAATCACTATCAAAAGTTGAATGTAATGGCGGTGCCATCGCAGAGCTGCGTTCAATAATAAATGGGAACTCTGAATTTCTATCTTCTGATGGGGGACCAAAAAAAAAAAAAAAAAATCAAAAGGTTGGTGCATTAACATTAACAACTCCCTTTTTTTTGTCTTAAGTGAATTTTGTAACTTGACAATTTACCTTATTTACCTGCTATCATGTTAGTTTATACAGGGAGACATTAAGAGCTTCAGCCGTTTTGATGTTTTTCTGTGCTCCATTTGTACTTGGAGATGGTTTCTGAGTTCCAGATTGGAAGTTTCAGCTGGAACAGCCCCTGAAGTCGTCATTCCACCTCAGGTCAGAAACACCTGAACAGACTTCAGAATCCACCGTGGCTGCTGCCCGCATCAATGAAGTGAAGACTTCTAATCTTACGGTTAATGTGAATAAAATAAGAAAACTATTAATCTAGACAAATCCACAGCACTGCAGTTTTTACCCGTGACACGTTCCTATGTTGTGTTAATGTGCTAAATGCCATGGACTCATTTTTTGGCTACTTTTTGACAGGCTACCAATCACTACAAATATTTGAAGAAGTCACAAGTTTAAAACTAAAATGTTCACCTGGATGTATGAATGATAATTCTGACATGAGGATAAACAACACTTATGTTCTGGTATAAATTATAATCTTACCATATTTCCACACTGCAAGAAATCAGTTTCGCACATCTTCCCCCCCAAAAAATGAGACAACTCAAAGAAGGATTTTAGGCGTTCTTTGTAATTTTAATTCCCATAATTTAGTTTAAATGCAGACATTTTTCCACTAAAATCTTAAATAAAACATTACAGTACGATATATGCAAATCAGAAGAGCTTTAAGATTTTGTAGAAGCAGGCTACAGTTTCTTTTGAAATGTATTTTTATTCATATGGTTTTTTTTTTTTTAATCATTTACTTTAAGGACCGGACAGTTAAGTAGCAGTAAATAGTAAAAAGACAACACAGAGCTGTTAAGCCTGCAGGCCAGCCAAGGAGCACAGTCTATTACAGAACAACTAGAACACTAAAGAAGACAGCACGCCACATCCAGATGAGGGTCTGATACCTGATGGCCCCCCCCACCCTCCACCTCTGTGAGGTGGTGTTATTCCCACACTAACAGGAGAGGGCGCTATTTTATCAGGGCAGGTGGAGCTACAAGACCAGAGTGACAGCTATGTAGCTGCACCTTCACAACAAAGAGTCTGTATTGCACATTCAGGGAGAAAGAAATGGCACATTCTGTTTAGTATGTATATTAAAAAAAAAAGAAGTTAAATTGCAGTAGAAGCAGTTACTCCCTCAATGGCAATTCCATCACTCATTGATTTATGCTGAAAGTTGAAAATGCTGTCCTTCTCCGTGGGGAGGAAAGTGTCAAACAGTGCCATCTAGCGGCTGCTTTCAACTGTCCAAATGTTGCTTATGTAATATTTCTAGGTTATGTACTGAATCAAAAACATGAGCTCAAAAATGCATAGGTTTATGAGTTGCAAGTTTCTGAACTTGTGCTTTCTTTGTAGCTTCGTTGGGAAAAAGCTGTTTTTGTGCGTAAAAGAAGTGATTACTTGACTTAATCAAAGCACTGGTGGTTAATACATGTATCTTTTACAGAAATCTTTGTAATGGCATGTTTCTAGAAGCTTTTGTTTTATTTTTTGTCATTATAAAATTTTGATGGCTATTTGAGCAAAATCTCCAAGTTATTTTAACTGCTGCCACATGAGGATAATTTTCACTTTCCGTCCCCATCTCGAGTAGTGCAACCCCCGTTGGCCTATCAGGACTAAGAATGCATCGGGAAAATAAAAATAAAAATAATGACAGTGAGCAACACAGAGGGCCTGATGAGCACAGTGGTGATGTGCAAAAAAAAAAAGTCATTTAAAAAGAGCGAGACCAGCAACCTCCTCCAAGTTTCAGACAGATCGAAGCTTTTTGGTTTTTTTTTTTTTGGTTCTCTAAAAAGCCGAAATGTGAGCCCTGGAGCAGTGATTCCCCTGGTGGGCCGCCGTGGTACTGCAGGTGGGCCGTATGCTTTCAATTCTCAATCTTTCAAAATATGTGTTTAATTACTGTGAAATGTTTGTGAGATAACTTAAAAAAAAAAAAAAACATTCATAAGTAATAAAACAAACTAGTTAAGTGTTATTCAGGGGTTCATCTTAACTTAATATGACAAGTGTCACCTTATTGGTTGACCCCTTACATTAATATTGGAACATAACTTTACCACTGCAGTCAGAGCAGGTGAGAGGGATGTTAGTGACGTCTCTGAAAGTGAAGGAAATGCTGAGTTTTGATGGCAACTACTTCCACTGTGTCTGTGGCAGATCCCCCCCCCTCTCCCAGATTAAAACATTGGCTACAAAGCCCTGCTATCTGGGAGGAGGGCCGTGAAAGAGTGTCATCTTTTGGGAGCAAAAATGAAAAGAAAAAAAAAAAAAAAAACCCTGGGTCTTTCGTGCATCATGAAATGTTAAAACGTACTTCCTCCAGGCGTTTCTACAACAAACAGGATGTTAACACACCAGCTCCGGTAGGCCCTCTGTGTAACACACAGCCTGTGGCAGAGTAAAAGGTCATGAGCTTCAAGAGAGTTCAGCCGCCGCAACCGAGGAAACGAATGTGCTCACAGTCCAGCTGTCATGGCGGCGCTGGCTGTCTGTCTGTCTGCGGCCTCAGTACACCGCCGACTTGGATTATGTACTGGAATGACGCATCGTTGTGCTGTGACGCTGAACTCAGTGACATTAAAAGGCATCTTGACTCTTGACGTTCAAAATCCAATCTTCTCACCTACAAATATCCGCCTTCTAGATTTCAACATCGGTGAGCCATAAGCCGCTGACCTGCACTCAGAGCTCATGACCAAAGCAGTAGGGAAACAAAATTACAAAGTATTTTCATCTGAAGTTCAAAAGTAAAAATGGCAATTTCCAAGTCTGATCTACTGGCAACCAACACGCCAATCTATATATCAGAGAAATATACCGGGGCTCTGAGAAAGTGTGGCGCATGGCACTGGCGAGGCGGCGCGCTGAAGCGAGTCCATTTCCCAGCGTCGCTGCGATGGCAGTCTCACAACAGCGAGCCCCCGTTTGCCTATTTTCCCAACGAGCCTACACCGTCTTCTCCGAAGCGTCAGGAAGCTCACCCAGGTTAAAACTCAGATATGGTAGAAAAATATATAGTTTTGATGAAATTTCTCTAGTTACTCTTCTCATTACTGAATTGCACCCATACATGTAGTGTTAACACATTGTAGTAGCAGTGTAAAGTGACAATGACCATGATTAGCACAACTACTACAAAAGAAAAAAAAATGAAAAGAAAATGAAAAGAAAAGTCATCGCGCACACATTTGCTCTCGTTCTTTTACTCTAGACACTTCTGGTTAATTTTCTTTTACTTGCACTTAAAAATTCATGGTTAATAGTTTGTATTTCATTGGCATCATTAGGCAACAGTTTTTTTGTCTTTTTTTCCCCCACAGATACTCTACGACATGGTTACGATGTAAACACCACAGTACTTCATTATTTTACTGTATCTGCACAGAGTAAAACACAATGTTACAAGGCATGTGGCTACTTAAGCATAGATTTGTTCATGAAAAACAAAAAAAAAAAACAAAACAAAACATCACAATGAAAAGAACTTGCAACACCTTGCATCGAATTTGTTCAAATAAAAAAAAAAAAAGCTCTAGACTTTGTTCATCCACAGGTCATGTGACCGTGTTTAAAAGCTGGTGATGATCAGTTGTACCCCCACAACTCTTTCAGACACAATGATCCTCCAACAAAACACCTGATATCTGGTGAGGTGAGCAGCCGAGAAAACTCCCAACATGCTTCACTTCGACCAGAGCATCAAGCTAACCTTTAGCACTTGGACTGAAGCGCAGGTGAGCAAAAGACGCCGCTGCACCTCAAAACAAAAACAAAAAAACCAAAACCCCTTCAGAGGAGCTACGCATGTGCCTGGGGTTGAATCCCCTACCTTTCCACATCTGCACAGATGTTATAATACAACAGTTTTAATATTTTAGTGTTTGATATGACATGGTTGCTTTCTAGCATGACAAGGCCCCCCCTCCCCCTCCCTCCCTCAGTTTTGTCATGTGGACGGTATGTGAGGAGTTTCAGTTTCTGAAACACCTCGTACTCGGGTATGGAGAGTGCAGAGGTCCCTCTCTGACGGGGACCAACGACAGGACTTCATGAACTGAGTATATATACGAAACCAAAGGCATATAGATGAAGATATGTGAACGTTACACGGGACCTTGTCAGTATTTTTTTTTTTTTTGTTCTTTTTTCAATGCTTTCGCTCACTTCTTGCGTTTTGGCCTCTGCTGCACCTCAACAGTTTTTCCTACGTTGAACAACCTGCTGAAATGGTGACGAGTAACTTTGGCATGGATCTGCTCCGAAAAGAACAACCTCTCTGTCCCTCATCATCTGGAAACCAGCCTGACATTTTCTCAAGGAGGGAACTATTAAAATCTGGACCTGTCTGTCAGTTCTGGTTACTTTCATTACTTTTAAAATAAAATGTTTCTTATCCGCCCCACCGGTTAAATGTTTTTGCTATGAACAATCCTGTAAATTATAACATCATGAGGTAAAGAGCCCCCCCGCCCACCCCCACCCGCCAACCAACTACAACATTAAAAAGAAAACCATATTTCCCATCTCCCGTCCCTCCTTCTGCCAAACTCCATAAAGACATTATTTACAGTACAAATTACAGTATAATACATCATTAAAAATATGAGATCCATCTCTAAAAACATACAGGAGCGCTTGACAAAAAAAAAAAAAAAAAAAATCGGCTCTTTAGTAAATTAGGTTTCTATGGTATCATGTGGAAAATAAAATCAGAGCAGAGTGACGGTTGCACCATCCTTCTCTGAGGCGTCCTTTCCCATTTGGCCCCGGTTGTACCTGGCTAGCATGTCGACACGAGATGATGGATGGGTTGGTTGACCGCAAGCACATTGTTTCTTCTTCTGTGTTAAAGCAAGCCGCAATACAACAAATCGTAATTCATCATAACAATATGTACAAGTTTGTTTTTTTTGGGGGAATATTCTGACCAACATTGCGACCCGATATTGCAGGAAGAATGATAAAGATTTTGCTCGGGGAAATGCTTTGTCGGTGTGCAGAATCAACAGCTTTTCAAATATATATATGTTTTTGTCATGAGTTGTTCGTCTTTTTTTTTTCTCTTACAATCATGATTCTTTTTAAATCAAAGCTGAAAACGGCCGCCACCATCTCTCCAGCAGATATAATTCTTGTTAAAGGTTACTGCTAAGATCTCTAATGTTTTATATACAGCAGATTGAATGATACATTTCTCCTGCACCCCACCCTCTCTTTTAGAGAATAAATTAAAAAAAAGAAAAAAGGTCATAAACTCAAGAGTCAAAAAGACCTCAAGACAATGGAGCCAGACAGGGCGTGAACCAACCCCCCCCACATCCACGGTACAACCAAGTCCACTTGTAAACATCTGCAGCTTCCTCCCACCTCTCTTCACTCTTCCACACTCCCCATCTTCACTTCCTTCTCCTTTATCTGCAACCCCAGCACTCGAGCTATGATTTTTACCCAAGTTCCCCCATCCGACTCTCTCCCGCCTCCCCCGCTCACCCTCCCAGCCACGGGCCCTCAGACGAAGGGCAGGATGCCGTAGACGAACAGGGCCATGACGGCAGCGCTGAACAGGCCGGCCACGGGCACCGTGACGAACCACGCCAGGAAGATGTTCCTGAAAAGGCGCCAATCCACGGCTTTCTGGGAGCGGATCCAACCCACGGCCACGACTGAGCCCACCTGAAGGCCGCAGCCGGAGGAAGGGGGGGAGGAAAAAAAAAAAAAAAAAAAATTAGCGAAGGCACAGAACACAACGTTCAATGTAAAGACGACAGCGAAGAGCTGCAGGCTGCCCGTGTTTTCCTCAAGATTGGTTTCAGGCGTTGTTCATTGCTCATGTTACGTCAGAATGCTTTTGCAGGTGACGGGTGGAGTTTCTTGGTGTGAAGTATGTGAGTGCATCATGTACTGATGGTACGTATCTGAGCTGGCAGAAGAGACGGCAGCAGCTCAACAGGAAAAACCTGTGCAGCCTTCAGCTCCTCGAGTCCGAATCAAGTTAGTTACAGCAAGCCAACTGTGGAGGTTACCACTGAGTCAGTGACTTTAACTAGTGGAAGTCTGAAGCCCACATCAAAAATTCAGTACTCACCTTTTCACTGACTGTAACGTGAAAAAACGTTAAGATACAGTTTTCTTCAGACTTCCACCAATGTATTCTCACCTCACTTTTTATAAAAGAAACCAAATCAGAGCACAGCTGCAGGAGAAATCATCTTGGAGAAGAGACAGATTTTCAGACACTTCAGTGTGTTGGAGTAACACGTGCAGTGACTGGTTTCAGCTCTGTTCCTGATACTACAGTTGGACAGGAGTCGCACTGTAGTCGCCTGCTCTTATACGGCCAGAGAAACCCGAGACGCCTGCCACGCCTGGCTTCTGCTGACCCGACCTTCCGCATTTAGTCAGTCCCAGTTGTAGTTGAAAGGCCAGTCTTAATCAGTAACTCTAGTGCCCGACCACATAAAAATATCCACCAGGAGGAGGTTCCAGAGCAGCTTAACCTGTCGCTTCAAACACGCCTGAATAATGAGAATTACGATGCGGTCGCCCAAAAGCGGAGCGTCTCCGTGGAGGATTCTGGATTCTGCTGCCCACGTTAAAGCAGTCAGGACCAAAAGCGTGCTGCCTCAAGAGCTTTGGAAACCACAAGTCACTGCACGTGATCAAATTATAACAGCTCACACACTGAAGCTGGGCATCAATCTGATTTAACCCCCACACAAATTTAGAAAATAAAATCAAGCCTGCATAAAGCAAGTAATCAGATGGATGCCCATCACTCCCCACTCTGACATACGATCACACACACAGCCGTCTCAGAGATGCTGGCAGATGCTACTGGCTACTTTCTGAAAACTCAAGAGGTACTGAGCACTTTTAGCATCTCTTTAGTCATGTAAAAGTGGCAAATGGTCTTAAATCTGTCCCTTCTAAAGGTTTATAAATATTTTGATTTTTTTAAACCATAAAGCATCTGTACATCTCCAGACACATTCACTACACCACTTAAATCACCACAGTTATATACCTCTAACCATCAGTAGATTTAGCATTTTGGCATAGCGGTTGATTATCTGAGGTTTTAGGGAAGAGAGAAGAGTATTTGGAGGTGAGGAATGAAAATGAGGGATTGATGGTGAAGCTGATGTTTAGACAAAAACTGATCATCGATAATTAAATGCCAGTTTTGAATCTCGTGCAGTTTCCCTTCAGTTGAATAGATTTTTTTTAAGTTTTAAAAATCAAGATTACACTATGCTTATCATCCACTTATCATGCAGTGCAACAGTTCACCGACGTGCATGTTTCAAACTTGTTATCCGCTTCAAAAGAGGAGCTCTGAGAGGGCTTTAAAAATTGAAAGCCAGGAGTGGAGGCTGCATAGTAAAGGAAAAAAAAAAAGTTAAGCCAAGCTAAGCCAAGCCTGCTTTTGGATGTTAATATCTAAAGGAAAAAAAAGAAAAAAAAAGATAACAATGGCATCATCCTCTCATCTACCTTAATGCTAAAAAGTTATTAAGTCTAGTAAAAACAAAATAGTATTTAAAATGGATTAATTCCAAAAATTCATGACAACTACTGAAAAAAAAATTATACAGCAAAAGCATCTGAGTGAAAATTCTCTGCTTTCATCTTTTAGTAGCTGGACACTTCTGATAGACAGTTTAGTATCCAAGCAACAGCCTAACATCTACAAAGCTCTCTTTATGGCCAAACTGAGATTTTTTGCTGCTGGAGGAAAACTGCAGGAGAAGTCAAAACTGCAACTTCAGAAGTTGTGATTGCCTTTTGTGATTGACAGCTAGAGGTGAAGCAATGAAGAGGAGCTCGGGGAGAGCCCTCTTGCACAACTTCACGACCAGTGACTCCAATACCTTGCAGTGGGTGGAGCTTATTGGGATGCCCACATTTGATGCAACAAGGACTGTTAGCGCACTCATTACTTCAATGCAAAATCCGCTGTGAGGACAGATGAGCAGAGAGACAGAAAGATGGAGAGGGAAAGGTAAAAAAAAGTGGAAAACAAGTGTGACAGGTGGGATCGGGGGGAGGAGGAGGAGGCTGGTGGTGGGGGAGTCTGCTTGCAGCCAAGCACAGGAAGGTGGAGGACCCACACACCAAACCATGCCAGTGCTGAGAGGGCAAAATGGAAGTGAGCTGATGGAAATGAAACAGAGAATGAGACGAGGTGGGTGGGGAGGGGGCAGAGGATTAGGGACTGGAGGGGTCCTCTCGGTCTCCCAGCCTGGATCTGGTGGTCCTGTAAAGAACGTGGGGGGGGGAGAGGGGCTGCACACTGCTGCCTGGGGCGAGACACGCCTGAAACAAACCATCTTTTTCTACAGCGAAAGAAACTGCCAGATCCAGACGATTCAAGGGGAGTTCAGCCCGATGATAATCTGGGCGTCATTTCGATAGTCTTGGCAATCATTATCAATAATCCAACTGCTACTGTAACCACAGAGTTAATTACCACCTTCAACAGAGCTAATAAAATAAAAGCATACATCATCTTCAGGTGTTGTTCCCTGTTGGCTGTATGCATTATCTGCACAGCGAAATGAAGTGTTGCAAAAAAACAAAAAAAAACATCAGATCACCATCTGCAGCTTAAAAAGCTTTAAGATAAAGAAGTCAGATTAGTGCATCAACATTTCATAACTTAGTATCTTATTCTTTCTGGGTTTATCTACTTAGAAATTATGTTTTTAACTATTACTGCAAACAAATAAAATGAAGAGAAAAAATATATTCATACAGTTTTTTTTTTTTTTTTTTTTACATGAAAAGAGCACGTGTTCCAGTTTGGCAGTGACACCAAAGCTAATTTAACATGTTCAATAATGAAACCCCTTTTTTTTTTTTCTTGCCACGTCTCATTTCTTTAAACAAATGTTGTCGTTTCTAAATGAGTCCTTCTGTCCAGTCTGTACAATGTTAGAACAGAAATGATTGCCAAAACTATTAAAACCCACGGTTGTTGTTTTTTGTTTTGCTTTTAATAAATGAAGCTTTCAACACATAATGAAACTCAGCTTACAGACATTTTCTGCCAGGCAGACCACTTGCTTTTTGTAGAAAGAGACAAACTGTCTGGCCTGGCACCCTGGGAGCCAGTGTGAGTTCCCTGTCCCCTGGAGGGGCCTGGAGGGGCCTGGAGGGGGGGTGGAAAGGGCCGGCCGGAGGGCCACTCAGTCATACCTTGCAGTGTGTGGTACTGACAGGGATTCCGATATTGGAAGCCAACACGACTGTGAGTGCAGAAGCCAGTTCAATAGTGAATCCACTGTGGAAGGAGGGAGGGAGGGAGAGAGGGAAGGGAGAGGAGGGATTGAGTGGGGGGAGGGGGGAGGGGGCAAAGAGTCATTCTTCTTTGTAATGATGGCAGGGCCTCACCAGCATCCCCATTACCCCCAGCAGCACACCCGACATTTTTCATTCACTCACTCAGAGAAAACATAAATAAATGTAGTAATCACATGAACCCCCCCCCCCCCCCTCCTCCCCCCAGACAGCCACCCACCACTAAACACAGCATTTCTGTGACATCGTATATGTTTGTAGGTGGTTACAGCTGCTGCATGTGACACAGGCGGAGCTTTTTGTAGGTGTGTTTTTGTTGTGCCTTGTGCTTACTAGAAGACATTTTCTCCAAAGTCATGTCCTGTTTCCAGAACACTGTGACTTCAGACCAGTGGATGCACTGGAAGAGAAAATCATTAATACACACACACACACTGACACACACACACACAAACACAAAACCAACGACCAAACAAAGGATGAGTGGAGGGAAGTGGATTTGAACCGAAGCATTAGCTGGTGTTTTGTTTTTTTCTTTTTCTCAGGATGTTTATTAAATTAAAAGCAGCAGCAGCAGCACTGAGTCAAGGTTCTAAGAGAGAGACACTGAAATTTATTTGGCTGAAGCCTCGTGATCGTTATATTGTCATTCTGTTTCAAGGCGCTGAGTTCATGAACCACAGGAGCCAATTCTGGTCCCAGCAGGGCTCTAATGATCTGACCTGAGCCGGTACAACATCGACGGGAACCTTCGGGTAGATGGGCATTACCTCAAAGCTGCCGTCTGACAGGAGGCTCTCACACGGCATCGGCGTGGAACATCCTGGTGGTCCAACACGCCGATTCCCACCCCATCTCTTTTTTTTTTTTTTAATGTGAAAACGTTATTAAGAATGTGAGTGTCATCATTTTTTCTGAAGGCATTTTTTTAAACACCATTCTAATCAGCTGGAAATGTGAAGGACTCGGCTCCGCCCCCATCGCTGAAAACGAACATCTAAGGCAACGACCTCACACGTAATAAATTGACATCACCGACTGGTACAACTGGACAGAGCCGGGCGCATCTGCAGTCATCTGCCCCCGTCAATGAAAAATCAGATTTCAACTTTAAAAATGGCCTTCACTGCTGTGATGAGCTGAACTTCTCAGTGGAGGTCCAAACGCATGCCCGGGCATGTACTGTGGACTCCACATATCTACACGCTTCCCTGTCCTTGCCCCAAACCAGCTCCTTTGTGTGGTTGAATCATGGAAACAGACACTAGAGAAAAGAGGGCCTTTATAAGGGCGAAGCAGAGCAAATTTGTGTTTGGATTCTGGCAGCAGAGTCAGTTGGTGATCGGAGGAGGGGAGATTAAGAAAGAAAAGGGACACATAAAGAAAGAGAGAGAGAGGGGGTAAAAGGAAGGAAAAAAACGTAGCAAAATAATAGATGAGGGGGAAATAATGAAGAGGAGCGTGAGAAGAACTGAGAGAGCCAGCTTCAGATGTGACAGATGGGAAAAAAATGTATTAAGAAGAAAAGGAAGGTAAGGACTAAAGGAAAGAGGGAAAAAAGAAGGGAAAAAGTGAGGACAAGGAAATGAAGAGGGTTTACCACAAAAACAAAGATTTACAGTAGGGGCAGGAAGGAGAAAGGAGGAGGATACAGGAAAGAAAAAAAAAAGTGCAAGGGAATGCTGGCATTCCTCCCTGCGGTTGGAGAAGAGAAGTCAGAGTTCCCACTGTGGCTCTGCCCCTCCCTCATCCCTTCTGCTGTACTTTTCTTTATCCAGAATGCTAAATAGCTTCCTGTAACCCTGTGTGATGTTCCTGCCAGTCAACAACAACAACAACAACAACACACACACAAACTCACCAGAAGAACAGGCTCGCTGCTGCAATTAGCCCTGAATGTGAATGCAAACAGAAACTCACAGGACATTCAAAATGCTGCAACCTGCGGACACAGGGCTCAGCGTTTTTAATGTACACACCTCCCTGAGGTTCACACACACACACACACACTCTTGAGCTAATGAGTGGGAAGACAAGAATGCAAAGAGAGAGAAGATTTAAAGCAAGGACCAGGGAAGAGGGCCGAGCAGATATACTGGCTGTTGCTTTAGTTGTGGGACGAAGCCAGGCTCCGGGTCTTCATTCGCTGCGGTCCAAGACACTACTTATTTATTCATGATTATTATGTAATCATTCTATTCTACTGCTTATCTAAAGAGCTACGAGAGAAGATTTCTGAACATGTTCAGGAAGTTTTTTCAATTCAATAGAATAATCTGTTTGTTGAAAAATGACAGTGCGGTTAACGTGGTCACCAGATGGTTGATGGTCATTTAGGAGCGGAGAGAAGGAGAAAAATTAAGTTCACAATCAAAATATTGTACTCTTCATTCAGACACCGCAATTAACATTCATTGCATTTTTGTGCCTCATAAATTCACGTTAAATGGCTCCGATCACACAAGTATGTCCATTCAAGAAAATTCAGAAATTCAATCATGCTGTAATGAAATACGACTTAAGTTCATCTGTGTGCCTCTAAAAGATGGAGCCAACATAAATGAGACAATTACAACTGTAAATGTGCAGATTATGTGGTAAAAATTAATTGTGCCTGCATCCGGCAGCAACATGGAGTCTGCTCCGTTAGTCAGGCATGTTTACTGCACCTGTAACACGCAGCTCACGAGGAAATGCACCACATGACTGTGACTGTGCAGCCTTGGTTCATGCATTTTCCTGCCTGTCTGTTGTCCATTACTGAATATAATTTCCATGCTCGTTTGAGTGCGGCAGTGTGAAAGGCCTTGTAAGAGTGCGTCCTGATTCAGCTGTGTTAACTACTGCAGCGCTGCGTGAACCCGTTTCTGTCAGGATGCGTGCGGCTCTTTGAAGCAAGGAAAAAAAAAAAAAAAAAAAAAAAAAAAAAAACTCATGTTGGGAGGTTCAGTCTCAGCCAAAAATACACCTCACCCGCCGACAGATGCACACCTTTACACCAACTCTCTTGTGAGGTGGTTTTCTCACCTTGAGGGGGTGATGGGAGTCAAGTCCTTCCCCATGGTCTGGATGACGCGGCGGCCCCACACCCAAAGACCGGCGCAGATGCCTATACCACCGTAAAATAAGAGCCAAACGGGGGTGGCAGCGTCCTGCATCACACCTCCCTGGTCATAAATCATCCACAGCGCCACCAGGGGGCCGATGGCATTACTGCATAGATGGAAAAATGGATAGGGTTAGGAATCAAAGACTACATGATGTCAAATGAGCAGGGTCAAGTGGATTTTTCTGTTACAGGAGAATAAACACACTTCTATACCATCACGAGGTATTAGGGAAATGCACTTTTAGCAGTACAGTGGATCACAGAGGCCGCCTCTGATACCTGACATCGTTGCCTCCATGAGCGAAGGAGCCAAAGCAGGCGGTGAGGATCTGCAGGAAGTGGAAGAGCAGGAACACCTCCGGCTTGTCCTTCTCCTCGTGATCTTCCTCTGCCAGGTCATCCAGAGGGATTGGAGCCGGGGCTCCTTCTTCCTCCACCCCCTCCAGCTCCGTGGCCAGCTTCAGCTCCACCCCGCCCTCCTCCGCTTCAATCTCGGCCTCGGCCACGGCGTTGCAGTACGACGAGTAGCTGTCGTAGCGTATCCGCTTCTTGGAGTAAGACACGCTGTTGCTCCTGCCGCCTCCCTCGCCCACGAGCTTCTCGCTGTCGTCGCGCGACTCTGAGCGCACGACCGGCTGGACGGGCAGGCCGCATATCGCTGCCGTGTAGCAGGTGTAGCTGTTGTTGCGGCGCAGCAGGCGGTAATTGTTGTCGGCCGGGCCGGCGCTGGAGCCCGAGCGGTCGCTGTCGTCCATGCGGCCCAGGTGGATTTTATGAAGCAGGTCTTTATACAGTCCAGAGTCTTTGTGCACGGTGTGGTACACCTGGCCGTCGCTGCGCGTGTGGCCGTCGAAGCTGAAGCTGCCGTTAGAGATGGGCGACTTGAGGCAGCCGTTGGTCATTGAGTGGGTTCGACCTAGAAGAGGAGGGATTAAAATGAGTATGAGGTTTATGACCAAAATAAATTTTTTGTCTTCCATGAACAAACGTGGTACTGGCACATCTCCAAGCAGTACTGTCTTTTTGAAGAAAAAAAAAAAAGACAGTCTTTTACCGTAGACCCTGCCGTTTGGCAGTACATTGCCCCCATTAGCGAGGCTGGTGAGCTCCCCGCTGGAGTCGCGGGTCCCCCGATCGCTGCTGCCTCCGGTGAGGGGCACCACGGCCTCGTCGGTGCCCTTCGCCCCCGGTAGCTCTTTGAAGACGGGGCTCTCTTCCTCCTCTTCAGGGATCTTGTCCAGGCTCTCGTCGGAGATTCTGGACAGAGCCTGCTCCTTCTTTAAACGACCTGAAGCAAGCCAGAATCAAGAGTCAGAGACAAAGTAATAAGAATATATATGAGTGAGCACACTTGGAGGAGGAAAAAAGAAAGAAAATATCCCAAGTTACATGGAAAGGCAACAAACTCATTTAGAAACAGCATGCCGTCAGAACAGCGAGACACAAAACTCAGCAGAAACATTCCATAAACACACGCACCCGTCAGCTGATCCAAACTAATCCCACAGCTGATATCCTTGATGCACTGCAGCGTCTCAAACAAACAGCCTCAGCCATTACGTTTCATTACCGTCTATAATCCTCAAAGGCATTCAGTCATGACACGTTAAGCAACAGGCCAAGTCGGCGTCACACCTGCACCTGGACTCGAAGGCAAAACAGAAAAGCTGTTTCTATTTTGAGCCTGAACTTGGATATTTAATGCTTCACTAACACAGCTGGTCTTTTCAAAATCTACAAGTCCAACGCTGCTTGTTAAATTCATAAGTTTAGAACGCAGAATATTTTTGAAGCCTGTCAATTTGAGGAAGCAGACGTCATAATTCATCCTGCATAATCTAAATTCAGCAGACCGGCTGCCGTCCTCCACTCTCCCAGTTATTCTCCGTTATGCTACTTCTACCATTTCCTCTTTCATGAGCGTGATAAAGTCTTGTGCTTTGCTGTGGGCTGGTTTTCCCATTAGGAGAAATAATAGCAAACTTTGATGTGAAAGCTTTCTACACTCCAGGACATAATCGTAACCCCCCTTCGACCCTTTCAATCCATGTAGATACCTTCAGAATATATATATATATATATATGCTAAATAAAAAAGAAATAACCAACACTTGAGAGTTTACAGGTTTTTTTTTTCACTTTTGTGCAGCTTTTGCTGAAGTCAACAAGCAAACATCCGCCGCCTTCTGTTTGCTGTCAGAGAGCAAACTGTGTGAGCAGAGGCTGATGCTTTGTTGTCGTGCCTGCATCCGTCAGACTCCTGGGCTTTCAGACGCTGTGGGAAAGATGGTGCAGACATGCAGAGAAAGACGCGCACAAATACCTACTTGCTATTTTTCTCCTCATCCAGGGACAGACGATTATCCAAACTAAAGCTGCACAGACCAACGCTCCCGCTAAAGTGATCAGAAATATGGCCCACACTGGTAGCATCTCCAACCCCAGCACTGCAGTTTAGGAAAAACAAACGCATATTAAGTTGCCTTTTTCCAGCTGAAAAAAACAAAACATTCATAGTATGCAAGTGTCCCCTGCACTTACATGGAGCTCCAGTGTACATGATGGAGAACGTGTTGATCCCGATGGTGGAGGCGTAGAAGAGGGGCAGCGCTCGCAGCCCATTTGGGACAGAATCATCCTGGTGGAAAACACACGGATGGATTTTAACACTTTTTTTTTCTAATTATCTAAGAAGCAGCTCTTACAGGAGACAAATCATCTCAATGAATCAAAGTTGTATGTACACTACATTGTTGTAAAAAAAAAAAAAAAATCATATTCAAGTGTCCATAAATGCATGCTAAGATGTAAACGTGCACCAGAAGTCAATACAAACTGAAATCTGAGCCCCTTTTCTTTTTTCTCCTTTTTTTTTATTATTATTTTGGCTCTAGTGGTTTTATTTAAAGTAGCTCTGCAGGAAATTGGAGCAGAGAGAGGATGAAGACACCAAGCCAGGACTTGAACCTGAGCTGCGTGAGGACTACAGCCTTTGTTTATGGGGCTCCTGCTCAACCAGGTGAGCCATCCGACACCCCTGAACTCTCCTTTTATGCTTTCCAGTCTTCACACCTAATTAACCTAGCTCAGCTCAGGCCAGTTCAGAGGTGTGGGGACTGTCCATCCGCTGTTGTCGAGCTGTCCAGGAGTTTGGCTTGGACATTTCACAAAAGTAGCATACCTCTAACAAAGACAAGCGTTTCTGCAAAACTGCTGCGAATCAGCTGCAAAGCCAGAAACAAGCTCATAGTTTGACCAGCGTGCCGACAGTCCAACGACTGTCACGCAGCTCCTTCACATGCAGCGCTGCAGCAGTGACCTTAACGTCTCTTACATAACAGGTCTGCGGGTGTTGCCATATCAAATGGGTTTTATCTGAGGAAAACCTCTCTGGACAAGTTATGTGTACATGTAAGCCTGAGTTTAATTTTCAGTATTTACATCCAGACTGGCTCGACACATGGGGAGTCCAATTGTTTACATGGCACTTTGACAAAATTACTCATCAGCTGCAGAGATGGCGATTCCATAAAATGAAATGCTTTTACAACTTAAAACTGAAAACTTTAGGGCTGAAAAATGATCAAACCAAGTTTATAAAATAATAAAAATAATAAATGCAAGAAACTAAACTAAATTGTATTCGTCTGCATTTTTGTAACCAGATATATGAAACTTGTTTTGCCGTGTGAGCTCACCTTGCTCAGGATGAAGTGTCTGATGAGCATGAAGAGGAGTCCAGACATGAGTCCAGAGAGTAAAGGGGAAATGAACCATGAAGCCACTGGAGCAGGAAGGGAAAAAAAAATCTCATAAGAAAGCAGCCAACAAACACAAATGACTCACAGATATGGAATCAGTCATCATAGTTTCTGCATTAAAATAGCAATTTCCTTATTTAAACGTCTTTGGGATAAGCTCTCAGTTTTGTTTTAGCAATAATTACTGCATAACAAGCTGTAATACATATAATCTTCACTGTAATATTATATCAACCCCCCCTCCAAAGAGGAACATTTGGTTCATCTGCTCCTCCTGAAAAAGGAGTAACTTGAAAAAGTCCTACCTGACAAGGACATCTGATGACCTGGTGATTACCCTTTAAGTTTTACAAGCTAAGTTTTACAGTCTGATAAACTACTTCACAAGGGCTGTGGTGCAGCCATCACAGAGGAGGTGTTATTGTGAAACAGAGCATGGTGGACAAACTGGTCTCGTAAAGTTCCTCGTCATTACCAATTTTGACGAGCTGCATCCACTGCACGCCCTTGGTGCCGATGGCCACCATGGAGAAGCCGATGGTGGCGCCGACAATGCAGTGAGTGCCAGAGATGGGCAGTTTGAGGAAGGAGGCGATGAGCTGCCACACGGCTGAGCCTGAGACAAAAAAAAAATGAGAGAAACGTCACAGTCAACCCGCAAAACGATGGGGTGGAGAATAAAAAGAACCAACAACATGAAATTAGAGAGCACGATAGCATGAACACAAGCAGAGCTAATTCAGAGTTTTGCATGGAGACATCTTTTAAGTGAGACTTTTGTGTGAGAGCTATAATATGCTGAATTGTGAAGTTTGACAGTTTATTAATTTTGTGTTTGAAGTTTTTGGGGCATGTTACATTGACCTATCGAACAGGTATTCAAAGAAAGCAAAAGCTTACCCTGCCTCTTATACTATAATGTTACTCATCCATTCAGCCTTGTGTGGGCCAATCAAGCCGTCTAGTTTTGTATCTGGGAACAAGCAAGCTCTTCCCTTTTTAGGAACGGCCAGGTATTCATGTAGATATTTATTTATTTTTGTAAACATTGGATGTCCTTCCTTCCTGACAACACTCCCCATTTATCTTTGGGTCTGGCACGGGGGGGGGGGTGTAGCTGGGACACAATCTCACAATGGCCTGTCCAGAAGCACTTTGGTAAATGACTGAGGGCTGGGGACCAGCAAGGACACAGTTTGTCTTATTTTGTTAATACCAAAGTTTAAAACGGACCTCTTAACAAGATGTTAAAAGGTCAAACTCCAGCCCAGGAAATCTCTGATGTGTCGGGGGTCAATTAATGATTTCACACCACAACCGTTAGTGGGTTGTATAAACCCGTTTCCAGCTTGTTATACCTCTTTAATCTATATTATAAAGAAAAGCCGCCACCACATTAATGTAACTGGACCGACTCTCTCCCTCTTGTAAACTTACATGTTGAACATGAAAGAAGTGCAACAATGTCGCTAACTTGACCAACAGCAGGACAGTGACTGAAATTATTAATTTAACATCAACAGTGCTAATTTATTTCAAATCCAAGCAGTTTAGGTTGGTTGAAACCAGTCAGTGCCTCAGCCATCTCAGATCACTGCCCAAGTATGTGTTTACTGACAGTTTGAATCCTTCACAATATTTTTCAGACATGTGACTAAGTCAGAACGTGTTCATTTCTGCTCAACTCTGACTTTAAATAGTGACAGTTGCTTTCTTTACTTAAAGAATTTAAGGAGATGTGTTCACCTTTTTTTTTCCTCCCAAACGTCAACAATTTCCTGAATCATAAACAAAACAACAGGGACACAGAACAAAAGTGCCCTTTTAAACCATGACTAATGCTCTTTCCACAGGGTGTGTCCCCTTTTAAATCTGTTGGCCGAACCCTCTTCCCAGGTGCAGCAAGTGCGACGCGGTGTGAAGCTGGTTGCTCTGTTTCTGATGAGGGTCTGTGTCTGAACCCTGCTGATCGACACGCATCACTGAATCATACTTTCAGACTGAGGCGGCTTTAAACACAAACCTGTTGCTTTGTTTAAGACAGAGACTGAATGAGATGTCACTTCAGCATCACGGCAGCATTTTTCAGTGAAGGGCTGAGTCATGTTTGAAATTCATAATAATGGCTTTAGATTTGAACCGCTACTAGAAGATGACAAAGACTGGGAGGCTGTGTTAGTCCGGCTGGCCGTACCCGCTCACAGCCGATGGATGCAGGTTATAGTTCTGAACAGAAGACTGCTTTATTTTTCCCACAGGTTGTAAAAAAAAGTCTCATAAAGCCCATAAAAAATAAAAAAAAATCCCAAGTGTATTACTTTATTTTCCCTTTTCTTTTTATTTTTTTATTCAAGGACAACGGAGGCCATTGTTTGAGTAATGGATAATAGCACCACAGTGCGTCATTGTGGTGCTTTGATGGTTTTATTCAGTATATACTTTACTCTGCCGTCCGTGACTTCCTGTAATACATCCCAACCTGCTGCAGAGGCACAATCATTTATACTGCTTTTATCTGATCCAACCCTTATTTTAATTCAGTATCAACAATGTACCAGCACCAATGTTTGAGATTAACAAAAACTTTCCATTTCCCCAAATATTCTCCTGTGACAGACTGCCACGCCTGACTTCTTTACTACAGGGGAATCCCCTGTGTGTGGGACTTATTTATCACCGTTTAGCACCCACCCCCCACCCCCCTCCCCTTATTATCTCACTGGCATTGTTTTAACAGGAGACCCATTGTTTCCTGCTCTGCACCGTTCAGTTACTGAAACGATGTGTTATGGGTGGCGAAGCATTTTTCTCAAAATACTTCTCACTCAGTTTGTCAGGAAGTTACTTTAAAAAAAAAAAAAATAAAATAAAAATACAATATCTTTCACATCCAAAAGAAATGTCTGAAACCGGTTGTTTTTTGCAATAAAAACTAGAAGCTTTTACCAACTAAAAAAAAAAAAAAAAGGTGCAGAAGCTTTAGAGGGCTGGGGTGAAGTTTAAACTTTAAACATGGAAATGACCACAGTAAAATGAACATTGTCTACGTTTGTGCATGAACATACAAAAAAAAAAAAAAAAAAAAAAAGCAAAAAATATATATATATTTTTGTTTTCTATGGTTATACGTCTAAATCAAAGCATGCTAAAATACCACAAAAGTCACGATCC
Organism: Hirundichthys speculiger; assembly: GCA_018398805.1. NCBI lineage: Eukaryota > Metazoa > Chordata > Actinopteri > Beloniformes > Exocoetidae > Hirundichthys > Hirundichthys speculiger. The sequence goes on along the minus strand of JAGFBZ010002193.1, from coordinate 83,049 downwards.
TGTGCGTACTTTAAGATGAGGCCAATCACAAGTTAACGTGCTTACGGAGTCTCATCTTTACAAAAGAAAATTATTCTAATCAAAATTATATTGAAGAAAAAAAAGAATTCTGTTATTCCTGGGTTTAAGACTGTAGATCAAACAAACCATTCACCAATAATTGACCCACTCCATCCTCAGGCATCTTTTATAATAGCTTTCCAAAACCTAAGTGCGTTTGAAAACAGTTCCTCTAAAACCTGAGGGCTTTCTGAAAAACCCAACATCCCATTAAGGGTTGGAGGAGGGCTGGAGCCTGTCCCAGCTGTCACATGGCGAAAGGCAGACTGCACCCAGCTCGGGTCATCAGACAATGTGGAATCGCCAAATAACCCAACACACAGGGTTTCGGTACTGTGGGAGGAAGCGGGACCACCCGGAGGAAAGACACACGGAGATTCAAAGCAGAAACCTTCTTGCTGTCAGGCGACGGCACTAACCATCACGCCTCCATGCTGCCCAAAATGATATAAAAACACGTTGGAGAGGTTAGAAAATACCAATTATGAAGTACTGTAAAACCCGACCTGGACGTTGAAAACATGCAACTGTTGCTCTGAGAGAGAGAGAGGGGAGGTTCATCAAGACAAAAACAGACAAACAACTGATCTGTTGCAACTCTCGTGGTTATTCTGACATTTTGAGAACCACAAGCAACAAATTCATGATATTAATAGTGGAAGAAGCACAGTAGGGGAACAGAAAAGAAAAAAACAAAACAAAAAACAATGCCTGAAAACACAATCACAACCTTTCTTAAATCCCTGTGTACGGACCGGCCGTGTGCAACTCCAAACCGGATGATGCTGAGATCAAGGTTTTATTGAATACTGGTAGCTAAGGATAGTTCCTCCGCCTGTGGCCGTCTGAGAGCCCTAATAATGCCTAATATCCCTAATGCTTAATAATTAAGAATTTAAGAATTAAGAACTCTTTGAACTCCCAGTAATGGTGGGAGACTAATGGTGAGTCCAAGCTAACTCAATTTTTCCAACAGTATCTGATTCTGATTTAAGATTAAACTCTGTGAAGCTGAAAGATCAGAATGTGTCACAAAATACAGGAAACCTGCATAAACAGACAAACAGGAGGCTCTACAGAAACAGAAACTAAATAAAGACATGTATTTTCTGGATATAGAAGTGTCTCCTACTCACCGACCATGGCGCTGACCTCTCCTGCCATGAGCACCGGCACCGTGTCATTGTAGAGGCTGACGTCTATGATGCCTTTCCTGATCGTCTCTCCAACTTTGGCCCCCAGCAGCATCGAGCCCAGCGTCTCAAAGATGGACGCCAGGATGCAAGCCTGCTTCAGCGTGACCACGCCAGACCCCACTGCCGTGCCGAACGAGTTGGCCACGTCATTGGCTCCGACTGAAAACGCCAGGACGAAGGCAATGATGAAGCCAATAATGACCATCCACAGGTACGACTCCAAATCCATCTTGATGCGATTCCAATGAAACAAAAAAAATCCAAGCAAGAAAGGAAAAAAAAACTAAAAATCTATTTTAAATATTCCCAAAAAAAAAAGAGAAAAATAAAACCAAGAAGTGCTCCGTGCGTTTTCAGTGGAGGACTAGCTCGCTCCTTTTCTTCGTCCCCTGGTTAAAAAGAGTTCGAGGGGAGAAGCACAGCTGCTAACTAAGTGTTTTGAGTTTAGTCCAAGGACTGGAGACTAGTGATGGTGGGAGCGGGGAGCATTCCATAGCTTAGTGTGAGGCAGCCTGTCTGCACGCTCCTTCACCTGCCAGAGACAACAGAGAGGACACACAGAAACAGATTACTGTCATGAGCCATGATTACTCAGCTTCTATCTGACTGAAAAACTCTGTGAGACTTCCTGAGAAAACCTAGAGAAGGAGGGGGAGGAATGAGAGCTGATGGGAGGAAGAGACAAAAATCAAAGGAAGTCCATAATTGCAGAAATGGATTAAACAGGGAGACCCCTCCATGTGGCTCAGTTAACAGGACAGTCTGTCAGCAGAGGCTGGTGGACATGAACCTGCTGAAGCCACATACCTGATCCGGTCAATTATAAGCTGTCAAAACGAGAAGGAGGTGAAAGTTGATGCTACCTGGGTGATAACTGGAGATGCTCAGACTGAAATTGACTTCCTATTATCATTTACTTTCCATCTGCCAATTCACTCAATTCCCATGAAGACTTCTGATTATAATAATTCGCTTATAATTATTTTGACCCTTTAACCGGGTCGTACACTCTAGTGGAGAAAACTAAGGATGTCTCTAATAGCCTGAGTAGTAAATCACAGTCTGTGCTTCAAGTAAATCAAATCAGATTGTTCAGGGGGCTTGCTGTCAGCACTGACACTATAAAAAGACCACAGCGTCCAGAGAGAGATGTCAGCACTGCTCCCAACATTATAGAGGACTTGCACGTAGTAAGAGGGAGCTCAGATGTACCATGAAAGCTGCTTTGATTCCACAGGTTTTACCTTTCCTCCATTAAAAAAAAAAAAGACAGAATCATTTATTGCATTTCAATATAAAACCAGATTATCTCTGCATCTATTACCTTCTTTTAGCACAATGATGCCAACAAAAGTAAACAAAATACAAAGGATATTAAAAGTGTGAACACTGCTGTACTGAACAACTTCCTGAAATGTCTGAAAGCAGTTTTATCAACCCAATTAAAATTTAAATGAGAAGTCTCGCTGATGAGCTCGTGGATGTTTGCGCGGCAGATTACGCTGCAGCTTCTTCTATAATCTTGGCTCTTCCGGCCCCACCGTGTCCGCCGCCGCGCTAACCGAACGACACTCGAGGTTATGCAAGAGTTTTGTAACAAGCTTTGGAGTTGGAGTTCAAACAGCGTGTGAGGCTTTGGTGCGGCACAAAAAAAAAGGAAAACATGGTGCATGGAATTTAAGTCGGGACTGCAATGCAGCAAGGACATCAGCAGTGATGCTTTACTGATGGGAAGGCTGTGAAAATCTCACAAGACTCAGGGGTTCAGGCTCCGATCATCCGGCCGTGTTTCACGAGCACTCTTGGAGACATTACGACAACTTCAAATACGTCCAGAGCGTTTTTGTTTTGTAGATGCTCACCATATCCTCTCAAGGCCGTCGTCGTCATAACAACGGAAGTGAAATAAAAAAAAGAAAGCGGTCCTCTGCTGATGATTTCTGTAAACAAGATGGTTCAGATCTTTATCTTAAAACCACAGTCACAAATTTTGATCGAGATGTGGAATCAGCAGGTACTCGATGTGAAAAAGGCCAACTCCTCCCAATAGGAAACACACACACACAGTTTATATGGTAAAGATAACATCAACATGCCTCTTAATTCCAGATCTGCACGGCTCAACATTTACCAGAAAAACCAGTTTGCCGACTCGACCTCAAACTTTGAACATGAAACACTTGAAAGGTGCGACAGCTCGGCAGAAACTATTCAGTAACGTTACGACGACTCCTGCAGGTTGTAAAGGAAGAGAAGGAAGGCCTCGTTCAGGAAAACGGGCTCGAGTGAATATCAGATCGTCAGAACAGATGTGTGTGCGCGGCTCATCAGAAGTGACACTGACGTGCCAATCAAACAGCGTCAGCCGACGTGCATCTCAGCTCGCTGACAGTTATTTGACTGTAATTGTTAGGTGATCCGGTGCTGGGCTTTCGTCCTGCTCTGGTCCTGTTCAGGTCCTACAGTCTCACATCTGCCGGAGGCAGAAAGGTAAACGGCTTGCCTTGTTCTACAGACTTTCATAAAACCTGTTTTCATCCGAACGAAAACAAGCTTTAAAAAAACCAGAGGCCACCAACAACGAAGCATCTGGGGGTGGTTTAAGAACCACTGTCCCACAAATGACTGCGCCTGGGTTCTTTTCTCATCCATTCAATATAATCAAAGTCATTTCTGAGGGGTTAATGGCAGTACATTTCCTTCTACGGTTAAGCCAGTTGTTAATGAGGAGCATTAAATGTAAACAGCTTCAAGACCAAACTAGTACATTCTCGCTGCATGAACTGAGTGAGCGCTCCTTCCTCGCGTGGGGGCAGGCAGCTCGTTTCTAAATATCCCCCGGCCAGTGACGACTCCCTCCTCCTGCAGGAGGGTCCATCTGGAAGAGCTGAGGTCATTCAATGGTTTCCTTTGGTGAACCACGACACACGTGAAAAAGGTGACAGTTTTTCCTCTGAATCACATCTGCTGCGTAAATCAGAATCTTTACAATTAAAAAAGGAAAAAAAAAAAGAAAAATCATGAAATTTTCCTTGTTTAATAGAAATAGAATAAAGTGTAGATTCAATAGTAGGAGTTCTAGTTTATTATTTATGTAACATAACGTACATCTTGCTTTAATCTCGCTGCTGTAACACTTGAATTTCCCAGCTTGGGTTCAGTAATGTCTGTATGTCTGTCTAGTAAGTTAAAAAAAAAAAAAAGAAAAAATGACCTATAAATAAAAGGAAGGTAAAAGGTGTTTGATCCTTTCTGAGCCTGGAGGAGGATCAGAGAACAGGATTCATGTCAGAGAAGTTTTCAGACGGTCACTGAGGTTGGAAACTTTAGTTGGCAAGTCTTAAAGCTCTTGAACTTGTCCGTCGAGACAGTTCCAGTTATGGCGCACGGCATCATTTTATGATCTGACAAATTCTCAGTAAAATTTTTATCTCCATCTGAATCTCTAAAAATCAACTGATTCTTTAAAAGTTTTACATCATGTGAGATGCACCAACTGCAGTTTTCTTTGCCTTCAATTCCAGAGTCTGATTTTCTTAAAGGCCTGACCTGCCGACACAAATTTTGTGCAAATTCCAGTTTTCAGAGATTACAACTCTACCCAAAGGTTGCGAAATCATTTATCTTGATTTTTCTACGGTTGCAGATTTAAAAAGTGATGTCAAATAAAATATGCTTTTGGACTTCTAAACTGGCCCACTGGTCATTCACGGTTCACATCTCCTCTAAAACCCCGTTGGCGGTATTTCATTTTGAAACATTCACCAGATTCGACGTCACTCTTGTGCCTGACTTCCTGCTAACTGGATCTGTTGTGTGGAAATCAAGGCGGCCTCGCGGCGTCCCAGCGCCATAATATACTCGACAGGTATTTCTAGCAGACCAGACCAGACAGTCAGTTTGGAGACCCGATATAAATTTCTAACAGTGTCAGAAATCCTACGACTTCCGTCTGCTTACGAGCCAATTAAAATGCAACATGATATTAATATTATTTATTATTAATAATTAATATTAATTAATGCAAGTTTGCGCCATTCCAAAGAGAAATAAGAAACCCAAGTTGGCCTCTTCTCGCTCACCAGGACCAGGACCAGGACCAGGATCTTCTCTTCAGAACCTCTCTACAGCGCCTCTGGCGCGAAGACTCTCATCGACTTGAATGGTCCTGATCCACAGCGGCTGCAGCATTGCTGCCGTTTCACCTTCTGCATGATTTTTAATCCAAGGACCGAAACGCCCCCAAACGCACCACCGTCAAACAGAACCACCAATCAACCAAAGAGGACATTCCTGCTAAATCTGTCCGAGAGATGGATCTTCCTTGAAACGGAAGAGGAAGAAGTAAATGACTTGCACGGGTTTGGGAGAAGGCCACGAGCCCTTTTTATGTTCTAAACTTGGATTTTCTAAACGAGGAAACCCAACATGGCATCTGCACCTGACTTGTTCTGAAGCGCCAGTTCTGCTCCAGCACATGATCACCAGCTCATGTTTCACTGCTCCAAGAAAACTAATGTCTCCGGGGCCAAAACCCGCACCGAGGAAGGGACTGCTGCTGACATGCGCAACTGGTAACACTGGAGTTTCAACATTTCCTCAGCCATAAAGGAATGTTGAAAGGGTTGAAATAAAATTATTTTCAAAAGTTACATAAACAGCACTGCTGAAGGGAGCGCTTTGAAAATTGTGCAATTTCAAGCCCAAATTCAGGGTCTTGCTGATTATGTCGCATTTAGAAATGTTGTCTGATCTTAAAACACGGGCTTAAATAATTCTGCTCATTTCAGTCCCGTGTGGTCTGCAGAGAGGCTGTTCATGCTTAAGACAAAAAAAAAAAAAAAAAAAAAAAGTTAAAGTCATTAAAAACTTGCCAGTCCAACGTGAGGATGGAAAACACAACGAGTCACCTCAAAAATCTAATTTGTTGCTAAAAATGAATTAAAAACCTCTTTTAGAAGTCCTTAAAATGAGGGACTGTTAGTTGATACAACAGTTAAAAATATTTTGACAATTATCTAATTAGAACCAGTATTCATTACTGATGTCACCGCTCTGCCTCTCTTCCTGGCACGTTTGACCCCCCCCCACAGGGGTTTGGATTCACCTGCCTACTAACTGTGTGGTTTAACCTCTCAACTCTACCTGTCCAAATTTTAAAAACACCCAAGTATATCCCTCTCCAAGTATATCCCCATTGACGAGCGCAGAGTCTTGGACAGCAAATATTTTATAAGCGCGCCTGAGAAAGCTCCCGTGATTCAAGAACGCTCGAGTGACCTACTCTGTAAAAGCGCCGTGCTCTTAAACTTAATTCTGGCAGATGAATTTTTTTTCCTGTGGGTGTCAGGTGGCAAACACTTCACATAATGAGAGAACTGACATGAACACACAGAACGCAACACTGGTAAACAAGACTAAATGGAGTCTTGAGGTTGAAAATATTTTTAAGTGATATGCCATAAGCCACATATAAAAGGATATTGTCATCATGAAGGCCTTCAAGGGCAGTAACACAGCTGGCTGTCAACATGTCAGTTAAAAAAAAAAAAAAGCACCCTGTGGTGGTGTTGCTTCTGAAAGTTGTTTCCAAATTACACAGAGATCAAAGTTTGTGTTTGAGAGCCTGACTGGCTTCAAAGATGTGAGACTATTTTTACTGTTCCTGTTTTCCTTTAATAATTCTGACAATATTACTCCAACTATGTGATCATTCAGAGCTACTCCCTCTTGACTAATTATGGTTCTGTCTTCTAAAAGATGACGACGTCCAAATCCCAAACCTTACAACAGCACTCCGGAAAACACCTGGATGACATCACAGTGGCTGCATCCACCGTTTACAGCTGGGTCCAGAGGTATCTGGACGAAGTTTTTACTATTTTACCTTTACACGCCAGCACCATCACAACACGACCAAAGTGAAGACTTGTGGCTTTAAGAGCTAATTTCACCATTTGGGGATTACAGCCAATTTAAGCAAAGTACCGTCATTTTCAGGAGCTCAAACATATTTGGACAACCGACTAAAGAGACGTTAATGGGCCAGTTATGGTCCATCCCCTTGTAACTTGAAGAAAGATGAAGCAAGGGTCTGGAGTTTCTGTATCAGGTACTTTGATATCAAAGTGGAGAAATACTGTCTTTCATGCTGCTTGTACATAAACCTGAGCTCATTTCTCTCTTGTTTTTGGTCTCTACCAGGATATCCTGAGTGAGACGAGTCCACTATTTGGTGCAAAACAGGCCTGGTACATGAAAGTTGCAGCATCAGTAGCTCCCACAATAATATGACAGCTGATAATATTCTACAGGCTCCTTCCTATATGCTGAAAATCAAAATTATTCTTGTATACATTCTTATGAACAGACTCCTTTATAGCCGAATATTTAGACATTTTACTGTCAAAACACTGCGCAGACTTTCAGCTGTCCTGCAACATCACAACTTAGCATTTAACCTGTTAACAGTTTCAGCCTCGACTGGCATGCATTGTGGGTCGTGGACTGTAAGAAGGAAACCTGTGGGTAAACTACTTACTGCGATTACTTTTCTAACCAGTCGCAGTCGTTGCTCCACAGTGCTCATTAATCTGCCTGGGGTGCCACTGCATCAGAGCTGGTGCAAAACACAGTCACGAGCTACAGTCTGCATTGACACAAGGTTACAGTATCCAAAGACTGAGTCAACCCCCCCCCCCTTCTCAGCAGCTAACCCATCTTCTCTCAGCTCATGCTGAAAGGAGCAGAACTAGAACGTGTCACATGATGATTCACAAAAGCATCCTGCCAGTGTTGGATAATTGTTGCACCTGAAATAAAAGAAAAACTGCAGCATGTACCTTCAAGGACGAAGGGTGCTCACATCTAACAGATGGTGTACCAAGTTAAAAGAAAGATGTCTTAAGGAGGAAATGTAATCGTCTCACCTTTATGTCTCCCCCACATCTATAAATGGTTGTGAACGCCAGAAAGAAAATGACATTCAAACTGAGAAAGAGAGGGAACGGGCTGGCTGAAAATCTGGGGATGAGATGAGGTGAGCATGTGACTGATGGGGAAAGAAAATTGTGATGCAAGCGAGAAAGGACACTGAACGGGAGAGGAAGTGGCGGGTTCGGAGCAAATGAAGCTCGGGGAGGAATCAGCAGGTTGTGGTGGTGTTGCAGGACAGAGAAAGAGAGCATGAGGTAGCGGGAGAGGAAGAGCAGCGCAGCCAGCTGAGTCTAGACTGCCTCTTAAAGAAACATATCCGCATTCACGTACAACACCAGCCAATGACAAATAAATGTCAAAGAATCTGTAGAGTACAGCTCACTGGTTGATGGAGGGGAGGCAGCCAATGAGAGGAGGCAGAAAACTGACAAGGGGGCGGGGCTAGGTGAAGAGAAGATGAACCTGTGTGATGGGTTTCACAGGCACAAAACCATGGAGATTAATCAAGGGCATTCAACAAAGTAGTGTTTTGCCACCCAGGGAATAACGTACACCATCAGAGAGCAGTAGTGTTGCAAACAGAGGGAACAGGGTCTGGGTTTCGTGACAGTTTACGACGCTTTATTACTGCAGAGCCATCAGTGTGGTGAAATGAACGAAGACGGGGCAATATTCTCGCTAACACAGCGACCAGTCACACGAGAACTCACAAACCATGTCAACACTATTACTTGGCAGCAATCCACCCGCTGTTTTCCGCGCCCGTCTGTCTTTGCCACAATTGTGCCTCTCAAAGACACGCTGAACAGTGTGCCTTTATGTCACTGGACTCCAGCGGGCACAGATAGGGCCACTTGTCCCTACAATGGAGAGTGCTGACCGGAGTTCCCGTAGGCGACGAAACACAAAGCACAACCAGACTTCGTGTCTCTTTCTCAGTTCCTCGACACCCTGCTGGTCATGCTTCAAAATAAACAAACATAAATAAATAAGTCAACAAATAAATCCAAGACAAACTACCGCAGAAATTGCAACAGAAAGGGGTCACCAATTTTTGTGGGAGGCGAGGAGAGCAGCTTTCTGACCCGACGATGGCTGCAAAGAAGTTGTATAGTTGATATTTAGCCAGTCTTCATCTCTCGTTACCTACCATACACGAAATCTGACTTTGTTTTTTTTTTCCATAACAGCCTGTCAGTTTTCACACCAAACTGCCCAGATCGTTAAAAAACATTCACCATCTCTCTCTCTCTCTCTGTCACACACAGACAGTTGAACATAAGAAAGTTACCTCCATTCTCACATCCTGTTCACGAACCAGAAAAGCGGCGACCAACTCACGCATCCAGAGTCCCGATCTTGTGTCCAGTTTCGTCTAGCTGTCTCCTCTGTCGTCTCTCGCTCATCGTTTCCCTTTCTGTCCCCCCAACTGGCCCTGCCTGCAAAAAGCCTGTCTGCGTCAGCTGCACCTGCTGCCTCCGACTCTGTGCTTCACAGCGGGGAGGCACCGTCTCTTAGGACCCAAACACATGAAAACACAGAAAGTAAAAAAAACCCGCTAAGAACAGTTAGCTTTGATAGGAAGGTGGGGTGTCTCTTGAGAATGGCAACAACAGAACAAGTCACTCTCAGCACCGTCTTCAAAAGTTCCTCATACGCACACATTTCGATATAGTCTTTTTTTTCTCCTTTCAGTTCACTGCAGCACAAAGAGGCTGTGAAGAAACAAGTACAGCTAAAGAAGCCTCTCAAAAATTCATGTGGGCCTGCAGCCAAATCAATACTTTTAGCCAATTTATCTGAGTGCAAACGCTGTCCTCAGATCTCTCGATGCAGATGTGAACAACCCAGCAGCACAAGACCAGTCATTCAGTTCGCTTTTCAGTTTATCTAGGATTAACACAAAAACCACCATCGTGGAGTGTTTCCAGCAGCTTAGATTTTAATGCTGTTAAAAATGTACTTTTATCTTTGACAATACTGGATTTAATAAAAGCTAATTTTTGAATTGAACTGAACTGTCAGGTCTCACATTAATTCAGACTAAAACTTCGTCATTGTTGTTGCCGACATTTGTTTTGGGGATGTTTTGTTACTGTTTATATTGTTCTAATCTTTAAGGAAAAGAAAACAACATCTGTTGAACTTGATGGGGGCAGCAGCCTGAGCAAAGAGGCCCAGATCTCCTCCCTGACCACCTCCTCAAGCTCTTCTAGGTGAATACCGAGCCACTACCACGCCAGCCGATAGTCAGCCTAACCAGATGCCCCAAACTACCTCAGCTCCTTTTGACGTGGAGGAGCAGTGACTCTACTCCGAGGTCCTGATTCTCAGGAGTTCGGAGGTTTTGATTCTCAATCCCGCCGCTTCACACCCGACTACGAACTGCTCTAGTGCAAGCCGAAGATCATGACTTGATGGAGTCGAGAGGACCTCATCGTCTACAAAAAGCAGAGACGTAACACTGAGGTCACCAAACCTGAGGGAGACCTTTTGGTCACTGAAAAAAAAAAAACATCAAGCTACTTCTCAGTACTCATCAGTGACTGGCTCAATTCTGTGTTATAAAGAAAACACAGACTGCCCTAGTTTTTTTTTTTTTTTTTTACCGTTTTCTGCAGCATTCTTAATCATTCTTTCAACATTGCTGAGTTTGCTTTTAAAGATAGATATTCTTCAAGATTCATACTTTCAGCTGCTCGGACCCCTTTGACTTGGAAGTTGAATGAATCAGAGTGACGCCAAAGAGTATTTAAATCTGCAGGTGTGGAGTTGAACACAGGGACCATCAGATTTCTCTGTTGAATATAGTTTCAGTGTTCTGTCCGGACCACTTTATGGAAAAGGACCAACATCATAAGACAAATACCGGTATTTAAAACATCTGCATCTTGAGCCAGGAAATTGTTCTTTTTTTTTTTTCCTCCAATTTGATAGCCAACCTGTAAGCACTCACCCTCGTGTTTGAAATCCCAAGTGCTTCATCAACCTCATTTTCAAACAAATATTTGTCCAGAACTGAAGACTTCTGTCATGCAACATCTATGATAGGGGAGCTTTTGCCTCTTAATTATCGCCAGTGGTTTTTTTTGTGGATTAACACAAAAAGTTTTTATCCAGCTTCACAGAATTAATAATAATGATAAAAAAAAACAACAGCTCAAACTCGATAATCACTAAGTATCCAAGCTCTAAGCGACACTAAAAGGAGCTTTGATACAACAGCAAACAATTGAGCCCCCCCTCTCATGGCCAGTTATGCAACCCTGATGTTTGAATACTCTTAAGGTCAGTTCTCTCTGGTTTCAACGGACACAGGTTTTCCTCCCTCACCCTGAAATGGCAAAGTGAGTGAAGTAGCTCCTCCCTGCCTGCGTATGACTGTTTTAAGTAACCGAGTCACACACTGTACTGTCCTGTCACTGTTGTTGCATGTGCTTGTTTCCAAGGGGTCCAAAAAAGGAAACCAACTTGGATCGATACACTGTGAGGAATCAAATACATATACCACTGATTATTATGAAAAGAAATTTATAAGTAATGCTAGAAGACATTCTCCTTGTGAGATCCATTTTGTGATTTAAAATGATTTTATAGTCAGCTGCACACACAGGGAATAAAACCCACTAAAGGCTAAAGTAGAGGCAAAACAAAGGATGGAGAGCTCAGAATAATGCTGTTAGACTGGCAGCAACTGTTAGTCACCTATTAGAATAGCCCCTGCTCACAAAAGAATCTTAACAGGACAATAAAAAATGAGTCATAAAAGCAAACATGGAGCCAACAACTTCATAACCAAGAGTAAGAACTGGGATTGTTGGCTAGGCTTCCCATCATATGACTGACGCAGTCAGGCTCAGCTCCTACCAATGACTGTGGCTTCAGGAAGATGCGGTCTTGTTTTCTTCTCTTTCTGCCATCTGCTCCGTGTTCCTGAATGTGGAAGTCATCTTAACCTTGGCTGTCTGTTTTCCCATCCTCGCTCGCCATCCTTCCCACTCCTCATTTCAACCGGACAGTTCTGGATTTCTCCCAGAATTGGTACCCGACCGCAAAACGAGTTACCCTTTACCCTGTACCCCCGTCCTTCCTGTTCTATACTCTTCCGCCTGCTCTTCTCAATCTCTCTTCTACTCGCATGTGGTCACTGAGAATGTGGATCTGGTTCTGGACTCACTAACCAGCTCCAGAACCTTCAACTTCCTCTCCTCCGTCTTGACCACAGAGACTGTTAATCTACTGCTGGCATGTTCTGATACTTTAAACTGTGTTACTGGGACAAAGTAGCTCCCTGTATTAGTGAGTGCTGAAAAAAGTAGTGGGAAAAGAGTGAGAGTGGTTGCATACCAGCACAATTAATTATGTTCTGGGCTGCATCTTGACTAATTTAAATAATAATAATAATAAATACAATAAAAATAATGCACACCGTTATCTCAGTTTCAGTTCTCCATCCACACCAGGTTGATGCTTGACCCGTGAAGTCTAAGTTTTCTCTGAAGTGGAGATCTAAAGATTCTGAGCTGGTGTTGTCATGAGACAATAAATTAGTTGGGCAAAATGCTGATACAACTGTCATGTGATTTCATATACTCGGGTGTCACAGGATCCATTTGAGAGACTGGATTACCACCGAGCGGCAGAAACGCATTTAGTGCAAACGCTGTAAAGCTATCAACTCAAGAGCGCCAAGAAAAAGTTTAAATAACTTTGTGAGTGTAAGGGTCAGATTTTGGAGGCACGTCTGAGACGTGTTTTCTTATATTAAAATGAAACCAACAGTGTGGCTTTCGACATTTAGAAAAAGAAAAAAGCCGATGCTAGAGTGAATACTGGAGCTAGACCTGAAAACTCATAACCGGATGTTCATCCGTGAACGTCGCCTGCAGTAACGCTTCAGGCCGGCCCTAGCAAATAGCACATTCAAATTTTGTCCTAGAAAATGAAGCACAAATCTAATATCTCACTTTGAACACTACCAAAATGGCCAAAAATGTACGTGAGGCCAGTTTACTGCCTCACATATTTCACAGTTATATTTGTGTGGTTTAGTCCTCGCCGTCCAGGAACGCTCTGCAGGGTGCTGGTGTCCTGCCAGTGAAACAGTGAGCGATTAGAGGTCAAACAAGGACACGACTGTTATGCATATAAACACTTTAAAGAACTTTGACGGGCATTTTAAACTGCTCTTACTAAATAAAATTTAAAAAAAAACTTCTGTATATTTAGACAGAAGTGTGACATTACATTTAATACAAAATTAGATCAAAAGTAATTTCAGCAGGTATGATGTCTATATGGGAAGCCTTTATGACCATTTCTATATAAAATTTCTGAGTTTACAAGATGTATGTGAATGCACCATGAAGTCTTACAGTCTTCATGTACAAAGTGACGTCGAGTGTAGCATCTTCATTTGTGAAATGAAAAGATGAGGATGGAAAATAAAAAGGAGGTAGAGGTAAAAAGTGAATGTGAGAGAGAACAGACCCTCCTAAGCTGGATCTAGTGGCCTGTGCCCTCCTGCTCTTAATCCTGGCTTCCAGCACATGACCCAGCTAACAGTATTATGGAGTGCTTTGATTAGACCTGCTGCTGGTCGCATGCAGTGACGGCGGTAAGGTGGGGTGGAGGGGGAGGGGGGGGGGAGTGGGTACGTGAGGTCCCGTGTCCACTACTTTACAGAAATGCCTCAGCAAAAAGGCACATGCATGTATACAGAGTCTGCATATTCTATACGTTTAACCTTGGTGTCAAGTAGCCGGAAGAACAAGCACGAGGCGGGATGGATCAGCTCTGCAAGTCAGTGAGTCAAAGGATTACCCTGGCACCGTTATTCTGAGAGAATACCAAGAGTGAAGCTCAGAAATGTGCTGCTAGCATTAGCAGAGACTGAGAGGCTGCAGAGTGAGTGGCAGAGCAGTCACATCACAAGGGACTTCATTAAGTTTCCAGCCTTCAGCTCAAAAGGGAGTCATTTATTTTTAAGCTTGGACGCTATTATTTAAGGTTGCAACAAACTGACTTAAAAAAAAATAAGAGACTAAATATAGGCAACAGTATGACAAGTTTAATATGTGCTATGACGAGGGTAGCAAACTGCCACATAGAAAGCAAAAGAAGCCCAGATTGCATGAACTGAATATTTATTGTCATTGCAAACCATCTGTCATTTTGTCAGATTAGAGCACAGGGCCAATGTAACATAATTTTATGTCATTTTACAGCAATGCTCAATCTCACGCAGACCACCTGGGTAGTCATCGTGTCCAGATGGGGACGGGCGTGTGTAATTAGCGATGTTTTTCTTTTGGGCTTATGTGAACGTCTTCACTGACCTCAGCACTGGTTTCAGTGCGTTTTGGTGTCTGGGTGCTGACAGCTTGTTAAAGAGCTTCTGACCGGAGGCCTTGGGGCACATCTGTGACCATTACAGGACAGAAAAAAGGGTAAAGTGGCATCAGCGCTGCAGGATTTCTCCCTGGTGACGCGACTGTGTGCAGAATTGGAAGTTATAATCCCGCTTACGTGGTCCTGCTGATTTGTGATCACTTCCCCGAGAAAAATGTTTCCGGACTAAAAACACTGGTGATTCCAGGCTTCAACGGAGCGGAGCTTCAGACAAGAGAACAAAATTAAAAAGCAGCCAGAAGAGGTCTCTTGATGCAGAAATGTTAAATGTAATGATTTAACCACTTTAAGAAAAAGCCTACTTTTATTCAAGCATTTAGGATGACCATGACCTGGATGACTAAGAATCTAAATGGAGGAACCAAAAAAAAAACAAACAAAAAAAAAAACACTCAGATCTTAAAGAAGTTATTGAGGCTCTTATAATCCCACAGTAGACACTGTGTCGATAGTGTTATCAAGTTTCTGGGGAGAATTTCATATTTACGGTGCGCAAGTTTGGTGCGAGCAAGTTTTTGTGCCAATCTTGCAAATCAGGTTGTTCTCAGGCACCTTTTATGATACAATCAAAACCATATCTGGCAACATCTGCCCTTCTGCACTCAATAAACGCAGTGCTAACAGTACTAGTAATCAAATGAATCAACAGAAGAAGCTCAATAAAAAAAATAAAAAAATCCCCCACCCTGTCCGGCCTCTAGCCCCGTCTATAAATACTCGTCCATTTCAAAATATTACATGCAATATTGTAACACAGCTGTATTCGACTCCAAGGACTGATGGTTTTGGGGACAGCATCTTTTAAGGCTGCATGTGGCATGCCCTACTTTCTTTGTGTCTGGATGCTGTCACAGCGGGCTCTATGCTGAGTAAAACTCATTGTGACAAATGGTCTGCTGCGGTTCCGGTGACAGGGGGCTTTGTTTGCGGGGGTTACTTCTAATCCACCTACGATGAATTATTTCCTTGAGACTTTTCCACCCATCACATACAGTCAGAAGATCATCATCCTGCCTGACCGTGAGGGAAAACAATGAAGCTCCAATGCTCTTGTTTTCCTCAGGAATTACTTCAACACCAATTTTAAATAGGGCATGGGAAAAAAGAAAAAAAAAAACACACCTTTGAAAGCACGTACTTGGTT
Organism: Hirundichthys speculiger; assembly: GCA_018398805.1. Classification (NCBI taxonomy): domain Eukaryota; kingdom Metazoa; phylum Chordata; class Actinopteri; order Beloniformes; family Exocoetidae; genus Hirundichthys; species Hirundichthys speculiger. Next base: position 67,302 of record JAGFBZ010002193.1, on the reverse strand, counting down.
GTCTTGGTAATCAACTGAAAGAAAATAAATAAATCCTTGCTTTGCAATCCACAGCAGAGCCTCATTAGCAGTTGTATAGTTCATTTAGGATTAAAAAGAAAGAAAGAAAAAAGTGCTCTGCCAGTACTTTATGTAATATATAACCCATTACATCTGACTTCATTGTTGGCATTCCCCTCATGTTTTCTCTCCCTCCGAGTCGGGAGCTGGAAATTCCTCATTCCTATATGTCACTGGATGCAGTAACAGGAAACAGCAGACCGCCCCATGCAAGAACAATCATCAGTGAAACTGCACATTTAAGCAACAGTTCTTAACATCTCTCTTAAAAACTAAAACATGGGGGTTTGCACCAACAGAGAAGGCCACGGTTTACTGGGAAGGAGTTGTTATGGGGGAATCTTAAGGAGATAATGACACCAGTCATTACACAGCGGCTGACCAATATGTGATGGCTGACCTGCAAATGAGGATAATGCGAGTATTTGAGAATGAAATTGCGAGTCATCGCTTTTCTAAGAGTGACCTCTTATTTTCAGGACTGTGGGCTCTCTCCCACAGCAACAATGGGCCTCAGAGGTTACAGAGAGGGATTTGTATCCAGATTTATATTTGCACGGTCACGCAAGGTTTCCGATCTCAAAAGGCCCACCCCATGACAGAGGTGGCGGTAGAGTGGAGTCAAGTGTCCACCCCCGGAAAACGCAGCTATGAATAGAGGTGTAAAGACGGGGCTGAGAAGACGGCTGTGCTATTGTATCCCTGTGGTGTTCTAACCAAAGCATGTCACAGACATTTCATTACGACCTCAGGAATCTGTGTTGACTCGTATTTACGGGGCAAAACATGTCTCCTTTGAAAAGCACGCAGTAAGTTTTTCCATCCCTATAAACATCGCTGAAACGCCGACCACTCAATGCACCGCATACAGCGCAGCTAGCTGTTAATCCTGACTCTTAAAACTTTTCCAAATCCATCTCCTGGAAGCTGTATGTTGTGAATGTTTTCAATAATAATAAAAAAAAAATTCAATATAAAGCTGCCTCTAGCGTATTGTACTAGTTTAAATGTACACATTTTTTAAGCCTTACCAGAATAAATATAAAAGGCAGTCACACAAATGGTCCATTTCTACAAAAATAAACGTAAAAATAAAACTGCCCATCTGCATCTAGATACATCTTAACTTCTACATTGTTGATAGGCTTGGGCGGTATCCAAATTTTGATACCTTCAAACTTCTCTCACATTTTACCGGGGTATACGGTATTACCGCGACTATTAAGGCGAACAAACACCACCGGCGGACGCCGCCCGTCAAAACAGCCGTCCCCATTATGTGCCCCGCCACGAGACTTTACGCCTGAAAAAAAGGCGAGTTTACTTCGAAACAGCAGTTCAGTGCTTCAATATAAAGTTGGCTCAACTACAGTTGTTATTTATTTGTGTATTTCTTGCTTTTCACTGTAGTTTTAACTGTTCCTTCTCTGCTGCAGCTGCCTGCAGCCTGTCTCCTGCAGCGCTGAAACGCGCTTTACAGTAAAGTGTCTGATGCGGGACGTTTTACTTCCTATAAATTCTTCAACATAAAAGTCCAACATTATTAGTTTCATTAGAAGCTTTTATTTTGAAGCAGCAAGCTCAGGAAGTGTTGTTTTCATAGTCAGTACCTTAACAGGACGAGTCAAACGGGCGAGCGAGTCAGCTGCGAGCGAACATGAATAAACGGTAAAATAAAGCAGAACACACAGCGATACAGGAGAGAAACTAAACTTTAAACCACAGAAATCATTCATTGCATTTTTAAGACGGTATTGAAACTGATACCGCTGCTATTTTTGAATACCGGAAGTATACGGTATTACCGTAATACCGCCCAAGCCTAATTGTTGAGTGAAATTTACAACTGTTTTATCCTGGTAAACCTTCACTTCTAAAGGCCATTGTTTTGTCCACAGCATAGAAATAAATAGGGGTGAGTATTGGCAAGGACCTCGCAATACGATATGTATTGTGATACTTGGGACACAATATGATATTATCACGATATCGCAATATCACAATATATTGCGATATTCTACCCAGTTAATATCAAAATTAAAAGTAGAGATGAAAAATCAAGTTGCTGTCTATGTTCATCAGATGATATTGGTCATTCAGAGGACAAATTGAGTCTAACTATTTGCTTCAAAACAACCTATTTATTGTTTATTATTAGTGTTTTTGCACATTTAAGTGAATGAATGAATTTTCCTAAATAAAAAAAAAAAAATCGATATTATATTGGGTGGGCGAAAATCACGATATATCGCCAAATCGATTTTTTTTTCACACCCCTAGAAATAAACATTAAATCATAGAGTAATTAGTAAAGTGACATACGTCATATTGCTAAATAATACTTTAATATGGTTCTAAGGATTCAATACATATCAGAGTCATTATGATAAAGTGTTGGGAAGTTACATGTGATATCTGATATGGCCCAGTAACTCTTCCACAATTCCAGCAGCTTCATTTCCATCAGCGGTGGTCCGGGTTAAAACATTCAAGGCTGGGAATAGATCCAGTTGCCTGGGAATCTACCACCCCGTACCGCCTGGTGGCGGTAGGGCAACGTTTCTGCCGTTTCTCAACCACCAACAAATAGAGCAGGAGACGGCAAAGAATGGAGGAAAAGAATGACGAACAAACTAGAAGGATGAAGTGAGCAGTGGAGGAGAGTGAAACTTCACCTTCACCTGTCCTGACTTCAGAACCTGCCACGGCTGCTACTTATCAGCTTCAGTGTAAAAACAACCAACGGTTCACCCTGGAGCACCGAGGGTCAGGAGGCAGAGAAGCTGCCTGCTGATATGAAGGTAAATAGTTCGATCCTTGACGTTGCAGTGCGGCCCGTGTGTTGAAATGCCATTGGGCAAGGCACCAAACTCCTGATCATCAGTGTGTGTTTGCGTATATAAAATGATAAGTCTATATTTTGCAAGCCACCAACAGAAATGTTTGTGGAAGGGTTTGTTGAGCACAGTTCAGACTGAAGCTGGGTAATCCTCAGTATTACTGGGATGCTGGCGGCGTGGGTCACTTACTGCAGCACCATCGCAGCGCTGGAATGTGTGAAACATTAGGAAGATGTCATCACACATTTAGCACGGGATACCCCGCAGACTTTTTATGACGTTTTATCCTCGTCTGCCGTGGTTCACTTTCCTGATATTATCCCATCAGTTCCCTTGCTCAACAACAAGACCAGTTTGTTCTGGAAACGGGACATTTTCAGTTTTTCCTTGAGCTTTCTTATATTTCAGAGATTTTTTGGAACCAGTACACTTTCCAGGATCTGTTCAACAAAAAAAAAAAAACAAACACAAAAAGTACATCTGCTACTCGTCTCAAGGGAACCAGTTCTGCAGTTTACCACCGCTAAAGCCGAGGACAATGACACCTGTACTTAACCAGTCATCATATCCTCCACTCATGTTGAAAAAGGCCTAAATTCCTCATCGCTCAGGCTTGGGCCACAAAAACTTCATAACACAATTCAAAGCAGTCATCATATGTGATTTGAGGTCACCCAAAAGTGTAACCCCCTTGTCCCTTTCATTCAAACATAAATCCGAGGCACACAAGGACAAGTCAACCTCAAACTGAATCTCAAGCTTTGTGGGAGTGAGGGAAGATGTAAAAGCACACAAACAACCGAGGAACAGTAGCTTTGGTTGCTAGGTAGCAGGATAAAAGGTGAAAGCTGCGATACTGTACATGAGTAGCTTCGTATCATCTGAGGAACCCATGAAAATACCCTGTTTGTGATTCAGTTTCAAAGTTGAAAATGTGATTTGCAACTTCTCAGTGCATGAATATGAAATAAATGAATGTATGTAGTTTCATCAAGAGATGGCGGTTATTTAATTTACTTAAACATTTTGAGGTTCAATGTATCTTTATGATTTCCCCAAAGAGGTGTTCATTAGGTTCAGGTTACCATTTATGGCTCTGTAAGCAAGAACACTCAAAGAAATGACGATTTATAAGGAAATTGATCAACTTGATCACAAAAACTGAAATTTTAATCTACTTTTTTTCCCTCTAATTCAGCTTTGATGAGGGTAGGCGGTGTTGCACTGTTCTAGTGAGGTTTTCTAACAACCACTTCTACTCTTTATGGAGGAAATCCACAGAAAAATCCATCCCATGTTGCGCTGGGTGACCTGGTACCCCAGAAACCAGGAAATGCTCTTGATATAGGGGAGAAGAAAAAAAAAATCCAGGAGCACCACGTCAGAATGTACTTGAACAAGTGTCATTTAAGCTGAGAAACTACTGACAAAAAATCTGTCCAAGTTGACAACCGAGTCAGAAACTTTTCTACGAAACTGAAAACCTGATATCCTGCTAACTGGCATGACAGATGAAGGTCACTCTACAGCACGTGGGCCTATTTTCAGTACCAGAGCTGAAAAACGCAAAAAAAAATATTTTCTGATGAGTGACACTTCTGTGTCAACGATGGCAAAACTGCTTCAAGTACATGGCTTCATGTTCCTCCCATGTTCAACAGAATCATTTACCTTCAATTACCCAGCATGCCATTGTTCAGCCTAGTTTATTGCCAACCCACAGGGTGGCGTGTGGATAGATACCGCTGGTTTCTGACAACTGCCCCCACCTTCCAGCATCGCTGCTCTTGAGGTGTCACATATCTACCGTTCGCTCTTGTTGCTAAAGGCAGTAGGGGAGGAGGAATGATTTGGCTAGAAATAGCATTGTCACATGAATGTGTGCAGTGGCCAGTCAGCCAGCTGCTCATCCTTACATGGAGCACTGCCTCGTTTGAACCGTCGAATCCAAATGAGCGGTAACATTATCAACACAACTGCAAAAACCAGTCCAGACAGGCAAGTCATTCATATTAGCAACTTGTCACATGCTTCACAACAAGAGTCGAGCTGGGAAATCTGAGTTAAAATGACCAAGTTACACCGATTACTAGATGGATTAAGATTGTTTTGCCTCTATTCTGAAGCACACACAGTTTTAGCAGTACTTTCCTCTTTTAAATAAATGTCTGGCATTTAAGAAATGGAGGGAATCAGTTGAAAACAAGGGCAAAGATTTGTATCATACAGGCACAAAAGTAGCAAAAACTTGTCATTGACAAAACAATCCAAGATTCCAGGGATAGTTTTAACCACACATCTCTATTTTAAAAAACTTCAAACTGATCCCAGACTTTAATGGCATAGTTATGACCTATTAAGATCAAGCAAGAAACAGGTAGTATTTAAAAAAAAAAAAAAAAAGAAAGAGCGAAACAAAGGAAAAACAGCAGCCATTCAACTTTTCTTAAAAAAAAAAAAAAAAAAAAAAAAAAAAAAAAAAAAACTCAGTTTAGCCGTAAGCCCGGATAGTTAACAGCAGGCCAACACGCAAACAACAGGCGCTCTGTGTGACAGCGCTTTGATACAGACTCTGCTGCCTACAGAAGGCCACCAGAACGACTACAAAACTCTCTCTCACAGCCCGAGTGGACAGCACATGCAGGGCCAAAAAACACACAATGGGTCACAGAAAATGACGTAATGAGCATGATCAGTTAAAAAAAAAAATACTAGTGGGAAATAAATAGATGATTGTTTGCTGAATGCGGTAACTAAAAATTGAGGTCTGCTTGTCAGCATCTGTTGAGATAATTTCAATAAGACTCGTCCTGCTTTAAGGGAACCAGGAAAGGAAAGGTAACAGGAAGCCTGTGGGAGGCAGCACCGTTGAAATCAGACATTTTTGCCTGTAAATGCTGAAATTTGCCAAGAACACAGGAGAAACCTTCATATAAATACCACAGTCCTGCTTTGAAGACATGCCAAATCATGACCTAGTGCATTTTGACCCACTTATAGGTCAAAGACAGCATGCCTACATGACAGCAGTTTAAGGATTGTGGTTGGAAGTCTAGACATACAGAGTCCCTGGAAACTGGTTGCATACATGTACTAAAAACTACAAACATTTATAAGAAACACTCCATTAAACTTTCATTGAGAAAACTTAAATGTGGTTAGACACACAGCGTGAAAATCGTCAGATCCTTCCTCCATGACAGGTGGTTTGCATCTCTCTCAACATGTTCTTCCCAGTTTCATTTACTTTTTTTCTTCTCTTTTTGCTTTCATCTATCCAAAACTGTGCTTCTTTTGACCATTTATGAATTAAAGTCAAAGAAATGGTATGTCATCATCTCCACATGATCCGTGACACGCCTAACCAGGTCCTCTCTAATGACATGAGTCAAGTATCGATGCTACAAGCGCACACATACAGGCACAGCATCCACAGTCGTTCTGTGCCATCATGTGATGTTGCCATGGCCAAAGAGGGCTAAGACATAACAGGGTGATTGTGTTCCCGGGGTGAGGTGGGCTGATCAGAGAGGCGGCCTGTTCTCCGACTGTAATGCTGCCGGCCGTGGTGCCAACTACCCTCCTGCCCACAGACACGGACACGCCCACTGGCAGAAGGATCGGCCCGCACGGGGCCGTGCCATCATGGAAAGTGACCTCCAGCGCCTTTGCTATACCTTTCTTTTTCCCTTCTGTTCATGTTCGTCCGCAAGGTCAAAATCATGTCTTTTTGCTGCTAAGTGTGAGTTTGGTTGAGTAGTCGAGTATACCTAAAATAAAAAAATATTTACCTCTGGACTGTAAGATGAAACATCAGATCCAAGTCCCTCGCTTCTGTCATACTGTACGGCAGCATCAAAGATGTATTAAAGAAATTAACCCTTTTGTCCAAAAACAGTGAGTGTGTTTACATGGACAACGCTGCAATATTAATCAGATTAAGTTAATACTCTGATGAAGAGACTAGCCATGTTAGTAGCAACCTTCATCCACATTAGGTCATAACTGAAATAAGCACCAATAGCATTAATAAAAGTCAAGGATGCCTGTCGTAGTTGCATTCCTGTTGGAATTTTCATGGCATCAGAGTAGCATCCACATATGGCAGTCACCAAATGTTTGAGGGTGGGAAACGCAAATCATCAAATAAATAAATAAATAAAAGAAGCTGTATTTCAAAGCTTCGGCCAAGCGGAACGCTCCCAGCTGTACGCTGTCGTTGCGTGAAGTTCTGGAGGTGAACGGGTGTCATGCCGAGTTCTGCACGGCTGCCGAGAAATGCAGCGCTGGAATTAGCCTCCTTAGGTGTGGTGACGTGTGTGTGTGTGTGTACGGTCACTCATTCGACCACGTTGGGGTAGGAGAAACAAATCAACACGACCCCGGCGACTTGTTAAGACTTCTAACGTGAAAGTTTTCTACTGTATTGATCACAGAGGGACAATGAGCAGCACGGCAGCTGCCAAGGATGCGACTGTGGGTGAGAGGGGAAAAGTTGAAAGACTATCACATCTACTGTAGTCACGAGTATCAGCTATGTTTATATTTACAGCGATAAGCATAATCTGATTCTGCGGGAAATGCTGCAATCCTTGGACTGTAATTGTGCCCCACCCTGCCTGGATTGGTCTCTCAGCTTTGTTAAAATTGACAGTTTGAAACCATGATTTAGAGACTGTCATTAATGTACTGAGATTCTAAGTTGGAAGTGCTCAGCCACAGTGTTGACCGGCTGACTGTCTGTGCAGCATCGTGTCCTGTGAACTCAAATACCCCCTCTGTCTCTGGACTACACATTTCATGTGTCATGTCTCACGCATGTTGCCTTAGGCCTATTAAAAGTGTGCTTTCTGAAAATAAATAAAATGTCCTCCATGAACAGGTCTGACCTGCACTGAGGGAAGCTGTGAGTTAATGTAGTGTGCCCTGCCCCCCCGCCTCCTAATGTAGGACGTTCGTGGTACAAAGCAATGGGCTTAAGGTGAATTGAACACTGACCTGGAACTAATGGCAGAGTCAGAGATGTCTGGAGATTGCTAGAAAATGCAAACTTTCAGAACTGCATGCATGCCGAGAGAGCACACCCGCATGACAGCCCGTACACTCTCACGGCCATCTCTCTGAAGATGTAAAGACTGCTGTGTTCACATGCCATTTCCTTATATACATATAAACAGGCTTGTCCGCTGACTTCATCACAGACTTAAAAAAAAAAAAAAAAAAAACAAGACTTAGCTGTCCAGCCTAATTGCACATTAAATATGCAGCATGAACCATTTGAATTTATGGCTAGCGCTGACTATTGACGGCGTGGTCTGAGCTGCGGCTGCACTCTGTCGCCACAGAACGTACAATTAAATGTGAATCACTCTGCCTCAATTGTGTTTTTTTCTTCTAAATGGATTACACTCACAAAAGACAGGTCAAAGTACAGTCATATGTGAACTGAACTACACGTACATTTCTGTGAACCCACCTTACATCCACAATATACAGACGGAAATTCTTCAAGGCTGAGTCAGAAGGAGGGCAACGACGGTACTAATGATTTTTGATCCCCGCCAAAGCTGTCTGCGAAAACTTGGCACAGCTGAACATGGAGGCTGAACTGATATGATTTGCGGAAAGCGGGTTGTCTGAGCAAATCAGGCAGCTTCAAATGCACGGCAGCAGATTATCCACCTGTGTGTATGCAAGAATTAATATTTTTTAAATCCATGCACGAGCCTGCGAAAAAACAGTGGAGGCAGCTTAAGAGACCATTTCCAAGCAGGCAGGCTACTTCTCAAGGGTAATTACAAAATCATTTCATAACTCGGCACGAACAGTTGTGACCACAGTTTCAAATAAATGCTTGAGCCACTTTATTGTTGCTTAACCAGATGATAACACCGCAGCTGAGTGAAGAAAGCATAAAGCAGAAACCAAGAGGGCTAAAGACTTCCCTCAGCTATGAATCCCTGACCAGTCCTGCTGCTGCACACATTTCCCAGTCTCTCCGTCTCTCCTTTACACATAACAAAAACTCAAAAAGCATCAATACTTAAGGACACTTCATATACAGACTGACATGTCCCATAATCAGAGAATCTTGTCAACAGGTGACCAGACTGTGACCTCCTATGTTAATGCGAGGCAAAAAAAAAAAAAAACAGAAGGAAGTCATCAATGTCCCTATCTTATCATATTACAACTCTGAATCTGTCTTATGGCCTTTAAGGTTAGACAAGACAGAGCAGATCAATATCTGGCTTCCCCAGTTGTGAGCTGCTCCTTTGGCAAAGTAGTGATGTTACATATTTGGAACAAAGCAATCAGAAGAGAAAACATCTGAAAGCAAACATCTGAGGCAGGAGGAAGACCCCACCAGTCTCCTTTCTCGCCATTTCTTATCATGTCAAGCAGAGTAATCATTAACTCGCATCCAAATTCTGGCTGCAGGAGTGCAATCTACTTTCACGGACCCTGTAGGCAACAAGATTAGATAATGTTTTATATCCCCATCCGAAACAGAGAGAACAGGGGAGACCCGGGTACCGCTGCCACAGGGCGGCAGCACCGGCCGTTACCGTCGCTTTTGGGGCTTTTTCGGGTCACGTAAACTCCTGGTTTTGAAGCGACAGCGCGAACTCCCATAGTGCGATGGTACGGACAAAACAGGGAATAATAACGACGCAAAAATATCACAGTGACCGGGAACATTACATGCGAGACACCCCCCCCCCACATGTAATATTCCCGGGCGTCAGGTTGCCCTTGTTCAATGTGAAGACTGCGTTTGGACTGTTGATGTTACAAGCGGTGGACAAATAATACAAACAGTGGAAACTAGCTTACATAACACTTCCACACAAATGCTTTAAAAAGTGTTTTATGCTAGTTTCAGTATATTTTGACTATCGGATAAATCTGTGAGGATGCAATACATTTGTGACATGGAAGGAAAGTGTGACGAAGCTTAAGCCAAAATTGGAATCATAAGCGCTTGAGTTTTTTTTCCCCTTTTTTTATACTTTGAACTTAAGATTTGAAATTCTACAGCAAGTATTCTCTTCCTTAAAGAGAACATACAGTGAAAAATATATTAACTTGTTTAAAAGGACACACAACATTGTCTGAGAGTCTGAAGTGACTACCAACTCAAAGAAAATTGAGATAAAACCACGTTGTCACTTTGTGTGGGGCCACAGTCTGAAACTTCGCCATTGAGCCGTTCACGTCACAACCGCAGGGTATTGTGACATCACAACTCCAGATCAGCGCAGAATTATCCAGCTTCCTCATCTTTATCTCCACCCTTTTTAACATCTTGCTGCAATCTTTTGCTGCAACACAGATTAAAAAAAAAAAAAAAAGGCTCACTTCAGAGAAGAGAGCATGTGAAGCTGAGTCCACCTGCTTAAACTGGCTGCTATTCAGCCTTGTAAACACATGGCTGAATAAACAACTTTTGTACAACGTCTCTTTGGGATGTTTGATCAAAACAAATCACAATTTCTTGGGAAACTGAATAAATTTGTTTAAAAAGGAGGGGGTTGTGTCTCCTTTAGGCCTGAAAGCTATTGTTTATAGTAACTTTTAAAATCTCATCTGCATTAATAAATAAACTAAATGTCAGCATACCAATCACAGGAATGTTTAGTCTGTACTGAGTGCATGCACTTTTGAGACTTTTCTGTTATAGAATAAAATGGGCATGTATGTTGCTCTGACATTACAGAATATTAAATAAAAATGTAATGCGGTGGAACATTCCCACTGAACAAGTTGGCTGCCCCCATCTATTATTTTTCTGGATATATTTTTAAATTCTCCCCTAACCCCGTGATATCACTGTGGGAGATTTTTGTTTTAGGAAAAATAGCTATCATGGTTACAAAGAGGCTGGCCCCTGAAAGGGGGAGGCTCATTGGTATGTGCAAATTGTATTTCACAATAAATACCGGGCTTGGCCTGGCGGGTATATAACTGCATGTAAACATGTTTTGTTTGGTTTTTTTTTTCCCCGTCTGGCTCACTGGCTGACTAACTAGCTGTACCAGGAAATGATTAAAACGGCCACTGTTAACCAAGGCACTCACACCAGCTGTACAACATTGAAAGCCCGTTCACTGCCAGTGGAGACAAGGAAGGTTCCCCATCGCATTTCTGATATGTTCAGGGAACTCTGGTCCCGAGACTACTAATATTAGGCGACGAGGGGGTCGCATTGCGCGCATGCCCAGTGTCGTCAATCACAACTTGGAAAAAGCTCAGCAGGGGGAAGTAGACTCGTGCGATTAAAAAAAATAAATAAAATGCTTTAACGCAAGCGAAAACGCTGCTTCATGAGCATATGTGCTCATTTTTCCCGAGATTCCATCTTGTACTCAAACCAGCCGTGAGGCCGCGAACTGACCGAGTCGAACTGTTGCTATTGTCGTATGCGAGTCAAACACGTGCAGCCCCATTCACTCATCTCGACCGGTGGCAACGACAATGTATCAATATTAAGACTATTTCTAAGACAAAACCGTTGTCGCTTACTGAAAAACAAAACATAACCAAACGAGTTAACAAGAGCAACACAAATGCACGCACGAGAGGACTGCGTATTTCTGAGCAGAAGCCGCTAATTTAAATCCACAGGCATGTTCATCTTACGCGGTGACCACTCACCAGGCCCGCTCTTCCTTAAAACGTCGCCCGCACAAACACTCACCGCACAGAAATGGAGATGGTGAAAGCGCCTCGACGAGACACAAGCCCTATAAAAAGGACAAAAACACATGGGCAGCGTTTTTTTGCGATACAAATTGTACTTACCAACGAAATAGGACACCGTAAACGCACCACTGTTCCCCCACTGGCTTCCACGCCTCCGTCAGAAGTTTACATCCAGTTTTACTGAATTCATAAAATGTCAGAATAATGGAGAATTCTTTGGGACTCACTTTCAAAGTCAGATATTTGCACACACCTCAGATGTGTTGTTTTTTTGTTTTTTTTTGTAACCCTCCACAACCTTCTCTCAGTATTTAGTTTGAATTCGGGCCCATTCATGACAGACCTGGCAGAGCTGAGTCAAGTTGCTGAGTCAAGTTTGTGAGCCTTCTTGCTTGCACATGCCTTTGCAGTGCAGCCCACAAATTTTCTGTAGGGTTGAGTTCAGGGCTTTGAGTACCTCTCAGTACCTTCGCTTTGTTGTCCTTAAGCCACGTTGCAGCTGAGTTGGTGGTGGTCCTGGGGTCACTCTCCACTTGGAAGAGCTATCCAGGCCTAAGCTTGAACTTGTTGGCTGTTTCGTGTTGCCTTTTTCCAGAGTAATAGCTGAATATTGCTATGGACTTAAAAAATGTTTTGCTACATGATCTATTTGCATTTTGTCTTCACTGACCAATGACCTCATGGTCTGTCAGAGTTTATATTTCCCCCTAGTTATGGCGAGTCACCCTGAAGCGACGATGCATCCTCACAACATTACCCCTCTGCCTTTTTTTTGACTGTAATAAGACTCCTGTCCTCCAGAGAGTCCAGAGAATTTTCTAATTGTTTGAGATTCATTGAAATTTAGACAAGTCTTAATGTTCAGCTGTGTTGGCAATAGACCTTTACTTCTTCACTCCTTAGGGCCTGTATCCCACTGTCATGAGCTCTTAGCTTTACTGAGCTTAAATTTTCCTGCAGCTTCTTGGATGTTTTCTTTGAATGTTTTCCTGACTCACTGGATGAGTAGTCATAAATTACAAGAATTTTAAAAGGTCTGTCATTGCTGATAATCATTTTAGCTTTGTGTGTTACTGCTGAAACGTTTTAGCCAATGCCGTGCTTCAGTTGATGGTGAATTGATGTGACTGAGCCGGGTCTGATCTGCCTTGCCATTCAAAAGTTAAATACCTGCAGATGCCCCAGATTCATGGAATGTTGCTTAAATATATTCACAAGATCTCCTCTTTTTTCACGATTCCATTTATTTGGTGACGTGCACCAGTCCCCTCTGCAGCAAAGCAGGCCCAGCAAAGTTTCCTCAACTTCACTGCCACACATGGAGGAAACAGATTTATATCTCTTTTCTTATCTTGATGCAAATTTCTAGTTACACCTGCATATGTGGTATCTGCGGGGGTGAGTCAGCATGTTAATATCCCTGGTATGCCGCTCTTAGTAGGAAAATGATATTGCGCCATCTTGGTTTTCCCTCAAGGATATTTGATGCTTAGCTCTTTTGTCAGGATATGAATTGTAATTGAAGGCTTTAATGACTCCTTGCCTCTTTAATCAAACAAAAAAAAAATTGCTGATGCATGTCCTGCTGGGGAGGAATAATGATAATAACAATAACTGAAAAAAAAAAAAAGGAAAAGAAAACAGGGAGTGTAAAAGGAATGCGCTGGGTGAAACCTCTGGCACTGTGCCCCGCTGGGAGACGGAACAACTCCTTATAAGTGCACAGGAAGAAGGAGCTGCGTCTCAGAAGGCTTTGCCCATTTAAATTAAGTGACAAAATATGCTTCACATCTCAAAGTACAACAGAGCACAGGTTAGGTGAACACTCACGTCCTTGCCATCCCCTGCTGAGGGCCCTTTATACACTTCGACTGCTTTGCTTGGAGAAAGTTTGAAATCTGCAGCCTGTCTGTGGCCGTCACACCCGGCCAGTTTATGTGTCAAAGGCTTCAGATGAGAACCAGAAATGTCAGTCAGAGAATGATGAATCCTGTAGGACAAGATATATCCTGTAATAGATTGAAATTCTTATCTTAAAACCATCATATTTAAATGTGAGGGTCTTTATTTTCTAGTTTGAACTTGGAATTTAAAAACAGCCATGAGCTGTCTATGGCATCAAAACTTAAAAAATAATATATTAGTAATAATATAGGAAAATAACTGGATATATTTTTATGTGGGCGGTACTGAAGTGCCCTTTTCAAAGCCCTTATCAAGTCTCAGAGATACAGAATGTCACTGCTTTTTCATGTGGCTCAGTTGTTAGTTGCATACCAGTTTTATCTTGCTGCTACTGCGTATAAGTATCTGGTAACACCTAATCTCTGTAAGAACTTGTATATCTGGTGCGGCCCTTTTTAAACGAAGCACAGGTAAAATTCCACCAACTCTTAAACAGCTGGTGTAGCCACCTCCTGGCTTTCCCAGCCTTTGTAGCTTCAACAAGTGTAACAAATACCCTGATATTTGGTGAGGGTGTTCTGATGTTAATCCTCTTCCAAGAATCTACGTTGTCCTTTAGGATATGTGACGAAAACTACAGAGAAGTAGGATTTATAAAAAAAAAAAAAAAAACAGCCATATATATTGTATTAAGGCTTTTAACAATCTCCTTTTTAAATTGTTTCAGATCTTGCCTCTTCATAATCCTTCTATTTTGTTTAACACATGTTTTTCATTCTGAATTTAGCATTTTTTTCCTATCTCTTTCTCACAATTCTCTTTTACAGAAAGGATGTGCAAGTGGGATGAAATACTAGGGTGATGAGAACTGGACAAATTAGTTGAAATCAATAAATTAAAAAAAAAAAGTAAATAGTTTTATAATTTTACCTCGCTTCAAAAGTCATTTGTTGCATCTTATTCATTATTTAGAGATGCATTAAACAGCTCCTGATTGCTGTGTTTTATGTAATTAGCTCATGTAGATTAAACAAGATATGAAATAGCTGTTTATGTTGCAGCCATCTTGTTAGTTTAGAGCCATTTACTGATGACCTTGCAGCTTGTTTTTCCTCCCACAACTCTTGATAAATCTCTGTTCATAGCCAACTATAACCTTTCCTCACCCTGTGAATATAGCAAAGAGGTAACTCCCAAACACACACTAAACACTATATGTAGTTGTTAGCGAAAGCCTTTGACACTCCTTGTCAAGTTTAAATAACCATCCATCTGTATTTTTAAGTCTCTTTATTAAGATACTTACAGAAAGTGCTGTCATAATCAATTGGCTGATTATTGGCCATTTGTTTACCAATCTACACTGGCGACAGTAAATCCCATGCTGGTCGACCTGAAGAAAACATGCACACAAAATGAAACGAAACCAAGCACAGATTTATCTCTTTTTAAGGAGACTGTCCCATACAGATAAAGTCATGTCAAGAGTATTTGCACAGTGAGATTTTATGATTTTTGCCTTTACACACCACAATGCGTTCAGAATAAAACAGTCGACATGTGAGGAATAGAGCATGTTTTTCAGTTACCGAAGGTAAAACCGGAGGCAGAAAGAGCCACGAACAAGCCAAAGCTGAAGGTGGCTGCAGAGGAGCATCTCCAGGGAGGAAACTCCTATTGGGCTCCAGACTTCAGACTGATATTACAAAAGATTTCCATCCAAATACGTTCAAATATGTCCTTATGAGTCTTTGAATATGAAGGTATTTTTTGCTTAAAGTGGCTGTTATTCCTAAAAGGTAAATGCCATATTTTTTGTGAACTCTCTTAAATTAAAGCTGAATTTTTACTCTTCAATCAATCAATCAATTAATCAAACCTTATTTGACTAGAACTTCTCATACAACATGTGGTACACAAAGAGTTTTTTCAGAATAAAAACGTAAGTGACACACAGTCATTTAAAAAAACGAAAAATACAAACCCTCTCAGTTTCGAGCATCCAAACACATATCAAAGCACAATCACACAGATACACAAGTTACAGACACACACACACACACTCACCAACGCACACCCAAGTCCACACTTTCAGCTCCCCTCAGGTCTTCTGATCACATCTTGATAATTTCATTTCAAATATATCACGGTGGCGTATAAAGGCAAAATCATAAAACTTTGACTATAACTCAACTGTCATCTTTAAATGAGGACCAATGTATTATTGTGATATTGCGAAACGTGCAAAAACCGCTTTTGTTTCCTGAACATGTTTTATGTTACCAAAGGATATCAAATTTTCACATTATGATTGTGTAAACTGGTTAATGTCCCCACAACATGACTAATACAAGAACACACACATTTCCACAGGTATGCGACCCACAGCTTCGATGTGTCTTGACTTGCTTTTCCTTCTGTTTCATTCTTGTCTCTATGAAACCCAGTGATCGTTTGCATCCTGTTCTGCACTTGTCTTTCTCGTTCAAGTACAATCACAACAAAAGATATCTATAGTGAACTAAAATAAAGATTAAAAATGTAATTTATTGATATTGAATTTACTTATTCAGGACTAAACTAGATAATGGTCTCTTGTATTTTATATCAAGCAGTAAGATAACAGAAGACTCTGTTGTAAAGGAGTATTTGCATCTCAGATACTTAAAGAGTAAGTTGTCCAAATTGAGACCTCTTGGATTAGTTTGTGTTGTTTGGCTTATGACACTGTGTTCCAGGAATAACATGAATGCGTTCCCGTACCCGAAGTCTCAGGAAACTGTTTTCAGTGGTACTGAAAGTTCTGAAAAATGTCCTTTGTAGTAATGTCTGAGTTTTCTTTATTGCTGATCACTCTTCTTTTTTGTATTTGACTTTAAATTTACTAAACTCATGCAAAAGTAATCTAAGTCCAAAGTATTTTAATTCTGTTTCTTTGTGTGTAAAATAGGGCTGTCAAAGTTAACGCAAATTCTGTTTAACACCACTATATTTTTTTAACGCGAGATTAACGCACACGTTTCTGTAAATATGACCCTCAGCCAATAAGTGTATTGACAGTCAACGTGTGGGACAGACATGGGGACAGAAAAGGGTCTTACGAACGGCAAGTTTAGCTTTAAGGTGCTGCCAGGTGGGTCTGTTGAGAAGAAAAAGGTTATTCGTAATTATTGTCGCTGTGAATTAAGCTACCACTGCAGGGTGGTAAAGTTAGTTTCACATCCGACATTCGCTTGTTTTTTTTCTCTTTAAACTTTAATAGCGTCATGAAAATGGCACCGATTTCATCCAGGTTGATATTATTTTGTAGATATAAGTATGCCAGACATTTCACAAGTGTCATCAACCCTCCAAGCTCAGTGAGTGTGGCTAAAACTCTAAGGAACAGCGCTGAATGTCCTTCTGAGTACCTCACTGCTGCCGTAGAGTTAAGAGACCGTCAGCAAATTACTGGGGTCAAGCAGCAGCAGCCCCAACAAAATACACTAAGAAGCTGATGAATTAAGCCCCCAAAAAGTACGGCAGCCTTGGTGGACTTCCGGTTTTCAAACTAAAGGCTTAAAAAAAGAATAAAGCAGATCCCCGTGAACCTGTATAGGACAAAATGGGTATAGATAATGGATGAATGGATGGATGGATGGATGGATGGATAAACAGAACAGTAAAAAATGCGATTAATCTCGAGTTAACTGTCAAAATCTTTCGATTAATCGTGATTAAAAAATTTAATTGACTGACAGCCCTAGTGTAAAAACATGATAAAAGTCATCTGATTATAGTGGGTCTTGGTATTAGGCAATCTCAAGCAAATGGCAACATATAACTTTTTTCACTGTGCCATTATTGATTTTAAAAAAAGCAAAAAAGAAAGAAATCATGGAGGCCTTATGAAGTACCCCCATTATTTAAATAGCTAGCGGATTGACTTTTGTCAGTAACTTGAAGTAGTCTTTTCCTACTTGATTTTATCAGTCTCTCACATAGTTGTGGATAAATCTTGGCTCTTTCATCCATCCATTAATCCATCCTTTCAATAGCTTCTGCTATCCAAAATTGGTTCTCGGGGCTGTCAGAGGCCCAGACCTCCCTCCCCCCATCCACCTCCTCCAGCTCTTCCAGGGAAATACAGAGGCATCCCACTCCAGGTAAGGCGAGAGGTATAACCTCTCCAGCCTTTCCTGGGTCTGCCTCGAATCCTCATCCTGATTGGACATGCCCGAAACGAAATACCTGCGGAGGGACGCATCAGGGGTTCATCCTCCATTCATCGAGGATTTTCGGCATTCACTTCCGTAAAGCTCTCACAAGGTCCTGACGCAGCATTTCAATTGGGCTAAGGTCTAAATTTTGACTCGGGCATTTTAATATCTCGATTTTTTTAATTTTTCATCCATTCTGTTGTACAAGCCCAGTTCCCAAAAAGTTGGGATGCTGTGTAAAACATAATTAAGATCAAAATGCAGTCATTTGAAAATCTCATAAACCCATATTGTATTCTGAAATAGAACATAAAGAACACATCACATGTTGAACGAGTCATTTTACTGTTTCATGGGAAATATTAGCTAATTTTGACTTTAATTGAATTTCAAAAAAGTTGGAACACAGTGATTTTTACCATTGTGTAGCATCCGCTATTCTTTTAACAACTGTCTGTCAACACAGTTCACCGTGCAGTCCTAAAATGCAAATTAAATCTGCGTCATGCAAAGAGGAAGCTCATCTAAAACTAACTGTGGCAAAATAGAAAACTGTTCTGTGGTCAGACGAATCAAAATTTGAACGCATGAACGCTGTGTCCTGCTGACTGGAAGGGAGAAGTGATTAGCTGGCAGTTTAAAAGCTGCATCTCTGATGGTATGGGGTTGCATTAGTGCCTATGGTGGGGGAGGATGACACACAAGACTGAAAAGTGAGCTTTGAGGTTTTAGAGCAACATATCACAACATGCTAAACCACATACTGCTGGCAGCATGACAAGAGTCTGGCTGCTAAACTGGCCTGGCTCCAGCCCAGACCTTTCACCGGTAGAAAACATTTGCGCGTGAATGAATGAATGAACGAATTAGAGATGTAGCTCTTTGTATAAAGAAAAATAAAATAAAATAAAATTCTGAGCATTAACTGGCCTGACCTTGCTGGGATGTCCACTCCTGGCAGACTGACAGCGGTTTTCAGTGCTTTAAACTTGTGGAACCATTAGAAATGCTTTTATGACTCTTTCGACGTGCAGGAGCAAATGTTTCTCTAAGGTGCTTGTTTATGTTTTTCCCTCCCAGCATTATGTTAACACACACTGCCAAAACATCTGCTTTTATAGAGGTCTTCACTTCTGCTAAAGATCAATTCATTAGTGGCTGGTGATTAGCGAAACCAGGCTGCAACTTACCTTCTTAAATCTTAAACAGTCAGGAACTACTTCGTATGGGTCACTCTTTTTTTTTTTCCTTTTTGGTTTGATTTTTGTAAAATAAATAATAGTAAAGGTGTAAGTATGTTGTTTGTTTAATCGCATTGTACGTTTTCACACACACACACATACATACACACACACATACACACACACACAATGTAGGACTGACAGAGGGGATAATAGCTTTTGCTGATGTCATGATTCCTCTTTTTTTTTTTTTACCTCTCAGGTGATGCCACAGTGACGATCGCCCATAGATGTACGCCGAGGGAACGTCTGAAAGAGTTAACGAGCCTGGCTGATATAATAATTGCAGCTGCAGGTAATTACAGCTCTGACAATGAAGTCTGTCCACTCATTAGCAGTTCCAGATGTTACAACCAACGTGACGTTAGTTAATGACATCAGTTACTCCACAATATTCTGCAAAAAAACTGTAAATTAGTAACATTATTACACACACGTAGAAAGAAATGACACGCATCAATGGGTTTCAGAACAGTTTCTTCCTTTCTTAACGTCACACACCTGTAACAGTCATGCTTCCTGACTCAGCAGCGGATACTAACAACATGGCTCTTTGCCAAGTCAGACTACGCCTTTGGTGTTCAGGTCAAGTGGGATCACCCTGTTTTAATGACAGCTCATAGAGGTTCTGTAGTGGCAAGTGCTGAGTGACGTTGACGCCCGCATGGCTGATGCCAGCACAGCTGAGGAGTCTTGAATCACTTGGCATCACTTCTTGTCCTGCACCATCTTGTTATTCTTGTCAGAAGTTAACAGTACATCTTTTTTTTTTTTTTTTTTTTTTTTTTTTTTCATGAGTAAGAAAACCCTAGGTCTGAAAACATTTTCCTCTCTGGTTAAAAAAAGAGTCTCCCCAATTAACTGATAATCAGTGTGATTGCAAATGAACTGAGTTGCCTGGAAATAAATGGATCGATCAACAGTTTCACCTAAAATCAGTTCGTCCCTTATTAATGGAAGGTGGTCATTTCCTGCTGTTATTTTATCTGAATTTATGCCATGAACTGAATTATTAAAATTAACATAACTGTTTGTATCACTTTAGATTATTATTGAACATACAGTATGTAATCTATTATAGACAATTTAGACAACACAATGTATAATAAAGATTGATGAGTATAGTTGTCTTTGCATTATATGCAAAGCTACTATAAGCATGTTACTTTCAACACACATGAAACATATTTAATTTTAGTGGTGTTTTTGTTTTTAGTTTCCTCCCTGTCAGCCACCTGCAGCTGCTGCCTGTCTGTGGGCCGTTTTGACCTCACGTGACGTTGCTGAACAGAATTGTTGGCCAGCGTTGCGTTGACAGCGTTGCCTCTATCATAGATTAGAGGGTGTTTTCAACTTTTCCCTCTTCAACGCATGCATCAGCCAGTCGAGTTGCAGCTACACAGCTCTTTGTGTTGCTAGCAGGAATAAAATTTAATTAGTTGTTTTTGGTATGACGACGAGACATCAACAGCACCACACCCATGCGTTGCTGCGTTCCTGTTACTCTCCCTTTCTGCGGTTTTGAGGTCACAATTTTGAACAAAATGAAACGAACATGTGATCTGAATCAGCTGGAATGTGGGAGCTCTAATCAATAATAAAAGACTTTTGAGCAACATGCTGTTGGGACTGTCAGATTGTACCCTCAGTTGTATTCAATGGGTTTTTTGTCGATGATAAAAAACAGCTCTGTGGACTTTTCATTTGGTTTCAGATGTTTGTTTTTAAAGTGAGCAGTAGCATTTGCAGTGTTCTGCAGGATAAAGTGAACCCCATCCGTCCAGCCAGTTCAATATCTGTTAGAGATCAGCATGCATTCAGATTCAGTGTTGATGAAAACCAGTTGTTTCTGGAGATAAGGGTTTCCCAACAGAGGTGGTTCCACCCCCCAGGGGGCGTTCTGAACCTTTAGGGGGGGCACTGGAAACGTCAGGGCTGAGAGGGGGGGCGCTCAGGCACAAATGAGGGGCTCCATGCCTTGAGAACTCTATTTTTCTATCTCCCGTTGTGGGAGAGGATCCATCTCCTGCTCCTTGCTTTCCCCACGTGGAGCAGGGATTCAGCCGAGCTCTCCAAAAACAGAAAAATTAGCACAGGGCTCCCACTAAAAATGAAGAGCAGCAGTCGTTCCCTTTTGTAAATAGTTTTCTCTTCTTTTTTTTGTTGCCAGGGGGGTGGGTGTTAGGAGCATAATGGTGGCTCAGGGGGGCATTTGTTCAAAAAAGGTTGAGAACCACTGCTGTAGATTAAACTGTCATGGACCTTGCAGAGGTTAGAAAGAGCTTTATGTGTTACAAAGCTGAGCTCCTCCAGCATCTGTTGGATGAGCAAAGTGTTACATTATTGAACTTGGTTCCATTGATCATCGCAACAGCGGCAGTCTGAGGTAAACTGTGAATGGTCCACACTCGTATGGCACATATTTAACCTCGCCTGTCCTGGTTTCTCTGTCACATTCATTCTAACTTTTTATTTTTTATTTTTACCCTCTTCTCTCTCCCTGTGTGACCTCATTTCCTTATCTAATGAAAGGCAGTACTGCTATGTGGCCACAGCCTCAGTGCACCGTTGACCCATGTCCTACTATGTTTGTCTGTTTCATGTATGTTCTCTTGTACGATGTACTGGGATGTAATTTCGTTGTGCTGGGATGCTGGCTCAATGACAAATAAAGTCTCCTTGATCCTTGATCCTTAACTCTGGGGTTAACTGCTATAATTCAAAACAAAAAGCTGTCAGCTCCTTCTCTAAAAACAATCTTTATTGTATTTTTGTCATTGAGGTATTCCTGGGCTGATCACGGCTGATATGGTGAAAGAGGGAGCAGCCGTCATTGACGTGGGCATAAATCGCATCCAGGACCCAAAGACAGGGAAGGTCCGACTCATTGGTGACGTAGACTTTGAAGGTAAAATAAACGATTTTCTCTGAAAATTAAATGTGTTTGTTTGTTTTTGCTGTTTTTCTTTCTTTTTTTTTTAAATAGGATTTTCTCTTGAACTTGAACTATCTGTTGAGACCTGTTAACTTTGCCAACATTTCTTGGAAAATCATTACTCAACTCCAAGTCCAACTCCAACCTTTTATTTATTTGTTTATTTTTGCAGGAGTGAAGGAAAAAGCGAGTTTCATCACCTGTTCCTGGAGGTGTAGGTCCAATGACGGTCGCCATGCTGATGAGGAACACTGTGACTGCAGCCAGAAACGCATTGACGCATTAAACAAAGCATGTAACCGTTAGTTTTAATGACCATTGATAATACATTTGTTGAGGAAGAGACACACAAATGCAGACTTCTTTGCCAAACAGCCAACACGTTTATTTAAATATTTACGAGCTTCAAACCTGCTGGGAAACCCAGTTGATACGGTATTTATATATTGTTACTTACTTAACTTATTTATTTCAGATTTCACTATTTAATGATTTAAACTATTTTTTCTACTGATGCCGGTTTGGTTCATTTTCAACATTCCATGTTAACTGGAAAACAAGTTGTGAAAAATAAAATGTGTGTGTGCTAACACCACAGTCTGTTTCTCTAATTTATATATATTTTTTCTGATTTACTGTTTGTTCAGTGGAGTGAGTAAAACTGGAGGAACAACCAAAACTATGAAGAGAAGTTTATAATCTTTAGGTCGAATATTTCGTAGATACTAATTATTTGAAAGATGCTGAAGTAACAAAAATATTTGATGGTTTGGAGCATTCAGGTGTTTATTTCTATAAGTTCAAAGTGGAAAAACATCAGCAGAGATCTCAGAGAGCAGTTGTTGGGATTATAAAACCATTTCCAAACAAACTAGAGGGAGAAAGATGATTCACAAGTTCAGAAGGGTGAATATCGGTGCGAGTCTTCCCAGGAATGGGCGTCTAAGCAAATCCACTCCAAGATCAAACCCTGGAACGGTTACAGAAACTCACAGAAACCCAACAGCTGCATGTCACTTCCCTGCATGCTTAATTTAGCATGTTAAAGAGGAGCAGGGCGATGTGATGCTTGTCTGAATTTTCTTACTTATCTACAATGTTATCATGAAAATTGATCACCTTACACTCTAAAGAATGTGGCTCTTATGTGAGAGCCAAATGTCCTTCATAAGCTCATGGTCTCTGGGTGGTGCACACTCTGGAGAGATACCAAAGATTAAAATACAGTGGCTGGAAATCAGCATAATAATGTGACTTTAAGGTTTATAACAGTACTGGCTTACAAGGAGAGCAAGGTGATTTAAAATGGCCACAACTCCTGGAACAAGGACCTTTTGACAGACAGAACCAGGGTGGAGATGTCTGGCAATAATGCACAGTACTAGAGGTCTGTTGCACAAAAGTAGAATTAGCAGATCTGGGATTTTTGAGAAAGCGGGACTTAACATATTCTGTTAAATTGATCGTGTCTTATTTAGTTGTCAAGCTAGGTGTAACTAATCTTGGCACGTGTACGTTCACGGTTTTCTTAAGCAGAGCACGAGCCTGACGACATTCACTGATTCAGAAATGGAAATAATGTGTGCCCATGTGCAACAGTTTACAATAAAAATGTATGAGGTCAAACACCTAATACGTCTTATAAAAAGGGTATTATAGATTAATAAACTCATAACAAACTACAGTTGGGTAGCTTTGATTACACTGGATTTAAATTTTATGAAGTACAGAGGTATCCCAATAGAAAACTCTGAACATGGAAATACACAGTAATATAACACCTTTATAGGTGTAAAAAAAAAGTCATTTCATACAGGTGATAACAAGACTTACAGCTTGGAAGGCTCCTTTTGTTGAAATGGGTGAGCACAAAAAACTAAGAGAAGAATGGAGCACAGTTAAGCTTACAGAGTGCTCGTGATTAACAATTATAGGTTGATGCTGTCTGAAGCTGGTAAGAGAGTGAAACGAGTCCTCAACATGGACTGAAAGGCCACTCAGTGGCAACATTTTCAAAAAGTCAGATTAGTTTCCAAAAGCACACAGGGACAGAGACCTTAATTTTTGGAGCCATGTGCTGTGGTCTGATGAAACTAACCATAATAATGTTTGACCATAATAAGCCTCGTTACACTTGGAGGAATAAGTGGGGAAGCTTGCAAGCTTGAGAACGACATCCCAACTGTGAAGTACGGGGGTGGCAGCATCATGTTGTGGGGGGGTTTGCTGTAGGAGGGACTGGTGCACTTCGAAAGAACATTATGTAAAAATCTTGAAGTAACATCTCAAGACATCAGCCTGGAAGTTAAAGCTTGGGTGCAAATGGGTCTGCTAAATGGAACAATGACCCTAAGAATAAAACCAGCTGAATTACATGTCTTAAGGGACAAGAAAGTCAATATTCTAGAGTGGCCATCACAAAGCCCTGATCTCAGTCCAATAGAAAATCTGTTAGCTGAGCTGAAAAGGCATGTGTGAGCAAGACGGCCAACAAACCTGACTCGGTTCCACCAGTTCTGTCAGGAGGAAGGAACCCCAAAACATCTGAGCCAAGTCATTCAGTTTTAAAGGCAATGCTACCAAATACTAAGAAAATGTATGTGAACTTCTCACTTTGAAGAAAGTCATAAAAAATTATCTAAAAAAAATTATTTCTCTCATTATTCTGGCATAGAAAAATAAGTAAAATAATTCTGGTAATTCAAACTGATGAGCAACAGGAAAGTCTGATTTAAAGTCAGACAGTTAGAAAAACAAGGTTATGTGTCTTTGTATACGGTGTATATAAACTTCTGGTTTCAAGTGTAGTTTAGATTAGAAATCAAAAGCGAATCTGTCACTGAAAAATGTGCTTAAACCCTTAAGCGTTAATGTAATATTAATATTTCAACAGGTTCATTTCCTTATTGTTGTTACAAGATAAATGAATTCCCCAGGAACAGGTTTTTTCTTGCACTGTAGCGGACAATCCAGCTGAAATGTTTGCACAACAGGAATCTGTAAAAAATAGTCACAGGGATTGGCAATACAAAACGTAGATAAGCTAGACAAAGACAAAGCGTAAGATTTCCTAAACTGGGCAAAAACTGGATTCAAAAAAGTAAAGCGTCATATCTTAAAAAAACAAAGCAATGATCAGACTGGAGGTGGATTTTCCACAAAACGACAAATTAAATGTTTTAATTAAGTTGTTGAAACTAATTTATGAGCCATAAAACAATTATTTCTTAGTTATTTATCAAAAAAATCCTCAAATAGATATAAAAAAAATCCTGACATTAATGTTAAAGAAGTACTGTAAATATAATTGAATGAAAGGCTGACAAACACAGTAACAGGTGGCAAACTAGAAGCAGTTTAGAACAAAGATGCATGATTCACTTTATCTTTACTGCATCCTTCGTCTGACTCGCTCTCTCTGCTGCAGTAGATGCGCGTTGTTGTGTCACCTTCACCTGTTAAACTTGAAGGCAGCCGTAGAAAAATCTGGACAAAGCCTCAAGTTTAAGCGCAATACTCTAATAGAAACCGAGTCTTTCACAACACCTGTAAGTGCAGTGAAGCAACATCCTAATGATAAAAAGACAGAATCTGCCCGGAGGCCTGCGTGGGTCTTCCAGTGAAGAAACCCTCTCTGTAATCACATGACCCCCTCACCTCCCACCCGCACTGCTCTCCTCCAACCTGTAGACTTTGTTTCTGCATGCAAGAAGTCAGTGAAAGCAAAGGAAATGATGCAGGTGGATGGTGGAGAGGAAATACCTCACTTTTTTTTTTCTTTCATAAAACAGCGTTCAGGTTTTTGATTGGCCATTAGCGGCTGGAGCAGGTATATTAGGGCAGCAGGAACGTGAGCTGACAGAAGGAGCTGAGCAGGAAGCACCACATCACCAGAAGAAAAGATGTTCACACTGAGACAGACAAACCTGGAGAACAGTGAGTTTGTGCTTCATTATTACCTTCCAACTGCTAAATCAAGAGCAGAAATCTTTCTGCTTTTTATGTAATTGTATTTTGATAATGTAAAAATATCAGTGCACATTTGTAGCTCTGGTTTATAACAATACAACTAATATAGAGTGGTGTGAAATCTGAGCCTTTCATCACAGATACTCACAAGAGAGCAAATACTCTGAATACTCAACACTACACATTGTCTCATATTATCCTCTGTGTTTTCCAGTCCACATCTCGGCACTGGCAGTGCTGCTTCTCCTGATTGGTGACTCTGCAGTACTGAGTGATGATCTCCAGATCACTGCAACTCCTCCTGTCCTGGATTCATCTCTGACTACGTGGCCCTTCAACGGTAAGATCCGGAGTTTTGTGTCAGCTTGAAAGCATGCAGCATATCAATGAGCTAATCTGAAGCTTTCCTCTGCCATCGCTGCAGTTTTGAGTGCTATATTCCACCTTCTACTCACATTTCATTTCTTTTTGTGCGTGTATGTGTTACAGTTTGTGTTGTAATTAATTTTTTAATTGATTTATTCATTAATCCTGTCATGCAGGGGTTTTTTTAATGACGATGCCATTTGCTCCTTCTCTCTGCAGGCAGCGTGGAGAAACCCAAGGTCCTGCGTTCACACCAACCATGTGGAAGCGAACATGATGCATACTGTGCAAACAATGGCCAGTGCATGTACCCGCAAGACAGTAACAAGCCTTCCTGCATGTAAGCGTAACTCTGGCTTCATACACAGCAACATGATGTACCTTCTTACCCCGTCTGCCCTGATACATTAGTTATCGTCGGTACAATCTTTCCAGTTGTGCATGTTGGTTCGTGTTCATCGTTGGAATGCACTCTCATCCTTCTCTGTTTTGCAGCTGCAAGCCTCAGTACACCGGGCCCCGCTGCATGCTCTTTAGTGCCCACGTTCAGTCTGCGCCCAGCTTAGAGAAGATGATTGGCATCAGCTTTGGGGTAATAATGGTCATCTGCATCGTGGCCATTATCATTTACATCATCATCTATAAGAGGTGAGTATCTACAGGCTTTCCATTGCACTTTTATGGAACAATAGAAGCTCTTGGGAGTGGAAAACGTGCTGCAATGCAGAATTGAAGCCACAAAAGAGCATGAAAGAACACATCTTTGCAGCCACTGTAGATGTGGTTTTATAGTCATAACTTTGCACTTCTCTCATTTCGTTGCATGATGGAAATGACAGCTTATCAACTGAAGAGTTGCCAAGGATGAACCAATAACTTACTACTGTCTATTTTCTTTGTTTGCAGATGTGTAAAAGAAGCACTACTGAAAAAATCTGCAACATCCCACACTTTGGTGTGACTCCTCCACCTCGCTGCTCCTTCCTGTCATCACTGTCAGTGTCACCACCAACATCAGCACCGTGACTGCCTGGAAAAACATCAGCTGTGAAGCGAATATGGCTGTTTTAAACATTAAAAGCATTAAACAAATACTTGCTGGACTCAGAAAAGAGAAAAACTGTGGATGATGACAGACTGTGGAAACATACCTGTCGTTGTCTTTCATGTTTGTTAAAAAGTGTTAGATATTAATTACCTTACGGAATTGTCCTTTATGGAATAAGAGTAACCAAATTCAACTCTCATTCTTTAAATGAAACAACACAGTGAAATGCTGTAAAACCTATTTATTGTAATGTTATTGTAATTAAATTATTTGGTTTCTGTTTATTTAAGTTTTGTAATAAATCCACAAAAGAAGAATGTCTATGTGTTGCCTGAATTCCTCAAATTGTCTGCACCATATTATTTTTCTCAGTTATTATTTTAGAAATTAGGAGACAAGACATTATATTTTTATTTTGAAGCAAACTAATTCAGTTACCATTTGAATATAATAATGTGAAACACTAGAGCCATTTATTATCATATTATTATGCCGGTTTGATGATTACTTATTACTCATTTGAAGGGATAATGTCCATTGATCCGCAGACAAACCGCAGGAGAGCTGCATATTAAGCCTAAAAGGCTCCCAAAAATCTGATTAAACACATTTCTATGAGAGTGTTTACATGAGAAAGTGCAGGAACACACAGCACACACAGATGTGGTCTCACCACTGAGTGGATGCATCATATAATCCACTTTTAAATCGTGAACAGAAAATGATTCTGGTCCTTTTCTGGTCTTCTTTTAATCAAGCAGTTAATTCAGTTAATTAGGTCTTCTTCTTCCAAGCTTTGGTAAAATATCCAATTTAAATAAAAACAAACAAACTGGTAATCCCTTTAACCCTTTATCAAATTGTGGTGTATTTCCAAATGGGATGAAAGGCTGGACTATGTGATTGACAGTGACTCAGAATGAAGAAGCCTCTTCCGTATTTGATTGAATCGGTGCCTGCTGGAGTCTCTGCTGTCAATGTGCACGTTTGAAGCGCGACGTCGTCTAAATTACAGGAGTTTGTCACCACACCCAGACCGCACTGAGCCCACTGGTTTCCAGTTGGTGTCTGCCAGGAGAGGCATCTCCTGCGTCTTTGCGTACAGTCGCTCGGACGCGTCAGAAGCGTCCCTAATCCAGGTTGGCTCAGCGCGCGCTCAGGGCGAACATCTTACCTGCGACCTCCTGTCTCGACTCTGGAATGGAGAACAAGCAAACCCTCCTTCTTCTCACTTAGCGGTAAAGTCTGTCTTTGTAGATAGATTTGTTTGTGGGGGAAATACTTTGGTTTTAGTATAAATGCGAAGGTTGGCGTAGAGGATGTGGACAGACTTTCAGAGTGAGTCAGAACAAAAACTTTTACTTTTCACTGCATTTAGTTTATTTGAACTGCGGTGGATCCTTACCTTTCACTTTATCTTTTTTCTTCTTTTTTTTTTTTTTTAAACAAGTAGAACTTCTTATCTTGACTTTCATAGATGACCCACTATTTTGAAAATTGAATCCCTTAATTGTGGATTTCTGATTGGTTTCTGAACAGAGATCAATTTTATAGGCTACTGATGGAAAGTAGAATCATTAAAAAAAACAGTTGAATAACTGGTAGTGTTAGGTATACTATATTATATATTTCACCCTTTTTCATCAGTTATAGTAAACATCTAAAATATTTATTCTTTATTTTAAGAAATAGTTGATATTTTGCTTTGGCCCAAGTAGGATCTATTGAATGGGGCCCCGAATTTCACCCCATTATGTCTCAGGTGGGTCCCACATACAAATGTTAGAATGAGCTGGTTTATTCATGAATTACAATGAATTGGACTGAACTAAAATATCATTTAGATTGAAATGAATTATGTTTAACTTTGTTTTCTATGTAAAGTGCCTTGAGATGAATCGGCACCAAGCAAGTAAAGTGAAGTGACTTGAAATGTTGGCCTGGTTTCTCCAGGAATACTTGTCTGTGATAGTTTGTATTCAGTCATAAAAAAAAATGATAAAACTAGCAGAAATTAGGCTCACTGAGAAACTTTCCCATGCTATTTTTAGATTGGTAAGTTTTCACAGAATCATTTCTTTTTGTCTAATATGAAATAGTAGTCTACATAATAGTAGATGTAACTGTACTATTAAGATCTCCAAAAGGTAAGAGTTCTGGTAAACAATGATTCCTTTAATAAAAACCCAACCAAAACTTCATTTTTATATTATCAGTACTTTTACTTCAAACTTTTTAGATAACACTCAGATCCAGGTGTCTTAGGTACAGCAGGGCCTCCACTCCTGTTAACTTGCTGTGCTTTTTACATATAATATATATATATATATATAATTTGCTGGTTTATTTGTCATTATTGTTTATTTTAACCTTGTGTATCATGTGGGGACTGCGGATGGAAATTAGCATCCTTGCTAAATCCGGTGTATTTACACTGCTTCATGTGGTGTCCATTAATATGCATTGTCCCATCTAAATATAATAATATATATATATATATATATATATATATATATATATATATATATATATATATATATATATATATATATATATATATATATATATATATATATGTATATATATATGGGTGGCTGACCCTGAATAGAAATAGGAAGTGGGTATAGATAACGGATGACTGGATGGATCAATATTACACTTTTTTCTTAAATCAGTTACAGGCTCTTTATTCCAGAAAGCAACAAGGAACAGTCAGAGAAGAAGGGCTCTGCCATAGCAAAGTTAATGAGCTAATGATGCTGAGCCCGGAGCCTGAGGGATGGATGGAGGGATAGATGGGTATTGGCATCTAAAACATGAATAAACCTTCATCGTCAGAATTCCAAAGCAATCTTATTGAACAAGTTCTTTGCTTTTACACGTTTATTCTTACATAAAATGTTATTCAATCCGGTAAGGAGATCGGCGATATGGATGACATCACAGGGGGTTTGTGCAATTCTTCTTGAACAATCCATGTTTAAAACACAAGCATATCTGGTTTTAAGTGCATGGGTTTTTAGACTTTTAATGCAGTTAAAAAATGCTTGAAAACTTGAAAATCAACAGTCAATATTCACAGCAGCTGAAGTCATGTTATTTGAAAGAATCGTTGACTGTTGAGCAAATGAGATGAATGAACAATGAATCATCAGGAAGAGAGAAAAGATGTTTCATTTCCAGTATACTGGATATCATAAACACATTAGTTACTGTAGAAACACCCAATAATAAAAAAAATATCCCAGAAACCAAAGCGACACAAGGTGTGATGGACAGGCTTTTAGCCGCTTTAAAACCAGATGAATCTTGTATTGAGGTTCTTGTGTGTTTCTGCCCCGTCTCCTGGAATGTGGGCGTCCACTGCTCTGTGCTTTAAGCTGTGCAGGTCGGTACAGGCCCGTGGGCCAGACAGTACAAGTCGCTCCACGTCACATCCTACAGCTGGCAGGGACTCAAGCTACTCTCAACAAATTAAGTTTTTTTCCTGCCATTTCAGTTTTTTTCCTCAGAATGGTGTCTCATCAAAACCATACTGACAGACTAATCAAGGCCATGACCTCTTTATCATATTTAAATGCACATTTCTATGCACATATTTGAATGATATTTCATTCACAAATACAAACATTCACGTAAAAAAAAAAATAAGGACAGTAAAAATCATATCTATTGAACATATACATATATCGGCTCTACAATTGAACTTTAAATTCAGATTTTATATATACAAATAAGAATAATCTGTTATTAAAATACAAAATAAAAAAAAAAACTGTGTTTTCCTGCCTTTCAAAATTTCAGTTTTCCTTGTGATATTTTAGAACATCATAACTTCCTACAGCCAAAACCAATCACAAAAGGTCACATTCATTTTAATTTAACAGATGCATACCATTGCAGAGTAATTAAAATAAAAAAGCTACTATTCTTTACAGGACTCACTCTAACAAATGTCCCCTTTTCCTTTTTAACAGGTGTGATGCTGATGTGGCTCTTCATCCAGACCGCAGACAGCACCTCTCTACCTGCAGGTATTCACCTGGACAACCAGTGTTTTACATTTTATCTGTACCCTTTGACAACAAATTCACCTGCAGATTTATCATTTAAACATTTCTGCAAAGTGCTCAATACTGCTAGAAGTAGCCTGTTGGTTAATCCTGATGGTTATATGGACTCTTGATAGGCATATAAAAATGTCTTTCTTATGTATTTTTTTAAATAAACCATGTTGATGTTCAAATCAAATCTATTAACTATTTACAGCTGGGATAGTCTACAGCAGACCCTCGTGACCCTGAATGAGATGATGATGATCGATGGCTGGCTGGATGGATGAAGGGATGAATGGATGGATGGATGTATGAATGGATGGATGGATGGATGGCTGGATTGATGGATGGGTGGCTGGATTGATGGATGGATGGCTGGATTGATGGATGGGTGGCTGGATTGATGGATGGATGGATGGATGGTTGGATGGATAAACAATGGATCGATGGATGGATGGATGGACGGATGGATGGCTTACTGGATGGATGGATGGATGGACGGATGGATAGACGGATGGATGGCTTACTGGATGGATGGATGATGGATGGATGGATGGATGGATGGATGGATGGATGGATGGATGGATGGATGGATAGATGAATGGCTGGATGGATTGATGGACAGATGGATGGTTGGCTGGATGAATGGATGAAAGAACAGATGAATGGATGTCTGACTGGATGGATAGATGGATGGACGGCTGGATGGATGATGGATGAATGGAAGGATGGATGGATGGACAGATGAATGGCTGGCTGGCTGAGTGGATGAATGGGTGGATGGATGAATGAAAGAACAGATGAATGTATGTCTGACTGGATGGATGGATGGATGGAAGGATAGATGGATGGATGGAATAACAGATGAATGGATGTCTGACTGGATGGATGGATGGATGGATGGAAGGATAGATGGATGGATGGATGGATGGAATAACAGATGAATGGATGTCTGACTGGATGGATGGATGGATGGATGGATGGAATAACAGATGAATGGATGTCTGACTGGATGGATGGATGGATGGATGGATGGATGGAATAACAGATGAATGGATGGATGGATGGATGGATGGAAGGATGGATGGATGGATGGATGGTTGGATGGATGAATGAAAGAACAGATGAATGGATGTCTGACTGGATGGATGGGTGGCTGGATGGATGGAAGGATAGATGGATGGATGGATGGATGGAATAACAGATGAATGGATGTCTGACTGGATGGATGGATGGATGGATGGATGGATGGATGGAATAACAGATGAATGGATGGATGGATGGATGGATGGATGGATGGATGGATGGAAGGATGGATGGATGGATGGATGGTTGGATGGATGGATGGATGGAAGGATAGATGGATGGATGGATGGAATAACAGATGAATGGATGGATGATGGATGGATGGATGGAAGGAAGGATGGATGGATGGCTGGAAGGATGGAAGGATGGATGGATGGATGGATGGATGGATGGATGGCTGGATGGCTGGAAGGATGGAAGGATGGAAGGATGGATGGATGGATGGACTGAAATACATCAGATATCCAGAAATAGATATGATCTTTTTTCTTTTTTGGAAACCACTCCATCAGTACACAGTTTGAGAAGCTCATCAATAAGAAAAAAAAAGATGAACTAGAAGTCAGAGGATTTTTGAATGGGAGTCCCAAGTTCAACCCAGTGACAGACCAGTTTTTCATTTTCTTTTGTGTTGGACACACTGAGCATATCAGGGCAGGGCTTTTAAAGAGGACCGACAGAGAGGAAGAAGAGAAGTGATCAGGCATTTTCAGTTGTCACCCCAAAACTTTGGGCCTGAGCTGCCTCTGTACATGAGACAGACTTTCTGTTTTTAAATCCTCTCTTTAAACTTATTTATTCTCTCTGGCTTTTAGCTCTCTTTGAAACAATGGTTTTATTGTTCTTTTTGTTTTAACTCTTTTAATTTTTACTTTATTCTAGCATGTTTTAATTTGTGTCAGGCAGAACCATTCTTTTAGGTTATTTTATCTTTAGCCTAGTTTTCAAGATTTACCCAATACCCACTTATTTTAATTTTACAGCCTTAACGGACAAAAACAAAAGCAGCTCGAAGTGTGACACACATGTCTCATTTTGTTTATAGAATTACTCAAAATCCCCTTAAAACCATTCTGAAAATACATGTCATAATGTCTTGCTTTGTTTGTCCAACACTCCAAAAGTCTGAAATGTAAAAATAAAATCCAGAATTCCATTGTGGTAGTTTGCAATGTGGCAAGCAAATGTTTAGCTTTAGAGAGGGTTAAAAATGGCAATTAATTACCAGTCAATCAATGTGCTACCCAGTGAATCTTTGTAGCACGGTATGAATTAAAAAAATGTGACATCACAGAAAAATACTTAGGGATTTAAAGAAAGTAGTTCTGATTCTGAGACCCAGATTGTTGAAATTGCTTAAAAGTGACGCTAAACTGATAAAGTTGAAGCGATCGTTTCCTGCACTTGAAGTGCTTTTAGACACAACTTTAAGAAACAGCTTTACTTTTTTTTTTTCTTTTTTTTTTTTTTTATGGATATGTGACATGGAAGGGAACCCACAGAGATTCATGCTAAAAATGCTGATTTTTCAGGGCAGG
The DNA here is from genome assembly GCA_018398805.1 of Hirundichthys speculiger. NCBI lineage: Eukaryota > Metazoa > Chordata > Actinopteri > Beloniformes > Exocoetidae > Hirundichthys > Hirundichthys speculiger. The sequence continues at coordinate 33,354 of JAGFBZ010002193.1, read as the reverse complement.
GAGAGGAGCGCCCTCATGTGGCGAAGCGGTCCATTGAGAGCTGCGACAGCACGTATGACAGCTACTGCCTGAACCAGGGCCAGTGCATGCTGCTGGTGGAGATGAACGAGCACGTCTGCAAGTATGTGCATGTGCTGTGTTTGTATGCGGGGTTGAGTATCTGTGTGCGTGTGTGTTCTGGTTCGTCACTGCATGTGGAAATGCATGACTCCTCTATTTGTGTTGCAGGTGTGAAAGGGGCTTCTACGGCACCAGGTGCGGCCTGCCGGAGCCTGTTGTCAGGCCAGTGGGCGAAGAGCAAGTCATCTTCATCGTTTTCTCTGTAGGTCTGCTGATGATAGGTCTGGCCGGTTCTCTGTACTTCTGCTGCAAGTGGTAAGGCCTCCATCTGCGCTGATGTGTATACGTTATAGTTTTTGATGTGATTTGAAGCAGCACAGAGGACTTTTACCATTTTTAATGTTTTGGCCCCCGTGAAAGTTTTACAACCCTGTCTGTGAGCTAGTTTCATCATTGTTGATGTCAGCCATTCAAGTTCACTTTCAACACGAACTAGTTAGGTTCATAGTTCATAGAAATTAAAATGAACTAGTTCAGTTCATAGTTCACAGAAATTAAAATGAACTAGTTCAGTTCATAGTTCACAGAAATTAAAATGAACTAGTTCAGTTCACCATTTCAAAAAATGAACTAAATAGTTCATTTTAGTTCATTTTATTTAAATTCTTTGTTAATGTTGCTGCAAGCAATTATTTGTCAAAATGATTACCACTGCCCATATACTACCCCACCACAAACTGCAATTATTTTATCCATTTTAACTGTCGAAAACTATTGGTCCAATTCGGAATCCTTAACCAACCAGGGTTCACATTAGCATTGAAGGAACAGCCCATGTAAAACTGTAATTTCCGTTTCAGCTTCTCTCTAAATCAGCCATTCCCAAACTTCAGAATACCAAGGCCCAATTTGAAATGTGAAAAATCTCTGCAGCCCACCGAAACCTTTAATCACAACTGTGATCAACATACATGACAAGGAACCATGATCCGATATTAATGTAAGGGGTCAACAAATAAGGTGACACTTGTCAAATTAAGTTAAGATGACAGTAGAACCCTTAACTGGTTTGTTTTGTTACTTCCTAATGTTTTTTAATCATGTAATGAATATTTTACAGTAATTAAAAACATGTTTAAAAAAGATTGAGGATTTAAAACACATTTGTTTAATTTTAATGACCGCTCACGGCCCACCTGCAGTCCCAAGACGGCCCACCAGGGGGCCGCGGCCCACACTTTGAGAATAACTGCTCTACAGTAGATTAAAAATATGAGGAAAAACTTGCTTCCAAATGGTCTTTATTATAAGACAAAAATAGGTCCTTAAGGTGCAAATGTTTTTTCCCCCCATTTCAATATTTCAATTGCGGGTTTGACCGTGCGTGAACTTTGAAAGAGCGTCGTTCACAACTGCCCAAATGAACTCGTTCACGCCCCCGGCCGGTGGAAGGAGAAGGTGAACGCGCTCAGTTCACGTTCGCGAAAAATATGAACTAGTTCGTGAACTTTCGTTCAATGAACGCGTTCAGGTACAACACTGTGTCTGACGTACAACCATAAACTACACACATTGTATGGTTTTTGCTGGTTGCAGGCTCAGATAATTACAGCTAGATAACACTTTGTAAAAATAAGGAAATATTCCTTCAAATGAAACTGAAAAGCCGATATTTTAACTTGAACCAAAGGCCCTTGTTCTGGTTTAACGCTCTCTGTGAGCTTGATAGATAAAAGGCAACAATCAGCGTTATTATTCAAACTGATTATTGTGCCTGCGTTACAGAAATATAGCTAAATATGAACCCCTGACTGGGTTCCAACTACGGCAATTTTGAATTTTGTTGCAAATTGTAAAGGTTATGTTGTAAAATCTGTAGACAACTTTAAGTTTCATGTGGTACCAGGTCAAACTACAAATGATCACTCATTTCACTCAAGCCGTCAGTTTTGATTTCATGAAAGCGATTTCATGTGATTTTTTATTTCTTTTCAAAGCTACCCCATTGAAATACCGCATTTGACCAGATGGGGGCAGAGGTTGGTCAGGCTCGTCTTGTTACCACTTTGCCACACTAGAAGTGTACTTTTGTCTCTTACGCTAAAGGCTGAAACATGAATGTTGGCATCAGCTGCCCCCATGTGGTCAGAGGTCGTATTGCCACACAGAGTGTGTTTATAGCATTTCCAAAAAATTAACACAGTATGTGTTGTGTTCTTGTTGCAGCTATAAGAGAAACAAGTTTCCTCACCAGCAGAAACAACAGGGTTACAAGGGAGTCCAGAAGGTTTAGAGCAACGTCCCCTCACTCCTTTCATCTGCTGCTGGATCAGGACTTTCATTCTTAACCTGATAATAGAAGAAGAAGAAAAAAAAACAACAACCTGGGAAGCTACTTTAGGACTCTACGTCACGCAGCTTTATCAGGCGGGCACATAGTCAGAAAGAGATTAAGCGTTTTTAAAAGGACAGCTTTCATGTAGCACAAATGTTATCCAGCTGTACTGGTTCTTAAGTTTCGGCACTGGTTACACTCAGTTTGAAAAGATGAATAGTGAGATACTCAAAAACGGAGTGTGTGGGCGAAACCACCTTTATGGCGGTGGAAAAGTCATGAAAAGAACAAACGTGAGGGGTAAAATGGACGAGGGAAACTGTAGTAACTTGTGGTGATTCATTCTTTAGGAATCTACGCCTCTGTTTGTTAAATCTTATGTTTTTACATGCAAGAAACCACAGCTTTCAATGAATTTGGCTGACAGTAATTTAATTAATGTTTTTTGCAGTTAAACATGCTCAATTTCTTTTCAAAACTACAACTGCTGCCCTTTTTTTTCTTTTTTTTTTTGTACCAGATTGATATAATTTATGCATTTGATAGTTCATTAGAAAGGGTTCAGAAAGGTGAGAAGTTAAATCAGCTGATATCTAAACTAGATCTGATTATATCTATTCAGCCCTCATCTTAACCTTGTTTTTTATGTGTAGCGTGGTTAAACCTGATATTTACTGTGGTCTTTTGCCATTTGGGGCTTCAGAAATAGGTTAGGCACCTTTTTCAAAATGTCTACCAATGAACTGGTAGGTTAGTGCAGCAGTTCTGTGTTATTACTTGAAACTTTGTTTAGTCAAAAAGAATTTCAAATGCAATGACTTATGTGGAAATATTACTGCATACACTAGAATTTCAACTGTTTTGGAAACTCTGTTACTTCTAACAATGAGAAGAACTTAAACTTTTTTTCCACTTGTATGTGACATTGACGTTCAGTCATTTGATGAAGGTTCAACTGAGAGTCTTCACATTCTTCTCAAGTGTTCATGCAGATTTCACATTTATGCATGAAATTCTTTCAATAGTAGAATCCTTGTGGAAGGACATGTGTGGAAAAAATACAAATTCAATGTATCATTTTAGATTTCTGTGTTTCCTTAATTAATTATATCAACTTTATTTATTTTTCTGTTAACTGTTGAATTTTTTTGTACGTTCTTGACTTCAGGCTGGAAGTAGAAGTGAAAACAGCTAATTGATAGGTTTGCTGGAGTATGTATAATTTTTAAGTCTTCCACTTTTACCTAAATCCTCTGTAGGTGTTTTTATCAGCATATGTGGACATGACGGCCTCATGACTACATATAACCTGCATTTAAATATTGCAGTAGAACAATAAAGGCTTGAAAATTGTACAGTGTCTACACATTTTTATGACTTCCTTTCCTTTCTAAATAGTGCTTACAGTGTCAAATATATCATCATTGGAGCTTAATCATTGTATATAGAGCCATTTTCTAACTGCATATGTCACAGATATTTTGCAGTGGCTATATTGTATACACTGCCCAATGGTGAGACAGTCACTATTAATATAAGATATACTACCTTAGAAGTGATAATGTTACAGTGCAACAGGAAAGTGGTTACTAGACTGGTGTGACCGGCTTCTGCTGAAGTCCATTGCATCATGGGATACAGTATGAGAGCTAGACTGGTCAATTCTACACCAGAAGTGTTCCTGGGAGTAGTACACCATAGTTTTGTGAAGGTCAGTTTTCATGTAAAGCATATTGGATGTTTCTTTGCACACTGCATAATGTCTATATCATTTTAGCTATATCAGTATGCACAAGCAGAGTAGTATGTGGTTTCAAAAAAGGCCTATATCTGTCTGCGTCAGCCTCACAACACAGAGAGCCAAGGATTTAGCATTATAAACCAGTTCAAACATGGCTCGAGGAGATGACACTAAATGTATGTTGAATGCTGACTAGTTGAAAGTTAGAATTTCTCTTTAGGCATCAATAAAGTTTTTTTTTAATCTTTTTTTTTTGAAGACACACAAGTGAAAACCACAGAAAAGAACTGAACTTGGCAATCTCAGGTTCAGTTGATGACTTCTGTCTTTTTCTACAGCTGAGCAAAGATGAAGGACCAACAACAATATCACAACCAAGAGAAGCTCCCTGGACTGTCCACATATTTCTGAGACTGCCCCCAAGTGGCAGCAACATACTGTGACATGTTATTGTTTGTAAAGGAAACATAAGTGTCACAGAGCTATATTTACATTCCTTCTGCTACTCAGTAACATATACTTTTGACATATATATAAATGCAGTGTGATTGTGTTTATGAGCAGTATCAAGCTACGTGCATGAGCATGTACAGTACGTACATGACAAGATGCGTCTTTGATTCACTGACTCACCAAGGGAGTGTAAATCCAGCATTAAAGGCACAGTGTCCGAGATTGTAGTTTTGCGTTTTTAATCCAGCTTTACCAGTTTCAGTACATGTTCAGAGACCGCTGATTTGTTATCATCAGCTCAGATACTGAGACAACCTCTTGTACCCTCAGATGACACCATTCATTGTTCTTGCTTTTGTCAAGATGTTTTGTAGCTGAAAAAAATAGCAAGTTGTGAAGTAATGAAACCCGTTCTCAAGCACCCATTCTCTCCAAATCAACCTACAGGTAAACCGTATCTTTCATCTTAACAGCACCTACTGTGATGACCAGAGTTGGCCTTGTTTCATCGAAGGACTGGCCTAAAATGTCCTGTTACTATCCCTCCAGAGAGCTCTAAACAAGATCCTTTTAAGTTTGAGTGACAAATAAGACACTTTTTGGTACAGGTACACACGTTGGAGCAACAATACAAATGTGAACGCTTGGGCCCTGTAGACTGGACGAGTTTGATCAGAGCTTGTTCTGGATGCGAATCCTCAAAAGGACTGGGATGTTGTCCTGCTGGATGAGTCTACTGTAGCCATGTTTAGAGTTTGGGACGTGTTTGGTCTGCACTGGGGTTCAATCATACATGAAACAACAGTCAGGATCTAAGATTTATTGCATTATTATATTATTAATAATCTTGCACACTTATCTTAAGACAGAGAAGGAATGAAATCTCAAGTCCACTTTTTACTGCATTTCATTCAACATTTGTCACATAATAAGTTTTATTGCTGTTCATCTTTTACTCTTTTTGCATCTTATTTTATGATATGTTCTCAGCTTTTTTTTTAGACTGTGTTATTTATTCTATTGTTAATACATTGAGTTTGTTTTAAAGGTTGTACATAAAATTAGACAGCATCGTTTTACTGTATATTCGTCTACGTGAGAGATTGCTCTACCAAAGCTTTTCACAAGATAAGATCTCTGGCTGGTCCCATGGTCTTTGAAGCAGAAATCTCAGAATTGTATTTCCAAAATAGCTTATGGAGAACTAACGGTTCCATTTTAACTTCTTTTATTTGAATTTGTAGAGGTAAAAGGTCAAACAAAACCATGCTTTGTCTGGTGCCAGGTTAATAAACAGCAACATTTTTACTCTTTGCACACTAATTATTGCCTCATCCAGATTTAGTGAGCCGTGGTTAACTCGTGCCTTCAGCCTCTTCATGTGTTCTCTATGTTAATGGCCAGCAATGATGACACATAAACATTAACTCACCTGCTCTGTTGAGACATACTTAAAAACACATTAGTATGCACTTACACACATTAAGACCCAAAAGCACACCCACTCCGTTGCTTCCGTTTTGCTCTAAATATAAAACAAGTGGATAAACATAGCCGAATTTAGGAACTGCTGCTCTAATCTCTGTGCCGTGCACGTGCTATCGAACTGTTCTTACCTAATTATTGTGTAATTAAAAGTATCTTGCTCATGCGGTGAGTAATGCTGTTGGTGGAAGGGAAGCCCCATTAAGCTGCATCCTTGCGTGTCCTTTGGCAAAACAAGACGATCCACGGGTGCCTCACATCTAATTGTTTTGCTGCTCAATACTAGTTTGTTTCATATTTTCACTTAAACCTTTAGTATTTAGTGACATTTATAATGGTCCTGTGATTCTGTGTATGGAAACGTCGACCACTATACCAGTGAATCTATAGGCATTAGAAAAAGAAAGTATGGCCTTTTTAAAATCTAAGCATTTATATATCATGACATAATACAACATCATCTGATCCTTTTCAGGTCGTAAAATGAGATAAATGCAACTTCAGACATATTACACGATCTCATTATTTTCTTTCATAAGAGTCAAAATGCTGAAACAGTGTCAAAAACTGAGTGCATCCTGACTGCCTCCAAAGAAATCAGGAGGGAAATTAGCAGAAATGACCAACCAAAGGTTCTGCCAGTTTGCTGGCTTGGAAGGTGTTTGTTAACACAATACCAAAGAGGAAAGATGTCAGCAAGTCGCTCATAGGTGAATGCTTTCATTGAACTTCAGTAATGTTATACAGACGAGTGGGCTAAAATGCCTCCCCAGCTGCGTGAGAGACTGATAATGCTGTGGAGAAAACCATCTCTTCAAGATATAGCTGCTAAGTGTTGTTCGGCTCTAAAAAGTTTCTGAATCAACGAGTATTTCGTTTTTCGAACCCCACTTCAATCACGGATTTTAATAGTAATAGAAACAGGAGACACAATATAACTAAAGAATGAGAAATTATCCAGAACATGCTGAAAATAAATGTTCATAAAGCCACTAGCTTGGCTGAATATTTGTATTCTATAACTGTTAGCACACATCGATGGTTGAGTTTGAGCTTCCGCTTCATTCTGGTTGCGCTGCCTATCTAAATAGAAATGAATGTGTCATCACTTAAGCCACTGAACGTGCAACTGCGTTGTGTAAATCCATGATTCAAAGTTTAATCCTAAGAGACAGTGGCTGTTTTTGCGTGCCAGGAAGCCTCGATCTTCCCGCTGTTAGCTAGGCAGCAGTTTGTTTACAGTGGGTGGCTGTTATGAGGTGCGCTCCTCTCCAGGCTTGTGTCAGACTTTCCACGCATTTCAAACCATTCACCTATCCCCAATGCCATTAGACATAATCCAAACAATCTAAATCCATGGCCGTTTAAACGAAACGTGTCAGGGATTTTTGGTCGTTGCTGATTGTGGCAGGGAGAAGTTCTCGACATTCCAAGTAAGTTTCTGTTGGATTCCTCCGGAGCTCACGTGATGGGACATCCTCTCTCTGCAGACACAACAACATATGCAACACACCCAACTGTGCACCCTCCCCACCCAAACCTTGAGGTCTCCTCTTAGTTACAGGACTCTGAAGTACACTGAAAACACGAGGCATCATTTTATTAATCACACACAGAAAAAACACAGGAGAGCACTCTGCTGAAGAAACCACGCTCACTACCAATAAAATGAAGAGCGAGAATAAATAATATTCAAGAATTACACACAAGTGAAAGGAGATTTATTTTGACAAATTATGAATTTTTTTTTTACTTCACCTCATGATGTCACATCACTCTTTGCGGCCAACTTCTCGCCATTTGACCATATCTGTACACGAAACCAATTATCAGTCACACAGAGTCATAAGACTTCACTTTATGGTTTTAGACATTGACATGCAAGCAATCCATTAATCTACAAGGGATTCCTGTCTTATCTGATGGTGACCCACAACTGGCAGACTCTCTTACGGGCTGATGTCGCTCCTTTTATTCATTCAGATGTCTTTGAGTTTATCCCCTTTAAGAAATGTCTTCTCTTGTGTTTCGTGAATCTTATATTTGTATCCTTTTAATGCTGACTTTGATTACTCTGATGTGTTGAACTACTTACACATAACTATGAATTATATATATTTTAACTCTACATTGACTATTGCCTGAACAAAAACTCTTAGGGGTCACAATGGTCGTATCAGAAAGGGAAAACTGTGCCAAATCAGCTAAAAGGTGTTTTCTGTCGTTCAAATTTCCTGGATCAAAATAAATATTAAATCAGTTCTGCAGCATAAACTAAGGGCCCATTTCACAATGATACCAATCACTTATTACAGACGACCTATCAAACACAGGTATTGGTTTTTATTTCTCCACTTAACAACTTTGTACCCTGAGTGAAGTGCAGCGGTGACTCTCAATTGCAGTTTTTATAGTGTGCATCCGTGAATCCTTGTTGTCAGTAGGGCACCTGGTATTACTATATTTCTGCCATCACACAGTAAAATTAGCCTCGTCCCTAAAAAAAGAAAAATGAAAAAATAAAAAAATCAAATTTTTGGGCTTGTTTTGTGAGTCACTTCTGACCTCAGGTTGAAATTAAAGCCTCGTTCTTGATGTAAAGCAGAGTCGTGTGGAAGCAATAACAGTTACAGACCTACAGCTCTTTTTTATCCTTTTAATGGAGACGAGAATCAAGCCAGAATACATCAAGCTGCTTTTACATCTAAGTCTCATTCGGTCTAATTATTAACAGGCACCATGTAAGGTGCAAAATGTATTGCCCGGGGCAAGTTAATCATTAAACACACACTGACACACACACACTTGTTGCTCTTCCTGACAAGCTCACACACAGTTTAGAGGCAGGCGTTGGTCTATAAAAGCAACACCCAGTGGTGGTAGAGAGTACAAAGCACAATCTCTATCAGCAGGCGACAAACACACACACACACGCCAACACACACATTCAGACATCGTTCAGAGCAGGACAGTCACACACAAAATCCTCTCTTCCTGGGATATGAACCCTCTCGTCCTCATCTGCCTCCTCTGCATCGGTAAGTCTGGACTTGTGCTTATATTTATGTGTTGACAGTTTAAATCAATGAACTGTAGAGAGTAGGAGGCGTGAAGCTCAGAGGGAGAGATAGAAAAATGTGAATCTGCAAGTGAGGACTTGCCAAAAGAATTTCAGGTATTTTTGTTAAAATGAAAAAAAAAAAAAGAAAACAGATTTCCTCAGCAGCACCTTTGGTTCTGAATGGACTAAATCAGTTGGTTTTACAGCACTGCAAAAGGCTGTAATGTGTAGAATATGTCATTATCCCTCGGTTGAATGCGTTTTATCACTGGTGTCGTGCACTTATGGATGTGGACTCTACAAGTGCTCTCACTATCTAAAGGTGAGACGTTGAGTCAAAGGCTCAGTACCATTTTAATGTAAAGCAGTTCCTTTTTTTTCTTCTTCTTTTTTCTCTCAATAATCTTCTCAGCAGGAAGGTACATTTCCTGCATTGTTGCAATTAACTGAATCTCTCATTCCTGTTGCTACATTAAAACGTTGCCATTTTGAGATTCTGTAAAGCACTGATTTGGGTAAATAACGGTGTTTCTGGGCCACAAAAGCCCAATGCTGCTCTCATCTCTTCACATTCAGACACTTGTGAGGAATTTTGTTTGTATTTCATCCCAAACTATGACCTTCTCTAAACCTGTACCAGGCATTTTGGGTTTCTCAACTTTACCAGAGTATTTTGTTACCAGAACCAAATGGTTAGCGGCAAATTTCGTAAAAGTAACACAAACAGGTGGAGGGAAAAAAAGCCACTTTTTCTCTCTGTGAAGGCAAATTTAGATACAACCTCTAAATATGAACTTGCTTGCTGTTGATCTGACCCACATTCATGCATATGGTACAAATCAAGACGCATTCGAAGCTTGAGTGAGAAATAAATCATGTTTCTGTTTGGATCCTGCCAACAGGATTTATAGCCTTAAAAGCATTCTTTATAGCCAGCCGCTGCTGTCTTCTGTCTTCGTAAATACCATGTGATCACGCCTGTTAATTCATTGTTTGTGTGTCTGGATGGTTTTTGCAGTTGTCTGCAGCGCTCAAGGTGCTCAGGAGTTGGAGGCCACATACTCAGGTGAGCTAGCTGGGGTGGCAAGGAGGTCCAGCCTCCGGGGAGGGCCTCCAGAGTTCGCTGACTGAAGATGATGAGCTGGAAGTAGATGACGAACTATCAGGAGGAGACAACGAACATTTTATCCTCTCTGGTACGAATACTCGATGAAGAAAATAAAAGGCAGAATAGAAAGATTAAATAGGCAGCTATTGAATTATCAGCTTTACTAGTCAGGAGATGGAAAGTGATTTGCAGCTAAAATCTAGAGACCCCTGTTACAATTTCACTCTCACTCAATTTATTATTTCCTTTCACAGGGTTTGATCACAATAATGATGAGAAGGGCAGGAAGAAAGGCAAAGGCAGGAGGAAGAACAGACAAAAGAGCAAGAGCACAACTCCTTTCAACCCTGAGCACACGATCATCAGCAGTGGTTACACATCCACTCTCAGCACCACTGGCGATCCCTGCACCACCACCCACCTGGGCTACTGTATTCATGGCTACTGCAAGTACATGGAGAGGCTGCAGGAGCCGGTGTGCATGTGAGTACAGATCCAGTTCGTGTGCAGGCTCTGTGCATTTCATTCCTGCTCCTGCCTCCTTCTACCTCTTTCAAGGCTTCAGATCTTTCTGTTCCCGATGGCATCTCTCCGTTGGCTGATTGGTTTGTCTGTCTTTGTTCTGCAGATGCATGAAGGGATACGACGGAGAGCGCTGTGGAATCCAGACTCTGGAGACGTTTCTACCAAGTGACGAAGGCTACAACGCTGAGCTGGTGCAGACTGTCTTAGTCGTCATTGCCGTGGTCCTGTCAGTCATCAGCTGTTGCGCCGTCCTGCTCATGGCCTGTGCTCAGTAAGTCACGCAGCCGCCACTCACAGATGTACATTTATAAGGCTGAAGTCAGGACTGTTCACGAGCAACGTGTTTTTGGTGAGAATCTTTGAATTTCTCTTTCTGAAAGGGGTAATAAGCAGTTCAGCGCACATAAATGAAATGAGGAGGGAGATGTTGCGAGAAGTTGGGAAAGATTATTAGACAATTCTAAAAAATGACTATATGATTGCGACATCAGTTAATAATACAGCATGTAAAGTAATTGTAATTTAAAAGTTTAACAAAAATTATACAAATTTTTTTTAATCCCTATATGCCGTTTCCACCATTGGTACCAATGTCTTACCACAAACCAGTTGATGAAATAATTTTAAACCAGGAAAAGACAAACCAAACTTAGGCAAAAGTGAGTGATGGTGTCACATCTGTGCAGAAAAGGGCGTCTCACTCCTTTTGCATCATAGCACCACTGAGTCTGAATGTCTTCGAACTGGAGAGTTTGACTTATTAGCTTATACAGCTACTGGAGTTCAGTCAGGGTCAGAAAGAAATTCAGCACCATACACGCCTGATCACAAAATACTGATTATCAGTTTGGCCTTTTTTACTTCTGCTTTCATCTCAATATAATTTTAAATAACAACTGGAACTACATTATGCTCTGCACCAAAGACTTCTTTACTCTTTGTAACTATAATAAAGAAGATTACTGAGGCATCCATCCACACCCATGAGTCCCAACTTAGCACACATCCTACCCAGAAACACTTCTTAACACTGACACATCAAAAAGAATATTAACACACCCAAACACACCTCCGCTAGACATGTATTACATTTGGAGGATGTACTTAAATGACTTGCACTGAAATCTACAATTTCACCATTAATTGTGTCACATCAGGCCATTACTCATGTTTATATCCCCATCTTACGTGACCAACTGTCATTGCGTGACAGGCCATAAAATCATAGGTATATAATACTTGACCAAATTACAGCTATGATTTGGATGCTGGACAAGAAGTCAGACTCCAGGAAAGTACGCAGCAGTGCATTTATGACTTTACAACCACAGTTAGACGGAGAAAATGAGGTGGCACAGAGATATCAAGCTCAAGTGTCATTTAGGGTTAGCACATTTACCTTCATTCATTTGTCAGGGCCAAAGGCACGCAGCCTGCTCCGGACTCATGGCTCTCAGAGTAACTGACAGCTGCAATCATATGACAGTCACGAGAGAGACGATCTTCTCACGTTGAACGTCTTTTGTAGTTACAGGTCACATAAAAACTTTCTGGCATCCTACCTTGGAGCTGGGTCAGAGCAGGAGAAGCTACAGAAACCTACTGGTGGTGTGGTGTGAGGACATCAAGCTAAGATGAGGTAAGGCTCGCTGACGTTTTGACTTGCATGTGTATACTGTATACATGAACCCATTGTGCTATCAGACGGCATGTTAGTCTGAGCAAATACTGCACCAACTCACAGGGGACGGATAACTGCTTTGAATCTTCCAGCCAGCATTTAAATATGGGCCCCGTAGGAGCTAAAAGTAGGCTGCAAAATGGGCCCCAACTAGGTTTGTCTGCAGGTTTCATGGTGGCCTTATCTGTGTTTGTCCATTTGGACTTCTAGTTAAATCTGCCTGGATTGAGGTGAGCCCAGCTGGTTGATTTTTTAATATGAGTTGCTGAAACTACAAGGGGACCCACACGATTTTCCCACTTTCTCACCACATGCCCATTTAATAGACTTATATCCCTTATGGCCCATATATTAGGTTCACACAGGTTCACATTCAGGGCCCATTATAATGAAGCCAAAAGGGATCCATGCCATTTTCACACTTTATATTGATAAAATGAACCAACTATTAACACTTGAGTAAACACGCTTTAGTGCTTTTTCCTTTTACTTTCTTGTCTGTGGTAGCCCGGCCATTCATACCCATTCACCTTGCAAAAATCTTCTCTCGTGAAATGGGTCTGCTACCCCTCCGTTCAAAGCCATTTCTACTGGTACATAAGGTATCAGACTATTCACAATGGGGTACGTCAGCTTTATGCCGTGATTCATAGAGGAGCATTCAAAACAACCCAGATGCTTGCAGAAATTGTTAATAACACCTTGGATAAACAAGTTTTTACAACAGCTGGCATTCCTACTTTACACTAGTCTGGTTGTCACTCTGCATCAGTTGGCACAGCCCACTGAAAAACTAAGTTGAATCCATAGCAATGATGGTCATTCGCCTAACGAAGAGTAAAATAAATAGGGTGCCAGGCTCGTCTGTGGAGCAACAGTAACTAAGAGGGGGCGTGGCTTAGTGATGATCACTTCCTTGTTCTCTGAAATAAAACCCAAACTTTCACCAGGATGGTGGTGTGGTACTGTGAGACAGCATACCAGCACTGTGATGCTGTAAGAAGGGCATGTAATGATGCCTTCTTGTTTTCCCGGTGGCGATGCATTTCTTCCTCTACTCTTGCTCAAGTCCGTGTGACCTCTTCTCATGTGACTCTAAAGCCAAACAGGAAGGAAGGGGTTTATAGGAGAATACGCACGCTTGTTGTTGTTTTTGTTGAGTGTGGCGAGTTGCATCACGAAGAGGAATCCCCGCTGGAGGCATTAATCTGGATTAGCCAGAGGTGTCACGGCCTGTTTCGTATCTGCACTGCATACCAGCGTAAAGGGAAACCACACGCTCGAGTGTACACGTTCACCAGTGTGTACAAACAATAACTGTAGTGACACACTTACGGTACACGTGATGACTTTGCTGTAATAGAAAAATAGCTTTATACACATTCAGATGCTTTTTGGACAGATGTATTTTTCTTTCTTTGGACCGTAATCTAGAGTCACATGATGCCTGTTGGTTTTACACTGTGAACAGTTTTACTGCTGCTTTTAGAGGGTAATTTAGTTCAAAGATGTGCTTGGTTCTGAAGCTTGTTAAGCTGTTTTCATTTCTGTTGACTGATTATAATTCATTCATTCCCATGCTTACTTTTTATTAACCTCTTATTTCTGTCTTTCCACAGCCTTCTGAACAGTTTAAGGACATAACAGAGGAGTCTGAGGACCCGAGAGAGCAGTAGATGTCTTCATTAGATGCTGTGTAAAACCACTTTCCACAACTAGATAGAATATAATTTATTTAGTGTAATTATTTATTGCTAACAACTGTTTTAAGTGTTTGTATGTTGGATTACTATTATGATGTCTTGTATGTACGAATGCTGAGCATTCAGTCTTTTATTGTCCTGTAGGTTTGGCTTTATTTATTACTTTGCATTTGTTATAGGTCAGAGAAATGCTCCTCTTCTTACTCTGGAAAAGTGATTGAATGTGATCACCAATAAAGTGTCTCAGTATTACTTGAAGGTGTAGTTTGTGTCTTTGCCTGAGCACTTTGTTTACAACCTCTTCTCTGGATGCGTCTCATACCTCAGCGGACTGCTCAGACAAATATGTCTGTTTTCAACCTCCGCACTGATTCAGCAGACAAAAATAACCACGCGGGATATTCTCAGAAAACACCCTGACACCTCTGATAAGTTAAGATAGATAAGACAGCAGCACAAAAGCCCCAGAGACCTGAAAGTTGTGCAAGACAAGATGGTGTGACAGATATGTCTGGTGTGGGTTATTTTAGGAATGTTGTGGCGACTAAACCTAATGAGACTTGAGCAAAGTATATGAGGCACTGATATTTCTCTGTCTGAAATCTGGAAAGGAGTGAGGGCACATAATGGAGTCATGGGATCTAAAATGTAGAAATTAGTTAGTTAGAAATAGTCAAAAACATAGTAAGATACACTGATGACATCTGTGGTTCATGATGCAACATGTTTCATAAACACAAGAACCCCCATCTGTCATTCAGCCCTAAAGTTAATCCTTATGTTACCCTGAAAGCCCAAATATGAAAAAAAAAAAAAAAAAGCCCTAAATTGGTTGTTTTCTCTGTTGAGAATTAAAGGTTGTTGGTTGTTTCTAAGTACAGGCCAAACGTTTAAAGCCCAATAATGAAAATCTGCCTTTAAAAAAAAAAAAAAAAAGTAAAACTTGTTTGTGACATTTTTCAAACGCCGTCATTCGTCCATCCATTTTCAAAACCTGCATCTTTCTGTTCAGGATCACATGGGTCTGCGTGGGCCTATCACAGCCATCTTCTGGATAAAAGCACTGCATATACCCAATACTGTCAAGCAGGTGTGAACAATCAGGCTGACAATGGGGAGGAAGAAAAGTTGAACACCACAAAGACAAGACAGACCTTCAAAGTAAAACAGGAAGCACTAGAGACATGGAGAGACGCCAACTTGACAAAACAGACAGAAAATACAAATTCTTGGTCATGGCTGACCTGGGTCATGACAAATACAGAGTGACCAATTAGCCTGACCTAACAAATATGTTTCTGGACCATTGGAAGAGAACCAGAGAACCTGGAAAAGCCCATAGCAGCATAGAAGCAGGAGGAGAGTAGACAAGCTCCAGACAGACGGGCCCGGACCAGGAACCTTCTCGCTGTAAGACACAGCACTACTGAGCCTCTCCAGCAGCTAAATTACTTAAACTGGACTAAATCGAATTCAACATGATTTTTTTGGCCACACCTACAAGATGATCATATGGAGACTCAAAATTATGACATCCCTTTATGATTGATGAGGAAATTTTCACTTGACACAGTTCCAGGAACTGTGTGTTTATCAAAGATTTTTTTTTTTCTCCAATGAGAGCTGTGAGTTATTATAAAATTACAACACATTTCCCTCAGGAAGGAGTCTTTATAATGTTGTAAACAAGCTCAAACTAATGCTAGAGAAGAAAAGGGGAAAAAAAAATCACGATGTCAGTCTGAGGTGGATGACCATCAAAGATCATCATGGAGTCAGTCTGGGATTGCAGACAGACACAGTAGAACCTGATACGGACAAAATCCACTAAAGTGTGGGAATTAAGGGGAGCTCTTTAAAATGCTTGAAAACACTTTCCTCCAGGTGCCCTGAAAAATAAATATTTTCAAGGTGTTGATTAAGAAATCATGATAAATGCTGTGCAGCATATGTGTAAGTAAGTTTAGATTGCCCCAAAATGTATTCCTTTATATCAGTCTGACTTTTTCACTACTCTCATAAATATTTTACTTGCCTGTCTTCCACCGCCAATGCCACACCTTAAAGAGACATTTGCCTCTGCTATTGTACTTGTACAATGAAATCAAGATGATATCCTTTTGATAGAAACATAACGGAGGTATGCAAATATCTCATAATATCTCATACATATATATTTTTTTCTTAAAGAAAAAGTGATTATAAAAGAAGCAAGAAAATACATAAAAACATAAAACATTTCTTACCACACATATTTTTGTCACATTCAGGCATAACTCACAGACCTTATTCCATGTAAATATGTAATAAGAAACCTACAGGACACTTTAGAAGACCTCACTTTACTATGGATGATTTCTTTCAATGTTATTCTGAGTTAATAAGAAAAAAGAAAAAGGTATGTGTAGTGGCTTTCTGCAGCAGTGGAGTGCTAATTACAGAACAAACTCCATATATTTCTTATTTTGGAAGAAGAACATTTAATTTCATCGTAGGTCAATGATTCAGTCCCACATATTTTACAGTGTGGTGTCAGAGGAGCAGCATCACTCTAGGAAGATCAATTACAGGGAAACAAAAAGCCAAAAGTTCCTCCCTTGCTTTCTTCCTGTAAGTTAGATGAGACATTAATGCCAACATGTAATGCAACTTTGGTCTTGGTGATGATAAAGAGATCGGTATTAATCTTTCAAAGTCATCATAAAAAAGAAATTCTTCAAAACCTTTCCCCTCCTTGATGTCTCAAAGTGAGATTACGTGTTACGAAACAGGCACCTGCTTCATGTTTCTCAGGGCGGGTATGGGGGTGGGGGTGTATTACATCTGATATGAATATACACTTTATCAGCCACAAAAAAAAAATAAAAGTGACTCATTTCCTCAAATATGTCCGTTTCCGCCCCCCTGCCTTTATAATACAAAGTCTCCGTGTGTTTGCGTGTGGTGTTGCATCACCTGTGAGGGTAAGGCAAGGCAAGGTGGGCAACGCTGATGCAGGTCCAGGTAAACATTTACTCTCAGATTGAGTGTGTGGGTGTGTGCGTGCGTCTGCGTGTGTGTGAGACAGTGAGCTTTACAGCACAAGTGGCATTTTAAATATGCCCAAAACATTCGCAAACACCTGTGCATTCATCCATTTCACAAAATAAGTTAATATAGGTGTGGTTGAGCTCTGGCAGTTTCGATGTCCCTGAGGTGGGCCTGTCGGCTTTTGTGGGTGGCCATGGAAACAGAGTAAACACCCAGGTACCTGGCTGGTCAGCGATAATTCACCTGGAGCTTCAATAAAGGACGAGCTGGAATTTCATGGGTGTGGTAGCTCTTATTTATTTTTTTCCCTTTTACATTCACAAGGGAGCAGGCAAGTTACCAGGGAAATACTTTCTTTCTTTCTTTATTTTTTATTTTAATTTCCAACACAGACATCTATTTTATAAAATGACAGTAAGTGAGACAGTGGTTGCCAAGCAGAAAAAGATTTAAAGGCGCGTGGCTTTATAGGAGGGAAACTCAGTGATTCACAACTGTGGATTGAAAACTGAAATCTCTTCAACTGTTGGATGGAAATTTTACTTAAAACAATTCGCAGAGCAGACCTGGGGGGGGGGGGGGGGGGGGGGGGGGGGGGTCTGTTCAATTTGGGCATCAACTTCATCTTTAAGATGGTGGAAAGCCTGAGTTAAAGATGAAACATCTTGTCGGAAGAGTTAAGCGCTAATCCAACTAGTATGACACTAGTATCTGTCAATGTCAACAGAGCTTCATCAGCAAAACTTCAGCTTTATTTTTGGATTCTGTCATTTCCATCTGTCTCACTGACAGATAAGTCTCTGAATTAATCTGATGACAGCAAATCCAGAGTTGTTGCTTGTGGTGTCCTTTGTTCTTATATTTCCAAGTGTTACTTTCAGACTCTCCATATTGTATGTTTCATGTTTGTTCCCCAGGACCTGCACCAGAGGGCCCTGCCCTACAGTGATTTAAAAACACACTGTTGTACTTTTCTTTGTGTGGCAGTGTGCTTCAGGATTTATTTTTTAGTCTTAAAAAAAGTGTCATGCCTCAAAAAAAAAAAAAAAGAAAAAGAAAAGAAAAACACTGCTCTCTGCAGCTATTTTCTGGGGTGTCTGAGCTCCTTCATTATCTGTCTGAGAATGAGACGTTTTTCTCAGTCTGTGGTGGCCAGCGCTCTCCTTTACGCTGTTGTATCTGGAGGCAGCAGACTGAGGGGAGCAGATGCCAAAAAGATTGGAAAAACACATCCACAAGGTCAGAAACATCTGGTACCGTGGTGGAGCTGGACCCTCAGATGATAGCGTCAGAGAGGAGGGGGCGTCTCCCACCCGGTCCAGGAAGTGCTGGTCATTCACAGGAGCACGTTCAACAACAGACTAAATCCATCACAGACCACCAGGGATAATCATTCCTTCCTGTGGCCATCAGGCTGAACAACCAGTCCCTCTGTGTGTCAGACTGTCTGTGCTCTTGTTTTGTTTATGGCAGTTACGACTTATATGTATGTCTTGCAAATATTCTGAGTCACGTGAGAGTAGTATATGAATGTAGACTAGTGGGGTCAAAACAAAGATCTAGAGTCTAGGTTCCACCAAAGTAACTTTCTATTACGGCCATAGCTCGACTAGATGGAGCTGTAAACATGGTGAAGAGCACCACCTAGTGCACTAAAGTCTAAGGGGAGGAAAAGAAACCAGAAAGATGAGTTGACTGTTGTCGGCTCACCTAAATGACAAAACAACATTGATTATTTCCAGAAAAAAATGGTCCCATAATCTTTTTTGGATTTTATTCAGCATGTCGGGCTGCTGGGAAGCTCAGTGGTTTAAGCAGGTGGCTCATGTACAGATCCTGCAGTCCTGCAGCAGTCACAGGCTCAACTCTGCCTGCAACCGTCCGCTGCATGTTGCCCCACTAATAAAGACAATTAAAATCTTTAAAAAAAAAAAAAAAGGTGTCACTTATATTCATTAACAATGTGTGATTCTTTAAATGAATAAAGGCACTGGATGCAATGCTGCATCTTTTGCAGGTTTCCTTTATGAGCATTACGTAAGTTTAGACTTTTGTGGTCACAGTAAAACTTGAACACGTTTCTGTTTTTTTCTTTTTTTTTTTTTTTTTTGGGCAACTCTGTGTTCTCTGTGTTGACGTTAAGGGTCTCAATCAGGAAGTCACTTTAAAACTTCTTACAGAAGATCCCAAGGAGGAGAAAAGACACGGGCAAACACACGTCGTATCACTTCACCTGAGTCATCTGTTGTTTTTGATTTGAGCGCTGATCTCTCACTGAAACTATATGGCTGAAACTCAAACATGTCACGTGCGTAAACAGCTCAGATAATTATGAGTTGGTGCAAAAAGAAGGCACTTCAGAAGACAGTGCCAAAGCTAACAGTGGAAAACCTTCGTGGCTTTCATCTGAATAATAAGAATCTTATAAGATGAAGCCAGGAATGAAAGAAAAGTAACGTGTTCACTAAATGTCAGCTGCAGCCTCAGTGTCAATTTTAGCTTCTACCGCAGGATGTGGTGAATGTCTGGGGTTGACTGATCAAATTGGTGTTTCTTTTAATGTCTTTAACATGAAAGAGAAATGGCTTCTGTTCAAAAAGCCCTTTTTGTCTTCTTATACGTCAAAGTCGAATAATCAGGCCCCTCCATTTTTAAACTACCTCTGTTGGGAACGACTTAGAAGACAAAAGATCAGGGGTGGCACGAAACTCAGCCGGAGGCTGCAGCTTCACACATAATGACACTGACATATTGTGCTTGGTACATACATTAGGTATGTGATGACATAAAGTTAATGAGACGACCGTGCGTTGTTTAATGTGAAATGAACTGCATCGGTGCCGTTTATGTCTATGATGAGAAGAATGTAAAAGTTAGTTTGTTCCATCCGTTATAGGATAGTTTCTACACAGCTCTTATCCCTGCCTGTGTGTCCGCTCTGATATTGCATTACAGTTTCATCACATCATTATAAAATTGAAAATAATTTTACCATTACTATTATTAACAACTGTGTGTCCGTGTCGCTGCTGCTGCTTAGCTCTCCTCCTCCTACTGTACTTGTCACATTTGATATTGTGCCTAATGATTGCTGAAATTCAGTAGCCAGGTGATGAAAATGTAAACTGCAGCAGCAGCTGTTTTTTTTTTTTTTTTCATTTTTTATTTTTGCTTGTACAGTCATAAATATATCTACTCTATATCTGTCTAGATGCAGTCAGAAAATATTTGCAGATGCCCCAAACAGCTGCTGGAGCGGTGCCTTCTGATCAAACATCCACACAAACACAGCTCCCTGAAGCATGTAAGTTTATTGTTTGTGGTCTCTGACACACTGCTATGATGTTGTTGTTGATGTTATTGTTGTTAATGTAAATAGTAATTACAGTAATGAAGTTATTAGTCAAATGAAATAAAGTGTGTTTATTAAGTGAAGTAGAATGACACAACAAACTTAATGCTGTGGTGTTACAGTATGGATGTCCTCTATGTCCTGTGACAGTTGCTGCTGCAGAGAGGAGCTTCTCCAAATTGAAGCTCTTCAAAACATACCTGAGATCCACCATGTCTCAGGTGCGTTTAAATGGACTTGCCCTGATGAGTATAAACCGTGAAATGTCCAGGCAGGTGTCATTTGATGACACCATAGATGCCTTTGCTGCCAGGAAGTCCAGAAGTGTCCAGACGTGTAAACTAGTTAAAAGACAAGTTTAGTTGAAAGTAACTGTTGCTACCGTTGAGTTTGTCATTGTTCAAATGCTCAAATTAAACTGTCGTGATTGCTCAGCTGGTTGTTGTCATTGAATTGCAGTGGGCTTGGGGGGGGGGGGGGGGCACCGGGGTGTAATCTCGCCTAGGGCGCCAAATTGGGTAGAGCCGGCCCTGCCTGAGCGACTCAGTACGTGGTGACGCTAGTTTGCGCCGGGCCGTTACGCCATGGTTCCACGCGCAGCGTGATATTTTAGAGTTTTTAAAAGAGTGGGCCACGCCGGCGGCGCAGTATGGGCCGGGGAGAGAGAGCACTGGAATCCCCTGGCAAGCCAAGGGAGATCACGGACCACCGCACAATGCTCGGCCCGCGATCCCCCTTGGCTGGCAAGGGAGAGCGCGAGCGCGAGCCTCTGCGCGGTGCGGATCTGGCGCGTGCAATGGGACCGTCTGCTGCCCATAGCAGCGGTCCCGGCGCCATCCAGCCACCAGGCTCCCCGTGGTTCCCCGAGGGGACCCACTGAAGATTTGACACTGTGTGGCCTCTTTATATACTGTTTTTGTCACGTGCCATTCAATGACGTCAAATTGAAAAGCCACGTGAGGGAGCTCCCATGGATATTCCCTTGAGGGTTGTCATGACAACACCGTACGTGTTGACGCGTCTTTGCTCAGAGCCCGCACGCACGGTACGCCGGTCTACCAGCGCAACGTCGCGCGCAGAGGCGCTTACTGGCTGATGCAGGACGCTGTTGACACGGAACACAAGTCACAGATGTCAGATGAGCTATTTTCTTCCTATTGGCTTTCTTAGCTCGTATTTTGTGTTTCTATTTTCATGCGTTTTTTCCTTACAATTCATTTAGTTAATTTCCTCTTTTGTCCACAGAAGCATTTGTTCCTCATCCACAAAGTTAAAGCCTTAAGCTATGTTGTGTATTCTTTGATTAAAAAAAAAAAAAGTAGCCCCATGGGTGTGAGGTCAGACAAAAAATGTACAGATTTCAATGTCAGGCTGGGACTTTTTGAATACAATTTCCTAGAGAATGATCATCTTTTCTCAAGTGACAGTCACCAGTGTCCATGATGATTCTGAGAATAATAGTAATAATAATCATGATGATTATTATGATGATTATCATGATAATTATAAAAATGTTGTTGAGAGAAAGGGTTTCTACTTTTGTGAATATTCAGGGGCCAATGAAGGACTGTGAGCGCCTCCATTTTATGCAGGGCCAAGGCTAAGGCTGCGGTCCAACATACACACAGCGAGTCTGTTGGCTGTGTGTGCGTGTGTGTTACCTCCTCCACGTCGATCTCTCAGTGAACTACGACATGCCATGCCATGCAGCATGGGTCATGACATTTATTACAGCTATATAAAACAATAACTTAAGGCTTAATTTTATATAAATGTCTTTTGAGCATCTGTTAATTGTGCAGTAAATGTGTTCTGTAGAAGAGATAAAACAACTGCAGTTCCAACAACATATTATTTGAACATGGGACTTTATTTACTATATTTACTATAAACTAATTTCATTAAATTCATAATTAAAAATGTGAATAAGTTAAATTTTTTTGCTTTAAATTAATAATTTATGCAATATCTGGATGCTGTGAGGTGAACTATAATAATTTATAAGAAGTATGCCACATAGAAAATAATCTAGTGGTGAATAAATAACGTAGCATCTCTTTTTTCCCCCCTTACTCTAATCTGTCATCTGATGCATATTTCAGTCGTGGTTAGGCACAGTTGAGATGTAGACTTTTTCACTCATGATTTTGTACTCAATATTAAGCTTAACATTTCTTTACAGACACAATGTTGATTGTGTTTATACTTGGCAGGTTATCACATCTGATTTTCAACCAAGCTTTGGACCAATATATTCTTTAGGTAAATACATTTATCAAATAGATTCCTTACTGCCATGTTGATCTTGGAAGTCATGCAATGATCAGTTCAAATTTAACATTAATTTCATCAATAAACTGCCAATTCTGCCAAGGGAATGTAATCAAATTTAGGTGTGTGTGAGTGCGTGGCATGTCTCTCAATGTCTCACCATGGTCATTACCAAAGGATGGGTCAAACTAAGAATGCTGAGCCTTTTTAAAAGTGTTCATAAAATCATCAGCAGGTTGCCAATAAGGTGGACTCATGATTTCCCAACACCTGTAGTGGTTTTAAGTGCCTGTATTGTATGATTCTATGTCACTGCTCTTCCTATGGGACAGTAACACCATATTAGCGTGTTTGAATAGCCTTACTCTTTTTTAGGAAAAGGGATTTTAATATTACATTCTCTCACATTAAGTATTTTCAAGGAACAAACTTACAAAATATTTTTTTCTCTGGATGTAAAGTTTTTGGTGATGCGGTGACTGTCTTTTCTTCTTCTTCCCTTTTCTGTATTTGTTTGTCTAGTTTATGTGGCAGTGTAAAGACTGTGGTGCTGAAGTGTCTCGACGCTTAGAACTTCTTAAACATTACAGAGAAAGACACAGTCATTTTGGGCGTGGTCATCAGAGTAAGTGTATACATCCAGATTGTCCATGCATCTTTAAGACTTGGAACTCACTTTTGACACACCTGTCAAGGAGTCATAGCAATGCCTTAAAGCACTCTGACAAATTTACAATTTCCTGCCAACTATGTGGCTTTAGTGAACTTGGAACTAAGCGTGATTATTTTGTACATGTAAACCATCATCTAAAAAACAACTAAACTGTCAATTGTATGGATGATTAGCCTGAAATACAAAATGGCTAATTACCGGACAAAGATGCGGAACATTGGATGTCCTGAAAGTGAATGTTAATGCATTGAAAAATAAATCAAGGGATGAATGCTTCCCAGCCAAAAATGTAAAGAAAGCTAAAAAGGCAGAGGTCAAATATTGTCCTTCACACCCCACTGGTGAAACAGACGACAGTCTGGAACTGAACTTTTGACTGATGTCAGACAAAGAAACAGGGCATCAGATGTAAGAGAGAAGATGTCTAAAACTTTCTCCTACCGAAGAAAAGAAGTGGTGCATGGAAGTCCAGGTGCTAAAGAGATGAAAGTGAGGTGGCCTCTACTTTTCCATATCAGTGAGGTAAATACATGTTTGCTTCCATCCAGTGTGCCTCTTTTCATTGTGCATTTTAACTATGTGCTATGATTTCACTATGTGTATTACAATAATCACCATAATATGAATAACTGAGCACAGTGTTTTTTGTCTTCTGCCAGTTTCTTTATGTGCAACAGATAAATGCTGAATTTCAGCGAATTACAACACATCCACTCGAGGTGACCTTCATGGCACGGTTGGACAGTGTTCAGCCTCAGCTGACATCAGTTTTGCAGAAAAAGGGAGGTGTCACTGGCCAGAAACTAGCCAAACATCTGCAGATCTTACAAGAGGTAGCTGTTCATTCATTGTTGTCTATATGTGTGCTTTAATATATTCTGTTTCAGTAAAGCCTGGATCATTAATGTAAGACACATTTCCAGATAAATATTTTACATGTCTACTTGCTATGATATCAAAATCAGCCTTGCTTTCTCTGATGTGACAGTTAATGTACACCACCTGCACTGAGTAAGATTTTTGACCACGATTAGCACAGCGCTTTCATCCTATACAACCATACATGTCGCACATTGTAACCACACCACAATTATTCCGTAATCAAAGGAATAAGGTTATTTATAGTATAACTGTGGGTTGAAAACTTCAAGTATTTTTGTAATGACTTAAGTGCCTGAAAATGTTTTTAATCAGTGGAATCTCTTCACACAGGCTACAAGTGATGTTCATTCAAAAAGCGCAGCAGTCCTTAGAGCACTCTGCCTCTACCTTGGTGAGGATGATGGACATCTGATCCATGAGTATATGGTAAGTTTAATGTTCTGAATGTAATTTGTATTTCAGATTCTAAAGTTGTTTGTCTTGTAGTTTTGGCTCCCCATTGGGTCTCTTCACTGTACAGCTGAGGTGTCTGTTGTATTTAAAAGAATAATTTGCTGTTAAAATGCACCATTATTGAATCTTTGACATGTAGTGATGTTTCTTGTGATGCTTTACCTGTCCAAGTCAGTATAGTAAAATGTTTTGTTTCTGTTGCTTATATGATAGAGCCAGGCATAGAGTCAAAGCACAAAAGCACACCTTGGAACACACAATGCCCATAAAACACTTGATGCACAAACGGACAGTTCCCTGATTGAAATTTGAAAATGTCTGTCGTGCAGATGTACAATGTATGGTAAAAAAAAAATGTTTATTTGTGGCAAAGCATTCTAATGTTTCTCTTTTCTCTTATTTACTTAAAATATGCAGGACATCGAAGAAAATGCCATCCCGACAGACATGCAGAAGTGGGCCATGGGCATTTACATCATCAGCGAGGAGAATGGAGATCCTGGACATCATGATGACGTTGGAATTTCTGTTGATGGAGAGATCATCCTGGACAACATTGGATCTGTAGCCCAGACATGCGCAGTGATGCTTGGAGTGATCTACGCATTGAACCTGGTCTACCCCAAGGAACTGAGACACTTTTATGAATTCATTCAAAAAGTACTCATGGGAATGGATGGGGAAAAGCTTTCCCCCAAAGTCCTTGGACTAAAGAACAAAATCTGTGTTGGACTGTAGAAATTCTTCAGCCACAGTTGTTTTGTTTGGTGTTTTTGTGAATTGTGGAATGAATGGTTAATGTGATCTCAAAAACAGCATCATGAAGAGTTGGTGAGGACACTAGAACAAACAAACTCACTTCCTGGTAGTTATATGTGTTAGGGCAGTAAGGAAGGATCGCCTCTTGTCTGTTTCAGGGCAACATCCAAGAGAGTGACAGGATATTCACTTAAATGAATCCTATGATGCTCAACAAAGCCTTGTTTTATTATCAGTTCAATCGCCTCAGTGAAACAGCCTTTCGATAATATTGTAATTTCAGAGTCGGGCAACCTGTGTTTTGTTTTCCAGATGTGGCTCACTGTGTCTGGTTTGGGTTTTGAATGTTGCTGAAAATGTTTTTTTTTTTTTTTTTCCCACTGGGTAATGTTCTCAATTGAAGGCATAGGTATATTTTTGTAAAAAAGCTGTAAAGTAAGCTCTACTAACTACCACTTTACATGTAACAGGGATAGAACTATTGTGCTGCAGAGTCTCTGATTAGGACACTACACAAAAGTGTCAGTTTATATTGTTCCTTCCATCCTCATGGTTGTGGTTGACAGTATCTGATTAGCGGGTTTCTGGTTCCTTGTGTTTGAAATCTTTAGTAGAGGCTTTTAAAATGTAAGGGTTAAAAGATAAAACAAGTATGCACTTTGCATTTCACAGGTTCTTGTCTTATAAGAAGTATTGTACATGCTGAGAGCAAGTGTTGCCTTCTGTCTTGTCGCATATCAGGAGACTACTTTAACACGCTGGGGCGCCGAAAAGGGGGGGTAAAGGATACGGATTATAGGGGCCCATGATTGAGGGGGGCCCAGAGAGGCCCCTAATGATGATCAAAAATATCATCAACAAATTTCGCCGCTGTGTTGGGGGCCCGGTAAAGTTTCTTTTCATGGGGCCCAAAATCCCTAGCGGCGCCCCTGTTAACACGTGTCAAGTTTATTCTTTTTTAATGGTTTGCACAGTCAGCAACATTTTTTTTTCTTTTGCAAACAGATGAATGTATCTGTTAAAGTTAACAGCATTGCTATCTATGCACTGTGTATTTTACAGTTTTTCATGTTTCATGTTTTTCAAAAATATTCTTGGGCCATTAGACTGCTGTGATGTGAGATTTGTACCATATTAAAGTTGGTTGTCTAAACATATTTTGTGGTTCTGTGTGATGTATGAAAGCTAAAAGTATATCATTAGAATAAACTTAATAAAAATAGTATTTAAACAATTTAATTGATTTGAAAGTACACAAAAGAATGAAAAAAGGCATACTTAATTTGTTTAAGTACATTTAAAATGGGGTTAATTGGATTTACTAAGTAAATTTTAGTAAAATCTACTCAAAATAGTTGAGGAGTTACATAATATAATTTATTTGAATTTACTTAAAAATGATTAGTTCATTCAACATAATAAAAATATCTAGCTTTAGATAAAACTATTTCGTGCAGCCACTTGACATAATAAAATTATGTTCATTCAACAAAACATTTTTTTCATGGACTGGTCTGCATATTTAAACTTACGTCCATCTTTCAGTTATCCCATCTTCTTGCCTCAGGCTGCTCACGGCAATAGTGCTCTTTCTACTAGCACTGCTGCATAAAATGGAGGTGCTCACAGTCCTTCATTGGCCCCTGAATGTTCACAAAAGTAGAAACCCTTTCTCTCAACAACATTTTTATAATCATCATGATAATCATCATGATGATTATTACTATTATTTTTATTCTTAGAATCATCATGGACACTGGTGACTGTCACTTGAGAAAAGATGATCATTCTCTAGGAAATTGTATTCAAAAAGTCCCAGCCTGACATTGAAATCTGTACATTTTTTGTCTGACCTCACACCCATGGGGCTACTATTTTTTTTTTTAATCAAAGAATACACAACATAGCTTAAGGCTTTAACTTTGTGGATGAGGAACAAATGCTTCTGTGGACAAAAGAGGAAATTAACTAAATGAATTGTAGGGAAATAAACGCATGAAAATAGAAACACAAAATACGAGCTAAGAAAGCCAATAGGAAGAAAATAGCTCATCTGACATCTGTGACTTGTGTTCCGTGTCAACAGCGTCCTGCATCAGCCAGTAAGCGCCTCTGCGCGCGACGTTCGGCGTACCTTGCGGGAATTTCCATGGGAGCTCCCTCACGTGGCTTTTCAATTTGACGTCATTGAATGGCACGTGACAAAAACAGTATATAAAGAGGCCACACAGTGTCAGTTCTTCAGTGGGTCCCCTCGGGGAACCACGGGGAGCCTGGTGGCTGGATGGCGCCGGGACGGCTGCTATGGGCAGCAGACGGTCCCATTGCACGCGCCAGATCCGCACCGCGCAGAGGCTCGCGCTCGCGCTCTCCCTTGCCAGTCAAGGGGGATCGCGGGCCGAGCATTGTGCGGTGGTCCGTGATCTCCCTTGGCCTGCCAGGGGATTCCAGTGCTCTCTCTCTCCCCGAGAGAGGCCACTGCGCCGCCGGCGTGGCCTATGTAACAATAGGATTGTTAGTTGGCTACGTGTTTCCACACGGACCGGTTAGAGGGTAACACCAGACCTCGGGAGTGAACCATAACGAGTGTTTAGAGTGACGGAGCCAGCCGTGTTATTAGCATTTGTGTTGAGAACTAAATAAAGTGTAAGCAGCTTGAATATTGCTTTAACCGTCCATTCTTTGTTGGAGAGAATGAAACATGGTGGCAGCGGAAATAACCTTGAAGTAAAGGAACAAAAAAGACGAACTTTGCTGTGCAGCTACCGGTGGAGAATAACAGTGCAGGAGAAGAGGCTCGTCACGTCGGTCGGCAATGGAAGGTCTGAAACCCCCATCAACATTGTGTTTGGACTCGGGCAATCTTGCAAAGTCATGGAAATCATGGAAAGAGGAGTTTACACTGTACCTGGAGCTTTCTTTGCCGGAGGCAGAAGAAACAACGAAAGTGAAACTGTTCCACTACCTGATTGGAGAGACTGGTAGGGAACTGTGTGAAACTCTAATGAGTGATGTGACTGCAGCCAGGAGGACAGTAAAAGACATGATTGAGAGATTTGATGGACATTGCAACCCCAAGGTAAATGAAACAGTGGAAAGATATCGTTTTTTCATGAGAAATCAAGGTCTGGATGAAACCATTGATAAATATGTCACTGAATTGAGAATGCTGTCCAGCACATGTAACTTTGGAGTGATAAAGGACTCACTCATACGTGATAAATAGTAGTATGTGGCATCATTGACTCTGGACTGAGGGAGAGATTGCTCAGGGAGGAGAACCTGACTTTGGATAAATGCCTACAGTTGTGCAGAGCTACTGAACTGTCACGTGAAAATAGTAGAACTCTGGCAGGACGTACAGTTGAAGAAGTACACATGATGAAAAAGACAGCAAGACAGGATAAGGACACAAACACAGTTTCATGCAAATTCTGTGGAAATACACATGAAAGGGTGTTAGGAATCTTTTTTGAAAAGAATCTAACTGCGTGTTCTTTGCTGGAAAGGAGAGTCTCGGTCGGTATTACAAGTACAACACAGATGTTTAATTGCAATAAACGTGATATCACGGCTCCCTGGTAGAGGCAGTCTCTAACACAGAAGAGAGAGAATTAACAAATACCACAACAATTTATACAGAAACTAGATGGGGAGGAGCCGCGGTTTAGACTTGGCTCTCCCATTGGCCAGTCTTGGTCTTCTTGTCCAATCCACTGCTGGTGTTCTCTAACAAAAGGAAGGTGATCACCCTTTCCCACAATCCTATGCTGCTCACCTGGCCAGGTCCTTTTGTTCTGTAGCACATGGTCTTAATGGCTAGGTCCTTTGTTCAATGCATGCAGCACATGGCTTTTAACTGGCTAACTGGGCTAGTTTGCTACATTTCTGATATAAAGTGAAGACAAAACATACACTAAGAATGATCAATACTGAGATATTAATAATACTATTGATAACAGTACTATTTCCAATATTTAACTGATGTGTATTTGTGTACAAATGTGACCCTCTAGCTACACTGGTTCTGGGCCTAAAAGTTAAGAAAATTCTGACCTAACAAGGGACAAAAACAAATGTCCAGCCTTTGGAAAACGCTGCAAAAAGTGCGGTAAAGAAAATCACTTTGCTGTTAAATGTAAAACCAGACAGGATAAAGACAGAGACAAAGGAAAGAAACACGTGCACCATGTGAGTGAACAGGATGCAGAGGAATACAAGGACATTATGAGTGTCACCACTGAGGAAATAATGACAATGACTGACAATGAGGCCAGAGATGACAAAGTCAAGAACAGCCAGCTTTTTGCAGGGATGTTGATCGGCAAGGAGCTGGTCAAGTTCCAAATAGACTGTGGAGCTAGCTGTAATGTCATTCCTGTAAATCTATTGAGCCCTGATACTCAGCTGGAGAGCACAAAGACAGTGCTAGTAATGTACAACAAGACCAGACTGCATCGCTTCTGGGAAAAAAGGCGAGTGAAGCTATGAAACTTATTAAAGTACAGTATGAGAACATACTCGCTATTGACAGTATTGTGACTGAAGAGACCTTAGCACAGAATGGTCTCATTATGCAACAAATAAAGAAGGAATACAGTGATGTGTTCACAGGTGACGGATGCCTGGAAGGAGAGTACAGGATCGAGATCGACGAGAGGGTGGAGCCAGTGAAACTCCCCAAACGACGAGTTCCTGTTGCTATGATGACTCCACTTAGGTTAGAACTGCAGGATCTACAGAGGAGAGAGATCATCACACCTGTGGAGAAGAGCACAGACTGGATAAGTAGTCTTGTCACAGTGCAAAAACCTAATGGTAAGCCAAGAATATGCATTGATCCTAGACCACTGAACAAGGCCCTAAAGAGGAGCCATTTCCCACTTCCTACAATTGATGACATCCTCCCAGACCTGTCTAGAGCGAAGGTGTTCACGGTCTGTGATGTCAAACATGGATTTTGGCACGTGAAACTGGAGGAGGAGTCGAGCTATCTAACTACATTTGCTACACCGTTTGGCAGATATAGGTGGCTCAAGATGCCGATGGGAATCAGCCCGGCACCTGAGATTTTCCAGCGGAAGCTGACACAAGCGCTGGAGGGTCTGCCAGGTGTCTACCTCATCGCAGATGATGTGTTGATCACAGGAGAAGGTGACACACACGAGATGGCCTACAAAGACCACGATGAAAAGTTGAGACAGTTTCTCAGCAGATGCAGAGAAAAGAATATCAAACTGAATGCAGAAAAGTTCAAGTTGAGGCAGCAGGAAGTGCCATACATTGGACACCTGCTGACAGCAGATGGACTGAAAATTGACCCAGAGAAAATCAGAGCGGTGAGAGACATGCCAAGACCCACTGATGTGAAGGGGTGTTCAAAGAACTGATGGGTATGGTGAATTATCTCTCTAAATTCTACAAACACCTGTCAGATGACTGTGAGATACTGAGACAGCTCACACACAAGGAGAATATGTGGGAATGGACAGAAATGCATGAGAACGCATTCAGCAGGCTGAAGGAGAATATAGCCAAAGCACCAGTACTGAAGTACTATGACCCACCAGAGGAACTGACTTTGCAGTGTGATGCTTCAGAAACGGGGCTGGGAGCAGCACTGACTCAGAAAGGGAAACCTGTGGCATTTGGGAGCAGAGCATTGACACCAACTGAAAGGGGCTATGCCCAAATTGAAAAGGAATGTTTAGCGATTGTCTATGGCATGGAAAAATTCCATCAATATACTTATGGCCGGAAAGTGACAGTACAAAGTGACCATAAGCCTTTGGAGAAC
This sequence comes from Hirundichthys speculiger, assembly GCA_018398805.1. Lineage (NCBI taxonomy): Eukaryota > Metazoa > Chordata > Actinopteri > Beloniformes > Exocoetidae > Hirundichthys > Hirundichthys speculiger. The sequence continues at coordinate 1,985 of JAGFBZ010002193.1, read as the reverse complement.
ATTGTCAAGAAGCCACTGTTAAGTGCACCAAAGAGACTACAACGGATGCTGCTCAGGCTTCAGAGATATGATTTTGATGTTATTTATGTCCCAGGTCGTGACATGTTGCTTGCAGACACATTGAGCAGAGCATACCTGTCAGAGAGCTCATCGACGGACACAGTGGAAGCTGAAATTGAGACGGTCAACATGGTGGCCTACTTACCTATATCTGAAGAGAGACTGCGTGCAATCCGTTCTGCTACACAAAATGATGTAACGCTACAGAAACTGAGCAACACCATTCAGAATGGATGGCCTAACCATAAGAAAGACACACCAATGGATATTATGCACTACTACTCGTTTCAGGAGGAACTGAGCGTACAGGATGGCATCATCTTCAGAGGTGAGAGAGCAGTCATCCCAAACTCACTGCAAAGGGACATCACCCAGCGGATTCACTCCTCTCACCTGGGGGTGGAAGCATGCCTCAGGCGTGCGAGAGAATGTGTCTACTGGCCAGGAATGAATGAACACATAAAGACATTCATAATGAAGTGTGACATTTGCAGATCAGTTGACCCGAAACAACAAAAAGAGACACTACATCCTCATGAAGTACAAAGTAGACCATGGGGCAAAGTTGGTACAGACTTGTTTACCTTTGACAATAAGAACTATCTCATTACAGTTGACTACTATTCCAACTTTTGGGAAGTTGACTACCTTCCTGATACAAAGTCAAGCACTGTTATAAGGAAGCTGAAGGCGCACTTTTCCCGTAATGGGATTCCGTATCTTGTTTTTTCCGATAACGGCCCCCAATATTCTTCTGAAGAGTTTCGGCGTTTCAGTCAACGGTGGGAGTTCGAGCACAAAACGTCATCTCCTGGATACCCACAGAGCAACGGGAAGGCCGAGTCTGCGGTGAAAACGGCGAAACGACTGATGCAGAAAGCTAAAGCAGCGGGACAGGACCCGTACTTGGCTATGTTGGATCATCGCAACACACCTACTCAAGGCCTGTCTACAAGCCCGGCTCAGAGACTGCTGTGCAGGAGAACCAGAACCCTACTACCAACTCGGGACAGTCTTCTTCATCCGGAGGTGAAACCGACTACACAGGAGGAGCTGAAAGACAGACGAGTGAAACAAGCCAAATATTATGACAGAACAGCTAAGGACATGGACATGCTCAGACAGGAGATCGTGTTAGAGTTCAGCCATTTGAACCACACACGATCTGGAGGAGGGCTACTGTGGTGGAGCCTGTTGACCACAGGTCCTACTCTGTACGACTGGACAACGGAGGTGTTCTACGAAGGAATCGACGTCATCTGAGACGGGACCAGGGCACAGTACCCAGTGTGCCAGCCCGTACAGTGACTGTTGACGATCACCCACCAGACACTGTTACAACCCCTGAGAGAGTATTGACTGACACACAACAGACTGTGACTACCAGGTCTGGCCGATTGGTTGTTAGGCCAAAGTATTTGCAGGACTATACACGCTGAAATGTGCTCACCTTGGTGAGACTAGAATTTTGACGGGACTGTGTGAATGACAACAAATGACTTTTGGTAGTCTGGAAAAAAAAAAAAAAAGAAAAAAGTGTTGTATTGACATGTTGAATGACTATTGCATTTGAAGGGAAAAAAGAACTGATTTAATGCATATATTGCGTCTGAAAAAAAAAAAAAAAATTTCACCTAAACATATGCGGAAGTGTTGTTGAGTAATGTGCCTTTTGTATTTCAGTAATATTTTGCATTTGCAATTTGTGAATTTGGAATGTTTTGGTGAGAAACATTTCCATTTTTCTTATTTTTCAGTATTTTGAAAATGTTCAGAGAATAATTTGTTTTCTGTTGTTGATTAACACAATAGTGCTTACTACTGTTTGGTGTTGAAAGCTGGACTTACAGATGAGGATATATTATTTTTCGGTTAAGTTATGTTATTGATCTTACTGATTTTTCTGTTTGATAGAGTGTACACTT